>JAXDDX010000081.1:205000-1462500 GCA_034670405.1 Hoplostethus atlanticus | reverse complement strand
TGTGTGTGTGTGTGTGTGTGTGTGTGTTAGATATTAGTACATTTTTTCTTGGGGTTAAACCTCTCACTGCCCTCATTTATTTTCCCCTCAGTGAGGAATGTGGTGCTGAACCAGAGAGGGAAAAAAATGTAATTGAATGTGTGTGTGTGTGTGTGTGTGTGTGTGTGTGTGTGTGTGTGTGTGTGTGTTAGGTTGTGATGATTCACGACCTTGTATGAAACTTTAAATGCACACATACAAATTGCATGCATAGAGCAATGTAGGCCACCATGAATTAGGCTGAATAGGCTGAATTAGGATATCACTGTCTTAATGGGATAAGGTAAGCAGATCAAGATGGGCTCGCTCTCTCTCTCTCTCTCTCTCTCTCTCTCTCTCTCTCTCTCTCTGTCTCTCTCTCTCACATACACACACACACACACACACACACACACACACACACACCAGATTCTATGCTACAGAAACAGAATACCACTATAACTACAAGGTCTGTCTGTGTCAATGACTGAGAAGCTGAGAGACAAAATCAAAGCTAACACGAATCATGTTACATAACAGATTCTACAATTCATGTCATTATTCGATCTGTGATTCAAAAAACTAAACTGAAAATGCCCATCCCCATTATTCAATAACATTATGTCTCTTTTGCGATTAGCTATCCAAGCTAGCAAGGCTAGTAAACTAGCTAGACAACAACCTGCCAAAAAACTGTAGCTGGATGGTACAAAATTACAAAAGTACAAAATTTCGTACTTTAATTTAACTTTAACTTTAATTTGTTCTGTAATGGATGTAATTTTAAAATGTAGCGAAGTACATAAGGCAAAATATACTTGAGTAAAAACAAAATTTCTGACTTCAAAACCTATTCAAAGGTCCCTGAGGTATAGACAGATATACCCTGGACTAACTGATAGATTTCTGGGTTCCATCTGACTCCCAATAGTTTGCACAAATGAAACACATCACATTTTATTTTGATTTAACCTTCATTCAACCAGAACGTCCTATTGAGATTAAAAATCTTTTTTTGCAAGAGATATTGGGAGTCAAGGTGGGAGTCAAGGTGAAGCATGGCAATCAGGCTAATCTAGATTAGTAGATTACAGTACAGAGAGAGAAAGAAAGGGAGAGAGAGAGATAGAAAAGAATAAGTGAGAGATGTAGAGAGGGGTTAGATGTGTGTTTATTGTGTATAGTGTGGATCTGATCAGTGCCAAGAGCAGGTACAGTATCTAATTCAATGAAACATACAGTATGTGATGGGAAGTGGCAACTTGTTGACCTCAGTGACACTGGCAGGTAACCTCCAAGACAGAAACTGGCTGTATACGGTACAGTCATGTGCCATACTGACTTTCAAAAAATGTCTGTCACACATAGATGGCCAGACCTTTTGAAATCCCATGATGCTCGTGTGGACAGAAGAAAAATATTTGCATTTTAACCCATTATGTAATTGCTATAAAAGCAATTAAAGAACTGCAAAAAAAACAAAGGTGAGTTTAATCCAATCTGGTGAATTAGGGTTAGGGTCAGCATCATTATGAATCTGTAAATCATTGAATCATTGCGGTTCTACCCTTACCAAAGAACCATAGAAGACACTTTTGACTTTTCTGGGTGTACATGAAACATTACGGAAGCAGGGTGGATGTCATTACCTTGACATAGAGTGAGATCTCATAGGCCTGGTCTTGAGGGGCTGTGCTGTTGTTCCTCAGAGGTAGCAAAGGACTCTTATGAGAGAGCAGTTTCACCTCCTCTCTCCTCTCCTCCCGCTGGGGGATGTACGATTGGCCGTCCTCCATGAGCACCACTCGCTTTTTCTTCA
Source organism: Hoplostethus atlanticus (assembly GCA_034670405.1). Taxonomy (NCBI): domain Eukaryota; kingdom Metazoa; phylum Chordata; class Actinopteri; order Trachichthyiformes; family Trachichthyidae; genus Hoplostethus; species Hoplostethus atlanticus. The sequence goes on along the minus strand of JAXDDX010000081.1, from coordinate 1,460,663 downwards.
CCTGCTCGTCTCTCTTTTTGGGCAGGGACTCGTCTTTTATCACTGATTTCAGCTCTTTTATCCAGTCCTCCTTTCTTGCTGGACTTTTCTGCTCGGCTGAAACTTCTTTCTTCACCCACTCCTTCCTTCCTCCCTCGATCTCCTGGATGTCTTTTTTCACAGGCCTCAGTTCTTTCCTCCAGTCTTTCTTTTCTAGGGTGCTCTCTTCCTCTGCTTGGTCTTTTTTTATCCAATCATTATCTTTTCTCTTGAGTGACATCACTCTTGCTGTCCCCCATCCTTCTTTCCTGCTCGGGGAAAATGGCCGCCGCTCGGGACACATCCCATTCTCCATCGCTTGCCTCAGTCCTTTCCCCCTATCATTTTGCTCAGTCTCTACTTCTCTCTTTTCATCTTTCTGTTCCTCATCCTTCCCTCCATCCAGTTCTTGATTCTCTCCATCATTTGCCTTGGCCATGTCCTCAGAAGCAGCTGTGGTGCCAGCAGGCTTTGGCTTTTCCAAGTCATTACTCCTTCCCTCCTCTGTCGCCTCAATCTCATCGTCTAAAACAGTCACCGGCTCTTCCACCATCTCTACCCCTCCTTCCTCCTCTGCTCCTTCTCCCTTCTCCTCTTCTCTAACAGCGTTTTGCAATGGCTGTTGGCTCAATTTGCCTCCTCCGTCTGCTCCTTTGATGATCTGGGAAGGCTGTTCTTGGAATTCAGCTGCCACTTCTGTCATGGACTTTGGCTCTTCTGAAGTGACCTCTGCTCCCGGTTGGTCCAATTCAATCTCACCTCCCTCCTCCAGCTCAGTGGCCTCTTCCACCTGGTCCAAATCCACATCTTGACTGTGTATTGACTGTGGAGGACCAACTGTAGCCTGGTTTTCAATCAAGTCTTTGATAAAAGTTTCAAGCTCTAGAATCTTCTGTTCCTCCATTTCGACACCTGCTCTTCCTCTGTGCTCCTCGTCATCAATTACCTCTCTAACGATATTATCGCCTGTCTTCTCGTCCTCCTCCTCCTCCCCTGTCCTCTTTGTTAGAGCATTATCCCCAACCTGTCGCAGTTGCTCCTCCTCCTCCTGCTCCCTCTGCCTGATCCCTTCTGTCACTGGTGGCTGTTCTGTACATGAGCCAATCCTCACTTCTACAGCACAAGTCAGTTCGCCCTCTGGAGCTTGAGTCTCAGGCTCTTCTGACCTTTCATCAACCCCTTCTTTAAAAACGACAGGTTCGGAGGTCAAATCCGGCTGCTCTACCTTTTGGCTCATTTCACCTGCATCTAGAACATCATCAGAAATGGACGCTGGATCTTTCACGGGTTCCTCGGCTGCTTCATCCTCCACGTTTTCTTCTCCGCCGTCCTTGTCCTTGCCTTGTGATGTCATTATTAATTGACTCACCTTCCCGGTTGTTGGTTTGAGAGCTGTCCTCCTTGACAATTGGCTTTCACACCTGCTTCATTCTCATTGGTTGATTGGCTGTTCTGATTGGCCATCGCTTCCAATGCAGCACTTGTGTGAATAGGTATGTCGTTGTCAATAATACATGCAGTTTGGCAGAGATCTTGAATTTTGACCTTTTCATTTGTCCCCATGGTAACAGGGGTCAACACCTCATCATTAGTGGACGGAATAACAGCCTCTGGTTTGTCAATGTTATCAACGGATGACTTGGTGCTCTTTGTCCTTCCAGCCTCATCCTGACAATGTTCGGCATCATCGCTGGTGGACAGTACCTGGTGTTCATTCTGACCCCCATGTCTCTCTTGTCTCTCTCTCCATTTCTGCTCTCTTCTGTCACTTCTTTTTCTGCGCTTGGTATCACTCTCTCTTTCTTATTTTGTTCTTTTCCCCTGTCTTCTTCATTCTGTCTGTCTCTCTCTAATGATGGCTGGCTACCTTTCTCATCCTCTGGTAAACTAGATTCTTCTAGATTCTTTATCTGTGTTTCTTTTGACTCTTCCGCTTCCTCCCCTTTACACTCTCTCTCAGTCTTTTCATCTGTCTTTTCATGCTCTTCCTCCCCCACTTCCATCCCTCTCTCCCTGTCTTCCCCTCCTCCTTCTCCTCCCTCCTCCTCTCCTAGCACTCCATTCGGTAACAGGGCCACCTGGATAATTCTTACTGCCTCCCTCTCTACCCTCTCTCCTTCTCCCTCAGGTTTGCCCCTCTCCTACCTCGCCCATCACCAAGACATCCTCCCCTACCTCCTCTGCTAGTTCCACCTCCTCATCCTCCCCCTCTCCTCCCACCTCATCCTCTCTCCCTCGCTGGGTATCTAGGTCTGAACAAGGACCTACAGGACTGTGGATTACTGTGGCGTTTGACAGGTCCGGGTTGGGTCGAGTGTCCAACTGAGCCATTGGGGGAGTTTTGGGAGATGTTGGGACACTTACTTAGGAATAATGGGTGCCCAGGATTCCAGGATCAGATCGTGAGTGTCCAAGATTGATCTCGGGGAGTTTCCTGAGGTTTCTGAGGTCCCAAAGATTGTTGTCCAATATTCCACAATGGGTCCAAGGTGGATCTCAGAGTATTTCCAACGTTCCAAGATGCTAGACTGTGGAATGGGTCCAGTATTCCTGAATGGGTCTAAGAAGGATTGTAGACTGTTTCCAAGGTTTCTGAGGTTCCAAAGATTCTGGAATGGGCCCAATATTCCAGAACTCGTCCCAGATGAATCTCTGGGTGTTTCTGAGGTTCCAAAGTAAAAGAGTAAGATTCTGGAATCGATTCAAGATTCTAGAATCCTCCAAACTGAGAGAGAGGTTCCGCAATCAGTCCAAAGCTCCGCAAAGAGGCTGATTCCAAGATGGATCTGAGAGTGTTTCCAAGGTTCCAATGATTGTGGAATGCTTCCCAACTAGATCCAAGATTCCAGACAGAGGCCAGAGATTCTGGACTCTGAGATTCCAGGTCCAAAGCTCCAAGGACAATATATATATTCCAGGCATAAAGTTTCACAGTATGTACAGAAATGTACACACAGCTTTTACTCCCTGCTTGTGCCTATGTAGCTCTCCAGTCTCTGTACTGCGCCTTAAGCACAGTTGGTCAACAATTAGTACAATCTACCTCTCTCTCTCTCTCTCTCTCTCTCTCTCTTTCTCTCTCCAGAGGATTAGATCAAGGCTGATCCCCACATGACCAGGAGCTTAAACCCCACTGCTTCCCAGGGACCAGCACCATTCGAGTTAAAGTTCTTTACACGCACGCACACACACACACACACACACACACACACACACACACACACACACACACATTCCAACTCTTTAAATCTCCTCAACAGCCCCCTATTGGTTTAAATATTATTTCAAATCTATTAATTAATGCTTTCTGAGACTGACAGTGTTTGCCTGGCACAGTGAATAAAATATAGCATTAGGCTCTAGCCTAGTATATTTGCTTTGGAAAATAGTGTTTTAACCCTTATTTAACCAGGTGAGTTGCTCATTGTTAGTTAAAGTAAGAGCCTGTGGGAGTAGTTGAAGAATTCTCTTCTGAAACATTCTATATCTGAGAATTTCTGTATACTGAAATGCACTGTAAATTGTTATTTACCTATAACATTAAGTTAGTTTCATGCATTGAATTTGACCAATTTCCAGCCCCTATCAAAAGCTAGGGAACCATTTGACATCTCCCATTGACTCAATGTATATAAAATAAAGTATTAGAAATGTATAAAAAGCCTGCCACTTGTTTGCTTTGCATTTCATCTTCTTTCCCGTTGTTCTTTACCTGCTTTTCATGATAATTTTCTTGAATCACTTTCACATTAGCTTTGAATCAAGAGTGTCTTTTTTTCTAGTGACCCAGTACTAATTTTGTTCATCTCATAAAATTAATTTGGGAGGCACTAGGCTGCTTATGACTCCTTTCATTTCCAGTCTAATTTGCTACTCCGGGTATGTTGTTAGTCATTTTACAATTTCCCTCAAGTGCTACTGTGACACTGTGTTTTTCCTCATTACCTGAACATTACACATTCTGCTCATCTCATACTATTCAGTAATTACACACTGTTGAATGTGTTTCTTCTATTTATTTTTTACGGTTAGGGTTAGGGTTATGAGTAATTTTGATTTTCATTGTGTCCATTTGGGTCCCAGTGCCCCTATTTCATACAATTTGATACAGAGGCTTTCAGCATTCAAATGTTCATTCTGGATTAAAAAGGTGCGTCATGCTAATCTTCCATGAATTCATATTACAGTCAATCAACTGCTGCTAATATTGCTAAAACGTGTAATATTGAAACCTGCCACAAGAGGGAGGAGTAAAATGAAGTAAAATAGAAATTAAATGCACTTGAAAGACCTTCCTGACTCCAAGTTGTGTTGTTTTGACTCAATACACAAGTTTTAATGTGTCTTATTTAATTTAATTAGTAGTAATAATAGTATAGAAGTAGTAGTGGCAGAAGCAGCAGTATTAGTAGTAGTAAGAGTTGTTTTAATCGTAGTAGTAGCAGTAGTAGTAGTTATATTAGTAGTAATAGTTATATTAGCAGTAGGAGCAGTAGTATTAGTTGTTATAGTAGTACTAGTAGTAGCAGCAGTAGTTTTGGTAATAGTATTACCATTATAAAGACTCAAGTGATGTGTAGACTAGGATACAATATAAAATATGGTAGACTGTATGAAACAGTTCCTACACTAAATAGGACAGGCCCTAAAATGATAGCTGACATTTCTAGCATCATTTTCCAGCACAACTGATAGACTAGCGATACCGCAAAATACTGTTCTTCTTCTTTCTCATGTTTTGTAGAGCCCTGAAAACGTCCCGCGAGCGTTCTAAACCGGAAACTCACATCAGCTGTTGTTCGACCTACGTCATCTCCCTTATCTTCATCATCTGGGCCGTTGCTAATAAAATTATCCGCGGTTATTGTTACAGAAGATTGCCCCATTTTAGTTCAAGACAATAACTGTTTCCAACACGTGTTATCCGTGACTACCTGAACGCCAATATTTATTTATCGTCTGTTTCGCTTGTTTCGCAGCTTCATGACAGAGCCCACGTTAGCATATCTTGCTAGGCAGCTTAGTGTCACCAGTGTTACTACTATTAGCTTGTATTACACCATCAAGAGTCTGCAGAAGCGCGAGGCTGGAGAAGCACGGCTTGGACAGTGTGCAGTTTAACTCCAAATTATGAAGAACTAACGTCTACGCCTTTGTCGGTATGTACGACTGCAAAACAACTCGACGTCAATTCGTGAATTGTGTAATTGTGTACCTTGGCGTTATAACACCGAGACGTGCGTGGTTAGCGTTTAGTCAAATGTCATTTCTAAAATAGACTGACTAGTGTGTATGTGTGAAGTTCTGGTTTGTTTACATGGTGTCGCCCTCCTCTTTGCAGAAAACAGTCTAGTTAAATCCTAATCGTGATGCAGAAGTCAGAGAATGGCGGCGGGGAGTCGACGGTAGACGTCCAGTTTACCGATTTCCCGAACGCCCTCATAGCCTGCAAAGCAACGGAAGAGTTGTTCAATGACAGCAGTCTGAAGGTAAGGGCAAAGTGATGTATAACTGTGCAGATACGTTCCCCTCTCTGATGTGGTGTGAACTGTCAAGCCAGACTCCATCCATGTTGTCTTGCTTATTGGAAACTGTACAAGCATCTTGGAACATGACGTATGACCTTTTATTAGTCGTTAGGGGGTCTTATGGTACATTCGGCGTACAAGTGATCCACCAAGCACCACTTTGATTCAATAAAACTTCAACTTTATAACTCATTTTTTGTGGCCACCAAAGCATTTTCTGCTAGCATCAAAGTGGAAAAATGATGAACTGGAAAACAAATGTCACCTGAATAGTTTGAGGTTTGGTGCAGTGCGGTCATCTGACCAGGAGAGGGCGTTAATAACACAACTGGGTAAACAGCAGCAGACATCTCATTGGTTGTGTAGACGGGACTTTTGATTAGCAACAAAGCTAGCTACTTCTTCGGATCACAGGGAAAACTGTTTATCAAGTTATATCAAGCTAACTTGACTCTGTTTTTTATGTGTAGGTGGAGAGAGCAATAGTGGTAGCGTCACAGCCCTTCAGCAAAACACATGTCTTGTGGCTGCATTGCATTCTGGTCTATCTTAGCTACTGTCAGTGGAGAAATTATCTGCTTCTTCTTGGATGGATTTGTCACTGTATGATTGTTGATTGTCAGTCTAGAAAGAAACCCTTGCTCTTTGATTCTAAGTTTACCGTTGATGTTTTAGATCGCTGAGACATTTTATTTTAACTCCAAATGTCACGTCATCTACATTTGGTCAATTTACATGGTAAACATGGTAAAATACACCACTAAACAACTTTGACTCAGGAACGCAAAGTACTTCGCCAATAGCTGCCTTTTATAGTGTTGAAGTGTTTCAGGGTGAATTTTCCCCTTTAATCTGTTGACTCCCAAAGCATTTAGCCCCAAATCTGCAGGTCTGCATGTCCTGAAAAAATGTTGCATGGTTTTTCCAGTGAGAAATCAGCCCAGGTTTTACACATTCATTTCAGTGGCAAAATTTGTCTTATATTTCATTCTGTTTGGCATTTGAAAGGTCTTACGTGAGACCCATTTTAAACCTTTGTGTAGTCAACCAAAGGGGATGCATTCAGTAATTTGGGCTCCAACCCTCCTGGAATTGCCCTGCTCTGTTTAAGCACATGGGCCATCGCATTTTATTCCTCTGAGTGAAATTCACTAGAATTGCAGAATGCAAAATTGAGGCTGAGTAATTGAGGGTGGGGTAGAGTGGGAATAGTGGTTTGGGCAGTGATTAAAGCTTGTGTGTGTGTGTGTGTGTGTGTGTGTGTGTGTGTGTGTGTGTGTGTGTGTGTGTGTGTGTGTGTGTGTGTGTGTGTGTGTGTGTGTGTGTGTGTACAGCAGGTGTCTCTCCAGTAGAAAACAACAGTCAGACAGTGGAAAAACAGACACAGTGGAAAACAGCCCCAGCCTCTTTAGGGCGCTGATCAAGCTCTCTATACATATCATTAAGGAGCAAGTTCATCTGGAGGGGGTTGGGGGGTACCAGCTACTTCTTTCAGAGAATTCATACAAAGAGCATTTTGCCAGCGTCCTCTGGAAAACATAACAGCCATTATTTTTCGAACCACTTCACAGTTCACACCTCCTATTCACAACATGTTCGGGACGATCCACGCTGCGTTAAATAGGAAAGGGTTTGTTAGCGACACCCATTGGTCAGTTGCTCTTTCTTGGTGTGCTTCAGTGATGGACCACACAATGCTTTTCAAAACACTATTAATAAATAGTTTAATAAATATTTTTTTCTATTCCTAAACTAGTTGATAACATGATGTGTCTCTAGTTGTTACTAGTATACTAGTATAGTAGGATGCTTGGCTTTAGGCTCTGGTGTTCCTGTATGTTCAGTGTCTTGGTCAATAAAAGGAGGATTAGGAGGAAAAGCTGTGAAACGTGGTGGGAGGCAGGAAGCCTTCCTTAACACGCACTGAAGCCAACAAACCTGACACATAGACAAACATAAACCAGTCCCCCCCCTGGAATTTCTGATTTTGCAATTGCGATAATTGCAATTGCGTTTTTCCACATGGAAAGGCCAAAACAATAGAGCACAATTTTGGTCAATGCATAAAATGGTCCAAGTGATGTAATGCTCCCTCTGGCGCCCATATTGGAGGTCCACAGTTCCTGGGCAACAGTGACTGTTAACAGATGATTGCTTTTCTAAATGTACAACTTGTCCGTCTCAACAGAATTGAACAGACACGGTTCATTTCTGTCTGTTTCTGACTGAACTGATCATTTCATCACTGATACATCTGATTGATTTAGTGTTTAGATGATGCTTGATAGCTAGCTAACCATAGTATCTGGTCAGCTAACCATCACTGTCTTGTTAACACATCTGATTAGCACACTAGCTAGCTTTAGCAGCGGCTAGTAGTCACATGTTAACAGTAACTAAACTAGCCTGCTGGCTAGTTAGCTAGCTACCAGTTTGTTCAGGTGAACTGAGCTGACTCTTCTCCAGAGTAGAGACTAGGGCTAAAGACAAGACAGTTTACTGAGTCACAGTAACCTACATTTGGAGAGTGCACAGCCTCTATAAATGACTTGAGATCAGACCTGGAGGGACACACACACACACACACACACACACACACACACACACACACACACACACACACACACACACACAAAAGACAACAAACTGACACACAAACGGGCAGTTAAACAAACACAAGATGTTTATATCCAAACACACAAACCGGCCAGATGATCCGGCTGGTGTTTGGTGGCATGCTGACGTTGATGGAAAAAGAAAAGATAAGGCCAAAGGGCGAACCGTGAAAAGATGACTCTTGTTTTTTTCTCTTCCCTTCATTCCATCCATCCTGCTGCTTTTCCACTGGTTGTCTGCAAGGAATTCAGGGTCAGCTGATCATATGGCAGAATATTCCACTGTGTGTGTGTGTGTGTGTGTGTGTGTGTGTGTGTGTGTGTGTGTGTGTGTGTGTGGAGAATATTTAGTTGTTCTGGAAAGGGGTTGGTTAGGGAATGAATGTAATCCATTGAATGTCCTTACGCTGAGTGTAAAAATACAAGTGTGTTTCACCTCCAGTGGATTTCTTAATGCCAGGGAGGAACGATAATCCTTAGAAGGCAATGAAGAAGAGCAACTTGGCTAACATGTAGGACTAGAGCTGATCTCTTGACCACATTTTCACTAAATCATCTCTTTGACAAATCACATTTCAGGGAGCAGAACTTGGAGAAAAAAAAAATTCGAAATATCACCAGTTTCGAAGAGCCCATTTGTTTTAATGCTTCCATAATGTTTATTTTCACTACTAAAATAACCATTTTGATTGTGTAGTTTGTGGACCTGTCATTCATTCATTCATTCATTCATTCATTATTTTTCTCTGTTCGGTTTCCACTCACTGAAGTTGGAGTGTTTTATCCCTGTAATTGTGCTGCACAATTAATCATGTACAATAATTGTATATTTGATTTAAACCTCCACAATTAGAATCAAAGAATGTGGCCATTTGCCATCATTTTTACTCAGACAGGTTTCCTGCTGGCCTGGCGAGGAAGAAACAGCATTTCTGGCTCATGGAAGTGCTCTGAACCCGGCTGCCAACTGTGGTTGAAAATAGGCAAGGTGTTGATTTAAACTAAATATATAAAATAATTGTGATTGAAACTCACTGCCCTGAATGTTTCTAAATCTCCACTAGGACTAGTGAGCTGAAAACCATACCCACATTTCCAGCTCAAACAAGACCAATGGGTTAAATTAGCAGATAGGAAAATCTGAGCTGTTTGTTTCTGTATCCACTGACTCAGAGTTACTGTATCTACATGGAAGAGAGACATTGTTGACATCCTGGCATTGTCTATAAGTTAGCTGATGTGGAAAAGAGCTGTCTGCACTTTGACTCAGACTATGCATGGAAAATAGAGAGATGTATTTCAACGCGCCTAGGGGCCTGTTTACTTTTACGGTTAGACCAATATATGGGCCCGATATTGGCTTTTTGTTCAGTATTGGATGTTGGACCAAAGGTGTCGTCCACCTCTGATATGATGGAGGTTCCTCCCTGACCACAGCTAGTGAATATTCTTTTTATTATAGTTATTATTTTTGTATGAGATGTCTGACCAGCCTGCCTCAAAGGAAAATCCACCCTAAAACACTGTTAAAAAAGCAGCTATTGGCAATGTACCTTGCATTTCTGGGACCATTTTGTTGTTTCTTGGTGTGTTTTTTTTCCTGGCCAAACGTAGATGCCGCCATATTACGTCAAGCTAAAGGGAAACATCAGGTTTTGGTGTCAGCCAATCAGAATCAAAGAGCAAGGGCTTCTTTCTAGACCGACGATCAACAATCCTACAGGAGAAATCCATCGGAGAAGAGGAGAGAGACCAATTTCTCCACCGACAGATATAAGTTGCTCAGTTTTCTGTAGTACTAAAGATTATTTAAAAAAAAGAAAAAGAAAGTCCACTACTCTAATCTACGTGAAGTATTTCATAAGTAACAGATGGGCAAGTTGAGTAGTGTACCCTCCACTACATCCTGATTACAACAGATAAATCACTACCACAACTAGAAGGCGGTTCTGTAGAGACCTTCAACAACTCTTCAGCCTTCAGAGAGGATAAACCGTTAGTTCATTTGTTTTATCCTATGTCTTCCCGGGTTTCATTTCCCAAGAGACTAGCTCAGGAATACAATGCTGTTTAGCAGCTGACTTGGAAGTCCTGGTTGTTGGACCTTTTCCACAAGCACTTGAACGCAACATAAGTTATGGCTAAAAAAAACGCTCATCGTACAATCGACAAAATCTACTCCACTGATCGTTGGACGAAGGGCTACGTGTTCCGTTTGTCTGTTTGTTTGCAAGGTATAAAGGTTTGTTTGACAGGTGTAAACAACCTCCTTCCCACTTCGTTGGCGGAGGTAATGATGCTTAGCCATCACAGAACAACTCAGCGAGTACATGAGGAATGCTGCAGACCAACCAAACTATTGGTCTGCCTTCCATCATGCAGACGGACGCAGACAAGCAGTTTTTTCCTGTGGAGGATCTTCCTTTCGTTAATGTACTATCTAGTTGGTTAGGCTAAACGCTTTATGCTCTCATTGTGTGCGTGCAGTTTTCTACCTGGATATGAACCTGTGCGATGTTGATCCTGTGTTGAGCCACACAACAGATTCATTAACAGGCTTGCAGTGCATCAGTCAAAGATCTGAGTTTCAGTTTCAGGGGGTTAGAAGGAGCCAGTGCTCTTAAGTTACATTTCCTACTCTCATTTTGAAAGAAGTCGGAGCAAACGCTCGCACTGAACAACCCTGGCCAAGGTGTGTGTGGTGTGTGTGTCTGCCTGTCTGTCTGCCTGCCTGCCTGTCTGTCTGTCTGTCTGTCTACCTCGTGAGGGAATGGAAAAAATGTGAAGATGAAACAAAAACATAGGGATGGAAAAAATGCAAGGCTGAGCGCTCTCTCTCTCTCTCTCTTGCTCTCTCTCTCCTCTCACACACACGCACACACACACACACACACACACACCACAGCGGGGTGAGATTTAAGTCTGGAGATGATTAGCACCTACATACATATACTCACATGGTAATGTTTAACATCAACAAACAACACTTACATGAGAGCATCAGCTTCACTGTTGGGAGGCTCACCACCATTACACCACTCAATTTTCCACACACACACATTTTCCATCCCACACACACACACACACACACAGCACAATACTATTAGTCATTTCACTGTGCAGCAACACCTGCAGTCAGTGTGCCATAGAAATCACATGTGCCTAGATGATGATGAGTCTAATAATTTGCGGTGGGCACGTTCCAACCGGTCCACCTGCCACTTCTCACAGCGCCTGGATGGACATCTGACATTTAGTTGCTGCATTAACTGTATTTGCAGCCTTTAGGGTTCCTGTAATGGTGCTGGTATCCTGTTGAGATAGCATGATGTGTCGGTGGATAGAAACTGATTGGGAGCTGCATTCCACTTAAAACAAAAACTTTGATGTTGTCTTCAGTAGCATTAGGGGTGTTGGAGCAAATACAACTGAACAAGTATTTAGTGTCAGCTAATGTCGGCCATATTTCATGCTTTCATCCCAAAATTCTTTATTGTACTTACAAGCAACAAGCAAGCAAGCATACAATCATTTAATAGAGGACATTTGATCAAATGTTTCCATTCAGCTCTAATTCGGACACTTGTAGCGTCACATGGTCTGGATGTTGTTTCACAGGCGTTCACAGCTGTTCTTTCATGAGGTTCCTGGAACCACTATTGACTTATTTCAGGGATGGGCAACCATGATGTCCATGGAGGGCCAGGAGTCTGCAGGTTTTCACTCCAGCCCAACACTACAGCAGCACATTCAACAAGAGAGGAGCTACTGGTCAGAGATCAGCTGCTGTAGCGTTTGGTTGGAATGAAAACCTGCAGACTCTAGGGCCTCGGTGGTCGCCCGCCACTGACTTGACGATGGTAAATACAATGACTGCACTCAGATGTGAGGACAAACAAGGAAGGGTAAACCTGTGGACCCCTCTGGGCCAATCAATAACAAATGTCACCTTGTGGGACGGAGTCGCTCTGTGCACGAATCATTCACAGATTACCAGAGAAAGGAACGTGTTGTCTGTTTTTCCAGAAACTCAAAATGGAAAATTCACAGTGGCATACATACGCTCTGTCTCTGGTTATCTCCACCATATTGAAGGACAATAAGACTTTCCTTCTGCCCCACTGTCTTCCAGGTAGGGTTAGGGTTAGAGTATGATGCAAATCCAATATGGCCGCCGTGTGAATAAGGCACATGCAACACCTTTCACAACGCTCTGTGTGTTGTTGCTCTTCGACAAAAATATCAAAGATCGGTCGCAATTGTATAGAGCTCTTGTTCTCAATGAAGTATTGTTCAAGGACACACACACACACACACACACACACACACACACACACACACAGGTGCAAGTGTTTGGGAATTGGCCACACAGTCTGGTCTGGTTTTTTTCCAACACACACTCACTCCCCCCCCCCACTCCCCGCTCTCTGCTATTAATACCTCATAAAAGCCTGTTATCAAACTGCATACTTTCCATGAGCACCACCTCTCTTTCACCTCTCTATCCTTTCATCCCCCCATCCCACATTCTTTCAGTCGTCTCTCGTTCTTTCCTCTGCCTGTTCTGCCTCCTGTCCTTGTGTTATCTCTCTCTCTCTCTGGCTATATCCATCAATTTCCACCCCCTACCATCTCTCCTTCTCTATGTTTATATGTTCATAGTCTCTCTCTCTCTCTCTCTCTCCCTCCCCCCCTCCCTCCCTCCCATATTTACTAAGAATGACGTGTGTTTTCCGAGACTTGCTCCATGCAGCCAGTAGTCAAGTGCACCGATAAGCCTGTTCACTCCTTCATATGTGTGTGTGTCAAATTAGATTTCCATTCAAAAAGCTCAGAGCAGAGATTTTTTTGTGTGTGTAGTTGTCACAGTTTAAATGCGAGAGAAAGGAGACTAACACGTCAGTTTGTGTATGGTGACGTCTCTCTCTCTCTGATTAGTCAGCACTGGGTGGCGTCTGGCAAAAAAAAAAAAAAAAAGCCAAACCCTCCCACCCCATTTCACAGGCGATCGGCTTTGCGTGAATGAGCGAATGAATGAGACAAGGAAGACGGGAGGGAGGGGCCTGTGGGTAATGCGTCATCGGCTGGCAAAGGCTCATATAAGTGGCTGTGGAGCAGGAGAAAAGAGAGAGAGAGAGGGAAAGAGAGCTTAGAAAAGGCTTCTCTCCACACCCAAATCTCTGGAAAATTCCTCCAGTTTGCAGAGCATTGCAGTGATCGGCTGCAGAATAGAGCCGAGGACGAAAGGGAAAGAAAACGGTTGGATATTGGTAGTCTGAGCTGAAGCGAGAGGGGAAAAGTCAGATGTTGGATCATTTTTTGTCCTCCTGTTGAAAGCATCTTGAGTCAGGTTAATACCAGCCAGAGCAGATCAACTTGGAATCTGGCGCCGTAAAGGTAACGGACCTCGTGGACTGAGAGACTGAAGATACTGGAGTTACTGGAAGATACAGCGAATTATCAAGGAACTCTGGGGCAGAAAACCGACCCTGTTTCCTATTTGGGAGCGGCTGTTACTTCCTTGTTGTCTGTCACCCTGGGGAAGGCAACACCCCCCCGATCCCCCCCCTCCTCATCATCATCATCATCATCGTCGTCGTCGTCGTCGTCACCTTTGAACTCTGTTTCCACGTCCCGTCGTGCTCTGACCTCAGGTATCAGGTGGAAAAGGTTCCGCCTCCCCGGATTACCCATCATGCACATCAAGACCACAAAGTGCAACCGTTTCTGCCTGGTCGCCTCGGTGACCAACCAGGAAGTGTTCGATCGACCTGAGGCACAGGTAAGAGAGAGCGCGGCACTTCCGGTGCTCCCCGTAATATGATGACGGGTTTTTGGAGGCCGATATAGATACCAATATGTTGTGCCAATATTTGGTATCTTTACATTGTACACCATTGAACACGACTTACAAGCCAAAAAAAAACAGAATTTATTTTGTGTGGGTGGAAAACACACCATTGAAACCCGAAAACCCCAAATTGTCTGGAATCAATTCAGTTTAAAGGGCTTCCCATTGGTAGGTACTGATGAAAAAAAATATATGTAATCAATCAAACTGCATCATATCCATGATATCAGAGGTGGATGAAACTGACTAGATTGATCTATCAGTCTAACCCTAGTTGTGCTGTTATTGTGGCTCTTCTGATGATACTATCCACTTACACTATATATTCATTTCAAGAAGAACAACATTCTTCAAACCAGGAAGGGATCAAATCCGGCGTGTGGATATCGTTCAGCAGGTGCAACTTTGGCGGAGGGGATTAGATGAGTCACATGAAAGGAAAATGCTTGTGTATACTGAAGGTGGAGCAACGTGGCTGGAAACCAAAAGCCTTTTCACCCTGCGGAGGTTTTGTTGCCAAGTCCACTTTAAGACTACTGGGTGAATGAGGTGGTTTTTTATGTCCACGCCATTTGTGGGTTAGTGCATCATTCTGTCTTGACTGAATTGGGCTTCTGCGTGAATGAACACTGAACACTTTTAAACATTTCTAGGTGCCTAAGATGCTTTCAGTGCTTGGCAGCATTAAATCTTCATATTTGTAAACCTCATTGACCAGACATGCCAAGTTTGAACTCCAGCTTAGCGCGTCACAGTTCCTGAAATGAATGAAATACATACGTTTACTCGGGCGGAGGTTCATTTACTTTACAAATAGAATCAATAAACTGCATTCTAGTGTTATTACGGCCTGGTTGTTAGATTCTGTAGCTGGTCATCATATTGTCCTGTTGTAGTTTCAACTATCCTGAAGACGAGTGTGAAGAACGAAAGTGCATATTGATCATATTTAAGCTGTTACCGGAAAGTAGTTAACAGCCAGTTACACTTTGGACGCCAAAAAAGTCGATGTAGGAAAAACCCTGGTGTGTTTGTGTGTTTCAGTGGGCTCTTCAATTTCAGATATGCTGCTATTTCATGTACGACTATGCTAACAGTCTGTTTTGCGTGGGTGTGTGAGCTCTTGGGAAAGGTAGCCAAGGTCAGCGGTCTGCTTCAATTTTCTCACTTAATTAGGTTCTCCAACAATAATTGGTCATCTCAAATTGAGGCCATAGCTCTCGCTGTGTGACGCAACACACACACACACACACACACACACAGGCTGCAGACTCCTAAGAGGTGAGAAGTGGGACGATATAGTGTCTGGTAATCGAGGCTATTTTTATTTTACTCCTAGCAGCTCGTAGCTTTAGTCATGGCTGCCTCTGGCTCGCAATACCTTTTTAGTATTTTTAGAAACGAAGACGAGACGGGGAAAACACTAACTGGGCCAAATGGGATGTAAACGCTGCACTGCCAGAGATGACTAACAGTCCACGGTGCCATTTGAACAGTGAGCTGAAGTTGGTCTAGTTTTGCTCAATAACATGACAGGCTGATCAAACATGTTTAACAAAGACATTCTTGAAAACTGAATAATATGGGACCTTTTTTAAACATTTTCATACTAGAAACACTGTTTGATTGACAGGTGAGCGTTTTGACATGCTTGAGTAAAAGTACATTTTTTCTCTGAGAATATTTTAGATTTGTAGATTTGTCCCACATGGCAGCAAAAGGGTAATCGTTTTCATTTTGAGGACTTCAATACCCAGAATTCCTGTAACGCTCACTGCTGTTAAAAGCGGTTTTGTTTTTCACTCAAGTTTCGGTTCATGGCTGATTTCCCACCAGAACAACAATAATAATCTATGGCATCTCAGTCAGGGAGGATGGACGCATCTTTTCTAGTCCAGCCTCAAGTCAAATTTCAGCAGAGGAACAGTACTTCTACTGGAGTAGGATATTTGAGTACTCTTTCCACCTGATTAATTCTTTCTCTCCCCCTTTGTTTCTCCTTCCTCATCTCCCTCCCTCCCTCCCTCCCTCCCTCGTCTCTTTTCCAGGCCAGTTTCGAGGCCTTGTTCCGGTCCTTCGACCCGGAGGTCCAGTTCCAGTACTTCAAGTCTTTCCGACGGGTCAGGATCAGTTTCGGCGACGCTCTGGCGGCGGCCGAGGCGAGACTCCGACTGCACAAGACCGACTTCAACGGCAAGGAGATGAGACTCTACTTCGCCCAGGTCATTTAAAAAAAAAAAAAAGTTCAAACTCACATTCAATTCATATTAGCTTATTAAATTGAAGTAGGTCTGTATGTCATTGCCACAAATGCACCATGGGACCTGTTGGCAGTGAAGGGCAGACAGGTTCAAGCTGGTTAAGGGCTTTTGGTATCACACCAACCGTAGTATATATATTCTTTTCAATCCACTCCGCTATCACCAATACTCATGTGTGCGCCCCTCTTATCTCTTCCCCCCCCCTGCAGTCCGTCCACATAGGAAGTCCCCGACTGGAGCCTCCCAAGCCAGACAAACAGTTCATGATCTCGCCCCCCGCCTCGCCTCCGGTGGGGTGGCAGCAGTCTCAGGACCCCACGCCAGTCATCAACTATGACCTGCTGTGTGCCATCTCTAAACTAGGACCAGGTACAGCGCTCACACACACATTCACAAACATCTGTATTACTGTAAACAGGGTTCCCATTCCTGGAATACCATGTCATTTTGAGTTGCCAGACATTTCATTTGGATTTGGGCTTTACCTTGACCTGTGTGTGTGTATGTGGTTCCCAGGCGACAAGTATGAGCTCCACACCGCCACCCCCACCACCCCCAGCGTGGTCGTCCACGTCTGCGAGGACGAATGCGACAACAGCTCCGGCCCCTGACGACAGCGACCACGACGACAAGCCCCGCCCACCGCGCCCCAAAATCATCCAAACGCGACGCCCTGACTTCACTCCTGGCATGAATCAGTGAGCGGTGGCGAGGGGGAGCGCTATTCAACAGCTTTAACATTCATCCTGAAGTGATTCGTCAAGAGCAAAAAAAAAAAAAAAGGAAAAGCTCTGAGCTTTTGAAGGAGGTTTTGGGACTTCTGATGCGCTCACCTGAACACTAGGGGGTGCTGTGTTGTCCTGTAGACGTGCATTTCATAAGAAAGAAGACGGGGAGAGAGAACATAGTATCTAATGCTGCATTCATGTCCCATGGGAAAGACGGTAGATACAAACTTCCAACCACAAAATACCGTTCAGCTTTCAGACGGTTTGGTGATGGACCCTGATTTCTGATGTCACCAACAAGGAAGTAGCTGTAGTGTAAGTGTAGGGAATGATCAGATAAAACACAAACTCAAATGTATCTTCACTAAGAACATGAGTGTTACGTGTGATAAAGCTGATCAGGAGCAACCAACGCCTAGAGGAAACGTTAATCCTGGCATTCTAGACGGTTTCAAACACTGGTTCTCCCCAGGCGACATGAATGCAGCATCATAACGTCGAGTCATATTCGCATTTTCCTCATCCATCGTTTTTGAACGTAGCAGACGGAGCGATAGAGGGAAGCGTTGTTTTTGAAAGGCTTCGCGTCGATGCTCATTTCCGACTGTTTTGAATCCAGTTTCGCTAGGGTGCTATATTTATGTCGATGCGTTGCGGAGGTTAGGTTCAAGAGCTTAACCTTTAAACACGAGACGGGTGTGTTGTTGTTGTTGTTTCTCAGTTTTCCTTCCTTTTTGCTAACCTTTGCTATTATTTGATACCACAGCATCACTTCTGCAGCTATTTTGTGGCGGCCAATTCAAGTCATACGTGTACATACTTCGTCGTACAGCCCCTCCTATAATGATTTGCAGCAGTGGATGTTTGGGGGCTATTTAAGTGTTTGTACCACATCTGTACCTGTTTCGGTTATAGTGCAAAAAACATTTGATACTTAATGTTAAAAGTGCAAAACATTAGAACTAGAACTGCTTTTTTGGGGGGGTGGTTTCAGATAAATGGAGCTAAATTCGTCTTTCTTATTGAATCTTGCCTTTTGAATGTAGGGTAACGTGAGGGCTTAACTTGTACTAATATCTCATAGGTTTAAAAAACCAGAGGTGACTCTTTTTAGTTTATACTCGGGCTACTCGTAGAAAAGTACTTGAAAGTGTGTCCTAAACGCTGCGTCGAGTCTCTCTGTAGATAGAAGTAATTCTTGGTGTGGGAAAAATCAAACTAAAAGCACTGTTTCTCAAACTGCGACTCCCGGCCTGAATCAGCTGGCCGGTCTGTTCCCGGCCGGTCCCCCATATGATAGCAGTGCTGGGACGTTTTAAGGAGACTAGTTCCCCAGGCACCTTCGGTCCCAGGTGAGAAGGGATTTGCCTGTAGCTGTATGTCTCGTCATATTTACACAAGGCGTTGGTAATGCTCGTATAACACCACTATATGTAGGGATGTGTGGACTCGTTGTGCATTTATGTATGTGTGTGTCTTTATTGATGTTCAGACAGGTGTGTGAACCATTGCTTCCCCAAGCTCTGAAGCAGCCTGTCCTGCCTCAAAGGATTCATTAGTGTTATGTTGTCTAAGTCAGGGGTTCGCAAAGGTTGTCATGTCACAGAGCCACAAATAGACCCACTTAAAACCCAGGGACTCACACAGGATGGGTTTTGTTACTGTTTGTTATTGACTAGGAGAACTGTCTACACTGTACGCGGGAAGACGATTGCGGTTAGTGTGAAACCTTCGATTACAATAGTGATTCTTATACTATACTTACATCTAATTGGGTTCATTTCTAGCGAATTAAATTAAAACTATTCCTCATTTTGCCTGGGACGCCCTCAGGGATCCCTGGAAGTTCCTAGATCTCACTTTGAAAACCACTGGTTTAACTGGTTCTAACCCGAGAAATTAAAATAATTCAGCTACTTTAGGGGAACAATTGACAAAGCTCAAATATAAAGCTAAAAAAAAACAATGCATTTTGGCTACAGCCAAAACATGTTAATATTAAAGCTTTGTCAATTGTTCGCCTGAAGTTGTTGAATTCTTTTCATTTTTTTGGCTGGTTTTGATTCAAGCACCTTGCAAGAGCTGCAAAGTCGCGACAGATTTTTATACCCTGAACGCACCGAAGGAGGTTTTCTTGGGGAAACACTGGTGTGAACAGACCTCTGTGTGTGTGTTGTTGCTGTGTTAGCCATTCTACTGTGTGTTACTGCGTCATTAGCTCAAAGTGACTCAGTCAGCTGAGAGCTGCTGGTCCTAATGGTTTTTTTACTCTGTATCGAGCACACTGTTCATGACTGGAGCTAGCCAAGCTGTTCATTTCCATTTGACCCCGTTCATATTTTGAATAGTGAGAACACACTTTGCATGTGTATTTGCATCACTCTTTGTCTTCTGTGGCCAGTATTGTCTATTGTCCCTGCTTCAAAAGCTGTATTTATCATTTTGGGGCTACTTGTAGCAACTGATAATGTAGTACCAACTTGAAAAATGTATTTAAAACCTGTGATTTTGCCAGATTATAACATCTTCAAACATAATGTAATAATTGACGGTTAATGTTATAAAGGTTAAAAAAAGGTTTTATGACATTTTGACGAGTTATGACACCATCCAGCAGTTACATTATCAGTTGCAGCAGGCCTCTGTTGTGGTTCGGATGCTTGAGGAAAAGTCATTATGGTTTTCTTCTCCGAGAGGACTTTTATTTTGGAGTCTTGAGAGAAGGGTTGTGGACTCCTCGTCAGCTAGTGTTAGCAGCACTGTGATGCATGATGCACTGCCAGCACATTGTAAAGAGCTCATCTGACCCAGAGGAGAGGATTGGAGGTTGCATTAGGCTTTGTCAATTTAGCTACTTTTTTACTACTGGTATTATAAGTTCATATATCTTGAAACAGTAATTAACCTTACTGAATTACCACTGAATAAAGATTTGACCATCTTGTATTATTGTGATTTGTTCAAAAAAGGAGTGGGTGACAATGTTAGACATATGACTCAACACACTTTGTTTTCTTTATCTGCAAATGTCAGTATAAAAAGGTTAGGTTTCAGCACTACAGGGAGGAAGCAGCGAAACAGCTGATGGGTTTATCATTCCTCTCTGCTCAAATATCAATTTAATACCAATGCACAAAGCTGTCTCTCAAGTCACAGGAAATATTTCATGTTCAGAATAAATACCTAACTGACCTCCTAAAAACACAAATCAGCATAGAAGTGAACAGAAATTAACTTTGGCAAGTTAGTATTAGAGCTTGACTGAGCTCGTCTATGCTGAAACGGTAGATCCCTCCCTCTCATGGATCTTTAGGTTTCACATAAAAACACTTTGAGACAAGACCTGCTTTTGTGAAATCCTTAAACTACACAAACTGACTGGGGTGACAGTCCCGGTGGGTATCGGTTCAAAATGCACCACTTCCTTCTTCGGGTTCTGACTTCTGGCTCATCTTTGGAGGACGTGGGGCTTGTTCCTCGGGGTCAGCAACACGACTCCCTAGAAGGAGGAGAGAATCATCTAGCTTGATAATTGGCTAATTGGCCTAATTAACACTTACAAGCTAACATCATATAAACACCTCATCAAAAAGCAGCTTAAAATCACCTGAACTGTTAACCCGACATACAAATGTTGGTTTTCTCTCACCACAACTACTTCAAATAAGGTGTTGGCAGATATTTGTGGGTGTACAGTACCTCCTCCTCAGTCCTCCTTCTTGTTGTCCATGAGCTCCTGGGTCTGCTGGGCGAGCCTCCTCTTCTCGTCCTGCTCCCTCTTCAAGGCCGCCTCTATTTTTCTGCTCTGGTAGATCTTCACGCCGGCAAAACCCAGGCAGAGGACCAGCGTCTTCAGGGCCAGGATGTAGAAGAGGAGAGGAATGTTGTCCAGAGCCTGAGGACGGACAGGGAGACAAAGAGGGGAAAACAAGTTAAATGAGTGTACTTTTCAAAATAAAGTCAAGAATTTTAAGAGGAGCATTTGATGGACCACAAATAACCAGCCAATAACATTACGCTTGTCAATCATCTCATCTTCATGCCTCGTCTACAACTTTCAAAAAAAACAAAAAAAAACAACTATTTTGGCGTGTTTCAGAGTAACAATTCGTACCAGTGTACTTTGAAGTCAAAATATGGAGCTACTACGAAAAATGCATACACAAAGGTCAGAGTGAACTGAACTAGCTGACCTCCAGTCAGTTCTACTGCACAGAGAGAAAGATACAAATTGACAGAGAAGACCTTTTTCCATTGACTACAGGGCTCTAAAGTGACCTGAAGATTACATTTAGGAACACCGGTGTGTTTGTAACAGTGTACTTGACACTTTGCAGCTGTCATATGTAAGATTGCCCAACACTCGGGATATACAGTGAACCCTTTATATTACCCTAGTGGCCAGTTGGGATGTTCTATACATAAACTGAAATGCAACATTTAAAAAGGGCAGAGAGCAGGGAAGCCATGTCAACAACAGATGGTAAATGTAATGTATATTATATTGTTTTTATTTGGCATTCTATGTAAATAATTAGTACTGATATCCATTTCTATTTTATTTATATACACACTACTGCTCAAAAGTTTGGGGTCACTTAGAAATTTCCTTATTTTTGAATGAAGAGATTTTTGTTCAATTAAAGTAACTTTAAATTGATCAGAAATACAGTCTAGACATTGTAAATGTGGTAAATGACTATTATAGCTGGAAACGGCTGGTTTTTAATGGAATATCTACATAGGCATACAGAGGCCCATTTTCAGCAGCCATCACTCCTGTGTTCCAGTGGCACATTGTGTTAGCTAATCCAAGTTTATTGTGTTAAAAGGCTAATTGATCATTGAAAACTGTGCTGATTAAAGAAGCAATAAAATTGGCCTTCCTTAGGCTAGTTGAGTATCTGGAGCATCAGCATTTGTGGTAGGGGTGGGCGGTATAACGGTTGAACCGGTATACCGGTAGAAATCCGTGCCAAGGTAGAGATTTGACTCTACCGGATGTACCGGTAGAAGGCTACCTTTAGGCTCTTTGAATGTAAAAATACTTTTTCACATTTACAAACGTAACACACAAAGCCAGCGAACTGTGCGCTGCCATTTAAAGATAATAAACTAGTTTGTGGAAAAAGACGATGTGAAAAAGTGAGTAGTGCAACGTAAACTTCGACGTAAACAGACGCATGCTTTCTGAAGATGCATGGTGAAATGGAAGGCAGCGAGCATGATGCGGGAGCTCCCGTTCCCGATGCAAACAAAGAAGAAGAATGAGTTAGAAAGAAAGGTGCTTCGTCCATCATCTGGACGTGGTCTGGGTTTAAAAAGTCGGACCTTGAGCAGAAAACTATTATCTGCAAGCAATGTCGAGCAAGAGTTGTTGCCGGCGGTGGTAACACGAGCAATCTGTTTTATCACCTCAAACCAAAACATGTCCGCGAGTATGAAGAGAGTACTAGGATGCGCGCAGACAAGCAGTCCTTCCGCAAGTGGTGCTAAACGAAAAACCACAACGCAGACGTCGCTAGCCGAGTCATTTTCCAGCAAGCGGTGGAAGGACATTCCACATTCCATAGCGGAGTACCTATGTAAGGACATGGTTCCTATACAAACAGGTTTAAGGCATTGATCAAAACACTGGATCCGAGGTATGTGATGCCAGGTCGAAAATACTTCAGCCAAACTGGAAAAAAGTTTGCATATAATGTGCTATTTATCTTTATAATTATTTTCTTGGCATGTTGCCTAACCTTTGAAGTTTTTGTTATATACAGTAGAAGTTATTTGAAGTATTGGAATACTTGAAATTTACATTTTTATGTTTATTTTTTTTGAAAATATTTCTTTGTATTGTTCAGAACCTATTTTGGAAAAAAGTTTGCATATAAGGTGCCATTTATATTTAATACAGTGCAGTTTTGCACAATAAAACATTCATAAACACTTAAGTTCAATGTCAATTTTGTCATAATATACAGATTACACAATACTAATGGAAGAGCCCAGTAGAAACCTCATAGTTAACCCCCCGGGAATAAACTGTTACCATCCCAGAGTCTTGTACTGCTCCTAAAGCATTTTTATTATTATTATTATTATAAGAAAAACAAATATACCGTGATATATACCGTTACCGTCCAAAATTCTAAATATACCGTGATATAAATTTTAGGCCATACCGCCCACCCCTAATTTGTGGGTTCGATTATGATCTCAAAATGGTCAACTCTTCTTCTGAAACTCGTCAGGCTATTCCATACAACGGTGTGTACTACTCCCTTCACAGAACAGCACAAACTGGCTCTAACCAGAATAGAAAGAGAAGGGAGGCCCCGGTGCACAACTGAGCTAGAGGACAAAATTAAGAAAGTAAAAATCATTATTTCTAACCTTGTCAATGTCTTGACTATATTTTCTATTCATTTTGCAACTCATTTGATGAATAAAAGCGTGAGTTTTCATGGAAAACATGACATTTTCTGGGTGACCCCAAACTTTTGAACGGTAGTGTATAAATGTTTTAAAGAATATAAAATTGCAACACCTATTTTTCTAAATTAAATAGAATTGGGCTCCTTAATTGGGCACCAGTGCTACCCAGTAATAATTCTATTTAGAGGAACTTTTTTTGGCGACTGACGAATAAAGAATGTCAAAGAAGACTCTGGAACAGTCTAGGGTCCTACAGAAGATGTCTCACCCCCCCTTCCCCATCACCACCAAGAGTCAGCTGCGTTGATGGGAGGTGGGAGCTAATTTTGGCCCAGGGGGACTGGAAGGGGGGGTGGGCAGCTGCAAGCCAGGTGCGTTCAGGGGTTGTTGTTTGTGTCAATGTCACTCACAAAAGTCTAGTCTCCCTTAAAAATAGTTATTTAATGTTTACATTAAAGCAAAAGGGCAAACATCAGAGGACATGACTTACGACCTTAAATTACTTAGGTGTCACTCCTTAAATCGGCATACATCCAATACACCAGGCAGCACTTATTCAATAAGAGTTCAACTTTCATAATTAGTGCACCTGTTCCTCCGCCGCAATACAACCGTGGTGGGTGGTAGCAAGCAGTTTGAACCAGTTCTAGTGCTGCTTAGGCGGATTGTATGTATGCCGAATTGAAGAGTGGCTCCTAATAATTCAGAAACAGTAGTGCGTTTTATTCTATAGCGTTTCTACTTTTGCCAACAATCAAGGCAACATTACATTTTACGATATTTTAATGGAGCTTCTCTCTACCACCTATAGACTATGTGAATGCGTTCTTGAGTCCCGTGTTCCTGCACCAAATCTTATTTATTTTCACATTCAAACTCCTATGACAAAAAGCGGAATATAGCGACCTATCCTATATCAAAATATGTTAGCAGAAGGGCGGCATGACGAACTTTTAAACTGTAAAGATTTAGTGTATGATTGCGAAATGTATAGTAACAGCTACATAGTGAGAACAGTAACTTAGCTAGTGGTCTCATTACATGCTAATGGCAACTTCTCCAGGTGCAGCAACGTCAGCTAGAAGTAACGTCAGCTTTGGTTGACAATTAAGACAACCAAACATTCATGAAAAATAAAAAAAATGTATGAATGTAAATAAGTGTTGTATGTCTGTGATTTGAGCGTATTTACCTTCCAGTTGATCATAGCTGCGGTGTTGTGTCGTCTCCAGCTTCTTGCTCAGAAAGAGGATATGTTGTTCCTCGGGAGGAGGCGGGAGTTGTAGCGAAGCACCAATAGTAATGCACGTTTTCTAAGTACGTACCTTGTGCTGCATTCACTTCTCATGGAAAAAATGGGATGATAGGTAAAATGGTACATGAATGCTGCATAAGACCTTAGGTACACACACACGCTGGAAACATCTTTCATATTATATTTCTCTCTTTCTAGCATTCTCATATACGGCCAAAGTCTAGTGAGATGTGTCTTGTCAAATTACAAAAACTCCTTCAACAACCGAAAAAGTCGGTACGTAACACGAGTTTATGTTGAGTCTGTGTTCGCTAATGTTAAACTGATTACGGATAATACGTAGATTGGGGCTCCGTACCGTATACATACCGTAATATTCAAAGGCGTGCCCAATACATAAATAACTTCTAATAACAATGAACCGTGTAATATTCTCAGTCCTTTGGATTATTGTAGCTATCTGTTGGCATCGGTTATTTAATGGTTCAGAATAGAGTTATAGTCATGTAGTCACGGTGGCCGAGAGGTTAAGGCGTTGGACTCGAAATCCAATGGGGTTTCCCCGCACAGGTTCGAATCCTGTTCGTGACGAATTTTTCTTGTAGTTTTCAATTAACAACCCCCCCAAACATTCAAATGTGGCAAAAAGCAAAAAAAAAACGTGTCTGTGATGAGATTTGTTATATATGTATTTAGCATTTAGATCTTTATTGAGAGATGACTGTGATGCTGTGTTGAGTGATAGTAGGCTCCATGCTAACACTTTAGCATACACTATGTTGAGTTGCCTGTACATCATAACCTAAGAGAGTTTGGATTAATAGTCTATAGGGGTATTGGAACGTAAATAAGCAATATATGGCAGATTATCAGTTATGTTGAGTATGCATACTGCGAGAAAGGACCTGGACACTGATTTCGCCTCTGTTTGCAATGGTTTATTTTACTCAAGCTGTATTCAAATCCAACAATCTGAGGGGTAAATATCCGGTCGAGGATGTCTGGATGACAGGCCTCTTGGTCGCCATACAACCAGATGCTTCACATTTTGTTACTTTCGAATTAGAATTAGATTGTCATTGCGGAAAAGGGAGCTTGTAACATACAATGATAGTGGGTTTCACATGTTGTCAGGAGCTCCAGTGCTCCTGCATATAGACGCATTGCACTTCCATCTCCATACATACATACATACATACATACATACATACATACATACATAGATACATACATACGTACACAGATGTACTGCAATAATGCAGATCAATCTATAAAAACAGCTAAAAGTAGTGTTCAGATTGCACATTTTGGGATAAAAAAAACAAAACACCAACAAAAGGTTCATATTCAAGTGTAATATCATGACTGATGTGGATAACAATATTTATAGTTTTCTGCAATGCATTTGTCTAGAATACTCAGAATGCAAGCCCTGGTGACTAGAAAGCATAGAAAGCATCAGGATGTGGTGATTTTAGAGGGTTGTGATATTCATTTTAAAAATGCAAGGGGGAAAATGCATGTTTGTGCTCTAATCAATACAATCTGCGGTATATATTTTGGATGTTGTACAGCGAATATTTCAGCAGACAGTCAAAAAAAAATCAAGAATAGAATGGAGTGAAACGTGTAAGTGTAAAGGGATGCACGTGCACATGGCCTTGTAAAGAGCAATAAAACATGAAAATCAAATATGAAATAACCTGTACAGGAACTGAGAGGTTCTATATAATGGATTGCATTCCAAAATACACATTTTGAAAAATAAATGTATAATAAATAAATATGTCAAAGTCCCATTCCAGCAGTCGTGTAGTAAAGTAGATGAAACTTTACATAATGAATCAAACTGTCCATATTTTTCTGCTCTGACCATAACAAAAAAAAACCGTGAACGCCAGTAAACTTCAAAATTAAAGCCCCAGTCCAGTTTTCCTGAATATATGAATTATGGCTATATGCACATGCATTCTTGAAGGGCTTTCTGATGGGAAATAATCAGACCTCACGGCTACTCCACATACAGGACACCTTTGGATTTCACTCTTAAGTTTCAATTTGGTCCTACCTCTGTGGAGAAGATCTCCTGCCACTGACCAGACCTGCAACCAAAATAATGGTAATAATAATTTGAGCAAATGGGGTAAATTTAAAAATATGTGTTTTTATTAAGCCCCACTAAGTGATTTAAACTAATAAGATGGATGTATTTTTATTTTTAAAATCTTGCTTAGTGCAGCTTTAAGAGAGAAAGAAACCCAGGCCTACTTAGCACTGGCACCATCTCGGAAACATTGCCTTGCGATGGATCACTGACGATATTAATCAGCCATTTGTTCAAATTTAACCAGGGAGATGGAGGGGAGGTAAACTGCTGTTTTCTCTTGCTTTTCATCGACAATTAATGAGGACCAGTCAAGGACCAGTCTCAGTTTAATACTTCTTGCTGATCAAATGATACAGCCAAGCCAAGCCAAGATGATATTTGGGTCCTTGTGGAGAACCTTCTTCCTCAAGTCGTCTTAGGAAACTTCTCAAGAACACAAGACATCTTTACAGTTTGAGATCGACTGTGTGCTCGAGGTCAATAGACAGCTTCATTCGTAAAATTTGGACATGATGCGTCAATGCGGTGATGAATCTGGCAGCTTCCCATTCGTTCTTGTCAGCCGAGTCACCATCCGATCCTCGCAGCACGCGCCCACATCCTTGACGTTTCTGAGGTCCGCAATTAGAGTTCCTGGACATATGATGTGATATTGAGAAACCGGATACCTTGTATCCGTTACATTAAATATGTTTCCCCCTGCTCTGCAACGCCTCAGAATAAGGAGGTGGAGGAAAGAGAGACGCCTTCTTGTGGTGATGCTGGTCACCCCACCCAAACATCACTCATAAGAAGAGGTAGGGGGTTGCGGTAAATATGCTCTCCTTGCTGTTCTGTGAGCCTTGCTATGATTCCCTGGGCGTATAGTGAGAGGGACTTCCTGGTGTAACAGTAAACATGCTGTAGTGCATTATTATCCCCCCTAGATGCAGTTTACAGGAAGAGGGCACTTGCTATGGTGCCACAGTACTTCCTGTCTTGTCTGCTACCTCATGATGGTTCCGCCTCCTTGAAAACGGTGGGAGGCAACGGGAGGGCACGCCCGGCGGTGTCACAAACAAATATGTTGAAGGTAAGGAGTCGCGGCAGGGCGTGCTCAGTAGCGCCCCCTGTGGTTCACCCTGGACATGGTGAGTGGCAGAGAGACAGAGGAGAGAGAGGAGACCTCCCAGTAGAGAGAGCGAGAGATGAAGAGCTGGTAGAGGATCACCATGGAGATGGACTGGCAGAGGATCACGCCGATGGTCACCACCTACATGGAATGGGAAGAGATCCATGCAGTAACGTTACATGTAAAAGTGAATGGTCTGATAATGTAGATTTGTTTCCAAATTTAGGTTACGGTGAAGCGGTAAACCGTAGGGGTGTAGCGGCATGCAATACTCGCAGTCCGGTATGTTTTCAGCACGGCAGGGGAAGAAAAATAACATTTTCATTTTGAAAAATGGAAGCAGTCCATGCAGTGTAACAAAATAACACCACTTGCATATGGTCAAAACGTACAAAACAAGAAATATAGAAAATAGAAACTATGCTTGCTACTGTGTTAGCGTAGCATAGTTAGCGTAGTAGGTGTCCTGGAAAGTAAAACCAATAGACAAGACAGTGATGGCTAGCTGACCAGATACTATAGTTAGCTAGTTAACAAGCTAACATTATCGAGATAAAACATGTTATTAATGGTGAAATGATCGGTTCCAGAAATGCACCGTATCTATTCCATGCTGTTGAGTCGGCAAAGCCATGAGTTTAGAAATACAATCAGCTGTCCATTGCCAAGAGCTGTGGACCTCCAATATGGCTGCAAGAGGGCACGCTACGCCACCTGAAAGCCCTCTATACTGTAAATACAACTCAGACTAAATTACACATTTTAAAAGAAGAGTGGTTTGTCTGTGTTCGAACCTTCTCCTTCTGGTGCTCGTTGAAGACGACAGAAATGAGAACCAGGACGGGGTGACAGAGGAACCACAGGAAACATCCCTGCAGGAAACACAAGTTAGATTAGAGTAGTTACACAATAAGACATATTCTACAATAGTCGGTTACACCAGGGGACAACTTATTATTATATTACTCTGTATTGACTTGCTGATATAACATTATAGGTATACATCCCAGGGTATCCCACATTTTTGTTCATGATTATACTCCATACCATAATGAATTACACAGATACTCAGTTACACCACATAAAAACTGTGTGTGTGTATAATGTCGTTTACCTTGGCGAAGCTGAGGTAGAAGTCTCTTTTCAGGGCGCTCCTCTCGGTGGAGATGATTTGATAGAGGACAGAGGCCAGCAGGAACGCCAGGCCGACTCTCAGGGCGATGAGGAGGATGCCGGCCAGGCTCCGCTGGGCGTGGTAGCTGTGATGTTCAGTCACCAAGTCCGAGTACTGCTCCCACAGCAGCAACACGCCCTGAAAACAAACAACAAAAATGGTGTTGACCATGTTCATGCCAAAAATCAAAACCACAAAAGGTAATTAAATTTTGATGGCCTTTGTGACTCTTTGAAATTACGTGTGAGTTTTTCTGTGCACAAAACTTTATTCACATTTGTGACTCACTAAAAATGTGTAAATTGTATTGGCATCATATTCCCTCCATACAGTCTGACCACCAAAAGTGCAGTATTGATCAATTCTACTATAAATATGTAATCAATCAAACTGCATGTTATCTTAATAAAAGGACAGCATATATCCACAAACCAAGATATCAGTCCAACCCTGAAGTTCAAACTTGATTGTGTACCTGTGTTATGACTCCGCCCACAGCGAGGGCTGTGGAGGTCGGAGATGAATCCCACTGCAGAGGTCTGGACTGAGGCTTCCTGCCTCGGCTCAGAGTCCAGCCCATGCATAGACTCAGTAACATGTACAGCATGGACACCTGGGACACCATATCCCAGACTGCACCGGGACAGGAATGGGTAGAGGGGTAAAGAAGAGGAAAAACACACACACAAAAAAAAAAAGATTAATTTCCTGTCCATTTACACATGATGGAGATTATCAGGTACAACAGACAAACAGAGATGGAAAGAACAGGAAAAGAGAGAGAGAACAATCAGACTTACACTCTGCCAGGCTGCCCATCAGTGGAATTCCAACACCATCCCTGGAATACCTGTGGAGCAGAGGAGGGAAGGGAAAAACAGGCTAAAACAGTACGGTATTATTTCATATCCTAGTTTTAAATCACACGGATCCGACCGATATGGGCTTTTGAAGGCCAATACCGATATTTTTGGACTGAAGTTGCCAATAGCCTATACCAAATTATAAGAAAATCCTCTGAAACAGCCTCTAGACCGCCACGGGACACTAAAACGCAGCAGGGTAATGAAATTCTTGGTGGTGAGTTGGCAGCTCCTTGAGCCATCCTTCATTGTACCATATTAATCTACCTCGCCAGATGGACGTAGTTGCAGAGCGCGGAGCTGCCCTGTAACGCCAGCGCGGCCGACAGCACCCTGAGGACAGTGTGCATGGGGCCCCCTTTCCTCAGGGCCTGGTACAACGGCTGGATGTAGATACAGCAGGCCACGAAGTATGCCAGCAGCAGAAGGAAGTAAAAACTATGGAGCCCTGGGGTAGAGAGAGAGAAAGAGAGAGAGAGAGAGAGAGAGAGAGAGACGTCTTTTCTTTTTAGTATTTGTGGCCCCACATTGGTTGATTGGACAAATGATCACCCCTTGGGCCAATCGGTAAAAGGGGATAAAGTATTGGTGACCAGTAGGAAGTAGTTTACTTTAACAACAACTAATGCACCTTGAATATAATCATAGTCGCAATGTAACTATGGCGACCTAAGGACCGACTGGAGTATTCTGGGATGTCTGACCTGCCTCCTCGGCACTGAAGTGCTCCAGGGGGTTTCCTGCCGAATCGGGGTTGAACAGCAGGACGGTGAAACTGAGATCAGCGTGAGAAGGAATCTGCGCGCCGTCCTGGAGAGAGAAGAGAGAGACACGTAGAGAAGTAATGAAAATGATTTAAAAAATGTAGCATGATGGAGTACTGCTCTGAGTACTATTACGTAAGTAACGAGTAAAGAGTAATACATTACTTTTTTACAGGTAACAAGACCAACACTGTTGTCAGGCTACTACTACTGCTACTGCTACTGCTACTGTACTACTATTACTACTACTACTACTGCTACAACAATAATAATAATAATAATAATAATAATACTGTTACCTGACATGTGTATCTGTCGGCATAGAGGGCCTGCCAGGCTGTAGGAGATGACTGATGAGGAATTGTCTGGTTGTGTTCCTCCTGACTGAGAGAAACTGGAGAAGGAGGACAAGGACAAATTCATTGAATATTGATCTTTAAATTTGGCTATTTTCATGCCAAAACATTCAGTGTTTCCCTCATTGTATTCTTGACCCCGGTGCTTACTGGTGAGCTGGGCACTCGCTAGCCTCTCAGAGCAGCTGAGGTTGTCCAGGCCTTCGTCCATATCCTGGTACAGCAGCAGCCTGGACTCCTTCTCCAGCGCCAGGGGAGAGTTTTCCAACCGGCACACCAACAGACCATTATCGCCTAGAGGAAGACAGGAGGGAGGATTGGAATGGTAACAGTACATAAGCACATAACTCAAATCTGGACACCCTTCCAGACACACACACTAGGGACCCCCCCAGGAGGGCCGAGACCTGCTTTTTCAGGCGTCTCGGTGCAGTTTTTTGGTTTCACCCAAGTTCGAAGGAGTAAATGCTCCAGATTTCAAATTAACCGCTCCAAACATGCTGGGTTTGAACGCATCCTAAAACACGCTGGTCTGAGATCTTTCCGTCTTTCCACATCAAATGTGTTTTTTCTGGCCTGGTGGTTAGGGAGACCGACTTTCATTCGGGCTGTGAGCATGTTGGCCGACACCCGCCCTGCTGAAGTGTCCTTGAGCAAGACACTGAATCCCTACTCGATCCAGGGGCGCTGTTTTGTGGCTGACCCCTGACCTCAGTGAAGTAGCCTACATTTGCGGTGGTGATAGACTAGATAGGAGCTGTGTGACCTGTCAAAGTGTTCTTGACCAAGTCACAGATCCCTTACCTGATCACTCACTGGAGGTCAGTCTGGATAAGAGCATCAGCTACATGACTAATGTAAATGTAAATACTCTGATGTAGCTGTAGATAACCAGCCTTCAACAAACCGATCAAGAGAAACTTTCTAAAGATCTCTGTTTGGCTGTGAAACACAAGGAAAAAGTAATAAAAGTAATCACCAAAGCACACATCGTCATCATCGTCAACTGATTTGATAAGCTAGTTGCATTGATGGGTGAGCCCTTGGCAGATATGAGTAAGAAAAGAAACAGCGCTGCTGAAAACAAAACAGAAGCAGTAAATTGAATGAATGCTTCACCATTCGCGTTTCGTTAATGATAATTACTCATGACATTATCAGAAATGACACGTTAGCAGCAACACGTCCAGTGTCGTTACCTTGGTACATGAATTTAGTGATGAACTGCCCGTTCTGCTCTCTCGCCACTTCGCTCTGAAAAAGTCCGTTTACGGTTTTCCCCAAAGCCTCCGGACTGCAGAGTACAACAACTAGAAGTGTGGCTATTAAATAAGACATGGTTATTCTAATGTCATTTAACGCTGTCAATAAATAAACGCTGGCTAATCAATTGAATGATCCACGAAGACAGAAGTGAAGCGGCTGCGTTAAGCTAGTTAGAGTTAGCCAGGATTAGACCGGAATTTGGGAGATTTTGCCTTCAGAATAAAGGCGTAAAACGTGTCAGAACAAGTAAGAACTGTGGTTGTGGCGAACAACGCAAAAATCATGATTATACACTCACTTGAACCATTACATTAAATGCGCAGCGAAACTATAGCCGTGAATGGATACTAAAAATATACTAAAATTGCATTGTGTAATGGTATATGGTATTTCCTAATTAAAGAATGCCTTATGGACGGGTAAAAGCCTTACGGTACTATTCGTGATATAAAACACAATAGAAACCTAATAGAAAGCTTTGAACGATATATACTATATAATATATAAGTCAATTTTAACCCATAGCAGTGGCACAGTTGTTCCTAGTGGCAATAAGGTTTTATTTTGAATTATGTGAGCGGAAGTTTTGTGTTTTATTCTCACCTGCTTGACACTGGTAGCCTAGTCGGAACAGTGGACAGTTTGATTGATTTAGACGTTACCCTATCAGAGAGTGACGTTTTTTGGCGTTACACATGACGACCAATCAGAGTTCAGACAGAAGCCTCACTGAAACAGTCAAGTGTCCCTCCCATTTTCCTACGTGTCCACACTGCCGTAAAACGCCCCCCCGAGTGTCGCAAGTTTAACAATGTATCTGCTGTACTAAAGAGAGCGAACACTTTTAGTCAACCATCAGACTGGATAGTTAAATGAGAGGTATGACAGCCAAAACTCCCATAGTGGAATGCATAAACGAATAAAGATGTCGTTATTGTATGTTTGTATGTATAGGCGACCTTTCTGTGACTTGACATCAGCTGGTTCAATGTTATGATAACCAGAAGATGGAGTTCAACAGGACTGTTCTGGTGACTGGAGGCTCTGGGTTCATGTGAGTTTCGAGATCCACATAATTCATGTCATCTCATAATTAACACATGTATCATTTGAAGAACCACCGAGGTACAAATGTTTAGTATCAATGAGCCACTAAACTTGTGTGGGAACTGTACGCCAAACTCTATTCGCTTATCGGCAGACCTACACACAACTTACATGACTTAAGACCTTTTGGGAGATATTGTTGTAAGTTAACAATAACATGTCCGATTTTTAATGTAGTTTGGCGTGACGTTTTCTCCATATACGAGATAACTGAACGCTACGGGGCTAGTAGGCTATGTCGTCACTTGTAGGACACATTTACGGTAGAAATAAAGGATGCCTTGACAGGACCCAATAGCACATCTGCTGGTGCAGGGACTTTAACCTGTGACATTGTGTCTTCCTCTAGTGGCTCCCATCTAGTGTGTTGTCTGGTCCACAGACGCCCTGACTGGAGGATCATCAACGTCGATAATGTAAGTCCTCACACATATGCATGAATGTTTTTTTTCTTCTTCTTCTCCTCATAAGTGTGTGTGGTTTTCCCCCTTTTCTGATCTCTTCCAGTTGGACTACTGCTGCAGCCCCCGGTGTTTGGAGAGTGTTGAAGACAGCGTGAACTACACTTTTATCAGGGTGAGAACTGATGATATTTCTCTATCTATAACTAGAGGCAAGTCTTAAATCCAGTAATTAGAGAGATTGGACTTCATGTCCCTCAACAATTAATTTCATGTTGTCCATTCATAGCCTACGTTAATCTCAAGTGAAATGTGTAGCTCGTGCGTCTCTGTGTGTGATACGCTAGTCCTATCTACTCCTCTCTTTAACAGGGTGATGTGTGTGACCCGTGGCTGGTCAACCACGTCTTCAGCACAGAACACATCGATGTCGTCTTTCACCTGGCGGCCAAAACGCACGTCGGTGAGCAGCATTTTCAAAACTACAGATTGGCCTGAGGGGGGCGCTATAATTACAGGTCAATTCTTATCTCATCCAAACTAAATTGGAATGACATGAAATTTGGTGCAGCTATTCTTGCTCTCTAAATTTTCCTTCAGGACTATCAATGTAGTTTGCCCCCCTGAGAGCTTTTCATTTATTTACCGACTGGCTTAAGGGGACGTCAAGGGGGATGACATGTTTACTTACATGTTGGTGTTGTTTCTTCACTTCTTCTTTAAAGGAAGTCTTGGTTCAGTTACTGTAAGTTCGTTGTTGCGTTACCGCACCCTGTTTTCTCTCCTCAGAGTCATCCTTTCTGTCGCCGGCCAGTTTCCAGCGGGTTAACGTTGAAGGGACCAGGGTTGTACTGGCAGCTGCCCATCAGGCCCGGTACCGACCACAACGCTTCATCTATGTCAGCACTGACGAAGTCTATGGCGCCGGTCTGGACCAGGTCACCACATACTTATTGATACACGGATTGTTTTTGTTTGGCGGGTGGGTTGAATGAGCGATGGCTGACTGGAGATCAGTGGTTTCCCAAGCTCACTGTCCTGGATGTTGTCTCCGCTGTAGGTGTTTGATGAGAGCAGTCCAATGAGGCCTTCAAACCCATATTCTGCTACCAAGGCAGCTGCCGAGTACCTGGTCAGATCCTACTGGGACAAATATAAGGTACACACACACAGGCAGCTTCAGAGTGGCTGGTTGTACTGAATCGTAGGTGTAAATCCTGCCTGTATGTGTACACAGGGTGTCTATGGGTATTGATAGTGGTATTGGCAGTCTTTACATTCAGTGATATTTAGTGTGTTTAACGCTGGTCTGCTTTTACGTTTCCAGTTTCCCATCATCGTAACCAGGAGCAACAACATCTACGGGCCCAGGCAGTACACTGAGAAGGTACAGTACACCATCTGACCACGCTGCTGCTTCTTCTGGGCATGTGAAGCAATGGTGGATGGAGATTATTGTTGTCTCAAGGGAGGACTATAGATTGGTCTTCATTCATTCACCATGCTACCTCATCTCACATCAATGTATTTTATGCCTCTGTGTGACTTTTCAAACATCTTCTTTGTTTCAGGTCATTCCAAGATTTCTCACCCTCTTGCAAATTAACAAGAAATGGTGAGTTTTTGACCTTTCTGCTACTCTGCTACGTGTTTCACACAGTATATGAAGAAAAAGCATTAAATGTGGCATTAAATCCCAATTTCTGCCTCAGCACCATCGAGGGAACCCTCCCTAAATCCCGCCACTTCCTGTTTGTTGATGATGTCGTCGAGGCCTTCCTGATAGTTCTGGAGAAGGGGGGCGTGGGAGAGATCTACAACGTGGGGACGAGCTGCGAGATTCCCATCGTGCAACTGGCCAGAGAGCTGACCAAGATGGTGGGTGCGGAGAAAGTGTGTGCAGTAGCGTGTTGCGTTGCTTGTGACGAACAATGTGTCCTTTGATTGGAACTTTAAAGAGGAGACAACAGAACCCTCCTACTTACATTTCTATTGAGAAATGTCTGATGCACTAGGCAGCTTTGGCGGACTCAAGTGGCAGCAATCAGTAACTGTTTGAATTTTTTAAAGTTTAAAAGGGTATTAAATATCTGACTTTTATCGCCCTCTATTGGCAACCAAGCAATTGCAACAACATCGACAGATTCTCTGGCACAGCTTATGTAGAAGTGTCTAAGAATGTAGATGTGCTGTAAATATTCAATTTACAGCCATAGATAACATGTACAGAAAAAGTAATAATGTGTACTCGTCTGTTCTCTTGACCAGACCGCATCTATAGGTGGGTGTTAGCATGCGTATAGAAATGTGTCCACAAGGCATGCGCATCAGACCCAAACCATCGAAACGGTGAATTATTAAAATCTGTGCGTCTGTGTTGCAGGTAAAGAATGTGCCCGACTCTGAAGTGAACGACTGGCTTGAGTTTGTGCCTGACAGGTGAGTCCCCATTAGAAATATATTGGGTAAATCTTTTTTTCTATCCAGTGTATCGTTATTCAGTTTATCAGGGACCTCTGACCTAGGGTTAGACCAATGTATCAGACCAATATTGTCCTGCCACTAACGCTAGCTTCTACTAGATATGTTAGCAAGACAGGTTAGATTGAACTAGAGGAGTGGAGTCCCAACTTCTGGATTCTTTAATTCTGATTGTTGTGGTTTGAGAGAATGAGGTTTTAATGTTTGACCTCTGACCGGCAGGCCACGGGTCGACCTGCGCTACCCCATCAGCTCTGAGAAGCTGCAGCAGCTGGGCTGGAGAGCTGAGGTGTCCTGGGCTGAGGGCATCAGACGGACAGGTACAAATAAGTTAGTCCTCCCAGCTTTCCATGAAAAGGTAGTTTAGTTGTTCATATGACCTCTTAATTCTGTTTGTGTGCTGCAGTTAAGTGGTACCAGGACAACCCAGACTTCTGGATGGATGCATTAGAGGACCAAGGACCAATTGACAGCAAGCTTGCAGACCAATAAGCACCCTTTGTTCCACCCAGTTACTTGACTGACAGGATGCAGACTGAAGTGAGACACCAAACTGTGATTTTTGTTCTCTCATTTCAGCCTGGAGGACACAAATATTCATTATTTCACACAATAATTGAACTACATAGCACAATGATTATCAAAACAATTATTGTGTGACGGTTTGACCAATATCAGTGTTTTGGGATTAAAGCTACTGAAGGCCAAAATTTGGCCATTTTCATGTATTCAGTATTCAGTGTTTACCCCAGAATTTTATTGTCAGGGTGGAAAACATACAGGTAGTGGTAGCCTAATAACTTGGAGAAGCAGGCTTTTAACTAGTAGGCTGCCAGTTCTAATCTCCAAACCAACAAGGAAAATGAGAATGTGACTGAATCCCTTCAGAGGAGCTTGACGACTAGTTGCACTGGGTGGCTCCCAAGTGGGAATGTGTGTGTGTGGAGCCAATTTTAAGTACAGTGAGTCATCTCAATCAGATGTTATTTGTATTGTTTTGTACATGATCCAGAGATTTTTTTCATAAAATACTGTAAAATGTAAATAAACTGTAATAAATAAACTATTAAAAAGCGACTTTATAATTTGACTGTTTCTGCTCTTTGAAAAGCCTCTATAAAACCTTCCACTCTTAAAACACATGACAAAACACTGGGTGCACATTTGCAAATCCAAACCTTTAATTGTGGTAAAATCAGAATAGATGCACAGATAAGTCTTCGTTTTCGTGCAGTGCTCTTCTTAGTGCACAACTGCTAAACTAATACATAAAGCAAATACTAACTACCAGGCCAGTGGTGCTGTGCGTCCACATTGAGGGGTCTGGCCACTCAGTAATGACAGGGCTCCACTCATTTTCAGTTCAATCACTTCAAAATGAAGTGATTAAACTGCCATCTATTCACAAACTGAAGAGCATCCATTCCCATTATTTCTTGCTGAGCTCAATATAAGGAGTTATTTTGTGATGAAATGTAATTTACTTTTTTTGGCGTGCCCCCGTGTGAAGCTGTTTCGTCCACGTCAGTTACTGATTGCCTACATTTCCTAGAATGACTTTCAACATCCTGCAGAGAAGGGGCGGGAACTTGTTGCTTTCAATCAAAGGTGGGTATACGGGCATATAAATAGCTTGAAAGTCAGATCATTCATCTGTGGGTTATACAGATCTATGATCTCAACCACACTCCTTACTCAAAGCACATGTTTTGAGTTGAGTTTGAGTCTTATGGCTGTATTGCATTCTGGTCTATCTTGGTTACTGTTGGTGGAGAAATTGGTCTCTCTGTTCTCCGATGGGAGAACCCTGTATGATTGTTAATCATCGGTCTAGAAAGAAGCCCTCGCTCTGATTGGCTGACACCAAAACCTGCCTGTTGATGTTTTAGATCAATGAAACATTTTCTGATATCAAAGTGGAAATATCGCAACGTGACATAACTGTCTACATTTGGCCAGTTATCCACGGGAATAAGAAAAATACACCATCAAACAAAAAGGACCCAGAAACGCAAGCTACATCACTAATAGCTGTTTAAGTGTTTTAGGGTGGATGTTTCAAATCCCCCCATACAAAACTCAAATAACATTTGCAATGAAAATAACTTGGAATGCTCTTCGCCTTCTATTTCACAATCGAACACCACAGGCTAGCAGAGTGTTCAATGCCCACTAATGTCAAAGACACCGGTTCAGCCCAGCTGTTAGATCAAATACACCCCAACCACTCTCACCCTAATCATCTAGTTGTCTACAGCCAATAAGATGCATCTCTGGTCTCTTTTAAATGCATGATCCATTTCTGATTGGCCAGAAACCCCCTTTGCCCCCCCCCCCTCCCCTCCCACCATATTACAGCATCAACACACAGAGGCCTGAAATATGCAAATTACAACATAGCAATAGAACCACATACTTAATTCTGTGTCATGAAGACTTTAAATATCGCCACTTGCCAGACATTCGCAACAAGGGTGTTAAGGGGAAGGAAAAGAAAAACGACTCAAATGAAAAAAAGAAAAACAACTGAACTGACTTGGAGAGAATCTGGACACTTTTGTTTTTTGTACTGCATGTTTTGTCTTTTTTAGAAAATTAGGTTTTTTGATCATAACGTCTTTAAATTTGTTTAATCCAAACCTTGGCATTGGTGGTTGTATTGTCTCAAATTTCATTCGCCAATTAAAAACGACTGATTACGGTGGATTATAATTATTGGCAATGGATCCTGCAGCGGGAGCAGGTTATGGATCTGATATTGAGTCCAATATGACTTTAAAGGTAACCCGGGTAGGATTTTCTCTAAGTATATCACTGTCAAATGAACTCAGATTACAACCATGAACGCTACGCTCTCTAGCCCCTTGTGAGCTGCTTTCTAATATAGCCGTCTGCTGTCCACCAAAAGGATTTTTCCCCCTCCGACTCTGAGAGCTTCCAAAATGAGAACACTAGCAGATCATTTGAGGGCCCTTTTGGTAAAGGCAACAGTTTGTGACACCGTGATATACTGATAGAAAGCCCTACACGTTGCATCTTTAACATTACAAAGCTCACACTACCCCAGAAAAATAGAAATTTCCACTCATACCAATGACATTCGACATTCAAGTGCCAGTGTTTTTGTTTACTGTCTTTTGGTCAAGTCACTTTTAAAATATCAACTTTTTTTTTTATTAGGCTTATAAAAATAAATATTTCTCAAAAATGCTTGATAAATTACACAAACTAGCAGCGAAAGTAGATTCTAGTACTCTGTGTGCAAATAGCTAAATCCCTCAGTTACTGTTAACTAGAGTCTCACCCCGGTCCCCAAGAAACGCTTCATAGCTGGGAGAACCCTTCCCCAGTTTCACATACTCATACACTCTCTCACACACACACACTCTCTCTCTCTCACACACTCACTCTCTCTCACACACTCACACACAGCTGTTTTATGACACCTAGCTGCACTGTTGCAACTGCTCTCCCTCTTTCTCTCACGCATGCATGCACGCGCACACACACACACACTATCCCTCTGAGACTTTAAAGGACATGCGCTCCAGAAGACATTTG
Source organism: Hoplostethus atlanticus (assembly GCA_034670405.1). Classification (NCBI taxonomy): domain Eukaryota; kingdom Metazoa; phylum Chordata; class Actinopteri; order Trachichthyiformes; family Trachichthyidae; genus Hoplostethus; species Hoplostethus atlanticus. The sequence goes on along the minus strand of JAXDDX010000081.1, from coordinate 1,420,787 downwards.
TTGAACGTAACACTAATTGTGCAATAAAAGATTGTTTTTTGTGTGTAAAACTCTACGGGGGTTTTAAGTTCCATCAGAAGCAGAGGGGCCACCGGGTCATAGCGACGGGAGTATAGCACCATTAATTGTTCAGTGACCATGGAAACGGCACTGCTGGTAGCGATGCCAAGTCAGTATCCACGGTGACAGCGTCAGTGTGTCTGTTGCCGTGGTGATGCTGTATAAAGCGTAACTAGCTTCACTCTCAGCCCCATTAGGGCTGGGTATCGCTCTTGAATTTAAGGCAGCAAAAGGAAGAGACTCGATGTTTTTTAACGTCAGAGCTTGAATACTTTTAAAGTGAATTGCACATACAAATATTACGTCGGAAATGATCTACTGTTGCATAATGAAATTTACTTTCATCCAACAAAAGGTATTGAAAAAAAGTATAATTTCAGAATAGTTTGTATTGAATTTGAAGCATTAGATCTGAAAATGTCCAATACCCAGCCCTAACCGCCATGTTTCAATGTTTAGTGGTTCAGTAACTTCAAGGCACCATGCACTTCTCAGAGTAGGGGTTGCATTTACCAACACAAAATGGCCCTAACAAAAATCATGGTCAAAGTGACAGCAAGCCACAAAATATAATATTGATCTATTGCACTTTAAAAGTTCAAAGCCCAGGGGGGCAATTGAGGAGGGATGGCATCAGTGGGGTAATGCTACTAAAGGAGACGGCCACCATCCAACACAGGTCAATGTTAATTAGGGCTGCATTTCCCAAAAGTATCTCAGCACTAACATCATACCATGGGTTATATGGAGAATATCATTTTTAAAGTGATGCCATGGCATTTTTGAAATTTAGTCTTCTACATTTGTCCAAGTTACCATAACAGCATTTTAGCATTATTAACATTTTTTATTGAAACAAAAGAGGTGCTACTAGCTGCAAGCTAACCAGTGAATTGGTGGCTAGTAATAGCCATGCATTTGAATTGAAAAACGCTAACAGTAACAACACTTTTAAACAGGGAATATGCAACGTTACTAGATCAACCTTTCTGCTAAAAGTAACAGATCAACAACTACTCCACTAGACAGACTGGCAGAGTTGAAAAGACCAGCTTATTCTATTATTCAGTCATTTATTTTTTTTCTCTAAGGTAAGGGATGTCAGTTTGCTATTTATCTGCCTGTTTATCACCTGTGCATGGAGGAGGCTAGTGCATCTTTAACCATCCCCGATAACTGCCAGGAATATCACTAGTGGAAAAGATGCATGTAAAAATAGTTGCCAACATGCCATTTTTTCTTTTCCCACAAGAAAAATTAAAAATGTTAAGGTATCACTGAGAAAAGAAGGTTTTGGGAAACCGGCCTGGAAAGAAACACTTTGCCCTATATTCTAGGACCCGAAGCTCCAACTGAGCTGTCCTACACTTTTGAAGCAAACAGTAAGCAACAGGGAAGTTGGCAGCCGGTTTACCAAGCTTTTATGCACTTTATTCTGGACTGCACACAAACACAGTGGTTAATTCACTCTACAAACAAACGGCTGGTAAAGGCTGGGTGTGGTGAGGGTAAATCTGAAAGGAATACTAGAAGAGGAAGTGGAGACTTTGGGTGCTGAAACAACTTCTTAGACCCCAAGGAAGCAGGTAGTTCTTCCACCAAGGAACCCTAACCACCATCTGATCAACCCTTCCAGTATTAATCAAATGCCCTTGAACCTAATAGCAACCTTCAAATGTGAAGATAAACATGATTTCCCATCCTATGGACCTTATTTCCACAGAGGCCATTTTGAATTTACATCACAGACTCTGGGTGGGAAACTCTACCTAGAACAGCAAGTACAGCCCAGCTAAGTCCGATAGTTGTGTAGCCAAGCTGCACATCATAGAGATGTTGGGAATCGAACAAACAGTTATCATTTAACAGATTCCCCACTGAAAAACAAATGAACCTCTAGACCAGAGGGATACAGGGTCACATTTTAAGGTAATATATTTGGCCCACTATAGCTAGCTACTGGAATCTAGCCTAGGTAGCTAGCTTGTGGCTAACTGGCTAGTAAGCTAGCAAACCTACCGGCTAAATTCAAGCAGTTTTAGTTATTTCCAAGATTGCCAGCAAATTTGGTAGTAAGTAACGCTAGAAGTAGAGTTTCCCACCCCGAGTGTGGCATAAATTCAATTTCCTGTCCAGTAATCTTCAATCAACTGCAACAATCAATTAATCCTACATCATAGTTATATTAGAACAAAATCATAACAATTTTAAGGCCTTCACTTACGCGCAATTAACTAAAATTCTGTTAAGAGTTTTTTTTCCATTCAACAAGTTATTCTATAATTGATTGTCATTTGCACTGTTACTTTGTTCCTGTTGGCTATGCCTTCCTACTGAACAGCAACAAGGTTTCGTGAGAAATACCTTGTGGAGGCCCTCCACCACGATTACACTACATTCTCCAAGAGTCCTAACCATGTGTGTGTAGTTCTTTAGTGACCGTAGATGGCGTGGGCTTTCCAAAAATTATCTCAGCACCAAAACTCATTTCTTCCATCACAAATTACAATAGAAAAACAAGGAAGTCGCCATCTTTGCACCAAGACGCTTTTGGAAAATCCAGTTCGTACATGACCTGCTTTCTGCTGTTGGCCTCTCAAACTTCTATGCCTCCAATCTGGGACTACATTTTGCAAACTTCAATGGTTATTTTATAGGATTCTAGGGTCAGAGATATGTTATTTCCCAAACCCCTCTACCAGCTGTACCCGCCTAGAGGGAAATAGCTTGTGTCACTGAGTTTAAGTTTGGCCTGAAAAAAACTGTTGATTCAAAAGTAGACCAAAAACATAGAACACTGGAAAACTTAAAATGTGTACCAAGTGTAACAAAATTAAAAGCCTGCTGTAGAATTTCCATTTTTGCTTGGCTTTTTTTTTTTTTTTAAACTCCTTGACCAAAAAACAACAACACTAGCAGACACCCTTGGTCCAGCCTTGGCATTTTTCAAAGCCAGTGGGCAATTTGAGGGGATGGAGGTGGCATCTCCCTTAGGAGCAGAAAAAAGTAAATGAATCTCCTTGTTGATTTTAGAGAAATGTAATAAAAACAATATGCCTGACCTCCAACCCCCAAATTATTATGTGAATTCCTCTTTTGACCATAGATTTCAGCAGAAGAATCGAGTGAAACATTTTTTAAACACGTGAGCAAAAACAAACCTGCCCACCATCCTGTATGGTCCAACTTTACTTTCTATACAGCAAGTGCTGAGATTCTTGTCTCTTTTTTCACTTGAATTTCTTCATCAGTTTAGATTTAATCCGGTTATCACCGTTTGCATTTAAAGCCCCCCTCCACCGATCTCAGACAATATGAACACTTTCAAACAAGCCTTGCAAAATAAGTCGCTGGTTTACAAGGGAAAGCAGGAGTGACACCTGATTTCTACCAATCAAAAAAAAAAGACTATGATTGGCCTCGTCCTGGCACACCTGAGCATTGTTTTGACTGGGACCGTGATTGGTGGAAATGATCAGACATCATTTTTTTAAATGCTTTTTCAGAGGTTTAGAAATTTGAAAGGGGTGATACTGGAGGAGGACTTTAATCTGTCAATTCCCTTCCACTTAAGTGGTTCATGTAAACAGAAACAAATTAAACCCCTGATGAAAATTACTAAACTACTTCTCCCACCAGGCAGCAACAGAATTTTTGTTTGCCTTGCTCTGCTGAAAATGTACAAAGTGGGGAATTGAACTTCAACTACTGAATAGTCCAAATGTACCGTGGACTTCCTGTTAGAATCTCAATCAGGGATGAATCTTGGACGTCCTGGGTGATAAGTCAACAGCCCCCCTATGGCCTAGGTTCCACTACAGGGCCAAACAGGGCTTAAACATTTAACGTAAATTTCTGTGATCATCTTGTCGCCAAAGAGAGGCAGCTTGTCAGCGGGGCTATAGTTTGAGTCCTTTTCTAGCCCTCTGGAAGCCCCGGTTGGCCCTGCAGTGGAATGGGGCAGGTTGGATTAGCCCAGTTTGCATTTCTATCCCTGACCTCAATGTATCATCAGACCCCGATGACTAAACTGGAATGACTTATTTCAGAGAAGACTCTTCACGTAACTCTCCAGGATAGAGTGAGCGAGAAATATTTTATTATTGGTTTTTTTGTGTATCCCCTTGAAAAAAAAGCTTTTGGCAGACAAGGGTCTTCAACGGCTGTGGTTGAACTGGAGCCGGTTTCCCAAGAGCATGATGGCACTAAGAGTAAGTCTACTGGGCCACAGCCACTGATTCAAAGAGTTCGGTCACGGACGTTTTCGGCTGACTTTTATGCCATGTTCGCATCATATCGGGGGGGAAAAACCCCCGGAAGAATGGGGTGATGTCTCATTGATACACCTTGGAAGCGTTCACGTGTTAAACTCAAAAAGTCCACATCCAAAATCATTTTTATTTATGAATTTAAAATCAACCAAAAATGAACTGCAGCATATATCGATTGCTTTTTAGACTTGATGTGAATGATCATTTTTTAATTTATAACCTTGGACTGTCGACACGGGTGGATTAGCTGCCATGTTTGCCACCTGTGCTGACACACGTCCGTGATTTGTGACGTTGAGTGAGAGATTCCCACATCCCACAAAGAGGCTGACGTGAACATTTGTTTTGGGGAGCTCATACGGTAAATTTATGGCAAATCCGATATGACAAGAATACAGCATTAGACTGTTTGAAGTCTCAATGTGGTGATGTTATAGAGGAAATTGTTCCATATTTACAGCCACACTTTTTTTAAATTCTAGAGGAGTGGCAACATAGCGCTCAGTGGCTCTGCTACTGACATAAAATGATACAAAAATTAGTGTCAAGATGGCTTTGGGAAACCCAACCTAGAGCCCAAACCAGAGCTCTAGATGTGACATATAGGTCAATGAATAGGGCTTGGTTTCCCAAAAGCATTTTACCACGATAATCCCTGTCCACTGACTTGCAATGGAACAAAGGTGGTTTTGTAATTATTATGACTGTTTTGTGGTCCACTTTTTAAAGCAGGCTAAATTTGATGCTGATGATCCACAAGTGTACTAAAGAACCTGTAAATATAATTATAGCAGTAAAATGCTTTTGGGAATCAGCTCATCAGAGACCCTCTGACAAATTTGAACTTCAATAGACAAACAAGGACTCGTTGAGTCGCGGCATCGCATTTTGTTTTTTGTGTTTTTTTTTGCCAAGGTTTGATTTAGTTCAAGCCTAGTTTGTTTTCCTTCCAAATAGAATAAAAACAGAAAAACACGTTTAAACCCAAATATGAAATTATATAAATATTTTAGTCACAGTTGGCCAATACTTCTAGTTATGCATGGCAATAAAAACAAAGAAAAAGAATTAAGAGAAAGTTCTAATTCTTAAAGGCACAGTACATAAACAAATGATCCTCCATTTTGTTTTGTTACAAAGAAAGAAATGCCATCATTTGTAGCTGTGAAATTAAGAACTACAAGTCCCAAGATTCTATGTTGGCTAGCATCGTTGCTAAGGGGCAACCATACAGCGTCTCCTAGCAAACCCATTGATTGGGCATTTCAATTTGATTTCCTTCAGTCCCTAGTCCCTTCTTTCTCCATGTTAGACCTCATTCTCAGACCTGGGCGCACTAATAGTTGAATACATTTTTAATACAAATGGGGCAATGGGGCATCTGGCAACTTCTGTGGCCACTTTTGAGGTGGTTTAAATGAAGAACATCTATCAGTTTAACATTTTTTAAATCATATTGATATACATTTTGCGCAGGTCTGACCTCTTGCCTCCTTCTCTGCTCCATGTTTTGGAAATGTGTTCAGCCAGAAAATCGCAGCCTGGTCATGTGCTGAATTCAGAGTTGAGATGTGGAGCTACACAGGAAGTCTGGCTGGCTTAGGGTGAACGCAGACTTCAAAGCCAAAAGTTCAGACCAAAGTGAAAACCTATGATGGATTTTCACCCTGATCCTTTTACAGCTGTATGGGAGGGCTCGACTCATTCAAAATCTTGTAGTGTCCATCCAATCTTAGGGGGCTAAAGGAACGCCTTGAATTTGGAAGTTATTTGGTTATTTTTCTTCAGACACTTGTCACAGTGGGGGAAAAGTTCAAAATTTCTCCTTCAGGTTCCACCAAAATGGCTTGTTAGCCTTGTTTGCATTCCTCATTGAAACCAAAGGGCACTGCTAGCTGGAAGCTAACAAGCATGTTTGTGGCTAGTGCTGCCCGTTGAAAAATAACCAACTAAAATTGAGGAATCCTTTTGAGCAGTGGCCTCTTTAGGGACGTGAGTTTTACAAGGGAAGAAGACAGAGAAGGAGGAAGGGATGGGGGATTGTAGAAACGAAGGTGGAGATGGAGAGAAGAGAAGAACAGAAAGAAGGTAAGAAGGCTAGATGAAATGTAAGTACATGGGGGTGGATGATGAAAGGAGGGATGTAAAGATGGGCGTTAGTAATTTATTAGCATGCATGAGGGGATGACTTTAGGAAGGAGGGGAGGAAGAGATAGATGGGCTGTAGAGGGGAGTGTGGAGAGAGTAAGGAGGAAGAAGGATGAGAATGAAGGGAGGAAAGAAGGGTGAGTGAGGAGGGATGGAGGAAGCCTAGTTGCCCCACCAGTCAACCTGGGAGTGGGAGTAGTTCCCGCCGTAGCTGTCGCTGCTGTAGAAGTTGCCAAATCCACCTAAGATGGAGGGAAAGAGAGAAAGAGAGAGTCATGGATGATGCAGTTGCCCTTTGGACACATAAGTAACATCTAACATCATCTACAAACATGAAAAAGGTCAAAGTTTCAATTCAAATTAGCATGGTCTCCTAGTCTTTTCTTTTCAGCATTTATGGCACCCCCTATTGGTTGATTGTACAAATAGTGCAGTCACCACTTGGGCTAATAAGTAAATAAATGAACAAGGAAACAGTAAACATGTCGTCCTCCATGAATGAAGCAGCTCACCTCACAGTGAAGCACTACGGACTACGGATGGATTTATTTATTTCACATTTTCTTCAGCAGTAACAGTAATTTTCTTGCTCACCTCCTCCAAACCCACGGTTCCCTCCATGTCCTGATTGGTTGCGACCGCCGCGACCTCCGAACCCTCCACTATTGCCTCCGGTGCTCGTCTGGCGGTAATCACGTGCTCCAAAGCCACCAGCGAACCTAAAAGTAAAACTTCCTTTAAATCTAATATCGTATTACTTAAATCAGATATAAAGTGAACTTAACAAGTACTTGAACAACATTAAGAGGAATTAAATAAAGCCTAAAGGTGTCCTCTGTTACTACTTGTGTTGCTGTGTGTAGACCAGACTGTTCAACCAAGAGGAGACTGTTAATGTATGTGTGTACCTCTTAGAGCGTCCTCTAGTGCTGCTCTTATGTTGGTGTTCATACGCCAGGCTCTCGAGCCACGAGGGAACTTCCTGTTTGGCCTCCACCAAGATGTCCAGCAGGTCTTTAGTGATGTTCCCATTCTTATCGTTGAAGAATGACGTGGCCAGACCTACAGGAAACACACATGCAGATGTGGATGCACACAAACAAGCATGTGAAGAGACATGGACATGCATGCATTTGCCTTATATTGTTTGCCTTGCTTTCCAACTCTCATATTAGTTGTGGTCTTACCCAGGTTTCCAACTCTTCCTGTACGTCCAATACGGTGGACATACTCCTCTATGTCGCTGGGCAGGTCAAAGTTAATGACATGCTTCACATTGGAGATGTCCAGACCCCGAGCTGCTACCTGGACACGTAAAGACAAAAACAAAAAGAAAGAAAAAGAAACAAAGAAGTGGGTTTAATAAGGGAGAGGTCAGATTTTTCCATCAACACTGTTCACTAGAACGACACATTTGCCCACACGCAGAGTTGGATTCGACGAAGATGGGTTTTGGAAAGGCCAATGCTGTTACTGATACTGATAAAAGGACAATATTAGTCCCATATATTGATCCAACCCAACTATTCTCCACTGAAAAACAGGATAGAACAGTTTCTATCTCTAACAGACACACACACACAGATGCTGACCGCTGTGGCCACCAGAATGGGGCATTTTCCTGATCTGAACTGGCTCAGTGCCTCCTCCCGGTCTCTCTGGGAACGGTCGCCATGGATACTGGTGCAGGCATAGCCCTCCCGATATAGGAAGTCCTCCAAGGCATCAGCGCCTTTCTTGGTCTCAACAAACACCAGAGTCAATGAGTCCTTACCTGGACGACGGAGAAGAAAGATATCAAGGATTATTGATAAAACTCAGCAGTACGGGTGACATTAGGGGTGTTATAAGAGTGTTGTTTTTTCTTTTATTCTTAAACCGGCTCAGCTGCTGGTAGGTCTTTCCTTCCCCAGCATTTTCTAGGTTTCTTTGGAATAAATAGTCGAAGAACTGGGTCATTAGCATGAGCAGCGATAGCCACCATGGCTGAACAGACATAGAAAAGAGCGGTAAAGTAATAAACTCAAAATCCATGGAAAAAGAAATGGATTAACCAGTCAGAGGGAGGCAAGCGTGCTTAAAAAGGAAAGTGACTGTCTCGAGCCAAAACTAGAGGCAACATCAGCATTGCCTTAACAAGATGAAAAGCACTCCAAGATGAGAAGAGACAATGAGGAGCAATGCAGATGTCTTTCTTTTTGACTGGTAGGTTGATTAGCTGCAGTGCACATTGACTAACTTTATTACTATATTGTGAGAGATCTAGTGCTATGTGACTTTATTAACAGCTGAATATATGCTTGTAGCTATCACCTAATAAAGATACAGTAATAATATAACTCTCTCATCATTTTATACAACATGTTACATAGTGTACATATTACTGTCTCTGAAGGCATGGTCGCTCTAAGGCACTGGCTGAAATTCTGCCGCTGAAATATTTGTTCGTCTCAGTAGAACAGCCTACGCTTATTGGTTTGAGGGTGTGGGGGCTGCTGTCAAAGTACTGACGACACTGTTGACAAGTGAACACTGGGAAATGCAGTGCAAAACACCAAAGCAATGACTGCTTATCAGCACAGGTGTTGCAAAATATATAAATACAAAAAAATATATATATAAAAGCGATAAAAGCACAAAATACCACCTGCTCTAGACGGTACAGATTTGGAATAAAAACTTGTGAAAATAAGTTTAAATATTAAAAGTTTTAAAGTGTGTCATAGAGCATCATCACATGAAAGCTTTTAATTTGGCATACACATGATGATACAACTTTGTGAGGCCGCAGAGATAGACAATATGGCCATCAGCTGGTGCAGTAGCTAGTTACTGAAATAAAATCTATGCTGGGTATAAAGCATTTTCTGTAAACTTACCCATCTACTTAGTTACAAAACCTTGCATGTGTATCATGTCTTTCATATTCAGAAAAGAGATGAGCGAAATAGCCTTTGATTTCAAGAACATATTCGACTTTTTACGCTGTCTTAAAGGAAGGCAAAGCTGCAAAACATCTCACCTTGTGTTATGTGACAATATTGTGACAATTTATTGAGGTACGAAATGGTCACAAGATGTGTCATGGAGCTGAACATTATGTTATTGTCATCAGATGGGCATAGTAAGATCTGAATAAGTACACCTGTCATGCTTAAGTAGATAGTAATGATCCACTCTAAATGCCAACAAAACAGAGCTGTTAATTGTTGGGCCAAACACATAGGTGCCTCATCGCTCTAAAGTCCTTTGACACATGCTTTGTGATTAAGGACTATATTTGACCTTGACCTCATCAATTTATTTGCCCAATTTCCTTTCAGCTTAATTTCATTTTCAATATTGTAACAATCTTGAAATGAAAATCCTTGAGTGTACATCAAATCGTATCACTAGCTGAGCATCTTGTTCCAGACCTACTTGAAAGTGATTTGTCCAATTGTGAAGCAATTTTAGTCTCTGGCAACATAAATCAAGATGAGATGCATCTCAACTAGTTTAAACCATTTAAACCACATTCCAATAGATTTTTGCGGGGAACAAAATAGTGCAGCAGGCAGCAGGGGATACATGATGGATGGAAACAACAAATAGCCACCAGTACAAAAAACCAACAGCAGAAAGATTGTTTTCTTTCAAGCACTGTGACCAGAGCCGCTGATAAAAAGAGTTTGGTCATAGTGGTTTTCCTCCACGGTCCTGCTCCATGGACATTACTTGTAAATATGGACCACATTTATAATATAATAGCAAAGTCTTGTTGGTTGTAGAGAAGTGGCAGCCTCATGGCGTCCAAGATACAACCTGACCAGACTCTCTCCATTGAGGCTCTGGTTCTGACACAAAGACATTACAGCGACACATATGAAGATGCCCAACACAACACACAAAACTCAACTTAAACCATCTTGAACCAAGGAAAAAAAATCCACGACAACAGAAACAGGCATTGTCGATTTAAGCCAAGAAACTTGACTCAAATATGAAATGATATATAGAACCTAAAATGACGGGGTAAACAAAGGATTCCACATCCAAAGAGTAAAATATTCAAGGCAAGCAAAAATAAGTCAAGTATGGAATGATAGAGAAAAACTTCTTGAGTAAAACGCTTACCAGGCTTCTCTATGTTGTCTCCTGTATTGTCCTGTACCTCGCTGGGGATCACTTAGGATAAAACCACAACCAAACAACCAACATGTAAACCACACCGAACCACCAGTAGAAAACCACTATGAAATCAAAAGTAAGTCAGGTCTTTCCCTGCCTAGAAATCTCTTAACCAGCACACACGCGAGTCATTTTTCTGACTACCAAAAGAAAGGGACAAAAATCACAGACAAGCTCCGCAATTAATACAAATCACTGAGCGTCCCCAGGGAATATTATTCCTGTGCAACTAGGGTTACACTTGAAATAAAATACACAAGCTCATATCCATCTACCCACCAACACACAAACCCATGGTGACACACATACGTCATAAAAAACTCAAGAGATTTCTTGTAATTGCATGTTAGAGATAATGCAGAAGCTGTTTTTGGTCAAGCATGCAGCGGTAACCTGGTGGAAAAGACGCAACCTTGTTCCTGCTTTCTTAGTTTCGTATAAACACACTATTTACTTTGTGGTTGGCACAGTATTAAAACAGTCAAGGAGGAACAAATTTGATTCAGGGAATTGGTTGTATTTCTCTAAATAATCCCAATCCAGACATCTGTAAAAGCATCTAGGGTCAGAGTCTGAAATTACCACCTGCCAAGCACCAAATGTCAAAAACAATTGTCTTTGGTGGATGAATCAATCAGGGTCACCCATCACACACTGACCGGTAACTTTGGCTCACGGTCAAAGAGTGCACGGTGGCCAAATACCAATCAAAGCAAAACAATGACTCTGCATCATACAGGCTCCTGATTGGCTGCCTGTTACGCTGGCTCTATACAAGACCACAAAAAATCCCACAGTACCTGATTCTACACACAAAACAACATTGAAAACAGGTAGCGTAACATAGTTCTATGAACAATATATATGAATTATTTTGGTTGTTAAAAAATAGTCTTGGCAGGTAAATGTTCTTAGTTTAAATGTATATCAGACACTATCTAGGGTGCTAGTGGATGTCATCTTAAATGTTACTTTGATGTGGGAGTGGCCAAGGGATGGGAAAAAACAACTGCTGTGTGTTTGTTTCTCAGCGGTCGCTCTGAGTAGATGTAAATTCCACTGAGTGAGGTTGTATTTTATACTGTATGTGTCTCTCACCTACAGTGTTGGAGCAGATGGAGAAGTTGTAGTGAGTTAGTGGTGTGTATGTGTGTCTCACCTGTAGCACTGAGCAGGTCCAGGAGGAAAGACCTCTTGTCGCTCTCCTCCACCCATACCACTTTCTGAGTGATGTTTTCTGAGGTGGAACCCACTCTGCCCACAGCCAGGAAGATATACTCCTCCAGGAAATCCCTGGCCAGGATCTGAAGAGGGAACATAGCATATGTTTATTAGTAGATTTATTAGTGCTGGGTGAAACCCCTAGTCAGTCCCACCAGGATTTCGCGGAGTTTTTTTCTGATTATTGCGGCCCAAAATGATTGAATTTGCAGCGGCTTTTATCAAAAATTGCGATGCAATTTGCGATATTTTTCGTGTTATCTTGTAGTAAAACAGCAGGAATTGATGAAAAGTTCGAGCCCCCCATCCTCCCCAAAACACTGTAAACTGCCCACTCTGTTTTTTAAGTTGTTTTTTAAAGTAGTAGAGTAATCGTCACACATTAATACCTCCTGGGGCCTGCCGGCTGAAAACTAGTTTTACTACACATGATCTCTGTCTAGTGCCTTTCTTTGTCTTTCATTCCTTTTTAATTCTAGTTTTCTTTACATTATTTTTGTTTGTTTTTTTCCCCTTTAGGCTGCAATGCAGCATATCTACAGTTTGCCATTGTAGCACCTGTAAAAAGATATATTTTTTAATACCTGCCCAATCCCTTCAATGTTTTGTTTAATAATATACTGTGGCATGTAGCGATTTGGTCAGTTCCAGGTTTATTGCACCTGCCAGTAGGTGGCGGAGTGAGCGGTTTGTAGTTCATTTTACTGGAAGACATAGAAGAAGGCGAGTAGGAGTGGTTGGTCTGTGCCGATAGTGGGGAGTGGTGTGTGTCCGGTGCTACCTTATAGCCAACTTGCATGCTTTACAAAATATTGCCGCGAAGTAATAAAATTAACGTTTTCTACACCACTAATGTAGTCGCTGTGTAAATGGTGTAACACCATCACATCATTAGTTGACCCGTCACATTCCCGTCTCGCTCTAATCTGTCAGGTCTGTCAGTTTGACACAGAGAAAAGGAGAGAGAGGTCCGGAGCGGAGAACGCACATCTAACTAGTCACCGGCCTGTTAGGGCCAAATCAACTTGAACAGTTTATAAAATGATTAGGCTACACCGCGGCGCGGCCCGTCCAACCGGCCCAAAGACCCACCGGGATCCCGAACATGTAGGAGTGTGCATGTAACATGTAGGAGTGTTAATGTGGAAGCATTGTGCCAATTTGACCGTTTTATGCGGGACTATTGCGGGGTTTTGGCAAAATTGCAAGCTCTTGCAAGTATTGTGGCAGTTAGTTGAACTTGCGTTAGTTCTTGCGATCGCAACATCCTGGAGGGACTGCCTAGTTTCACCTCTAGTTTCACCCCTAGTTTCACCCCTAGTTTCACCCCTAGTTTAACCCCTAGTTTAACCCCTAGTTTAACCCCTAGTTTCGTGTAACCAGACCTTTCACTTCATTTCAATGTTGTGACAGTGCAAAACAAAGGCTTGGATTAAGTAACTGTCAAATTGGAGTTACGGTGGAGGAAAACACTTCATTGTGTACCTGGATCTCTTTAGGGAAGGTAGCGCTGAACATCATGGTTTGTCGGATGCCTTTAGGCGGCATGGTGTCCTGTTCAACAATACGTCTGATCTGTGGTTCGAATCCCATGTCCAACATACGATCTGCCTCATCCAGGACCAAGTAGCTACAGGGAAGAACACATGGAGGCTAGATCAGCATTGTAATGTATGGATGTTATTATAAGGTTCTCATTTTAAGTGAAGAAATACAATAAACTAGTTTTACATGTAGCCAATTTGTTGCGTAATAAATACAATATTACTAGTAAGCTACCATAAGAATGTAGTTTTAAACAGAATAAACAACAGAATAGATCTATCAGCTGTCATGGAAATGCAATTCCCCTGCATGCAAGTAGCCTAAATCAAAGCTGCAAAAACAAATTGAAGGAAATTAAAGAACTCCACATTACAAAGTGCATTGGATACAGACACAAATATAGAAATGTAGTATTTCTTTAACCCATAAATTATGGTTATAATTGCTATAGCCATCTCTTGGCAATATACTGTATAGACCAATAAAGAGGACAACTGGACATAAAATACTGAAATAACATTTATACCAGATATAAAACTGTGTTCTCTATGCTGTAGACATTTCTATAGTTGTGATTTGGTGTATGTGTGGATTCTAAGGCTTGAAACCAGAATGGGATTGACAGCAGGTTTCAAAGCTCAGACATGTTATCTACAGACGGTGATCTGCAAGTCTGTGGTCTAGAAAACAAGGAAAACGTTGCTCTGGGCAAGTTGCTCATGACTAAATGCCTGTCAGTTAAGCGTCTTACTTGCAGACCTTATAACACTCCATCTTCATTCATCTAACCTCCTCCAGGCCCCATCCATCCATCACCTGCAGTAGTCCAGTCCTAGTTATCCATCTATATCCATCATCCGCCAATTCATTCATCTAGCTTTCCCTCCATCTCTCCTTACTTGCAGTATTCCAGACCAATCTTGCCTCTCTCCATCATGTCCACCAGTCTTCCCGGTGTGGCCACCAGTAGATGGCAGCCACGCTCCAGATCTCTGATCTGCTGGCCGATGTCTGCGCCTCCATAGACGACAGAGGGACGCACTTTGGACCGATAGGAAAACTAGGAAGAGAAAATGAGGAAAAGAGAAAGAGATGGATGACATTTTCAAAGATTTTTTGAGTCACTTGCATTAGTTAGATTTACTTTTTAGCTTTAGATAACATTACAAGTACAATTACATTTTCCCCCAACACAGAACACACCAGTGCTAAAAAATAACCTAAAATACAGAAACACCAGTTACGTATTCATTCCAATATATTACAAGAGAAATCTGAATGTGTCTTTGCACATGCATTGTATTTTGTTAATTACAGGTGCAGCTCAATAAATTTGAATATCGTGGAAAAGTTAATTTATTTCAGTAATTCAATTAAAAAAGTGAAACTCATATATTATAGATTCATTACACACAAAGTGAACTATTTCAAGCCTTTATTTGTTTTAATTTTGATGATTATGGCTTACAGCTAATGAAAACCCAAAATTCAGTATCTCAGAAAATTTGAATATTACATGAGACCAATCAAAAAAAGAATTTTTAATACAGAAATGTCGGCCTTCTGAAAAGTATGTTCATGTATATGCACTCAATACTTGGTCGGGGCTCCTTTTGCACAAATTACTGCATCAATGCGGTGTGGCATGGAGGCGATCAGCCTGTGGCACTGCTGAGGTGTTATGGAAGCCCAGGTTGCTTTGATAGTGGCCTTCAGCTCGTCTGCATTGTTGGGTCTGGTGTCTCTCATCTTCCTCTTGACAATACCCCATAGATTCTCTATGGGGTTCAGGTCAGGCGAGTTTGCTGGCCAATCAAGCACAGTAATACCATGGTCATTAAACCAGTTATTGGTACTTTTGGCAGTGTGGGCAGGTGCCAGGTCCTGCTGGAAAATGAAATCAGCATCTCCATAAAGCTTGTCAGCAGAAGGAAGCATGAAGTGCTCTAAAATGTCCTGGTAGACGGCTGCGTTGACTTTAGACTTGAGAAAACACAGTCGACCAACACCATCAGATGACACGGCACTCCAAATCATCACTGACTGTGGAAACTTCACACTGGACTTCAAGCAACTTGGATTATGTGCCTCTCCACTCTTCCTCCAGACTCTGGGACCTTGATTTCCAAATGAAATGCAAAATTTACTTTCATCTGAAAAGAGGACTTTGGACCACTGAGCAACAGTCCAGTTCTTTTTCTCCTTAGCCCAGGTAAGACGCTTCTGACGTTGTCTCTGGTTCAGGAGTGGCTTGACACGAGGAATGCGACAGTTGTAGCCCATGTCCTGGACACGTCTGTGCGTGGTGGCTCTTGATGCACTGACTCCAGCCTCAGTCCACTCTTTGTGAAGCTCCCCCAAATTCTTGAATGGGTTTTGCTTGACAATCCTCTCAAGGCTGCGGTTATCCCTGTTGCTTGTGCACCTTTTCCTACCACACTTTTTCCTTCCACTCAACTTTCTATGGATATGCTTGGATACAGCACTCTGTGAACAGCCAGCTTCTTTAGCAATGACCTTTTGTGGCTTACCCTCCTTGTGGAGGGTGTCAATGACTGTCTTCTGGACAACTGTCAAGTCAGCAGTCTTCCCCATGATTGTGTAGCCTACTGAACCACACTGAGAGACAATTTAAAGGCTCAGGAAACCTTTGCAGGTGTTTTGAGTTAATTAGCTGATTAGTGTGACACCGTGAGTCTACAATATTGAATGTTTTCACAATATTCTAATTTTCTGAGCTACTGAATTTTGGGTTTTCATTAGCTGTAAGCCATAATCATCAAAATTAAAACAAATAAAGGCTTGAAATAGTTCACTTTGTGTGTAATGAATCTATAATATATGAGAGTTTCACTTTTTGAATTGAATTACTGAAATAAATTAACTTTTCCACGATATTCTAATTTATTGAGCTGCACCTGTTTATCTGTTGTTAATTAATTATATATAGGAGTTGTTTTTTTGCTTTATGTCACTGTATTGATTCAGCCATTAAATATTGTTTAACTAGTATCAGTATAAGCCACTGAAGAACAGAAACAGAGAGAGGGACAATTTTGTGTTCATCAGCGATTCTTCTAATCCACCCGTCTATCTAGTCAAGCAGACATTTACATACACACACACATAGAAAAGATAATAAAGGACCAGACTGTGTGTGTGTGTGTGTGTGTGTGTGTGTGTGTGTGTGTGTGTGTGTGTGTGTGTGTGTGTGTGTGTGTGTGTGTGTGTGTGTACCTTTCTGGCCTCATCATATATCTGCAGGGCCAGTTCTCTGGTCGGAGCCAGCACCAGAGATATGGGGAATTGCTTACGACGCCCATACTTCCCATTCTCCTGCAACAGAGTTACAACACAACATAATGACTAAGGATAAAGTATAATAACAGTATAATGTTTTCAATTCAATAAAGAAACAAATACAGAGGTGGGGCTAGATAGTGCTAATCGGGGATTTACGTTGCTGAGCTATTGACACCAACCAGCTATAGTTACTGCTACAGAAACTAGAAAAACATCAATGCCATATTATGATTGTGTTCTCTCTTGATGCCATGTGTCAATATTTTGTATTTTCAATGCTGATAATTAAAGACAACATAATGCCGTTGCATAAAATTAAGAACTTAAAAAAAGATAGATGGTCCTAAATAGGTTGTTTGTACTTTATAGTGCAACTGTAGAGGTAATGACACCAATGATAATGTAATGACTAAACTGAATGTGATGTTCTGATGTTTGTCTGATGGTTAGATTGTAAGAAAATGGGCTTATAATCTTAAAAGCATCACAATGCACTTCTAGCCGTTTTACTCCCCGACATGCTTGACTTTGATATTTTAGAACCTCGAGGGAATAAAGTGACAATGTTCGGTAGCTTCGACTTATAAATCTAAAAGCCTATTTCTTTGTCTTACCTGTCCGGAGGCTTTAGCTGCAGCCGTGGCTTCTCCTGGTCCATCGGTGTAAATCTGGCTGAGGATTGGCAGCAGGAACGCTGCAGTCTTCCCAGAACCTGGAGACACACAGTCAATCTCAACCAGCTTCACATGCATACAGTTGTTCAACTCAGTAGCCCAATGCAATACTATTTCCTCTGTCTGTGTTTTTATGTGTCCTACCTGTCTGTGCACAGGCCATTAAGTCTCTCTTAGACTTGATTATAGAAATGGCGTATTTCTGGACTGGGGTTGGTCTGGTGTAGCGACTCAGAGCAATGTTACCCATGATGATCTCACCCATCGCCACATCTTGGAACTACACAACACAGACACACACATTTATAAACACAGGGACCGCTGCATAGTAGCAACTGATGAGATTCACACAGATTCTTTAAGACAGACTTGAGTTTGTTTAGAAAGAAATGGGAGTCACTACCACTTAAGGTGTAATGGAGAGGTGTCTACATTCTGTTTTCTGAAACAATATCAAAGCAAATGGCCAGTAGAATGACTTTCAAAATAGTATATAACAATAAATCTCTCAAGATGCATTTTTATGGCAAAGAGAGACATGTCAATTTCTGCTATGGTAATGGAGTTTGCCAGGGGGAGAGCCACTGGTGCTGTGCTTTAAATGTCAGAGAAGGGTAGTAGTAACAACAGTAACTTACACTGTCAATGTGGTGAGGGCAGTTTTGTCCTGTGGCTTCAACAGGAATGTCATCGTATTTCTCAAAGTTAATTCCTGTGTTACTGCCGGAGAACAACTCACTATGAAGTAACAGAGAGGGAAACAGAGAAAGAATGACATTTATGATCTGGCAAAACAACATTTTACAACAATTCACACACCTGACTTTAAGGTTTATAAACTTATTCAAAAATCACATTTCACAACATTTCCATGAACAATATTTGTGTCCCCACTTTGCAAGACAATTATTAAAGAGAAGAGCTTCCTTAAAGACAAGTTCACTCACTGATCTAAGCCTTCATTTGGCAGTGGTGATAAAACATGTCCCATTCCTTCTAAGGCTGGGAACACACTACATGACTACAGACTGATTATAGACACGATATGGCGTCATCACTGCTTTTCCAGATAAGAACAACATTTGACTCCTGGCACCAGTTTGTCAACTAATTTAGGTGGACTGGGATTCATTCACGTGGTGGACTGTTGGCTGAAAACCTTCAACAGCAGCAGTTTGATTCTGACTCTGACTCATCCAATCCCTGTTCTTCTTTAACGATTCCAATCCATGTGCCATCCACAAGTCTACACCCTCTGGAGGTGACGATGACATAGAATTTCAGCTTGCTCAGATTCAGAAGTAACAAGATTTGTGGAACTGTGGACCAGCTTTATACCCTCTCACAGATTATCAACGGGTCATGAGCTGGAGGAAGTTGCTAGGGAAAAGAACCCCTGGGCTGCTCTGCTTACCCTGTTGCCCTGACCCGGATTAGCAGCTAGAAAAAAAAAATGCTGCTATATTCCCCTTTATAAAATTCCCTCATATTCCCTGACCCCAGAGAATTGATCAAATTCCCTTGCTTTTCCTGTCCAGAAGACACCCGACCTGATTCTATGACCAGTGGAAACGCTGACTCACTTTTCCAGCCGTTCATTAGTTGGTGTTGGTTTTGACCAGTCGTCATCATCTCTGGACTCCTCCACCCACCGGTTGTTTCCACCACCTCCACCGAATCCACCACGCTCGTACCTGAGAAGAAAGTAAAAAAGTAAAAAAAGTAGCAAAGAAGCAAAAGGCAATATACATAGAATTGAAATCAAAAAATGAAATGTTTACAAATCACTCAGTAAAATACCAACTATGTAGTTGTTCATCAGGACGAAACAGGGAAAAGCACTGACGTGATCCACTGAGAAAATGTGTTCTAACTGCAAATTACCTCTTAGAATGTAATAAAATAAAAATAAATAAAAGTCTTGGTACAACAAGCATCCATATCTTTGTTCATATTCAACATAGAAAGGTTCATTCTGATAGGATTTGTTTTCCTCTTATTCACCCGTGGGCACTTGCCTTAACCTGAAGAGGATAAAGTGGCTGGCAAAAACGTCAGCGATAACCCGTCTATACAAACATCCGAGGAAACTTACAAAGGGAAGCTTTCAGTAGGCTGTGTGCGTAGCTTATAAAAACAAAACTAAGTAGAATGACAAAGAAAGACAGAGCAGCTCGTGACACCAGTGCTATAATTTAGAGCCCTTTGCATTCAGTTTGTCAATGTGTCTCATCTCCTTACCTCCCTCTATTAGCGCTTCCTCTGTCACTGAAGAACGCAGACTTCCCTCGGTTGTTGCCGAAGTTGCTGTAGGCGTCCTTAGCTGTGTTCCAACCTCCTGTGTCTGACAGTAGAATATATTACAAAAACTATGGGGGCACTTTTACATATAGGCAATAAAAAAAACAAATCTGATTCTAGTCCATATGCCTTCAGCTAAGAATGATGTCATGTGCTTGTGGGAGCCCCCAGAGAACTGTTGCATTCAGCTGTTGGTTTTACGTGTTGGAGGATAGAGCAATAGTGATAGAAATAGATTTAGTAAGAGCAAAAGATCTTGTTTTTACAGTTGAGAAAAAGTGGGTTGCACTCAAAACACAACATTGTCTTGTGGCTGCATTGCGTTCTCGTCTATTGAGACTAATGTTGATGGACAAATTGGTATCGCTGACTCTTCTACAATGGATTTCTCCCTTTATGATTGTTGCACGTTGGTACAAAATGGTGGGTGTAGAAAATGGTGGGTCTGATTTTGAGGGGCTAACACCAAAACATTTACCATTGATGTTTTATGCTAAAACATTTCCTGTTATCAAACTCCATAGCTGCACTGGAAATATCTCAACATGACACAGTGTCTACGTTTGGCCAGTTATCCACAGGAATAAGGAAAATAAACCACTAAACAACAAAATGTAGGTACATTGCCAATAGTGTTTTATAAGGGTGTGTTTAAGGGTGGCTTATTCCATAACATCTCGAGTTGTGCTGAACCCTACCTTTATTTTCGTAAACGCCGAAGCCCATTGGCTGCATGGGGGGGTTGATGGGGGTGTAGGACCCGCCCCTGGTGCCGCGGTAACCGCCTCCTGCGCCGACCCCCCGGCCCCGCTCCATGCGAGGAGGGCCACGGTTGAACGAGGTGCCGCCATTCATGCGGTTATCATGGTAGCCGTTAATAAAGTTTGCGCGGCTGGCGTCCCAGCCACCAACCCCATCTGCAGAGGAGAGGGGGATTAACATTGATAAGGAAATTAAAATGCTCCTCATATCCTAAAACACAACATCCACAGGATTATTATTATTTCATACAGTTACCGTAAACAACTGCCACTCATTAAGTGAGTTTGTCAGCAACTCTGGGTATAAGTTCTTTAAAGTAAGTTCTTTACTGTCCTATAGCAAAAAATAGCAATAAATACCAAATTCAAAGTTTAATGTCCAAAGTTTTGTGAAAAGTCCTGGGAGGAACTTACAGGTGGATCCGGGAACCATAGCGTAGCCGCCCTGTCGTCCAGAAGAAAAGGCATTCCCAGCTGAAAGAAAAAAACATCTAAATCCAAGTGATTGCCACAGTGACCGCCACAGTCAAACACTGTGGGCCATTGAGCAGCTGGGGATACTGTGCCTTGCTCAGGGGCACTTTGACAATAGTTGCTAAGGAAGAGGAGTGCATTTCTCATTCACTTTCCCCATCCAGATTTTCTCTACCCAGAGATTTGACCTGGCACCTTCCAATTAAAAGCTCAGTTGTTTTAACCCATTAGCCAATCTGCACTACTCTGTGTTCAGGTCTCATTTCCATCAATAATACAGACGGTTTCTGAGATGAACTGTGCTCACCATTTTTGGAAGCCTCTGTGTTCCGTAAATGTGGAGGAATGTATCGCCCTGCAGAGAGAGACAGAGTTTGTGTCTAGTATTCCTGTTTCCTTTACATTCATTCAGGATATCTGCAGGCTTCAGAAAGCGTTTTAATGCTACTTGAAATTAGATTAAATTTTTAGTTCAATTTAAAAACCAAAATGAACTAACACAACTCTGGCAAAAACAGACTATGTCTGATTGAGCATTGCTAGGCAAAGATCTCAAAATGGGCAGCATAAGAAGGAGACCAGGAAATTAAATGTGCAGGGACATTAAGTCCAACTGTGTTTCTTAAAAAGGGCCAGATAAAAAAAATAAACATTACATATAGTATCAACCCTGTTCAGTATTAATCTGAGTGGATAGGGCCCAAATTTAATGTGACCAACTGAAGTAGAAGTAGTAAAACAAAAGAAAATAAAACCAATCCTACTGCCAGTCCCATTCACATCTTTAGAGGAAACTTTTGCCCTGTTTTCTTTGCCTTATGTAATTTACAGTTGAACCAAAATGAAATAGTTTTATTATTATAGTTCTAATAATTGTATTTAAGGCATTTTAATACTTTTGATGACATTACATTTTAATAATTTAAGACCTTATCAGACTTTTTAAGGAAAGATAAAGATACCCAGCATTCAATTAGCTGTGGTGCACCCCTACAGTGAAAATGCATCATCTGTCCTTTATTGCCCCCCCTCCAAAAAAATAGCAATTGTCCTTGTGTCAAGAGCCATTGTTAAACTGCAGCACCTGTTGGAACCTGAACCTCTAAATCTACAAAGGAAATCTATATGAAAGAGTAGGCTACTCTTGATACCAACTACACTGTATTCTATTGATATTGATACCTATTGTTGAGTGTAAAAATAATCTTAATGCAAAGGACTATCGAAACCAACATTACTGTACACTATAGCACAATAAGTATAGCCATAAGCGGCCATTAGTGTCCTTAAGGTAAAGCTACAGAGCATATAAAAATTCTGTATAATAGCCATAATATAGGAAATCCACAAAAGTTTGGGGAGACTGGGTCAACTTCACAAGAGAAGTAGCGAAATAAAAACAACATTTTGCATAAAACTATAAATAGAAGAAAACTGTCCTGGCTGGAATGAAGATCAATATGTGCAATGGATTTGTGTTGAGCCATGGAATCTGAGAAAAAAATTGATTCTAGGCTTTAGGATTTATTATTGAGTTATTGGCCAAAATGGAAGGTTGCATGTTATAGCACCACCATTGATGGGGTCCATTTTTCTTTTTTGGCTGAGCAATAGGGGAGATTTGAAACCTATCCACCAATTTGTATTGGTCTGGCATATAGATTGTTGTGATGATGAGGAAGAAGAAGAAAGATAGGGTTCCAGCAGCTGTGGTGATTGGACTCCTAATTACAATAATAATGTGATAGGGGAACTTCTTCTTTTCTTCTTGCCTGCTCTACCGGGAGGTAGAGGACATTTTCTGGTCCAGTACTAGAGGATAAAGCTCATTTGAGTATGAAAACAGCCATCTTACTTCAAGAGAGAATTGTTTATGTTTGATGACTTCAAGTAGACATCAGGAAAATCATAACGGGATGCTTGGAAAACGATTGCATCCATCGTCGATGTAAGCTCTGAATTAATTTTCTGAAAGATTTTTGTTTATTTTCAATTAATGCTACCTAATTAGCGCTTTCAAGCTGGCTACAGTTGCGAGAAAAAGTTTGTGGACCCCTTTGAATTACCTGCATTCCTGCTACTCTCCCTAGGAGTGGGGTTCCAGCAAAGATCATAGCAGGAGCACGCCGCATAGCGAAAGATCTGCAGGCATCTCTTGAACTTTCTAACGTCTGTGTCCACGAGGCCACAATAATAATAATTTTTAAAAAAACACTAAACGAGAGTGGTATACCAAGGATACCAAGGAGAAAACCACTGTTCTCCACAAAAAAAACATTGCTGCCTGTCTCAAGTTTGCCAAAGACCACCTGGATGTTCCACAAAGCTACTGGAACAATGTTCTGTGGACAAGGATGGATGAGACGACAATTGAACTTTGGCAAAAGGGCACCACACTATGTTTGGAGGAGAAAAACACTGCATACCAACAGCAAAACCTCATCCCAGCCATAAAGCATAGTGGAGGGAGCATCATGTTTTGGAGCTGCTTTGCTGCCTCAGGGCCTGGATGGCTTGCAATCATTGAGTGAACAATGAATTCCAAATTGACCCCAAACACAAAAGCAAATCTACAACAGAATGGCTTAAACAGAAAATTCACACTTCAGAACGGTCAATCAGTGTCCTGACCTTAACCCTATTGAAATGTTGTGGCATCATCTGAAGAAAGCCATTCATGGATAACAAACAAAAAAAGCAATGACCTGAAACAGTTCTGTAAGGATGAGGACCTCCTAACCGTTGTGCAGGTCTGATCAGCAACTACAGGAAACATGTGGTTGAGGTTATTGCTGCTAAAGGAGGTTCCGCTAGTTACTAAATCTGAACCATGAGATTTAGTAACTAGCGGAACCTCCTTCAGCAGCAATACTTTATCCAATCCAAGCTGTTAATATGTTCAATAAAGACATGTAAAAGTACATACTTTTGTTTGTTATTTGTTAAAACCCATTTTGCTTATCTATTGTTATGACTTACTTTAGGAGCCATTTATACAGGAATGCAGGTAATTAAAAAAAAAAAAAAGGTTCAAACTTTTTCTCGCAACTGTATGATCACTCATCAAAAGAATGAACCTTTGTAGCTGCATGAGACCACTACACAGACACAATCAGAGCCTTTCACACTGCCCACAACAAGCTATCCATGAAACAAGTAATTTGCTTGAGGCAATATAATAGCATATAAATTACACTTCCGACAAAAACATGTGAGGTTACTTACTACCAGTGCCTCCTCCTTGTCCATCCGCTGAGTTTAAGTCTAGGACAACAAGCTGGGGAAACAGATACACAGTTTAAGTACATTTTAAGTAAGTAGTTATGTATTTCCAGGAATTGAGGTGAAACTCATATTTCCCATTTTGCAATGCACTGTCAATGGCTTGTCTCAGGACTAGTATCATGATCCATCTTCTACACACAATGGGGGTGGTTTCACAGACAGAGTTTAGTTTAAATCAGGACTAGCCTAATTCTACTTAAATTAATCCATAATCAAAAAATGGCTGTCTGAGACGTTGCTTAACTTCAGATGAATGAGTTCTAGACCAGGGAGTCCCAGCCAGGGGTGGAATGCTACTACATAAGCATTGTGTGGAACTGGAGTAACACACCTGACCCAACCAAACAATGAACAAAAGGTAAAAGGAAACATTCAAGATTTCAGCAACATTGGAAAGAACCTCTTGAAGCAAATTGTGTCAAACCACCCTATTCTTGAAAACAAGCAGCATTCGAATGAAAAAGGAACCAAGAGGACACTCAAACAACTTAGTAAGGTAAGATTATTTATTGTTGGCCCACTTTTACAAATCAGAGACTCTTTGAAATGTTTGTTTTCTTGTAATACAACACTGTGTTACAAGCCTAAATGTATTTGTGACAGAAAGGCAACAAACAATATCATACAGAATTACTTATATAATTTCTATATTGCCTCGTCTTTCAAAAGTGGAAAAACAAAATTAAACTTAAAAAAGACAAATGCTGTTGTTCGTACAGAGCGTTTCAAGACAGTTGGCAGACCCCCAGAAAGACCAGAGACAGATGAGAAGGAGGACTTGACTGGGATGACTGATAGCCAGCAACCCTTGGAAGGTATCCCTGATGATGACCATTTGAACAGTTCAGATGGAGAACCATTCCAATCCTCATTTGGTAGGACACATTCATTCAACATGTGCTGTCCCACTCAATATGTAAAGTTAGTCATCTCTTGCACTCCCATAATAAAAATTATGTAATGACCTCAACTCTTAAAGAGATACTCTTCTCAAATGCAGCACTATGATACATTTTTCGAGAAGCAGATGAGCACCAGAGCTCGGAGTGACCGAGGCAGAATGAAGATCAAATCTTTTTGTTTCCAATCCATGCCTCCTGTTGTCTTCAACAATCACTTAAGATATCTTTGTCATGAGAAGTGCTGCAAAGCAAAAGCATCTCTGCAAGCTAGTCCATTTCTGTCATTGGCTGCCTCAGTCATGGGAATATGCGGGTCATTGACATCTTCAATATGAGGGTCTGGGCAGCCATGCTGTCTGAGATACTTATGAAGCACTGCTGTTGCAATAATGAACCATAATGACAATAATGACAATGCAGCATCTTCTTGGTTCAAAGCCCAAAGGGTTTCAAGACAAGCCCACAACAACGCAAACTAGGTGGTTGCTTCATTGCATACCTGTTTGTGAATTTGACAGGATGCCAAATGTCCCATATGAATGCCGCCTCAGCCTTCAATTGAATTAAATTTAACTAATTAAATTTTGAACTGCATTTCTTTGAAACACATTATGATTATTCTCACTGTCAGAGGAGAAATTGCTATCTCTGCCTCTTCGACAATGGATTTTTCCCTGTGTGATTGTTGAACATCAATGATGTTTACCACTGATGTTTTAGATCATTTCAACTTTTTCTGCGATTAAACTCCATTGTATCTCATCATGACGTCATGTTGACGTCACGTCATGTTTGGCCACTTGCCCATAGGAATAAGAAAATTACACCACCAAACAAAATGGACCCAAGAATGCAACGTGTATCGCCAATAGCTGTTTTTAAAAAATGTTAATGTTTGAAAACTATTTCAACTTGAATATCCAGAATCCTTTAAGGTGACATCAGTAAACTGCACACGGCATGCTCATGTTTACCAGCCTGGTCGGTGTGTGATCGCTTTATACTGAAGGATACCAAAAGGTGAGAGAAGTTTGTGTGTCCAGCTTTCCTCTGGACAGAGCGCTTGCTGCTGCTGTTTAGGAGACATTTGGGAGTCTTGTTCTTTCTTTTTCGATTCATCACTTCCTGTGGATGGAGAAATGTCCATACTCTACACCAGAATTTAATTTGGGCAAATGTGGTGAATCTACAGGGTCTAGATTAGAGGGGAGGGGACACTTTTCTCTGTTGCAGTTAGTGATTTAGGCTTCTAAGAGTGGTGGATCTTTAGATAAATTAAAAGTTAAATCATGCCTTGTGCAGCTTTAACTTGCATCCTTAGTTGAGACGAGGGATGCAGAATTTGTGCAAATGCGGTGCTATCTATGCCCTCTTTGCTTGTAGATATTTTGCCAGCTAGGCCCATCACCACATGGTGATTTTAAGTGTGTATTAACTGAGTAACTAAACGTTCCTATTCCTAATGTCCCTATTCCTCTGCTGCCAAACAACTCTCCGGCCAAGCAGACAGCAGCTAGTGGCTTAACTTGTGTTATCAGTGACGCAGAAGAAATTGACATTTTTAAAAGCGCGAGGTAGTCAAGCTAGATAGCTACACGGTTTGAAAAATGCGTTCATTTCGCATGCAACTGTCAAACGTCGCATTGTTTGTGTGTCTCGCTAGCTTCGGCACCGCATACCTCCATTTTATCATTTTATCAGGCTCCACAACAAACGCAGTGAGGCTGATAGCTAAGGGGTGCGTTTTATGTTGTTAACGGGCGAGCCGACGCGACCGGTTGGACGCTATTAGCCATTTGGGCTCTCAGTTTACAGCCAGATGGTCCGCAGTCTCTGCTCACACGGGTCACAGCATTAGCTATGACCTGGATTTGTGCCAGTATATCGTTCGTGTGACACGCTGGATTAGCAGTTATCTCTGTTTTCTCTTTTCTCTTCGAGAACGTCACGCCAAAGTCCATTACAAATCCGACAATGTAACTCTGCTTTGATTATCGACAAAAGTACTCAAGTCAAAAATATTACTCAAGAACTTTTCTAAATCGTTAGCAGCCACTCTCAAATTCGGCCAACATATAATCCACCAGGCAGCACTTATTTAAATCAAATTTCAACTTTTAGTATTGGCTCGCCATTACCCATCACCCTGTATTTCGGTGGAAGAAGCCTGTGGGAATAAGAGGCGAACCAATTATAGAGGTTGGATTCTTTCTGAAATAAGTGCTGCTTGGTGTATTGGATGTATGCCGAATTGAAAAGCATAACCTAATGACTCAAAAAACGTCTTCGGTCACTAGTTGTGTGCGTTTTCCCATAAACAAGGTAACGTTAGTTTCAGAGAACGGAACGTATCGGACCTTGCTAATGTTGTCTCATGCTGCGGGGCGTAAACACAACATTAAACTTTGCTCTATTCTCCCATTTTAATGACACGCTGTGTATCCTTGCTCGTGTGTTGAGTTATTTTGCTTAAATGTCCGCGGCCACGGGGCCAAAGGGGTTTCGTTTCACCCGCACTAGTCCTGTTCAGTCATGTCCCGGTCATATTAACAAGCGCACCCAACGCTTGCTAGCACGACAGTGTTTGTGTAGCATCCTGTTAGCGGTCTGGTTCTGGGCTAGCTAAGCTAAGCTAAGCTAAGCTAAGCTAGTCGGCAAGCTAGCTACCTGTCCACGACAGTTATTTAACACATCTTACACATGACACTGTAATACAGGTTAAATTGACGAGTCTTACCTGCTGCTCTAGACCGTGGACATTTTCGACGGCCACATGACTCATAACTATTGAATATGGAGGAAAAATGTTGTCGTTGAGAAAAGGACCTCTTTGTTTGCCGGGTTTGATGTAACGTTACTTCTCCACTGCTTTCCGTCCGCTTCTCTTCGTCAGATGACAACTATTCCAATGACTGAAAAGGACTGCTTAACTTTGTAAAACGCTAATGTCGAGTTTTACTTAATTATAAATTACTGTATTTTTTTTAGCTACAACGATGATAGCCCATCCAAACTCAACTGATGCCGTTGTGCTCTACAGCTGAAGCTGTAGAGGGGCTCTGTCGTCTACTGTCAAACAGGCCAGAAAAACACATAGGACTTCCGGTCAGAACAAAATAAAACTCCTTAGTGACGAACATGTAATTCAACGTGTTTTACTAATACAGAGTATAGAAGTGGGAGGAAATCACAGAAGCCTCCAATGAAATGCTTTATGTCAGCCATCTATAACAGGCTTTCAAAGCTCCAAAAGGCTCAAATATATACCAGACAACTTGGAAGGTGTACAAGTCCATTTTAGCCTGTGTGACACATTTGTTTGTAAAGGCTGTAGAGCAGTGGTCCTTAAATCCGGTGCTAGGGTTCCATAGTTTTATCCTACCAGGTAATTCATTGCATTCACCTGGTGTCCCAGGTCTAAATCAGTCCCTGATTTAGCTAGGCTATGGAGGGCCCATTCTATAGCATTTAGGAAAAAATGTGCCACTTACTTGGGCTAGTGGACTTATTTTAGATAGCAGACATCCTCCCAAGTTTTCTAGCATATTTGTTGTGTTTACCTCATCAAATGTAACCAATTTAAACCATGAGTATACCAGTCCTTAAAGGACACCAAAAATTGGTCTGTTGGTCAATTTACCCTTTACGTGACGAGAGGATTGGCAGAAAAATACTTTGTATTTAGTGAAATTATTTCACTGTGACTTTATACGATTTGTGTCGTTCTGCACACCCCAATAAAAAAAATTCAGTTTCCAATTGTATGCTTTAATTTTGAAGGCAAAATCATTTGCCTTACTTCTGGTCCATCGCTGGCTAACTCTAGCTAACTTGACACATTCAGTCCAGACACCGCGAGACTTCTGAGTTTCTTGCTCAAAGAATCAACTGAAAACCTCAAATAATTGAAATCAATTAAGGTCAGATTTTCATACCTTCAAAATCTATACAAGATTCAGTTAAATTTATTTAATTTAATATGTATTTTTTCCATTTATTTTTTCTTTATTTTATTTCATGTCTCAGTATGCTTTAAACAGATAATTTGTCCCACCTGCCACAATGTAATTTGAACAAGGTTATCATCATCCTTTACAAAGTGATTTGTATTTATGATCTTAAAAAAAACCCCACTTAGATGTTAGTTGTTTAGTTGTTAGTTTAGTTTTTTTCACAGACAAGCATCTCACTATATGGTCATCTTTGTCAACTGACTTACAACGGAGGCAATTCTACTAGCCAATTTATAATCATCCTTATCCACAATAAAAACACATGTGCTGTTGATGAGAAATTCAATTGTACGGTAATTATGAAATCACAAACTGTTGCAGTCAGGGGAACAAATGTTAGTCGTGAAGACACCTCATTTTAAAAGTATGTACAGGAGTGAGAAAAACTTTGTGAACCTTTGGAATTGCCTGTATTCCTACATTAAAGGGGCAAGTCATGATTTTTATCTCCCTCTATTGGCAACCAGTAGGAATTGCAACAACATCGACTGGTCTTTGGCACAGCTTACAGCGACCTGTAATTGACACAAATATTAGAGTGAGCTAGCTAATTAGATCCAGCAGAAACATCTAGTGAAGCGGTAATATATTCTTGAGGGAGACTATTATGGCTCCTGTAACCATGATAGCTCGGTACAGGATCATACAAAGGAAAACACTTGGTTACAGAACTGATGATTACAACTGATGAGTTCATGGAAACTACTATATACATGTATGATGTAAACACTTCTTTTCTCTTGTGTGCCAGGCTCTACATTGTTTTTAAAAGTTTGTCAAGAGAAAAGATGGGGAAAAGATAGTATCTTGACATAATGAATGATTCGACAGTCATGTAATCATCGAGTGGAAAATTAATTTTCTCCCATGCATTGAACATTTGTTCCCTCAGATGAGCATTTAAAAGTGTTTTACAAGGCCTCGAGAGGAGGAAGACAGCTACATGAAATGGGAAAAGCGTAAACCCCACCAGTTGAAATTAATTAATTTCAGGAGTAGCTACCACAATATCCGTTATTATCACAATGGAAAGGGAATGCAGTGAAATAATTTGGAGGATAATTTAAACCTGGCTATATCAGCTATACTGAGTCATGCATGACTCTTTATTACTAAAAGGTCAGTATTGAACTCTTGTTAAGCTTTGCATCCTGTGCAATGAGCTTTTGTGGTCTGTGTCTACCCGATAACTTTTCACTTCCACCCAGTAACATTCCACTGAGGCAGAGGGCGTAGGCAATGTCACCACCTCTCAACTGGAGCTTGTGTCTTGTGGTGTGTTTTGTGATAGCATCAGTTTCCAGGCTCAGGTTTTTAATAATACTTCCTTTACTCCATTCTAAAAGCCGGGTTTACATTTCCACTGAACTAGTGCATCAGATAAGGTCAGGAAACACTAGATATGATGCATTCACTTATCTTTGATTGGTGCATTTAAAAACTCACACCGCCTTCTACTGTATGTAGCAGGTAACTATGGCAACAGATGTTGTTAGATTAAGTTTAGCGTGTATTTCTACTTTCCACGGATGAAGTGCTGTCATCATCATAACTGCAATAAACCTCACTGTGTATTTATTTTTAAATGTAAACGCCGTAGCCTGCTTCTGAAGACTCCCTGGGCCCTCATGTATGTGGCTCTCACTGTGCACTATATAATTAGGGGAATAAAATATAACTCATAGAACAATCACTTGCAGTTGCCTAGATTATTTCTGGTCTCATGACATCTCCAAAAATAACCTTTCAAAGCAAAGTCGACCAACAATGAGCCTAAAAGATGTTCATATAATGTGTAATGTAATATTCTGTTTTGTAACTTGAGGGGCTCGAAAGCAGAGTCAATAAGTGGAAGGGGATATTTATTCTTAATGGTGATGTTGTTAAGACCCCGGAAGTCGATGCAGGGGCGCAGGGCGTGATCTTTCTTTTCCACGAAAAAGAAGCCGGCACCGACAGGAGACGAGGAGGGTCTGATTGAGCCCGCTGCCAGCGAGATATACTTCTCCATGGATACTCAAGCAACATAAGTACTAGAGCGGCAGAGAGAGTGACTACCACGGAAATTGGTGGAACGAGTAGGTGAAGAGCCAGGGTTTATATGCTGCTGGGTTGATGAGTGGATCGGAGGCAGGTGTGGAGGAGAGGCAGGAGCCAGGAGAGGGAGCCACACCCACGCCACACAGACAACACACACAGACACACACACACACACACACTGACAGTGAGAGACAGACAGGGGAGGAGGAGATACACAGAGAAACATAGGGGGAAACTGGAGTCTGGGACATCCAGCATTCAATATAGACAAAATAGACATGTTATATGAGATATGTAAAAACAAGAAATAACCTCAGTATATTACTTACTTAAAGCTCATTTCACAGCCAGCTGTAAATGATCTGATAGGGGTCTTTTATCTCCTGCTCACATAAGTGCATGTGGCATCTTGGCTATTTACATCAGTTAATCAATAATAATATATAGGAACCCCAGTGTTGGATTTGACCTAGTACATGATTTCATAGCTGTCTGTACTGTGCTGGTGTCACTGCAGGGGGCACCTCTAACCAAATGATGGTGTTTTTTTCATCTCCTATCGTAATATTATAGCATTCCTATAATATTACTATAGGGACTAACAGCGTAATAAAGTATCTGTGGAACTCTATATTGAGTAAACTTTTTCATGGTTTTTTTTATTTCCAATGGTATTACTATAACATTCCTATAATATTACTATAGATTATTAGAGTGTGTTGTACTGTGGTAGTTTATAGTGACTTTATCATACTTCATTTGTTATTTAGTTCCTATAATATCGCTATAATATTCCTATAGAGACTTATCGAGTGTCTATGGTGCTCTATAGTGAGCTTTAATGACCTTATCATACTTTTCGTGCTTTTTCGACACTTTTCCGACAATGTTTCAGAGTGGACGACGCAAATTGAACCACCTTACGTGCGGTCAATTAACGGGGACATCTACACTTTGAATCGGTAAATTAACCAATATAAGGAAAAAATAAAATTCAGACTTACCCGTTTGAAGTGGAGATGTAAATCCAGCGTGATTTCACCGTGCGAGGTTTTCACGCAGACCGGTTTGAGCCTCAGAGGAAGGAGGAAGTTGCTGATCTGTCACTCTGGTGCCAGGACAACAGCCTCCTCCTGAATGTCACCAAAACTAAGGAGCTGATTGTGGACTTTAGGAGGACACAACAACAGAGGACGTACTCACCATTGGGGATTAATGGGAATACTGTGGAGAGGGTGAGCAGGTATAAATACCTGGGAGTCCACATCACCGAAGATCTCACATGGTCCACACACACTGACACTTTGGTGAGAAAGGCGAGGCAGCGCCTTTACCACCTCAGGCAACTGAGGAAATTTAAAGTCTCCCGGAGGATCCTTCAGTCCTTCTACTCTGGAGCTGTAGAGAGCATCCTGACAGGAAGCATCACTGCCTGGTTTGGCAGCAG
Organism: Hoplostethus atlanticus; assembly: GCA_034670405.1. Taxonomy (NCBI): domain Eukaryota; kingdom Metazoa; phylum Chordata; class Actinopteri; order Trachichthyiformes; family Trachichthyidae; genus Hoplostethus; species Hoplostethus atlanticus. The sequence goes on along the minus strand of JAXDDX010000081.1, from coordinate 1,388,172 downwards.
CTCCGCTCAGGACAGGAAGGCTCTGCAGAGAGTAGTGCGTTCGGCTGAGCGCACTATTGGAACTACACTCCCCACCCTGCAGGACTTGTACACCAGGAGGTGCAGAACCAGAGCCTGCAGGATCATGAAGGATCCTCACCACCCCAACAACGGACTGTTTCAGCTGCTGCGGTCAGGCAAGCGCCTCCGTAGTCACGCTGCAAAAACAGAGAGATTGAGACGGAGTTTCTTTCCTCAGGCCATCAGGACTGTGACCTCCGACCTCACCAGGGCCCCACCAAGACACACACACTGCCCCTCTTATGCACACACACACACTTAGGTAAAGACTACACATAATTTATAATTTATATTATATTATACATACAATTTTCCCTTTTTTACTATATTTTTTTATAAAGTGCTCTTATTGTAAATATTGTGTTGTTTTTTTTATATAGAGCTCTTAAAAACTGTGACATTGTAAATATTGTGTTAGTTTATTGTAAATAGTGTGAACCTGTTATTTTGCACATTTCTGCTGAGCATGGCCACTTTGCATTTCACTACACACCTCGTGTGTGTATGTGACAATTAAACTTCTTGAATCTTGAATCTTGAGACTGGTGATGACAGTGGAGTTCCCTGTCTGTTATCAGGAGCTACAGGCCCCGCCCACAGCAGCATCATCACCTGGTTGGAGGAAGAATGGTGGCCCTGCTTCCACTCATGATGATGATAATGGTGATGATGATGATGGTGGTTATGATGATGATGGTGGTTATGATGATGATCGTGATTATGATGATAATGGCGATGGTTATGATGATGATGATGATGGTGGTGATGGTGAAGATTTTTTGCATATGTTATAAACTGTATATAACAAGAATTTTAACAATTTTGCTAACAAACTGATGTCTACCTCAAACCCAGCCCCCTGAAAATGTCCCTGTGGGGCCCCATTGCTTAGAAATAATACACTAATGCAGTACAATAAGGGCTTATTTCCCACAGGATTATTCATTGGTAATTTGGTGATTTAGCATAAACAGCATACATACTGCACATAGTATATAACAGCACATCATCAGCCACAGGGAAATTCATTCAGAGCCGCATTGGGTTCTTTAATCTGATTTACCAGTTTTAGTTGCTGTTTCAAGTCCTAGACACTAGATGGCGCCACAATTCTGTTGGTAAAACAGCACCACTGGCTCCTCTCAATGTTCTGTTTCATTTATAGTGTCTGCCTTTTTGTAACATTTTTGTTCTCCTGACCAAATTTATTTAAGGATTTCTATGTATTTAATTATTTCATTGTATTGTTTATTATTACGCGTACCCTTACACTTATAGTACTATAGGCGTACAGTATTAAAGTATTGCTGCAGTATTACTTTTTTGAATAGGAAAGCAAATGGACATTTTTGAATGGGAATTTCAATCAGATCAATCAGAATCAAAATCAATCAAATATCAAATCTGTATCTTTGGTCCCACCTTTACATGACATGTTTTCAGCTTTCATGTGGCTGTTCCAGTCCTGTTCAAAGTTGAACTCGGCCTCTTTTCTTTCTTCATCAATTATTAACAGACCTTTTATTTTTTGGGTGAACTACTGACTCGAAAATTTAAGAGCCCTAATTTTCAATCAAACATACACAAAAGGGTAGGACAACCAAAACATAAATATATCCGGCATCCCCAGGAGTGCAATAAACGACATTTCTTCATTCCTATGTTGATTGACAGGCAGAGGAGGGGGAGGGGCAACAGGAAGTAATGGGGTTTACGGGAAATGTGGATCTTAGTTTTGAGAAACACCATAGTCTAACTTGTTTACGGTATTCATACCAAGGTAGCACTTTTAATTCAACAATGATATATTGACGTTTAAATATGCTAGACACTTTAAGAAAGAAAGGTTTTGCACACAAAATACTTGACCACTCTAACATGATGCATTTCTTTCACCTTTAAACAGCCGTCTTTACTTTACAGTACCGTGAATACATACATACATACAGTAACTATGTGGCCCCAGTAGGAAAGGGACCCCTAACCCTGGCAGCGTTAGTGCCTTGCTCTCCCCATTGGGAAAGCAAGAACTGTCCTTCAATTAAAGGTCACAGGGATGCAGAGCCTGCTGTTACCACAATGACAGACCTGTGTACATAGTTGTTGCCGCGGTAATGCGTGTGCACACATAGCTGTTGCCGTGGGGATGACTCTTATGTGTGTGTTTGAGAAGAAGTGTAGGGTAGAGAGAGAAAGGTGGAGAATAGTTGATTAAACAGTGTGTATGTCATGCTTCTGAATATGGGATAGAGTGTGTGTGTGTGATAGCGTGTGTGTGTGTGTGTGATGGAGAGAGTGTGTGTGTGACGGAGAGAGAGGCGGGTGTGAAACTTGAGAAACACACATGACTTTGTGACCTCTGCAAATACATCTCTGACAGCATTTCCCATGGAGCAGACGATCTCAGCATCTGTGTGTGTGTGTGTGTGTGTGTGTGTGACTTTGACTGTGAGTGTGAGTGTGAGAGAGAGAGAGAGAGAGCGAGAGAGAGAGAGAGAGTTTAGGTAACTACTGGAAGCTATTTCGGGGTTAGCTGATAACACTGACAATCGCCTGGAGTCTCCTTTCTAGCACCCTGGAATAGGCTTTTCCAGGCAGATTGAGCGGTGTGATTCCACGATAGTTGGACCCACCCTCCAGGACCACCAAGCCATCTGTCAATTCAAGGGCACTGATCCCGAAATCCAGGCGACATTGGAGAGACAACCTGGTCACGGAGCGGTGGACCAGCTTGTTACCCTCTCGCAGATAGTCAAGGGGGTCATGGGAATTTGCTAATCCTGCCTGCATGTGTTTTGTGGATGTGGAGAAGGTTTTTTTACGGCTGCGTTCCCCGAGGTGTCCTGTGGGGGGCGCTTGACTTAATCCCAAGAATGGGAACACACTCCCATTCTGTTCCCATTCTTGGCATTAAATCAAGCCTGATCAAGGTGGGAATCGGACAAGCGCTTTGTCCGCTCTCTTCTGTTTGTGATAGTCATGGATGTCAGGATGTCAAGGTGCAGCCGAGGTCTGCAGAGGTCTCTTCTGCTTGCAGAAGTCGTCATCCTTTTGGCTTCATCCGACCGGACTGGAGTGGTTGGGATGAGGTTCAGCACCTCCAAGTCTGGTGCTGTGGTTCTCTCCTGGGAAAAGGTGGCCTGATTCATCCAGGTGAGGCAAGAGCAAGTGGAGAAGCTCAGGTATGTCAGGGTCTTTTTCACGAGTGAGGGTAAGAAGGATCCTGGGATTGACTGGCGGTTTGGTTGTATCAGACCGAGGCAGTGAAGAGAGAGCTGAGCCACAAAGCAAAGCCTCTCATTTTACCGGTTGATCTTCGTTCCGTCCCTAAGATATGGCCACAAGCTCTGGGTAGTGATTGAAAGAACAAGATCACACGGAAACAAATGGCCGAGATGAGTTTTCTCTGCACGGTGGCCGGCCTCACGCCTCTTCGTGATAGGACCTCAGTGTCAAGCTGCTACTCCTCCACCTTGAGAGGAGCCAGAGGTGAGGTGGTTTGGGCACCTGGTAAGGATGCTCCCCAGTGCAGACCCAGGACATGCTGGAGGGACTGCATTTCCCAGCTTGCCTTGCCTTGTTTTTTTAAGAACCACACTGCGTTCTTCATTCGTTCCTTAACCGCAATCTTCTGTCTTCTTCTCCAGTTGGCAAAATGATGATCGATAAACCGTCTTGGACAGGAACACAGACTTTCTCAGAGGTTTGTGGTCATAGAAACAGCCAAAAACTTAGCTTAGCTTGGGGGCAGCCAAAAACTGCACAATTTGTCACAGAGCTTCATAAGGACATTTCGTCAAGAAGGTTTTGTAAAATCTATCTCTGTATCTAGCTAGCTGCTGCTGTTGTTGCTATCAGTGATAACAGTAATAATTTTTCTGTTGTTGGTTTGACTTGCCTGCTAATCGCTAACGTGTAGTGATCCCTGTTACACCGGGCTTCCACCCAATTCAGTGGACGAATGGAAGAATGTCCCAGAACAGTTTCTACAGTCATTTCTACAGCACCTGAAATGGTTCTACGTGGACCATTTATGGTGTTGTAAAAACCCTTTTGGCATGTATGAAATGCTCCATACCAGCAGCATTAAAGGAACTTTTTTTAAGAACCACACTGGGTTCTTTATTCTGATTTTAACAGTTATTTATTCTAACAAATCAGAGGGTTCTACCCTAACCAAAAAACCCTTCTAACCCTCTTTTCTGGCTGTATTTGGCTATACAACTAGAATTAATAAGGATATATATATAATTTATATAATTTTCTACAGCATTTCATTTTCATGAGACTGTAATGGGTTAATGTAAAACAACTAATCACACCAGAACCAATGAACATCCCAACTTTTTCTACTTTGGCAACACGTTTCTTTGTGCCAATTCAAGATCCTTTAAAAAAAAAAAAATCTCCATATTTGGTACTAAGATGTCATTGCTGTGGTGTTTTTGTCCTGCACTTATAGATCCATAGATCACTTTATCAATCAATTAGTGTGGTTTTCCAGGAAAGACCTATCAGGCAGGTCTTTAGAGAAAATGTTGCAGATCATTACTTGAATAAAGCAGAATTGAATTGAAAGAGAGTAAAAGTGTCGAAGAGAGAGGTGGCAGCATTTCACTACTCATGTAGTTAAGAGAGAGAGGTCTTGATTTAAATGTCAAACCAATGCCTCCGTCTGTCTCTCCGCCCATAGTTTCTTCTGTGGAATTTGGCTTGTCCATGTGGAGGCCAGTGTAAAGTAACAGAGGAAGGAAAAACAACAGAGGGTTCAATCCAACCTCTCTCTCTCTCTCCAGTTCTTCCTCTCCTCCTCCTCTTCTCTCTCTCTCTCTCTCTCTCTCTCTCTCTGTTTTAACCAAGGGGCGTCTTATTGTCTGGGGGACGTCTGATCCACACACACATACATGCACACGCTGAGACCAAAAGCTAAAGTCAGCTTTTTGGACAGAGAGAGAACTTAACACATGAGTGAAAGGGAATAATCCTCATCCTCTCTCTCTCTCTCTCTCTCTCTCTCGCTCTTCCTTTGAAGTAATGACTGGTGCAGTGAACTAGCGCTTAGAGCTCTTGCATAACTTCCTCGTGAGTGTGATTGTGTGCGTGCATGTGTGTCTGTCTGCGTTGTGACTGGGTAACCCTTTACTTGTAGTTCACAGTGACGCGTTACCGGCGGATTATTATTATTAATCATCAGACAAACATGAGAAAATTACATTCAATTTAACAGTATGTCATTAAAACCACTATTATTACATGTGTGATGTTTTAACATGACTTGCAAACTCACACAAATGCACAAATGTGTACTAATTTGTACAGCTATTAACAGTTATTTGTAAATGAATGCATTAGACGTTATGAGCTACAATCAATATTTCCTTCTGTGAATCATTAAAACATTTGCAGCCATCTTGGCAGTGTCCTGCTGCAGAAAATCACACCACAGGCTGTGCTGTATTATTGTAAGAGGACTTGCAAACTTGGTAACACAAATGTGTGAATATGTACTCTGATCCGTACAGTTGAAGAGCAAAATGCATGTGTGCACCGGTGCTGTGAGTTTGTGACACAATCTGAAAACACAGATTTTGCAGAACCTTTTGCACATGTGCAGAACAACACTGGTACATTTGTGTTACAAGTCTGTCATGTTACAATCTCAGATGCAGAACAAACGCTGTGCCACGGCTTCAACCAGAGAGGCCTCAACGTTTTACAGCGTGCTCTACTGGGCATCTCTGCCTTTTCTCTCTCTCTTTCTTTGTCTCTGTCAATGTCTCTCACCCACAGGAAAGCCAGGCTAAAGAATTTTACATTTCTGTTGTAAATGAACTCAAATCACATTTCTAAAAAGCTAAAACATCATGAATCTTAGTAAAAAAAAGTCAGACAGTCACCACACAAACACCCGGTGTCTGGTAGGTCTTTCCTGGGAGAAAGAGACAGGAAGTGATGCGTTTTACGTTTCCGGTTTGTTTGGAATAAGTAGTATTTTTGGGTATATGTATATACTGTATGTGTGTATTTGTGTGTGTCTGTCTGTGTGTGTATGAAACTTAATCTAGTCAGACCATCAGTGATGAAGGCCAGACAGCTGACGAATGCGGGGACCCTGACCTCACTCACCCTGTGTGTGTGTGTGTGTGTGTGTGTGCCGAAATAACCCCATGGGCTCGGTGTTGCAACAGTGAACTCTATGACCAGTGGTATTTACATGTATGGTTTCTTTACTTTTTCACTCTGGGACCCCATTGAGACGTTTAAAGGCAAATATATAAAATTATACAAATTATACATAAACATTTATATATAAAAATCTTCAATTATCATTCACCATTAAAGAGCATTAACATGATGGCAGTGTTGTTTTGCGCTGGACCCCTGGCGGCTGGTGGCATCCTCTCCAGGTTTATTGAAACAGATTTATTGAATTTGATATGGTGCAAAATCTACAAAAATCAATAGCAGCTTTAAGTCGCCTTATTTTTGCAGGGCGAATTCTCAAAGATTTAGAGCCACTGCACCTTGAACTCATCGTTGCCGTAAATTAGAGAGGGTTCACTTTTCATCTTATCCTTGCATTTGTCTCTCCTTCATGTCAGGGCTGTAGTCTAGGCAGCTCCCTGTGTGTGTGTGTCTGTTTGAAGTTTCTGTTGCTGTTCTATCTTGACAACAGGGTGTCTTTCAACTAAGACTGCAGACATGTGTTAATTGGAGGTACTGGGCAGTATGCGCAATACGTAATGTGTAAATACAGGAATGCACATAATGACACCAGAGGCTGCGGCTCTGCAAGGACACACATACGGTATGCATATTTAGTCTCCTGCAAGAAACCGTTTCATCTCCACAAAGTCCACGTCTTGGGAATTCAGAGAGAAGCCGGTAACGAAAACATAAGAAAGGTAAAAGGGAATAACGGCTCTAAAAGTAGAGGAATATCCGGCATGGAAGGTAAAAGGTTTATTTACCAATTAGCTCCACTGTTGCTTGACGAGATGCAGCCCGAGGTTCAGTGAACAAGTTTTGTTTTTGACGAAGGAAAGGAAGAGGTGTTTTTTGAGACACTGATGATATTTCATGAATTATTACACATAGAAATAAAACTAGCTTCATTGCGTAGTACTGTAGTAGTACTTAGTACTGCTGGGAGTTCAGAGTGAAAGATCAGAGCGCGATCATCGATCAAGTATGTTTAGAAAATGCCCCCTGGTCGTATTTATATTGTAGTCTTCTTCCAGCTGCCACCAGTGGAAGACTGGTTGTACTGGGCAGATCCCAGTTGGGTGTTTGTGCAACTACCTCCCCCCGGGCTGTTGCTGTAAATACGTCTCAGTCAAATGCGGGTTAAAAAGATTAAACTGTTCAAAAAACACCCTTCTGGCTCTTCCATTCTCTCTAGTATCCCATATAGAGACATTTGATCCTATACGAGGCATTGGATGCAGTTCTCTCACTCATTCTTCCCCCTAAAAGGTTTCGTGGGAGTTTTTCCTCGTCCTCAGTGAGGGTCTAAGGGTGGCGTTGTGTGAAGCCCTTTGAGACTGTAACTGTGATTAAGGGCTTAACAAATAAACTCCACTTTACTTTAGATTCTGCTTTTAATGTATAGCTGAGAGTAATAATTCAGTAAAACTTAAGGGGTATCTAAAAGAGGATTTGTTTGCTACCGCTGTAAACTCTTGGTATTTGGAATTTCTGGTAAAAACATCTACATGTGGTGAGCAACTTTGCTGTCAGTTAGTCAGGTTGAGCATCTTTTAAAAACACGTTAAGTCAAGCTGGATGGATGGATGGGAATGGATGTTCGCAGCATGAATGTGCCACTGAAAAATATGCAGGAATGTGTATGTGTATATGTGTATGTGATGCTAGCGAGTCGGCGTGGACCAAGATCCCCGTGGAAGGTTTCCAGCACCTTGTTGGCCTTGAAGAATCAGGCCGTTCCGGAGGCACAAGGGCCTTACCTGGTACTAGCTAGGTGTACCTAATAAAGTGGCGGTCTACTTTAGCATGGATTGTGTTTGTACTGAACAGATTTATGACATGACATTTTTCCACCTTTGCAAAATATTGAAATTCTGGTGCATGCTTTTGTTTCATCGAGACTCAACTATTGCAATGTTTTCTTCTTTCTCTGACCTGCTAATCTCAAATATTACACACTTGTTCAAAATGCTGCTCAAAGTCCTTCTGTTAACATACAAAGCTTTGCATGGGCTCGTGCCGTCGTATCTATCTGACCTAATTGTCCTCTTTCATACACCCTGTCGCCATTTGATCACGGGATGCCGGCGACCTTTCTATTCTGAGGACCGAGAACAGATCAGCAGGCAGCGGAGCGCTTCCTATCGAGCTCCCTATCGAGCTCCCTATCTTTAGCCTTCTATTTCTGTATCAACTGTATGTCGTAACTCGATTGTCTACCACCCTGACTTAGATAGGCCTGTAAAGTCCTTTGAGGCGTGCTCGTGATATGAATACACTTGACTTGATGATGATGTCACCCATTTATATTACGCCATACGCAGACATCTAGGTATGTAGGGATGATGGTCTCCCAACCGTGAAGATGAAAGGCGTCCAGGTATAAGGGAGAGGCAACATTACTGGGGGTGATTTTGGTACTTGCTTCATTGCTTGAATCTGTGTTACATAGAGATGCTGTGGTGACACGAGCCACTGGTCAATGGACGTGAGTGACACAAGTGTAGTTTTTAGAGGTCAGTGTAATGAATAGGTACTTATCAGATTAATATAAAATAAATGATGTCCGACAGATGTGCAGGACTCAATGGTCAGCCGTGACAGTGTGTTGTATCCAAGTTTTACTATATTTTTCCAATTTCCCAAGACCCTTTACAACCAAATTGCTGTCAGACATATGCATATGTCAGACCAAAGTCTCTTGTTGGACAGGAAAGTAGCGAGAAACTCCTTTCTGTCATCCACAATGTACCATAAAACTCTTTCAACCATCACAAGGCACCAGAAAACAGCTTCCAGCCATCACAGGGTACCAGAAAACTCCTTCCAGCCATCACAATAGTACCAGAAAACTCCTTCCAGACATCATAAGGTACCAGAAAACACCTTCCAGACATCATAAGGTACTAGAAAACTCCTTCCAGCATCACAAGGTACCAGAAAACTCCTTCCAGACATCATAAGGTACCAGAAAACACCTTCCAGACATCATAAGGTACTAGAAAACTCCTTCCAGCATCACAGGGTACCAGAAAACTCCTTCCAGCATCACAAGGTACCAGAAAACTCCTTCCAGACATCATAAGGTACCAGAAAACACCTTCCAGACATCATAAGGTACCAGAAAACTCCTTCCAGCATCACAAGGTACCAGAAAACTCCTTCCAGACATCATAAGGTACCAGAAAACACCTTCCAGACATCATAAGGTACCAGAAAACTCCTTCCAGCATCACAAGGTACCAGAAAACTCTGCCATTTTGATTATGATATTGCCCATCAGATCAGGGGTTCAGTTTAGCAATGTCTTACTGTATTTCACAATCACCCAAAATTCTCCTCACTCTCTTTCTCATACCTCCAAACTTTTTTCCAATGTAAATTTGTGTCTTTTGTTTCAATCTTGCTGATGAAATTAGGGGAAACACGAGTTGAAATTAGGCTATTGCTATGTCCATAGTATGTCAGTGTGATTTGCTGGCCAGAGTTTGATCCAGAGTGTGTTCCCTCCAGAGTTGAAATAAAACCTACCACCCTTGCTCAGGACTAATTCTGATTCTGACCGAGAAAGAAAACATTTCATTTTCATACATCAGGCTCATTGCAACATTTACCATGAGGACAAGCAATAAATCATGACAACAACAGCAAAACACAGAAAGTCATTGGATAGGAAGGAATGAAGCTCCAGCTAGATGCATGCTGAAAGATGAAAATGCTTCATCACTTGAAATATAGCTCTAGGCATTGTTAGCTTGCTGAAATAGAGTATGACCCAGGAGAACAAGAATAGGTCAAGCTAGCAACAGACACAGACCAGAGCATGGATCTTAACAGAACAATGTTGAGCAGGTCAACCCTTAGCTAGAAGGCATAAAGTGGACAGCTCATGTTCAAAATACTGTATTTCAGCTTTATGTGTGACATAGAGGGTGAAATAATGAATACAATTGAATTTTCCTGAAATAAATAGTGAAATGTCCCTTCATTATGTGAAGGATTTGGACTCTCTCTCCCTGGATGCCCTATAAAAAGAGGTTAATATAAGTTAGCCTTGGGCTGGATGTGAGCATCCACAGACTACTCATAACTACTAGAATAATGAAGGGTCAGCGTGATAGTGATGGGATGTGACAAGCGATGGGGCGTGGTCACACTGAGACACTGTCCTGTGACATGCTAAAGTGCGATAGATGTGGCTAGAGAAGGGACCTGAGGGGTGATGTGTGTATAGAGGCTCGACAGTTACGTCACAAATCACCCAGCAATCACGACTGGCTCCGTCATGGAGGTCCATTGGACATTTGGTTGTCCTCAAATAATGTCTAAATATATCACAACCAGGCTAGGAAAAAGAGAGCTAGCTGAAAAAGCTTGTTGTGGTGATCTGGGAACTGAAATGATCAGTTCACAGCCACTGTTGCCCAGGAACTGAGGATTCCAATATGGCTGCCAGAGGGTGTGTTATGTCAACTGAAAACCTTTTACAGTATTTGTATATATATATAGCCTATACATGCATATATATGTATGTATGTGTATGTATTTACGTTCATGGTTATGCTTCTGTGTGATGACGTTTGTGTGCATACTGTGTATAATGATGTATGTACGACCATGAACCGCAGCGATTGATGTTACATGGGCTGCATTTACACACAAACAGTGAATCTGATTTTGGAGATGATTTGACCCAGATCTTTCCTCTGCTGCACAAACATGGAAGAACCACCACAACTGGGTCATGCAAGGTTACACATTTTATTCAGTGTTAATCCAGACAGAGAGCACAGACTAGCAGCCAACTCCCTTATCCTATCAGGCATTACTGCTACAGTGGTAGCCATGGTAACGGTTTTCCATCCCGTATCATTTTTAAACATCATTGTCTAATTGTGATACCTTGGTATAATTATGGTAAACAAATGACACCATGGTTGAGACGATCGGTAGCCTGTATCACATGCCAGTGGTTTTGTTAGTGCTAGTGTTTCTCCAAGTTATGACTACATTTCCCATAAACCCTGTTGCTTCCTTCTTCCTCCCTGGTGTCTTTGTCTTTCCTGAAGAGGATCAACATGTTGGAAGTGATTCTTCCACCATCTGCCGTTGCCAGAAACTCTTTAGCTTTAGCTCCGTTAGCGCTGTTTTGTGCCGTAAAGCAATCCAGCAGATTTCCCACCAAATCCCAGTGGAGCCGTCTTCTCAGTGATGGTCTTGTTTGTTTACAATAATCATGGTAATGTCTCAAAATTAATGAGATGATTTATTGATGTAAAATAAAATCCTACATGTAGCACCTTTAAATATTTAATAAAGCACATCTTGTGAGCAATGTGTTTTACTACTATAGTCCAATATTAGGACTGTTAATGTCAAATTTGTTATCAGATGGGAATTCTGCTTATTCCATAGTTGTCTGGGGTTGAACAATGCAAAAAAAATCAGATTTCCCATTCATTGTCCTGTGGTTTAGTGGATAAAGGCACAACCCATGTACTGGTGTGATGCGTTCAGGTCTGCACGGTGACCTACGGTATGCAGCAGGTCAACCTCTCTCCCATCTTTCCTGTCACTCTCCACCGCATAGGGTCCAATAAGGCAGGAACAAATTGATCTATAAAAATCGAATCGTTGTAAATCCAGGCCAAGACATGCCGTGAGCCTGCTAAACCAAGGCCATGTTTGGGTGGAGGATTACAAGGTTGAGTTTTATGAGGAAGCTTACAACTCAGCGGGCTGATATGAACGCAATTTGCCCCTAAGCTGAAAAAAGATCAAGGTGAAAATGGAAAAATAGTTCATATATATAGTTCATTTTAGAAATGTCAGCACTATAAAAAGAAAAAAAGGACACAATGCAACAAAAATACACACACAAACACACTAAACACTAAGTGTGTATGGTCACTATAGCTCCATGTTAAGGGGTCTAATGGCTGTAGGGGTGAAGGATGCTCTGCATTCTTATGCTGTGTTCATAACCGTTTCAACAACATGGACGTGTTCGGTTTTTGATTTTGTTTGAAGCAGTCAAGAACGCCATGATTGAAGTTTTCTGTAGATTTTGGTTGCTCCTGATCAGCTGTATCACACTGAACACATGTACTTAGTGATGATGCATTTGAGTTCATGTTTTACAGAAAACCAAACATGGCAGTGTCAACCACAAACCAAAAATCCAGCCAGTCGTCGTGTCCTGCCGTGGAGTTTTAAGTTCTGATGATAAAATGAAAATCGTTCGCTTTGTTGAACTCATCCCCATCACCAAACCAAAGTAGCTGAAAGCTGGTGGTGAACAGTGTTTTCTAGTAGGAAGCTCACCATCTACCATAGCACTGGAATGCAGCATAAGACAGTAGACAGTTGCCACAGGCTGGCAGACTCCTTCAGCAGATATTAGCTGGCATCATGCCACAGAGAAGACACACTGACATACCTGTGTGTGTGTGTGTGTACATTATGTGTGATCTTGTGTGTGCTTAACAACTGGGAGACACGTTGGTACACTACTGTACATACATACGTGTGTGTGTGTGTGTGTGAGAGGGTGCTGTACAACTGGACCTATGCCATGCTGAAGATACAGCACCATACAAGGACATGGAAAGTCATGCTGTAGCACCAAGCGCTCAGGGGGGGGGGTGGGGGTGGCACTACTGCAATGTGGGCATCTCTGCTAGGCTTCGACTGATATTGGTTTTTAAAGGCCAATACCGATATTTCCGGATTGAAGCCGCTGAAAGATTATTTTGTGACGATATTCATTTTCATACCAAACAATTCCAAAAAAAAGATTCCAGCTATTGGGTGTTTCCTCCTAATCAATCAAACTGCATCATATCAGAGGTGGACGACACGAAAGCCCAATATCGACCCCATATATCGGTCTAACCCTATTCTCTTCCCCTCTCTCTCTCTCTCTGTCTTTCTTTCTTTGTCTCTCGCTCTCTCAATCTCTCGGTTTCAGACATCAATCGAGAGAAACTCGGTTGAAGATGAAAGTGAAAGTTAAGATTTCAATGAGAGAGAGAGAGAGAGAGAGAGAGAGAGAGAGAGAGAGATTGATTTATGGAGAAGAAAGGTCACACATCTCCTATCTAATAAATTACATACAGACCGAGACAATGACAAACACACACACCACCATCCCTCTATACCCCCCCACCAGTGTGTTGAAAGTTTCCATGGTGAGGGGAAGGTGTTGATGTGTCATCGCTGCATTCCAGAGCACACACACACACACACACACACACACACAGAGCTTAACATTCACTGTGGGAGTCAGTTAACACTCCCCAATCCAATGTCTGACCCTGTGCTGCCCCTTCAATAAAAACAGTAACCCACGGCGTCCCATTCTTGACCTCGTACTGCTCGCCATCACCTCTGTGCTTCACCTCGTCTGTCACCGTCATGGAGGTTCATTCCCAGAATGCAGTGTAATAAAAAAAAAAAAATCCCTGAAGCTCATCATCAGTGTCATTTTTTTCCCCAAACGGTGGATCGACACTCTTCAAATGACCTAACATTTACTAGTGCAGGTACAATTTTCAAGTGCTGTTTTTCTTCATATTCTTTTCACTCTACTTGATGTGATCTAGTGTTGTAATTAGCAATTTTGTTGGACAAAATGGACCGAGGAGGTTGAATAGAAGAAAAATGTCCACCCATTCATCACCCAGCGCACACGGCAAAAATGTTTTTCTCTTCCTGTTGCTGGAGGTTCAAAATAAACCGTGAGATCTAGATGTGGCTCGGAAAAGCTCTCCTCCTGGAAGCTAGGCTCAACTCTGTCGTCACAGACTTCATTAACAACACGTAGTATCTGTGTTAAATGACAACTGAAATACTGGTAGATGTAATAAAGAGTAAATATGTACTCACACTGTTCTACTACTGCATCAGTTAGCTCTGTGCTGAACCCAGAGCATGCAGCTTGTCAGTGAGCAGATGTGCTATTCTCGAATTGTGCCCTATTAACTTCCTTCACCACCCAATCAAGGCATTTCAGGTTGGTTGATGGATCTTGACTGAGTCCAAGCGTACTGATCTGTTGTGACTGACTGTCAGTTGCACTCCCTATGTTTAGTATCTTTGCTGGGACTCTAGATCTGCTGACGCTGTTAAAGCCAATAAAAGCGTGCCTGAGAAAAAGCTATTTTATTGGACATTGTCAGAATTCGGCACACCGGTAGATCATGTATACTTTTCCTCTGCTGTGTTCTCTGCTATGTGCTAGGTTACAGTGCAGACTAACACCAAGTGATGTCTTACCGTTGTTGAGAAAAAGCAGCATAATGTAGCAGCAGAAATAATTGAATATGACTCTGTTTTTGAATTTTCCAACACAAATGTCAAGTACAATTTTTCAAATTTCCGATTGGTCACCAGTGTGGGTAAGAGCTTTCCAAGCCGTCGAAGCTGGGTATTGGAGTCCTCTCCCCCGAGGCGTTAAAAGCAACTGAAATGTTCTCATGAGCGAAACAGATATATTTGCATGCCATTACTACACTTCATTGCTTGTTACTCTGGGTTTCAACTCGAGGACCTAACTAGCTCTGAATCCTGGAAGAGCTGCATTAGGCCATTGGAACGGCATGTAGCGCTCAAGCTTCAGGGACGAAACCAGTTATGTGAAAACGGATTACAGTAATCTGGTTATCAAAAAGGTTACTGTAATCTGGTTACTGAATAAAGTTTGGGGAAAACTTGGCAAGCACTAGGCATTTTGTGAGATTGGGAAGTTTCTTTTAACCTTTATCGTAAATCCCTACAAAGGGCTTTACTGAGCACCATGACCTTTTTCAGCCCCATCCTGCTTCAGAGCTGCCCAGTACAACCACAGTATTCTGCGGTTGGTCACTGGAGGCTGACCAGTACAACCACCGTCTTCTGCTCCATGAGTCGAGATGCAGCGTAGTTGTTCCAGGGCAAGAGACTTGAAGTTTTTTCGAGCATCACCTCCCTTCCTTTCCAGGTTGAGGGGGTCCACAATAAAGCTAGCTAGCTTTTCAGGCTCATCTTTGCATTAGCTTAGCAATACCTCAAGCAATACCTGAGTGTTTGACTGGTGTTGCGCTGCATTCATCTCGTGTGGGAGTAACGGTTGACGGTTCAAAGCAACGACTTGGAATTGTTCAATGTTTTCGAACTCGTTTGGAGCCGTTAAGACGCCATGGCTGCTCCTGATCGGCTGTTACACGCTTAGCGAGTGGTGCCTTTGAGCTCATGTTTTGCTGAAAATAAAAATGGACAAAAGAAAGCTAGCGATTGCTCTGACTCTTGAAGAAGAGTAAAGGGACGACTAAAGTTGAGACAACTTGGAGCCCAGGGCAGCCCAGGCATCTGAAACCCCAGGCAAACCGTTTGGAGGATACGCCACCTTCCATGAGCAAGCCATGGCCCAAGACGTTTTGTTGGCTTTATAGGCTCGACTAAAGGTGGAGAAGTCAGAATTCAGGGTTCCCAAGTAGTATTTACCTTCTGAAAGCTGAAGGGTTTTTCATCTATTTCATACAGATTTACGACCAATGAGTTGGCAAGGCATTACCAATCGATCTGTGGATATAGAGGACAGAGGTTACAATTATCAGTACAGGGAGGCTAGCTTGCGCACACACACACACACACACACACACACACTCTGGCACAAGAAAACTAGGTCAAGTGGACCCTGAGAGAGAGCGAGTGGAAGTTAGAAAGACCACAGACAGATCCAATGCCAATCGACACCATAAAAAATGAGCGAGTTGGATGGAGAGAATGTGTTAAGAGGTGTAAAAAATAAAACAACCCAGGAGACAGACCGAGGTTTCAACCGAACAACTCATGTGCGTTTCTAATCAAGAGCGAGAGCTCGAGCAACAGTGTGAGTGGGAGAGACTGAAGTGCAGAGAGAGATGGATTGAGATAAATGTGTAAGAGAAACAAAGCAAATGGGTGAGAGATGGAAAGAGGGGAAAAAACGAGTGACAAATGGAGAGAGAGAGGGAAAGAGACTACAAGAAGCAAGGCCGAAACTAAATCCCCTTAAGAACGAGACAGAAAGAAAGAGGAGGGGGGGGGAAACGGGAAGAGCGATGTAGCCGCAGTCCAATGTTGGAATTATAAAACATTTATTCTGGTTGTGTTTTGAAGTTGTTTTTCAGATGTTTGGAAGCATAGAAAAACCTGATTGATGGCTTGCCCAGAGACGGAGGAGATAAAGAAATTGGCCCACATTTGTCGCAAGTCTCAGAGCAGGAACTCCGATCGTGAACCAGATCCTTTGTATAAAACCTCGGCAGCCACGATTCAAAAAGCGGGGGGCCGACGCCGGGGCTACCTCTGGATCCCAACTGTTGGTTTATTTAACACCGACTCAATCTCTGCTGGCAGCTAGACGCAACACGATCAGGGAAATGTTACTCCGTGTGAAGCGGGGGGGAAATTAAAACTAATGATGAGTAAGCCCTGCCCCTCTAGGGGAAACCAGGTTAAAAGCTCTGATGGAGGATGACCCATATCGACTACAGCTCCGACTCCTGTGGAAAACTGAGCCAGCTGTGGGTTGTTGTTTTTTTTCAGCTGCATGAGGATAAATCAGGTTGGAGTTTCATTGCTGCTGATAACATAAAAAGGTCTACTGGGACCTACTGTGATTTCCTCACCTGCAGTGCTTTCTGCGTAGACTTCACTAAATACAGTACTTTGGCTTTCTACATATTGTCATTGTGAAAGTCCAGAGGGTGGTCCAAAACCTGCACACATTTACAATGCTGCATTCAGGCCCCATCGGAGAGACAAGCTTCCTACTTTAGAAATACCATTCACCTCAGCTTTCAGTTGGTAAATGCTACTTGGGAACTTGATTTCTCTGACTTCCTGAATTCTGATGTCACCAACAAGGAAATTCCTGTAGGGAACAATATATTCATGTCAAATAAATCCAACAAAATGAACACATTTCCTCACATAGGTCATTTTGAGATCAAGGCTCTTAAAATGCCATGGCAGGAGACACCCAGTTGCTGGATTTGTGGTCTGTGGTTGACACTGTAATGTTTGATTTTGCTGGAAAACATGAACTCGTGATGTTGTCATCATGGCTATTTTCACAGTGGTATAATATGGAAAACTCCTCACATCTTTTAAAAAGTGCAGCACTGCTGTGTAATACTCTAATCATCAGCGTCCCAATAACCATCACATGAGCATTTATACAATAATATACAAAATGAAGACATCTTACAAATCTATTTATTTAAAAACATCATCAAAATTCATCATACTCATCACAATAAAATAAAAACAGACATTGAGGAAGCATGACTCTTGCAGTGACATGTTTAGTGGTGTGCAGCTAGGCTACTCTGTGTGTGTGTGTAGGTTTAGTGTTAAGAGCATTTAGCAATAGAGCCCTATTGTCTCCTAGTGTGCTCAAGTACTGTGAATATTTTCATGTTCGTGTGTGTGTGTGTGTTAGTGATGGTGACAAGGTCCATATTGAATATTGCGGTGTTAACCAACAGCCCAAGACACACACACACACACACACACACGTGGAGTGTCACCATCCATCCTCCCATCCACCATCCATCAGGCCACATCACATTAACAACACTGCTCACAGTGGATTTCCTTTCACCTGGGCCATTTTGTGTCCCAAACTGAATGCAGTGTTTACCAGCAGGGAAACAAAATAGCAGCAGAGGCAAGATGTGACATGAGGTGAGCAGCTGAGTCTGAGTCTAGCAGCACTGATATTGGATATCACCGGTGTCCCGCAGGAACATCGCACTTCTTAATTTAGAAAAACTGAAATTGACAACTGTGTTCAGGACAAATCTGGTGCAAAAATGGTCATTGTAAAATGTCAAAAATCCAAAGTAGATACCAGTTTTCTTAAAGGCTGTTAGATGAGAGTTTGAAGGACACTGACAATCAGACCTAGCATCAAACCAGTGCTGCTATTCTAGAGTCTGTCACACACAGGGAAACCTTCTGGGCATCTCTGATGTGACTTTTCTTAGTATTGCTTTTATCACATCGGAAGGCAAAATTTGAAGAGATTTCGGTCTCCCTATGCTGCCTATTGCAGAAGGTGTTGTCCATCTGCGTAACTCCCAAAAGCATCATCAGTCTGAGATATTTATGGGTATGGGCCCTGTGTTCTACGTTGAATGAAACCAGAGTTAACCTTGTGCACTGGGTGCTTGGTCAGATGGCATTTGGGGCCACCCAGTAAGAGGTGAGTGGGCGACATGTATGTTTTGAATGCGCAATGTCTAATCTGGAAATGAGTGCAAAAACATACTCCCTTTTCAAAATGCTCGACTCAGGCTTGACAATTTGAGGTCAACCTCTACTTGAAAAATGTCCGTCCTGAACTGAGCCCAGGGGATATAACGTTACCGTGAGCCCCGACCTGGCAAAGCCTGATATTGCTGATAAAGTTCTGATCGATAATTGCTAAAAACAGCATTTTCAAAATAAATCTGAAATGGAGCCCCAGTCAAACCTGAGCAGTAAAGAGGGAAATACAGCCTGGCCCGACCTGCTGCTACAAACCAGGTCCAGTTGGATCCCGCTGCTTATGTGTTGTTGCAGAAACTCTGACAAGCCACAGTTTAACAAGCCACAGTCATTTCCTGTAGAGCTGAGCAACTGGGGAAATGTGGCCAATGTATGCATGGATTTACAAGCTCGCAGGCTCATGAATAGTTCTCTACCACTCTAATTTGAAAGACTACAGGATTAAAAATCTAAAAAAATGATGCTTTGTGAACAATTGCATCCATTTCTGGGGTTGACGGTAAGTTATTTTTTCTGTTCTTTCTCAATGAATGCTACCTTATTAGCACTAGCTAGCTATATTAACTCATTAAAACAATATAACATTATGAAAGGCAGTACCAACAGACAGCGGAAAAAAACTGTTCAAAACTATGCATCTGCAGACCGCTGGATAGCTGCAATTGGAGCCTCTCATAGCGCCCACAAATCAGGATAGAGCGACCCGTCAAACAAGTTACTTGCAGTGTGAAAGCACGGTGGAGGGGTGATATTGGAAGTGTAGATTGGCGGAGTGATGATTGGGTTAAAAAAAACAAAAAAACCCTGCACCTCAGAGACTCTGATGACATCAAGATGCACAAGGCAACCCCGGACAAGGTTTGTGTCACTCGTAAATGACATCATCCCGGCAGGAGAAAAAGTGGTACATGCAGGAAGAAGAACTCTGTCACACATAATACACCATTCACACACACACTGTACAAAACACACACTAGACTGGGGCAGAATTATAGCTCAATACCTTTTTGAGTATTTTAAAAAAAAGCCAAGAGGAGTGCTCGATGTCACCACCCTTTGAGGCTGTTCAAGTGTTGATGTACTTAAAACCAAGCAGGGCTCAATTAGTTCAAATATTGGCAACCACACGCACACAAACTGCATATCCCCTTGTAAAGCTTAAAAATGTCTCATATTTCAAAATCTTTAAAAAGAAAAAAAAAAAAATAGAATTGAGGATAAAGGTAAATATTGTCTATTCATTAAGGTAGGAATACTCTGGGGTGGTAGCGGTAGTGCAACACCTCTCACGTGGAGCGCCTCTATTTGTAGGTGACTTCTGTTGAACACCACTGTTCCTCTGTGGCCTCCATCGGAGCGCGATTCAGGCTACATCCCTGAAATCGTCACCGAGTGGAAATATAGAACGACGTTGGCCAACGCGTCCCGGTGTTTTAGCTCATTTAGCGTTGATCGGGGGATATGACACTGGAGACGTCTGCTCAACTCCAACCAAGTGCAGATACAATATTCAATTCAAAACATGTAAAATGTAATACCGCTTCATTCACTTCAACCACCCCTTGAAATTTTCTTGCAGTTCCTGAAAAGTAACTTCACCGGGGTACGCGGATGCGCAGCGACTTTCCGCCCGTGCCATTTTGCATCCCCAGAAGAATGGCAGCGAGAGAAATCAGAAAGAGCATAGTGGCCGAGTGATCCAGTCCAGCCTGAGTGCTTCATTTGTTATCACTAGCGTTTACAGTGGCAGTCCTCTAGCATGTCAGTTCAGTGGTCTAGTATTCACACCATTTCCTTAGTTAGTGGGGTGGTGGTCATGTTTCAGGAAGCCACAAGCTGGAGCCCCCCCAATCGGGATTAGCAGTTTCTGATAGTGCTATGGTCTTACATGTCCCCAGTGTCACATCCTTTAAAGGGGGGTATATATTTAGTATCAGAGTCACAGGAAGCTCCACAGATTTCATCAGGTTTCCATAGAAGTCTCAAAGGCTCTTTTCCCATTGGTGCATTTTAAAGTCCCACGCTCCTCAAAGCACTGCAACTGACCGGCGAGGCCGCCCCCCCGTTTCCGCGGCGAAGCGTCGAGTTACTCCCACCGTCCGCCGGCCGGGAACGAGTGGGTGTCCCAGAAATCGTCTGCGTGTGTGTGTTTGGCGTGCGGGTGGCGTTTCCTCTGTGAGTTGCAGTGCGTGTGTGAGGGGGGAAGCATGTGTCAGTCCATCTCCAGGTCTATGAGTTTGTTGCGTGAGCGCGGAGTGTGCGTGGTGTTGCGGCAGCAGCACTGGGCGCAAACCAAACCCAGGACCAGCGCGAAGAGACCCATGCCTGCAGATACAGACAATAACCAGGTTAACCCCATCAAGACGTCAGAAATAACCAAACAACATTAATAATAAGTTCATTATTATATTATTATTATTAGATGTTACAATAATTTATAATAATAAGGTTTAGGTTCATACGCGCATTGTGATTGGACGAGAGGCATTCCATCAGCAATATAGGAACTGTGCCTCATAACTTTTATCACTCCGCCTTGTTTACACTTCAATCACAATTGAATTGAACACAGCTGGGTAAGCTAGCTAGCTAGCAAGCGGGCGAACCTGCTTCAGCACACACACTCTCCACCACTGCGGCTAGAAATTCATCTTTTTTAGTAATTGCACACAGATTGGAAATGTTCAAATAAATGTACACAAGCCCTGAATGAATTGCATTTTAGCAATGATGTCACACGCCGTGAATTGTCATTGTTTTCCCATGCTAGCAAAGACAAGCCATGAATTGTCACCCATTATGTTGTTTATGCTAGCAAGGGTTATTGCTTAGCGACGGGAGCTACTACGAACACCCGCACATAAAAATACAACAGTTATTAATCATCATGTTATTGTTACCTAGTGAGGCTGATGCTCCATACAAGAGAGGTAACTTTAGGGAGTCCCATACTGTTTGGAGGAAAGAGAGGTTGGGAGACAAGGGGGGAGAGAGAGAGAGGGGGGGAGAGAGAGAGAGAGAGAGAGAGAGAGAGAGAGAGAGAGAGAGAGAGAGAGAGAGAGAGATCAGTTGAAGTGTAACATGAGCAAATAATGGACAATATATAGAATAATACATTATAATAATAATACATAACTGCACACACACAGACCAGGACTGAGGTCAACTCGCTTTCAATTCAATCGACTTGAAAAGGTTAACAGAAACTGTAATTCATTTTCTAGTGATAGAGGATTCATTCTGTTATCTTTTAATAGGTTGGAAATGTTGCCAGGTGAAATCCATAACTTCAGAGGTCCAAGGACAGCTTCTCCTGACAATATAGTACATTTATGCCCTTCAATACTCCTGTGTACTAAATCTGTGTTCACTCACTGTAAAGTGCTTTGGGTAAAGGTGTCCACCAAATGGCATGTGCTAGTTCTGTTGGAAAAGGCACTTTTATTGTTTCTGGGATCACCATTAGAAACACGCTCAAACATCTGCCTTCAAAGCGGAGTGGACAGTCAGGGCTTTTCCTAGCCTGAATGTCCTTAAGTTGCTGCTGCAATGGATTTAAATTGACTTGCATCTTGAGTCTGAACGTCACCAACGCAGAACCTTGGAGGAAACCTTGACCACATACTGCAGCAAGAAACGGACGGTCGAACGTGGGATATGGTATGATGATATAGATGTGATGAAACAGACACTGAAACATTTTGTTATTGAAATCCACTTTGAACGCCTAGGAAAAGGAGAACTCCAAGTCCACCATTTGCCCATTTCAACCGGCATTTTAGACACACCACAGGGTGGAAATGGGCGAAAGGTGAACTTGCTGATAGTTTTCCATAATTGAGATGGCCTCAGTTGATTTTAACAACAAAATTGAACTTTTGAGTGTCTATTTTTCACATCTGCTTTGTGTATATTCAAGGAGGACGCCGTCACACCAGATCCGGTCTTCAATCAGATGTTTCTTGCCATGTGGTATGTATGTGTAGGTTTTGAATGGGGCACATTCAGACACGAGATGCAAGCAAAGCAACATCTTTTTTTCCTAGTCTTCTATCAGACAGGGTGGGGTGGCCAGGTGTCTCGCAGTGCAAGGCTACTTTCTGAATTGATTGAACGGAAAATAAATTGAACCCAGGCCTGACCTACAGACACACACACAGACACACACACCCTCCTCACCAGCAAAGCGGACAGTGAGGAAGACTCGTGATGAAGTCAGCTCTCCAGCCTGAGTCCAGGCTCCTGTTGAGGCCGATAGATACCATGGTGTTGCAGTACAATGGTACTCCCCACTGTCACTGGAAAACACCAAGGACATACAAACAGAGTAAGGGCCTTGTCTCGGGTGGAGAACAGAACATTGAAGAACCCATTCAGTAACGTTCTCAGTAAAAGTGAATAGTGTGATCAGGTAGATTTGTCTCCAAATGTGGAATGGGAGCCTACTATCACTCAACAAGGAATATAATAAAAGATATTCATGCAGACGTGCAGAATCCAATCAAAATAGTTCATTAGAATCAATTCAGTTTGAAGTCTTCCCATAGACAATGCAACACAATCCCGTGAAATGGATGGGTATATACACACACACACACACACACACACACACACACACACACACACACTAACCTGTCCTGAGTGCCGTGGATGTTCAGCGCGTAGGTGTGTGTGTCCAAGCGTTCCACCGAAACGTCACTGGACGCGTTGCGAGCCTCTTTCCTCACGACGCCGAAGCGGTCGACGCTGACCAACTGGGTCACCGTGTCGCCGCCGCGCAGCCTGGTGAAAAACCAACGCACCTCGTACACCAGGTCATCTGGACGGAGGAGAGGGAGGAGGGGGAAAGAGGACAGAGGTCGACAGAAGTTTAGCTGAGTCAAGTTGGAGCATATCTGACAAACTGAATGTGACACTTATTTGAACATCGTTTTCCTTCGCAGCAGCAAATAGCATCAGGGTACAGCACTGTATATGCAATGAGAATGTGATGCATTATTACATTAACTAGCAATTACGTTATTATAACGGGTGTAACCTTTTAAATTACTACAATATCAGTCTCGAGTCCCATTTGGAGGCATGTTTTATTATCTTGACACTTATTACATCATCAGTTGCTACAGCACATTACGTTCACATGAAGAGTGCATTAGAAGTTAACGGCTTGATATTAAATTGAAGGTAATTTTGTGATGTTTGTATTAAATGTATCTTATGATCTGCTTGTAATACATTACAATGTACTTCTAGTGCAGTGTTACCTACTACCCACGGGGCTTTGGTCATAAGAACAATCATCACATTATAACCCCATCAGAAAGTGCCATAAAGCATTATGAATCTGGTAAGACAGTTATGAGGTTGTTATAAGCTGCTTTATCTTAAGTGTCCTGACTCATTTGAGCAGCATCTCCTTTCACAACGCTGTCGCACCAGATACATAATACTTTATGATGTGTTATGACATTTTCTGATGGATTATGACCGTGTAATGCCTCATGGATGACATTTTAAGTGTTACCAATCACGTTTTAGAGGCAGAGAGAAATAAGAGAGGCAGCTTCGGCACCCATGTGTGTCCAATTTCATCAAATGTATCGACGACAACAGAACAAAAAGGGTGTAAAGCAGGAAAATCAGTCCAGACCCCATAACAACTCTATTATCACCCCATTAAAACACAGGCTGCTGATGGAGTGAGGGAAGACAAAGAGGAAAGAGAGGGACGAGTGACATGAAAAGAAGGGTAGTGATGAAAGGAGAGAGAAAACATGGACGAGAGAGTATGAGTGATAATAGAGCTAATCTGTGAGAGAGTAAGAAAGAGAGACAGAGAGGGATAATGAGACAAGAGAAAGGGGGATGAAGAGAGAGAGAGAGAGAGAGAGAGAGAGAGAGAGAGAGAGAGAGAGAGAGAGAGAGAGAGAGAGAGAGAGAGAGAACTAAGTAGTCATTAGACTGTCGGGGAGAGAGAGACTATTAGCATGTACTTCCTACACACACTCTTGTACAGTCACACACACACACACACAAAAAGCACTAGAACAAAAACCCCATGAAGGTTTAGTCATCCTCTGTCATTTACGAGACAAATGGAGGAGGAGGAGGAGGGAAGAGGGAGGATGACACGACGATAAAACTAAAGATGACATTTTAGAACGGCAACCGAGCAAACGGGCAAGCAAAGATGGAGCAACACAGGAAAAAAGCAAGTGGGAATGAGGGATGTAGATGGAGAGAGGAGCGAAGCAGGAAGAGAGGGGGAAAAAATGGCTAGTTCCCGTACTACACTGGTTGTCTATGGGAAGTCCTTAACCTGGACTGACTATGTAGACGTCAGATTCCACACAAGTATGCACCAATATGTTTGGAAAAAAAAGGCCTCCACTCATGTTAACTCCAACAAAAAAATAAATTAAACTGCTCATATAAACTAGAGATTTAGGCGTACAAAATGAACAGGGTTAAAAAAGAAAGAAGAAAAAAAAAGGCCTCCGTTCTCACTGTTAAATCCGACCAAATCAATGGTGATGATGGTGGTGATGAAGATGCTTTTGGACAGCGGTGGAGACGAGTAGCCGAGCGCTCCGTCCAACCAGAGGAGAGGAAACAGGAAGTGACACGAGGGGAGCGGGCGATAGCTGCGAGGGCCGACTGACCACACACCAACCCCTCCAGACTGGCTGACCACAATCATGTGATGAGTAAGTTCTGACAATGAGGGAGGCTCGATTTGCCCGTTAACATCCTGAACTATTTCATGCCTTCTATTATAGAGCCGCTATGAAATGAAAATGTATGTGTCACACACAGGCCCCGATGTTCCATGACTTTTCCATGACTTTCCATCAAATTCTCTGACTTCCCTGTCTGAAATACACCTCTCAACTTTTTGTACATTCCTGTGTCGAGCTATCAGAGCATCTATCTGTACATCCACAGAAAGGAGGGTTCTTAAAGGGTTCTTTGGTTAGGGTGGTGGTAACCCAAAGACAATACTAACCCTCTCAGAATGAAGAACCCATTTCATTCCATATGTTCTGAGATGGTTCTTTACAGCACCATCTAAGGCTACGTCCATTCATGGTATTATACAGAACCCTTTTCGTTAAGAGTGTAGTTCATATAAACAGATTTATATGAACCTTTACTGGTGATCGGCCAATGAAAACCATTAAAAATCCATTATATAATGACCATTATTATATAATTAGGCTATTATTGTTAAAAATGCCCAAGCTGACAGTTTATAGATTATAGGTGTCTGTCTGACTTTCTGATAACGTTGGGTTTGTATCCGACATCAGCATTAATGATCAAAGACACGCTTTGCATAATTCCTCAGGACTGACGGATGAACTCCAGTTTCTTATTTCAACGATGAAACTTGACGTTCTGTGAATACAGCTATAATTAGAAAGCCTTTCATTTTTTTCCTCAGCCTAGTCTCCATCCTTCACTTTCTTTGTTCTTGAAGAGAGGGGAAGGGTAGGGAATGAAAGGAGGGAGGGAGGAAGGAAAGGGTTCTGAAATACTTAGTGACTGAAAAGATGATTTTGTTTTTCCACATTCATCGCGCGGCCATAAATCAATGGCAAGAATCAATCAGCAATGTGAACAGGAAAACAATGCAAATTACACTGTGAATCAATGATGCAAGCCAATCAACTAGGTGAGTACATAATGGGACTGAGCCAATCCGTCATGAGGATCGACAGACTTCCCACCGTGGCCCTGATGACTTTTCCATAACTAAGTTGGAGAACTTCCATGACCTAAAAATGTTATTGCTGGTTTGTTATGTTGTTTTTCAGTCTGGTGAAAACCAACATCTAATGCAATGAATGTGTGAAACAAGTTGGAAAACCCACTCTGCTATATCCCTGTAAAGTGACCCATTCGTAAAATTCCTTGATATTCCCTGACTTCGGCAGAGAAGCGATCAAATCCCCTTCTCTCCCGGTCCGGGAATTCCATGATATCCAAGGAATTCAATGACCTGTGTCAATCCACGATATGTAGATGCAAAAAACCCAACCAAGAAATTAGTTGATTAAATTGATTTGCCTCCACAGTACTGAAGGCAAAACTACTAAATACTCACAATACGAGTAAGACCAAGGTGGCCATGGGCTAAATACTGATGCTCTTCCAAACTTCCAAACTTGTGGCCTGAAAATGGTCAAATTTAAAGACATAAAATATTGGTATCTGTCTTCAAAAAGCCATATCAGTCAAACCCTCGTGTGAAGCAGGGTGTTGCTGCAAAACAGCGTGACACTAAAACTCTCCATTGAAACCAATTCTAATGAAATTCCCTGAAACGGCATTTCGACTACGGGACACTAAAACTCTCCATTGAAACCGGTACTAATTGTATTGTTTAAGGTGGTGGAGCAGCTTCTCCTGGCAGCGTGTGGTTGTGGGAGTGTGTGGTGGGGGGGGGGGGGGGTTGGATGGTAGAGCAGGAACTGTGCATCTCTAATAGAATATCTGGCTCCTGCCTGAGCTAATAAAACTAAAATGGCTGTCTGTGGAAATGAAGACAGTCTGATTGGATTTCCCTGGATTAATCCCTTGAGGAGAGACCAAGGCTTTATACTGCTGAAACACACACACACACACAAAAAGACAGACTAGACAATTACCAACTGTGCTTCTAATGAAACTGTGTGTGTGTGTGTGTGTTCTCTCTGCTCCATAAAGCAGGCCTCCACTAGTAGAGTAGAATACTAAACACGATGAAAACACTATTTAGCCTCATTCCTCGCAGACGGCTTTTGAAGGACTTCCCAGGTTGTTGTTTTTTAAAATGGCTTCCATTGGCCTCGTGTTTCTTCTTCATAGTTGACGCGTGATCTTTGAGTTACGGTTTGACTGATTGAGTCCTTGTCATGTTTTGAAATATTAAAGATATTGAATATTTGCTGCTACTGACAGTTTCTATCCCAACATATCTGTCTTCAAAAACCTATATATATATATATATATGGGGGAAAAACTTCCAATTCAAAAATCCATATCGGTCCACCACTAATAGTAATGTGTCAGGCTGATTCCTATGATCCAGTCCAATTTCTCCATTGGCTTATATAGTAAAAGTAGAAACTCCCTTTGCATTGTCACAGTCGGCAGGTGAGGCTGAGGCTCTCAGGAACTTGCAACTCCAAATGCAATCCTTAAACGAAGCAGACGTTTCCTTCTCCGCTCGCACTGATGTTCTCCATTTCAAGGTATTCCTTTTAAGTTGCGTCGGCGCTCGCATTCCTCTTCCACCGGAGAAGCTAATGGACTGAAAATGATGGCCCCGCTCTGCTGTTTAGCGCTCTCGTCTCGGGCGCTTTCAATTTGCTTTTCTCTGTCGCCCACCTCTTTCTTCTCCTCTTCCATTTGTTTTCTGTCTCTTTGACACCCCCCTCCTTCTCTACCGCGACGGCTTCTCGTCTTTCAGCGTTTGATTTTCAGGGAGATGTTTTGACTCACGGCTTCTACAGAGCACCTGATTTGTTGGAGTTGTCTAGTGGCCATTACACATTGTTTTATCTCAATATTGTATCTGTCCAGATACTTCATGAGCAAAAAGAGCTGTAGTTTTTATTTAAAACTTAACAGATAATGTGTGAAATGAAGAAGAGACAACAGCAGATGTAAAAACTTGCTCACTCACTTATACAACTTTACTTTTTTGTCTTGGTCTTCATTTTTTTGGTTTTTAGTGGCCTCACACCTGCTATGTGTCGCCACATGGGAATAATGTCTCCTACAAACGTCAGGTGACTTAACCGGTCATAATAAAATCCCAGTATCGGCCCCATATATCAGTCTAGCCCTGGTTCACATGACTTTACTGTCTAGCTTGTGTTATCTGCAGCTGTTAGTGGTTCACCAGAAACAGTTAATGGAGTGAGAACCGTTTGGTCTCTCCACTTTAATCCGCTCTCCATCCCCTCTCTCCTCGCCACTTGTTCGGTATTGTCGTCTATCCTGGTTTCTCTCACCATCCCTCCGTCCTCGTCAGCAACCACTCGTCCCGTTCTGTCCCTCACCACTTTGTTCAAATCCCCTGCCTTCCTCCTGCTCTTTTCTCTCTCCTTTCAGGAAACTTTTTGCATTCTGTTCTCGCGCCACTTTTTTCAATCACTCCTTTCCATTTATTGCCTCATCTATTCATTCTCTTTCTCTCTCGCTCACTTTAACAATCTGTTTAGCTCCCTCTCCACTTTTCTCCCTTTCACTCCTACCTTCTCTCTCTCTCTCTCTCTCCCCATCCTCTCTCTACCACGTTCTCCCTCCCCTCGACCGGCTAACAGAGCGTGAGATTGGCTAATTAACGGCTGCCTGTCGGCCCTGCAAAGACAGCTGGGTAATTTGGAGGCAGAGGAGGGGAGGAAAGGAAAGCAGAGGAGTGGAGAGAGACGAGGAGAGAGACTAGTAGAGGAGAGAAGTGAGACTAGGAGAGACTAGTAGAGGAGAGACTAGGAGAGGAGAGAGACTAGGAGAGGAAAGGAGGAGAGACTAGTAGAGGAGAGACTAGTAGAGGAGAGAGACTAGGAGAGGAAAGGAGTAGAGACTAGTAGAGGAGAGAGACTAGTAGAGCAGAGGAGAGAGACTAGGAGAGGAGGGAGACTAGGAGAGACTAGTAGGAGAGACACTAGGAGGATAAGAGGAGACAAGTAGAGGAGAAGAGAAAGAACAGGAGAAGGGAGATATTAGGAGAGGAGAGAGACTAAGAGAGGAGAGAGACTAGGAGAGGAGAGATATTAGGAGAGGAGAGAGACTAGGAGAGGAGAGAGACTTGTAGATGCTTTTCTGAAAATATAATTGAAAATAATCTGAAAATATAATTAAATAATGATTTTTTGTTCATACTGGTGGTTGTTTGCCTCATGATGATCACCGACTGGACGTCATAGTTTACCCACCTTTTATTTTAACCACTTCATCAGGGGTGATAAGTTCCTTTAGAGTTATTTTTTTCTTTTACACTGAATCTAAATTCAATTACCTTGATGGACACTTGACAACTGCGGTCTTCTAACTATATCTTGATTTTTTTCTATTCTTGTATACCTCAGCCTTTCTGCGAGGCTAAAAAGAGACAGCACGCCTCTCTGTGTGAACCAGTGAGGACCAAAGCTTTATTCCTCCCTTAGGAACAGACTGGAGCGCTGTGTCATTTTAACGATGGCATTTCAGAGGGGAGAAAAAGGGTGACGTTCAAAAAACCCAAACTGTCACCACTTGCCAGCGCCGACGCCTCAAAAAGAAGAGAAAAATGTCTTTGATTGTGATGCCATTGCACTACCACTGCTTCAATGCAAGGACATGTATGCACTGGAAGAAATTCACACACACCCACACCCACACACACACCCACACCCACCCATCCGTCATCCAGCGGTAATGAGTGCTGTGTGTCTGCATGCGTTGGCACGTTGAGATAACAGATCAATACAAAAGTCAACACAGGGTCAAAATGCCAGTGACTCAAACACACTTAAAAATACATGACACACACCCTTTCGAAATCTATCTAAATAGTATCAATAATTTAAAAAATATTTTTATAAATTATTAATTACTGTTAGAATAAAATATTGTACAATTTTTTTTTTTTTTTTTAATAAATGGATTTTTGAAGACAGATACAGATTTGGGTAGACAAGCCTCTGAAAAAGCATTTATAGATCTATGCAATTTACATTTATTAGACTAAAGCATGTAAGAAATTTCTGCTGCGGTCTAATATCTTTTCCATTGTTTGAACATTAGTGACTAGCAGTTATCTTTGCACTATCAGGGCTTGTGGGTAGTCGACAGCTTCCCTGATAAAGTCAAAGTCGAAACTGGATAAAATAATATCAGCTTCTGACTTTTGTGTATCGTGAGCCATTTGAGCCATTTGAGCATGGTACTATACAGCACCTTTCTTTATCACGTTATAGCACCAAAGAGGCTCATTAACACATACTGGCACTCTTATGTGGGGCCCGTGGGTCCTAGGGCTCATGGGTAGTCGACAACTTCCCTGATAAAGGCCAAGTCGAAACTGGATAAGATAATATCTGATTAAGCAATGAGGAAAAGCTGTAAGTGTGGGAGCGTGAGAAAGAGAGATTGTGTGGCCATTCCTTAGAGATGGTGGAACGCAGCTCTCCGGTTGGAGCTTGTTTTTACGATGGGCATGATGGAACTTGCACATGCACACGCACACAATGACTATTACTTAACCTTTTCAGTCATTTCCTGAAGTTCCCCCGTCTTCTGATTGTGTCAAAACAATAAGGCACAAAGGCAGAGTAGTAGCTAATCACCACGTCCTTTCTATGAAAGCACACACACGCACTAACACACACACACACACACACACGCGCTTGCAATCTGAACATTCAACAAAACAGTGCAATGTGGCTTTGTGTAATAATTTGTCACACCCTTCAAAGATGTGTGTGGTGTGTGTGTGTGTGTGAAACCTGAGGAAATTAGGATTTGGCAGTTGTCCAAACTAAACCAACCAAGCACCACACCTTTGTGCAAACACCTTCGTCAATACATGTCACTCGATACCAGTTTGCTAATTGGATAAGTGCGTCATACACAAAAGGACGTGTTTATGGTCCTACTCTGCAGCTCCCAGTCTGAGCAGCTGCACTGGAGCAGTTGGGGGTTCAGTGCCTTGCTCAAGGGCACCTCAGCAGTGGTGTTACCCTTCCCCTGCCCAGAAATTGGTACTTAATGCTTTTATCAAAATGTGTTACGGGACACCAGTTAACCAGTTAGTTACAATTTACCCTGAATTTACCCATGAAATAACATGAATCATAGTGACTGGATGTGGATCAGCTCAGTGACGGATGACTCAGTCAGCGGCCAAAATAATAGAAACACATGCACACAATGTTTTAATAGAGTGACGGACCACCACAAGCTGGTTTAATAATAAATATTATTAACTTGAACACATTCTATCTATCTTTCTTTTCCTTCCTTTCTTTCTCTTCCTCCCTTCCTCCTTCCTTTCTGTCTTTCTATAGTCAGCATGTCCATGGGTAACCAGCCAATCAGATGTCTCGCTGGAGGGGAAATTCTACCCATGGTGCAGCTCTCTGTCTGAGAGCGCTCCGTAGCCGCCGACCCACAAATCACATTCCAGCACGGTGTGTGTGTGTGTGTGTTTAACACACACACGCACACGCAAATGCACACGCACACAAATGCACACGCGCACACACACAGAATTCCTTGCAACACATAGGAGTAAAGAAATGTCATCTATGTAAAGGCGTGCACACGCAACTGCATTTTTGTCTCTGGTCAATATGAAGATATATAAAAAAAACACATGGAGAGCAAAGACAGAGGTAGAGAGAGGCAGGTGGGAAGAGGAAGAGAGAAGAAGAGTGACAGATGGAGAGAGGGAGGGAGGAGGTGGGCGATGTATGACGTCATATAATGTGCAGAAGATGCAGAGTATGGAGTGACGAGGGACAGAAGATGGATGGCTGGGGAGAGGGGAGGAGAAACAGATGAATGGAGAGAAGAGGGGAGAAGAGGATTAAACTACAGATTGTTGGTTTTGAGAGAAGGGAGGAGTGGAGGAGTAGTAGTAGATCACATATGAAGACATCAAAAACAAGAGATTACAGAAAACTTGGTCAGTAAATATGATAACAAACAACTACATTTCCCATAAATGAATGAATGCAGATATGTGTGTGTGTGTTTGAGATAGACTATTCCATCTGTGAACCCATTTGAATTATAAAAACAGACGTCATACCATCCTAATTGGCAGTGCTGTTGACAGGTTTCAGTGAAGAACATGAGGAGAAGCTGTATGTGTGTGTAAGAGAAATAGCAAAAAACAAAACCAAAACCGAAAAAGGCAAGAGAAGGAGAGAGAGTAACTGACGGTTTGCAAGTGTGCATGAAAGAAAGCGTGTCGTACCAGTCTTGGGTGAGGCTCCAGAGACACTGAGGGCGCACTCCATTTTGGCCGTTTCCCACGGATACACACTGCTGGCGTCTGACTGGATGGCAATGGAGAAGGAGGGGCCTGCAACATCAAACAGTTCAAATCAACTTCCTGCTAACATCAGAGAAATTTAATTGAGATCAAGAGGATTCATTTAAACAGAATTCTTTTTTTTATCTCACACACACACGTGATTTTTGGTTTGCTGTAAAACATGAACTCAACTGTATAAGTGTGATAAAAAGCTGATCAGGCACAGTTTACAGAAAACATCATGGTGTCTTGACGGCTTCAAATGTGTAAATAAGCAACTTATTGCTTTTAACCTTCAAGTTGTTTGGATGTTTTTTCGTGTATGACGTGAATGCAGGATAACTTGAGAGTACTGGGAGTAGATACTAGCAACAAGTTTTTCTCCGTAGCAAGCTTGTGGTGCTAGATTATCCCACTGGGTTCATCAGACAGCTCATCATGATGAGTGACAAGCTGAGGGTGGAGGGGGGCGGGACTAACAATACACTTCCTGCCTTAAGGAGAAATGTTGCATATTGTAGCTTTAAATTTGACCATTGCCACACCAAAACATAAGAAGTATTGGGTGTTTCCTCCAGAACTGTATCCCTGTCAGGGCGGAAAAGCTTCTGCAGCAGCATTTAAACCATCATGGGACTAAAACTCTCCACTGAAACCCAGGATGGTAATATTATGTTGCATTAGAATCCATTCAGGTTAAGTTCTTCCCATAGACAACCAGTGTAGCACTGATCAATTTTGCAATAAAT
The DNA here is from genome assembly GCA_034670405.1 of Hoplostethus atlanticus. Classification (NCBI taxonomy): domain Eukaryota; kingdom Metazoa; phylum Chordata; class Actinopteri; order Trachichthyiformes; family Trachichthyidae; genus Hoplostethus; species Hoplostethus atlanticus. The sequence continues at coordinate 1,354,848 of JAXDDX010000081.1, read as the reverse complement.
ATGTAATCAATCAAACTGCATCATATCAGAGGTGGATGACACTGACTGGACCAGATCTGATCGTTAATAAAATGACAATATTGGCAAACGGATATATCAGTCTAATCCTAATTGACATATAATAGATTTTTTCCTACGGCCACTCCATATTTATGTTGACATCCATCTACAAAATCACTTAAATACTGAATTATTAAATATTTAAAGTGCTTTAAAGTATTTAAATATATATATATATAAATATAGACGATTCCTTTACAGTCTGAAAATCACAGCAGATCTGAAACATTGAAGATACAGCTGGAACCTTTTGAGACTTGCCAGTTATGGATGTGCTCCACACACACACACACACACACACACACACACACACACACACACACACACACACACACACACACACACACACACACACACACACACACACACACACACACACACACACACACACACACACACACACACACACACACACACACACACACACACACACCTTCCGTCCCCCCAAGGCAAGTATAGCGGGTCTTTGAATGTTGCTCAGCTGAATGCTGTGTGTGTGTGTGAGAGAAGGGGGGGATGCTCTATGTGGGGTCAACTCTTCAAAATGTTCGATACGCACACTTGAACACACCCACACTTGAACACACCCACACTTGAACAAACACACACACAAACATGCAAACACAGAAAGAAAGGAAAGCAGTGGTGCAGATCTTCTCAGCCGGCTGACTGGCCAAAGGGCTTCACTTTGAAGATGTCCCAGAGCGAGAGCGAGAGAGAGAGAGAGAGAGGGAGGGAGGTGCAAGGGAGGTAGAAGGGGTAAGAGTGAACGGATGGTGGAGAGAAATGCAGGAGGAGAGAGAGAAGCTCTATATAAAATATGCTCCTGATACATTCTCAACTTTAAAATGAAAAAAAACAAAACAGAAGAAAGTCAAAATGGAAATGGCAACAGAGATTGTAAAGGAAGAGCTTTTATTTTCCTAACTTAAAAATCTCCGGCCAGAACAACTATTCGCAGATTTCCTCATATGCAATGGCAGAGGAGTTAAAAATAATATCGTCTCCCACACAGAAAACATCAGTGGACGTATGTCATCTGTAAAAAGTAGAAGTGGGAGCGTTAGAGCGGGAAGAGGTGACGAACACCGTGGTCAGCTGCATCCACCCCTCCAGAGCTGTGGATGAAGAACCAGAAGAGACTTGGGAAACCGATGGCGGCCATACGGAAACAGCACTCTCCGAACTCAGCGAAAGTGATGCTCCGACATCTACTCTTCGCCCGGATCCCCGACCACAAGCCCTCATCTCTCTTTCACAACCATTACCCCCCCCACCCCTTCCCACTCTAACACCCCAAAACAACATCTGTGACACAGACCCCCTTCACACCCCCCCGTCCTGCTGGCCCCGAGCCCCTCATCTCACAGCCAGCTTCACCCCAGCAGATCTGTCAAGCCCGAGGCCCAGATGGTCCTCCTGATGGACTCCTGGAAATCCTCAGCCAAGCGCTGCCGCAACGCAGGTCACGCTGTGGAATTGCTCCGGGAAGGACACGCTCCCAGTGCCGACACCAACGACCTCCACAGCCTTCGCCGCGGTACTGCAGGGTGGTCATTTCCACCCTTCACCCCAGGATCGACACGCCCCCTTCCCAAACGTTCACCTGGCCCGTCACGCCAACATCGGGACAACATTGCTCTTCCATGGCTTTCATTTTGCTCACAATTTCGTTGAATTTCTTTCTCTTACATATGAAATCCTTCACTATAAGCGTTTGGAATATCCAAGGTCTATACTGACGCACATTTGGGATTAAGACGACTGACTCTGATTTCTTAGGTGTCAATCCAATAGTTACTCGGTGTCCCTCAGGCTATAGTGAAATCCTAAGACCTTCAGTTTGCATTTACAGTCAGAGTGCAAACCTCCCTCTCAGATGACATTCGGATCAATGTATACTAAAAGAAACACAGCCACTGAAACTGAAAGCTGTACAACCTAAAACGATCGCACAGATTGACTCCAAACTCAAATGTGGAACGTCTGCGCTAGAAGCAGCAAACAAAAAAATTGCTTGCCCTCTTCGCTCTCTCCATCTTCACATCTTTCTCCCTCCTCCTCATCTTCATCCTCCTTCTCTCCCCTAACTTGACCTCTCTTCCATCCCTCTCCTCTTCCCTCTCCTCTCCCGCCTCCACCACGTCCCTTTCTTCCTCCTCCGCCACCACCTCCCTTTCTTCCTCCTCCGCCTCCTCCTCCACCTCCTCCTCCGCCTCCTCCACTCCCTCCCTCCTGGAGGTGTGTAAATAACGTGTCTATAAATGTACAGCACGTTTACAGCACATACACACACAAACACTTCTATAAATAGACAGCTACTCCAGGATTTCCAAGAGGTTTTCTAAGATTGCTGTGACTAAAATGGATTATGTTTGCAGCATCTGATCAGATTTTGATAAAACTCGGGGGAACGACGCATCTCTCACTTCAACATTTTCAAAATTAAACCAATTTGCTGAAGCTTTTTGTCAGCATTTCTTATTTTATCATGCCGCATTTTCATCTTTTTAGGCAACCAGGTCTCTTGGGTACCACGTCTTAAAACGCAAATAACAAGCTCTGTGCTGAAAAAGTGAAAGAAGTACGTTTCCCCCGGCAGGAAAGGATGAAGTGGAGGAGACGCAGCGATCGTTTTTCTGACCCAAACCTTAACCAAAGTTGTTTTAGCTGCTTAATCTTAACCGTTGGCTAACCTTCCCGTGAGATGAGAAAATCGGCGCTACTATCCCATAGCCATTTCGTGGTGGAGGAGTTTCAGAGTTTCAGAGTCCTGCATGAAACTGACTGGCTTTCGCTTTATTGAGTGTGGAAAAGATTTCTCCATCAAGTCGAAACATTGCAAGCATTGCAAGTGAACGCCTCATCGACCCAATTAAGAGTTAAGTTGCATTCATACCGCTCTGTTCGCCGCCTCTTGAACCCAGCAAGCACAGAATGTTTACACCATGATTTCATTGCAGTGGTCCTGGGTTCTAACCCCGTAGTACCTGCACCAATCTGGTTGCAGTTCATCATGATCTATGTGCTTTGTGTTTAGTCTCAATATAGGGTTAGATGGTCGTAAAGTTATATTGGTGGACGGACAGACAGACGCAAAACACACACACACACACACACACACACACACACACACACACACACACTCACCATTCTCTTGGAAGTCAATCTTGACTTTGTTGGACTCGGCGCTGGTGGCTCTGGTCCAGGTTTGGCCCGGCTGCTGTTTGGTCCAGGCGGTAATGTCGCACCAGTAGAAACCTCGGTCCGATAACTGGACGCCCGCCAGGCGAAACCGAAACTCCGCCGGACCGGACTTGGTCAGAACCAGATTGTCTCTGAGTGGAGAGAGAGAGAAGTATTGTACCTTGAATACGAGACAAGCATCTGAGAAGGTGTGTGTGTGTGTGTGTGTGTGTGTGTGTGTGTGTGTGTGTGTGTGTGTGTGTGTGTGTACCTCCTGCCGGGGTCTGTAGCTCCTCCATGTTGCAGAACGTTGTCCGGGCTGAGAGTCATGATGGTTCGGACGCTGCCCTCCAGGCTGTCCTGCGACTGGATGAGGACCGAGTAGCCGGCCTCCCCGAGGTTCTCGTTGGCCACGGTGCAGCTCATCTCGAAGGTAGCCCCGCCCACCGAGGCCTCGCGGACACGTTTCGCCACGACGCTTAGAGTGGGACCTGGGAACACCACCAGTCAGTCAATCAATCAATCAGAGGAGGAACTGGATACACACAGTCCGCCAGTCATTCAGTGTGTGGTGTGTGTGTGTGTGTGTATGTGTGTGTGTGTGTGTGCGTGCCCAGGGGGGGATTCCCATATGGAGGCCAACAGGAAGAGATAAGCGATTAGGCCTTCAACAAGTCTTTCTGACTTAAACCAGACACACACACACACACACACACACACACACACACACACACACACACACACACACACACACACACACACACACACACACACACACAGGGCAACAAGGAAATGCAGTTACATCATTGCTTTATTTATCTAAATTGGAGGCACAGAGTTCAGTGCGTGTGATAGAAATGGAGATAGAGGAAGTGTGTGTGTGTGCGCGCTGTGAATGAGAGACAGCACCAACAAGAGGTCTGTTGTCATGTTGAGGACTTCCCCTGTGAAGCCTGGGAATGTCAATCATCTAGACATAAGGGCTAATTCATAAAACTCACTGGCAGGGTTAGCGTGACGTTATGTGCATTATAGGCATTATGGGCATTATGGCAGTTTTCCTTTTCATTATGGCTTGGTTTTACCGTTTGCATCTTGCAGCACCACCAACCCATCACCTGCTCTAGTCAGATAATATCATTTTGGAAGAAATGGTATGCCACAGTAAGTTTAAAGCTTATTTAAAGCTTTAAAGTTTATCAGGGATTCATAAAGTAATCAATCAAATGGAAGTGATCAGGAGGGCAAAGGAAGAGAGTGAATCCATACGTTTGGGTTCCCATCGTACGGTCAGCGTTGAGCTCTGGTACTCGGCGGCCTTCACCATGTCGCCCTGCCTTGTAACACTCCAGGCGGAGACACTGCAAACATACTGGCCCATGTCCACCTCCTAGAGATGTAGCAATAAGGTCAAATGAGTTAGATAAATCATGTTCATGTTTGCATGATTGCCATTTTCAGTTTGTAGTAGAGTTCCTAGAATGTCTTTAAATTTGACATTTTTTTAATTTCTCAGTTTTCAAAAAATAGTCATAAACCAGTGTTGTTAGATTTTCAAAAGGAAACAGCAATTACACTACACAGGTCTATAAAGGTTGAGGGCTTCCCATAGGCAACCAGTGTAGCATTGATCAATTCTACGAAAAATACGTCATCAAACAGATTGCATTATATCCATCACATCAGAGGTGGATGACACTGACTAGACCATATTCCATTCCTATTACTTTAATAAGAGACTAATATTGGCCCATATATCGGAAAACCAATATATCAGTCTAAATCCTAAAATCACCCGTTCTGACTAAAATGTCCTCACTTGCTCAAATATCTTCACTTCTGAGGTCCAGATTCAAAATGGTCCTCCAGGTATACACAAAACAAAACACCTTTCTTTAGGTCATTCATGCACCATGCTTTATCTCTGTATTTCTACCTGTGTTCGGAGGAAGCGCAGTTTGAAGGTGTTGGGCTGGACTCTGGTCAATGACATCACTCCGCTCTCCAGCCTATCAGAATACATCGCCCCAGGCAACAGATTGCCATGGGCGTCCAGGGAGCCAATGGGATGTGAGGTCTGGGGGTCGTCCCCTATACCTGCAGGTGGATGGACAGGATGAGAAAAATTGTTGAAATAAGCGAGTAAGTAAATGAGCAGGTAAGTAATAATAATGTCAGCAAGTGGAAGCATGTACAAATTGAATAGAAGGGGACCTAAAACTGAGCCTTGGGGCACCCCATATGTTATGGCCTGTTGTTCTGAGGAGAAAAAAAATGCACCATAGTAGCCCCGGTAGTTAAGTAGGACCTGAGCCAGTTTAGGACCGAGCCAGAGAGGCTAATCCAGTTGTGTCAAGTAGAATCACATGATCAACTGTGTCAAATGCAGCACTGAGGTCAAGGAGGATAACAATGGACATATTTCCTGAATCTCTATTTATTTTCAGGTCATTTAAGACCTTGAGAAGTGCTGTTTCAGTGCTATGGTAAGCTTGAAAACCAGACCTGTTTTTAGACAGTCAGGATAGATTCCCTGTTGTAATGATTGAGTCACAATGTTTAGGACATCAGCTGATAGCGTGCTAAATACTTGTTTAAATGTGGAGGCCGTTAAAGGAGGTAGACGAAGCATGAGGTCAGTGAAGGCGTCAAGAGAGGAATCAGCGGGATTTCGTTCGTCATGGCCTTGGTGCTAATGCAAAGTGACATTTCACACAGTAGTGGTCTGATATAGCAACATCTACTGTCTGTGGCATCTTGATGTCAAAGCCATGTGAGATAACAAGGTCAAGGGTGTGACGTAGCATGTGTGTAGGGCCAGAGACAGATTGAGTTAGGTCATATGAGTTAAGAAGTCTATGGCCTGTAGTCTGTGGGTACATGACATTAAATCAATATAACCAAAATCAGTTTAGATCGCAGAAAAAAAGCTCCCCAAGCTCATTACCAAAGCCTGTGCTAAGCTTTAGTGGGTGGTAGATAGTTAGCATTGTTAGCATCAGGACATTGTGGTCACTCTTGAGGAGCATTGCAAGATATTCTATTGGGCCAATGAGGAGAAAATAGTATCAGAGAGTTCCTTGGAGTAGGGAGAGAGAAGGTACTTATCAGTGACCCAGGAGGGGGGGTATGTTCCTTAGCAGTGTCTCTGATTTTGAAGGAAGGGCTTGTGAAGGCCATAGATAAGGTTGGCGCTGAGCTCTCCCTATCCAGTTTGGATGCATGCTCATCCGGTTTAAAGTGATTTCTGCACTCCCAGAAAAGGTTGAAATTGTCAATAAAATTGACCTTGTGAGCAGCACAGGCTGATGCTAGTCATGTATTAAGGCTAGGTAACCTGCTGAAAGATCCAACTCCTCTGTTGAATGGTGGAATGGGGCCTGATAGTTCAGACCCATGTGTTTTCTTAGGGAGGATGTCGTATGATCCTGCATGAACAACAATCCTCTTTGCAGGGGGTTTGGTGGAAAGGATCTGTGGTATCTGCTCCGTTACCCGTTTGACCGTTGCATTGTGGATGAAAATGTTTCCCATCGCCTTGCTCTTAATGTCTCTGGTTATCGAGTCTCCATGTTTGTATGTATGTTTTGACTGTTGTGATTACCAGCAAGTAGGTTGGTGAGTGAGTAGTTAGAGAGGTAAGTGAGCTGAAGGTAAGTAGACAGACAGACAAATGCCCTTTCCTGAAGGCAATAACAACAAACAACTCCTTGTAATTGTGCAGAAACAATTTAGCTAGTCAAGATCCTTGGATAAGTATTACAGTAAATTAAATACATTTAAATACATTTTGCACTACCCAGCGGGACTGTGTAAATACACAGAGTAGGCATGGACAGGGGATTTGACTAACAACTGAAATGTGTCAACCCTCTCTTTTTGTGAAGATGAAAGTATTCAGCCTCTGAAACAGCACTTGACCATGATGGGACACTAAAACTCTCCATTGAAACCCAAGATAACAACAATAATAATGATAATAAAAATAATAATCATCATCTACCAGGAAGTGTGGTGTGCTCCCAGGCCACGCCCAGGCTGCCCCCCAGGGGGAGATGGGTAATGTTGGTCACATGACACGCCAGCTCCGTGGGTTCAGCGGTCATCTGGGGGTTCAGGACGGGGTCAAGGGTCAACGAGAAGCTAGGCTCTGGGGAGAGAGAGAAGAGATCATTTGAAATTGAGCTCATTTTAATGTTGGGAGTTCAAACAAACATTCTGAATATGAATGACAGGATACAGGATAACGAGTGTAATAAAATATTAGCCCTGTTCCTCTGTTGTTTCACTCATCCCTTCAAATGGATTTTTAGCCAACGGCAAATTACAGATATGGGCAATTAGTTTAGTCCTGACATTTCCGGATGCAAACATCACTGCACACAAAAATCCCATTCAGATGGAATTAGTTTCTCCAGGGTCAGTCAGGTAATTTACTTGAGCTATTTGTTCATTTTAACGACATCCAGTGCAACTATGTTAGCGAGTATTAATTTCTACTGTTTTTCAGCGGTACTCACAGGTGGTCTGACAGAGGTTAAAGTCCATCATGGGAGCTAGAAGCCATTATGACGGACCAACGAAATGACAACTATGAAAGGTAGGTTTTTCCGTCTTTAGGCTAATCACAGAGGAGCAAGGTTAATATTTTATTAGCTTGTATTTCTAATCCCATTCCAACAGGACTTAAGACTGCTAGTTGCGTCCCGTACAAACAACAAAGGCAATGAATATAAAGCGTTGGACATGAGCCTTGTCTCTGTGTAGACAGAGTCACGTTTCAATGCCAGTTCCTATGTAATATTTCAGCAAAAAGTGCTTTTTATTTACACTAGCTACGTAGGTAACTGGGGCTGAAATTAACACTGAGATCGAAGGGGAAATCCAACATGGATATTCAAATTAATTAATAACTCAAGTGATAATTACAATTCCTTACACACCCTGGGGAAATTCATCTCATGAGCAATGGGGTTTTAGTTTCGTCAGTCATTGCCAGGTTTTGTCAATCAATGACAGTCCAGCGTCACTGGAGGAATGTAATGTGAATCCTGTTTTAGTGCACTGGCCCTTTTAGAGCTCAATGGAACAGCCAGACTCTAGAAATACACCAGAATAACACTCACTGGATCACTGTTAAATGTGTGAGGTGAGGTGTGAATCCCAGTGTTAATCGTGTGTGTGTGTGTGTGTAGGTGGCGAGGCAGGTCTTCTTAGTCAGACATCCAGATTGGACCTCAACGCATCACTGAACAGGAAACACACACACACCTGCTTAACAGCGAGACATTACACACACACACACACACCAAAACACACACACCAGAAAGTCTGTAAGTACTATACGAGTGAGGGGGGGGGAGGGGTTTGCGTCATGTCATTTGGACGTCACGCGGCCTGAGTCATGCACTGTCACCATCTGCTGCACACACACACACACACACACTTTGATCAGCGAGAATGTGTCGCGCTTCCTCTGCAAAGGAAGACTCCTTGCCAATTAGCCATGTGCCTCGCTCTCTCTCGCCTCTCTCGCCCTCTCTCTCTTTGAGATGTTGCCTTATTTAGCAAAGCCAGGCAAATACACCACCAAGTCAGGAGATCGTACCGTATACAAGGTGCGACCCATACAGGTTATTGAAGGCCGATACTGACACCGATATTTCATACTGCATCTGATGATAGCTGATATTTTGTGACAATATTCAATATTAATAAATTTGAAAAAAGTGTTTTCCCCCAGAATTGTATTCTCGTCAGAGTGGAAAAGCCTTTGAAACACCATTAAAAGTTTGAGGACACCTAGCTTTTGAAAATGCTTTAATAAATAAGCATGTCCTCAGTCCGTTTGCAATAACTTAACACATTGGAGACTAGGTTTATTTTGAGAAAAACAATATCACACGTGTAAATAGTTGTGACGATAACTGCTGCGCACACAGTTAGTTTTTTCCAGGCGTTCCTCAGAAACGCTCTTTGAAACTCTCCTATTCTGCCACTAACACTCACTCAACAAAAGGCAATGAATGCCTGCGTGAAAGAAGGAAACTACTCTTTCTCAGGTTTCTTTTCCTTGTCCTCCCTCCTTTCTTTCACATCAACCAACACTTCCACCGTTCCCCTCCTTTACTAACCTGACATCTACTACCCACTCTATTTTACACGCCACCTTTCCTTCTTCCTCCATGTCTTCTTCCTCCAACTCTCCTTTTTTTTTTTTCAATCTTCTTTTTCCATCGCTCTGTCTCTGCCATCCTAGAGTGGTCTTCAAACAGGCAGAATGAAAGCTGAACTGGTTTCCATCTTCTCTCTTGACTCACCCAAGTGACGTCTATGTTGTTGTAATCCTAACACTCCTATACAAGGAGATGAACGGCCACAGAAAACCACCGGGAGACGTTTTCCAGTTATGGATACTCAGATTAAAGACCTTTTTAATCTGTATTTCTAAATTAATGTTAACTGAGCCTTGCACAGCTTCACATTCAAACAGTTTAACATATCCTCACTGGGAGCTGACCAGTACAACCACAGTTTTCTACTGTTGGCCACTGAGCAGCTCCACTGGACAAGTTGGGGGTTCAATGGCTCCTGAACAGTAGTTTTTAAGGGAGGGGACAATGTTCCTCACTCACTTTCCCCACTCACATTTTCCCAGCCGGTCAGCCTGGTCTAGTACATAACAAACAATGTGCTAGAAAATGGTTCTTGAGGCGTTTACTGTAGCAGAACCTTTTATGGTGCTTTAGAGAACCATTTAAGAAAGCATGAAATATCCCAAACCAGCAGTATTAAAAGGACCTTGGGTTCTGTTTTTATTTTATTTACCAGTTTTTATTATAACAAATCCAATGGTTGTTTGAGTCAATATGGTTCCATCTAGAAACACTAACCAGAAAACCCCCATTTTTCTGGGTGTAGTGCACAAGAGCAATCAGTGGCATCCCCCATTACAGCACCGGTGATGTTCACCTCACGTCATGTGCTCATAACACCGTGGGTTTGAGTTTGACTCACGGCCTTCGCCCACTTTCTAGTGTTTAACGAAGAAACTCTGTAACAAAATTAGCTTTAAATAGAGGAGGAAAGGCTCGATTAGTCTGCGGCTTAGGAAGCAGCATGAGGGAAAATAGGTCATTGTCAATAACACAACAAACTCTGCTTTCAACTGCATCACACTCGCTGCATTTATTCATTGCAGCGCCTCCTCTTAGCGAGAGACGCCTGCTCTCCTATTTCACTCTGACAGTTTTACCTTTTTTAATCAGGCCTTTCGGTTGACGTGTAGAGCATCTACCCAGGGGTGTGGCGAGAATAACGCAGGACTCGGCTTACCTAACCTTTTATTTTATTTAATAGGGTTTATCCATCCTATTTAGGCTGACAATCATTTACAACAGAAATTCATACTATGCATCATAGGAAGCAGTATCACATTGATGGGGGATGGAGTCTCAGGCAAAATATAATTGAACAAATGGGGATCTAGCTTTCTGACTTTTGAAGTTTTGGAGATACAAATGTTTTGGCTGTTACTTCACTGAAAATGCTTTGCTTTGCTTTACTTATGCCTTTCTTCTTTGGTTTTCAGTTGTAAGCAGGCCTGAATTAATGGAGTGACATTAAAAAGCTTAATTTCATGTGGGATAAGAGTGACGACCTGACGTCACATCAAGATTATACCAGTTTCTCCACCGACAGTAGCCGAGATAGACCAGAATGCAATGCGGCTATAAGAAATCTTGCGTTTTGCGTAAGGGAAGGTACCATCATTGGTTTATTACTATGGTACTGATCATTTCCTAAGAGTGGGTGAGGTTTTTTCTCTGGTGGATATCATTGTGGAACAAATATTGTCAGTTGATAAGTTAATAGTGTAAAGACACGGCAAATTCTGTTCGATAAGGATACACCCTAGGTTGAAAAAATCCATTGTGGCTATGAAAAATACTTGAGATGAGTAACACTGATTGACACACACACACACACACACACACACACACACACACACACACACACACACACACACAATAGTGAAAGAGGAAGTTCATGCTTCACCTGCTGTGTTTCTATGGGCGCGACGTCTGCCGCTGGTTGGTGCGTGTTTTCTGCTTAATTTCCAATGTGGCTTGGCGAGGTGCCACGATGATAACGCCTGCCAACGGGCAGAGCAGTGGGAATGGAACCCTTAACCCTGGCAGTGTTTGTGCCTTGCTCTACCCATATACAGGGAATTGAACCCCCAACCCTGGCAGTGTTAGTGCCTTGCTCTATAAGAGAGCGAGAGTGAAAGAATAGTGTGTTCTGCCAAAACGGCCAAAGGCATCTGAGAGGCTCCGGTTTCACTGGAGTGTGCAGGCGTGTGTGTGTGTGTGTGTGTATGTATGTACTGTATGTGTGTGTGATAGGAAAACCAGATATGAATAAGAGACTCCAGCCATTCCCCCAATCTGTCAACACACTCTCTCTCTCTCAGGGGGGAGGGGAAGTACAGGTCGACCATACGATTCTTGATCTGATGATTACAGCTCCAACTCTTTGTAATCAGATTACAGTGCATGTAAGCTACTCTCCAAACTAAGCTGCCCCGTTGAGCTCATGTAACCCCAACTAGGAACAAGCAATAAATGTCTTGGCGGCTCAGAGTTGAGGAAACATATCAAGGGTGGACAAAATAATGGAAACACCACACGGAAAAAGGTCATATTAAGTTGAACACCAATGAGAGTTTTCACAGCAACATGAGGCAACTTGATCCAAAACGGCAAATAGTTGATGCCTGAACTGCAGGAGCAGTGTGTTGGGTGTGTGTTCTCTGGACAGATGAGTCCAACATTGAACTGTTTGGTCGCCATCAAAAATGTAATGTTTGACAACCCAAAACTCCACACTACTATAGCCTTTTGTCCCTACGGCCACTGGGTGATGGGAGTGTCACCTGTGGGCTGTTTTTCTTCCTCAGGAGCTGGAAGACTCAACATCACAAGGGAAACCAGAGAATTCATGAACTGAACGTCAGGTCATCAGTCTGAGAGCTGAAGCTGGGCTGAAAGTGGCTGATCCTCAGCATTCAAGCAAAGAACAGTTTAGTGTTTTGGACTGGCCGAGTCAAGTCACATTTTTGCACCCATATCTGAGTTTTCGTTAAATAAACAACAACTGTATATCACATCTATTTGTGCCTATTTATTTAGGATACCTCCATTAAAATGTAAGGTTTAGATAAGAATTTTATATGGTTTTTCCTCTATAACATATGAAATAATGACCACTTGCAGGCTTCACAAATTTTCAAGCAGGACTGTATATTTATATACATGTGTATATTTGTTAATTTCCGTTTCACTTACTTGTTAAGTATATATAAATGCTTTGACAAAAATAAGTTTTATCCTTTTTGACTTAAGTGGCTCCATTAACAATTCCAGCTGACACAACACTCACACACACAGTGGAAGTGTAGCCAAGGGTGAGAGGAATTATACCCTTTGTAAGTGTGTGTGTGTGTGTGTGTGTGTGTGTGTGTTTCCGCTGTGAGGAGCGTCTAAACAGGTTTTTCGACTCTTTGTGCTTGCTTGTAGGCTGTGCCCGTAGCAAAGCACTGTGGGAAGAGAGGGCACCCTCAAGGCCACCCATCAATAGAATAGGAACTGGCTGGTGGAAAACACACACACACACACACACACACACACACACACACACACACACACACACACACACACACACACACACACACACACACACACACACACACACACACACACACACACACACACACACACACACACACACACACACACACACACACACACACACTCTTCATCCGCATACTGAGTCGAAGGAAGATGAAATATGAGATATAGAGACATTTAGAAACTTGTGCTGCGTGTGTTCGTCGGCAGGCGCAGTGTGAAGGAATGTATAGCCCCAGGCCAAAATGTAGGAGTTCCTTCCACCAGTGAGAGTAGAGCTACTCAGTATGTGGGGGGGAGGGACACACACACACACTGCAAGTGTTTGAAGTGTGTGAGTGTGTGCGCGCGCTTGTGTCTGCTGGGCATGGTTCCACTATGTGAGAGAGCAAAACTAGGTCTGTTGTAGGCTCTCCAGAGATCAAATACCATGCGCACACACATGTAAGCATGCAGATGCCATGTATGCAACATTACCCGCATCTCTCTCTTTACCAACCTCCTTGATATTTCAAATGTAGTGCCTTGCTAACTCCTCGTGGTGTGTGTTTCTGTGTGTGTGTGTGTGTCCAGAGAGCCTGGTTGACATTTCTAAATGTACCATGGATCCTCAAGGTGTCCAGAACCTTCTACGTATCTAGAAGAGACGGCTGTTATTTTAACTAAAGGCTCCTATTGACACACAGTAATGTCCTCTGATGACAAGTATGGAGTAAAAGGTTCTTCTACACTTCCTACATACCATACAAAATGTGTTGAAACACGCTCAGTATTTGTTCGTTCATGAAATTAGTTGAATATCCATTAAATACGGACATGTTGCAAGCATGCAAGCTCCCAAAACATGTGGTCATGTCAGTGTCATAGCTAGTGTGCTAATCAGATGTGTTAACAACAAGATGGTTAGCTGACGAGATACTACGGTTATCTAGCTAACAAGCTACATTATCTAAACACAAAAATCGATCAGATGGATCAGTGATGAAATGATCAGTTCCCAGTCAGAAACAGAAATTAACCATGAATCCTGTTCAGACAGCTGAGTCCTAAGTTTGGAAATGCAATCAGCTGTTCTCAGCTGTTGTTGCCCAAGTGCCAGAGGGCACGTGATGTCACCGGTAAGCCCTCTATAGTCTAGCTAGTCCACTAGCTGGTCTCCAGATGTAATCAAGAGAGTCAGAGAGACAGACTTCTTCAACTGGATCGAATTCGTCATTTGATCACTAGTTGTTTCATTATCAATCTTTTACAAATGTATTTTTTTGTATCTGTCTGTCAATTAAATTCATACTGTTATATTGCCAGAGAGAGAGAGAGAGAGACAGAGAGAGAGAGAGACCACCCACCGTGACAGTAATTGATTACTACGACAAGTGTGTATGACACCACTGCTCTTTAGAGCCAGGATCAGAATAACACACACACACACACTTTATAAGCAGACTCAGTTAGCAGAGCGCTGGACAGGCATGACTAATCAATCGTCCTCACAGCAGGAGCCGACAGGCTGACTAAAGGATTACAGAGTTTCCCCATTGAGACTCCAGATTCATCTATGGCGGCTCAGCACTATTACACTTCCCTTGCTCATGAAATAATATGTTAACAGCAGTCCTTTGCATTCCTTTTTTCTGACATTATTTTCCATTTTTTGCTGTATTACATAGCAGAGCGGTCCTCAAACAAGGATGTCTTTCATAAATGCTGATAATCGGAGCCAATTTATATGTCGCAATGAACAGCTCTGGTATCCTGCTTATTGCGCAATCTGAAACACCTCTGAAACAATATGACTCTTAACAGTTTCTATTGAAACCCAGGAATCTCATCTGCTCAATCTCATCTGAAATGTTGCGTTGGGTGGAATCAGATCAAAATGTCTCATCAGAATCAGTTCAGGTTAAGGGCTTCCCATAAACAACCTCTATTGTATTGATCAAGTCTACAATAAATATGTAATCAATCAAACTGCATCATACACAAGTTGACGATGCTTACTGGACCGTATCCGATTTTTAACATAGGATAATATCGGCCTGAAATATCGGCAAAATTATATATCAGTCTAACCCCACTTTCCACTGACCATCAATTCATCAGTTAAGAAAAACGTTTTCAGGTGAAAGTAACTTATATTGTCCAGAAGTTGAAAATAAACCGATATCTAATCCTTGGTGTTGGTGTAGTATGACTCGCGATGAGAACAAACCGGGTGGAGATTTCCAGGTTGTCATGACGACATTCAGCATCCTTTCAAAAATCCTATAAAACGAGAGATAATTTCTCACTCCCAGATTTCAGTAGCGAGGTTTCCGTCTAAATGCCATTTTTAAATGAACTTTTGAAATTTCACCCCAAAAAAATGTAAAAAAAACAGAGAAAAATGGAAAGAGTCTCAAGATAGTTGTTCTTCTTCTGTGGTGTCAGCTAGTGTTGGTCATCTTTCACGCTTTCAACCAAACACAAAAACAAGCAACGCACTTGGCAATATTCTAATACGCCGATTAATTGGTGAACAATCACAACATTTCATGGTGGACAAATATTTTACATACCAACACTATGCCATTATTTATCTGACAAATGCATTGCTGGCACTATTTATTGTATTATTGCAACAAAAAGCTGAAGGAACACTAAAAACGTTAAGGACATTTTAATCACAATTTTCCATCAACATTCTGCTTTTCTAAATTGACACATCACAATTTGCATTACAATACAACAGCCACCTGCAGACGGGGAAAATATAATGAGTGACCCACTTGGTAATCTTTGATCTCTGAGCTGAGACACATGAAAGTGTTTGGGTTGATGGATTTGTCTGCTCTGCCACTGAAGAATAAATAAGAAATATGTGCTGCTTGTGTTGTTCCTACAGCGCAGTTTGAAGCCACTTCACAACGTCCATGTTCTCGCAATCATTCTACCGTAGATTGTTCTTGCCACATCACTGGCATTTGGGGTACGCAAGTCAAGAGCCTGGAGTCAGCTCAGCCAATCAGAAGTCACCCAGAACTAGCCTGTAGTAAGCTAAGCCAACCAATAGTAATGTAGCACTAGCCTGTAGTCAGCTCCACCAATCAGAAGTCATGTAGCACTAGCCTGTAGTCAGCTCCACCAATCAGAAGTCATGTAGCACTAGCCTGTAGTCAGCTCCACCAATCAGAAGTCATGTAGCACTAGCCTGTAGTCAGCTCCACCAATCAGAAGTCATGTAGCACTAGCCTGTAGTCAGCTCCACCAATCAGAAGTCATGTAACACTAGCCTGTAGTCAGCTGCAATCAGAAATCACGTATTAACAGGAAGGCCAATCCTGGCTCACCTACCTTGATCCAAGATGGTGGTGCAGCAGTGAATTATGGTCTACTACTTTTTGAACAATTATTTAATTGAAACCATGAAACATTAAACCTCCAATAGGATCAAACCTATACAAGAGGTATAAGAGGAAAGAATGATGTCTTCGGGAGTAACACAACTGTTCATCGTTGGTGGCTTCTAGCTCCTCGATTAAGTCGATTCATAATAAAAAGTAGGTAGCTAACTTATTGCACTTTTACCTCAGCACTGGTTCTGCTCTTAGATGCTTGTTTAGGAAGGAAATGCACTTACGATTTCTGGTGACTAGTAGTTCTCTACCTATGTTGAATACACTTATTGTAAGTCCCTTTGGATAAAAGCGTCTGCTAAATGCCTGTATTGTAATGTAATGACATACAAATGATTACCTTCTCTGCACATCTTGTAGGCTATGTTTCTGCCTTTGCCTCTCTTTTCAGTGCCATATAAAAGGAGCACAGGAGTCACATTTGGTACTTACTTCCCTCTCAATCTAATGTCGTAATGTATCAAAGTGAATGTGGTAAAAATGAAATTTAAGACGTGCTGCCGCCATGTTACTCACTGATCTGCGACACCTTGACCACAACAGGTTTGGACGTCTTCTCCGCCGCCATGTACCACCCTCCTCCTCGTGCTCTTTCGATGAAGGCTCCGGACGCGGCAGGCGTACATCCCTCCGTCCTCCCCGGCCACCCCCCTCACCACCAGCCGGAAACTCCCCGGCCCCGGTTCGCTCCAGCCCCGCCTCCCCCTTCCCTCCGTTTGAGGATCCGTTTGAGACCACCACACCGCTGCGGTCCACGGTGATGATGTCGCGGCCGTCGGCCAACCAGGTCACTTCCATGGCGAGGGCTGGCAGGTTGTCGGCGGCAACAGAGCAGAGGAGGGTCAACGTTTCTCCGGGGGAGAGGAGTGAGGAAGAGGGGGAAGAGGAGGCCGTGACACTGAGGGACTGACCTTGGGAGGAGAGAGAGAGACAGTGAGTATTAGTCAAAACTTCTAACAACACAGAATCCATTTCCTGTGAGTCTTTTCCAAAGCCTAGGTAGGGATATTATATAAATAAAATGTGTTCATCTCTCTCTCGCTCTATCGCCAACTGATGTAACAACAGTGATTTAAACCCCTAGTGAAGCTTTTCTATTTGCCGTTTTAAAAACACCCCGGTGTCAGGCAGGTCTTTCCTAGGAAAAATCCTCTGAAGACATGTTTCTAGTTTGTTTGGAAGAACTGGATAGTTAGCATGAGCAGCGATAACCACCATGGCAGGAAACACAATTTTAATGAAGTTCCCCACACAAAAAGTCTACGACTGTCTTATAGGAACGGTTCTCAACCATGTGTCCATGGAGCGCTGGGAGTCTGCAGGTTTTCATTCCAACCCAACACTACAGCAGCTGATGAGCACACGTTCAAGCAGAGGAGGAACTAATCCGTGAAATCAGCTGCTGTAGTGTTTGGTTGGAATGAAAACCTGCAGACTCCTGGTCCTCCGTGGACACATGGTTGAGAACAACTGTTTTATGGCACATCTAACTGTGCCTTATATTGACGTCTTCAAAGCCTAGTGTAAAAAAAAAAAATACAATCTTTATGGAGCGATGAGGGTTGCAGCAGACCCAACACACTTGTGCAAAGCTGCTGCTGCTAAATGCACAAATTAGATTTGAGCAGAGCAGATCAGAAGGAAACCCAAACGACGACAAATGACGCAGCTTTGATTGACGGCTACAATTAGATTAACAATTGATGTTATCACAGTTTGTAGCTAATGTCTGTTATAATTTTTTTTTTTTTACATTAGTAAAAAGGTTGCCATTTTTGCTTTTAAATAAATGTGTAACTGATAATGTAACAAAATACTGCCATCCATTCACATATTTGGTTATCTAAGATAATAGTACCCAAGGCAGAAAAAGAAACTCGCAAAAACTCAGTATTACACTTTTGAAAGGTGACGTTAACGTATCAAAACCAAACAATGTCGTAATTGTTCTGTTAACAGGAAAAAGGGTATTACACAGACACAGGCATGCATTCCTAATTGCCACTACATTGGTGAATAATACAGGATGTTGCAGCACAGTGGGGCATGAATATACAGGTCACCCCACCCGCCAAGGAGGTGGAAGAGAAAATGGGGTGAATCAGAATGGAAAAAGGAGGAGTGAAAAGAGGAGGATCAAAAAAAATAATAAAAACTAGATTACAAACCAAGGGGTGCGAAGAAACCGCAAGTAAGCCTGAAGGGTTTCTACATAGAACAGACCAGATAAATGATTTATTTAAAAGACAATATGAAAAAAAAGGCAGCTCAAATGTGTGTTTCTCGAAGGATTGTTTCAGCAGTGCAAACCATATTCAAGAGGAACTTTCTTGCCAACAAAACTTTGAGTACAATCTTTCCTGGGTTCCTTCAACCCAGTGGTTGGGTCTCTGGTCTCCAGTAACAACCTAGACAGTAATATGTGGGGGAAGAGTCTGTCTATGGTGTCTGGGAGAGGACAAAAGAGACAAAAGCCCACTCTCTTCGACTTTTCTCCTACTCTTTACTTTAGTCTGTAAGTCAATATGAGCTGACTGGCACACAATGGGCCTAGAGACCGAGACTGTGTGTGTGTGTGTGTTGCTCATCTCTGGTTTCATTATAAACCGCTGAGTGTTCTCCAGCGTCTAAGAGGATATGGTAACCCAGAAAGATATAAGATATGGTGGCCACAGCAACCACAGTGAATAACTCTGTGTGTGTGTGTAGGCCTCTCTAAGGGGGAAAAAGACAGACAGAAAGAGTGAGGGTCAAGAGCCTCCTGGGATAAAGCAAAGCAGAGGAAAAAGGTACAGAGAGGCTGACAACAGAGTGAGATGCTCTCCCACATCCCTCCCTTCAGCTCCCTTCTCCTCTCATTGTTTCTGTACAAAATAATACCACTACTAGCTACTTCCTTACCTGTAGGAGTAACACTAACAGTGCCCATCTCTCCTCTCTTCTCCACGATATTCTTCCATTTTCCTCCACCTTCATGCGTCCATTCTCTTCCTATGCAGACGTACGTCCCTTCATCCGACACCGTCGCCCTGGAAACCACCAAACCGAAGACTCCGTTTTCCCCGGGCACCAATCGGACACCCCCGTCGGCGTATCGCCGGACGAACTTCGGCCCGGCGACGGCGCCACCCTGGGGGCCGAACGTCAAAATCTCGTCCGATTGCGAGGGCCCCTTCCTCAGCGACCAGGTGACCGACAGGTAGGTGGGGTGGGTGAGTTGCCGGGTGACGTTGCAGGAGAGCGCGATGTCACTTCCTTCTGGGACGATGGGGGCCGGGGCCTGAGGGGTAACTCGGAGGGTGTCGCCAATGACTGAGAGAGAAACAGAGAGAAAAATAATAGGTTTTATTTACATTTTATTTTCATTTAAAGCTGAAAGTTCTGCAGGAAACATAATTAAAAGCACAGAAACAGAAAATTCAACACAAAGCAGACTAATACATATACTAATACACTAATACACAGTGAATGCCTTCCTGTAAAACACACCCACACTCAACAACAGAATCAGTCCACTTCCATAAGTCATATTTACATCAGTTCATGAGAATTGAGACTCATGATGAGTGTATTAAATCAAAACGTCTGAGAGAGAGGGAGGAAGTGAAGTTGCTGACACTTAAATAATCAAATGTTAAATTGTTTTCCTATTCTCTCTGTTCCTCTTATCTTCCATCCTCTGTTCGCCACAGAGAGTAATTTCTGAAGACACAAGCTCTCTCACTCACACACTAAAAACTGTACTTATGGAGACATTACACCGTCTTACGTTACCATAACCTAATCCCAGTTCAGAATATGGGTTATATAAAAAGGTTCAACTTTCAACTTTAACACCTTAGATCTATGTGTGTGTGTGTGTGTGTGTGTGTCAGGACATTTTATCATCTATTCCCTAAAATGCACTAGTCACTAAAAATCATCCACTAGTACACTAGTATGTTTAGCTTCTAGTTGTTATATAGTAGATACTAGTTATAATCTAATAGTAAGTTACTAGTGACTAATTTGGTTTTTACTAGCCACTTTTCTCTTGAGCAATTTAATAAATACTAGTACTTATTTTATAGTTGCTAGTGCTACTAATTTCATCTGGTGTTCAAACCACACAACCACCCTTCTCCATTCTCTTCACTGGCTCCCTGTAGCAGCTCATCCAGTTCAAGACCCTGGTGCTAGCCTACAGGGCAGTGAAAGGAACAGCTCCTTCCTACCTCCAGGCTACGGTCAAGCCCTACACCCCCTGCCCGACCCACTTCGCTCTGCTGCCTCGAGTCGACTGGTTGGCCCGCCGCTCAGAGGCCCCTGCAGCAGCCGAGCTACCCGGTCACGGCTCTCCACAGCAGTGGAATGAACTCATTGACGTCAGGACATAGCTTACTGCACTTTCACTTTTGCACCAGTTATCCTAGATGCCTGTTTGGAGAGAAGATGCACTCACGATTTCTGGTGACTAGTAGTTCTCTTGCCTACCTATGTTGAATGTTGGAAGCATCTGCTAAATGACTGTACTGTAATGTACCTTTCCCTAAAAAGGCACTAGTCAGTATTCTGGCAGTTAAAGGCACTGTGTCACTTACTTTTCCAATCATTGTTTTTGTGTGATTTGTGTTAAATCACATTGTGTTCATCTATTTTTATGACTTTCACATACACCAAAACTAATTTAAAAACATATCAAAATTATTGTATTGTGGCGAGATGAAAATTATCCTTGGATATTGCGAGAGATGAATCTCTCTCAAACAGGTTTGTGAAAGTGACAGATGCGGTTTTATTAACTGTGTCTGTGTGTTTGGACAAATGAGACTGGAATGATAACCAACCAGAAGCTGTCAATCAAGGCGTGTTGCTTGAAGCTGTATGAAATATTGTATTGTGTACTACGACTGAAAGACAAGAGAAGGAGAATGAGAAAAAAGACAGACAGACAGACAGACAGACAGACAGAGGGCTCCATTTTCGTGAATCAAGGCATAGCAAAGGTGCAGGTCTACAGTCTGTGGCGCATGGTGCATGTGTCCAGTATGTTTCGGTGACCAGAGGTGCAAGGCGCAACTGCGGTCGAAGAGGTTAGCTTACAAGGAATACATCATCAGTAGGTGTTGTAGAAGCTTATTCTTCTTTGTTCATAGTATACATAGTCACTAATTTTCTTTATCTCACTCTCAAACCACACATATACCATCTCTTCGTACCATCCTGTGGAGTCACACTTCTATGCCTCCCAATGCGACCGAATTCATGTCCGGCTTGTCAGGTGATGCATTGGTCAAACTCGATTCTTTGCCATTTATATGTACACAATATGAATTAAAGAGTAGCTTCACCTACAGCGCACAAGGAACGCACTGCACTTGACTTACGCTTTAGACGTGGTCTTCACCGACGGAGGGTGCAGGCGTGACTTCACCCCAAAACTGACACCAAAATCGCACTGAGCCAGCTGGCTTTTAGTGACACGCCACCCCGCCCATCCCGACGCAAGTTTATCCGCCACATTTCCAAACTGACAATGGCAGGGGAAAGGTTGTTGTTGCACCTTATGAAACTGCCAATGCGCCGCTTAACACGGACTGCGCCATGTGGTTGCGCCGGCACAAAAATAGAGCCCAGAAAGTCTGATTCTGACTCAGTGTGTTTGCGTGTTTCAAAGTAGGAGTTTGTTTTCAGTAGGAGTGTATGTATTCAGGTCAAGGTTACTTTCCTTTGAAGGAGAGCGAACACACACACACACACCTGAAAGTAAAGCTGTAAAGGGATGACTGCCTGAGTGTGTTGTGTGTGTGTGTGTGTGTTCATATATCAGACACACCCAAAAGGAGTGTTCAGAACTTAATGACTTGCCTGGTGACAGGTGATACAGTAAAGACACACACACCCACACACACACACACACACACACACACAGTCTCGATCAACTTCCTGGAACTTTTCGGTTGCTAAATGTGACGCTCAAGAGTTAAAACACTTCTTATCAGAGTAGCTTTTGGTTTGCATGAGTCACACACACGACACCCACCAGGACACCCCAGGAAAGGACATTTTAACGCTCTGATGAACTGCATGTCTGCAATAAAGATAGGAGGGGTTAATCATAAAACTGGCAGGGTTAACATAGCTTTATGGCCATTATATGAGCGTTTGCTTATTCATAAAAGGTGAATTACCGTGTCAGGTTTACCAGAGACCATTTGTTTGGTAAGTGACTCATGAAAGCACATTTAATACCCAGGATATGATTCAACATTCCCTTGTGTCACACTCCAGGAAGAACACTGACAGAAGTCCGATTCATACCTAGGGAATGATGTCCTATCCTCACTGCTCGCCGTCATAAATCTACTGGCACTATGGGTAATGATGGTGGGGCTGGGGTTAACCCTAGGCTGTGGACAGTCCCTGGTTTGGGTTAAGGTTCTCTTAAGATGGTAGTTTAGTGGGGACTTCAACGGGTTAAACATGTGAACGCTTCAAAGTTGTAGAAACGAGAATCTTCCACTTTTCCTTTCTTTTCCATTATCCTTCCTCCTTCCTATCCTTGATGTTCCTCGATAGCCTTATTGTGTTATACTGAGATCAATATATTCAAGCTCGGTCAAAAATAATCCTTATAAAATGTCTAAATCAATTGCACTTAATGTAAAGAGCCACAAATTAGTTCTTACAAAGACTGAGCGTTATTTCATACAAGATCGTTAAAAGATCCATTAAAAGCCTTGAGCTGTACATCAATTCTGTATAAAAATAGGATAATGCTAGACGACGACAAAGCAATAAAGCATGGGGGAAGTGATACTCTACGATGGCGATGTTGTACGGTGGTGTCTATGGCGGATAACAAGGCAGAACAAATGATCTGCGTTGCGCTCCATCAATTAGAATTAGCCTGAGAGGAGTTTTCAAACCCTCGGCGACCTCAACTTTCACTTGTTTCTTACGTAACCAAACAGCCTCAGAAGGGCAATGGAAGCTGTGTGTGTGTGTGTGTGTGTGTGTGTACACAGATCTTGATTGGTATAGACCCACCAGCGGCAAATCTAACTCATTTCTCTATTAAACGACTCACAACACACACACACACACACACACACACACACATCTCCACACACTACTCACTCAAACACACATGCTCTACATATACACAACACAATCTCCTCACTCACACTCACACACACACACACACACACACACACAGCTGCCTAGTTAATTCAGGTCTAAATTTAACAAGGTGTCTGGGGAGCCATGCTAGGAAGCAGAGAGTGACTGAACATGATGGTGCATTATGGCGCTAACTAATTCACTCAGACAATCCCACTTTGTGCCTTCTCAATTTCATAATTTCTAGGCTTCACAACCTACATTAATTCTTAAATCCTCTATAGAGTATCATTCAAAACAAAAGGAGTCGTCACCTTCAACACATCCTGCGAGTCTAGTTTGGGTCAATATCATGCTTATATACCGTATTTAAACTTTTTATTAAAATTCAGATCTTGGCCAGTCAGCTGTAGTGTGTTTGATTACATATTTACCTGTAGGACAAAGGGAAGCCCTTGAACTGATTCTAACACATGTTGATCAGATTTCACACAATGCATGAATATGAAACACTGAATACTTGCAATTTTTTAAAAGTAATTTTTTGGCATGAAAACGGTCAAAAGTAAAGATATTAATGTGGCTATCCTCATTTTTATGATTCAGTCTCCATCTTTGTCTCTCAGCCTCACTGTGGTGTTCCTCACTGCTCTCCCCAGAGATCACCTTGTCAATCAAACAGTGTGTCCAGTACTGTGACTGGCCTTTCTCCTTGGATTTTCTGTTGATGAAGTTTGAGTCTCTGTAGGTGGCGCTCTTTTCTTTGTCTGTTCAGCCACGGTGGCTATCGCTGCTCATGCTAACCACCCAGTTCTTCTTCTATTTATTCCAAACTGGAAACCGGAAACATAAAACGCATCGCTTCCTGTCTCCAGAGGATTTCTCCCAGAAAAGACCTACCTGACACCGGGTGTTGAGAACAGCAAACGGAACTGGCTAGAGGTTGATCACTATTGTACCATATCAATTGGCCACAGAAAATAGCACACAGACATTTATTTATATGAAAATGTTTGCATTTCAAAATTAGATATTTTAAAAAAAGCTGATGCCTACTCTTCCAAAATAATTGGTGGCATGAAAGTAAAGCACATTATAGGATATGAGTCATCCTCAGGCTTTTGCTGTTGAACTGGCTCCGTTTTTCAGCACAGAATCATCTGTTTATGAAATATTGGCTGATTAACTGCAGGAAGCACAATTCTGCCAAAATCAATACAGAGTGAAGTGAAATGATTCATTTGTTGATATTAACACATTATATGTTGCTGAAAAATAACACAGATATATGCACTGCATGTTGGCCCAAACAAGACACACGGATGTGTTGAAAATGGCACATCCTGCACAATGATGTGACAAGTCGGCTTTCTTCAGCTGCCACTGGCTACAGAAAGGGAAAGGATTATGATGGGGTTTTGTTGAGTAAATCGTTTAGTTGATGAACCCATATATCCAACATAACGATGCTAGTAAAAGAAACCAGCACATTTTCTGAGATGGAAATTTGGTAATACTGATGTTTATAATGTGATGCATTATAAACAGATTTTAAGCCAATTAGATCATAGATTAACTTTTTTTACAATGTAATCATTAGACAAATATCAGAAAATTACATTTGGGTTAATCATGTCATCAACTATACAAGTTGCCCCATAAAACATTTAGCCCACTATATGTTATAATCCACTATATATACACACTATATACTCCAATTATAATAATTATCATTCATTCACAGTGTGCTTATAATGAGCTTATAATGTGTCATAATGCACAATTATAGCATTTTGACTATCAATCTCAATAGTCTTGTACTGCATTGACAAGTGTAACAGCATACCATGACATTTTAAATTGTATCCCCGTCATTTTTTCCCAACGTGTAACTGTCATATTATGGGGGGAAAGTTTCTAAATGTATCTTTCAATAATCATTAAAACAGCTTGTCGGCATAGATAGCATTCTCTATTCAAACCAATGAGTGCTGCTAGCGGCAAGCTAGCTAGTTAGCTTGCAGTTAGCAAGCCTCATTAAAACCCATGGACATTGCTAACGATGTTAACAAGCAGCAACATGTGTTTTATTTTAGTATTTGACATCAGAACCTCTACCCCCAACATTGTAAAAAAGTGTGAAGAAAAATAACAATTCCGAATGTCAATCTTTAGCCTGTCATTGGCTTCGGCAGCCACCTGTCATATTATAAGGGGGAGAAGCTGCTATATTTTTCTTTTGCTAATCCCTAAAACAGCTTGTTAGCATTGATAGCATTCTCTATTCAAACCAATGAGTGCCACTAGCTGCAAGCAGTGTCCGTGGCGTTGTTAGCACTGTCAACATGCCTCGTTAAACCCAACGTGTTTTTTTTATTTGAAGTCCTCAGCTGTGAAAGAGTGTTTAAGGTGGTAAGCTAGCTAGCTGGCAATGGTCATTATTATTCCCAAATTCCCAAATACCAGAGACCATCTAATTTAACATTTCTCTCTCAGGAGTGGTTGGAGAACGTTTCACTACATATGCAATATTATGGTGTTTATATTCCTCTCTCAGGCTTTATGTCTCTCCCCCTAATTTTCTCTCTCACTCGTTGTGGCCCTCATTTGACACAAGCCAAGTACTCCCACCTGACATCTGCTCCCCACCATGTGTGTGTGTGTGTGTGTGTTGGGGTGTGTGTGGCGTGGGTGTGTGTGTGTGTGTGAGAAAGCCGCCTTATAAGCCATTAATAGTGTAAAAACCTGAGGGAGTGTGCGGGGTATGGTGTAGTGTGTGTTGTGGTGTGTATGAAAGCCACATTATAAGCCAGTAATACTGTAAAAACCTGAGGGAGTGTGTGGTATAGTGTAGTGTGTGTTGAGGTGTGTGTTGTGGTGTGTATGAAAACCACATTATAAGCCAGTATTAGTATAAACCAGAGGGAGTGTGTGTGTGTGGTGGATATACATGGTCGGTCGGGCGTTAGTAAATTCTGGGGATGGATGCTTAACGGACCGCACTGACCACCGCTAGCTTCAGACGCTCATGCACGCTCACGCACACGCACACGCACACACACACACACACAGTATAACAAAGTTGACACAGCTAGCCTTGGTCATATGCCTTATTACCACCTCAGGAAACTGCCCTGCAAATATTGATCAATTCTCTAATATATATGTAATCAAATATCATATCTGATTTTTAATAAAAGAACAATATCAGCAAATGAACATAGCACACACACACACACACACACACACACACACACGCACAGTCACACCTCTCCCCTACCAGTGAGCAGGACCTTGGCCTCGTAGTTGCCCTTGATGATGGAGTCGGTGCTGGGCGTTTTACAGGAGTAGACCCCGCCGTCCGATGACTTGACTTCCTCTATCCTCAGCTCCACCACGTTGTCGAGGAGCCTTGTGATAGAGATGTCACCGGCGGCGACGCGGCTGCTCAGCGACGCGTCGGAGAAGCTGGTGTCGAAGCTGGAGATGATGTGTATCGCCGCCCCGCCCTCCTTCTGCATCGTCCAGTCGAAATCCTGCAGGACAGAGTGGGTTAGCGACGTAGGGACTGAATAACCTTTATTAATCCAGGAACGGAGCTTCACTGTCTCTTTTAGAATAACTTCACAGTCACACTGGGAGCTGACCAGTACAACTACAGTGTTCTACTGGTGGCCACTGAGCAGCTCAACTGGAGCAGTTGGGGGTTCAGTGCCTTGCTCAAGGGCACCATTCACTTTCCCTAGTTTTGTCTTCCATTTGAGTGCGATTGTGTGTTGTCAATGTATGTTCAGATGCGCTTTGTAGGTCAAATTGTAAGTTTCTC
This sequence comes from Hoplostethus atlanticus, assembly GCA_034670405.1. Lineage (NCBI taxonomy): Eukaryota > Metazoa > Chordata > Actinopteri > Trachichthyiformes > Trachichthyidae > Hoplostethus > Hoplostethus atlanticus. The sequence goes on along the minus strand of JAXDDX010000081.1, from coordinate 1,327,591 downwards.
GGTGGAAGCCCAAGGAAGTACGTACTGACTAGCTGCCAAGTTTCTGTGTTGTGATGTGAAATAAAACTGTACATTTGATTGACTAATAATATGAAATTATGAAGTGACTTTAAGTATGAATCAACTGTTTCCTGTGGTCTAGCAAGGAAAGGAAACAAAAATCCCAAGAGCAATTGCAATCCATCAAATGGGCACAGACGTTTTGTGATAACTCGGGAGGTCCATGCCAGTTCCTACCCCTATTAATTAACGTCTACTTAGTCAAATATGGAAAACGTAATAACATACTGGCATTCTCAGTTTGCTGAGGTTGGAGAAAAACAGCTGCCTACTCAAAAGTGATATAGTGAAGCAGCCTGCTGATCCACAGGGCGACCATCATTATCTGTATCCTCATTTGGACAATTTTATCATGATACATGGACATAATTGGATTAGAGTGCCTGTTTTAGCTTCTCTTTCTCTACCCAGACATTTTTTTGACTTATTCTATCTGGGCAATGTTTGTCCTTTGCACTCTGTGTGGTTGGCCGGCTTGGTTCCTTTTGTTGATGATGTGAGAGTTTAATTTTAGCCCCCAGTTCCACTCGCTGCAAATCACCCTGGATAAGAGCATCAGCCAAGTATCTAATAATAATGTGCTCCTCTATTGCTCCCTGTAGGGAAATTGTCTTTCCTCTTGCCCCCCTTCCAGGGTCAGAGGTCAGCCACAGAGCAGCACCCCTGGAGCTGGTAGGGATTCAGCGTCTTGCTCAAGGACAGCGGGGTAACATATAACATATTTTGTCAATTGTCCAGTCAAAACAGATTTATGGACAAAGGCAAACCAATCTTTTTCTAGCCTGGTTATTATATATTTAGCCATTATTTGAGCAAAGCCAATTCTCCTATGAGTCCTACAAGGTGGCACCAACCGTGGAGATTAATGACACAGTGTAAACAGACTTAAAATGCTTTACAGAGAACATAAGAACATAAATAGAGATGAAACACATTTCGCAAATGTTAAGATCTGAGGCCAGGGCTTTATGTGTGTGTGTGTGTGTGTGTGTGTGTGTGTGTGTGTGTGTTTGTGCTACTATCCTTGTGAAAACCAGTTTGAGTTTTATACCTTCGGAGTGACGAAATTTTTCTAAACAAGCAGAGCGACACTAGGAAATCTTGGGCATCAAAGTGGGTCATTTACCTGCTCCCGAGGGCCCCCGTAGTCATTGACATCACATCTGATGGTGACTGGCTGACCCTGCACCCGGATCAATGGACCGGGAGACACCGTCACCACTCTGGCCGAACATCCACCTAGAGTGACAGAGAGAGATATGAAGAAATAAGAGTAAAAAGAATACATTTATGCAGCCCAATTAAGACCACTGGTTTGCTGACGCAACCCAGAATACACTGCAATATGGAAAGATATGGAAAAGGAACTGCAAGGACACCCAATTCAGTGCCTAATAGGGGGACAAGGAATTGACAGGGAAGCTAAAAGACAAAATGGATCAAATTACAGTTTTTCTGTTCATTGGAGAAAGGTTTAACTGTTTGGTCGCAAAACTGCCCTGTCATGGTCTAAGGCTGTTTTTCTTCTGGACCTGGACAACTCAACGTCATTAAGGGAACCATGACTCGGGTTTCCCCGAGAATTCATGGACAGAACGTCAGGCCATCAGTCTGAGAGCTGAAGCTGGACTGAAAGTGGCTGTTCAACAAGACGATGATCCTCAACATTCAAGCAAATCTACCAAAGAATGTCTCAGGCAGAAGAAGGTTGGTGCTTTGGATTGGCCAAGGCAAAGTCCTGACCTAAATCCAACTGAGATGCTACACAAGGACCTGAAGCATCCATTCATGTGAGACCTCAAACCTCTGTGAGTTGGTCGAGTTCTGTAAGGAGTGGGAGAAAATCCCTCCAGAAAGATGAAGAGACTGATCAGTGATGAGTGGCTGTAGGAGACTTTTACGTCAAGTCATCACTGCTAAAGGAGGAGCCACAAGTTATTGATTGAAGGAGTTCACATGTTCTTACACACAGGGATATCTGAGTGTTTGTTAAAATAAACCAGTTTTATTAAATAAACAATGAAAGTATATCATATTTATTATTTCTGGGCCCATTTTGTTTTGTACGATATAAACATTGCAAAGGGCTACAATATCAGGCCCAGTCACATCTGATACTTAGTAGCACAATATTTTTCCACCTAGTAAATTAAGTGCTCAATCGGGGCACTGGCTAGCTAGCATCATCATCATAGCCAGAAGCTAAGAGCTGACTAGCAGCGAGTAGCTGCTGGGATGCTACTAGCATGCTAGTCAGCTAGCATCGCTACAGTAACTTAAAAACATCTATCAAATCATTATGCACTTAAATGCATCATCTACCTTTGAACCCACCACTGACTGCAAGCCGCGCTGCATCTCTTCTTTGCTTATTTTTGTACTCTACTAGAGCAGTGTTGTGTAAAATTGGAAGATGTGACACTGCCACGATTAGAGACTCTTTCGACAGTCAACATGCCCACAGCAGCATTTCTAAAGGCTGGCTATGCATGTCATATCACCATCAAACGTCATGTCAAGATATTTCCAGTGCAGCTACAATAAAGTTTGAAACATCAACAGCAAACATCAGGTTTTGCTATCAGCCTCTCAGACTCAAAGAACAAGGGCTTCTGTCTAGACCCACCATTTTGCACCGACGTTCAACAATCATACAGTACAACAATCATCAGACAGTAGCCTCAATAGACCAGAATGCAATGCAGACCTAAGATACGTTGTGTTTTGAGTAAGGGACGCAGCCATAGTGCAGCTTTAACAACAAAAACATACATTGCCCAAGTAGAAACGGGTTAGAAAAGTAAATGACAGCTACCCTTTTGGGCCTGTTTAGACAAGCAGAGAGGAACGACACACACCTGGTTGGTGAATCGTTGCTGCAGGCTTGCACAAACTTGCTTGTCAAACTCTAACACCAATTTGTCCTAAACTTACTTAAAATCCTTGTTTATTTATTTTGTCTCCATCTTTGGTGCTAAGCGCTCATTGCTGTGGTATTTTTTTCACTGCGCTTGTCAATCAAACAGTGTGTCCAGTACTGTGACGTCTTTTTCCTTTGAATTTCTGTTGATGCAGTTTGGGTTTCTGTAGGTGGCGCTCTTTTCTTTGTCTGTTCCGCCATCGTGGCTATCGCTGCTCATGGTAACTACCCAGTTCTTCTAGTTATTCCAATTATATACTCAATTATACAATAAATGTGTAATCAAACAATCTGCAGCTTATCAGACCAGGCTAGATCAGACTAACTGGCCGATATCTGATTTCAAATAAATGGCCAGTATTGGTCCGACATCTTGGCAAAGTGCTATGCCGGTCTAACACTTCTAGATACCAAAGTCCTGACAAGGTCCTGATATATTACATCAGGTCCCACATTACTATTAATTCTGAAATCTGAAAGGGGATTTGAAAACCTGACTTTATAATCAGGGATCTCTACTCTACTAGTCCATTTGATGTAGAAGTTATCAGCCAACCCAAATGTTAGTAATTTGAAATGGTTTTATTTAGCTTTCCCCGTGTCTAGGGCAAATTAGCCCAGATGCTCCCCTGGGGGAAACCCTATCAGTGCTTTAACTTCACATCAGCCCAGAGCCAGATGGATTAGCTGGCATTTGCGGTCCAAACCTGGGGTAAGAAAGCTTGGGTACCCTGATGATAGAGAGAAAAATCATCCTTTGAGATGACTGTAAAAATGTTATTTTACTAGTAAAAACAGATCACTGTGTTATTTGGAAATACTTCAGTTGCAAACCAGATGACAGCTAGCAAGTGCAAACTTAGCCTTGGGGTTGCTGCTAAACCTCAAGCTAATATGTCAAGTTGATTCAAACAGCTCAACGATCTTTCCAAAATCCAGTACGAGAAGTGTCTTAAGGCCAAGGCTGTCCAGCACCCCAACCTAAAGAACATCTATAGGGTTTCCTGCAGCCAATAAAACTTGCCGACAGCCAACTTACCAACTGCAAACAAATAACCCTTCCCCTTCATCCATTGCAAACAACTTTCTCTGCATTCTGCATTTACAGGGCAGTTGTTTATCAGTACCAATAACTCAACAATTCCTTGGCCAGGTGCTGAGGTTGCTGGCTTTCAAAACTCACTATCCGGCCTGTAACACAAAACAACAAAAACAAAAACTCCCCACCCATTGGCGTTTCAAGACTCTCCCAATCCACCCCACCTACAGGCATATTCAACTTCTCTACAATGGAGGGCAGTGACACAGGTGAGCAACCGGCGCCGCAGCACAGTTCAGCTACGAAGACTAAAAAGCCTCGTTCTCAAGCCAAAAAAAACAACAAATTCGTCAACACTGGGTTGTGTCTATGATGGCAGCCACGCACCTTAACACAAAACACAACATGTTTTGTGGCTGTATTGCATTCTGGTCTATTGAGGTCTATCAGTGGAGAAATTGGTATCACTTCCTCTTTTACGATGGATTTCTCCCTATATAACCATCGGTGGAAAATGGTGGGTCTACAAAGAAGCCATTGTGTTCTTTTATTCTGAGGGCTGACACCCTGTTGATATTTTAGATAACTGAAAGTTAATATGCTATCAATCTCCATTGTAGCTGCACTGGAAATATCGATGTGGCGTCAGGTTGTCAATGTTTAGAAAGAAAATAAGAAAAGTACACCACCAAACAACAAAATGGACCAAGAAGTGAAGGTACATCGCTAATAGAAGTTAACAGTGTTTCATCTTTAACATTACAATATAGGTAAAGCGTGGCCACGATTTAAAAAAATAAACTGCTTCCTTACACTATAAACAAGGGTCAGACTGAATGCTATATTGGTTTGTGTTTGTATCAGCCTTCAAAAACCCACATCGGTCAAATCCAACTACAGACACCCTAAACACATTGTCATGGCTGTTCCACTTTTGCAATGCACTGTGCTTCACCTCAGCTTTCAGCAATCACTTCAGCTTTCAGGTCATGCTACTTGTGTAGGGAATGATATATTTATTTCAATTAAAACCAACAATTTTTAAGTCATGATTCGTGATACCAACTTTTAAGACATGTCAGGACACAACTACTTGCTGGATTTTTGGATGACATTGAAATGTCTGGTTTGCTATAAAACATGAACTTAAATGTATCATCACTAAGTGCACGTGTTTTAAGTGTGAAAAAGCTAATGAAGAGAAACTGAAGAAAATGTAAATCATGTCATCTTGACGGTTTCAGACTAATTTAAAAGAGTGGGCGATTCAAAGTCATTGCTTTCAACCATCAAGTCTTTTGGTAAATAATTCCCATACACCCTGAATGCAGCATTAGTACGGTCAGTGAACTTAGGGGGAACGGGGAGACGATGTCTGCTATTAATTAATACAAAAAAAACAGGAAAATATGGCTAGATAGGAGGAGACGCAAGACTTCTACATGACAGCGTTAAGTAAAGAAGCAGACTGTGTGAAAAATGTAAAGTATCTTTTCTGACCACTAAAAAGGAAGACTTGAAATGTTCCCTCGGCAGACCCTAACCCTAACCCTTGATAGTTATAGGAATTCATTAAATACCACCCCATCGAATACGATTGATTCTGTCGCGCCCTTAATCACAAAAAACTGTTGACGTCTTGCGTGGAGTGATAGTCGCCTGAATTACAAACATACACTTTCTGCAGCTTGGGCCACTTCATCTCTTATTTCTATCACATAACACCTATTTTGGCCTCCCTTCATTGGCTCCCAATCCAGGCCAGATCGGACTTCAAAGTCCTTCTGCTAGACTAGAGCTACCTGTTGACCTGACTACAACAGTACAACTGTCTCGCAGTTTGTCTGAGTGAGTGTGTAAATAGCTGAGTGTGTCGGCTGGCGTGTGGTCAGTGTTGAGTGGGATGCGCTGCCAGCTTCCAGCTGACATGAGACGCAGGTTCTCAAACCTGAAACTATATACACCGATCCATTTGGCCCCTGGTCGACTGAGGACACAGTCATATATGGCCTGCATTGCGTACGCCAAACTACAGGGGCCCTGGCTGAACAAGGATAGTGGCCTATATTTTGTCCTGTCATCTATTACCCAGCTGTCCAGGTCCTCTTTGAATTGCCCCTCCCAAGGTTTCTTCACTTTTTCTCCTATAAGGGTTTTTCCTTGTCTTCATAGATCACCATAGTCTGCTGGTGCTAGCCAAGTTAGACTACGTTAGGCATTTTATGTAGGCTTGCTACGTCCTTGCTATGACCTTCTATTTCTGCGTTATGAATCCTGTCTACATTCTGCATCATGTGTGTGTCAGAATGTGATTGTCTATCAGCCTGACTTAGTTAGAACTGTAAAGTCCTTTGAGACTTGTTAATGTTAAAGTGCTATATAAATGAACTTGACCGATATGGATACCAATATTCTGGGATTGAAGCTGCCGATGGCTGATATTGTGTACTGATATTAAATATCTTTACATTTGGCGATTTTCAATATTTCCCCTAGAACGGCTTCCCATAGACAACCAGTGTAGTGCTGATCATTTCTACAATACATATGAATTACTCTATTGTACATCTTTGAATTTGACCATTCCATGCCACAAGATTATTCATTGTTTAAACCAGAAATGTATTCTTCTCAGGGTGGAAAAGCATTTAGACCATGGGACAGTAAAACTCTCCATTGAAACCCAGGATAATAATACACAATTATAGAATAAATGTACTCAATCAAACTGCATCGTATCAATCATAACAGAGGTGGATGATACTGACTGGACCAGATTAATATCAGCAAACTGATATATCGGTACATATGCATTACTTTTTTATTGCATACTGTCAAATACATTACACTAGTCATGTTGTGTGTATGAAGTAAGTGAAGCATGCCCATGTTGAGGGAAGTAGGGTGTTTATACTATAGCCATGTGCCTTTCTGTAGCATTAGAAAACACACACCCCACGGGAACGCTGGAGACATACTGGTGACTGTGGAGACATTTGATCATCTTACACTGCACTAATTTAAGCCCAGTCTCTTTCTGTGTCACACACACACACACACACATGCACGCGCACCCCTATGACTTCCAGAGTGTGTTATACTCACAAACACAGACAGTTGCTTCAGTGTTAGTAAGTCCTGACTAGCCCTGTAGTGGAAATCAGGCCAATAATGAATAAGCCATAACTAGTCAGGCTAATAATAATAACAACAACAACAACAACAACTAGCCCTGCTTGGCCCTGTAGTTGAAACTAGGCTAATAATAATAATAATAATAATAATAATGCTAATAATTATCACAAGCCCCGTTTAGCCCAGTAGTGGAAACCCGGCTAATAATTATGATTAGCCCTGTTTGGCCCAATTGTGGAAACCGGGCTAAAAATGAGGCTAATAATAATAATAATAATAATAATAATAATAATCATCATCAGTCATGCTTGGCCCTACAGTGGAAAGCGAGCTAATGGGGCCTTGTCATAGCTGGTCGTTGCATGCTGGCTAATTGTTCCTAATGGAAATAAGTGGGCTAATCAGGGCCTGGCTGGCACTGAGGCTGATTGGAGAGAACAGATCAAACTTTATGACCTGGAGTTTGGATGAAATTCCCGCTGAGTTCTCTCTCTGTCTCGCGCTCTCTTTCTTTCGTTTCCATATCTATCCCTTTCACCTTTTCAGTCCATATCTCCACTACAGTACTGCACGGTTTGTAGTTCACATTTAAAATTATACCGTTTTCCATTTGACACAACTGGGAGAAAGGAGATTTTTCCTAAGCATGTCTAAGTAGTCATGTATACCGATTGATTTTTAGGTAAATAATTGAAAGGCATCCATATGTAAGGCATATCTATACATTGAACGATTCTTAAGAACTGATTTGGAGGAAAGAAATCAACCATGGCTCGATACGTGCTGCCCTGTTGTATGGAGAGAAACGTCACGCCAAACTTCAAACAAAAATCTGGCAGTTCAATGCTTCGTTGCTTAACGGCAACAGGACAAACTTTGTAAAACGTGACTTAAGACATTTATCAAATCTCTATGACCCCATCTTCAGTTCGGCATACATTCAATACACCAAGCAATTTTTTTCCAGTTAAATTTCAACTTTTAGGATTGTCTTTTCCTCTTATTCCAATCGTGTTCTTCCATCAAAATACACAGTGGAGGGCGAGCTAGCAGCGTGAACCGATTCGAGAAATTGAGATTTTACTGAAATTAAGTGCTGCTTTGTGGGTTGGGTGTATGCCGAATTTACCAATAGAGTCTAATGGCTCAAAATCCTTTAGTTTTCTTTTATCAGGTGTCTACGTTTGTCTAGGAACGAGGAAACATTAAATTGACAGTTTTTTTTAAATGGAGTTTACGTGGTGGTCTCTCCCAGCTAGAACGGCGGCACATATCGGAGCTATCAACAGCCAAGCAGAGAAACGTTTCTTACCGAGCATTAAAACCCCGAGCAGCAAGGTGGGGAGACATTTATCCATCTTCATCCCGGTTTCTTCCACTCTATCTTTTTCTATTTTAATCCCGTTTCTTTTGTCCAATTTGGAGAGGGGGTGGGGGGTAAAACCGGTCCTCTCCCGCCGCTATCGGACAATCCAAGAGAAAACTCAGTCTGCACCGCACGCGAGAAAAAACTCACAGTTTGCACCGCGCGCCGGGCGAAACCGCAGCGACAAGAAAAAAAAATAGGACGCAACACCGTGTTCCAGTCCGGTAAAACAGAAAGCCCGACACCGACTACAGCGTTCACATGGTCCACGCAGACCCTGATCTGATTTAGTATGGACCCCGTAAGAGAGACAGATCGATAGCGAGAGACTGGCCGGAAGTTAGTTAAGGTTTTGGAGGAGGGGTGGGGAGAAACAGGGAGGCCCCAGGTAGACAGATTGAGAGGGGGGGTGTGAGCGCGTGCTTGCGTGTGTCATTAGTTCCTGTAACTCTTGAGGGTCCCAAACGTTTTCTTCATATTTGCCATATTCGCTCTCATTGGTTTCACCCAGGATATAATTCTATCATTTCATGACCTCTCCTTTATGTCACATATGTTTCATTTTGAGGTATATTGTCATTAATGTCATCTCTCTGTCTCAGTGTGTTCTACTGCTGTTAGTTTGTTGCTGTTTTTCATACTTTTCCACTTTAAATGTTCTTGAAATTGTATTTTTCTGTGCAGCATCCTATTATTTCCTGCTGCACAACCCAAGTTCCCCCATAGCCACCCCTATAGAGCCATATTAGATTATTCTTTTCTTAATCTTAGAATATAGAATATTTTGTTGTTGGATATGACTTGGTACATAATTATATAACTGTCTGTACTGTAGGTAGGAAGCTAACAGACATTCCTATATCATTCTCTCACTGTCCTAATGATTGAATTCAAATGAATGAAGTAAGGTTAGACCGGTATATCTGGCCAATATTGTCTTTTTATTAAATATTGTTGTCCACCTCTGATGTCATGGAGGTTCCTCCTACATAAAAAGCTGCTTGACAGTTTATTTTCTTTCCTCATTCAAGTTATCTGTTTAATTGTTCAATAATGTTTTTTTTGTAATTAATTCATTTGAATTTGAATAGGTTGGGTGGGTCAACCTGCAGTAATCCTAAAATAATTGTTTTATTGGAGAGTTTTAGTGTCCCATCGTCTAAATGCTGTTTCAGAGGATTTTCCACCCTGGCAAGAATACAATTCTGACAGAAACACTGAAAACATGGATTTTATTTGGCATGAAAATGCTCCGATTTGAAGATATTGAATATCAGCAAGAAATCTCAACTAGTGGCAGTTTTGATCCAAAAATATCAGTGTCGGCCTTCAAAAACCCACACTGGTGGAAACCTAGTTCAAACTATTTCTTTCATCTTCCCAAAAGACTGTTAACAGACTGGTGTGTGTGTGTGTGTGTATGTATGTGAGAGAGAGAGAGGGGCGTGGGGGTATCAAGCAAATGTGTGTCTGGGTCTCAACACTCTGACATCAGTTCTCACACAATGTGTATTTATACTGGCACACGCACACACACACCTTGAATACAGTCTTATCTTCGTGGCCCATATTCTCCTATCAGTCAGTGACCAGTGTCATGGTCTAAACTACTAAATTAAACACTCCAACATGTCCTTTTTGGACGTGTTTACACTGGCGTTTTGTAATGTGTGAGGTGATGGAAAAGGTGGAAATGGTTTCTAAAAGGTTGATTTGGCGTTTGAAGATTAAAAAAAAAACCAAAGGATTGAATTCACCTCTTGATTTGTCGAGCTATAATGATACTTTAGTCGTACTTTTTGCATAACAGTGCTACTGCAGTATAGATAGATAGATAGATAGATAGATAGATAGATAGATCGGTTGCAATTTAGTCCCATGCATCGGTTCGGCTGGATTCACACTGGTATAAAAAATGATTAACTTTATTAACAGAGCCGATTTTCACATTAGTCTCAACAAGCAGAAACTACATGCAGTCTGTGTCTAATGCTGATATCTAATCTGTGCCCAAAGGTTTTTAATATCACATTCAGTGCAAATTGAGTTTTGCCTGGTTTGATCATTGTCCCCAAATTGAAACCTACTGGCCCAGTGTAGAAAACAATGGAGCTGCAGCACCATCTAGTGGTCATTATGGGTCAGTACAGACTAAAAAAAAGACACAAATCTCAATCTGGGGCTATATGCTATTTGGTGATTGGTATGTCAACTGTAATTTGTAAGAGTTGCTGTGCAAAACAGGAATCAGATTACAGGAAGATTGATTGAGTCAAAATATTGTTTTTTTTATTTTAGTTTTTTTTATTGCAGCTTCTCTTTATTTCTCTTGTTTTGGTTGTTTTGAGGTGAGATGCTCCCAGAGGCCCAGAGGTGATGTTCCATCCCACCTGCACAAATGAGCCATTTGCATCCTCTTTCTGTGTTTTTATAATCATATTTTATCGCCGCTGTTTTAATGCCTTTGACTCGTTTTACTCATTTAAGTGCAATAAAGAAAAAAACTAATTTCACTGCCCTTGATTTTTTTGGCTTTGAGTTGGCACCATGCTCTGATTTCCAAAGGAGTATCAAAGTCAAAGCGTTGTCTGTTGTGTCTGTCATCAGTGGTAGCGACGGGGCCTCCGCTGTGTTAATCCTCGCCTCCAGCATCTCTTCCCGCCCTTAGCAACGGATGTCCAGGAGCCAAAGAGGGAAGGAGGCCCCCGGAAGACAAAAGCAGGGGTTGGAAGACAAGGATTATATGGAAACGACTTACTCAGTCTAGCCATTTCTTTCATTTCTGAGTAGCTTCTCTCTCTCTCTCTCTCACTTTAAAATAAGAAAAATGATCCCTGACAGTCAAATCAAAATATACAGCTATTATATTCATAGCACTAAATTAATAGGGGTGAATTTACTGAAGACCATGTCCATGGTACTGTGTGAGCTATGGGAATATTTTCTGATTGTATTATTGAAGTATGGGTTTGTTTTCTAGCACCCAGCTGACCTCGGCTCATGACTTCACATTGCTTTTATTCTATTGTTATCTTTCACAAAGTCAGATAATAAACATTGAAATTTCTTTAACACAAAAACAATGTAAATAGGATATTACATTGGTTACACAGATATAATTCAGTATAAAAGTCCAGCAGAAAAAGGTCCCTGGCAGATTCAGTTGAACGGTACCTAACTGACCAAGTGTAGTAGCTTTTACAATCCAGCAGATGGCGGAAGTGAGTCTCATTGCCGTTCACAGACTACTATTGATAATAATCTAATAATAATCTAAATGTGCCTCAGAAACCTGGAGTTCCAGAGGATTTCAAGAATTTCAAACCTGTCGCTCTCAGCTCATAATGAAAGTCTTTAAAAGGAGTAAATGATGCTTTAATTTGCTTAGTTATGTCCATGAACTACTTGAGAAACCAGAGTTAATTTTTTTTCCATTTCTCCAGCGCTCTACTTGCTCAGAAACATGTGCACTTGGATATTTCCTTACAATTTATTAAGTGGATTATTATCATCTCACCAATAGAACACAGTATGTCAGACTTTCACTTTTTACACCTCTGATTACAGACATAACCAGGAACTAGCCTTAGACAAACGTTTTCTAATGACACTGCCACAGTCAGCAGTCTTTTGTTAAATTTATTTTGTATTAGTATTTATCAGTATTTTCTTAAGACCTTATATCACCTTTCCTAGCGTTCACATCCTTTGTAGTGAGGATGTTGTGGTTTCAGACCGCCGGGCAGCGCTTTTAATCTGAAACTCTCGAGTGCCTCCTGTCCGGAAATCAGAGCCCGCCTCCCTTGACACCTCTAACACCTTTCCGAACTGACAAACCAAGAGGAAGAAGCAAAAATGCACGTCTCTCATGTGGCATCGTCTCAAAAGCAAAAAGCGAATAAGCTTTTTTATTAATTTCAATGAGTTTGAGGTGAAGGTGCACACATGTTTTGCAAGTTTTGTGAGCAACCAAAAACGAAACAAAAACTATTTCAAGATTCAAGATTCAAGATTCAAGAAGTTTAATTGTCACATACACACACGAGGTGTGCAGTGAAATGCAAAGTGGCAATGCTCAGCAGAAATGTGCAAAATAACAGGTTCACACTATTTACAATAACCAACACAATATTTACAATGTCACAGTTTTTAAGAGCTCTATATAAAAAACAACACAATATTTACAATAAGAGCACTTTATAAAAAATATAGTAAAAAAGGGAAATTGTATGTATAATATAATATAAATTATAAATTATGTGTAGTCTTTACCTAAGTGTGTGAGTGTGTGTGTGTGCATAAGAGGGGCAGTGTGTGTGTCTTGGTGGGGTCCTGGTGAGGTCAGAGTTCACAGTCCTGATGGCCTGAGGAAAGAAACTCCGTCTCAGTCTCTCTGTTTTGGCAGCGTGACTACGGAGGCGCTTGCCTGACCGCAGCAGCTGAAACAGTCCGTTGTTGGGGTGGTGAGGATCCTTCATGATCCTACAGGCTCTGGTTCTGCACCTCCTGGTGTACAAGTCCTGCAGGGTGGGGAGTGTAGTTCCAATACTCTCTGCAGAGCCTTCCTGTCCTGAGCGGAGCTGTTGCCAAACCAGGCAGTGATGCTTCCTGTCAGGATGCTCTCCACAGCTCCAGAGTAGAAGGACTGAAGGATCCTCCGGGAGACTTTAAATTTCCTCAGCTGCCTGAGGTGGTAAAGGCGCTGTCTTGCCTTTCTCACCAGAGTGTCTGTGTGTGTGTGGACCATGTAAGATCCTCGGTGATGTGGACTCCCAGGTATTTATACCTGCTCACCCTCTCCACAGTAGTCCCATTAATCCCCAATGGTGAGTACGTCCTCTGTTGTTGTTTCCTCCTAAAGTCCACAATCACCTCCTTAGTTTTGGTGACATTCAAGAGGAGGCTGTTGTCCTGGCACCAGAGTGACAGATCAGCAACTTCCTCCAGGTAGGCCTTCTCGTCGTTGTTGGAGATCAGGCCCACCACCACTGTGTCATCCGCAAACTTAATGATGGTGTTGGAGCTGAACCTGGCCACACAGTCATGTGTGTACAGGGAGTACAGTAGGGAGCTAAGGACGCAACCCTGGGGGGATCCTGTGTTCCTGTGTTTAACATCAGCCTCTTTAAATAATGTATTTTCAGGGGTTACAGTGATAAATGGTGCGTATTAAATAAACTAGGAGTGAAGAAAAAGTTTGATTATTACACAAATGCAATTGACAATTTCAATGCAAGTGGAAATGCATGAATGGAAAAAAATGAAAATAAATGAACTATAGCATTAAGAGGGTGTAAATTAAAGGAGAGTGAGATAAACCAGAAAATATGTACAAAATGAAAATAGATTTAAAAAGACATCTCTTCTAAGTATCTCTTATGAAGACGGGAGGATTTTGTAACTGTGCTCTGCTCTGTACAAGAACACCTACTGCACATAAACACACACACACGCTCACACACACACACACACACACACACACACACACACACACACACACACACACACATGCACCAGAAAGTGTTGCGCTGAGCAGCTTTCCTCTGAGCTGAGCAGTATGCGAAGCTGTTTCGAAAACCACAATCACATTTTCAGCAATAAGTCACAGGATATGTGACACACACACACACACACGCACACACACACACACACACACACACACGCACACACACACATCCATCAGTGCATTTGAAACACCAAGTGTCACTTTACACATTAAGATGCCTCCTGAAAGCCGAGAAACAAAAGTGACGCACATGCCAGTTGAATGTGCTGTATTGTATTTATTGCATTTATTCAGTGTTTATTAACAAAAATCCCATGAATGTACAGTTTAAAATGGTGTGTTTATAATTAAAGCACATACTTACAAGTATACAATATAGAAATGTTGTAGATAAAAACAAGTCAAAAGCAAACAGCTACAACTTTGTAACTTTGTTCCTCCATTGTACCTTTTCTTTCTAACAGCTGCCACATTAGGACATTTATGTCGTATGTACCTTTTACAACCAAACTGCACTTGGATTGAACACATTTTGCAGTTGGGAAACAAAGAACATGATTTTAATGTGTGACTGTTGCTCTAGCTGTTAGAGGATTTGCTCAGAAAAGACAAATCTGGCTTCTCTTTTCAAGTAAAACTGAATAAACATTTATACATTACCAAAATGTTCTACTAGATTTTACACATTTACTATTTTATAGCAAATTTGTGTATCATTTGAGGAAGAGTTGCCAACAGGACGTATATGAAAAATAAACACAAACTCACTACAAACCAAGGCAAAAAGAAAATTATTTAAAAAATAAACAAAAAAACAAACAAACGCTGCCCTCATATTCTCATTTTATCAGTGAAAATATGCAGGCACATTTGAAATGAAGAACACCAAAAACATTCATTTGCAATCTATCAGGAAAAGACCTTTTACACAATAAGCATAAAAAAATGTTTTTCAAAACAAATATGGTCTATAAACGTATCTTTTACTCTTTTGTGTGTGGATTCTATTTATTCAATATTATGGAGCTAGCCAGCAGGTGAACCACATTATGATCGCAGGCAATAAATATAAATATGAAGTAGATTTTTTTTTTTTACCAAACCGAGACAAAGTGGTACCCGCAGCCACCGTAGCCACAGTTTTTAGAATAATAGGTCAGGAAATAGTTCTCTACTTACAATACTTGCATTTCCTGCTTTTGACATTTAACTTACATTTTTCATGCATTTTCAGTTTAACTCAAAAAGCAGGTTTCTGACAATAAGGTTGACAGTTTGAATTCCCTGACCGTTAGCATTGTTTATAGCATATGACATGCATACGTAGAGGTGCTGCTTATACAACAATGTGCTGTATGTACGCACATCGCTGTGAGTCACTGTATCGCGGCGGTCCATGCTAGCAGACGAAGAACCCAGAAGTTCGTTCTCCCGTCGCGTGACATCATACGAAGAGGATTATGGGAGATTAAAACCACAATCTTGTGAAGATTCATAGTTTAAATTATTTTTTTCCTCAATTATACAACTTTAACTTTGTTTTGTAAATTCTATACTGCTCAGTTGATTTGTCCAAATTGATTTTCACCAAGTTTAGCCGATGTGCCAAAGTGTCTGAATTTGGGATTTTTTTCTGTTTTTTCTTTCTGTGGAAGGAAACATTTGATAAAAGGATAATGTAGGAGGAGACTAAAGGAGGAGGGGGTGAAACCTGGAAAAACGGAGGAGCCGACTCATTTTTCGGCGTTGACGTCGTGCCTTGCTCTTGGCGTTTTGGAAGCTTTCTTCCTGGGCTGAGGAAGAGGAGGAGGGTGCTCTTCTTCACTCTCACCTACCGGCTTGGGCCCCTGCAACGAAGTGAGGTAAAAAAAAAAAATGAAGCCGAACCTTGAACCTCAACTGGAGGCCATATTGGAGGTCCACAGCTCATTGTATTTCTAAACAACCTGAATACCCATGGTTCACTTCTGTGTGAAATCTGATCAATCACTGTTCAGTTAACACATCAGATTTGCGCAAAAGCTAACATATTTAGTAGAAGCTAGCACCAGTAGTCACATGTTAACATTGGTTGTTTAACCGCATCCCTATTCCTCACCCTAAACCATCTGTGGCCAAAGTGTTGTGGCACATGGTTGTACCATATTTGTACCATACAAATAGCAACTCTTCAAGTTAAAAGCCTTTGACCTTTTCTTGACTGTGTTGTTTCTGCATTTTGTGGACGAAACCAAACAAAGTGTTTTTGGATTTCGTGTTACGGAAATTATGAGAAACGTATTCATTATCGGGTGTGAATTTTTGGTCGCTGTCCGTAATTGGCCACACAAACAGTACGTTATCAGACCCTTCACTTATACTTTTTCAGGTATCTCTTGTTTCTAGCCTGGTTCTTATACATTTAGGCATGTATTGTCGCATGTTAGGCAGGTATTACAGCCAATTACCCAGTGGACCTCCATGATGGCCCCAGTCATGGTTGACCAGAGATTTGTGACAACTGACAAAAAGCCTCTATAAAGGGTAAAACTCTTTACCTGTCCTGGGGTTCTGGGGCTGGGCCGGGGTCGGCGGGGGTTGGTACCGGAGGTCTCAGGGCCTTTGGGGCGCTCTGGGTCGCGGGCTGGTTTGGGCCGGTGCTGCCGAGGACTAGTGCGACCAGCCGGCTGCTGCTGCTGCTGCTGCTGCTGCTGATGATGATGATGATGTTGTTGTTGTTCTTGTTTGTGTTGATTGGTCCATTCCAAACGAAGCTCTCCCTCCTCTGTTGGGTAAGAATGAATGGATGGATAAGACCTCCTAAATTGCCTTGTTGTTGTTTTTTTTGTGTAATGAAAGTGTATTTTCTTTGTTAAACCCACAACTGTATTGTTTTTCAGATGAAGAACCATATGAGTCTGTAATGAAATATTTGTACTACAAACTATTACTGTCAACTACAAATGCCACAGCAGATCAAAATATCTTTTACCAGATGTAAAAGGTTCTTTGAAGGTTTGGGTTGCCTGTGCCGCTTTGTGATCAAACTACATTGAGGCTACTGGGCTACGTTGTGGTCGAGCTGCAGCTCTTATGGTTTGATTGCTATTATTATCCAGGGGTTTGAAGCCTTCAATGTCATAAAGCAGAACAAGTATAATACATTTGCCATTATTGCATTGGGAAAGGATGTGGTAAGAATCAGGCCAGATCAGATAATTAAGTGTTGCATCCTTTAGCCCAGTTTCAGTTTTCTTACCTAGCAAAATGTTTAAGTAACGTTGCAGAATATACATGGTGCATGCTCCCAAAGGAAATGAAAAGGAAATGTGCAAAAGATGGTTTTTTTTCTTAGACTTATGCATTAGTGTTTTACATTTCTGTACAACTTGAGCTTGAGCATTTTTAAATGTACATTGGTAGGGTGTAGTATGTTTACCCTGGCCGACTTGTTGGGCAACTTGCTATTTTTCAAAAGCGACTAGCTACAAATCTGGCTAGTTTTTCAGACCTACATTAAAAATGTTAACGTGTTGACTCCCAAAGAAACAAATTGGTAGAGCTAAAGCTAAAATTTGCTTGTCCAATCCAAACCAGGTTGAATGTTAACAGCGCTTCCCGTACACAACCCAGCCATGACATCATCTGGCGACTCCTATAGCGAATTTTGACTGTGAGTTCCTGTTACGTTTTGCCCTGCACCTAGTGGGTCAGTCTTTTTTTATATATGTCATATCTGCACCAATTAACCAGGTCCTTGTGCACCCATTGGACTAGATTAATTGAAGTGATTCTACTTCTGATTCTCCTCATTATGGTTACTGTTATTACTATTATTGTTATTAGTAGTAGTAGTAATAGTAGTAGTAGTAGTAGTAGAATCAGTAGTAGTGTAGTAATAGACGTGGTAGTATTTGTTAAAAACCAACTTTACCACTTGGTATCAAGCTCGGTGTTTCTTACCCTCCAGGTGTTTCTGTCTCTTGCGTTTGGACCGGCTGCAGCAGACAATGGTGATGACAATCAGCAGCAGAACAAGACCTGAAGAGGCCAGAGACACATCAACAATAACCCTTAACATGTTGTCCTGAAATACTTTTAACAACTACACTGTAACATTTCATCATCAGCTGGGTGTAATTGCATGGCGTTTCAGCTTGACCGCTTATCCTGACGTATGATATACAGTCACATGACATTTTGTGGATGCTCTAATCTGAAATGTGTTGCAGTATATGAGTATATATATATTTTTACAGCACCCCAGTGGAAATCCTTCAAACCTCTAAGCATGGCAGTGTCAGTGCCTTGATCCAGCACAGGACAGACACAGGACAGACATACCTCCTCCACCGGCTAAGATGCCCACCATGATCCAAAAGGGAAAGCCAAATAACTTGTCTGAGGAAGGGGAGGAAGGAGGACATATTAATTCTACAATTGATATGTAATCAATCAAACTGCATCATATCCATTATATCAGAGGTGGGCAAAACTGACCCCGTATATCCACAAACCGATATATGGGTCTAAACATACTAACCAGGGATGGGACTAACATGGCACTCCGGTGAAACAGGCTGGCTGGTTTCAGAGGCGGATGGGTTGGATACTTTACAGGTGAAGCTGTGTCCTTTCAGTTGATCCACGCGCCGACTCAGAGTGTGATCGCTGTTCTTCTCCACCACCTTCTGATTGTCAAGCCATTGGACGCTGAGATTCTGGGCCTGGTGGTTACAACGTATGGATGGATTAGATAAGAGAGGTTGGATAACATTAGACACACGATGCCCACAAGCCTCTCTATCTACGACTCTATTAATCTCCACCCAATCTCTACCCATCTCCATAAACTCTGGTTGTCATTTTGTCTGGAAAAGAAAAACGTCGGAGGATTATTATGTGTTCTGAATTTCTTGTATGTTCTCACCTGGAGGAACTTGCAGGTGAAAGTGACTGACGATGGCGATGATGATGATGATTTGGGACAGGCAACCGTCACTGTAGGTGTTTGGATCTTGTCTGATTAGATTAGATTAGATTAGATTAGATTAGATTAGACTGTAACACTTTACTTGAACTGATGCTTGAAAGGCATTATAAGGCCTCATAAGTACATTATGCACACATACTGAGTGCATGATAATTATTCTAGTCATATGACACAATAAAAATAATGTGGAAAAAGTGAAGTGGATTGAATATTTATATTTATATTTATATTTTATATTTATTAATATTTATATTTATAGGATAACTGTATAGTCAATGATATTAAATTGAATTTAATGATTAAAATAGAAACTCTTTATCTAATATAATTTGCTTATGATGCATCACATTGCACTTCAAGTAAAGTGATACTGACTAGATTAATTGGATCAATTACATCATATTACATCACATTATATAACATTAATATCCTAGAACAAGTAAAAAAAACATTAATCCAACCAGTCACATGTAGTCAGTAATCAGGGTTGAGGTTTTATGAAAGAAATTCATAACATACATCATACTAAGTAGTGTCAAACTGATGTAAATATAATTGATTTTTGTCAATATGGTTGTTGATGATCAGCGACTGGAGGTCATTTACCATTGTTTTTTCCCCCACTATCTTACAGCATAGAGCCTCACATACACGCACGCACACACACACACACACACACACACACACAGGCAGTGGCAGCCAGTTTTTCCTGGAAGGTTGCCGGTTCAAATCCCCGAACCAGCTGGGAAACTGTAGGTGGGGGAAGTGAATGAGTCATGCTCTCTTTTCCCTCAACATCTACTGACAAGGTGGCCCTTGAGCAAGGCACGTAACCCCAAACCACCCCACTGATTTTTGTGGGGGATTTGTGGGGACATTTCATTTCAACTTCCCCACAAAGTCACCTACCCAAAACACATAAAGTGAAGATCCCATCATACACTGAATTTCCGTCCTGGTGAACCTGTGACTTGTATACCGCCTCCATTGTTTTATTCACGTTCCTCAGCTTCAGGGATCCTTTGTCATCGATGTCCTCTTTACTTCCCTTGACAAACTTTCCTGGTTTCCGATGGAAGATTACTTCCAGGCCGCGAAACCATTTCAGGGTGTGTGAATCGGTCAGTGAGTAACCCAGAGGCAGCGTGATGTCCTTGTCCGCTGTAACGTAGGTGCAACTGTCCTGAGAAGCTGAGGGCGGGAAAGTAGGGAGAAGAAACAGGAAGGAAAGTGAACTTCACATCCATCAAATTTATTTTAGGGGGGGTGAGGGCTGCCCTGAACAATCCCACACAAATTTACTGAATTTAATACAAACACATTACAGAATACGGCGATCAGATCTGGTCTAGTCAGTGTCGTCCACCTCTGGATATGATGCAGTTTGATTGATTACATATTTATTGTAGAATTGATCAATACTGCACTGGTCGTCTACGAGAAAGTGCTGTTTCAGAGGCTTTTCCACCCTGACAAGAATACAATTCTGGGAGAAATAGCTGTAATTGTTTTAAATTTAAAGATACTCAGCATCGCCTATCAGCAGTTTCAGTCCAAAAATAGGCAGCAACATCGGTGTGACCTCTGACCTCTGACTATGGAGGGGGCAAAGGAAAAGAGCATTTCCCACCAGGGAGCAGTAGGCGAATTAAATTGAACAATAATTACTGTGTATATATATAAGAAGGATTAGGGAGTAACAGATTACATGTAGTACTCAATGTTGGATTACTTTCCACATTATTTTTTAATAAATCAGGATAAAAAAATATGATGCGCTTATGATGCCTTTTAATGCCTCATGAGCACCACTTCATGATGCATTTTCGGTGATATCGATAGGCCTACTCAACCAGAAATGCAACATTTTTTGAGCTACAGGCGACCAAAAAAACGCACACAGGAATAATAATAATAAACCTGCAAGATTACATAACAATAATAACAATAATAATAACAATAATTCCAAATTATTTTCTGTAAATTGCCGTCAGCTGTGTGACTACATGTTCAATGGATTTTGAAGGCAAAGTGACAGTGAAAACCATCAGATTATCTTTACACTCAATCATTACAGTCTCAGCATTTCTATTTTGAAACCCTGTATGTATTTATTTAGGTGCGCTGAGGTCGGGTGTTTTGTGTTTTACATCCTGCTGTCTGACTGCGAGCAGAACAATCTTTAACTGTTAAAACCACAGGATGCCGAGAAGCCACACAACACGCCGATAAACCAAACTCACTTTGTTTAAGGTCTTTAATTTTAGTTACTTTAGATGAAAATGTGATTTCTCCTTGAAAGTTTGTTACTGTTTGGCTTCCTGTTTTTGCAGCATTAATATACTGGAGTGTAAAAATAAAGGTGATCAGGTGATCCTCAAACAAAAAACTATTTTATTTAACTTGAGGTGTAGGAAAAAGTGTGTGGGTGTTTTCCCAGTACATTCCTCACACTAGGTTTGTATTCGGTAGCATTCGTTTGTATTATGTAGCATTGACATAGTTTAATAGTTTCACTATTAGTGGTAACTGTGGGAAATTGTAAATGGTTAAATCCTTAATTTAAGGAAGTGAAAAGTTGTCTAAATGATTCTCAACAAGCGTACTGATGGTTTCGGTCCTTTTTTTTTAGGACGCATGTATGAGCCATCTATTAAGAAAGGCCTCTGCCATTGAAGTCACTGCAGTTCCCAATGTTAGAGTATAGCAATAATACCCGAGATGGGGTTGTTTTCTGTGGTCGTGCTTTTTATTCTCATGGATGTATTGGAAATATCTCAGGCAGTTTATCAGTAACTTTACTGCTGTGCCTCATACAGCACCGCCATTGCCACCGCCGAGATAAAAATTGGGAAACACATCCACACAGTCCACAATCTAGGAGCCCTGACGATAAAATCCAGACTATCTAATCCACAATAGAGGGAATTCAAGAATCTAAACCAGAATACAGGGTGTTGCAGTTTCTTCAAAAGGCAAATTAATGTTAAAAATTTAAAAAAAGATCAGGATCTTTCCTACTTTGTTGTCTATAGAAATATTTTTTTAAATTGCAGTAATGTTTGTAATGACATGTGCCATAAACATGATGAGTTATTTGAATGACCAACTGCATGATAAAAAAAAAATTGTAATAGTTATTTTTATCTTTATCAATACTGATATTCCAAAAAAAATCAAAGATTCAAAGACTTAAAGGATGGTTTGACTGCCATTGACCTTTAAATGTTGCTATTCTGACAACTTCCTGTAAGGTGAAACAAAGCCTTTTATCTATAAAAGGCTTGACATGAAGGGGTGTGGTAACTATTTTAAGCTAAAGATTTTACTTCCTGGTACCACATTTTTCTGTGAGGCAATATTAGCCCAAATCCTATTCACTACGTGGAAACGTATTTGAAGAGGTTCAGTTTTGTTTTGTAAAACATTGATATCCATCGTTTGAAATTACTTAAAAAATGAAAACATATTCTACTTTTTAACTTACAGTATATAGATATCCAATGAGATATTGAATGATGAACTTTATGTAATGATATTTCCAAAATGGATAAATGGCATTTTGTAATGGTACATGTTTTGTTAAACCAAGTTCACTTCCTCAAGTCAAGTGCTGGATGTCTCAGAACATTTTACAACTTAAGCGTTGAAATTGTCGACAGCATACATTAACATAAACCCATAATTGTTTCTATTGTTTTATATCATATTTTTTTTCTTTTTAATGGTTGACTTGTTTTTACCTTTCTTATTATTTCTACTGTTTCATATTGCTGATTTTAGATTCTGCTTACATTCAAGTTTCTTTTTCACTGCTGAATCCTATTCCTTCCACTGCTGCAACAACCTCATTTTTGTATTTTGGTGGTTTGGGTTAACTGTTTTTGGTTTGTTTCCTAATAGCACTGTGAAATTTTGTTCTGAACCTTTGTTCTTTGTTCTTACCTCCACCAAGGAGGTCATGTTTTTGCCACTATTATAGTTTGTTTGTCTGGCTGTCTGGCTGTCAGCAGGATATCTCAATTCAAGTCTCAAAGATTTGTGACTCCCGCCATTAGATTATCACCTAATGGCATCAAATCATCGTTTTTATCATAATTTTTTGGCCATAACTACGAAACTACCGGAGATAGAGACTTGATTCCAAATCCTAAGGGTCAGGAAATCAATTTAACTAACATTTTAAGCGGTAGGAAATTATATCTTTTGGTGCAACAGCAAGTTGGAGAATTACATCAGCATAGGTTTACCCTCTCTGACTAGTTACTGTAAATCAAATCAACAGAGCAAATTCCTGACACATACATATTGATCTGATTCCAATTACTGTAAAGGATGTGAATTAACAAGAACATTTTTAAAAAATACTCAAAAGTACACAAAATAGCTAGTCCGTTACAGTGTCGAGAATTGTAATTTGTTATTTCCACCCTTGCGAACAAGTGGTTGGCTGTACCTGTGGAGGTGATGATGAAGCAGCAGCAGAGCAGCAGTGTGTTGGTAGAGACGGCAGCCATCATCATCGCCGGCTTCATCTTCAACTGAGAGCAACAGGCACTTCATTATAAAGGTTATTTCCTGTATGAGTGTGTGTGTGTGTGTACATGTGTTCCTTTCGTTGGTGTGAATGTGTGTTATTATGCACCTGTGTGAGTGTGTGTGTGTGTGTGTGTGTGTGGTTTCTAAAGGAAGTGATCCAACTTAGGTGCCCCTCAATACACTAATCTACCTTCATCTCCAAAAGTAAAAAGTAGAGTGACTGCTTGTCATATGTAACACACGTGTGTGTGTGTGTGTGTGTGTGTGTGTGTGTGTGTGTGTGTGTGTGTGTGTGTATGTCAGGGATAGGAATGGTTTAGTGACTGGTTCACTCAGAGTGTAACTGGACGGACCAACTTTCATTTCAGTTTTTCAGTTCAAACATTTCTAACCCATATCATCACATTTCAAAACAGTTTCAGATAACATCAGATGTTCTAAACAGTAATTTGCTATTTTTCAGCTAAAATACACAATAAAATAGAAATAATAATACACTTTTTTTATATAGCAGTTTTTACAAATTGCTTTACAAAGGATGAAAAGCACATAAAATAAACAGCAAAGCAATAAAACAGAAGAATTAAGGCAAGGCAAAAGTCAGTGGCTGCTTGGGACCCATTGGGACCTAATAGGCAACAGAAAAGATACAAAAGTACATGAAAAAATTAAAGCTCAGAATAAAATGTTATCCATGTCTTTGCCACTCCGCTATATCACACAAAGTCTTTGTATGCAGGTTGTAAAGCTTGAAGGTCTCACATCCCCACTCTGTTGAAACTGCCACATGCATACTTTTTGTGTGTATACATCATTTGTACGTCTGGCCCCTGGTCTTGACTCAAACTCTGTAATGCTGTAATATCAGAAAGTTGGATGCAAGAGCGGCTTATTTCTTTAACCTTATTTCATAAACCCACTATAACTCAAGGGTGCTCTTTAATATCATTGATTCAGTTATAAAGCCCTCTTCTAATCACTGCACTGAGGCCTCCCCTAAAAAGTGTGAAGATTTGTTTTACATTCTTTACCAAAAAAGTAGAGGATATAAGACTGCAAATCTCACCCTCTGACAGGGATCTAATTGTCTCTGTAGGTAATTCTGCTGTGATGAGCTTTTTTGCAGCCATTTCTCCCCTGGTCCAGGTGGAATAAGTGTCCAATATCTATAATCAGTAGCTCTCTGGCTGCTGATGTTTTTCCTTCTAGTTTCCTTCTCAAGAATCCCCTCATCTCCTGTAAACTACAGCCCATCTCTAAACTGCCCTCAAAGTAATATCTTTGAGGAATTCCAATCTGGTTGAACTTCACAGCACAGAGACTGATCTGCTCAAAGTGACCAATAATCTTCTTTCAGATCTCAGTGCAGCCTTTGATACAGTAGACCATATCATTTTATTACATTGCTACATTGCAAAAACTGAACTGATATCAGGGACAAACCTCCTATCTTTGCAATAGAACAATGCCAACTCATCCTTATCCTCAGTAGCAATTGCATGTGGGGTCCCATATTATGTTTTCTTACTTACTTCTTTATTATTATTATTATTATTATTATTATTATAATAATATTAATAATAATAATAATAATATTAATAATAATAATATGATTATTTATTAAATGTTTTATAATAAAACTGTATAATAAAAATGTATATTATATGTCTTTGTCACAAAATATAATCTTTGTATTACTGTATGTATGTGATTTGTAATCTCCTGAGGCTGTTGAATAGGGTTGACGTCATTAGTAGAAACAGATCTACTAGAATTGTTCCACAGATTATGCTGCGTTCAGGTTCTATGGGAAAAACAACATGTCAACCACTTGGCGGTTCAAAGCAACGACTTGAAGCGTCTAGAACACCATGAATGTTTTCTGTAGATTTTGGTTGCTCTGCCTTGGCATTTTAAGAAAATCGTTTTGTTGATTTTATTTGAAATGAACCAGTCAGAATTACCAGCTCAAAGGTGAGGTGAACAGTATTTTCAAGTAGGAAGCTCCTATTTACCATCTTTCCTATGTTACATGAATGTAGCATTAGGTCTGGGATTTAAAGCCCCTCTGGTTGGAGAGACAGCAGGCAACTTTTTGGTTAGTGTACATTCCCTGCAACAGGCAACAAAGTGAGATGGTTCAGTGTCTGTTCAAATGTTTCCCAGCAACAAAATATTTCTGTGGGATTAAACCAACAATGCTGTTGTCCCTCAGTATCGACACATATGCAGCTAAAGTTAATACCGATAATGTTAATCCAGACTGTATATCCTGAGTATATTGCCTTGATGTTTCATACAAAAAAAAGTCTTGAACTATCTAAATGATTCAATTTAGCCTACATCTATCTGTTGTTGTTGTAGTTACTGTAAAAGACAAAGGCAGGAAGAGGAAAATATAGGAAAGTTATTTGGACTCCACCATTCATGAACATTTAACTTGTATTGTGTATTTATTGTTGTGTTGAACAGCAGCTCCTGTTCTTCTACATCATAAAATCTATGACCAGTCCTGTCGAGCCCCCATGCTGCCTTCAAAGTCTCCTCGTAAACTCCTGCTTCCATTTGGAAAGTCGTAAATATGACTTTTTGCTGCATTCAAGTGCTCTCTTGTGTGAAATAATAACAAAATGCACCCACTTACTAAAGTAGTTTTTGGTGGCTGTTGTTTAAATTTAGAAATTGACAGGCAGAGAGTTACTTTCTGCTGTAGCAGGATAAACAGGAGACAATGCATATCAGCCATGTAATTGATGTTTTATATAATGTATAAGTCAAAAGTGGTTGTATATGTGCAACAAAGTTAAATAGAGTGAAAGGAGAAACATGTAAAAATACATGTATGTAGTGGTAAATGGTAGTGATGTAGTGGTAAATAAGCTGGTGATCATCATGAGGCAAACAAAAACCTATATAAACAAAAGTCAATTTAATTTTCAGAAAATGTATGCCTTTCTCCTCCAGAAAAAAAACTAGTATACTATGAATTTCACATCATAAAATGTATGTCAGCCTAAGACGGAGGTTAACTCTATTCCACAAATAAGAAGGTGAACAACCTGAATTTGAGTGGGTATACCAGTCCTAAAAAAACAGTTGCGCATCTCCAATCCTAATACCTAAACGTCCGACAGCACTTGAAGGCAGCATCGCACAGCTTGTTTGGCTGCTGTTTCTCCAGGCTGACTGAAGGGATTAAACAAGCCGGGCTGCTTACTCAGCATCCTCGCTGTTGTTTTTCTTTAACGAATCACTGTGAAGCCCTACATAACCTACATAACCTCTGTCTTAGAGAACCGCAATGAAATGTAAACTAAGAATTCTTATTCGAAAAGCGGCGCGCCTCCAATGAGCATCTGGAGCGCGTCACCGTCACTCTCAGCATCTAATAGCTCGTGCCCGATGCGGATGCATGCCATGGGTCGGTAACGCGCCCCGCGGTCTCCGTTCGCAGTCTCCTCTCTCACTGAAACTGAAAAAATAACTGAAAACACGCAGCGATGAATGGATTTGACGTGTAACAGCCCGTACTCTATTTGACTTGGATTTAAAGCGTCGTGCTTGGGTATTTTGGGTGAAAATGGCGACTGGAGCAGGCTGGCAGCCTCCATACACCACCTCCACCAGCAGCACCAAATACACCCCCTCTCCAACATCTACTATGTTTTATGAAGGGAGCTTAACGCTGGAATACACTCAAGACCTGCATCTGAAGATGAGCAAGAAGATTGCACAACTGACCAAGGTCTATTGATGTTGATGTGGATGCAGATGTAGGATGTAGTGGTAAATTAAAGCATGTTGGGATGTAGATGGGAGTAGTATTGTAGATCAGGTTGGGATGATGCTGATGTAGGATGTAGTGGTAATTCAGAGAACGTCAGAATGTGGATGTTGTGTATTTCAGAGCCGGTTGGGATGCTGGTGCTGAAGCAAGTAGTGGTATTTCAGAGCTGGGTGGGACGATGTTGATGTACGATGTAGTTTTATTTGAGAGCGGAGTGGGATGCTGCTAATCTAGGATGGGAACAACGTAGGTTGATGTAGGATGTAGTGGTATTTTAGAGTAGGTTGAGATGAGGCTGATGTAGGATGTAGTGGTAGTTTAGAGTAGGTTGAGATGAGGCTGATGTAGGATGTAGTGGTAGTTTAGACCTGTTTGGAATAATTTTTAGGTATGTGGTGTTGTAGGTTGGGATGATGCTGATGTAGTTTTATTTAGAGGTGGTTGGGATGATGATGATGTAGTTTTATTTAGAGGTGGTTGGGATGATGATGATGTAGGATGTAATATTTTAGAGCTGGTTGGGATGATGCTGATGTAGGATGAAGTTCTATTTTAGAGTAGGTTGGGATGATGATGTAGGATGAAGTTCTATTTTAGAGTAGGTTAGAATGATGCTGAGGTAGGATGAAGTTCTATTTTAGAGTAGGTTAGAATGATGCTGATGTAGGATGAAGTTCTATTTTAGAGTAGGTTAGAATGATGCTGAGGTAGGATGAAGTTCTATTTTAGAGTAGGTTAGAATGATGCTGATGTAGGATGAAGTGCTATTTTAGAGTAGGTTGGGATGATGATGTAGGATGAAGTTCTATTTTAGAGTAGGTTAGAATGATGCTGATGTAGGATGAAGTTCTATTTTAGAGTAGGTTAGAATGATGCTGAGGTAGGATGAAGTTCTATTTTAGAGCAGGTTAGAATGATGCTGATGTAGGATGAAGTTCTATTTTAGAGTAGGTTAGAATGATGCTGAGGTAGGATGAAGTTCTATTTTAGAGTAGGTTGGGATGATGATGTAGGATGAAGTTCTATTTTAGAGAAGTTTAGAATGATGCTGATGTAGGATGAAGTTCTATTTTAGAGCAGGTTAGAATGATGCTGAGGTAGGATGAAGTTCTATTTTAGAGCAGGTTAGAATGATGCTGATGTAGGATGAAGTTCTATTTTAGAGCTGGTTAGAATGATGCTGAGGTAGGATGAAGTTCTATTTTAGAGCAGGTTAGAATGATGATGGTTTAAGAATGAGGCGGTGTTATGGGTTGGGATGATGCTGATGTAGGATGTTGTGGTATGTGGTATGTTATCTCACTGTCCTGCATCTACATCAGGCTGATAGGTGACCAGTACACTCTAAATACCAAGGAAAGGTTTGTTTCTGTTGCTGATTAATAGGCTTGTGGTATTGTTGAGGAGGTGAGGTCATGGTGGCTTGGTAGTATACTCTAGTATACTCTACCTAGAAAAAGCGGTGACTATACTGTAAACATTTGATTAGGCTGAGAGGTGGGTGTTCTCTAAATGCCCAGAGAAAGACGTTGGTATACTCGGCAAGGCTGCGAATTCACCCTCAACCGCACCAGTGTTTATCCCATGTGTGTTTTCCGCCATCAGAGGGCTGCTATTGCCGCCCAAGGGCTGAAGGAAGTTATGTAATCTTGGGGAGATGCAGGGGTTTGGCAGTGCTTACTTCTTTATAGTCTACCTGAAACCAGTATAGGATACGAGGATGCTACGCCCCTCAGTTGAACCCGAATGGAGTTTAATCAGCAGCTACATTTACGCGTACGAGGAATTTGCCGTCGTGAAGCGATGTGAAACAAAATGTAATACAGAAAGACAAAATAAATACAGCAAAGTATACAATAACGCTGTGCACTGTGAGAGACAGGAGGCAAGTAGGAAGACGAGAACAGATTTTACAAAATATAGGCTACATGTAGACTGTGGTTATCATGCAGTGCTTCTAGTGGTTCTCACAGGTTCCTAGGTTTTGTTTTTTACTAATGCTTTTATTGGATTTTACAGACCATCCAACTGATTACAATTACAAAGAAAAAAAAGGAGGAAGGGAAGGGTGGAGCATGAACCCAAGTCTCCCCTTAATAGCTGTTTTTCCATAGATAGGGAGGCTGGTTGGTTTTTCAGGACTATTCCAAAGCGTAGCAATTGTTGACTTGTAAACCGAAATATGCTCATGCTTGTTGCTAGTCCAATGTGTCCATATGTTATAGTTTATAGCAGAAATACCAAGTGTGGTACATAGTGGAAGACCGACACAAACAATATGACACTCATTCCCTTCCTGTCTTCTAGACATCTTTAATAACAGGACTTCATTCCCTTGCAATGCAATAAGACCTCTTCTTCATTACATTTGATGCAGTGGATGGTGTGATACAGTGGGTATAATAAGAGTTTGAACGTTGTGTTAAGGGCTTGGGATTTCAACGTGTATGTTTTAATGAGGCTGGATCGCAGTGTGAGACATTTAATTAACCAAATTCCGTTGTTTTTTTTCAGGAATTTGAGTGTGTTTTACAGATCACACGCTGGCTCAGTGTGTTCTGTCTGGGCCTCCTTTTTCAAACTTACAACATAATTTACAAGAGTCATGCCTGATTTATGCCTCTGTGTTTTGCTCGTGGAAATGCGTCTGTGCAGGGTGTTTGCAGTCTGCCGAGGCCATGTTCTTACGCCACATCTCGCTTACGGCGCTGAATGCGTTGCTCTCAGATGGAGGCTCATTCATTTCAAATGAGAGAATCCCTTACTGTTGGGTTTGTTCTACTTATGTGTAGATGATGCATGAGTAAACTAACCCCATGTTGTTTTACCCTGTCTTTGGCTAGCCCTCGGTGACGTTTTTGTCATGAAAGCATTTGTAAATTGCAATGAAAATGTATACAGTAACTAGAGTTAGACTGATATTTTGGTTTGCTAATATCAGGCAGATATTGGGTTTATGGAATGTTCCTCTATTTATTTATTTATTTATTTATTTATTTATGCCTATATGGCCAAAGGTGTTTAATGAAGACATCATTAAAATTAGATTTTGTTTGGGCGAATAAACTTGAAGTTATTGCAGTCCAGTAAACACGAATGGACGTGGGTTTTCATTGGCTCCCCTCACTTAAGACTTCCAGAAAATGAAGCGGATAGTTTATTAACAGACGTTTCACATGGAAATACTGTATATTACAGGCAATTTCCTGCATATATCCCAAGTCATGAGAATAATCCAGCTGTTGCTTTAAATTCCAGGATTACAAACCCTGTGCCCAACGCTGGGAATGGCAGGTGCTCCACAATACACAAGTTTTTACAAGTAGTTTGTGTATTCCTTGTTGGCGGCTGGGATGGACACATGAGGCTAGAACGACCAAGTCAGATCCAGAAGTGCAATAGCTTTGCGTTTTATCACAGCACCTCCATCGGGCGTGGTCGTATGGTGGGCGCTCCACCGGTTCACATAGCGGCGTCGGCGTCTGTACGCTGTAATTGATGTGATTTTGACGGGGGGTTGCTATTGATCTCTCTCCCTGCTCTCGCTCTTTAAATGATGCGGCACAAGGAGTGATACGAAACAGAAACCCCTCGGCGCCAAAATGCAATCTGCATTCACATTTCTCAAGTCATATTCATTGGGTGATTCAATAGGTGAGTTGTCTGACTGAGCTAATGCAATCTAATGCAATCAGTAGGGAGGAGGGCAAAAGGCTCGATATTAAATTCACTACCAAATGCACTGGCTCGCTGCTCTTGCCTCGTCTGACTGTGGGTTTGTGATGTAACGGGGCGATGCATCGGGATCAGTTCAGGTTCCCTTGTAGCTGAAGCTTGTAGCAGCAGCAACGTCAGAAAGAGCAGAGCTGAAGTGTTGCTACACGATTAGGAGGACAAACTGGAACATTTTCACCGCGTCGCGACGAATAAAAATAGCAGACAAAAAGCTCAAATGTCAAGGGATCCCATTGAGGCTACTTCTGAGGACAAAAGACTTTATTAATCCTTTATTAATTAGTGACTATGGTGATAATCCTCTGTTGAGGCTGAGAGTGGAGCAACAGGAATCATCCCTCCCGACACCAGGTTAGCGCCGAACACTACATTCACCTACCGTCTAATAACCTTTTAATAAGGATAATTTCACTGTTGTTCCAAATGAACTGACAATGAACGGCAGACCGACTTTGTGGACCCGGGGGGGGATTTTGTTTGAATTTCCACACGAGCTTTCTTCTCCAGTCCAATCCAATCAATACTGAACTAGAAAATGCCCCCCTTTCACCCCAGAAGCCCCCTGGGTGCCTTCTAGTCAACTCTACTGCCTTTTCCCATTCATTCTCAATTGAGCACACATTTGACATCTTTCTTCTTGATTCTGATTATTGTTGATTTTCAATGGGGAGTTTTAGTGTCCCATGGTTAAAAAGGCTTTTCCGCCCCGCCAGAAATGCAATTCTGGGAGAAACACGTATCCTGTGTAATGTTTACGATATTTTATGCATGAAAATGGTCAAAATATCAGTATCACTTTTAGAAAACCCACATCATTCGAGCCCGTATAGATGACATCTCAGGTTCATATTTTAGCTCTCTGGTTTCGGGCTTGGTGAGTCTTTTGACAGTAATAAAACTAGCATGCGATAATCCAGGGACGTCCTATAACCTTCCTCTGTCCCATGCTCCCTGTCCTGGTTTAAAAACCACTGGCTGTGTCTGGATCAGTAGTACTGCCCTGCATGGGTAGATCTTCACTGAAACCTTGCCAGCGGGCCAGTTCTCAGGGGGAGGAACAGCGATGCCGGTGATTTAATTAAAAGCATACTTTTCTGCTACTTAATGATCTGGCTTACATCTTCTGGTATACTCCCTTGTGTAGGTACAGCTCCATGTAACAGGGACAATTGCTATTTTGTAGTTTGGACCAGCAAGGAGGGCCAATGCACAAAAATTGACAAATATGATCCGTTGTCTTTAGTTTAATATGACTTTTGAACATGGGCTTATGATATATGGAGCACATGAAGCCAACATCAGAAGCACTGTGTGGCGGACTGGAGGGAGGGTGGGGGGAGGCTTAATTGGATCCAGGAGAGAGGTGAGTTAGTGGACTGCTTCTTTCCTGGATCCGGTTCCAGCTGCAGCCAGTTGGGACTGATTGCAGCTGGGGCCTTTTTAACGTGTGTGTGAATGTGAGTGTGAGAGAGGGACGCGCCAGTGTGAGAGGCTGGCGCGTGGATGTGGAGAGACGGGGGCCAGCGCCAGCGGGAGCGACGGAGCGGGTGCGGGCCGTCTCCTGCCGCGGCGTCCGGCGGAGGTCCACGGAGGACGCAGTCGGGAGCCACCTGCAAGGGCTGACCAGTCGGGGTTGGGGCAGGACGCCCCTGGAAGCCTGGCAGGCTGGGGCAGCCTTGGGGCTCCGCGGCGGGCCCACCGGGACCGAAGGAGGGCGCCGGCGGAGGGAGACGGCGCCGACGGCGCGCTGCCGTCAACCCGGGCCGTTGGTATTGTTGCTGGTATTGTGTGGACAATAAAACGGCCCTGCTGGCCAATTAACTCTCCCCTGCCTATGTCTCTGTCTGTCAAGGACCCCGGTTATGTGGCACCCTGCCACACACTGATATAAATACATTTTCAATCTTTTGAGATGTTTAGAAATTAAGATTTACCCTTTAAATTGGTAGTTTCGCATTTTCGGTTTCTTCTTTTGTGTCTGTCTCTCTCTGCCTTTTTGCGAACACTCACTCACTCACACACTGGCTGTTGGGTAAATAGACAAGTGACAGCCCATAGTGTACATGGCTGATATTTTGTGTTGATAATCTCTATCATTAAATTTGATGCCAAAAGAAACCCAAGTAATTACAAGTAATCAACGTTTCACCCAGAATTGTATTCTTGTCATGGTGAAAAAGCCTCTGAAACAACATTTAGACCATCGTGGGAAACTAAAACAATCCATTGAAAACCCATGTGTGGCAGGAATGAGAGGCAGAGGCGAGGTTGTGCCTCATTACCCCCAGCCATGGGCGTAGATTCCTATATAACTGGTATGGACGTGTCCCTACCACTTTTTTGACAATGCCATTTTGTCTATGTCACTTTCACATTAAATTAAAGGTAACTTTACATCAAAACAAACAAAAGTGACTCTTAAAAACATGTCTCTAGAACCATTGTTGCCTGGAGATCTATACAGACTCACCAGTTATGACCCTCACACTAAGGTGGACTATATTCTGCTTGCCTACCTTATTTAGCAGTACAGGATTCTGAATCCTTAGCTCAAAGGCGAGGGGTACTCGTCCAGCTTCTAACTGTTTTCTATCCTGAAGCCTTCCCTACTACCACCCTATCTGCACCCTTACAGGCCTTTGTAAAGATACAGCATAAGGCCGCTTCAGTTAACAACAGCTCCCCTCTAAATGAACTAGAGAAGCAATTTTTCTCTACTTTAAGTGCAGTAAAGTATTTATTTAAGCTTTAGCTCAGCAGTCAATCAACAAGTTAAAAATGACAGTATAAAGAAGTATAAAGAATCAAATGATAATCATTTTGGAGAGAGAGATAAAGGTTTTCTCACCTAACCTAGCCCTCAATACGAACCAAAATGGTCCGGAAGGAGTGAAGTCTTGATCAATCTTCAGTGCTTCTTCAGTGAAGATGACAAGTACGATGGGAAGTGCCAAATGTCCCATGACAGGATGATAGAAAGCTTATGCCAGCTCTTTCACTTCCCTATTTGCTTGACCACCTGGATTCAATTCTGGATTTATCTGGATTTTTATGCTGATTCCTTCTTTTTACTTAAGACCTTATGATTAGTTCATCTTACAGTAATTTGCCCTGTCCCTAGGGTCACACTTCATACAGTCATTATTCTCTAAACATTGTGTTACATTTCTTTCATTATATCATGATTAAACACATTCTATATTCGTTACTCTTGATTAGTAACATGATATCAAAATAAATGCTTAGCTGTTTATAGCGTTTCCCTCTTATTCTGATTCAAACATCCCTGTCTTTGAACCTCCAGCCACGCTTGGGTTCTTCCTCAGGCTGTTCTTCTTCATCCTCTTCTTCTTCAATCTTAATTTGGTCTTCGATGAGTTCTTGCTTCGTGACCTCTTCTGGTTGGGCCTGCTGCTTTACCGCCCTTTCTGCCTGTAGCATTACTTTCAAGAGGGCTGAATCCAGTCCATCCAATACTTCTCCAGTTTCAGGATCCACACAGCCTTTTTTTGGGGTGGGCCATTGGTCGAGTAGGTAGTATCCTCCTGCTCCCTCGAGGTCACTTCTTTTCACCTCTGCTGCAATGGACCCAGCCACCTTCATAGTGGTCATTCCACTTGGGCCTGGACGCGCCGTGCTTGGACCTGAGACTTTGCGGCTGAAGGGCGCTATTTGCCTCACTGGTAGCGATGCTGGCCGCTTGGGTGCTATCGCCACGTACCTAGGGGGTCCGACTGTTGGGCGCTTGATGGGCTGTGGAACTGGATGTGCCCAAATGTGCTGTGGGGTGACGGGCATTAGAGAGACCATTAGATGGCGTCCTTTCTCAGTTGTTGATTTCACAGCTGCCCCATGTTCTGGGTCAACTGCTTTCCCAGCTGTACCTTGAGTTGGATTAGCTGAGACGTCCGTTATTGTGACACCATGCAGATTATGTGCCTACCTACCTACAGATGCAACATCTGTAGTCAGGTAACGTAAACTCATAGCAGACAAAGCTTGACTTAGGCTTTCTTAGTTCTAGATGTTAGCTAGCTACGTACGCTAGCAGGAAGGCATTTGTGAAAATGTTCATGTCAAGAAACGCAGAACGCTCTGCTGCCTCGAGGCGACTGGTTGCCCCGTCGCTCAGAGGTCCCTGCGGCCGATCTACACGGTCACGGCTCTTCTCTGTCCTGGCCCCGCAGTGGTGGAATGAACTCCCCACTGATGTCAGGACAGCAGAGTCGTTGCCAATCTTCCGCCGCAGGCTGAAAACCCACCTCTTCAGGAAACACTACCCTGACCCTTCCTCTTAGCCATGCCTATTTGTCGTCAATTATGTGTCTGAGCTCTTGTTTATTGACTCTTGTTTATTTGATACACTTATTTGTCTTAGCTCTTGTTTATTTGATTCTCTTATTTGTCTCATTTGTTTAAGATAAAGTAGGTTGCTAACTTATTGCACTCTTACCTTAACACTAGTTATGCTCTTAGTTGCTTGTTTAGGAAGGAAATGCACTTACGATTTCTGGTGACTAGTAGTTCTCTTGCCTACCTATGTTGAATGCACTCATTGTAAGTCGCTTTGGATAAAAGCGTCTGCTAAATGACTGTAATGTAATGTAATGTAAAGAAAAAGAAGGCTAGGCACCTGCTAGTGAAATGTGTAGCTAACTGAAACGGCTGGCGTTATCGATACGTAACGTAGCTAATGTCTTCCAGCTAATGTTAGGTTAGTTAACTTTAGCTAGCCTATTGACAGCCTATTGATCAACGTTAGCTAGCTAGCTAATGATGAATGCATACACTGCTATATTTTAACAGACACAAACGGAGGCAGGATCAGACTCACCCTCAGATGTGAGGAGACAGAGGAGAGATTTTTTTCCTTTTCGGTTCCCAGCAGTAAAACTACTTGGACCCCTGAAAGATCTTCGGTGCCACAAATTATGCCAAATATTGTAAAAAAAAAAAAAAATG
Organism: Hoplostethus atlanticus; assembly: GCA_034670405.1. Lineage (NCBI taxonomy): Eukaryota > Metazoa > Chordata > Actinopteri > Trachichthyiformes > Trachichthyidae > Hoplostethus > Hoplostethus atlanticus. The sequence continues at coordinate 1,291,570 of JAXDDX010000081.1, read as the reverse complement.
CAGGAAATTGCACCCACCTTAAATGTCCCTATCACTTCTGAAATGTAAACTCCACCCCTGCCCGGAGGCTTGTGAGTAGTCGAGGTGATGCTGACAAAGGTAGGACGGTTTTGCTGTCCCACCATGATAATAATTATGGAGGGTTCGCTGTCTCAGCCTCTGTTCATGGCAGAGTCTTAATTATACGGGTTAATCTGATTACATAATAGTTTTATTGTTGATCAATTTGCACTCACTAAACAAGCTCAGATGCACTGCTACACACACACTTGCACATACCCATGCAAGTTGCTCAAAACTTACTGCATCACTGTAGGTCGTTTTCCTGTGCTCTTGTTACCTTATCGGATATGTGCTATTTTTCCGTTATTGTAGTTGTTTGTAAAAGTAAATATTTTGCTGTCTAAATATTACAAGTTACTCCCAGCGAAGAAGAAGGCTGCAAATTAATGCTGTAATTGTGTAAAATCTACTACAAGGTTTTTGACATTTGACATTTCAAAACATCCAAAACCACAGTCTACTATTTTGTGACATTGGGGAAATTGTATAACATTTCCCATTCAGCTTAAATGTAATTCATCATAAAGAACAAAAAAAATATTTGCATGGAAACCCAGCAATAGAGATAGACAAGGAGACAGACAGACAGGAATGGAGGAAAATTAAGAGACAGTGAAGAAGAGAGATGAAGAGAAACAGAGTGAGAGAAAGAAGACAAAAGGATGAAAGCAAAGGGAAGAGGACAGATATGAAAGCACCAGGTGCACTCATGTCTTTAAAATAATAATGTGTAATGGAAAGAATATTTTCATGGCTGATTTACTGCTGGCAGTCCTCACGCCCAAGAAGATGAGCAGGCTGAAAACTGCTGTACCTTACTATCACATCTGCCTTATGTGCTGTTGTGGTAACACCAGTGATGTTGACAGACAGTTCAGAAAAAAACATGAAAGACAATTCAGGAAAATTATCAATCAAAAGACAGTAAGGAAAAGCACAGCAGTTCAGAACAAAAACATACAGATAGAGACAGAGTCCATAAGAATGAGACAGTTCAGTAAAACAGAAAAAGAAGTTTGTAAAAAAAAACGACAGTAAAGACAGAGAAAGTTCAGCAAAAAGACAAAACATTTTAGACCAAAGAATACAGACTGATCGACAGACAAAAACAGAATCAGACAGTTCAAAACAAAGACATGGACAAAACAGAAAAGTCAGTTGAGAAAAATGATGAATGGACCGAAAGACAGACATGCATTTCAGGAGAATGAGAGATAGATCTGAAAAAAGACAAAAGACAGTTCAGAAAAATAACAGATTAAACACTGAGGGACAATGCTAGACAGTGGTGAAAGATAACTTGAGGAAAAATGAGGAAATAAATCATGTGGGACTTGTGGGGCACCAAGTTCTGTATTATATTGCACTGTGCAAAAGTCTTAGGCACATGTAATACCTTTGTAATACCATGTAATACCATATAATACCTTTTCAGGTATTATAAAGGTTTTATTGCTTCATGGGCACATCATTTAGTGATATTCTTCATTTGAGAAATATGGATCTCACAATTTCAGCAAAATCAATCACTTCATTTCACTAATAAAGACTCTCATCTCTCCTCCTCTTCCTCCTCCTCTCCTCTCTCTTCTTCTCTGTAGGTAATTTATGCTCTCAACACCAAGAACGATGAACATGAAGAAGAAATCGAGTCTCTGAAAGAAGCCCACGAGGACGAGGTACAAACACCAGAAACCGCCGTGCACTTTCTCATTCTGCAATGTGTGGTGATGTTGTGTAAAATGTGTGGTTCAAACGAAGAAAGATCTGCTCACTGATTGGAGAAAATACTCAAGTGATGTCATCCATCACCTCTGCTTATATATGACTATTTCTTAGGATGTCTGAGAAAATGTCTTCACTATTCATTTCAATGGAGTGTTTTACTGCCCCATGGTCTAAATGCAGCTAATTTTAGTGTTAGTTTCAATGGAGAGTTTAGTGTCCTGTGGCCTAGATGCAGTTAATTGCAATAGTAATTGATTTCAGTGGAGAGTTTTGGTGTACCATAATCTAAATGTTGTTAATTTGATTAGTATTGGTTTCAATGGGGAGTTTTAGTGTCCCATGGTCTAAATGCAGTCAATTTCATTAATATTGGTTTCAATGGGGAGTTTTAGTGTCCCGTGGTCTAAATGCAGTTCATTTCATTAGTATTGGTTTCAATGGGGAGCTTTAGTGTCCTGTGGTTTAAATGCAGTTAATTTCAATAGTGTTGGTTTCAATGGGGAGTTTTAGTGTCCCAAGGTCTAAAAGCTGTTCATTTTAGTTAGCATTGGTTTCAGTAGGGAGTTTTAGTGTCCCAAGGTCTAAATGCAGTTCATTTAATTAGTATTGGTTTCAATGGGGAGCTTTAGTGTCCTGTGGTTTAAATGCAGTTAATTTCAATAGTGTTGGTTTCAATGGGGAGTTTTAGTGTCCCAAGGTCTAAAAGCTGTTCATTTTAGTTAGCATTGGTTTCAGTAGGGAGTTTTAGTGTCCCAAGGTCTAAATGCTGCGCCAGAGAATATAATTTGCATTGGTTTCAGTGGAGAGTTTTAGTTTCCTGTGGTCTAAATTATGTTATTGTGATTACTCTTGGTTTCAATGGGAAGTTTTAGTACCCTGGTGTGCCTGCTCTTGATTTATTCATTTCTGCATTCTTCTCTCTATTTCTTATTCAACATTAATTGTTTAATGTGGTCTACTGTATTTTCACATGGCCATGGCCTACATATCGTCATGGAATTAAATCATTTTCAGAGCGTTATTCTCAACAGCGTGCACTCTCTGTTTCTTAATTACTGCTTTTCCCGGCATAGAACCTGTAAAGCAATTACTTTTCACACACTCAGTAATTCCACCTGATTATAATGCCTGATTACTAAGACCATAACTGATATCACCACTGCATTTTTAACATGCATATTATGACTTTTTTGTCACATTGTATTGTGCAGTGATGTAGTGATGTGTGCAGATCCATGTAAGAAAACTGTCTGTGCACTAATTCCTTTTTCATGAAGCTAAAATATAAGTTGAAGTGATAATATGTTTTTTTCACTATGAAATTAACAGTTAACAGCTGGTTTGAACTGTAGAATTGCAGAATCACGCAATGAAAGTTCATGGCTTGTTGCCCCTTCTGTTAGACCCCCCCGACATCCATCGGCCTTTCTAGCATCATTTTTTTTCATGCCGTGGCGGGTGTGTGTTTGTTTTGTTTTTTTCTTCCTGCTCAGGTCCAACACATCGTGACAGAAACCAGAGACAAGATCATGCAGTACAAGAGTAAGATGGCAGACGAGGCGGACCTGAGGCGACGGCTGGCCAGTCTGGAGGAATCCGTTGACCTTCACGAACACATGAAGAGACAGGTCGTTCTCAGAGGAGCCCCGTTTAGTTGGCTTTGGATTCATTTAGTTTGAGTCTACTGGGTAAACCGGTAGAACCTAACAAACTCACAAAAAGACTGATAATGTAATATCTGACAGATAATTGGCCAAATGTGATTGAATGTCCCTCTAAATGGTTTTAAAATGTAAGAACAAATTTGAATGTAATAAACATCATTAATGTAATTATTTCATTAACAGGTTTTATTACATTTTTGACTCATTTAGAGGGACATTTCATGACATTTCTGACTCATTATTACACTATCCAGCAGTTGCTACAGACCCTGTGAGTCTGTGGTATGTGTAATAGAATAGAACTGAGCTGAATGTAATATAAGGTAATTGCTCGCCGGTAGCCCCCGCTGAGTTGAATTGAACACAATCGAATTGAGCTGAGTGGCATCTAATGTTACGGGACATAATGAAATTCCATGCAATCGCTAGTTGTAATGTTGTGTGTTGTGCAGTGCAGCTGTTGTAATTGTGTTGTAACGCGATGTGACTGTCAGGCCCTGGCGGAGTTTGAAATGTACAGACAGAGAATGGAGGATTCCCAGCTCTGCACTGAGGCCCAGCACACACAGAGAGTGGTTTCCATGAGCAGAGAGGTAAGGCTTTATATACACACACACAGTATATAATCATGTGGAGTGGGAATAGAATAAGTTCTACTGTTGTCTGGGGATGATGTGATTTTTTATCTTTGTTGTTCTTCACTTTGGTATGAACAACAGTGATATTAGAAGTGTTTTTGGACACAAGTCTCATTGACTTGACGATTTTTGCGTAGCTTGTATTGACCAATCAGCGTTGTTCAGTACTGCGACTCCGCCCCAATGTTTCCTGGTCCCCCAAAAGGTACTACCTCGCCAGCAGGAACATTTTGGGTCCATGAACTATCCAACAGGAACCTGTCCCTGTGGGAAAGGTTGAAGTTCCTGGAACTAAGTACCAATAGTACTAAGTTCTTGGAGAGTTCCTGCGGTCGAAAAAAACAACTTATTATAGTCAGTCCTCTTGATACTTGAGCAATAACATACTGGTATGGTATTGCTGGTATGGTAGTTATTGGCACGAAGAAGGATAAAGATACAAGCTGTGGGTTTTGATTTAATAATTTTATTTTGGCCCTCCACCAACAAGAAAATTATTCCCTATTGCTGAGCAAAGAACGTCTGCCCTGAAATTTATTGCCTGACCTTTTTGCTATGACAGCTGACAGTATATAACAGCTAGACATGAGTCTCTTTTTTATTGCCATCCATTTCCATCATGTTGAGAAGCTGTGAGCATTTGGCGTAGCACTGACTGAGATGCAGCTAATAACCACAAATAAATGATAACAATATAATTTAATAGAGTTGAATGTTTTCTACAGGTGGAAGAGATGCAGAGGGATTTTGAAGGGGAGCTGAGAGCATTTGGCTCGGCACAGATTGAGATTCACTTGCCAATAACACATACGTGATTATAACGGAGCAGAATAAACTGGAGGATTTTCTACCGCCTCAACAGGTGGAGGAGATGCGTCGGGATTTCGAGGAGAAGTTGCGGGCGTTCGGCCAGGCCCAGGCCCAGTTCGAGGCCGAAAAACGGCGAGCGCTGGAGGAGCTACGGGCTGGCCACTGCCTGGAGGTGGAGGAGCTCCTCAACAACCAGCAGAACCAGAGCGCCAGCTCCACCGAAGACCAGGAGAGACTGGCCGAGCTCCATAGACAAGAGGTGGGCTGGGAGACAGACAGCAATGGAGATACAGGCTTTACAAGGCAGGATGCCGATGTTTTTGGATTGAAGCTTGCTTTGCTGAGTCTCTATGGAGTTTTGCTCTTTCAGAGGGTTTTCGAGCTTATTGAGCCTTGACCGAAGTTTTCATTTTCAGCTGAAGTTTTTCTTATGTAGCCTTGACCTTATCCAAAGTTGTTTTACTCCCTAACCTTATCCAAAGTTGTCAAAGCTACTGAACCTTAACCGAAGTAGTTTGATTTGATTTCGTCCTACGCAGCGATAGGTTATGTGGCTGGCCATGCGCAAATCAAGGGTGCAGAACTTTTCTTAAGGTATCGCACAAACATTGTGAGAACTCGCTGAACTGCAAATGTCTTGATTCGCGGAAAAAGGTCCTAGGACAGATTCTGACCCAGGTCCTTTTTCCGCGAATCATCCCCATCCTGTGTCTCTCTCTCTCTCGCTCTGTCTCTCTCTCTCTCTCTATCTGTCTATCTCCCTCTCTGCAGGTAGAGGCGCTGATGGAGAGGGTGGAGGAGCTGACGAAGGATAAGGTCCGTCTGGTGGAGGATTACGAGGCCAAGCTGGCCAAGGCTCAGGAGTATTACGAGAGAGAGCTGGAGGCCATGAGGCGAATGCACCAGCTCACCGCTGAGAACCTGCTGGCCTGGAAAAGGACCGAGGTAAAGCAACGTTACAGTAAAACCTCTGTTAAACAGCCTCTAGTAAGGTCCTTGAAATGAGTCAAGGTCAGAAACATGGGCATCCGCTGGGTGTTCGAAAAAGTGCAAGTACACCAAAAAGCTACTCAGTTACACGGACAAGAGTAAATGTAATTCATAACCTCCATGCTTGTTTTTTATGAAGGGTTTTGAGAAAATTAAGGTTTTGATGAATGGATTGCCTTGAAAGTTGACTTTTCAAAATTAAAATGTAGCACCCAAATTTGTCAGTATACCTCAGTTCTTTGGCCCTCTCTCTCTCTCTATATATATATATATACCCTTATATATAAACCAAACAAATTTGTGTTGCTCCTATTCTTAAAAGTGTATTTATCTGAATAAAGTCAACTTTATCTTTTTTTCTCAATACCTAAGAGGGTCAGTGTTAATTTTTTGTGTTTTTAAAAAAAAAATCCATGTTAAGGTTGAGCTCCGTAAGGAGTTCCAGGCTCAGGAAGCCGCCCTGCAGCGCTCGCTGTCCAAGCTGAGGACAGAGCTGCAGAAAGCCCAGGAGGAAGCCAGGGAGAACCGGGACAAGACCAACCGACTGCAGACGTCGCTGACCAATGCCGAGGGAACCATCAAGGTAACGCAGAGTCTCCGATGTTGAAACACTCTTTTCTACCCAGTTATTCCTCTGTTTATTCCAAACAAACCTGAGGATTTTTCCCAGGAAAGACCTACGTGTAAAAGCTTTCATTAAAATGGGAAAATGTAGCAGATTATTACTTTAAACAGTCACCGATTGCAAAAAATATAGAAGCACTGATGCATTGCAAATATGCAGAGAAGACTTGTTGTGTGGTTTGCAGCTGCCTTCCAATAAATCAGATTACAAAATGAATCAGAGTGCAAAATACCAAAAAGCAGTAATACGCTCTTTGCTGCTACTGTCTCAATGAAAATTACAGTGCAAAAGAAAAGCACAGTGGTGTTATCTTGGATGGCACAGGACAGGCAGCTACAGCTTCATGCTTCCTTGTAATGAGTGTGATTATGTTGTTCAATTCAGGTGGGAAAATTGGATAAATTGTTGTCTATTTTTGTTTTCAGCTAAGTTTTTTTTCGCCCCAAAGCCTTAGGGGGAAAACTCAAGGAACTCAAAACCCAGAGGTTGAAAATCCAGGATGTCATGCATTGTTGTCTTGTGTGTGTGTGTGTGTGTGTGTGTGTGTGATCCAGAACCTCCACAAGCAGCTGGAGGAAGCCATCCAGGACGGAGAGATCTGGGTGATGCAGCTGAAAGACACAGAGTACGAACTGGATGGCAGCAGGGGCCGAGTTCAACAGCAGGCCAATGAAATACTCCACAAAGCCAGTAAGATACGCCCCTTCATATTCTACAAACACCACCACTATTAAACAACAACAACTAAATAAACGGGAAAAAGATCTCACCATCATTGCTAATAATGACTTAAAATCTATCTACCTATGTACCATCGACCCATCATGTTCATCAAAGGTGTGGAGAAGGGGGGGGGGGGGGGGGGGGGGGGGGGGGTGATAGTCCTGGAGAGGCATGTTCACTACACCACAATATACTAGTCTTGTACAAATAGGGCTCTGGATCACAATTTTGTAGAGACATCTTTATATCATTGTTGGGATTTTGAACACAGTCGCATTCAGATGTAGCAGTAGAGCCGTGTTGCTGTTTTCAGCCTCTAGCCGAGTCAGCTCGAATTGAAAGTGCAAAGTTGTGCTTTACCTCCCTCTTTCACCCCAGACGGATGAATATTTCAATTCAAGTTGATGGGAAAACCCCCAGTGCCGGTGGTCTCATTTACACTGGGCACTCAAATCACGATGCAGATACCAGATAGATCCAGATTATGTCTAGAGAGAGCGCCAGGCTTCATTTATATAACAGCAGTAAACACTCAGAAGAACAATCTGAACAGAAGAACAGATTTTTGTGGGTTGAGCTGACCGCCGGTGGAAAGCATAATCCATTCCTTCTTGGCTGAATTTAAAGATGTGTTAAATTGTGGACACATCTCACTCCACCTTTTAGCTGCTTTGGGACTTAATAAGGCCATTGATTCACCTTAGACTGCAGCAGTTTTTTCTTGCTATTCGAAGCCTTTAGCCCATCCAGTGTCTGCTTTGTCTTTCAGTACGATGGATATTTTAGAGAATAAAAGTAATAGAGAGAGCAGAAATAGCATTGTTTTATTGGGTTTTAGGTTGACGTTGCACTACCTCAAGACTGGTCGATGAAGTTTGAAATCTTATTATGTGACCTCTTACTCCACTACCTTCTCTCATCTAAGAAGTGCTGAGTTGGGAGTAAGGCTAAGGTCACATCATTATATGCACTGTTAAACTGGAAAGTTAACTGGGCAAGATTAGCCCGGTCAGTGCAGTTTCATATGTCTTCTAGCAGGTAACTCTTATCCGATACCAAAATGAACTGACAGCAATGTGGAAAAGACGTGTGTTGAGAGTAACAATAACAAAAGACATCACATCTGCCTTCAAGTGACACCATGTCATCAGTGCTCCACACTAGGTCTCAGCTGTAATACAGGGGACAATAACAAACCCAATAGGGAATGAATTGATTAGAAGTTCATCCCTCCACCATTTCTTTTGACCTACTGAGAAGATTGTGGGACCTTTAAAAGTCACTAAAACTGCCCATTCAAGGAGTGAAATGTAAACATTTATCCCTTTTTGCGTTCCATTTTCAGTCATTTTAGTCAGTACTGTGACGTCTTTTTCCTTGGATTTTCTGTTAATTAAGTTTCTGTAGGGGGTACTCATCTTTTTTTGACTGTTCAGACATGTGGAGTTGAAAATCTACACCAACTCCGCTCTTTTTTCAAACCCTTCGCCACCTGGTCTCTGCATTCGGGCATCGGCTACGGCCCTTTAAGCCATAGTAGATGCATCATTTCCTGTGCATGCATCACTTTTGCCAGGAAGGGCGGACCCAGCTGGCAGCAAGGGAAACTTGTATATAGAGAAGTGTTTACTGAATGCCAATACATTGAATGGCTATTGCTAAAGTATGCCAATGATATAAAGCATCAAAAAGGGTATTTATTAAAATGAAAATCTAAAGATCTCAAATATGGTGTCAGAGCCAAAAATCTCACATCAGTCAGGCCCTATTTAGGATCTGTTGGGGCTTTAAAAAGAGAAAGAGTGAGAGAAACATCAAAAGAAAAGAGTGAGCCTCTGACTACCATGATTGTTGCAAATTTTGTCTCCATGGGTAATCAACATTTTATATTATTTCCTATATTATGAGCCACAACCCCTCTGCTGTTGATGTTTAGTTGTTTTGCTGTGTCAGACACCACGGTGGACGAGGCTCTATCGTCTGACATAATGGTGGCATAGTCTTGTCTCAGGTGGCTCATTGTTACGAAAGGATGCTCCAGAGTGTCAGCAAGCTCGATCCTCTGCTCTGGATCCAGGTGGAGTATCCACTTCTGTAGGTCCACAAACCACCACAAGTCCTCGTATTCTATGTCTTCACTGGCCTCCGGGTAGAGCTGCATTTGGAAATGGCAGTTTTGTCAAATCCACTTCCTAGCTCACGGAAATGTAATTCAATTTCATTGCTTACATCCCCAGTTTAATCTGGCAATCCTCAAGTTCCTAATTGGTCTGATTTTGGTCTCCATCTTTGGTGCTAAGAAGGCATTGCATGTGTCTTAGGAAGTAATTGTTATAGTAGTGTGTGGTTTGACTGTTTCCAGGTCAGATTGGCTCCTTACAGGCCACCCAGATGTCTCATGAGGCGACCATCAGAGACCTGGACCAGGAGCAGACACGGTTAAAGGATAAGATCAGCAGGCTGGACGAAGAGAGAGAATCTCTGCTGAACCAGAGCCAGGCTTTTGACGAACAGCACAAACAACAAGTACAACGGCTAGAACAGGTACTACTACTGTTATCTACATAACAGTGGAAACTAATGTGTCTGTGTATGATATGCCCCAGAGGTAACATGTAAAGGGAGAATAATATCGGGCCCAGGGCGGATCCCTGGGGTACTCCACGTCATGAGTGCCCTAGATGACATGGATTCAAAGTCTTGCAGATAAGAGTAAAACCAATTTAAAATAGAACCAAAGATAAGGAAGTTTGGATATTGGTCTGTCGTTTTTCAGGGTCTAAGAGATTTTTTTCCAGGAGTGGTCAAGCAATTGCCTTTCTAAAATAAGCAGGGACCATGCCAGTAGCTACTGAGCTATTGATAATGGATACAATGTGTGGACAAACAGAATCAAATACTTCTTTAAGGAATCTAGTGGGAAGTATGTCCAGGTGACATGAAGAGGGCTTCTTCTTGGTGTCAGGATTACGGTTGTAACTGGACCCAAAATGCAGACCACGACAAGGGTGTAGGAAGAAGAGGATTTTAATAGAGGAGCAGGTGATGGGGTGGTGGGGGGTGCAGAGGCTGGGCTGGTTGGAGCTGGGGTAGGCAGGCAGGTGAGAGGGAAGCAGGCAGGCTGGTGGGTGCGGCGAGGAGACACGGGGAAAGAGACGTTCAGGGGATCCTGGGAGACAGGAGAATGGAGTTAGTATCCACGGAAACACACAAGGAAATAACTAGATGACTAGCCGTCAAGAGCGGCCGAGCGAGCGCCTACCACTGTAGTAGGCAGAACAATCTGGCGACGAGTGGTTGAAGGGCCAGGCTATATATACTGCTGGGCTGATGAGATGATAGACGGCAGGTGTGGAGGGAAGGCAGGGCCAGGAGGGAGCCACACCCACGCCACACACACAGACAGACAATGAGAGACAGACAGGGGAGGTGGAGACACAAGGGAACCCGGGGTCGGGGCTGGAGCCGTGACACTTGGCAATAGTTCAACATATTTAACAGTTCAAAATATTGCTCTTAATATTTTTTATAGTTTTGATAGTTTTGTAGATTTTTAGAGTGGACATTTTAGAGTGGGTTCTGTTTAAGTCAGCAGAAAACATTATATAGTAAATGTGCTGCATTATGTACAGTTATTGCTCACAAATAAAAATGTCAGTGTAAATGATCAAAAGGCCACTGCTGCTACTACTACTACTACTACTGCTACTAGTACTACTGCTACTACTTTTAATACTACTACTGCTAGTACTACTACTACTACTGCTACTACTGCTGCTACTATTACTACTACTTCTGCTACTTTCCTTTCCTCAGTCTCTGCGTGAGGAGCACCAGGGTTATGAGAAGGAGCTCTCCAGGCTGAGGGCATGCTACGAGGAGGAGGCGCTTCGCTTCAAGGAGGCACAGGTCAGAGCCCTGGAGGAGATGGAGGAGAAACACCAGGCCATGAGAGAGGAGGCCCAGCAGGAGAAAGAGGAGGAGAAGATGCTCCTGATGGAGGTGAGTAAAATCTTTGGGATTGGAATCAGGGAGTAAGAGAGGAGTAGAAATAGCTCCTGATGGTGCTGAGTAGTTTCTGTTAAAGTACGTAAAGTATGTTTTTTTTGTGCCAGACCTGTTGATTCCTACTGGTAATGTAGAGGTCATAGATTACGTGACGCCTCTTTAAAGGGGAATACCTCTGAAAAAACGAAAGAACAACAAGAAACTATTTTTAACTATTTAACTATTTTTATTAGTTAGTTTAATTTTTCTGCAATTTGAAATTCAAGATCTACAGATGCTTTAGCTACATGCTGTAGCAATGACAATCTAATTTACAGTATTAAAACTGAATGACAGTGGTATATCACATTACATCAAGTTTATTTCTGTAGCCCTTAATCACAAAACGGGTCTCAAAGGACTGTAGATGAGCCTACCTAGATCTAGCTCGTATCAAACTGTCATTCTCTCCCTGCAAAAAGTTTTTATCTTGTGTTTAGATTTTAAGATATTTGGAGTCATTTGGAGTGATTTTACTGCACTGTCATTCATATACACAATGTCAATACCCAGGATAAGATGTGACTATCCCTATCTCTTTTAAGAATGATACAAAAATCACCAAATGAACACCATAGCAGACATCATTAAATCCACTACATATTATTATGAATTCAAAATTACATGTTATTTTAAATTTAAATTTAATATTATTTAAAATTTACAAATACTACATATTATTTTGAATTTAAAATTACATGTTATTTTAAATTTAAATTTAATATTATTTAAAATTTACAAATACTACATATTATTTTGAATTTAAAATTACTAAATATTTAAAATTTGAATTTAATATTATTTTAAATTTAGAAATACTACATATTATTTTAAATTTAAAAATATGACATACTATTTTGAATTTAAAATTACTAAATATTTTGTATTTAAAATTTAATTTACTGCGAACTCTGTCTCTTCCAATCTCCTTCCACCTCTCTTTCTCTCGTCCTCTTTCTGCCTTTCTTTTTCCCCCCACACACACACTGCACTCCTTTCCATGCTGTTTGAAGCTGACTGCTAATTGGCAGATTTTCATTGACATTAAAATCCTGCCTCTGAGCTGAACGTGTGTGTGTGTGTGTGCGTGCGTTTATAGATTCAGAGAGAGCGATAGAAAAAACGAGAGAGAGAGAGGGAGAAGATGGAGAGGGAGAAAGAAACGATGAGAAAGAAATTGTATTATATAACCTGGAACGGCGCGCTGCAGTGCCTCGTCATCTTGCGATTAGTCTGTTTTTACCAGGACAAGAAATGAAGGAAGACGCAGAAAGAAAGAGAAGATGAGAGAGAGAGAGATGGAGGATGAAGCTTTAGGAAGAAGAGAAAAAGGACGAGAGCCACAAAGGAAAGATTGATCAGGTCCATCTCTGTGAAAGCGATAGATGACTTCACCTCTGTCAGCATGGTGTTATTGAGTTTCTTAACTGTGGAATGATTCATTCTACGAATTGCTTCTACTGTCCTGGTTCATAATCCACCACGGCCTATTTAAGACCCGCTAAGAAGACAGTTACACAGGCAGTTATGTAAACTTTGTAGTTGCGTCAAACACCTCCCTGCAACAGATTGTTGTGGTGTGGGTGTAGGCCCTTTCAGTTCAGCTCCTGCCAAAATACTTCAATACTACCACAGTGCGGACAGAATGCCATGTTTCTTCTTTGTATCTGCAAAGGAAGTAGAAATGGTGGACAGAGAGTGAGAGGGAAACTCATACGAGGGAAAATGGCCCATGATGAAGGATTATAGAAGTGGAACGGTTTGACTTGATGGCCTTTAAAGTCTAAATGACAACTCACTGTCATTTATGGGTCCCTATTCATGCGTCCCTCCTCCACAGAGTAATCCTGCTTCATACTCATCAACTGCCATGACCGCACATTAAAGCGCAAATGGGATTTTTACAGTTGCTACTTAACTCTTCCCCTTATTTCAAAGATTACTTTTAGGGTATTTCAGCAGAAAAGAAATGCCCATTTTTTCCTCAAACAGCATTCCTGCTTCTCCAAGAGGGTTGCCAGGTCTGCATATTAAACTGTACGATATGATGGATATGCCGCTCAAAGGTGTGCTGACATTTGTGTTTCCAAGTGCCAAGAGCTGTTCCTGGGGAAGGTTTTTTTCTCCCAAAACAGCCCAGTAGAATATCTGACGTCCCTTCCACTCCAAGCTCTTGGCTAAGAGTTACAAAGATGAGTCAGTTTTTCATTAAGTCACTAGCTTGTTGGGCAGAATTGGATAAAGGGCAGAAATCGCTCTATTGGTTGGATCGCTTCCCTCCAGGAAACATGTTAATTCCCAGTGAAACTACCTTTCTGGTGCTAGTGCTGGTCTCATGACATCAGAGTCTAGTCCTTCTCCTTGTGGCTCTTGTCTAAGCTCTTTCTTCTTCTTCTCCTCCCCCTTGTTCTTCCTCTTCTTCTCCCCCCCCCACCTCTTCCTCCTCTCCAGGAAATTAGTCAGGAGTTTGACATCAAGCGTCTCTCATTGGAGGAGCAGAGAGACTGCCTCCAGCAGCAATTGGACAACCTTAAAGAGGAGCTGTCGGCCAAAGTCAACATGGCCAATCAGGAGGTACAATAGGTTCTGAGTGGAAAAGCCACCGCACACATTGATTTAAAAAAATGTTTTCTTTGATTCTTGTGACCAACCTCACTACCTGTTAACTGACACGTGTAAACACGACGCCTGATGATGATGTCATAACCCGGCGGTGTCACTTCCAGCTGTCCCATCTCCAGGAGCTGGTGAGGGAGGGGGAACAAAACCTGAATTCGGCCCAGACCCAGATCACCTGTCTGAAGGAGACTCAAGAGAAACTCAGGATAGAGCTAGACGCGACCAGGGCCAGGGTCCGAGAAACTAGCAACCTCCTAACCGACCTTCAGGTAAGGACTATTAAGGGTATTACCAAGAATACAACATAGGATATAGTATTCAGGATAAACTGAAGATGCAACAAGGGCCAAGGGCCAGGAAACCAGCAACCTGCTAACTAATGTACAGGTAAGAACACTAACAAGCACTGCATAGGGAACTAACTAGGGTTTAGGGATGAAACAAGTTCTTACATGGTTTCAGGTGCACACTGGAGTTCCTACTATAATCAAGGGTGCAAACCAACTATAGCATAAGGTACAAACTAGAGTTCTAACAATGGTTTAGCATGTAATCTAGAGTTCTAACTATGGTTTAGCATGTAATCTAAAATTCTAACTATGGTTTAGCATGTAATCTAGAGTTCTAACTATGGTTTAGCATGTAATCTAGAGTTCTAACTATGGTTTAGGGTGCAAAGTAGAGTTCTAACTATGGTTTAGCATGTAATCTAGAGTTCTAACTATGGTTTTCAGTGCAAACTAGAGTTACTAGAGTAACTATGGTTTATGGTGCTTATTCAGAGTGATAGTCAGTTATTCAATTATATTAGTCAACTAGCCAGTCAGTCAGTTGGACAGTCAGTCAGTTAGCCAGTCAGGCAGTTAGCCAGTCAGTCAGTCACTTGGTGAGTCAGTTGATCAGTAAGTCACTCAGTCAATCAATCAGGTCTGGCAGTCAGCTACTCATTAGCAATAACTTGACAGTCAATCAATCAATCAATCAATCAAACAATCAATCAATCAATCAAACCTTTATTCATCTGGCTTGTTTAGGGTTTTGGAGAAAATAGATAAAACCGGACATGCTTCATCAATGGCGAGAGGAAAGGAAGGAAGCAGTGAGATAAATGGAAAGATGGAGGGATGGGGAGGGAAAGCGGATTATGAAGGTCAGAAAAGAGAGAGAAGCGAGAGAGAAGAGAAGGCCAGCTGTGAGATAATGATGATGACGCCAGTAGGAGTTCATTCTTGTGACTGAAAAGATCCCTGCTGGAAAGAGAGAGAGAGAGAGAGAGAGAGAGAGAGAGAGAGAGAGGGAATGAAAGATAGGGGCAGTGATACATTCAATATTATTGGTATTATTTTGATTTTGATTTTGAAGGGTTAAAAATAATAAATTAAAAGACAGAGTGAGATGATGGGATGAAAAAAATAATAAGATCCCCACGGCATTGGGTCGTTGCTGCAGTGAAATAATAACAGGTCACAGCAAAGAAAACTAGAATAGAAACACAAAGAGAGCAAATGAAGGGACATAATGCAACCAACAATTCCAATGTGTCGAGAGAGATATTTATGTATGAATGACAAAAACATGAATGAGTGAATGAGTTACAGCTGGCGAAACAGATCGGGAAAATCAGTGAATAAATAAAAGTGATAAATGAATAGAAACCATTGAAAGAGAGGGTGGTGAGAGAATGAGAGATAGAGAGAGATAGAGAGAGGGAGAGAGAGAGAGAGAGCTCTGAATAGGCTGACTGAATGGAGATAATTAGGTGAAATTGCACTGTGGTGCAGTTAGCTTCCCCACAAGAGCCTGGCTTCTATAAAGGGATGGATACGGGAGTTGGATTAGATGCACTGCAAAAAAATGACACCCAACAAGGGATTTCATCTTGTGTTCACACTCAACCAGCTTATTTCATGACGCACTTCTTTACAGTGCTTTCAGAACAACTGAGAGGTGTTGTTGAGGCACGACGTCAGCCTCAAGTGGCTTATTCATAAAATGGCGGTGGAAGAACATAAATGGTCAATAAATCTTTTATTGTCAAATGATGATAATTCAATTGTCATTCTAATAACAAAATAAAAGTAAATAAAAGCTGGGCGTCGATAAAAGCTGGGTAAAAAATATATAAATTCATACAATGTTTATAGCCTAAAATATGACTAAAATTACTAATTACTAATATATCACCAAAAAGTTGCATGCAGTGGAACATGCTGACAGATATCTTGTTGCCATGGATACAGATACAAAAACCTTGAAATCCATTACCAAACATAACTCTGCTGCTCGGGTCTCTATACACTTATTGCTCCTGTTTGTGAGTCAATACGTGACAGAGAGCCTTTTCTTGATTCACTTTCAAGGCTTTGGCAGTTTATGTTCACTTCCTTTTTGATGCATTAAAGCTTTATTTGCAAGACTGATGACCAACATGTTGTGGTAGCCTATTGGTATGTTACCAATAACAAACAACATTAATTGTTTTGTGTGATTATTTCAGCCAGATATTTATTATTATTAGTAGTAGTATTAGTATCTGACATCAGTTGCCTATATCAGTGATATTTTTAGGCTACAGGTCTTAAAAGGCAGTTGCACAAATTTGAGCAGCACCATTCTTTCCAGAATAGCAATTCTATTCTATTCAGATGTTTATTATCTCACTGGGGGAAATTCGGTTTGCAGCCAGGTAAAATACAAATGTGTCACACACGTTGCGAACACAATAAAAACAAAAGAAATGTAACTTTGAGGACTTCAATACGCAGGAATCAGAAAGACATCAGTAAACTAAATGTCTTCTTAGTGTCTGGGGGGCCGGAGGTGGTGAAGAGGTTCAGCCGTCATTGGTGAGGCCGGCTTAAAAGGTGTGTGTGTGTGTGTGTGTGTGTGTGTGTGTGTGTGTAGGAGGAGATAGAGACCCAGAAACAGCAGCATGAGGCCAGGGTGATGTCCATCAGAACAGAGGAGAAACAGAAGATGGACAAGATGGCTGACGACTTGGGCCAAAAATGGACAGATGCACTGCGGTAAAAACAAAAAAAGTTCTCTCTTCCTCTCTTTCTGTCCCTCTGCTCTTTTTGTTTCCTCTGTCTTCTTCCCTCTCTCTCTCTGTCATCTGTCTGTCTCTCTCGCCCCCCTCTCTTTCAGAACCAGAGTGGCTTTATGGGTATTAATAAGAATGAATGCGACATGAACACAACTAGAAGCAAGTTCAGAAGGTAAAACCAGGTATTCTTTAACAGAACAAAATCAGAATCTATCGCACACAAAGACCGTAAAACAAAACCTTTCAGGGATGACAGAGGTTTATTTCGGAGCTGGACTGAAAGTGTCTGTTCAACAAGACGATGATCTTAAGTATCCAAGCAAATCCACCAAAGAATGGCTCAGCGAGAAGAGGTTCAGCGTTTTGGATTGGCCAAGTCAAAGTCCTAACCTAAATCCAACTGAGATGCTGCACAAGGACCTGAAGCGTCTGTTCATGTGAGACCTCAAACCTCAACCTCGAGTTCTGTAAGGAGGAGTGGGAGAAAATCCCTCCAGGAAGACGCCAGAAGATGCCACCTCCTGACTTGGAGATGTTTACTCCAAATCACAAGTTTGAAGTTTGAGTTTTTGTTAAATAAACAATTCAAGCAGATCATATTTATTTGTGCATGTTCGTTATTTGGGATATCTTTATTAAGATTTGATGTTCCTCCTTTTATTCCTCTATTATACCACCTATTATACCTCTATTATGACCAACTCCTGTAGGGTTCACAAACTTTCAAGCATGACTGTATCAAGGCTGTTCAACCATGTGCCATGGAGGGAAGAGAGTAGCAGGTTTTCATTCCAACCACAGCAGGCGACTTCACTGATTACCTTCAAGCAGAGAGGAGGAACTAACCAGCGAAATCACCACCTGTGCACATTTTCTAATCACAAATTGTCCTAAAAAAACCCCCAGAATTTTCTCAAAATAGTCAACTTAGAGATATGTTTACTGTATGTTGATATCTTGTTATTTTTAGCAAAAGACCTGTAACCTCTCTGTCTCTGTCTCGTCCTCTCTCCAGGGAAGAAGTGCGCCTGCTGAAGGAGGAGTTGAACGAGGAGTACGAAGCGCACAAACACGCAACGCTGACTCAGCTCTCCCAGCAGAAAGAACTGGAGATGATGGCCGCCAGAGAGGGCTGGCAGAGGAAAGTGGAAGACCTGCTGGAACAGGTAGCGCACACACTAGGGGTTTGACCGGTGATGGCTTTTCAAAGGCGATATTTTTGGATTGAAATTTGTCCATTTTCATGCCAAAGATCTGAAACAGCATTTAGACCACAGGACACTAAAACTCTCCATTGAAAACCAGGATGGTAATAATAATAAGAATGAACCAACCAGTGTAGATTGATCAATTAGACAATAAACATGTAATCAATCAAACTGCATCACATCCATCATATCAGAGGTTTTGACGATTTTTAACAAAAGGCCGGTTTGATCGTATTTTCATAGTCCCTGCGGTCAATCAACTAGTTTTGAGAGGGACCCCCCCCCCCCTGGAGTCCCACTTTGGAAACCGCCGCAGGTAGATTTGATTGACAGGTCCGCTCAGTGTTGACAGTCTGGAGCAAAGATAGTGTGTGCCCACGGAGAGGCACAACTCCATCTTCCCGAACCGCACACCCTCTCTGGCTTCTTTCCCTCTCCCCGCCTCTGCGGATGCGATTAACAGTGACGCGGCGAACGACCGCTTCACCTGCTTTACAATTCCCTTAATTCCCAACAACAACATTAAATCAGCTTGAAAAAACCAAAGGGTTTATCTTCTTCTTCTTCCTGCGTCAATGCTATTTATGTCCAATTTTCTCTGTTGTTTTTATTGCCGACAGGGTTGGAGAACGAAACAGGAGGAGGAGGGGGGGGGGGACTATTTTCTCAGCTTCTGTTTTTTAATTAGTTTCTCCCAAAGCCATATTTCTCAGCCATGTTTCTCCCCAACACACATGCACACATACATACACAGAAGCACACACATACTGCAGAAACAGATGTGTGTGTGTGTGTGTCTGCAGCTAATGCAACGTGATCTCTCTTGCATTGGAAGTGAATCCATCAGGTCCCCTTGGTGTCCTCGGCAGACAGACTGCATTGTTCTCCCCATAATTACCACGGCAACGTTTTCCTATCAGTCTGAATGGGAGAATTACCAGCATCGACGTTGAGGCGCTGCAGCGGGAGAATGAAGAGTCGAGGCTGGTTTGACAACTCAGACACTTGTCTACTGACACTCCGTGCTCAGGCACACCGCCTCTTAGAAATTAAGAGCTGAACCCTCGTGGAGGTACGCCCTGATTTTACCGAGTTGCCGGTGGCGTCGACTCAACATGTTTTATTTATCGACTTTTTTTTCAGACTAATGAAATTGTTTTCGGGTGGGTTGGCAGCTCCTTAAGGCAGGGGTGTATTATGTTAAATGAGGAATTCATTTACGAAAATATGAATTTGAGAGATTAAATGAATAAATAAAGTGGGCAAAGAAGATGATGACGGAACCTCCATCATCATCATCATCATCACCTCCATCATCATCATCATCACCTTCATCATCATCGTTGGAGGTGGACGACACTGATTGACCGATATCTGAGTTTTAATAAAAGGCCAACATGAACTGTATTAGTCTAACCCTAGTAATTACAATTGACGAATCTGAGAATATTCTGTCCCACTACACTTCGAAATGTGAGTCAACATACAAAATTTTTGTGTGTGTGTTTGTGGGTGGGTGTGAATGCATGTGTGTGTGTGTGTGTGTGTGGGTGGGTGTGAATGCATGTGTGTGTGTGTGTGTGTTTGCACATGTTACAGGATGTCTGGCCTTGCTAGAAGTAGATTGTGTGAGATAAATAAATGGTACCCTGATGGGGGTTTCCCACCGTGAGGCTGCTAGGTGTCTCTCCCTGCACCGTGGGACTGTTGGGTGTTTCTTCCTGCACCGTGGGGCTGCTGGGTGTCTCTTCCTGCACCGTGGGGCTGCTGGGTGTCTCTTCCTGCACCGTGAGGCTGCTGGGTGTCTCTTCCTGCACCGTGGGGCTGCTAGGTGTCTCTTCCTGCACCGTGGGACTGTTGGGTGTTTCTTCCTGCAACGTGGGACTGTTGGGTGTCTCTTCCTGCACCGTGGGGCTGCTGGGTGTCTCTCCCTGCACCGTGGGACTGTTGGGTGTCTCTCCCTGCACCGTGGGACTGTTGGGTGTTTCTTCCTGCAACGTGGGACTGTTGGGTGTCTCTTCCTGCACCGTGGGGCTGCTGGGTGTCTCTCCCTGCACCGTGGGACTGTTGGGTGTCTCTTCCTGCACCGTGGGACTGTTGGGTGTTTCTTCCTGCAACGTGGGACTGTTGGGTGTCTCTTCCTGCACCGTGGGGCTGTTGGGTGTCTCTTTCTGCACTATAGAGTTGTCGGGAGTCTTTTACTGCACCATGGAGTTGTCAGGAGTCTTTTACTGCACTACGGGACTGTTGGGAGTCTTTTACTCCACAGTGATGCCTCCCCAAGTTGTTTCTGCTTCAGCAGAGCTAGAATTAGGCCAATACAGAGCAGATCACTGGAGAATTACCTGTCACCAGTGGTGTTCCCAGTAGCTACTGTGTTTTCATCAGCCTCAGCTGCAACGTTGAGGCATTGGAGAGCCATGAAACACCGTATGTAGTGTGTTTGTTTGGATGTTTGAATGTATGTAGACATGCATGTTTGCGGGTTGGCAGTGTGCCTGTGCTGTCTTTAATGACTTCTTTCTCATTGAGAAGGTACATAACTACCCCCCAGGCTACTATTAGCTCTTTGTGTGTGTGTGTGTGTGTGGGTGTGCGTACAGGAGAAGGATCAGAGTACAGATTGTTCCAGGCATTTCTACTTCATTGGCCTCGTACCTCCGTTTATGCCTTTACTGCAACTGACAGCTGACATTGTCCGTGTGTAGAAAATACATAAAGACCAGAAATAATATATTAATAAATAATACACTTCAACGCTTCAACTCTCGAAAAAAAAGACTTTTGTGGATACAAGGAGGGAGAATGTAGGTCATCTTTTACCTGTCATTTCTAAATCCATATTACTGTATCTAATGTAAAAAACCCATCCCATGCCAGCACCGCTTCCTATCCCTCTCCTTCTAAATCCATATTACCTTAGCTCATGTAAGACTCCCACAGCGCTAAAATCCTGCTGGAGGTTTTACCGGCGGAGCGTGAAGAAGAGTGGCGTGCGGAGGAGCGGAGCTGTCTATCTCAACGCGTGCAATTTACAGCCACGAGGCCCCTAATAATTCAATACCCCATCAAATGATAATAGAATAAAATATGAAGGTACGTTGAATATATATTTATTACAGGGCTGCGGTACAGTAAGTGCAGGATTTCATAAGGTACAAAAGCATTATTTATTGTTTATTTCTTCATGTATTTATGCATTTACTTTTTTTCCTTTCTTTTACCTGGTTAATATGTTGTTTTAGCTTTTTTCTGTTCAGTTTTGCCACTTAAACTTCCCCAAAAATAAATTTGTGGAAAAAGGAAAAAAAAAAACTCCTCAACGTCCTAGCTTGTTTTAGAAACAAATCTCTAGTGTCGTTAAGATTTCCACCTCTGGACACGGGAATAAATCCCGCCGGAGCCTTCCCTCCAGGGTCTACCCAGCTTTGTGTCCCTTTCAGCATTCCCCCTGGATATATAACATACTTAAAGGTGCACTACTGCAAGATTTTTATATAAAAATAAACTTGCCTTATCAGCCTGAATCATGAAGTGGGGCTGCAACAGAGAAGAGAATCCAATCCCCACTCAACAAGATGCCATAAATTCACCCTATTTGCCCAAATTCTTCTTATTTTTATTATTATTATTACCTTTTATTCTGGTGTAGGTATGGTCACTGGCAGGAAATCTTCTCAGTGCACAGGAAGTGACAAATCACAAATCAAAAAGTGTCTCCTAAATCTCCTCACCACCTCCTCCAGCCGTTAAGAAGACGTTTCGTTTACTGACGTCACCGTCTCAGGATTTCTGGGTAATGAAGTCCTCAAAATTCAAACGTTGGCTGCCATTTGGGGCATTTTGCTGATGTACTTTCTTTCCTTCCAATACACAACAGTCTCTCCTTCTCTATCTAGTACCCTAGATCACTCAAGCAGCTGCTGTCGGGGTTTTGACATTTCACCTCATTTTACTGGCATGAGTAAGTAGCTAAACATTCTGGACGAAACTTACCCCAAACTCCAACCATCTGGATGGCCTTCTGCCATGCCCCCATGACCTCACACATCGCAAACAGTGATCTTATGGTCCACCTTGGGATGAGATTAACTTCCTGCTTGAAGCGGATTGGCTTTCGCAACTTACTGCATCAGGCCAATTTCTCACCGGAGTTGAAAACTTTCAACTGGAGCAGACACCTCCTCGCTTTGCATCCATCTCGCTCCACTCACCTCCTCCCATTTGTATTCAGATTACATGACATTTTTGTTTTCATGTATGTTATGAACGTAGGAGAGTAATCATCCCCCTCTCTTTGTATTTGTCTGTCTCTCTCCACCTCTTTTCTCTGTCCAGATCTCTCTATTGAAACAGTCATTGGAGCTGCAGTTGTCTCAGTCCCATTCAGCTCTCCAGCAGCTGCAGTCTCAGTTCAACCAGGAGAGGGAGCTGCTGAGCCAACAGCTGAAAGGTAAACTGACATGACTTTATGCCCCTATGCCATTAGACTAGTGATCTGGGAAACAGGCAGGTCAAAGGGTTGTCCGAAAGGGGTATAGAGGCCTTTCAGGTGACATAACACCCCTTCTGGTGGCCATATTGGAGGTCCTCAGCTCTTAGGCAACAATGGCAAAGAACAGCTGATTGCTTTTCTAACCTCGACTGGACCATCTCAACAGATCCAGTAGACATGGTTAATCCCTGTGCTGTTCTTGACTGGAAACTGATCATTTCATCACTGATTCATCTGATTGATTTTGTGTTTCGATAATGTAGCTTGTTAGCTAGCTAACTATAGCAACTGGTCAGCTAACTATCAATGTCTTGTTTACATATGTGATTTGAAAAGTAGCTAACACTGCTAGTACTGGCTAGTAGTTAAGTAGTACTGAATATTAGTTTGTTCAATGTTCAATGTTTTGTTTCAGTGAGCTGAAACTCTCTTTTTCTAGCCTAGTTGTCATATATTTAGCCATTATTTGTGCTCTAATTTTTCAAGTGCACTTTGATCACTCCACCTGTTGTAGTCACTATGTCCATCAAAGTAGCACCACTGGTGGAACAAATAGCCCGACAGATGGACCTGTGTGTTTGTGTAATCATTCATTTTACTCAGCATATTAAGCTGTTAACCTGAGGCTGAAGACCCTAGGTGTTACTTGAACCTGCCATGTTTAACCGCAGCCTGTTAGAGCGCGATAAATCACAGTTAATACCCAAAAGTCTCGTGAAGTTGCTGACACTAACGAGAGCGCATCATTATATCCTGCAGTCTGCACCAAATTCTTAATTTCAAATTCTTAAACTAAAAAGCTCCTATGTATCTATAGAATAGATAGCCAATAGATAGCCAGTATACATCGTGTTGTAAACCTGCATCCTCTAGTATCATACTGTGTATTATGCATGTGTGTTTCCAGAGTTGCAGAGAGAACACCAGCGGAGAGAGCATCGGTTACAGGAGGCTCACTGCTGTGCCCTCAGCACCATGGAGGATGCCAGACAACACCAGATCAGGGTACCACACACACACACACACACACACACACACACACACACACACACACACATTTTCCATACACGCCTATTCCTATTCAGGGTCAGTCTCCAATCCACCTGCATTCCTTTTCATGTCTACTAGAGTACTGGTTTGCGTGTCAGTTAGGGCTGCACAATATTGACCAATAATCATATTACTTCATTTCTTCTGATTATTATATGTAATGATAAGTGCCGGCACAGCTTGTCTTTTCTTTTTAATGTCACTCCATAAATGTTTAGAAAATGGTATTTTGTGAGCTTCTGTGGGTCTGTATTGACTCAGCAAACCCAGGCTACAAAACTACAAAGGTCACATTGGACGCTAACATAAATAGACAAAAACATCAATAAATAATGATTGATTCATTCGGAAAACGTTTCACAGTATTATGTTTTTGAGTCAGGAAATGAGTTGCAATTGCTTTAATGTTAGATTTCTTATAATGAACCCTCTATTTCTGCGGCACAGTTAACTGCTCATGTTCATTAAACAGTCAAATTAACAGAATTATTTTAGCCTTTAAAGCAAAACAGTAGCAACTGTGAATATTGGGAAGGTTTATCTGCTCTAATCAACTAAATCCTTGTTAAATGATGTGTAATAATGAGTTCTGTGGGCAGAACTTTTCACTTCCCTACTTAAAGGGGCAATAAGTACGCACAAAATGACCATAATACTGTACTGGGTGTTTCACAAGTAGGTATACAATTTTTAATAATAATTACAATAATAATAATAATAACCTCTGATATCTTCCAAGGTTCGAGCCAATGTTGGGTTTTGAAGGCCAGTACCGATACTGATCATTTTGGTATTTTGAAGCTGCTGATAGGCCGATATTCACTATCTTCAAATTTGAGCACTTCCATGCCAAAAAAATGCAAAATAAAAATATATTTAAAACAAATAAATATATATATTAAAATACAATACATAAAATAAAATATATATAAAAAGTAAAAATATATAAATATTCAGTGCTGTTCCCTGAGATTTGGGTGTCTCTGTTCTCATCATTTAATTTCTAAGCTGACCAACCGGCCAGAAAAAAACAACAACAAAAAACGTAATGCTCTCCTGAAAACAGAATTGATTTGTGTTTCAGTTAGTGGTTGTTGGAGGTGAGAACCATTATCAGTGGTTATGTGGTGAATGAAGACAGATATAGTGTCCGTTCTGTGTGTACAGCACTCAGCCTCCCGGGGTGTTTGGGCTTGTGGAAGGGATTTGGACAGTCAGTGTGTGTGTGTGTGTGTGTGTGTGTCTGTGTGAGCTTAATGAATTCCTGCAGGGCTTTGTTTACTTTTCATCTGCAGCATTGGCAGCCTGTATATGACCCACCACGCACACACACGCACACACACACACACACACACACCACTGACATGTATCTATCTCCTCTCTCTCATCCTCTATCCCCTCTGTATCTTCACCTCTTCTTCCCTCTGTCTCCTCCTCCTCTCTCCTTCTCATCTCTCCATTTCTCCTCCTCTTCTTCCTCTCTCCTTCTTCTCCTCTCTATTGATCCTCCTCTCTCCTTTTTCTCTCTATTTGTCCTCCTTTTCCTCCTCTCTCCTTTGTCTTCTCTCTATTTATCATCTTCTCCCCTCCATCTCCTCCTCCTCCTCTTATTCCTCTCTTTGTTCTTCTCATCTCTATTTATCCTCCTCTTCCTCCTCTCTCCTTCTTCTCTCTATTTATCCTCCTCTTCCCTCTCTCTCCCTCTTGTCCTCTCTCTTATTTATCCTCCCCATCTCCATCCCAGGCCCTGGAGGAGCGTCTGAAGCAGGAGCAGAGGGAGGAGGTCCATGCTCTGAAGGAAGCCCACAGGAGAACCCTGGATATCCTGCGACAGCAGTCGGACCAGGAGCTGCAGACGCTGCGGTTCGAACTGGAGGATGAGGGGAAAGCGATGCTAGGTAGGAGGATTGTATAATGAAATATCAATATTACTGTTACACTTGCCATTAACGCTTGTCTCTGGTCAAGTTCGAGGCATTTCTGGGCTGAAACTGCCGATATCTGGCATGAAAACGGTCAAATGTAAAGCTTTTAAAGTGCTACGGTTCACTCAGATTGCGTCGTGAGGGCAATTTACTCCCTGCCTCAGCTGCTTGAGCTGAGAGTTTTCATCTCATTCACTAAGAAATGTATGCAAATCAAGTTGTGGTGCAAACAAGACCCTCGAAAAAGAGCACTGCACGAGCAAATAGCCTCTTTCATCACCAACTGCAAGAGCAAATTGCCTCAGCTGTAAGACTAATCCACCGAGGCTGGCACAGGAATGGAAGCGTTCTCTAATCTTTCTCATCTTTCTTTCCCCATCCAGATACGTATTTTAACCCCAGGTGTACATGGGATCTCTCTCTCTCTCTCTCTCTCTCTCTCTCTCTCTCTCTCTCTCTCTACCAGCCTCCCTGCGTTCAGAGCTGAACCACCTCCACGCTACGGCCATAGAGCACCTGAAGCAGATCCACCTTAAGGAAACCACTGCCGTTAAAGTGGAGCTAGAAAGCGCCATGGAGGACAGCCACACACAGGTGAGCTCTCATAGCGGAAGTGGAATGGTGAATGAAAAAGGGAAACGGGAACTTCTACAGAAGAAGAGAGAGATGCTGAGATGCTGAATGTGTCGATGTCTCTTTCTTTTGTTTCTTTCTCTATCTCCGTCTGGCTTCTGCTTTCTCATTCTGCTTTCTTGTCTTTCTGTGTGTGTGTGTGTGTGTGTGTGTGTGTGTGTGTGTGTGTGTGAGAGAGAGAGAGAGAGAGTGTGTGCGAGAGTGAGACCTAGTTTGAAAGCTATATATGTTTCCAGTAGTTCCCTAATGACTATGCCAGTAGTCTACACTCTCTAACATCTGCTAACTAACTGATTATTCTCTTTGTATGTGTTTTCCTCTGTGGATGTTAATGTATGTGGATGCGGTCTCTGTGTGTGTGTGTGTGTGTGTGTGTGTGTGTACCGTCTAGGAACAAGAGCTCCTGGGCCGCCTCTCGGACCTGCAGGCGGAGGTGTGTTGCCGTTGCAACCGCATCACGGACCTGGACCACGAGATCCACTCCCTGAATGAGACTATCGACACGCTGACCAGAGAGCTGGAGCTGAAGGGCAAAGAGGTGCTGCGAGTCCGGAGTGAAGCTAACCATCAGATAAGGTGAATCTGTGTGTGTGTGTGTGTGTGTGTGTGTGTGTGTAGGGTTTCCCACAAGAAATGTGTTGGTCATAAATAACACACACACTTAAACCTGCACTATGTCACTTTTTGTAATTTAGTCGTTGGCCGCCCCCAGTGGCAGCGAGAGGTAACTGTTTGTATTTTGAGGACTTCACTACCCTTAGCTGTCTGTAGCGATAGCCGAGGCGCTAGCTAGCTCACTGCTGTTTCGGAGCTGTTTGCATTCAGCTCGTGAGTTTCTATTCATCACTTCCTTTGCAAGGGTCAGTATACTCGATAAAATTAGTTTGCAATGTGAAAAGTCACATTTGTTTCAGGGTAATTATATTATAGGCTATCAGAGTATAGCAGTAAATACAGGGAGGAAGGCAGTGGTAAAAGTGGTTTGCAATGGCATTAAGGAAATAATCTGAGGTTGCAACAGGCTTACTTACTTGCTAACAATGCTAAATACCAACATTTAAGGGTTAGGGTTATTATTATGTCTGTAATGTTATCTTAAGTTGTAACAACTTCACTGTGATGCTTTTCATTGGCCATAATATCACTTTTGGCCAGCAGATGTCGTGTAAGACCCTGTGTTCAATGGCTTTGGGCTCACTTACAAAAAAAGTATACTGGATGTTTCAAAAGCCTGTATACACATTTTAATAATAATAATAATAAATAATAATTGTAGTCATTTTAAACTAATTTTGTCATTTTAATAAAATAATAATGATGTTCAATTGATAGTATTAAACATTTATTAATACCACATATATAATACAGCAAGTTTCATGACCCTTGAGCTCATAAAATTTATTTAAAACCCAAAATAAAATTTCAAAACTCCCTGGTGGTCAATCTGAAAAGAAGATGAATTGAATTAATTCAGACCATTAATTCAGACACTAAAACTGCTATTGGAAAGAAGTGAAATATCAGTACTCAGTACCATCACACACCGGCTTTCAATAGTCTTCTAAGCCTCGTGCTTCCCACAAGCCTGTTTAGCACTGCTAGTTAAAACAGAGGTTTAGACAGGGGGTAAGGGATAACCCAGGTTAAATACATGCTAGGATGTCATTTGTCATGGCCTAATTGTGATAAAGCGCTTCAGATTTGCTGAAAGTGACCCATCCTTTTAAGTGCAATCCTTCAGATGACAGAAAGTCCATTCTCAGACCCTCATCTGTCTTAGGAACCTTCAATAAAGCATGAGTTAAGAGCTGTAGCCTGCACACACACACATACACACACACACACACATACACACACACACACACACACACACACACACACACACACACACACACTCAGTGGCTCTAAAATTAGATCTGTCGCTCTCTTCCTCTCCCTTTCTTTCTTTCTTTTTCTCGTTGTTTCTTTCTGTTGCATCTCTCTTGGATAGCAAGGCTTGACGAGAGACTTGTAGGAATAATATATACTATATAAAAAACATTTACTTCCACATGCCACTCATGGATATGTGAATAGAGAGAGCACACATATTCCCCCCCCCACAGTTTTTAGCCAAAGATATTATGAAATAGGAAATCGGGCTAGTCAAACTGCACAGTACCTAAAAATGTGCGGTTCCCTCACTCATTGTCAGTGCAGTTTCAATGTACATCTGTCTGACGATGGAGGTGTGATGTGTAGGAGTGACAGTCCTTTCTCAATAAATGTAACAGCCTTTGAGTTCCTGCTCTCTCTGTTACTAGCGTTTGAGTAGGAGAAAAGAGACTGGTGTAACAACTGTATTTTACCATCTGAAAGCTGAGCTGAACCCTAAATTACTTCATTCAGTTTACTTTGCCCTTGTGGAGGCTTTAGCATCATAACAGACAATAACCATGGATACCATTTCATTTCAGAATTACTCGGGACTCAATTTTCTATCCACCCAGCTCTGCGTCTTGGGTCCCAGCTGAGTTTGGCTGCAGATGCACATCTTGTTGTATTCTATTATTTAGTAGACACTGGCATCGGTCTCATGGTTCCCCACCAGGAGATTACTCTAAAATGTGTGTGTGTGTGTGTGTGTTATGTTATGTTACATTACATTGTTTTATTTATCTGCCTCTCTCTGCCTCAGAGCCCACGAGCAAGACCTGGCGAAGAGACATGAGAGGGAGCTGGGGGAGATGAGTATAGTCCACCACAGAGAAACCCACATCATGCTGGCTGACTTCAACAAGGCCCAGGAGGTCCTCAAAGACAAGATATCTGCTCTACAAATACTGTATGTGTGTGTGTGTGTGTGTGTGTGTGTGTGGATTTGAGGACCACCGTTAAATACACTGTTGAAATTTGAGCCTTTACATTGGAATAAACTGTTTACCTTCAGATTCTAAAGGTTTTAAGGCAGAGTAGTCCAAAAGTAACTGAATGTACCTGAATGTCTTCTGTTTCTTTCCTTCCTTCCTTCCTTCCTTCCTTGCTTCCTTCCTGTCTTTGTGTCCAGGTTGGAGGGGACAGAGGAGAAGTTCAGGAACAGAGAAAGTCGACTAGAGGACCTTCAGGTCATAGCGGAGCTCAGAGAGATGGTCACCGAGAGAGAAGGCCTGGTCAAAAAACTAGTGGTGAGAGAGAGAGAGAGAGAGAGAGAGAGAGAGAGAGAGAGAGAGAGAGAGAGAGAGAGCTTCTTCGGCTATTCTCAATTCACTAAAAGAGGCAATTAAAAAGGCAAAATCATTACTCAAACTGACCATGAGCCCAGAAATCTTATTCTCTGGGTCCACTTGACCTAACTTCCTAAAGTAGGAATTTGATATTAGTTTTTCAAAATAAAAGCAAATGAGCGGTAGAGACTAATATTGATAGCAAGCCGCTCATTAACCTCCGCTAGAATTTTCTGGGGTGGTCATGTTTGTCTAGCACAAATCTAATTGTAATTACATTGTGTGAAGTGGACATTGAAGTATTTATAACGTCACATTTGAAACATTGGTTTTATTTTCAGACAGTGTTGCCCTTTGATTTTCATGAGGATTGGCAATAATACTATCCCTTTAACTCATACTATCCCTTTAACTAGTTTGAGCAGAACTGAACTGATTTTAACTTAACTGAAACTGAGTAAGCTGTCATCCGATCACATCAGATTGCATTGTCTTATCTTCAGCATGGCTTCAACATGGCTGGTTCCTATTGGTCAACAGTCTAAAAACAGGCTGTTTTCCTATAGGATGACAAGAAGTTCTACCAGTTGGAGTTGGTCAATAGAGAGACAGGCTTCAACAAGGTCTTCAACTCCAGCGCCAACGTTGGCGTCATCAACCCCCTCATCAAGGTGAGCGGTCTCCATGCCACAACTCTAGATATGTAGGACTAGCCTATGGTGTCATCAGTCCTCTCATCAAGGTGAGTGGCATAGACGCCATAAGATGCCTTAGATGTGTAGGATCCTGTGTAGTGCCATCATCAACCCCTTCAGCAAAGGTTCAACATGCCTTGCATTGCTTAAGAGGACATCAGAACATTTCGAGAATGAAGATATTTCTCCCAGGCCCATGTTTTAAAATGTGGTGGTCAGGTTCCCCTTTGGTTTACCTTAAGATATGCCAGCTGAGTTTCAGAATAATGGACATCTCATCATGGTGATATTGTGGATGGAATCAGTGAATTTTTGCCAAAGAAAGAACAGTGATGTGGTACTTCATCGATCCCCATCCTCCATCCCCTTCCCCTTCCTCTTCCTTATACTAGTGTTGCTCACTGTGTCATTGTCTGTGTTGAAACTGGACCTACTGGGCTCCCGTACATATGTATACATTTTGGCATTTTGGTTTCTCTGACAGTCTAGCACCAGTAAGACAACGACTCTACATTACCATCCAACTGTTTTCTTACCTTTGACACAGAAATACATCATTTATTTGTTTGTCTGTTATTTATTTGTCATCTTTATAAAAAAGGGATTCAAATGCCCTCACAAGTATTAATCTAATAGCCACATGGATGTTTTTTAGAAAAACAGCAGATGAAGACCCTAAAGTATGAAAGTATAACCTCAACAAATACAATGGCTTTTTCGTAAATAAGCTCTTTGATCAACTTGTTTGAGAAGATTGGTAGCAGTTTCACTCCTGTGTGTCTTGTTCTTTGCTTTCTACCGTGTGTGCTAACACTTAAATCTGCACTAGGGAACTTTGTACACTGGCGGCCCCCAATGGCAGTGACGGTAACTGTTTGAAATTTTGAGTACTTCATTACCCAGAAATCCTGTAAGGATTACCCTGCCAGTTACCATACCCAACACCAGAATTTAATTTGGGAAATTAGGGCAAATCTATATAGCATCTCACTTGAATGAGTGTATTTTTACATTCAAATCTTGCCTAGTGCATCTTTAAGCAAGTTTAGCTTGTTTAGCTTAGCATCATGTCAAAAGCACTAAATACAGAATCACACAGTTTGAACTGCTGTCAATCTAAGTTGTTAATTTGCTAAAAAGTCTATGTGGTCCTTTTTATATCAAATTATCCCCCCCAACCCTGGTTTTCTATGTGTGTCTGTAGTTAAAAACAGGCAGCCAATCAGGTCACCGCTCCGTCAACTTCCCTAGCCAATCAGCTCTTCGATTCGTCAGCCCTCCCACCATGAGTCATGAGAGAGAGGAAGAGGAGGGACAGGAGGTGGAGGAGGTAGGACCGGGAGGCCACTTAGCACCTCCTAACTCCCCCATCCAGAGGTCCCTGCCCCGAGTTAGGGAAGCCCCGCCCCTGTCCAGCCCTCTTCCTTCTCCTCAGCATCCTCCTCCTCTTCCTCCTCTTTCTCCTCATCCTCCACCTCATCCAAGCCTTGCTCTTCCTCATGTTCCTCATCCTCAGAAACCCCAGGCGCAGCATCAGGGCCTACAGCGCATAAGGAGGTGAGAGCTAATCTGCCTTACTGCCACGGCTGCCTTCAAGTCACTCTCAGTTCACTCAATTCAAGAGGTGGCTTTTCTTCACAGTTCAGATATAAGCAGGTGAAGTCTGGAAAGATGGCTTTACTTCTCTATAGGGGATTTGATGTACAATTATATGACCCTAAATAAAACATGACAGTGATTCCATTTTCTTAAAACAATTGATTGCAATTGATTGTAAACAATTTATTATTTTATTGATTGTAATTACTTTGACAGAAATTAAGTATTTACAGTGCTTTATTGCAATTACCGTAGAACTTTAGCTATTCAAAAAAAATCACTGTTCTAGTGAAGAGCATGCAGTTCATTATTATTATTATTATTATTATTATTATTATTATTATATTTTATTTCTGTTGTTAGTCGCAAAATAAATGGGATTTTGTTTTTCAGGAACAAACACAACCAGCACTTGCACTAGTTGTCACTTCCCTTTCAGTATGACAAGCTTGTCACGTTGATCCTATTAAGAAATAACAGAGGACGACGCCTACAGCAAATGACATTAGCTTATGCAGTTACTGTTGTCATCTTGAATCGACTGAACTGAAATTGAATTGACCCCAGAAATGTTTAATGCCCCAAGATCCCACTCTCTCTGCCCCCCCCTACTTCACTCCTTGGTTGGTTCTCCTCACTCTCCTCGCTTTTCTCCCAATATTCATGAACAAATAATGTAGGTATTATTGGCCTTTTATTAAAAATTGGCCAGTCTGACATGGTGGAGGTTCCTCCCTTTTGTTTTTTTGTTTTTTGGCACCTTCGATCCAAAAACATCAGCATTGGCCCTAAATGAACCCTTCTTACCACAGCTCTTGGCACTACTTGAAGTGATTCCTTGACCACCAGACACCTGTCACAATGTGGGGAAGATACCTCCTACAGCTTGTTACATCTGTTACCCAAATGTGGCTTCTTAGCACTGTTAGCACTCCTTCTTATAAGCAATATGTATAACTAGCTACAAGCTAACAAGCTAGCAAGGTAGCTTTTTGGGCATTATCCAAAAATAACCATTTTTGGGGAATGTCCATGTTCATGTCATCAGAAGAAGTGAACGGCATCTTGTTGCTGCAACTTGGAACGCTCACATTTAAAATAACTTTTATTTATGGATTTAAAATCAAGCACAACTGAACTGTAGCAGTCATTACGCGCTTTTTATAAGTGGAGTTGATTTTATTAGTGTGAATATAACTGATTATATAACTGAATTTGGATTTTTATTATCTTGGACTTCCATCAGTGGTGGATTCACTCAATGACACGCTCAATACCAAATGGAAGATATCGGAGCTTACAAAAAATTCCCACATGCGCTACTTGTATTTACCACTAGGAGGCTGACGTGAACGGTTTTCCCAGTCGGCAGGTTGTATACAATAAAGCCGACTTGACTTGAACTCGGCATAACAGATGCACCATATCATAGAGGGCATCTTCCCCACATTGTAAAAGTTTGCCAAAGTATGCCTCAACCCCCCCACCACCCTCACCGCCCTCACCGCCCTCACCACCACTTCCACCACTTCCACCACCATCACCCATCTTCCATGTTTTTCTATTTTCTCAAGCTCTCTCTCTCTCAAAACTAAACACAATAGTTCATTTGGATTTACTGATGCAACTGGCTCTGCTATGCGCGTCCGCTCTTTCGATCAGCACTGGAATGCAACATCGGCATGGCATGTCAACTCGCCCTCAAACTGGCATGACATGGGCCTGATGTGCGCTGGGAGGAAAGAAAAGGTAGGAGTGGACACTGACATCACAGCAAGACAGAAGTGGGGTTCCATACAACACGCTGAGGATTTCCAATGCTTTTGTAGTGCAGTGTGCATTGGAGAGAGACAGGAAAGGCAAGAGAGAGGGAACAACAATGATGAGCGGAAAGAGTACCAAAAAATATCCTGCGCAATTTGAAGTATTGTTACTTTGCTGACATTTTACTTAGTTTAAGTAAAATTACTAGTGTAAAGGTCTACTTGTGTAAAAGTAGATGTATGTAGATTTTTTTTTTTTTTACAAAAGATTTGTTCTATGTTTCCCATGCTATATCTTTACCATCCCATTCTTTTCCCAAAGAATGAATCCAAAGGTTCTCTAAATAAAAAAAATTAAAAAAGTAAAACAGAGACTACAAAATGTGTACTCTGTAATGTAAGTGATTTAAAATGCAGCAAAATAAAATACTTAAGTCAAAACATACTTAATACTTCGTAATGCCTCGTTTTCAGCCTAAGTGGGTTAAACTGTCCATGCGTCAAACCCCAGCTTCTGGATGTTGGTAACACTGTCCACTCTAAAGGGATATTAGCAACAAAATCAAACTTTTGGCTGGCTCTTTTTCACATCTATCTGTTTGTACATACACAAGCAAGAAGCTATTGCATCAGATCCTTTTTTCTACCAACCACAAAGTATGTTGTCAAGATTTCCTCAAAGGTTTCGAATGGGTCCCGTTGAATTGCACGGCATCTTGAGGCCATTTGGGCTGAGGTTATGGGGCATAATATGGAAGCGGCACCATCCAGACTGTCTCTTTATGGCTCTGCGTACAACTCCCTGTATGTTTGTGGTTGGTTTGGTATGGTTGTGTGTAACTGTAACAGTATCTGTCTGTGTGTCTATATTTCAAATGCTTCCTTTGATGCAATGTACAATTGAGCAGTTCATTTCCAAAATGTTATATATCCATTTTGAAAAAAACACGTAAAAGGGTTAGTATTTTGTCAACCAAGGACTTATTTTTTATATTAACCATTGTCCTTTTAAAAAGCACAATCATTTGTTTTAATTTTGTGCAATTGATTTTTTTCCCTAGTGGTGGATTGTGAAGCAACATTCTGCTGATGCACTTTTTGACTGATAATATTGAGTATTTCAATTTAAGCATCAGCCAATATTGAGTACCAAGCTGATCCATTACTATCCAGTGCAGTCTTATATCATCAGTAAAGCATCATCAGACAAAAATGATTGGGATATAATCCATTTACCACCATTACAGCAATTTAAATTCCTTCTGTGTGTAAAAACGTTCGGAAAATAAGTCTCTTTCATTTCTGGGATGTTTTAGCATCAGATTTTAGTACTAACCATACTCTTTTTTTCTCTGGAGATGAAATGCCACAAAAAGGTCCTTTTATTGTTTTATTGTATGGTGAATTTCATATGAATTACCAAAGACAATAAGATCAAGATCTCAGAACAAAAATAGCTCCACATTAAAACCATATTTAATAGTCATTCCAATAGGACACAGGACACTTTATAAAAAATATATATAATATATATATATATATATATATAATTAAAGGTGTGTATGTCTGTTACACTGATATATTTCTGGACAGATACTTCATTAAAAAAATATAAATCCTGTCACTGTGCTTTTTCTTGCTTAAGAGGAGGAAAGCACAAGAAAAAATGGCAGAGTTCGAAAAGCACTGCAGCGGAAACTCGCAAGATAACACGCTTTTATTTTCCCGGCGAAAAGGCAGCGGACAACACAGCCAGAAAGGACCTGCTGCCGCCTTCAAGCGCTGAGATAATAGAAGCACACCCAGAGCTTCCGCCCACTGGAGGGCGTAATCTGCACGCCAGCTGACTTCACCAGCCAAATGGTTGTGCAGGAATGCTGATTTCTGCTTTGTTCCAGCTTTGCGACGGCGCCCCAACAGTACAGACAGACAGAGAGGGTTATTTATTATTATTTAAATACAGTGAACAACCTTGAAACGAAAAGAAAATGACATATTGGACAGAAAACTGACAACACGTAGAAACAGGCTGAATCTGACTTCTTAATACACTGTGAGAGATCTGAAGGTATAAGAGTGACTTCAAAAGTAAAAATAAAAAATAAAACCCAGAGATTAACTATCAAAGTTCCCTACAGAGAGCTTTCATGTGTTGTGGTCCTCTAGCAGCCATATTGGAGGTCCTCGGGTCTTGGCAACATGGCCGACAACACCTGATTGCATTCTTAAGTATATGTCTCAGTATAGAATAGACATGGTTCATTTCTGTGCTGTTTTCGACTGGGAACTGATCATTTCATCACCGATACATCTGATTGATTTTGTGTTTAGCTGCGCACCAGCATTTGCATTTCAACCACCTGCAACTGCCCGACATGGTGAAAATTGTAAAGGCATCTGCATGAACCCGCAATTTTTAAAATAACGCACCAATAATAATAATAATAATAATAATGGAAGTCGCAAGTGACATTTTTTCACTTTTATCTTTGCTAGCTAGCTGCCTCTCGGGAACTATTCTAATTTATCCAAGCACATGAGTCCTTTTATTATTTAGTTTTATTTTTTTATGATCATGATAATTTACCTTTTTGTAAAGAAAGAAATGCAAGAAATCTCTTTTTCTTACTGCAGTTTTGGCAAATGACCTGCAGATTTTTTTTTATTAAAGACTATTACTGCGTTACAGTTAGCCTTCACTTTTACTGGGAACGTTACTGAATTGATCTTCAGCCACACCACAACAATGGTTTTCATTTATTTTTCTTTTAGCTGCAAAATACAAAATGGATAACAAAACTGAAGAGAGCTAATCTGTTATGTGTTTTTTTTTTTCTATTTCTATCACCTTTCATCATCTTTTGGCAACATATGGAATCCCTGTATAATGCCAATAAAGCATCCATTGGATTTCAAATTGAGAGAGAGAGAGAGAGAGAGAGAGGGAGACAAAAAGAGACAGAGACAGAAACCAAGACAGAAAACGAGAATGAGTGAGAATGAGAGTGAGATAGACAGATAGTGTGTGCATGTATGTGTATATCTGACTTTCTGTTTGGCTGTCCGACTCTGACTGTCCGACTATCTATCTATCTGTCTGTCTATCTGTCTATCCATGTCTAACCCAATGTCGTTTTTCTTTCCCCCAGCCTTCCTGAGGCCAACACTGTGACACCATCAGACCCAAGGGGGATGGAGGCAGGAAAAAATGAAGAAAACGTAGCAGAAGAGGAAAAAGAAGAGGAACCATATGCCCAATACTTCTCTTTCTGACCGGCAAAAAAACCCCACCCAATTCAGTCAAAAAAACGAAGTACTGGGACCGAGAGCTAAAGCTAAAGTGAGACTAAAGTGAGGATTTCAGTTGAGCAACATTGTGTTTAAAAATTGTGCATCGTCATGGAAGGTACACCTTGTAGCAGGAAGGTGCAAAATATAAGCACTAAGTGATGCGAAATCATCCCCTCCGGTATTTTATACCATTAGCAATTTTGCGTGAATTTTCTTTGTATGAGAAAAGTCTGTGCTAGGCAACTTTGGCGCTCCCCAAGTGGCAGCCGGGAGTAACTGTTTGAATTTGAAGTTTTGAAGGGCTACCCAGAAATCCTGTAAGGTGATGTCAGTAAACTAAATGTGTTCTTCTTAGTGTCTGGTGAGGGGTGGAGGTGGTGAAGAGGTTCAGCCGTCGTCGTGAGTCCAGCTTTCTCTGGAGGGAGCGCTCGCTTGCTGCCGTTTAGTTTGTATTTCAGCTTGGTTTTGTCACTTCCTGTGTAGAGGAGATTTCCCACCAGTGTCCATACCTGGCACCCGATTTTAATTTGAACGAACAGGGTGAATCTACGTCGGCGTAGTTATCGGTTTAGGCAACTGGATTTTTACCAAAAAAAAAATTGCCTAGTGCAGCTTTAATTCAGCCAGCACAATGGATGCAACCTGGATAGGATTATTTCTCATGAATGGATATACAATACATTTTTTGACTGAATTAATGCTCACGCAAAGATATTATACTGTATGTATTGCAAGGTTGCAATGAGTAGAAAATGTCAATTAGGATAGCTTGTTTTCAATGTTAGATGGTACAGTTGTAGAAAATCAGATGCACACAAGATGAGTTTCTCTTTCCTCTCTGCATATTAATGCATACATAAACCTAAAGCTGCAATCTGATTGGATGCAGCTTTGAAAGGTCAACTGCAAACGACAACTCGATGCAATACAGATTCGTCGTTCAAAGATGAATGTGAGGCAAAAGGACAGACCCGGCTTTTGAATAAGCATCTTAATTGAACTCCGTACTACACCAATGACACCAGCAACAAAAAGACAAGCTTTAGCTCGCTGTCCTGGTGCTTGACTGTGTATATACACGTTTGAAAATGGTTTTCAAATCTTCTGAACGACCCGAGGAGCGCTTGATTTACCTTTCCAGACAGTCTCAGGAGGGGAAACATCACATGCTGGATAAACTGAATCAAGCGCGCCTCATATTTTTATTCCAATATTTATAACGTAACAAACTGTTTTGCTATGGTCTGTTTAAGACGCCAATGGACCAGAGACATATAGACAAAGAGTTCTGTCAATTGCAAGTAGAAGCTTATGTGCCTCTTGGCTTCTATGAACTTTTTTAATGCCAAGTAGTGTTTGGTCACCTATACACTTTCTTTCATCAGTCTAATTACGAACTACGAGTTCATATCAGTGATCACAACTCTTTTGCTATATGTCTCTGCCTTTGGAGGCAGCCCCTAGAGCATGTAAAAACAGAAAAAACACCATCATAATGCTGCTGTCACTCACTTTGAAATCCTCATATCTCCACTTTTGGTATTTTGTCTTTTTTTTTGTTTTAACTTGACTTGAAAGTTTGCGTAGTTTCTTTCTTGTGCCAAGTAATTTTCATCACCTTAAGGTCCACGAAGTCCATTCTGAACTTGTACAGTTTCAAAAATGCATGGTTGTCAGTCTGAAAAAGGCTATGTTTTTTACTTCTTGGAAAAGTGGATAGAGAGATATGAGGTTTTCATCCCACAGGAGCGAGTTTAGCTCCTCCCACGCTGACATTACCAGGGTCAGGTTTATGGACGTTTTTATTGGACTTTAAGATCTGTTTTTTATCGCCACCTACTGGCTGGCAACGGTACATGCCCATTTGGTTCAAGTTGTGGATCTCGTTATTAGATCTGCTGCGGGACAAATTGTACAAAAATCCACAAATGAATGTTTTGTGCTCCATCAATGTGAAAACACATGTTCACATGCAAAATTTTGATCTGAAAATGTTCTGGAACTACAAATATAAATACATTTTTATCCTTTACATTTAAATTCTGCATTCTGCATTTTTGCAAGTCATTAAAATGTATTTGGATATAACTTCACAAGATACAAGTGAAAAAGTATTGTTTGTGGATTGTGGTAAATATTTGTGGATTGTCTCCTGTGGGTTACAGATATTAACGTCCAATAAGAACTTCCATACAGGTTACCACTAGAAACAGATGAATTATATTTCTGGCATGAATTGATCTTGTCTTCCATAATATAACCAACAGAGGCCCTACTGCAGTTCAGTTACTGTCTGAATAAATATTTCATGAAAGCGGGTTCTAAGTGGTGCCATACATTCGATGAGTATACAATTCTTAAAGGTAGAGCCCCAGAATTTGTAACTATAGTGTAAAAAAAAAAAAAGATCTATAAGTAAAGGTTGAACGTACAAGCATTTTTTTTTACAACAGCAAGAAATTGTATGATATTGTGGAGTATTTTTTTTTTTGGCTGTGTTTGAATGTGTGGACCCATTTGGAACCAGCCCATGTGAAATCTTTTCAAATGAAAAAAGTGTTAAAACCGCTTCCTGAAACCAGGGTGGAGACGGGACCTCTACCAGCCATTTGTCACTAATGCTGCATTCATGTCATATGGGAAAGACAGTAAATATGTGCTTCCTACTTGAAAAAAATACTGTTCACCTCAGCTTTCAGATAAATAAATGTTAAATGCTA
The DNA here is from genome assembly GCA_034670405.1 of Hoplostethus atlanticus. Taxonomy (NCBI): domain Eukaryota; kingdom Metazoa; phylum Chordata; class Actinopteri; order Trachichthyiformes; family Trachichthyidae; genus Hoplostethus; species Hoplostethus atlanticus. The sequence continues at coordinate 1,252,035 of JAXDDX010000081.1, read as the reverse complement.
CTTTGGATGAACCCCAATTTCTCAGACTTCCTGAATTCGTTGGAAAATACCAACAACCAACAAAAGTAGTGTTTTTTCCCCACCTTGCAATGTTTGATTTGCTGTAAAACACAAACTCACACACCAGAAGATGCAATACAATCATTGCATCTTCAAAGCATCAAATTAGTTCAAATGTGTGAAACCATCACCCATTATTCCCAGGTGACCTGAACGCAGCATCAGTCAGAATAAAGACCTTAACATGTTGAATTTCATCCTGATATTTTTCTCTGCCAGGCACTTGCTCTAACTAGCAAAAATGTTTTTTGCATTGGCACTTCAGTTGACTGGAAAACAGATGGTTAGCATCACTTGCATCCATCTTTCAAACTAATGGGTACTACTGGCCGCACACTAGCTCATTAGCTTGCAGTCACAGTTGTACCCATTGCTTTCAATGGAGAATACTAGCAATGCTAATATGTTGGTTTAACTGCACTAACTTTAAAACTGACATTTTTACCCATAATATGACAAGGTCCTGGCAAAGAAACAGACTTAAATAAATGACAAAGGTATAGTCGCCCCAACGCTGAACTGCCATTGGTTCATTCCTCCACGCACACTGTGAACTATTAGGTTTTGTTCCCGTTGTTCAGTTATTTCAAAAGAACAACTGTGTTAGCTATTATTGACGTTTCAGCCTATTATGCAATCTCCGCATCAGACGGTGCAAATGTCTACTTGTCTCAGTTCTGCAAAAGGTTTATATTTGTGCTTAAAGGTCGGGCACCACTGAAGCTTAGAACAAAATAAAGATTAAAGAAAAAGAATAATCATGATTTGAATTTAGTCTATGAGCAAATTTATTTATTTGCTTAATTACTTAATCACTTTTTTGTGACTGTTTGGCTTTTATGTCATTTGTGTATCAATGCACTATTTTAATTATCTTATCTACCAGGCAGTAAAATTATTTATTTATTTATGTATTTATGTTTATTTATTTGTTTGTTTGTTTATTTAGTTGCTTGTTTGTTCTCTAAGCGGGCAGTATAGCCTCATAAGAACTGACCAGACTGTTGTTTTTAAAGGAGCATACCACTCTATTAAAGAATTTGTGCAGTATCTGTTATTACTTCTGTGCACGGCATTCCAATCCATATTTCTGAACATGAATGAGTCTCCCGCAAAGCCAGAAAGCAGAGAACTAAGACAGTGGCAAATGTTTGCTAATTCAGAACTGTCCCGTTTAATCAAGATTTACTGTCTGAAACTGATCTGTAGTCTGTAAATGAATGAAGAGTTTGATTTTGTTGTTTGTTGTTATGCTAGCCAGTAGGGCCACCATCTCTATGTCTTAAGAGCCTGTAGGATTTTCATTAGGTCCTTGTTGAACTCTCATGACTGAAATGGCGCTGGTAGTAACCTTTATAGACCAGCTCATGGACTGTACATTAGATTGAGTTTTACTTTTCACATTTCTCTACAATTTAAATTGCTTGTGGAAGCGTTTGGCTAGCTAGTAGATTCAGTTCAAGTCTCCTGGTTTCCTGATAAAACAGTTATAAAACATTTTACAGCATTATATTGTTTTATTTAGGTTTTGCATATTACTAGTTGAACTTCTTTGTTGTAAGTTGACCTATTCCTTTGTTAAATGTGCAGATTCATGTTTGTTTTTTTTGCCTTCTGGCTTGGCGAGAGAGGAGTTCATCATCACAAACACAGATCGGACTGTCTTATGACTTGAATTGAGTGTTATTTCCCCTTTAAATGTCCACGTGTCGACGACGAGCAGCATTGCCGTCTCGTCGTGAGCCCAGGGTTCAGGAAACTTTTTTTGGTATCCTTTCAAAACTGAATTCTGGGAATTCTGGGCATTAATGGGAATACCAGCTGAAGTTTTTTCTCAATACCTATATATAGCTAGATCCAACTTTCTGGAGGTTTTCTTTCAACAGCGGCAGTAAAAGTCCAACCTCAGCTGCCCAGCACGACACCAGAGATCAATTCAATTTTTTTTTTTTTTTTAATTGGTTGGATGTGACCATCTAAGTAACCAATCAGGGCTCAGTTCAATTTACGTTCAACTCGGCTTTTACAAAATCCAGATACAGAAGAGAAGGCTGTCATATCCATCCACCTCAGAAATACCTGAAACTGAATACTCCGTTGTTAGCGAATGTGCTGCAGTTTGTATTTGCGTTTTGAATAGAGTTGAAAGTGAATTGACGTCATGAAATGATGTCTGTCTTGCCATTTTTGAGGTAAATATAGACCTATAACTCAATTATAATAACAATAGTATTTATATTTATATCATACTTCTGTTGTATGTTATGAGACAGTAAAATCATGATTGTGACATTTACTGGTGTGGTTCCTTGAGGGGGGGGGGGCATATTCAGGGACATATTTCAGCATATTTCTCTAATGGAAATAGAATTTTTTAAATTATAGCTTGTAGTCAGCATTTCTTTATTCTGTCGTTTCCAGTCTCCTTTCAGTAGATTTAGAGGGTCAGGAGGTTTCTTGTCAATTGAGATTATGCAGGGAAGCTGTTTGCAAATATGGTTAAAAACATTTTAAGAAATAAACTTTTTTTTGTGCAATTTGTGCTCATAATGCCAATGCACTTGCATCTTGCACTAGTTTATTTCTCTCAAGCTATAAGCAAATCCAAAAATCTCACCAATAAATATTCAGTGAAGGTCAGCTGGATCACAGGCCTGTTGATAACAATACCAACTGAGACACAAGCTTGATGTAAAAATGTTCACAACACACACACACACAACAAGGGCAAATTAAGTTTATTTTTAATTTCAAACAACAGTGCTTAATTCCACACATGAACACATCACACCAGAGCCATGCATAGCTAATTTGGTGAATGTGTTTTTTTGCTGGCTGCCATGTTGGCTCCACAGTCTTGCTCCATGTACGCTGCTATAAGAGTAATGTGAGCTTGAGCTTTAGAGTGCTGGGGATCACCGGGGACACTGTTACATATTTGCAGCCAACACTCAAATAGTCTAGATATTGTACTTTTGATGCAGTAATAAAAAATGGTGAGAAATAGAAATGGTGAACGTTAAAGTTAGTGAATATCGGCACAAAATATCGGCTATCAGCAACTTCACTTCAAAAAATACTGGTCTAGGTATTGGCATCAAAAACCATATCAGTTAAACCTTAATATAGACACAGTCCATATAGGTATTTAAAAGCATAAAAAAATCCATCTTTTTTTACAGAAGCATTGTTTCTGCTGTTGTGATCAAACTGAAACCGCTAACCAAGTGACATTACCAAGTTGTTCATAATAATAATAATGAATAATGAGGATTGATCTGAGCCACTTTAAAGCCTTTTGACAGTGGAGGCAGACAAATATGTAAAAAGCTCACTGAGATAACATCATGACAGGCTAACCAATATATTAAGCAAACACACAAAGTTGCTTGGATAAAAGAAATAAATGAAAAAGTAAAGATGATGATGATTTGATTGACAGGTGAGTTAAGGAAGCAACCGGATTTATGGGAAATGTAGTCTTAATGATGAGAAACACTAGAGATAGCTAGCTTCAGTGGCGTCCGACCTTTAAGCACAAACTCACAAACTCACAGATAGAGGCTAGCAATCGTCTCCACCACGGTCTCATCGCTTTACAATAATTGTAATAAGGTATCATCATTTATTTTACAATGATATAATGAAGGTTAAAAAATATACAGATTGCACCTTTAATTGTTCATGCAAAGGAGGACATATGTCATAATGCCAACTCCTGAGTGCACTGCAAAAATTCTAAACTTAGCAAATGATTTCATCTTAGATTCAGATTTGTCAAACGTGTAACATAAACAGGATATTAATCTGAATGAGCAGCAGGCAGATACATAGGGTGTAACAGTGAAGTTGCCTTTTAACAGCTTATCTGGGATCAGCATCGATCGTAAATGAAAGAGTTTTGGCCATTACAGTGTTCACTAGTGGCCACGTTAGCGCCTTCATGGCTGTTGCTAATTAGGGTTAGACCGATATATGGTGCCGATATTGTCCCTTTATTTAAAAAAAAAAAAAAAAAAGGAATATGGTCCAGTCAGTGCTGTCCACCTCTGATATGATAAATAGGATGCAAGCTTGATTAATTCAATATTTATTGTTGAATTGATCAATACAACACAGGTTGTCTATGGGAAGCCCTTAACCTGAATTGATTCTAATGTAACATTTTCATCAGATGCATGGATATATCTTATTTTTTACTTATTATCTTGGGTTTCAATGGAGAGCCTTAGCGTCTCATGGTCTAAATGCAGAGGCTTTCCCACCCTGACAAGAATAAAACACACAGAATATTTGTAATTTGGTAGATATGTTTGGCGTAAGAAAAAGTCAAATTTAAAGGTGAAAATATCGGCCATCGCCATCTTCAGTCCAGACATATCGGTACCAGCCTTCAAAAGCCCATATTGGTCGAACCCTAGTCCATAGCGCAACCTGGCTAAACTCTTCCCGACGTACGGCTCTGCTGTTTTCAGCTGCTCAGCAGGACGATGATGTAGATGAGGAGCAGGCAGATGAGGATGAGCGTGAAGTTGACGAACAGCTCCTGCAGGTTCCTCTTGGTCTGCGGGTTCACCTCGATCTGGGACGCCCGGCGGATGGCCGACTTGGTCATGTGCTGAACCCGCTCCATGGTTCACAGTCGGGGCAAGACCGGACTAGGGTTGGTTGTTGATGTGGTGTCCTAGCTTAGATTGGTGTTGGTTGGCTTTGGTTGAGTTATTTTGAACTCACTTAAACCACATTCAGCCGAAGGGATTAGAGTTGGACTGTTTTAGGTAGCCTGGTCTGGACTGGACTGGTCCAGACTGGTTTTGAACAAAACTAAAACAATGGTCTCTTCTCTTCTCTTCTCTTCTCTGGGCTGGCGTCTGGTGAGAAAGAGGGAGGGAAGAAAGGGAGAAGTTTGTAAAGGCAATATTTCACTGTGATAAAACATTTCCACCTTTTAGTATGAATGCCGTCATATGAGTTCAGCAAAACTCAACCATCAACATTACTTCTTGAAAATTGGAACCTCAGAAAGTTGATAAGGAGTTGATAGGGTTAGGTTAGGGTTAGGGTTGATTTATTTTCTCATTTTATTATATTTCTGTACAGAATCTGAGAGGTGCATTTTAAATTTTCTCTCTTTAAGGAATTAAAAGGATTAGAAGGACAATATCTTGACCTTAACTTGACCTTATAATATTGAGTGTGAACTGGTTTATTTTAAAAAACTTCAATCAATAACTTCTTGTCTCCTACAGCCACTGATCACTGATCAGTCTCTTCATCTTCCTTGAGGGATTTTCTCCCACTGTTTCTGACAGAATTCGACCAACTCGGTGAAGTTTGAGGTCAGGTTACGTTTCAGTTCCTGACAGCATCTCAGTTGGATTTAGGTCAGGACTTTGACTTGGCCAAACAAAAACACTAAACTTATTCTTCCTGAGTCATTCTTTCTTAGATTTGCTTGAATGCTTAGGATCACAAACAACCAATTTCAGCCCAGCTTTATCTCTCAGACTGATGGCCTGATATTCTGTTCATGAATTCATGATGTCATGATGTAAGAAAAACAGCCCCGGACCATGACACTCCACCACCATGCTTGACCTTAGGGAGAAGGTTATTTTGGTGGTGGGCAGTTTTGGGTTGTCGCCAAACATGGCATTTTTGATTGCGACCAAACAGTTCAATGTTGGACTCATCTGTCCAGAGAACAGACTTCCAGGAGTGAATCTTGAATCTTCCAGGAGTGAATCTTGAATCTTGAATCTTGAATGAGGAGTGATGTAGTTTGATAGTTTTCAGCTATAAAGGAGTGATGTAATTTGATACTCTGCATCAGCCTGAATGACCTGAATTTGTGTGTGTGTCAGTGGTGATGCCCTGGACTGACATACAGCTTCACACCACAGAAACAGGTGATGCGTTCATGGTCCATGAAATTCATTGGCGTCCTAAAAACTGTCCTGGTGGCTCAGCGGTCACCGGGACGTCCTAAGTTTGAGTCAGGCCCAGGACCTTGTCATCACCCACTAGCTCTCCCAATCCTCCCTGTCTCTCTCTACTGTAGAGGGAGGTCCAATAAAGAATGGTCTGTTAAGTAATATATAACAAATATATAACAACCAGGCTAACAACATTTAGTCCAGAAAGTAAAAAATGAAAAACAAAATGAATGAAAGTCAATACTTCAAGCAAGCAAATAAGTCAAGCAAGCTTAATAGCAAGTGTGTGTGTGTGTATGCATGTGTGTGTAGTCATAAGACAGTTGCATGCCAGTCATTCCACGGCAGTGAGTCTAATCGTTGTGTCAACATCATTAGCTGTCGACTTTAACACACACACACACACACAATTTTCAAAATTAAATATCTACCGTTTTTAAAAGACACCTCCTCTTAACGATATCGAAATCGATAGTAGGTCGCTTTAAGTAATCGTTGGATTGAGGTAATTATAAAATGGCAAATTTCAGGTTAGAATGATACATGGGTTTACCGATATTGGCCTTTTATTAAAAATGGGATACTGGGGTCAGTGTTGTTTACCTGCTGAGCGCAGCTGCTTATAGCCAATATTTTGGGCCAGTATTCAGTCAGAAATTTCAAAATTCCCCAAAATGGCGAGTATTCAGTGTTTACCTCAGATCTTTTTTTTTTCAGGGTGAAAAAGCCTCTGAAACAGCATTTAAACCATGAGACACTAAAACTCTCCATTGAAACCCAGGATACTACTATTACTACCACTACCACTACCACTACGACTACTACTAATAATAATAATAATACACACATACATACATACAGATTCATGCTTACTTGTGTGGAACCAAAATGTCACAGAATCAATTCAGGTTAATAGACAACCAGTGTAGTATTGATCAATTCCACAATAAATATGTAATCAATCAAACTACATCATATCCATCATATTGTAAGTGGACAGCACTGACTGGATCTGATTTTTAATAATAGGACAATATAAACGTATATATCGGTCTAACCCTAATCATGACAGGCTAAGAAATATGAAATGGGTGTTTGGTTGATGTGGTTCACTGACGTTCCAAAAACAATGTGGTTTGGATGGGAACCAAGGGACTGGGGCTGAGAGTGTTTACCCCTCTGGGAGGTTTCGTGCTTTTTCCCATGCTTTTTGCCCATGGTGCTTTCCTGCATATTGTGTGTATGCAATATTGCGACTCACATATTGTCAGTGAGTGAGCCACAGTAGCATATGTTTACATTACAAATATTCTATAAAGACAAATGATGTTTCACTGTGAGGTAAAGTAGCCTACTGGCTAACTAACTAAGTAAATCAAATAGGGGTACCCCAGGCATCCTTCATGGGGTCCCTATCAAAATGATTTAATTTCACTAGAATTGAATTCACTAGAAACTTTTCAAGTTAATGTATTAAAACAATTATTCACCCTCACCACTATTATCCCCTACATATGATCTATTATCACTATTATTTCCCCATGTACAGTGCAGTTATACAATTCAATACTAAATCAATAACAAAAATCTTGCTAACTAACTAACTAACTGACTCTATAAACGATGCTGGTACTTACCTTTCAGACGAGAACAGAGCTGGTTGACGTTTCAGAGAGCAATGTCAGATATGTGATGTTTCCCAAGGCTGTAAACAGAATGAAGAGAGGAGGAGAGACTGAGAGAGAGAAAGAGAGAGAGAGCGAGAGACCAATAGAATGACAGAGAGAGAGGGAGATAGAGAGAGGAGGAGAAACGGGGCAGAAGGACATCCCCCAAAAGATTATAGGATAGGAAAGTGTGTGTGTGAGGGAAACCAAGGTGATACGAGGTGTGTGTTTGTTCACTTTGGAGTGAGTTAATGCATTTGGGCTAATTACCACTCCAACGGGTGAAATATCCAATCCAGTGAAGTCCCACATCTCCAGTAACCTGTGAATTACAAAACCACTAAAACCAGTGCGGTAACCCTGGCAGGCTGGCATGGTGCTAATTCAGCCTACCAGATGTCTGTTGGGGTTTGGCACTGTCATGGTTGATGCTAATATAGAGGGCTTACAGCCTCTGGCGGCCATATTGGAGGTCCACAGCTCTTAAGAAACAATGGCTGTGAACAGCTGATGGCATTTCTAAATATACGACTCAGCTACTTCAACAGGATCGAATACACCACATCCTATTGTATTGTACATTCTTTGTTTTTTATAGCAGTGTATATAGTATTTGTTGCCCCAAAATGGATTGAATACACATGGTTAATTTCTGTGCTGTTTCTGACTGGGAACTGATCATTTCATCACTGATACATCTGTTTCAGCTAGCTCTCTTTTTCTACCCTGGTTCTTATATATTTTCTATATTGTTGTACAGCCAACTGTCCAATGGACCTCCATGATGGCGGCAGATGCGGTTGCTAGGAGATTTGTGACACAACTGCAACATCACAAAGTTACATCATTATATTGAATATAGGTTGGGGCAGCAGAATCAACTAATTGGGGTTGGGGTGAACCAACTAATTCTGGGTTTCTGGCAAAGCTGAACTGTGTGTGTGTGTGTGTGTGTGTGCGTGTGTGTGTGTGTGTGTGAGAGAGAGAGTGATATGTCTTCGACAGCATTCCCCACAAGGGAGAGATCAAATGAGAGAAGGGGATCAAAAAAAATCGTGAAAAAGTAAAAATAACCCTCCATCGTGGCCTAGAAAGCATTGCATCTGCCTTATATGGTGAATCGGCGCGTAAACAGGCTGTCAATCAGAAGCAGAAGTATTGGCCAGTGATCTGAAATTGGTTGTCCTGGCTGTACGTTCAACTACTGTGGAATACATGTTTCAAACAGTCAAACAGAGCATTGGGACAGTGTAAAGTAGACATTTCTTTCAACAGTATTTTTATGAAATTTTTAATGATCCCTGTGGGGAAATCGGGTGGTTCCAGCAGCAAAATACTAACAGAATACAGCAAAGAAAAAATAAAATATAAATAGGAATAGAGCAAATTGGGGTATTAAACAATTCCAACATTTCAAGTAGGAATGTATGAATGAAAAGTATGACAAAAATGAGAGGCAGCATTATGAGAGCAAAATATAATTGCCAGGATTCTGTTTGTGGACTCAAGCTCTGCCTTTAACACCGTCGTGCCAGAGCTCCTATAAGCCGAGCTCTCCCAGCTGACCGACCCCGTCTGCCGGTGGATCACTGACTTCCTGACAGACAGGAGACAGCATGTGAGGCCGGGTAAGCACACTTCAGACATGCACTGGAGCACCACAGGGCTGTGTGCTCTCTCCTCTCACCTCCAAGGACCCCTCTGTTAAGCTCCTGAAATTGGGTGACGACATGACGCTGATTGGACCCAGACAAGACGGCGACTAGTCAGTGTTATGGTGTCCCGGTGCAGCCATAACAACCTGGGGCTCATTGCTCTAAAGACTGTAGAGATGATCATAGACTTCAGGAGAAGCCCCACCCACCTCCACTCCCCCTAAACATCCACGGCTCAACTGTCACCACTGGGAAGTCATTCAAGTTCCTGGGTACCATCATTTCCCAAGACCTTAGGTGGGAGAATAACATAGACTCCATTGCAAACAAATCCCAGCAGAGGTTGTACTTCCTGCCACAGCTACAGAAATTAAACCTGCCGCGGGAAATTATGGTCCAGTTCTACACTGACAACATAGAGTCCATCCTCACCTCCATTACCATCTGGTTTGGGTTGGCCACCGCACTGGACAGGGCCAGGCTTCAGCGCATCATCCGCTCAGCAGAGAAAATCATTGGCTGCAACATGCCCTCACTATAGAACCTTCATAACTCCAGGACCTTCATCACTCTAGGACCTTCATAACTCCAGGACCTTCATCACTCTAGGATCTTCATCACTCTAGGACCTTCATGACTCCAGGACCTTCATGACTCTAGGACCTTCATGACTCTAGGACCTACATTACTCCAGGACCTTCATGACTCTAGGACCTTCATTACTCCAGGACCTTCATGACTCTAGGACCTTCATTACTCCAGGACCTTCATGACTCTAGCACCTTCATGACTCCAGGACCTTCATGACTCTAGGACCTTCATCACTCTAGGACCATCATCACTCCAGGACCTTCATTACTCCAGGATCTTCATGACTCTAGGACCTTCATGACTCCAGGACCTACATGACTCTAAGACCTTCATGACTCTAGGACCTTCATGACTCTAGGGTCTACATTACTCCAGGGCCTTCGTGACTCCAGGGCCTTCATGACTCTAAGACCTTCATGACTCTAAGACCTTCATGACTCTAGGACCTTCGTTATTTATATACTAAGTGCAATACTCTTTCATACAGTATACAGTATAGTTTCAGTATAGTTGTTTTTTATAGCAGTGTATATAATACTTATATAGTATTTATTGTTACCAACACGTATCATTAAATTCAGACATTTCCTACCATATGGAGCCTACCTATGTCTTATGCATATATTGTATTGAAGGTAAACAGTGTCGGTGCAGTGTGCTGAAGTTATTACTGAGACTGGGCTAAAGTTGGTCTTTTAAAGCTTAAATATTGGGACAGGGAGTCAAGTCAAGTCAAGTTTATTTGTATAACCCTTAATCGCAGTCACAAAGGGCCTCACAACACTCACATTCTGAAAACAATAAATGAAAACAAATCTCATTATGAAAACAATGGAAGAAACCTTGGGAGGGGCTACACATAGAGGGAACTGCTAAATAAGACATTGCCAGCCCATTGATCAGCCCCTAAAGTTGGTCTTTAAAGCCCAAGCATTGAGACAGTGAACTAAGATATATTGAGGTATTTGTAGTTTTTTACCTGAACAATAGTACCACCAAAGATCTGAATCTTTTGGTAAAGACTTAAGTTGAAATTGCCTTTCTATTCATTTCAGTTATATGGTTAACATGATCATCATCCTTGTCAACATCTCTCAGCAGGGAGATGCTGCTTATATTGCCAGCTGAATAATAAAAATAAAAAAATGTTCCAGAATGCCGTTCAGCTCTGTAGCCTTACATGGTGATATGCTCGACTACTCTGACCTAAAACTAAAAAGAGAATGAAAGAGAGGAAGAGAAAGAGGGGTGAAAACAAAGAGGCTGTTATAAAAGGCCATGGCAGGCCAGAGAAAACAGGCTTTACTCTCACTGCCAATCAGGAGAGATAGAAACAGAGTTGTATTGGCTACAAGGGAATCGGAGACTTGTACCTACTCAGTATCACCAGAAAGTCTCCAACATACAAGCTGCTAACAGAAAGAGACCTGGACTTAACAGACATCACCAGAAAGACAGAAAAGGTGACTTGTACCTACCAAAACATCACCAGGACAGCAAAAGTTACTTGTGCCTACCAAAACATCACCAGAAGGACTCCAACATACCAGCTACTGACAGAAAAACAAAAGGTTCAGCTACCACTGGGGCTTTAAAGACCAACTTATAATTTCCATCCTTCATATCGATAAATAGATAGATAGATAGATAGATGGATAGCTAGACGAAGAGGGGTTGGCGGCAAGGTCTACCCCTATCAGCTGTGTTTACTCTAGAAGAATCATTGCTGCTTTTGGCAACCTCATCCACATTCTCTCTCTCTTTCTCTCTCCTTCCTCTTCGCATTCCCTAGATATAGCCAGCTATGTAGGGAAGCCTATGACCAGCTTTTCCCCAGAGCCCTTTATCTAAGAGTCGAGTTCAACCGATGTGGTTTTTTTAAGGCCAATCCCTCTATACTGCCAATTTGGAGTGCCAAAAGGTTGCTAAGCAGAACCATTTTTGCATGTTTTTTTACAGAACCCAAAAGGGTAATGACACGGTACAAGCCAAAAGAACCATTTTCTGGTGCTATATAGAAGCGTGTTAAGCGTGTAGTACCCAAGAACACATAAAAAAAGGGGAATACTAACAGCACCTTCTTCTGCTATGCACATGCTCACCTTAATCCTTGTAATGAATGTATTATTAATGAGTTGCCTGGGTCTTCATATTGCATTTACTTTTTCCCTTCAAATAAGAAAATAATACAGAAAAAGTTATTAGTCTCTGATGAAAATGTTTTGGCTGAGCGCCATAGGACCACCAGAGAGTGTGCGTGATTGTGCCAGCAGCAGGCGGCGTCGAACAAGAGGCTAACACCGATAAGCTTCGTGGAAACAGATGCTAGAGTGGAGAGGAGTTGGTGATAGCTGTGTGTGTGTGTGTCAGTATTATTTAAAGGTGATTTTATATCCTTGTTTTGGTCCTATTTTGGTTCTAGTTAAAATTAGGTACTTTGGTGAATGGATGTATTTGGTGTGTGTGACCACATATATATATATAAGCAGAGGTCCATGTATAGTAAACGTGATAAAATCTGATTCGTGTGTTGTTGTGGAATTTGCATTGTCCCATAGACCCCTGTTATTAATAGAATGAAAGAGAGAGAGGAGGTGGGGTGAAGAGAGGAAAGGGTGAGGGAGGGAGAGAGAGAGAGATGCAGGGTATACTGGGTATGTTGTATTTTGAGTCAAAAAGGGAGGGTAAACTATGACCTCCAGTCCAGTCTGTGATCATCGTAAGCAGACACCAATGAAAACAAAAATCAATTCTATTTTCAGAAAAGCATTCATTTACATTTTTTACATTTAAAAGAGATTTAAAAGATAATATTATAATATTACATCAGTTTCATACTACTCACTACATCACAGACTACTTTTGGTTAAATTGTCTCCAGTGCCAACAAGTCCACATTCTTCATTCTTTAGGGTTAGGGTTAGGGTTATTCATTCTACCTCTTTATTCTACCTGTTTTATTGTTCTTTAGTGTTTCCATGTGCAGGCTGTGAAGATGATATCTATTTATCTATTTTATTTTATTTTTAATTCATTAATTTTTTAACTGCTTTTTTGTTAGCCCAGCCTTTTTCTCTCTTTCTTTCTTCTTCTCGAAAGGTGCTCTTAAATTAAAGTTATTATTATTATTATTATTATTATTATTATTATTATTATCTATCTTGTATAATATGAATTTATGTCAAAGATTTATATCAGGCCTAAAAGGTGGTAAACTCTTAACTGGGTTTAGGTGAGTACCCTCTACTGCATCTCTGCTTATACCCCACAATTCTACCTACATGGAAATGGTCAGCCTTACTGAAGGCAGCGTTGGCCATCTCTACTGCCTTAAAACAGTGTTGTTGGACATGGGTCAGGACCAGTGTTGTACACAGAAAAAAGGGTTCTTTGTTTGGAATAGTGGTTCTATATGGAACCATAATGGAACCCAGTGTGGTTCTTAAAAAAATACCTTTAAATGCTACTGTTTCGGAGCATTTCATACATCCTTTAAGGGTTCTTTAAAGTCGATAAGGGCTTGGCGATCGTCCAACCCTAAAGAACCATCTTTGGGTACTATGTAGAACCCTTTTCGTTAAGACTGTAGGCTAGCACAGTGGCCTAGTGGTTGGAGAGGTCATCCTGTACGTCCCACAGAGGATCCACGTTCAATCATCTGTAACTCCAAGCAGAAAGAAGCTGGGAATATGAATTTCCTTCTCAAAACAAAACAAACCCATAGGAACTCCACCCAGCTACTGAACCGTGTCCCAGCTGCCTGCCGTCTCCTCACATGCAACTATCTAATGCACCCAGTTCACTAAAATAAACACCGCAAATCCAGTGCAGTCATTCTCTGGCATTCTCCTCTAATATCACAAATCCAGCAGGCCCAGTCTTTGGCATCCACCTGTCATATCTACTAAAATAAAAGCACAAATCCAGCACACCTGATCTTTCAAACTAAACTAAAGCCAGCGTACCTAATCTACTAAATATAAATCACCGCAAATCCAGCGCACCCAATCTTTGGCATCTGCCCATGTCATACGTCTTAAAATAATCGGACAAATCCAACGCACTGTGTAACCAAAACTAACCAAAGTAGGCTGGTGACGTAACACGAATCCAGCGCACCCAATCTCTTGACATTCACCTCCCACTTTGCCGAGAATAAAACAACATAAAAATGAATGCAGATGGTCTCCTGAAATAAAACACCACAAATCCAGAGCACCTGACCGGCATTATCCCCTGTTGTATCTCCAGAATAATCACACAAATCCAACACACTGCATCTTTAATGGAGCGCACCCGATCCGTGGCACTCCCTTCTCAGAATAATACAATATACATACAAGTTATGTGAACACTGATTTGTTATTGTCTTACTTTTGATCATAAATCAGTGAATTAGGCTACTCATCATGGTGGAAACTAAGAGTCTTTTTCAAGGTAGGTCCAGCGAAGGTCAACAAAGCTCGCATCTGGGTGAACAGTGTAAAGAAATGTGTTCATTGGGACTCTCTGGGGCAGCAATAAGACCCGAACATCAAACACAGTCTACCGGGGCAGTTCCTGCTCTGTGTTCACTCCGCAGCACTGGGAAATGACATTTCATAGATGCTCTGCATTTTGGACTCAAGAGGTGCTGCTATAAAAACAGCACTCTGTATATACAGACTGCATTTGCTCTCCGCTGTGGCATGTGAGGTTGACGAGTGTATGCAGAGTTAGCACTTGTATTTGGTATTGAGGGGGGTTTGTACTGCTAGCTAGCTAAGTGCCCGTCAGTCTAGCGTAGGCTGAACAAGCGAACAAGCACGCACACAACCAGGGACCGTAGCCAGTCGGGGTTAATCATTCTTATAACATCTGAATTGGACTTTCATGTATGTCAATAAACCTCCATTTTAATAAGAAAACCACGTTGTTTTTAATGAACATAGAGAACAAAAACACATTATTTACGTTCTAGTAGAGCATGTGCTATGAAATGAAGGGAAATGGCATTTTGCCTCACAGGCTGCATTTAAACGTAATATTTTGTAGGGATACATACAGGTACAGAAAAATAATTAATTACAGGTCAGTGGTGGAGGCACGTGAAGATTAAAGAGGTAACCGTAACCTAGGGAAACCAGAAATAGCGGTGAGAAAAACTCAACGACGTCTGCGGTGAAAGATCGAAAAAGGCGGCTGAGGGAATCTAGAATTTAGAAGTTGCTCTAGCTAGCTAGCTGGCTCAGCAAGCCGAGCCTCCAAACCATTTACCTCGAAGAAATGTTAGCAGAGACAGAGAAACAAAGACAACGAACTGGAAAAAGAAAATGGAAACGCTTTTCCAGAAGAATTTAACTAGTTCGGCCTGTTTCTCCAGCAAGGGTTAGGGTTAGGCCTTTAGGCTACGTGGCTAGCTAGTCAATGAACTAAACGTAGCATAAAGCATATTTCACATGTACTGAAACAACAGTGTGCTTCATCATAACAAGTAGTATGTTGTTTTATGATCCTAAAAATATATATACATTGCTATAAACACCACTACATTACAGCAGTCCATGCAAGCGAATACTGTAATGTTGTCGAAACATTTTATTTGCAATAAAATGTTGATAGGTAAAGTTAAATTCTAAACTTTTACTTTATCATTAAATAAAGATAGTTGATGATGACGTTTCATAGCACAGAGGGGAGTGAAGTGTCTCGAATTTGCCTTTTAAAGGCCACAGCACTGCGGTAAAAATACAATCAAATGAATTTATCCTCTCTTCTCCACCACCTCCTCCATGTCCTCTATCTCTCCTTTCTCCTCCTCCTCCTCTCATACCTCTCCAATTATCCCCTCTGTCCTCCCTCATGCTTAACTGAACTGTTCTGAAAGGGCAGGCTTTACTGAAGTGCCTTGTCCAAGGGTGGGTAACAAAAGTACTGATCCAAATTCTGAGGGTTGAGACGGTTTAAGGCTGATAGAGCCGCCTGATTGGATGCTGCGGTATTAAGGGGATTCCGATTGGCTATTGAGCATTATAGAGGATACTACTTGGAGTGTATTTGCTAATAGTAATATTTAATCATATTAACTTGTTTGTTCAGTTTAACCTCATAACTGAACAAAGAACTTTTACATGTGAATTTTTTCCCTAATTTTCTTTTTTTTTAATTGTTAATTAATTGTTTTTTTAATCTGCAAGTAGTCTAATCATAAAAATGTAATCCAATTGTAATTTGACCACAGAAATGTACCATGTGTTGTGTTTGTTTAAACGTTCTGATAGGATGTCATCTGAAGGACTTCGGCTCGGCTGCCGAAGTGAACACGGAGGATTTCGATTGGCTGGTGTGGTATCTAGAGGGGCCGGGGCTGACTTGTGTGGTTTCTTGGGTCTGGCGTAAGGACAACTTGGACCGGAGCAGTGGAAAAATAACTTGTCTATTTATAAAGGCCCATTTAACAGAATAGGATCATTCTCTGTCACACGTAGAAACACAAACCGCTAGACTGAACTGATGCTACCAAGTTAAAATCTAACTCTAAATAATCTAATAAATCTACTTTAAAAAAAATGGAATATCCTAATATCCTATACCCATGCTCACTTGGGATCAAATCCAACCAAAGTCGTCCCTAAATCGTCCCAAATACTGGCTATAGAATAGAATAGAATAGAACAGAGGGCTTCTCCTACTGCATTCCAGGTTAATACAATAATTTGCTTCCCTAGCCTAGTATTTAACTTCGCTGTGTAAAGCGATGTTTTCAAAATCCCTAACAGTGTATTAACATCCTTTAACGGTTGGCAAAGTTTCTAACAGTTGCTGCCATTCATTCATTCATTTTCCATACCCTTTGTTCCCAGGGTCACAGGGAGGGGGGTGGGGTGGGGGGAGTCCTGCTGGAGTGTATCCCAGCATGCAGTGGGCGGAGCAAACAAGATATTATGATAGCTAAAGACATATCTAAAGGTAAATTCTTCATATGAGAGTATATTCATCATCAGTTTATGAGCATGGATTTGGTTAACTAGATATTTTCACCATAGTTGATGCAGCCCACTTGTACTCATTTGAACATATAAGCTGATATTATATTGCAGTATTACATTGCCAATAGTTAAGAGTTATTTGTGTTTGTAGAACTAAGGCTTTTAATTACACATATAATAATGTGATGGTGCCACCTTGTGGACAATTTCAGTTACAGCATCATGTCATGTCTGTTTTAAATTTGGAGCAGCCTCAGTCAGCCATTCCCTGGTTTCAACCCCATTAAGACCAGTGTGTCCTCTTTCAAACCATCCACAGAAGAACAAGCAGATAAACCTGAAGCTAAAGCACCTGGATATTAGTTTCTGGATGTTAGTTTCCAGAACAATATGTCTTGGGGCGAGGAGGCGAGGAAAATAAATCACGTGAGAATGCTCTTCAAACTGGACACAATCTTGGGTTAAAAATGGCTTTTTTTTCAATGCTCACGTTAAAATATATTAACAACACACAATATATTTATGATGATCAGTTTCAACTGAGAGGTAACTTCAATATTGGATTTTTTAAAAGGATTTTAAAGGTCATATTTTTCCATTTTCAGCAATTTTATTATAATTTCTCTATGCAACACATTATTAAAGTATCTTTCAAAATAATAAATGAGAATCTTATTTTATAAAATTATTTTCCAGTATCTTTTCCTCCTCACTTTCATTATGTCTAGCATATTTTTCTTCACATACACTGCCTTGATTGGCTGCCTGACCGGGAGTGTCAGGCAAGCCCCTCCCAACACTTTCCTTTCCCCGTTCCAAAAGTAAACACTGTTCCTGTCCTAGATATGGTGAGGGGGGCATGCCAAAAATAAGACTACTGAGAGGCCGGTGGAGCCCATGTCCTTGTCGAAGCTGGCAACTTCTTTAGAGACTGATAAGCCTGAGGTGGCAAATGATTTGCCGGGGGGAAGCGGCTGAGGCCACAAGTTTTTCCTTATCACTGCAAGGCAGGCGACGCACTCTCCTAGGCTAGTTATCCACTCCTAGGCTAGCTACTCACTCTCCTAGGCTAGCTACTCACTCTCCTAGGCTAGTTATCCACTCTCCTAGACTAGCTACTCACTCTAGACTAGCTACTCACTCTCCTCGGCTAGCTACTCACTCTCCTAGGCTAGCTACTCACTCTCCTAGACTAGCTACTCACTCTCCTAGACTAGCTACTCACTCTCCTCGGCTAGCTACTCACTCTCCTAGGCTAGCTACTCACTCTCCTAGGCTAGTTATCCACTCTCCTAGGCTAGCTACTCACTCTCCTAGGCTAGTTATCCACTCTCCTAGGCTGACTATCCACTCTCGTAGGCTACCTATTCACTCTCCTAGGCTAGCTACTCACTCTCCTAGGCTAGTTATCCACTCTCCTAGGCTAGCTACTCACTCTCCTAGACTAGCTACTCACTCTAGACTAGCTACTCACTCTCCTCGGCTAGCTACTCACTCTCCTAGGCTAGCTACTCACTCTCCTAGACTAGCTACTCACTCTCCTCGGCTAGCTACTCACTCTCCTAGGCTAGCTACTCACTCTCCTAGGCTAGTTATCCACTCTACTAGGCTAGCTACTCACTCTCCTAGGCTGACTATCCACTCTCCTAGGCTAGCTACTCACTCTCCTAGGCTAGTTATCCACTCTCCTAGGCTAGCTACTCACTCTCCTAGGCTAATTATCCACTCTCCTAGGCTGACTATCCACTCTCGTAGGCTACCTATTCACTCTCCTAGGCTAGCTACTCACTCTCCTAGGCTAGTTATCCACTCTCCTAGGCTAGCTACTCACTCTCCTAGGCTGACTATCCACTCTCCTAGGCTAGCTACTCACTCTCCTAGGCTAGCTAACACTCTCCTAGGCTGACTATCCACTCTCGTAGGCTAGCTACTCACTCTCCTAGGCTAGTTATCCACTCTCCTAGGCTAGCTACTCACTCTCCTAGGCTGACTATCCACTCTCCTAGGCTAGCTACTCACTCTCCTAGGCTAGTTAGCCACTCTCCTAGGCTAGCTACTCACTCTCCTAGGCTAGTTATCCACTCTCCTAGGCTGACTATCCACTCTCGTAGGCTACCTACTCACTCTCCTAGGCTAGCTACTCACTCTCCTAGGCTAGTTATCCACTCTCCTAGGCTAGCTACTCACTCTCCTAGGCTGACTATCCACTCTCCTAGGCTAGCTACTCACTCTCCTAGGCTAGCTAACACTCTCCTAGGCTGACTATCCACTCTCGTAGGCTACCTACTCACTCTCCTAGACTAGCTATCCACTCCCACCACTCAAAACACACCTTCTGTGGTTAAGAATGGTCCCATTTGTTGGACCAAAAAAGAGGCAAGGAGAAAATGACACCTTTGTGCAGGGCAAGCAAAATATTCTAGAATATTATGTTATTTATAATACTATGTTGTAGGAAGGTGTTGCACATGAAACTTGAATTCTAATTGGGTTTTATTTACCACCAGAGCAACATTCACATGAGAACGGCTAAAATTGACCTACACAATAGCGACACACTGCCCTCTGTTGGACATATTAAAACATGAATCTTCAGGCTCACACATAAATATTATTATACTTTTAATAATTTCATTTTTATAGATTTTTTTCAAATATTTGTAGTAAACCCACGTGTGGAGGAGTGTGGAAAGTGAAGTTATAGCATCCTAAAAGTCAGTTTTTGTAGAATTCCTCTTTAAAATAACCAATAAGATTGTCAATGGACAGAAATAACCTTTGACCTAACTTCTCACCTCCAACTCCAACTGAAGTACCCTTTAAAAAAAAAAAGAAAAAGAAGATTCCCTTGCATAGAATGATGTGTCTAGACAATCTTCTGGTTTGTGTTAGTGCTGAACTTCTGAACTAAGGACGTCTGTGTGCTTATGACTCATACATTCTCAGCACAGACTGCAGCATCCAGGAATAAAACATTTAATCAACACTGGTGCAAAGCTCACCCTCTTTATTAGCACTCAGTAAGAGTGGTCAGTGCTGGTGGAGTGTCTGTGACGACGTACCGCAGGATTAGCCCCAATGAGATGCTAGATGGTGTTCAGATTGGACCTGCGAGCATGTGGATATGTACTGTTGCTCTATGCACCTAAAAACTTCTGTTTTTCATCTTGTTTTTACACATTTTGGGTAAATAAGTGTTCCATCAAAAGACATTTGTTCAATTAAACCAGTTTTATTTCAACAGAGCGGAGCGGCCATGCTTTATTACACCAACAGCAGAGAAAAAAAAGTGCAAATTAAAGTTTTCATTCAGACTGAAACAGTGATGTGGTGCCAGGTTACCGCCTTCTTTAGACAACTAGAAGTGTGTTGGCATTAGCACTGCCAGAATACACATATATGGTGTAGAGAATTCACAGCGGTACAGTCCCATGTCGAGCTGCTTCCCATAGAACCAAAACTTGGAAAATGGAAAGCATGGAAAAAGTGTCTTGATGGTTTCTTGTTTATACATAATGCCTCAGGGCTGGAGTTAATTCACCAATTAAACCAATTAGGGCCTTTTGGTAGCATCGGAAATAGACATGGTGGGTAGAGACTGGAAGATGAATGGTTTGAATCCCCAGACTGGCTGGGACAGAGACTTTCACCCTTCAGCTACCTTCACATCACCTTCTTTCTCAATTCCTGATTTCTTTGCTGACTGCTCATATCCATTCAAGGATGTAACCCGCGTCCCATAACGATATGACACGCCGCACCAGTGGAGTCGGCTACTTGGCTTTCTTTTCCTTGTTGTGTCTCATCTTCCGTGCCAACGCCGCCGCGGATGCCAAGGCTATGACTGTTGTGAATGACACGAGATTCACTTATTGTCATGTAGTGTTTGCTTGAGTGGGCAAACATCAGATCTGTGTCACTTGGGTGGGAAGAAATGTGAACTGGGACACTTTCAGCTGCAGTGTGAATGAAGCCTCAGTGGCTCAGATCTGATCTTTGAGGCCGTGATAACACACAGGAAGCTTTCTAGTGCAGCGAGGATGGGCGAGTTGCCTTGAATGAGGTTAACATAGTGAACTACATTGAATACACTGAAGTATCTCATGAAGGTGCTGATAGGAATCTACCTTGCCTGTGTATCCTGGGTTTTGCATGGCCGTCTGAACAGGGAGAAACCAGCTGAAATCTATTTTATTGTGTGTGAGCGGACGAGCTACCAGACAAACCAAATTTCTGGTCCTCACGACGAAGAGGTGGCTGTGCATGTGATCAGAGCACAGTATGTATTTACATCTTTACAAGCTGACAAGGAAAGCAGACGCACTCACTCATTCACTCACACACACAACCATACGGGTTTCACATTAAAACATGGTGATTTAGTCTAAGTGAGTGATTCGACGATGCCAAGTCTCCAGTCTCTCTCCTTCCTTTCCTCTTTGTCCCTCCTCCTTCCCACGTGTATAGTCCTTTTACCTCCCTTCCTTCCTTCCTTCCCTCCTTCCAGCCTTTGTCGTCTTTCCTCTTCCTCTACTGGAGCATGTCGACGAACGCGTCAAACTCGTCGATGTTTTTCTCGTAGACGGCCAGTTTCTCTGGGAGAGAGTCCTGCGCAGAGAAAACACACATCACTACAAACCCTCCTCTCATGTCCTTGATATATAAACTATTTTAAGGAAGCATGGTCACACTGTTAACATTACTGGGGTAGTTATAAACCACTAACAACACTATCCAGCTCCTAGTCTGGTTCCAGCTGTGACACCACGACTAGCGACTAGTGTATAAAGCGTTGCGGTCACCAGGTCGTCGGCCATGGACTGGGAGCTGATGTGCAGAGAGAGGCTGGCCAGCTGGGGGGGGTTCTGGAACTCTCGGTAGAACGTCCCCAAGTCCATCGGCAACAGGTCGTCTTTGGAGAACGCTGGGCGCTGCGGGGGGGACGAGGGAGGGAGAGAGAGAGAGAGAGAGAGAGAGAGAGAGAGAGAGAGAGAGAGAGAGAGAGAGAGAGAGAGAGAGAGAGAGAGAGAGAGAGATGAATGTTTTGTATAAATAAAGTTTATACTACTACTACTACTACTACTACTAGTACTACTACTACCAATAATAACAGTACGTACAAAGTCGACCATGACGAAGTCGTCCTGCTGCCCTGATTCCTCTGAGCCTTGGGAGTGCAGACTGGCCTGCAGGGGGGAGGGGCAGGGGGGAGAGTCTGGAGGCTGGACCTACACACACACACACACACACACACACACACACACACACACACACACACACACAATATAATATGAAATGCAGGTGTGAAATACAATACACACCTCAAATGACATGGAAAATCCATCTTTAGCTGTAATATGTTGCATTAAAAAAAATCAGTGTAAACAGAGCCAGTGGAGGGCGCCACACTGCGATTACAGGTCGGGCCTTTAAATACAATAGAGCATCCTGAGGTTACGAGTGCAGTCAGTTAAATAACTCCATTTCCAATCACACCAGCAGGCGACAAGTCAATCTGGTAAGTATCTGTGGTTACCATGGGGTCGTTCTCCTCCGAGTCCAGGACTCTGGGAGCGAACGCTGCAAACGGCAGGTCCAGGCCAGTTACCTGGGCACGCACAAAACATTACTCACATTACCACTGCAGAACCAGAGCTACCTAGAGGCAAATACATAATGGTATCAAGGTGACGGTTTGATGCATTTTCAGTACAGCGAGGAAAAAAGTGCCACTATAGAATCATTATTCATGTGACATTTATTTTGAAATTTCTTGAGAAAATAATGTTTCATTCAAGAGGCTCAAGCTTCAATCCATAAACTTTGAATTTGTATTTTGGCTTCACTGGAGCAGCAAGTGTGTCAAGATTTTATGATGGGATATCAACATTGCAAACAGCCTGTCCATCCAAACCGGCGTTTCAAACTGACCTGTGTGTTGGGTTTATTGACAAAGGCTCCGACCTTCCTTGTGAACGTAGAGAGACACTCCACGGGGTCACAGTAAGGAGATACGCTCCTCCTCCCTTCATCTCTCCTCCCATCACTCCTTCCCTCTCCGCTATGAGACAGACCTTCATCATCACCACTGGGAACAAGGCAGGTTAAACGCTATTACAGGGAAGATGCGTCAAGTTCAATTTACTGTTTAACCTGTAGTCTGAGAGATGGGGCTGATAGTAAGACCTTGAGTTTACATCATAACATTTTATGATGGAGGTATGGAGGTAAAGAGTTACCTGCTGCCGGGCGTGTTGGGGGCGTGGTCTGCTGTCAGATGGGCGTCAGCTCCATGGGGAGGTTGGACGGGAACCAACGCGACCCCGCCCTTCCTTCCCAGCGTGCAACATCTGAACGGGGAGAACAAAAAGCCGACCAATCAGGTTGGAGGACAGTCTGGAAGGGCCGTCCTCTAATTTGATGTGAATTTTCCTTTAAGTTTCAGTTGTCATTTTTTAACCATGCTATAAGCAGCTTCCTTTACTGATTGCAGTGGAATCTGCTTCCTGTTGTGTGTTACCTGGTGCGGATTGGAGGCAGGGGGACAAAGCTCAGTGGCTCCCGCTAGAGCTGTGGGCTTGTATAACAACCTAGAACTATACAGCTAGAGAGAGAGAGAGAGAGAGAGAGAGAGAGAGAGAGAGAGAGAGAGAGAGAGAGAGAGAGAGAGAGAGAGAGAGAGAGAGGGAGAGAGAGAGAGAGAGAGAGAGAGAGAGAGAGAGAGAGATTACATTCATTGCAACGCTCACGACCAACATTCAGTGGTTGTGTTTCCGTGCCATAGTAACATGGCCATACTCTGGTGTGTTCACACCTACAGTTGCTTCTATGGAACCGCACCACAGTGGAAAAGGTTATTTTGTTGGCTTTTTGATTCATTTAGGTTCACACTGCCCAATTACAAGCAGACCAGTCACATGACTCACAATTAGCTTGTTTACTGGACAGAGTTTTGGTCTCTTTGCCATAATGTACCACCAGTTAAGAAATATGAGCAGCAGTCCAGACCAGTCCAGTTTGCCCTTGGTTGATTTTGTTATGCTAGGCTTTCCCAGTATAAGGAAGTGCTGGCTATAAGATGTCAACATCCGTCTCCTTATACCCATAATCCCTTGCGTTTTCTGTAGTTGGTTCGGATTATGTCCTCACACCTAACAAACCGCACCTCAGTTCTCTTGGAAGAGGAGTGTGGTTATTTGGTGCCAGCCGGGTTCGAATGGCGTGGCCAAACAAACCAGACTAGAGGAGTAAACACTCCAGAGTTCAAATAAACTGCTCCAAACATGCTGGGTGTGAACGCAGCCTTCTTCAGGTTAATCTGTTTACATGGACCTTTGATACCCCGTTTGGACATTTCTTTACCAGATCAACCAGCAGACAAGCTTGAAGTCAACACTTGAAAGGTCAAAAAAAAAAAAAAAAAAGATTGATTGGTGGACTAATTAATGCCCCTGATGATTGATGCCCTAGTTTTCGTTTTTTTTCTCAGATCTGGAAAATTTACAAATTCCATGACAGTCAAATGTGTATTACCAGACAGATACAAGACATTTATTTCACCTATCACAGTTGAAACAGTCAGATCTTTCACTATAGTTGAGCTACGGCTATTCCAAAGGACAGCAAGCAGCTTGTTGAACACAGCTGTGATTGATTGATTGATTGATTGATCCAACTCGTAGGAGAGCTATGAACTGTTTGTTGTCACAGCTTCCCACCCACTCACGCTGACTTCAATTTCCATGATTAGTGTGGATCTGGGTCAAACATCCTCCACTCACTGCAATTCACTTGCATTTATTTGCATCTTAATTCTGAACGCGACCCATTCAAAAGGAGGAAATCTCAGCCACATGCCGCGCAGCAAGAGGTAGCTGCTTGAGTATATACCATATAGATAGATGTGAAAAATACACTCCAAAGTTTGATTTTGTTGTTAAAATCGGCTTTGAATGTCTCATAAATCCGTTCTCCACAACCCAACGCTGCCTCTAGCACACCAAGACAAAACTTCAATATGAGAGTGACTCTTCCTTTGAAATTTGTCTATATCTGTTATGTATATACTCAATGAGGAAGCGATCACTTTAACCTGTCAATGTAAGTGAATTACAGCGACATCTTGGGACTGTTTGGGCTAGAGCAGATCATGACCTAACATTGAATGGAAAATGTAAGGAAAAACACTTGGTGGCTGCTATGTGATGCACTAAACTGTAAGCTGAAAAAAACAAAATCACAGACCCATTCTGACAGTGATTTAAAGTGACCGGTACCGGGAGAGACGATGCCTCTACTGCCCTCTACTGGCTGAGACCAACACCCATCTTCTATGTAGAAATTTAAAGTCACTACATTTTTTTTTACATAGTCTACATAGTCACAATAGCTAACCTCATTTCTTCTAATTTCTGCCCTTATTGTGTTTTTTTCATAATTGTTGTTGGCTGGTTTTACTGGTCAGATCGAGTGTTTCTGTTATGGTGGTTGGCTGGTTTTACTGGTCAGATCGAGTGTTTCTGTTATGGTGGTTGGCTGGTTTTACTGGTCAGATTGGGTGTTTCTGCTATGGTGGTTGGCTGGTTTTACTGGTCAGATCGAGTGTTTCTGTTATGGTGGTTGGCTGGTTTTACTGGTCAGATTGGGTGTTTCTGTCATGGTGGTTGGCTGGTTTTACTGGTCAGATTGAGTGTTTCTGTTATGGTGGTTGGCTGGTTTTACTGGTCAGATCGAGTGTTTCTGTTACAGTGGTTGGCTGGTTTTACTGGTCAGATCGAGTGTTTCTGTTATGGTGGTTGGCTGGTTTTACTGGTCAGATTGAGTGTTTCTGTTATGGTGGTTGGCTGGTTTTATTGGTCAGATCGAGTGTTCCTGCTATGGTGGTTGGCTGGTTTTATTGGTCAGATCGAGTGTTTCTGCTATGGTGGTTGGCTGGTTTTATTGGTCAGATTGAGTGTTTCTGTTATGGTGGTTGGCTGGTTTTATTGGTCAGATTGAGTGTTTCTGTTATGGTGGTTGGCTGGTTTTATTGGTCAGATCGAGTGTTTCTGCTATGGTGGTTGGCTGGTTTTATTGGTCAGATCGAGTGTTTATCTCACATTAAATAGTTTTGTAGTGTCGAATATAACAAAAATATTTTACACTGAGACACTGAATGTGCAGCCATAAGGTTTTTGTTCTTAGCTTTAGAAAATGCTGTTAATAAGCTTCTAATGTAACTGACACACCAAGCAGCAACACACACCACAGCGCACACACACACACACACACACTCCATTTCACAGTGGACACTGTAGACTCACAGTGTGAGTGACAAGTCCAGGGACCAATGGGCGCTGTAGACTGTCCAGGGGGAGAGGCTTAGACGGCTTAGAGGGGGAAGGACTCAGTGTACACACACACTGAGAATGCAGACACACACGCACAGAAACACACAATACAAAGACAACAAGAGAAAGGATACACACAAATACAGAGACAGAGAAAAAAAGAAATGAAAAACAGGAGCGAAAATGGAGAGAAGAGGCCACAGAATTACGCAAGACACAATCAGCCATAATTAGAAAAAAGGTTTAAAAAATTAATCCATTAATAAATTAAAAAATTAATAAATGTTAAAAATAAAATGTATATAAATAAATAAATAAATAAGACAATGTAATAACACAAAAAAAGCTCAATAGATTTATTTCCCTGTTTATTTATCTTCCCATTTATGTCTGTATTTCTCCCTACTATGATAGTGAGGCTGTCAGTCAAGCACATGTCGGTGGTGTTTAACACTATTTAACACTATTTAACACTATTATTGGCTGGTCATTGTCTTGCATTGCTCTGTTGGATTTGTCTTACTTGGCCGATAACAAAACAACTTTGTCTGCAACAAACTTCAAGCACACTGAAATAAATGAAGAAGGAAACATTATTTATTCACTCCCCAGTACCTGTTTTTGTTTCTCATTTATTGAATTCTGTTCAGTTTTATATTTTCCTTGACGGCTTGCTCTGCATATCATTTTATACATTTATTTATTTTGTATTAATAATAGATTGATTGATTTATTAATTTATTTCTTATTATGACCGATTCTGTCCTCCATACAGAATAAAAGGATGAGAGAGGAAAGCAACGTTAAGGTGCTTCTACTAACATAAAATATAACACAGACTGACACTGTCCTATCTAGCAGATGTCATTTCACCATGTACTACCGCCACAGCGGTATGGTGCTTCTGTTGACGCCCCACACCAGATCTGGATGTTTCACCCAAGTGTCCTTATTGGGTTTGTTCTGTGTATTTTGTTTATGTTCCATTTTAATCTTAGCTTGCCCACCCTCCTCGGCACCTATTGCACCCTGACCAGCCCTGATA
The DNA here is from genome assembly GCA_034670405.1 of Hoplostethus atlanticus. Classification (NCBI taxonomy): domain Eukaryota; kingdom Metazoa; phylum Chordata; class Actinopteri; order Trachichthyiformes; family Trachichthyidae; genus Hoplostethus; species Hoplostethus atlanticus. The sequence goes on along the minus strand of JAXDDX010000081.1, from coordinate 1,224,784 downwards.
GCGGAATCCCTCTCTGAGTAGCCCCTCCCAAGGGTCAAAGGTCAGGGGGTTGGTTTTATTTATTTAATTATTGTTTTCATAATGTGGGAATTGTGAAGCCCTTTGAGACTATGACTGAGTAAGGGCTATACGAATAGTTCTGTTACCTGAGAGGGAGGGGAGGTGGAGAAGGAGGTGGTGCAGACCTCCTGTGAATCCTCAACTCCTGCAAACGCTCCTCCATCCTCTTCACATGGAGGTCTGGACACACACACACACACACACACACACAAAACATTTTAATAGTTTTCAAGGCCATACATTTATGTAATTTACTTTCAGACTTTCTGGGGGGTGAACTGCCCCTTTAATCTCCATAGCTACCTGTAGTTGCAGGGCTGTCCCATGTTGGTGGGAAGCTGGCTACCATAGGGAGGATCCAGGAAATGATCAACAATGATGCCCATGATGGGGGCTGAACGCTCAAACTGTCTGAAGAGGAGAAGAGATTTCAACAACATTTTAAAGTGAATCAATTCATTTTGACTGACTGAACTGTATCAGGTAAAATGTTAATATCTTTATTTCTTATAGTAGATTTTCTGACCACACAGTAAATGGTGATAGATACATTTTCAAATATGATGAGTAATTGGGAATTGGAAGATTATTTCCCAATAAATAAGAGTTAGCCAGTATATAAAAGTATATTTTCTAAGAAATAATATTTTAGTTAGTTAGTTACCTATTAGACATGAATGCCAGGTTGGTGCGGTAGGCGCAGGACAGAGTGACGGTGCCAACGGGAGTGCCAACTACACCGATGCGCACCGTCTGAAAACCTTAACAACAAACCACAGCAACAAATCAGCACCACCACTCCCATAGCCAACTCCCATGTAAAATGCCTGCTTTATTTTCTTGCCAGAAGGGCCATCATCGATGTGCTGATGTGTATAAGAGGCTATAGTATTTTCATTAGGTCATTCATTAAGTTCATTTGATCAAAATATGCACTGAAAATTGTGTAACAATCCTCAAAACAACAATAAAATAGTTGTTCTTCTGGTCAAAACTTCAGAATAAAACCCATATTGATGAACATATGTTGCAGTTTTTGAGTAATACAGTATTTATTTATACCAAAATTACTTTTTCCCCCCAAGAGTGACAGTGACAAATTTTGCGCTTTATTTTGAAGGCAGAATTGCTTCATTTCTGGTATTATTCTAACTGTGTCTGTCTAGTTTGAGGGAGCTGCTTCGCCTCTCCTGCACTCTCAACACTGCCAGAAACCTTCGCTTGGCATAACTAACACTTTTCCAACACTTGCTTCACTGAGATCAACGAATTGCCACACTACATGTTTCCTACCTGCCAGAAAAGTATTTCACTGGACCAAGACGCAGCTCAGTATCAGTATCAGGACAGCTTAATTTGCTGTCTTCGGAGCAGGAATGGCACTGATACTACAGATACCATCGGTGCACCTACTTTTATGTTAGTCAGGAAACTATCGTTGCAGTTACCTTCTCCCAATCCGCTCAGCTGGACCTCCCCAAAGTAGATCCTAGACAGGAGAGAAGCAGGATATTAATAGATATAATGGTGCCAATATTGACAGTCACACACTCGTCAGTATCGGTATATTTTTAAAGGTTATATACAGACAATATTAGCTCAAAAAATTAGATTTTAATTAAACACTATAATTGCATTCAACATTAATCTCTCTCTCTTTGTAACACTCCAGATGTAAATATGTTTCCAGATCCTTTCTGGATATGGTGAGGGCTATGATGATGATTTATGGCTAGTAATGACAAACGTTTAGTGCTCCCATTGCCTTCAAGGTGGCTTTTCTGTTTCTAACTTACTTTATAATACTGTATGCCACTTAGAACGAAATATAGGACCAATTTCATGAACATGAAAATGAAAAGAGTAAGAGCTTTATAGTAAAACAGACAGTCCAATTACCTGTATAATATGACATAGTCGTGTCCCTGCTTTCTGGAGAGTTTATAGGCGGGTGTTACTCTGGTGATCGCCAGCAGTGACTTGAGGAGGAGAGACAGACGATTGTAGACTGTATATGACACCTTGATGTCCCTATCACACCTACAGGACAGACAGACAATACATTCACTCGCTGCATTTTGCAGTAGCTTGGTGATACTTCAACTAAATTCATATTCAATGACACCAATGGCTACCACTAGCCACAAGCTAGCTTGAAATGGTCCAACACCAAAAATTAAGTAGGGCATCTCAAGGGCAGATGTGACTTTTTCAATTAATGTTCAATTTCTGCGGGCAGAGAAGGTTTCCCGACGGTGTCCATACCCGACACCTTTTTTTTGTTTTATTTGGGTGAATATGGTGACTCTACAGCGTCTAGTGGGCATGGGATGCTCTTCTTTATTGCAGTAACACTTAATGATGTAGGTTGAGAAGACGGCTCCATTTTTACATAACAATCTCGCATGGTCACTAAATATAAAACAGTAAAAAACAGGACCCACTCACTTCTCGTTCATCTCCAAGCACCACGTCTCTAACTCCATAGAGTCGCCCTGAGAGAGAGAGAGAGAGAGAGAGAGAGAGAGAGAGAGAGAGAGAGAGAGAGAGAGAGAGAGAGAGAGATGGAGCTGTCTATTTATTGACTGACTCCAACTATTTTTCATAGTATTCATGTTTTGTAGAGTATGGGAGTGGATGAGTGGTCATTTTTCTGCCTTCAGGTTGTGAATTTACCTCCGATGTCTTGAGGGAGATTTCTACACACATTCGAGCGTCCGATGCCTGGAAGCTGGCCAGCCAGAGCCTTCTTGGCTTCATGAGTCACCTCTGGGATATCCTTGATGGCCAAATTAAACTGTGGAAAAAACACAGAGACAAAGATATTAAGATAAAGATATTTCCATCTTCATGAAGGAAAGCCTCCAGTTCTTTGAGGGATGAAGTCTAAATCTTCTTCCCATCAAGGTTCAGGGATGTTTAGATCTGCTGGTTGAGGCCATCATCAGACCTAATGACTCCCAGTAGATGGCACTACACCACAGATCCACCACCATGTTTAACAGTTGGTTAACAGAAATTATGGGTTAAAGGCTTCCTTTGTCTTTCCTCCAAATGTAAACCCGTCTGGTTGGAGGAAAAGGTCGACAGACAACTCATCAGACCAGATTACTTTTTTCCATCGCTCAGGGCTCCAGGCTTTGTGCTCCTTACAGCAGTTCAAGCATCTCTGGGCGTTGGTCTTGGATACAAGTGGTTTCTGAATGCCAGCCCGACTACAGCTACCAGCTTTGTGAGGCTCAGTACAGTTTTTGTAGACCTGTGTCACAGGGGTGTTGGTTCAATTCTGTGGTATTTTTTTGAGTCTGTAGTTTTGTGGTATTTAGTAACTGTCCTGTTAAGTGTCCATCTGTCCCTTCCACTTGCCACCACTGATCCTCTTTGCAGTTTGTCTGTCTGGCATATGTTGTTGTGATTTTCCAGATGGTTCCCCTTGACAATATGTCACATAAAAATTTGTGAGATTGTGAGATCTCTTTTAAAGCAGACACATGCTGCTAACTGCATTCATTTTCATCTTCACTTGTCTTTTTGACCTGTAATTGTATCACCACCACACACACACACACACACACACACACACACACACTTTTAAGGGAGACACACTGAGGTCGGAGAGAGGAAGGAAAGAATGAAGTAACGACATGAGGAAAGGGGAATGAAGAAGGAATGTTACCCAGTCGGAGCCAGTAGGTGACGAGGACGAGCGAGTACAGATCTTCTCTCCTAGACGAGCCTGGACAATCACCTGGACCGTCTACAAACACACAAACGGGACAGAAGAAACCAACCAGTCAGGACATAACGTGGACAAACAGGAAATATGTATAATCATCAATACCCACATAGGGTTCAATAAAGTTACAACAACAGTAACAAACAGCAACAGTCTGTGAATTGCAACCGGTCCTGGATTCAAACTGATGATACATGAGACAATTTGATGCAATGCAGGTGGTACTATTGCCTTCAGAAGCAATGGGGCTCGGCAACAGACAATATCCACGTGGATAACATAGTGGGTTATAAGGAGTATCAGGAAAAAAAAATACTCCTTTCTTACCTTCAGAGCAAAGAACTTGATGAACTTGTCCAAGTCTTTTTTATCCTGGGGGCTCAGGTCGCTGTCCATGTTGTCACAAACCTGTAATCACAACATGGCAAACCATTAGGGATAGACAGGAAACTGACCTTTTTCAGACTTTCTCTTCCAAATAAAATAAAATAAATAAAAGGTATCCCAGGGGTCTAAAATTGAGATTTATTTAATTCAACGTGTGCAATGATAATAGAGGCTGCGCTCATAATAAATGGTTAGAGCTGATGAGTCGACAAATGCAGAATAATTCTAATAACTATGTTTCTGTTGCAACTACAAAGTGATCAACTACAAGATTTGTGCAGATTCATACAGTAAATCTTCTGCTTACATCCCGTAAACAAGAAAAGCCCAATTATAAAAAACATTACTTTATAATAAACCTATGAATTTATTTATTCAGCAGCATATCCAACCTAAACAGTAAGTTAGTCACAAATTGTTTTTTGCTTTAGTACACAAAATATATACACGCCTGCGAGCAAAGACAATTTTGGCCGGTCAGTTATCGAGGCTAGCAAGAGTTGCTGGTTCAACACTACTTTACCCCAATATATTGTATGTGTAGATATAACTAATACAATCACAGCCTGCAAAACAATTAACGACTTATGTATTTTGCTTGCTTGCTAGCTGGCAGCATTCGCTAGCTTGGGGAAATGTAGACTAGAAATGCTAGCTTCAACAGCAGTACGAAAAATAACTTTGGTCATACTTGGTGATCAATTAACTCTTAATGTTCCCCCTGCAAACAAACCATTTTATATCTACTTAAGTTAGATAAGCAATTTGGCCTTCCACGTTGACGTGGAATTGTCTCAACAAGAATAATGTATGGCCATTATAAACCAGAGGACATTGACAATCATATTATATGTTACACCATGCTAACAGGTAAACAGCAGCGGTATCTCTCACATTTTATCTGTCTTTAGCTATCGTTAAGAGTTAAGAAAATAGAATGAGTTGCTCACTAGCCGACTAGCCTGTGGCTAACGTTAGCTAGCTACCACGCACTTAACTTACACTTCATCACAAAACGGCGAATCTCACATTAGTTTTTCCCGTATCGGTGTGGTTATGATACTGTACAAAACAATCTAATCTTGAGGTGAAATACGTTTTGTTCCAAGACTATCTATAGTCACATTTTAATGTAATACGACGACAACAGCAGCTGTGCTCATTTTCTGTTTATTTTCTCCAGTTCGACGTGTTTGGATAACAGCACTTTCCCAACGGCACTTTCGCTATTTCTTCTTTTTCGCTATTTTTTTTGTGTAAAACTCAACGTACTTTACACTTAAGGGAAAATAAAGATCACATTTAGGAAGAAAAAAAACGATGAAGAAAGATACATTTGTTTTAAAGTTATATATTCGTTTAATCGTGTTTAATCCAAAACGGTAAACAACACTCAACCGAATCTGCGATTTCCAACCGCAAACTAGATGATCCAGCGTCTTGTTTGGGTTGATAGCTGCTGCGTTAGTTCATTAAAGGTAAGGCTTTAACTTGGTCATGCAAAATATAGATTTTTGGTTAGTGATGAATTTTAGCTATCTGTGCTAGATGAGTTATCTCTTTTTCGTTTGAGAGCTTTTTTTCTCAGCTCACATGCTAGCTAGTTTAGTTAGCTTGCTAGGCTGCTACACACTCAGCTGCTGGTTCCCAGTTCAGAAGGAAAGGCTTGACTTGATGATATTATTGAGATTAACTTTTAATTAAACATAACCAAGAGTCAATTTATATACAGCAATAGTCGGCAGAGGCAGTGTTTTTGAAATTCTTTATTTCATAGAACCGTACTGTGCGTTACAGTACACCAGGGGTGTAGTTGGGGGTAAACTTACATAAACTCAGTTTAACCACCTTTTTAATTTCAGGATAGAGTTAACCCCCCTTTTAGGGTACTATAAACATAGACATGTATACATGTATACATGTCTATGACTATAAATCTCCCCGAGGTAAATTCTTCTTCTTCTTCTTCTTCTTCTTCTTCTTCTTCTTCTTCTTCTCATTATTATATTAAATGAAACTTGAATGATCCCTGTGGGGAAATCACAATGCAGCAGCAGCAAAATAATAATAGAAAAGAAAGAAAAATCAAATATACCTGCAACTGACAATTTCAACACAGCAGAGTGTACAAATGGGAAATATGTGAAAAAAGTATGTCTTGCATCATTATTATAGGGTGTGTAAAATAACAATAGGACTTATTGAGACAAAGAAGAGTGCAGAATATTTGCAGTGTGAAAATATACCGAAATGTGAAATAAATGTTATTTTGCAATGTAAAATTCCAGTACCCACAGCATGGCGATCCCTATAGCCATCCTGGACTGTGATCTACTGCTGCACGGCAGAGGTCATAAGACGCTGGACCGCTTCGACCTGGACTCCGTCTCCGACCACTTCCTCCTCACGACGTTCGGCTTCCCGAGGGAGTTTATACTGTATCTGGTGGAGTTACTCAGAGAGGTGAGAGTATTCCGTTCTGTCCCATCACGCCCTGTAAACCCTTTACCACCCAATCAAATTATACATACTTATTCATCTACTTCTACCTCTACATTTCCCAGAATGCCTTTGGACAATCCCACAGAGAACTTGTCCCTAAACAGTTAATTTCCCTGTGTTGTTTTTCTTATTATATTTCTTATTCTATTCTTATTCTGTTGTTTTTGTTATTCTTATGCTTCTGTTGTTAAATTGGTCTTAAATGCAACTCCAGTTAGCATGAAAAAGGTCTTTAAAAGTCTTGAATTTCATATTGAGTGGTCTGCAGCCCAGGTTGTAACGTGTGTATATGTGTGTGTGTTAGGTTCTCTATAGACGTACCCAGCGGTCTAGAGCCATCAGTCCTGAGGTCCAGGTTTTGGCCGCTTTGGGCTTCTATACCTCTGGGTCATTCCAGACGTCGATGGGTGATGCCATAGGGATCAGCCAGGCGTCCATGTCCAGATGTGTGACCAACGTGACCAAAGCCCTGGTGGAGAAAGCTCCCCAGTTCATCACATTCACCAGGTAGGAAACTGAATGAGATCATACACTCCATTCAGCAGGGTTCTGCCACTACAGCAGTTACTACTACTACTACTACTACTCCTAATAATAATAATAATACCACTACTACTGCTACTACAACTATAATCAGACTAACTCTCTCCAAACAGAGATCCTACCAGCAGAGAGCACTCTATCCAGGAGTTTGAGAGGGTGGCAGGAGTCCCAGGAGTCCTGGGGGTGCTGGACTGTGTTCAGGTATGTACTATAATATAATTATAGTATAGAACACAGGGTTCCCTTGGGATTTGAGAAAAATAAAATAAGGCTTTTATAAGTGTTTGAAAATGAATGGATGGCCTTGAAAGTACTATTTAAATTAAAATCATCAAAAAAAGAAAACCCTATCTTGGATATTTGCATTCATATTGCAGCAGTTTGAAAAAGAACGATTTCACCAGGACTTCTTGATAAGATCATGAGTAAAAAAAAAAAAAGGATATAATGTCAAATTATGACCCCAAAACATGCCAATTTTGAGTCCTGGAATTTCACCAAACAGGGCCTTGAAAGTCCTTGAAAAGTCCTTGAATATGATGTCCAAGTGTTTGTGGGAACCCATAATATAATCAATAATATTACATATATAATAGTACCCAAACTTGAATATAATAATAGTAATAGTAGCTATAACAGTTTTATTCTATGTGTATATTGGGTGCCAGGCTTCTGGGGATGCTAGCCTCTATTTGGATAAATAAAAAGTCCTTAAATACAATAAAACATTTTAAATCATTTGTATTGATGCATCATTTAAAGCTGCAGTACGTTTCTCTATCAAAGCAGTGCTCATTGTTCACAGTGCATTGGATAAGAAAACTATTTTCTGGAAAGAGCCTCAATATTGTGGCGAACATTGTTGGCGAACGCACTCTCTTCTACCCGAGTATCATTAGACCAACCGATCACTCATCCCCTCAACCTCCAGGTTGCCATCAAAGCTCCTAACAGCGAAGACTCGTCCTACGTGAATAAGAAGGGCTTTCACTCCGTCGGCTGTCAACTGGTTTGCGACGCCCGAGGGTTGCTGCTCAGCGCCGAAACCCACTGGCCCGGCGGGCTCAAAGACATCGACGTTCTGGAGAGATCCGCCGTCTACAAGCTGCTGCAGGACACCGAGGACGGCTGGCTCCTCGGTAGGTCACAGATTGCAGGATTCCGACACAGGTCTGGAAATGTCTGGAAACAGAATTTGGTCATTTCCAGGTTTGAAATGAATCTTGAATCTTCATCTGTTGAGGCATGTCCAAGACAAAACCGACCCAGCCACTTTTCTCTCCTGGCTATCAGTTAAAAGGATGTCTGTCTCCTAGGCGACCGCCGCTACCCTCTCAGGAAGTGGTTGATGACCCCCGTCTGCTACCCAGAATCCCCTGCGGACTTCCGATATAACCTGGCTCATGCCGCCACGCACGAGATAGTGGACAGGACCTTCAGAGCCATCCAGACCAGATTCAGATGTTTAGATGGCTCCAAAGGATACCTGCAGGTACTCTATTCTGTATTCTATTCTCAACAGCAAACAGATTTTAGTACAATTTTTTACTTTTTTATTTTTTTTATTTTATATTTGCTGTGCACTTCCTCAATGTTTTGTTGTTAATCGGCCCCAAACCACCCAATCGGCAGTAAAGTTGGAGGAATTTTATCAATTCTCTGGGGAATTTTACAAATGGGTGACTTCACAGGAATATAGCAGTATTTTCCAGTTTGTTTCATACATTCATTGCATTAGATGGGGACTTTCAGCTCAACTGGAGTGGAAACCAGACTGAAAAACAACATTAACAAACCAGGAACAATTAGAACTCTAATTATATGCTCTTCTCTTACTCTTTTCATCCGCCGTGTAGTATTCTCCAGAGAAGAGTTCGTCCATCCTGCTGGCCTGTTGCGTTCTCCATAACGCCTCCCTGCAGTCTGGCTTGGATGCCTGGACCCTGGAGAGGACGGACCCTCTGGAACAGCCCGAGAGCCTAGAGCAGAGACCCGAAGACCGAGACGGCGAGGCCGAGGACCAACGGAAACAACTCATACTGAAACACTTCGGTTAAGCTGCCGGGTGGGACTCACAAGCGGCGTTGTTTTTGACTGCCTTCGTCGAGCAAGTCCAGTCAAGTTTGAGTCAAGACCTGGTCCGAAGGCGGTCCAGAGCAAGAGGAGTCCTATTCAAGACCATAATGAAAATAGGCAATAAGCAATGTAAAAGTGATGCTTAAGGAACCTCTTAAAGAAACAAAATCCACCCTAAATCACTTTAACACTGTTAAAGAAGCTCTTGGTGATGCCCATTTTCAGCAACAACATCTGTCTAAACATCTAACATCTAAATGTCAACTGACAGTAGCCTCAATAGACCAGAATGCAATGCAGCCACGAGACATGTTGCGTTTTGGGAAGGGGCGTGGCCGCGATCAGAGACCCGACCCCATGTTAACAAACTAGTTGACTAGCTTGCTATATTATATATGCCCTACACCCACCTTTGATGGAAAGCAAGAAGTCCACGTCCCTTCTCTGGGGGTTGTCGAAAAGGCATTCTGGGAAACTTATGAAATCTACTTACTTGACTTAAGATTTTTTTTTTGTTAATACGATTTTCTTTTTTGTTCTGTTGATTTTACAGCACTCTGTAACTTTATTACGAAAAGAGTAACATAAATATAGTTCATATTTTTATAAATCCTTCCAGTTGAAATAGCAGGGAGAGGGAATAACTGTGAACTGGATGACCGAGACACAACAGAGAACAAACCAACAATATGATAGTAGTTTTATTATGTTACATGTACCCTGAATATCCTGTGGTTGAGTCTCCCTGTTGCCATGAATAAACCAGATAATAGAATATACTATAATGGAATGTTGTCTTTGATGTTATAGCTTAGTAGCGTGATGATCCCAATAGTAACAATGTCCCCATAATGCTGTGCAAATCCTTAGACGCTACAAGTACACTTTCAAAGCCAAAGAATTCTTCCAGTGCACTGGCATAGTTGGGATACCGACAGTAACTGTCTAGAAATCTGGAGTAGGTTGAAAAGGACGGGTCTAATTTAGAAAGCTCCATGCCAATGCAGTAAACGAATGAAAGAAGATGAAAATAACTTCCAAAAATGGCAGCAACAGTAGCAAGATTAACAATAAAAAAAGATCAGAGTGGGTATTTAAACATGACACAACTGGCAATATTAACACTAGGATGTGTTTTGGGGAAATGTATGAATGAAAGCACAAAACTATGAAGTATGGTGATGTAGTTGCTGGGCAGAGAGGGGTGGCAGCTGATTGGCTCCACCTACTGACATCATACTCCTACTGGGAAAGCTGGAGACTCCGGCAGAGGGTTTCTGAGTTTTTATTTTGGCCTGGTTGCGGATCAATGAACCTTAACACCCTCTATTGCATAATCGAGAGGTCACGTGGTGATTGCAGTAGGGTAGAAACTAGTCCAGCTGCAGTAAATCAGGAGTAACGTCTTTTTGCCACAGGGTGGCGCCAAAATGGGCCGTTACTATTATTTACAACAATCGAACATCATCATCTTTCATGTATATTCAAGTGTGCACAGCCTACGTACTTACATATACTTATATTTCTTTGCACATAATTCATATTCTGGTTTGTTTTTTTCATATTTTTTTTCAAGCATTAAATATTCTGCACTCATTTGTTTTTTCCTGCTGCTGTTATTTTGCATTTCCCACTAATGCTGTAATCCATCCTTATGCATTCATACATTCTACTTAACATTGAAATGGTCAGTTACGTACATTTATATAACCTCAATTTATTCTATTTTTCTGTTTATATTCTATTTTCTTTCCTTACTATTTGCTGCTGAAACAACCCCATTTCCTCAGGGGGCTCTTTAATGTTTCATCTTATCTTAAACATTAGTAACAGCAGCTGTCAGGTTTTATTAAGTGTGTATGTTTTATGAGTTTGAGAGCAACACACACCTCTGATCTCAATCTCAATCTTGAATTATATCTAATAGAGCGCAAATACCACAAAAAGTCACATTTAAAGCAAAAAAAAAGGAAACGACACAGTGTTTGCTGATGCAGTTTTTTATGTTTTGCTGGGTTCTACTCTACGTATCTAGACTAAGATATATAGTGATATATGGAGAAACATGCAGGACTCTATACAATAAACCCGGGCAACAGTATATCCGAATATGTTCCAAATAGTTGAACTCCCTGAGATGCGCTTGATCGTTCTCACAAAGACCTCCAGTCTCCAAGAATACCACTGCAAAGGTAAGAATAATCAAGTGCTCCTCATGTTTTTTTTGCAACTATCCAGATCGTTTTCAGCTACTGTGTTGTCAAGGTTAATTTACAACTGGAAAAAGCTTCCTTTTTCCAATTCTCTCCCCATCTTTCCATTTGTCTTGCCTCCCTCCCTCCCTCCCTCCCCTATCCCTCCCTCCCTCCCCCCCCCTATCCCTCCCTCTCCCTCCCTCTCTCTTCCCATGTGATTCCACAGGTTAATATCTCTGAATATGTCACAATACAAAAAACAAAGCCCTTATTTACAACAATAGCACATTACATCGTCATCATCATTTATGTACATTCAGCCATTGAGACCGTTGGGGAGAAAATAAAAACTGTACGGAATACTTTTCTGCAAATGGGCTGCAGTCGCACGATATTTTGTGTTGCTGATTGAATCTAACCAAATGTTTAGTAGGAGGGACCCAAAAGGGCCGCCAAACAGAGCTGTGACATGAAATAAAAGCAGAGAATAAGTCATTTGTAATGTTTCAGAGTTGTTTCAGTAATACATCAAAATAGGGTTTCCGGGTGTTTTATAAGCAGAAGTCAGTTTTGATGCTCTCCTCGTGATAAATGGTTCAAATATTTCTTTTAAAAGAAGAAGTGGGAGGACTGGGACAGTGGGTTGTTTGTGTTTATAGCTTTCAATTTAAAGGAATACCTTGACATTTAAAATTGTAAGCTGGTGATAGTCTCAACAGGAACTCAAAAGGAATGTAAAAAGTTTCTACATTTGTCCTACAGCTGCTCTGAAAACAACTTGGATGCTAAAGCTAATAGCTATTAGCTAGCTATATGAAGCTATATTGTTAGCTTACAACAGGTGATTTCCTTTAGTTTGAATGTGGAATGCTAACATGCTGTTTTTTGGGGGTAAATTGTGGTGCATTGTCACAATAGCCTAGTGAAGAAAAAACTTCTTTCTAAATGTCAGGGTATTACTTCAAATTGTGGAGAGAACAAAAGCTGGTGGTGTTTTCTGTTGCTGGAATGGCCCCTGATTGTCTTCATCAATATATACACACTTTCCACAAATAAGAATAAATACAACATGCACTGCTGTCGCATGAACACATTTTCTGTAGATTTTAGGATATTTCCTCCTCTGTTGGGTTGCAGGTTGAATGATTATTCTATAATATGGCTGCAATGTTTCTGCAGTTTTTGTTCCGTGATCACACTTGTATGTATTAGAAAATCTGCTTATGCGCAGGGCAGGTTTTCGGAAATTTTGTTTTGGGAAATTTAGGTTTTATTCCCTTACATTTTCTGGATTTATGAAAAAAGAGTTTCTGGATTATGGATGTAGAGGTTTTGAAATTATGCTAATGCTAATTATGCTATGTGATGACTTTCTTTGGCTAGAGGGTCAAATAGGAAATGTGGAAATTATCCAATGGGTTTTGGGTTTCATGGACTCTCAGGTCATGACACCATAGCATTAAACATACAAAGGATCAGGGACACAGATTTGAAGTTAGGAGGTTTTCACGCGACAACAGTGAAACACAGACACTGTATTACAGTAAAAGACACAAACGGATCATGTAAACCTTTAACATGCCATGTAAAACTTAACATTAGCAAGTTAAACTATGCGCCATCGTGTAAAACTTTACATCATCCCAAAATAAAAGCCAAAAACTAAAATGCAATTTCTTTTCTTTTTTTTTGTTGCATAAAATAAATATGCCCTTTTTTGATGCTCAGAATATATTATATGAGTTTCAGTTGTACGTTTTTTTACATTTGAGATTTTTATTTAGAAAAACGAGACAATAAAAACTGATCTTAAAAATAAGTTCAATACATTTCTTTTTTTTGGTTGCATAAAATAAATATGCTCTTTTTTTGATGCTGCAAATATATTACATATATAATTTTGAAATTCCATAAAAATACCTTTATGTCAGGCTTTCAGGACCCATGTACGGTTCCTTTTGGTCCCTAAAGTTCCAAATCAAACTAAAACTACTAATAATATCTGATCCAAATGTTGAAATTAAAAACATGAAAATACCTGAAACTGTCTCTGGACAATTTCAAAGATGCAAAAATAAAACACACTTCAGTGTTGGGTAGTAAGTAACTGCAACCATATTACAAAACTGTCCAGTGTACAGTTCAGACAGCATGTAATCTAGTTACAGGTATTGTAGTTCCATGTGTGGGCATTAGGTGAAAGGCCAACTTGGTTGTACTGGACTAAGGCAGGTAGAAGGCACTTTTTTTTTTTTTATCACAGACCTTCAGGCATAACTTCCTATTAAAAAAGATGTGTTATTTTCAACACATCATGTCTACTTAGTTGTGTTTGTAGCAACATGTTGCAGTGAGATGTGTTGTTATTAACAGGCACTAATCTGATCTAGTGGTTCAGGAGTGCCTCGTAAGGAAAACTGAACAAACACCATGAGATAAAACAAATTCAAATTTAAAGGCTCTATGTAGCTTTTAAAGGTGCTACGTGTATAATTTTGTGTTTCTCGTATTTTACACCACATTACTGTTAACCTTGTTGCAAAGAGGATGTGGCTCCTGTTTTGTGTCGTTATTTCAATTTCAGATTATGCAGATTTCCCTCTAAATCCAACGTTGGCACACAAATGCAGTGTCGAGGCTGGCAGAGGCTGTCTTCTCAGTGATAGACTTGTTTGTTTGTGGTAATTATATGTCTCATGTGATGATTTATTGATGGTAAAATTATTTATTGATAGCAAAATGCTACACCTAGCACCTTTAAGGTATATAATCTAGTGGCTTTTGGTCATTAAATGTCCCTTGTTTTCATATGTCCTAGGATTCAAATAGGCCTCATTAAATGTCAATATGGTATTTTAAATTAAGTGATCAAATATCTTTATCAATAATGAAAAATGTAATTCCTATAGTATGGCCCCTTTAAAGTACAGCCAAGATACATCAAGTACAGCCAGGTTATTGTTGGTGTGGGTAGGACTGTTTAGGTAACTGAACTACCAGGTGCAGGCAGGATACTGGATATGTCCACAGGCTATAGGAAGACTGTAGTCTCTCTTGTCTTGTCTTGTCTTGGAGGAGAGGCAATCATCCACTAAGGGGACGATCCTGGTTGGGTGAAGGACTTCTCTTGTATTCACGGCTGTTGGTGCTGGGAGGTGACTGGATAACGTAGGCACACATCTTGGTCCAGTTGGACATGTTGGTAGTCAGGGAGATGGATCACATGCTCGCTGGGTTGAGGAGTCTAGAGGTTTGGGGCTTTTTTTTAGGGGCCAATGGTGAGAGGTCATCGGAGGACGGGTAGGTAGGGGTCAGAAATACTCTGAGACTCCTTCTGGCTGTGTTTCTCTGGGGAGGGTAGAGAGGCCGTCAGTTCATAACTACATTTTGAGGTGGTAATGAAAGTGTAGTAGACAATATAAGTCTTTATGCAGCATCTAACGTGTTTGTGTAAATGGGAGTGTACCTCTGCTGGAGCTTGGGGCCAGTGGTTTGGTTGCTATGGGCGTCACCTAGGTAACGGCTGGCCTGGATGTGGGAGTGGCCTTCTGACTGTAGCCCTTCCCCATCTGATGTCACAAAGCTCTCCTCCAATGGGGTGCCTTCGTTGTAGAAGAGCAGGCTGCGGGAACGGACTGCAACACACAAACACAAACACACACACACAATTTTAACCGATGCATTATGAAGATGAGGATATTGCACTTTTTTCTTCTACAGAGCAACAAAGTGATGAGAGAAATGAGAGGTGCGGTTTACAAAAAGAAAACCAAAACACGATAGTCGCTCATTGACGCATTGTCCTGCATGCTACAAGTCACATCACAGTATAAAGAAAGTTTGCAAAGAAAATGGAGCAGACATGATATCAGGTCTAAAACAAATAAAAGGAAAATAAGAAAGTTCACACTGACTACAAAGAAAATGAGTTCTGCTGTAAAATAGCCTAGCACATAATAATGTACTGTCTAGGTGCTGTGAGAAATCGCTGTATGAATGGAAATATTAGCCGACATGTAGGAAGCAAAAGAAACACAATAAGTAACAAAATAGTACAGATTTGATTGTGAAGAACAGAAGTTGGCAACAGTAATGTGTAACGCAGACAGTAGAAGAAGTAAAGGGCAGACGTTATGAGAAGAACAGAAGAAAATGATCCTGAACAAGTATAAATATAGGATAAATACAGAAAATCAACTGAAGTAGAAGAAGACGAGGCAGGTTGAGGGAAAGTGGGTACAACGCGTCATTTGAAAATAAACTCTTGGAATGCATTGAGCATCGTCGTTTTCCTTTATTAACGTGAATCTGTCCGTAATGAGACGTTACATGGTGTGTTTACATAGGTAGGACATACTCATGGACCTACCCTGACTGGTGGTGTAGAGGTCCGCAGATGGGAGGGGAGAAGGAGGAGAGGAGGAGGAGAGAGAGGGTGAGGAGCGCGTGAGGAAGGAGAGGCGAGGGAGGCAGGGAGAGAAGGAGCCCAACACCAGGACAAAACACAGCGCCATCATCTGGACAGAGAGAGGAATACAAACATAATGAGAACTACTATTGCTGCTACTGCTGCTACAATTACTACTACCACTTGTATTACTATTACTACTGTTACTACTACTACTACTTCTACTGCTTTTCCTTTGCATACATATCTTGCCTGTGTGTGTGTGTGTGTGTGTGTGTGTGTGTGTGTGTGTGTGTGTGTGTGTGTTACTTACCATAAGGCATGTCCCAGTTTGAGTTGAGGCCATTTTACAAGAACGAGGAACAACTTTCCCCGAAACCAACGACTGAAGCTTCTGGAGCTGCTGTAAGAGAGACCTACAGAGACAGATAGAAGGAGAGAGAGAGAGAGAATGAAGGAGCGAGGGATGGAGAGGTGGAGAGAGAGAGATATAACAGAGAACCAAAGAAAGAAAAAAGAGAGAAGAGAGAGAGAAATAATGATTATTGCCCCCCTGATTATGGATAAAACCCATTGTGGCTTGTTTTTGCTCGTACTATTTTGTGTTGAAATTCATTAAAGGTGCTCTGTGTATCATTTTCCAATCAATAAATCAAGACCACATTCATTTTGAGACATAAGTGTGATCACCGTAAACAAACAACACCATCATCTAGAAGATTTGCAGCCTTTACTGGCCTCTACACTGCATTTTATATTGTGTACTGAATTGGAAGTAACGGGGTTTATGGGAAATGTAGTCTTACATTAGCACTAACCAAAGCGCTGCCGTGAGATAGAGGCTACCAATAGAGGCTACCATATTTAGTCTCCATCTTTGGTGCTCAGCACTCATTGCTGTGGTGTTCCTCACTGCTCTTCCCAGAGATCACCTGTCAATCAAACAGTGTGTCCAGTACTGTGACGTCTTTCTGCTTGGATTTTCTGTTGATGGAGTTTGAGTTTCTGTAGGTGGCGCTCTTTTCTTTGTCTGTACAGCCACAGTGGCTATCGCTGCTCATGCTAACTACCCAGTTCTTCTGTTTATTCCAAACAAACCGGAAACGTAAAACGCATCACTTCCTGTCTCTAGAGGATTTTTCCCAGGAAAGACCTACCAGACACCGGGTGTTTAGAGCAAATGGAAAAGCTTTTATTGAATGTCTAGAGGTTGGATCACTATTGTGTAGCAAAATGACTTTCATGTACATGACTTCAATGTGATGTGTTGACATTTTCTTGGTTTCACGCTGATTCTGGGGAAACCCAAATGACAAATGCAGTTTTCACCGTGTGATAAATGTCTAATGAAGAGGATGAAACTAAAATTAATACCACATGCTGCTGCAATCTGTAATAAGTCCTCTTGACTCAGTTCACTTCTAAGACAAACAGCGAATCAGGACATGATACATATAATTACACAATACAGCGCTCCCTCGTGTGTGTGTGTGTGCACATGCATTGCCTCCCCACCCACCACTAAGTACAGTATACTTGTACTCACATATATAGCCATCTGAAACCACAAGAAAACACACTCACACACACACACACACACACACACACACACACACACACACACACCCTAGCCCTAAGGTCTAGTGAACTAAAATGTTAAATGCCTCCTCTTCTAGTTCTCAGTATTGGGCTGTACTTGTAAAATGTGAACTTATTCCCCTCATGTACTGGTTGTATGACTGTTGTTTTAACTGGTTTTACCGGTTAGGGGGCTAGCTTACTAGCTAGTTAGCCTACAGCATTTTATTCAACCTAGCTTGGGAAGGGTTTGGTTTGGTTTTCCTGTAGCATTTAGGTTAGGATTCAGTAGAATAAAGTACAGTAGAGTTCAATAGAGCATGCCAGTAAAACCCAGTTGAATAGAGTATACCAGTAGAATCTGGAGAGCAGGGTTCTAGTGGTATTGACTGACAGTAGCTGCAGAGACAGACTGTGGCCACTAGCTGGAGACAGAGGACCAGTTACTGCAGCACACTGTAAGTCAGTCAGTCAGGCATTGAACCAGTTAGTCAGTAAACCAGTCAGTCAGTCATTGAACCAGTTAGTCAGTTAGTCAGTAAACCAGTCAGTCAGGCATTGAACCAGTTAGTCGGTAAACCAGTCAGTCAGTCATTGACCCAGTTAGTTAGTTATCCAGTCAGTAAACCAGTCAGCAAGTCCATCAGTACACAGATTCTCATGCTGTCAGTCGCATACCATGGCATGCAGCTTCAAACTTCTCTAGCATCTCTCTCTCTCATGCACACACACACACACACACACCAACAGCCAGACTGTGAGCTGACAGCTGTAATAACTTTATATGGGACAATACTGACCCGGCATAACCACCAACATACACACTCACACACAGCGCTTTGATGTAAAAGCCACAGTGATTTACCACTCAAGTTATTAACGCTCAAAATACACCGGCTGCAGACACGCAGGGCGCGCGCTAGCTTAAATAATCCCCACAAGAATAGAAAAACGGAGGAAAGCGGTCACTTGTGGAAGCCCATTAGGATCCAGGGTTTGTTTTCAGATGGGGTTAAGGTTAAAATTAGGGTTAGAAGCAGCGTGGGGCCATTTTGAATTTTACTTTGGCTTTTGTCCCCACACCACACACACACCAGTCGGGATATAAAGTTTGCGCTTTTGGCAGAAATTCACTTTAATGGAGAAATTCCAACAATGGCTTTTTTTTCCCAAGCTGGAGTAGCCTGGTTATTGTCCACACTTGAGGTTTTATTGAAGTTGATCTGTTTACACGCACCTTTGATAGCCTGTGATTGAGTCGGCCTGTTGCCATGGAGAAACCAGTTAACAGGATAGACCCTCACCCCGTCTGACTGTGCGACGCTAGCTTACCGCTAACACAGGGGAAGCAAATGACAATCCCACCTGAGATAGTTATAAAAATAAACCACATCTGCTAACTTAAAAGGTCAAAGGTCATTGTTTAAAGTTAAATGGTGTCTTATGGTTGTATCAGGGGTCCCCGACCTCAGGAAACCTTGTATTAATTGAAGGAATACTGCTTGATTACTACCGGACCTCTAACTTGCAAGACAAAATGTACTAAGCTAACTCATTCAAAATGTCTTCATGGTATCTACAAGTTTCAGAAAGCCAAATTATTATTATTTTTTTAATTCAACCTGGATTTTAATTGAAACCAATTTAAAGAGACAAAGCTGGCAAAATGCAAGAAGTCCAACTGTGTTTAGTAAAGCAGACAGGATGCGCTGACTGGATTCATCTAATAGTGGACACACAGCGCTAGGAAACCTGTCATCACACGGTAAACAAACAAAGACCTCAAATGGGTAGATGCCTCAAATTCAGCTGATTTATGTTAAGACTTTTTAAAGACCCCCTGGAGTTTGTGTGTGAGAGCCAGTTTGCCGTGTTGCTGATTCATGTTCCCTGGTTTTTGCCAACTCATTGTTCCTCCGTGGGCGGCTGAACGTGGTGTGTCACAGAGCTGCAGTCATCAGTGCCGTGCATGTGTGTGTGTGGTGGTGGTGGGAAAGGGAGAGGAGGAGGAGGAGGGGGGGGGGGGGTCCTTTCCATGATGAAAGCCACTGTAAACCTTCAGCTTTAATGACAGACTGAGGCTGGCTCCACAGACAGACAGACAGACAGGCAGGCAGACAGACAGACAGGCAGACAGGCAGACAGCGCCCCCACCCACCCCAGGATAATAGCACACTAACTTGATATTGTTATAATAACAGAAAACTGAGCTTGGTGAGTCGACGCTCGGCTGATGGACCAGATTCTTCTCACTGATACTATTGTAGTATTCACACATAGTATTTTTTGTAGATACAAAATACAGATGTTTTATATTTTTCATATTTTATATGTTTACTTATATAGCATATACTTGGTACTCGGTAATTTCATATTTTATACATATTCTGTTATTTCTCAAATTCTAATAATGTTACTTCTAAAACATTCATCCATTCATTCATACATTCTACTTAAAATGAAGAAGAAGTAAGTAGTGTGTGTGTGTGTGTGTGTGTGTGTGTGTGTGTGTGTGTGTGAGAGAGTCTCACCTGTTGGCAGTCTCCAAGTTTTCTACTTTCCTCCACAGGTCGCTGTTTTCTGATGTATAGCTCTCCACCCTTACACACACACACACACACACACACACACACACACACACACACACACACACACACACACACACCTTGGTTAACCTTTTAGCTTGGCATAGACAGTTAATGATCAGGAATATGAATATCACTAGTGAAATATCATCACTAGCTGTGTTTCCATCCAACGGTTTCATTTCATTGAAACGCCACAGAAAAGAAAAGGGGAATTGGTTGTGTTAGGGTAGGCGAATTTTTCCATTCATCTTTTCTAATTTGATGCATCATATTTCACATAAAAATACTAAATAGAAATAGAAACAGTTTATCTCTCTGTCATCCCTCCCTCTTTTTCTCCCTCTCTCTGTCA
The DNA here is from genome assembly GCA_034670405.1 of Hoplostethus atlanticus. Taxonomy (NCBI): domain Eukaryota; kingdom Metazoa; phylum Chordata; class Actinopteri; order Trachichthyiformes; family Trachichthyidae; genus Hoplostethus; species Hoplostethus atlanticus. The sequence continues at coordinate 1,204,359 of JAXDDX010000081.1, read as the reverse complement.
TCATCTGGTAATTCTATTGGTCTCTATTAAGAACGAGGCATCCTGCTGATCTTACCCTTTCACTTGTCTCCTAATCCTCCTAATCTCCTCCTATGTTTGGCATTAATCTGGTTTATTTGTACATTTTCTTTCGGCATCGACTCGGCATCCTGCTGTTTTCTCTCTTGGGGAACCGTCTAATAATCCCGTCTTCATCTCCAGGAAAGACACAGCATACAAAAAAGATTTTTTTTTGTTTTTTTTAAATGGAGAAAAGGATTTCAAGCTGTTCCAGACCTCCTTTTCTCCTCTCTCTCTCTGTTCTCTCTCTTAAATCGGTGCAAAATGCTTTATTGGCATGGACACAAATCTGACCATACATCGAGACAGGAAATTTTGATGGCTTGACTTGCAGCAGTGAAATTGTCAACATGCAAGCAACATCTTTCTTGCAGAGACAATGTAGACACCTAGAGAGAAGTTGCCTCCATTTGTTGTTTGGCCTAAACGTTGGGTGACATGAAAGCAGACCTATTTTGATTATCTATTTTTGTCTCTCTCTCTCTCTCTCGTTGACCCATGTGTTCAGCAGGTTGTTGGAGTCCTGCCAGAGGAATGGACCGAACGATGGAGAGAAGCAGCAACTGGTTTAGTCCATGAAAGTGAAAGTCATCCTGTTTCATACTAAATGGATATTTTTCTAGCATATACTGTCACACGCCTAATTTACAACTATTCTAGCAATTGCACTTGGCCAGATTTTCTTGAGCAGAGCTACTCTGGGTACTTTCAAAAGGCTTTATAGAGGCTTTGCAGATGAGTCGCAAATCTCCAAGCATCCACAGCTGATGCCATCATGGAGGGCCAGTGGGGAATTAGCTGTGTACAAATAATGTCTAAATATAAAACAACCAGGCTAGAAAAAGAGAGCTAGCTGAACCAGATTGTTGTGGTGTGTCTGTAGACCCATCCAGTAACGTTCTCAGTAAAAGTGAACAGTGTGATCAGGTAGATTTGTCTCCAAATGTAGGTTACTGTGACTCAGTAAACTGTCTTGTCTTTAGCCCTAGCCCTAGTCAAGTCGCACATTTATAAAGGCATTCAGATGTTCACGGCCACTGTTGCCAAGAGCTGAGGACCTCCAACGTGCTGACCAGAGGGTGTGTTGAATCACCTGAAAGCCCTCTGTTAATTCTAGACAGAATTGAAGTGCAGTCTGTCCTTTACAGTAAACTCTGAACTTTACCGGTCCTGACTACTGCTATTTTCTTTAGACGTACCAGTCAAATAATTAGGACCACCTCAAAATGGCTGCTTTTTAGTAGAAATTCAACTAATTCTACTACTTGGGTACTTTTCACCTCTGGTTGAAGATAATAAAGAGTGTTGAAGAGTTACAAGAGTAAGAGTAACTACAAAGAGAGAACAGTGAAAGGTGTAGTGAAAAACAAAGAGGTCCAGATTCACTAAGACTGTGTTGCAAGTGAACTTTTCATCTTATTCATTAAAAAAGTGTGTAAATGAAGCAGCACAAACAAGCCCCCTCGAAAAGAGCCCTGCAAACAACAACCTTCATCACCATCTGCAAGTGCAAATAGCGTGCTTGAGCTTGAAAACTAATCCACCATGGCTGGCATCCTTGCGCCATAAAGACCCTTTTATAATTGGAGCTATTTCTGATCTGAGATGCTCGGATGAGAAAGCCTCCCTTGTTTGTCTGACTTGCTTGTGATCATGCGTCTTGCAGCAAAGCCGATCTTGCACTACACTAATTTGGCGTTGGTGTTGCGAAGTGTAAGAATATTGGATGCTGGCACTTTGAATTCCTTTTTTGATTTGGTCATTTTGGTGATATAGCCTGCTCTTCTCTGCACAAACCCTTAGTGAATCTGGGCCAGAGAGACAAATAATTTCTTTCTCAGTCTTACTTTTTCTCCAGACATTCCACGTACTCTTTCTTCTTCCTCCGACTCTCCTGAGCTGAGATCTGGATGGAAAGGCAGATAGGCAGAGAAAGAATCATAGTTAAATCCAAACTCGGTAATCCAGTTAAACTAAAAGTCCCCAAATGTCAAACCATGGCTTTGGAAATGCTCGCTGGAAATATTTGGCAGAGGTCTTTGCTGCTTCAAACAAGAATTTTAAAGCGTTTGCAATGTAACATTTCTCTTATCTATCTTAGATAAACTAGATAAAAGTCCATTTATATTTTGCCATGGTTGCAACTCCTTAGTAGCAAACCAGTTATCACTCACTTACCTTAGTCTTACTTCGAAATCATTTTGTGGCCTTCTCCTACCTTCATATCTACCTACCTTTCTACCCATCTACCTACATACGCAGTTGCCTACCTATGTATCTACCAACCTACCTACCTGTAGTCTCTACCTAGCCAATTACCTACCTACATACCTTGTTTTTAATCTTTCGTCGGACCCTCTTCAGTGCCTTCTCTTCACTCTTGGTGAGAGGAAGTTTATTGGGTACTGGGTAACCCTCAGCCACCAGGGTCCTCTTCTCTTCTTCTGTCAACAGGAGGGGCCCTGAACCCTGCAGCTTCTGGACAACGGGGGGAAAAAAAAGGCTCATCTGGATTGAAGGTGAATGAGTTTAAAGTGGAATTTCAAATCAGTCTGGATGGACTGCGCTCTGTTCAGTTCTTGTCTTGAGTAGAATCTCAAGACAAGACAATTGTTATCTGCCAACATGGGATCCAATCTCCAAAAATGGGCTCACAAATTCTCAAATTTCTTTGTTCATTCATTCACTGACGTTATGTAACACCAAAACTTCATGGCACAAGCGTATCATTTGTTCGGCGGGTTTGCAGCAGCTCAGAATCGACATATTTCAGTCAGACTAAATGAACCATTTAGGTGCGTAGTGCAGCGCCACTTTAGGTCGACTTACGTGGGGTGCAGTGAGGAGAGGCGAGGAGGAAATGGCAGAGGAGGAGGAGGCGGCGCGACCTCCCGGCCTCTGCTGTGGCTGGGGGGAGGAGGGGGGCAGGAGGAGGTGGGGGGAGGAGGGAGGGCAGGGAGCCATCGCTGTCACCGTGGTTACTGCTGGGAGGGGTGGGGGGGAGCTGGAGAGCATCTTCTGGAAACGCAGAGAGTTTAGTGTTAAGTATAAACGTCAGTTCACTCATAGTGTGTGTGTGTGTGTGTGTGTGTGTGTGTGTCTGTATACCGCTTGGCAGGCTGAGGTACTGTGCAATCTCTCTGGGTTCATCTTTAATAGCTACTGGCTTCATTTCGTCCTGATTTCGCTCCTACAAAAACAACAGAAACATAATCAACAATATTAAAAACATAAACAACAACACAACAACATACTGCATACACAGTGACGTTTTTATAGTATTGGTTGGAATTGTCATGGACACTTACCGTGTTTTTCCATGGCGATCTGTGTGGAGGGGCGGGGTTTAACACAAGAGGCGGGCCATCTGGAGGGGGCGGATCTAATCTTTGACCCACGTCTGGCTCCTCTTCCTTCACCAAGATGGCTGACAGGTCCTGGCTGAAACCCCATTCGAACTCTTGAGAGGGAGAGAGACGGAGTAGCATAACGTTAAGTTCCACAAAGACCTTCTTATGCTAGCCTGTAGGACTTTCATCAGGTCCTTGAACTGCCATGTGGTGGTGAGACCTTTATAGACCAGCAAGTTACGACTCTGGTTGATGCTAGTTGTCACTGCGGTTTCATAGGACGATTGCTTTTTCACATTTCTCTACAATTGCTTATGGAAGTGTTTGGCTAGCTAATAGCAGATTGACTGACCGCTTTGAAGGTCCACACACTGTAGTAAGTAGTTTGAATCACTTTTCGTAAGTAACTTTAGTTGACAAAACTACATTTCTCTTGAGGGGAGCTTTGCTGTAGTTCAACGTCTTGCTTTGTGAGGTACTGGTCACTTGTAAAACTAGACTTTTAGAGTAGCTTCTCCAACACTGTTGAGTACTGCCTGACTGGTGACGGTGGTTTGCTCTGGCAACGGCAGTGCATAATCTGGCTATAGTGACTGAAATAACTGGAGTGAACCAGCAGCTCATCTCCAGCGCCCTTAGTTACAGTTACTTACAGTTGCTGCCTTTAAGTGCTGTCGGAAATATCAGAATGATACATGAATAACCAGGATGTGGGCAGAGAGCATGTAAGCCGTGTCAACAACTGATGGCAAAAGTGATGTATTTGTTATTGTGTAAGTAGTTAGCATTGCTGAATATTTATATTTTCACTATTTGTTTGTACTTTGAGTTGCCTGATACACGCCTATAATATGCCTGATACACATTTTCCCCTTTTCATTCAGAAAAAAGTGTTACAGCATCCAACCAAGTAGGAGTTTATGAGGAGACCTTAAACACAGCACGTGCCACAGAAATGGTTTGTAGAGGTGAAGCACACCTACGAGGTAACTACAGGAGAGAGTGTGTGTGTGGTGATATTTCAACGAGTCAGCTTTTTTTCTCATTTTGGAATAAAGCATAAACACCAGGGTGGACACTTTGATCTCTAACACAGTACACACACACACACACACACACACAGGGCTCCTATGGTGCAGAGAAAGAGAGTGGTAGCAGTATGTGTATGTGGTCAGAGCGAACGTAATTTTTATCACCTCCTGGTTACCTAGCAACGTTCTGCTGGTAAAATGCTCTGATGTTTACAAGCTCTCTCTCTGTGTGTGTGTGTGTGTGTGTGTGTGTTGGGTGGCAGTGAGGAAGAGGAGGATGAAGGTACGGGCCTGTCAGAGACGGATGTTAGCTCGTCTCGTTATCCCTCGTTAAGATCGGAAAAGGGAGAGTCCACCCTAAAACTAAATCCACATTGCTTCTTCCTGTGGTCAGCTAAGTCAATAGGTGGGAACAAGAAAACTCGAAATGAGAGAACTAACGCTGCAAGAGACACAACCATTGACCTGGAGACTGACAAAGAATGTAGGTTTGAGCTTTTATTTCCAAAAGAGGCTGCAGCCCAGATGAAATTGGCCAGAAATGGGCCAGATCCTTCCGATGAACGGAAAAGCATCAATTTTGTCTCCGTGTACAATTGGATGCCCTGAGCATTTTCAGAATTGGTGCCGTCGCAAAAATGGCACCTATTGACTGTGGCGGTTTCCTCCATTGCCAGTAAATGGGTTTTTCTCCATATCTGCTGAACTGATCGTGATAGGATTGAAAAAAACTTGTCTACACCTAGTTTTGTTGGCCAACAAATACATTTTATCTATGACAATCAGGCATATAGGAAAACGGCAATCTTCTCAGTTGTCTTAAATTGCAATTTCTTTGTATTTCTTTACACAATATCTTTGAATTGGCCATTACATGAAGGTCTAAACATCACTTCTTCCTTCGAGCTATTGTGTCCCTTAGCCATCAAAACAGGTGTAGACATATTTTTTCAATCCTATCACGGTCAGTTAAGCAGATATGGAGGGAAAACCAATTTGCTGGTAATGGAAGTAAGGGCATGCCCGCCGCGGCGAACAGTACCATTTCTGCAATGGCTCCAATTCTGAAAACATTTAGGGTATTGAACTGTACACCAATATGGTACTTTTTACACAAACCTGAACGATTCATGTAGGTTTTTAGACTATTGATTCCACTGCAGCTCTGGCTGCAGAAAATGTCATGATTTGCCGATGATGTCATTTACTATCTTAACTCTCTGAAATCTAGCACCAGGAGAGTTGTTCGCAAATATTGACTGAACTGTAAAAGAATAATGCGAGAATTCAGTTTTAGTGTGGATCTTCCATTTACCTATACCCCCCGTCCCCTCTGTAAGCTAGTCCGTCAGAGCCCTCTCCTCATTAGGCCAGTCCCGCTGCTCAGCCTGGCCCTTGTTAAGGCGCCTGCCCTCGTTAAGCCAGGGCTTGATTGGAAGCCTTCTACCACTCTATAATGAATGCCAGGAGCTGAGGAATCGGGAGATCGGCCAATGCATTGACAATGTTGGGGCTTAGTTTCGCTACATAGCATTAAACTGGTAGTTAAACCAGTAGTTTATTTGTCATTTTGAGGTGTAGTCAACTAACTATCAACTATTTTTGGATGTAAAAGAAAAGAAGGGAATTGCAATTTTTCCATCCTTATATTATTATTGTTTTTTATTGGCTCTCATGTCTTGATTCAACCTCTTTCATCCCCTTTTGTCTTTAATCCTGACCGGTGTCTGTAAAACTAGACTTTCAAAGTATCTTCCCCATCACTGTCTGTTAACTGTATATGATGCCTGTAATCTAAGGTAGTAAAGTAGAACCAAATCATCACAGTTACCATTTGATGACATTTCTTGATGATGCTGTTAATGTAAAAAAAGTAGAACCTTATCGTAATAGTTATTGTTTGTGGGTAAAATGGTGTAAACCAAGGTAAGAAACCCAATAGTCAGTGGTTAATGGCCAAGGGCTTCTGGTAATCATTCCAGAGGGTTAAAAGAAGAGCTTTTGCGATTGTGTTTGATCTCAGTGGGACAGCAGCAGTATTAAAACAGTAGGCGCAGTAGGAGTAGCAGTAAAAGACTTTGCTTCTCTTTAGTTGAATAACTGCACTGCCAAGACCACAGATAGAGAGAGAGATGGTAAGACAGTGGGAAGAGAGACAGGAAAGTAAAGCACATAAGGTATAACACCCTCTATATGTAGGACACCATCCATTCAGACCATGCAAAACGTACAATAAAAAAAAACTCAACTCAACTTCCGCGTACATGAACGCCTCACCAGTAAACTGAATCGCTACACTGAACCAAAAAGCTGAATGAGGTCCAATACTGTCAACATGAGGGTTAGGGTTAGGTAGGACGGTAGTACATCATAAGTTGCACCCAGGTTGCACAGTGCGATGTGTAAGCATGGTCAGAGCTGTGCTTACATTTCTGCACATTCTCTACTGTTAGTACAAGTTGATAAATCCCACTCTTTGCTTAGAAATGGTCGCACGCATGGTTTACAAACATATTCTTATGTAGGCCAATGTTGATAAATGAGGGTCCAGGGCTTGTGCGATAGTATTTCCGAGTCTGCAGATCAGCAATACCCCCTTTTTTTGGGACATTTCTGCCATTATCAGACAGTTGAAAGTAGAGAGACACAAGAAAGACTGCAACAAAGGTCCGAGGACGGATTCAAACCCAGGATGCCACAGTCACATGGTATTGTGCCTTACATTTTCTGCCCCAGTAACTGAAAAGACACATGGAAAAGAATTTCATCAGGGCTATCGCAAATGAGATCCTGAATGCCTGAATCCTCACCACCAACCAAGATGAAACTCTTTTAGACACGTTTCCTCTAATCTCTATGAGCCGGAAGATCAACCAAAACACGATCCATCCTGAATAGCATGGACCTCCCAATCCTCAGATAAACTCGACTCCCTTCAATCTGGACAACACTCACAAGCTTTCCAAATGAATTTTCTAAGCATGTTTGTCACCCGCTCTATGATTAATTATGTTGCCTCCACAAATAAACTTCCCAATCATTTGAGCACAGCAGTCAAAAAAGATAAGGACCCTTCATGCTTCATCCATTAAGTCTGCTCAGGGTGGACCTTGAATTCATTCATACGGCCCTGGCCAGCCGAACAATCGGTGATGCGCAAATGAATTAATTCAGAGCAGACTGGGTTTTTGAAAGGTCAAGAGGCGTCTGACAACACTAGCCGGTTAATTAACGTGATGCATCACCTCTCCTACTGCGGTGGTCTCGATGGACGGAGAGGCAATGAGGATTGAACGTGACTCTTCCCCCAAGCCTTTGTAAATGCTATCGGCAAAATAGCGTGGAACTGTCCTCTTTTTCTGCAACGGGGCAGCAGTAGCCTAGAGGTTGCGGCTTGGAGGTTGCCGCTTTGAATTCCCCGGACTGTCTGGGCGTCACCAACTACCATCAATGCACCCTTGAGGAAGGCACCGCGTAGAAGAGAGGGCTGTGGTTGTACTGGGCAGCTCCCAGTATAAAGGTCAGTCAACGTGGGATGAATAAAGGTTAAATACTTTAGTAGGGAATTTATAGTTAGTACTTTTTTATTGCTGCCTCTCATGTCTTGATTCAACCCCCTCTGGCCCCCACCACCCCTTGTTTCTTTCATCCTGACCGCTGAAGTGAGTCACGTGATTTCGTAACATATGACACTGCAGATGTAGATACTTCAAATGAGTCGTTCCACTTCTTCCAATGTGAAAAACTTTCACCGTAACTTCCATAGTACTGTGTGTACCATGGGAAAAATACCTCCCGTCCTGTGTCAGCATGGATACGTAACAGTACACAGTGGAAAAATTGTAATAGTGGAAAGTTTTATTGTTGGTTTTAATGGAGCAGATGCACAAAGGGTCAGTAGAAAATACATGCTGGAAATGGCTCAGTGTCAAATATGTTGGATCAGATTCAAATACTTATATATTGATATATATATGCACGTGTGTGTGTGTGTGTGTGTGTGTGTGTGTGTGTGCAATGGTATGATAGAAATGTTCCATATATTGATATATATATGCACATGTGTGTGTGTGTGTGTGTGTGTGTGTGTGTGTGTGTGTGTGTGTGCAATGGTATGATAGAAATGTTCCATATGTGCCTGAGATGACGGTTATGCAACTATTTTGAAACGAGGATGAGGAAAACTTAAATATCTTTATTAAAACTTCATCTCATATTATATCTGTCATGTTAACGGTTAGGTTACGAGGTTACGTCATATTAGTTGTTCCACTGACTTTAATTTACAGTCAAGCCAAAGCATTCATGTTAAATTTGGATTAATATCCAGACTGAAACATCTCATTATTTTAACTACTTGGTTTCATTATTTGAATGTGACTGTATTTTATTCTCTTTAAAGATTTAAATGTGCTCTACAGAAACACATAGAAATACAGAATACACATCAACCAACCTGCATCCTTGATTAACACTGAGAGAGAGAGAGAGAGAGAAAGAGAGAGAGAGAGAAAAAGGTAGAGTTAAACAGAGAGAGGTAGAAGAGAGAGAGAGAGAGAGAGAGTTTCCGCTGGCTTCAGCTTTAGCTACAGACTCAAAACCACATGCTTGTCATAGCGTGTGTGTGAGTGTGGTGTGTGTGTGTGTGTGTGTGTGTGTGTGTGTGTGTGTGTGTGTGTGTTGGGTGGGCAGGGCTTAGCTGGAGGAAAACTCTTCCTGCTGCTCAGACAGCAGGATCCCAGGGACAAGCGGAGGAAAGAGAACGGGCAAATAGACAGATGGTGAGAGAGGAAGACAGATACACAGAGAGAGAGAGACGTGTAGAGACAGGCAGAGAGAGAGAAAGACAGACACAGAGAGAGAGACATGTAGAGAGACAGGCAGAGAGAGAGAAAGACAAGTAGAGAGACGGATAAAGTGAATGACAGGTAGAGAGACAGAGAGAGAGAGAGAGAGAGAGAGAGAGAGAGAGAGAGAGAGAGAGAGAGACAGGTAGAGAGACACAGAGAGAGAGAGAGAAAGAGAAAGACAGGTAGAGAGACAGACAGGATCCCAGGGAGTCAACTGACTTCCAAATGTCTTCTTTTAGTGACAAACTGCAGGTTTAGCCAATCAGAGCGCACATTATATGAAAGACAGAAGATTGAGCCAATCAGACGAGGGCCTGGCCAGTATGATGAAGGATGAAGAATAAACTAAGATGAGCTCTGAAAAGATGGATGGATACGTATGAGAGAGACAAAGTGTTCATGTTGACCTACCAGAGTCCTGGTCCATTTTGATTGACAGGGCCGGGCTCTGGGGGGCGGAGTCTTCACTCAAAGAGTAGCTGTGTTCTGCTTGAATATCTGGGAGACCAAAATGTGAAAGACAAATAATAATTTAAAATAACAGAATGTATTATTGTATGTATATATTATGTAACAATATTGATAATATTGATAAGTATAATATATTGCCAGTATATAATGTTATTACTTTAAATAGACTAAACTTGTATTATTAACATTTTTAAATATGACATTTACGTTAAATGTTTTTAGGCTACATTTTAGTATCAGTGCCCCGGTGACCCTGGGAGCTCCCAGTAGGGACACCCAAGGCAAACTGGCCTCCGGTGATTCAAGGAGACCCATATGGTAGCCTCAAAGAACTGAGTGATCCTCGTCCGGAACAGGGATACCAGGGACCAGTCCTGGAACCAGGCTGGGAGTTGAGCCCCGTAGCTCGGCCCGGCACAGGCCAAACCAGCAACGAGGTCCAGTGCGATGCCTGGGTAAAGGATTGGATGTCGCGGACCTTGGTATATGAATCTGGCTCTTAGAACATGGAATTGAATCTGTCTGGGGAGGAAGGAGCCAGAACTGGTGTTGGAGGCTGATATTATTGGGCTATCTTGCCTATCTCCTATCGCCTATCTCCTACTCAGGTGTTCTCCGGAGGGTCTGGCAACTGGCTGTGCAGCCTCCAGGAAACGTGAGGGTTAGCAGCTCAGAGTTTCTCTCGTTCTCACGTTGGCAACAGTTGGGAAACATGGAGGGGCGTGATTGGGAGGAACAGCCTGTCTGATATGAACCCAAATGGTGCATTGTTACTGGACCTCTGTGAAAGGTATGGATTGTCCATAACAAACATCATGGCTCATATGTGTACCAGTACCAGAGCACCTTGGGCAAAAGGTAATACATAAGGTTATAAACTTTGTTTCCATGTGTTCTGGACACTGAAGAAGGGGCTGAGCGGTCGACTGATCACCATCTGGTGATGAGTTGGGTCAGGTGGTGGGGAGGCAGTTGGACAGACCTGGTAAACCCAAATGTGTAGTGAGGGTTTGCTGGGAATGCCTGGTGGAAGACTGTTTGGAGTGATTTCAACCCCCACGTCTCCTGTATCCCACAGGAGGGAAAACGTCTGTCATGGAAGTGGCTGCCAGAGCCGTGGCCAAAAGGTGGTCGGTGCCTGTTACGGTGGTAACCCAAGAACCCGCTGGTGGACACCGGCGGTGAGGGGGCCGTCAACCTGCAGAAGGAGACCTTCCAGGCCTGGTTGGCAAGGGTCTCTCCTGATTCAACAGAGAGGGAAGAGAGGTACCAGCAGGCCAAGTAGGCTGCAGCTGCTACAGATGGAAAAGCGAAACTTTATGAAGAAAGAAGACTTGGGCGACTGGGGAGGACATTTCCCAGGCTTCTCTGCAGGGTTCAGTGATCTGGGAGGATCCACTGCTCCTCCACACTGAGAAGTCAGTAGGATGAATCCTTCAGGGCAGATCAAGGATATACTGGAGGGACTTCATCTCCCAGCATGCTTGGGAGAATGAAGTGGAGGAACTTCATCTCCCAGCATGCTTGAGAGGAGGAGCTGGAGGAAGTTGGCTGGGAAAAGGATGTCCTGGCTGCTTTGCTAATAACAATAACTCCTTTTTCTACTACTACTGATAAAAAATAGTAATAATAATAATAATAAAATAAATAGTGACCTGGGCTGCTGTCCAGTTCCATGTGTAAAAGTGATGGTCTGTCTGCCAATAGGGGGCGCTCTAATAGATGGTCCTCAAAGAAACTGCTGAATAGTTCACTGCTAAAGTCATCCATCTGGTCAGCTGAGAAAGGCTGGAGAGAGATGGGGAGAAAGTGAGATGTTGAGAGGGAGGGAGGGAGATAATGAACGCATTAGTGATAACACATTGATAATTTCCATTTTTCTTACTTACTACTTTATAGAGAAACAATAGCTGGTAATGCTTTACACTGTCAGTGGTTAATAACACATACATATCACCCAAACAAGAGCAAATTTAGCCTGTTAGCTTGCCAGCTACAGGTTGTGCAGCTGTAAATTGTATTAGCTATGTTAGCTCACCAGCTAGCTACATAGCCTACTATCTTTAGTCACTAGAAAGATTTGTTTGATGCTAGCTCAGGGAAAAGATATTATGTTAGCTAACTTAACTAGCCTTTCAAATGATTTGTAACTGCAAGTGTACCAGTTACAATCATTTGAAAGGCTTTCTAGATAACTGGCCAAAGTCTTTGTCCTGAAGAAAACGCACATTTCCAAATTCACTTTACTTGTATTGATGCTGTACTTGACACCTCACATTATCTCCAATTTGTAGACAATGTTTCATAACTCTGGGGCCAAGACAAACTCTCTGATACTACATGATAAAATGCTTAATAAATATCCACGAGTGTCAAAGTGAACAAAGTGAAAATGAACAGGTTTTACGCTTCAGAGATCAGGGGCTTTTCTTCTGGTGATATTTCATTAATCTGAGCTTCAGTCTAGTACGTTGAGTTAGAAAACAAAGAGACGCAAGACGGCAGATGGGAAACAGCAGCCAGGGTGACAGATTTATCCTCAGTCTGGATGAATGAGTCACTGAGCTGATATACAATGCTCTGGAAGCCTAGGTTAGCATGGTGTTCTGCTTGCACTGCTTTAGACACACAGTGAGTCACCCCGGTCTTGAACAAGCATGCACATATAAACACACACACACACACACACACACGCAGATGGATTGGAACCAATTACCAGACACTGTGAACTCGGTAGTATCTCAGACAGATAGACAGACAGACAGGGAGAGAGAGGAGGGACAGAAACAAACTGGCTTTTAATCAATTTATAACAACAATTCATTTAACAGCAACTATAATTCTTCAATAACGGCAGCGCTTCTTTCAACAGTTTTCAGCGAGAAAAGGTGCATTCGTTTAGCTTTAAACAGAAAATGTGAGATATCATTGCTTTAATATCATTGAGGGGGGCATATGTTCCATGTTAAGATGCATGGTAGCAGAAACCAACTAACTAACTAAACTAACCAGTCCTGTGATCTGGTAGCGTTATTACTGGAGTTAAAACCCAGTAGAGATGTCAGCCTTAAAGATAACTACAATGCAATGTGGAGAAGACCGGACAACTTTTTGATATAAATCACAATGGTGAGAATTTATTTCCCGTAATAAAACTCTCTCTCTGTGATAAACAGCTTTCGAATGGAAGAGGCAGCATGCAAATAAAAAATGTCTCCATAATCAAATACAGACACGACTGTGGAGTGTACAAGGGCTTTTCTATTATTGAGAGAGAAACATGCTTTGTTTATGTGTTTTTATCCTCAGTTTTTTTTTTTTTGGGTAAGGTATTCCATGTGGGTCTTGAATCTTTGGCTTGTATGATTAAGTTCAATTTGGGTACCATTTTGAGTATTGATACCAAGGAGTATTAGTAGTGAGAGTGCTATAACATATTTTGTTTGGTTTGTTTGAGATTGATCAGCGATATCTGGAGGGCTGATGCTCTTATCCACAGCGACAGTGGAATAAGCTTCAATTCCTAGATCACCGACATTACACGAAAGAGTACAATCAATAGTAAGAAGGTGAAGAGTCAGAGCCCGAGTGCACTGATAATATTGGATGATCACGAAAGAGTGCCAGGAAAAAGGATAAAAGAAGACCTAAGAAGAGAAAAAATAACACACTTTTTCCACATTAAATGGTCAAATCAACAGCACATGCAATCACAGTATTTCCCTTTGTTGCAACATTGAATCCATCTTTTTTTTGTTCAGAAGATAAAAAGGATGAGCACCTAAGTATGATAGTGGTTATTATACTGTTTGACCTTTTGAAATGCAAGGTGGGTATAACAACTATTCTTTTTAGTGCCACTTAGCACCATTTTTCCATGACTTTTTACCAAATCCTGCAAAAAAGAAATCACAAATTCTCAAAAGCTGCTGCAAAATCAAAAGTTTTTGGTTGCAATGCTCACAGTAGGCGGCAGCGGTGCGGCCTTTGCGTTGCAGAGGTAGTCAGTTGGTCGCTTAACTTTTCAAGCAAGATCGGCCCGACTCCTGCAGATCATGGCATAGGTAGTCTCACAGCAACAATTGTAAAAGCCACTAGCTGATGACAGGTGCTGAACGGTGAACATTCATAAGGATTTATCAACGGTGAAAACTACTGTGGGCAATAATAATGCTGTTGTGTTCCAAAACAGAATACGGGCCACAAAGCTGCAAAAGCACAAACAGGATTATGCAGCACCATATGTACTGTGTGGGATTGGAGCTGCCATGGGTCTGTACAGGTTCTGTACTTGTTAAGTTAATATGGGACCAAAGCATATGGTACACGAAGTGGTATTCCCCTTTAAGCAACATTCACCTTGGATACATATCCCAGTGCCGTGTGGAGGAGGTGTGTGTGTGTTTTGGGAGGTGTGTCTGCAGCCTAACCCTGGGACCCGTGCAGCTGTCTGTTGAAAGCACGTGGAGCAAGCGAACGCACACACACACATAGGCATAGAGAGGGTGGACAAAATAACAGAAACAGCAAAATACTTTTAACTAAATCGCATTTACAACGCCAGTGAGCGTTTGTGATTGTTCATGTGTTGCTAGATGTTTCCGTTATTTTGTCCATGTATTTGTATCCTATATTCACCATCCTGCAGCCACCAAAATCATTTCAACTGAACAAAATCTCAAGGTTTCACAGACAAGCGCACACTCGCTCATTTACAGACACACACCCCTCACACACACACACACAGGAATAGTTTGGTTGATACTGAGACAGAGCAGCCTTGTTCTCCTGCTGCGCTCCCTGTTCAAACAATATGCCTTTAAATAACCGCTACACTGCCCCTTTAACACCGCTCCGCGAGGGAATACGGTCGGATTTAAATTGGGCCAGAAGAAAAAATACACCGCTAAGAGTTTCCTTGATGGAGAAATGTAAATCAAGTTTGGGTGAAGACAGGAGGGGGGCGATGTGTGAGAGAGAGAGAGAGAGAGAGAGAGAGAGAGAGAGAGAGAGAGAGAGAGAGAGAGAGAGAGAGAGAGAGAGAGAGAGAGAGAGGGACAGAATTAGCTAAGCTAAAATTAGCTCTAGCGGTTACAGTAACGGTCCTATAGTTGTATATGTAGCTGTAGCGGTTAGCATAGCGGTCCTATAGTTTTATATATAGCTCTAGTGGTTAGCGTAGCGGTCCTATAGTTGTATATGTAGCTGTAGCGGTTAGCATAGCGGTCCTATAGTTTTATATATAGCTCTAGTGGTTAGCGTAGCGGTCCTATAGTTGTATATGTAGCTCTAGCGGTTACAGTAACAGTCCTATAGTTGTATATGTAGCTCTAGCGGTTAGCATAGCGGTCCTATAGTTATATATGTAGCTCTAGTGGTTAGCGTAGTGGTCCTATAGTTGTATATGTAGCTCTAGCGGTTACAGTAACGGTCCTATAGTTGTATATGTAGCTCTAGCGGTTAGCGTAGTGGTCCTATAGTTGTATATGTAGCTCTAGCGGTTACAGTAACGGTCCTATAGTTTTATATGTAGCTCTAGCGGTTAGCGTAGCGGTCCTATAGTTTTATATGTAGCTCTAGTGGTTACAGTAACGGTCCTATAGTTTTATATATAGCTCTAGCGGTTAGCGTAGCGGTCCTATAGTTATATATGTAGCTCTAGCGGTTAGCGTAGCGGTCCTATAGTTGTATGTAGCTCTAGCGGTTAGCGTAGCGGTCCTATAGTTGTATATGTAGCTCTAGCGGTTACAGTAACGGTCCTATAGTTGTATATGTAGTTCTAGTGGTTACAGTAACGGTCCTATAGTTTTATATGTAGCTCTAGCGGTTAGCGTAGCAGTCCTATAGTTTTATATGTAGCTCTAGTGGTTACAGTAACGGTCCTATAGTTTTATATATAGCTCTAGCGGTTAGCGTAGCGGTTCTATAGTTATATATGTAGCTCTAGCGGTTAGCGTAGCGGTCCTATAGTTGTATATGTAGCTCTAGCGGTTAGCGTAGCGGTCCTATAGTTTTATATGTAGCTCTAGCGGTTACAGTAACAGTCCTATAGTTTTATGTTTAGCTCTAGCGGTTAGCGTAGTGGTCCTATAGTTTTATATGTAGCTCTAGCGGTTACAGAAACAGTCCTATAGTTTTATATGTAGCTGTAGCGGTTACAGTAGCAGTCCTATAGTTGTATATGTAGCTCTAGTGGTTAGCGTAGTGGTCCTATAGTTTTATATGTAGCTCTAGCGGTTACAGTAACGGTCCTATAGTTCTATATGTAGCTCTAGCGGTTAGCGTAACAGTCCTATAGTTTTATATGTAGCTCTAGCGGTTACAGTAACTGTCCTATAGTTTTACATGTAGCTCTAGCGGTTAGCGTAGCGGTCCTGTAGTTTTATATGTAGCTCTAGCGGTTAGCATAGCGGTCCTATAGTTTTATATTTAGCTCTAATTACAGAGCTACTCGAGTTAGGTCAGTGGTTCCATCAAGACCTCATCAAGAGTCTGCAGGTTTTCAAGTTAACCAAACACTACAGCAGCTGAGCTAGAGTATTGTTACAGTACTACTACAGCACTACGGCACTAGATCAGTTGAAAAAGAGGAAAGGTGTTTTTAGGGCTAGAAATGACTTTAAAAATGTGCAGGTTGACAGGGTGCAGATTGCCGTAGGGACTACATCTCCCAGCATGCCTGGGAGGCAGAGCTGGAGGAAGTAGCAAGAAAGTAGCACGGAAAGGGATGAATGGATGGATGGAGTTGAGAGGTCTATAACAGCTGCGGTGTGAACAGTGTGTCCTCCTTTAAAACTCTTTTAAAGACTTTTTAAGCTTGCTTTTACTTGAACTATGGTCTTGTGGTATTCATAGCTGGTAGCTCGTAATTACAACCTGTGTGTCCCCGTGGTCTAGCTGGGAAAAAAACAGGGAAGAAACATGGACACCCGCCCACATTTTCTTTGCCTATTGTAAAATCCTGTTCCCCATGCAACAGCTAATGTTATGACAATGATATTTGGCAATGTTAGCTATCTAGCTAACATAGAACGTTAGCAAGTGCAACTTTACATTTAAAATATATGTTTAAGTATATGTTTAACCATTTAGGTGTTTTGATAAATTAAAGGTCATGCAATGCAATAGCAGAAAAAACTTTAAATTACTAAAAGGTCTCTCTTCTTATGTTAGATAATACTAGTTGCCTACAGGCACTTAACATACTGTATGCTAACGCGTTAGCATGTGCACAGGACAGGGATATCTAAAGGAGACACAAGAGGTGATTTTGCTGGTACTCCTATTGTAATGTGTAAAAGGTAAGGTAACCAACAAGCCGTTTCCCAAAAAATCCTTTGTGTATTTTCAGCATCATAAACATGTTAAAACCAATACTGTATAGCATGACGTCAGGTGAACTCACATCTGGGAAACCTTGGGGAAATCTTGTCGGGGTTTCCAACTTGGAATTCCATCTTGAAGGGCCATTCCATTGCATTTTTCCTAGTAGGAAGTCAGAATTTCCAGCTTTCCAACATCTCTGGAACGCAGCATTACTCCTAACCTTCCCCTCCTATGTGTCCCTACCCCATTCACAGAGTGATAATTGCAATTATTCTTTTTTTCCTTTATTTGTTTGTGTATAATTGTTCTGATTTTTATTTATCCTGTAAATCTGTCTGGGTCTTCTCATTACCTGAAGCCACAGATTCCCAACCTGGAAAAGGGAATCCCATTAGAGGTAAAAACAGTGTCAAAGCGACAGTTAACATTTTATAGTTGATTGCTATGCTAGCGTGTCATTAGGGTGGGAGTGAGATCAAAACCACAGCGAGAATGAGCTGAAAACCAGACACAAAGAGTGCTAATTATAAATGCAGCGAGCGCCTCTGTGAGATCTGTAATTAACGCAGTGTTGAGTCTGAACACATCTCTCTCTCTCTCTCTCTCTCTCTCTCCCTCCCTTCATTTGGACGTCGTACTAGTCCAGGTGGAACAGGTTGAACCGTTCAGGTTTGCATAAAAGCATAAAAATTGGTATTCATGTACAGTTTGGTGCTCGGAACAGTTTCAGAATCGGAGCCATTAAAAAACATGGCACCAATCGACCACGGCAGCCATTTATCTTTCCTTTATTAGGGGAGAACGGGGTAAGTTGAGCCCGTGGGTAAGATGAACCCACCACTTCAGACTAAATAAATCACACGATTATAGATTAAAGATTTAGGGAGAGTAATTTTTTTGCTGTCAGGTGATTCCATTATGGTAAGGATGTCACAATGCTTGTATCTAAATGGAAGTAAATACATTTATGGCTGTATACGGTACATTATGATGTCATAAACATAAATAAAATTCACTGTGTTGTCAAAATGGTGGTTGTGGGGTAAAATGTGCCATTAGCCCTGTAGCTATATTAGCTATAGATAATGTTTTCATTGCCATTAATCCCCAACAACCTTATGTGTGTATATAGCAATTATTGTTTGAAATAAATACAGATTTATTTTGTAAAACATTTAAAAAGCATCTCATTTTACCCTGTTCTCCCCTACCAACAAATGGGTTTTCCTGTGTAACTGAAAAAATATGCATACACTTACTGTATGTTTGGATATTTGGCCAAGGACGACAAGATAAGGAAAACAGTATGAACTGTTCAAATTGAAAATATTGTCATTTGCGCATTTGTCTGATAGTGATAGATAGGAACATGGCAATGTTATCAACTGAGTGGTTGTATTTGGCTGTATTTACTTTATTTACTTGTATTTACTAGAACAGAGATCCTCAAATCCAGGCCTCGGGGTCCAGAGTGCTGCTGGTTTTCTCTCCTACCAGGAGCATTCACCTGGCATCCCAGGTCTTAATCAATCCCTGATTAGACAGCTAGAATGGAAACTACCTGGCAGAATAGAAAACCAGCAGTACTCTGGACCCGGAGGACAGGTTTGAGGACCACTGGACTAGAGTCTATATCTGAGACAGAGAGAGAGAGAAGAGGGAGCTGAGGTAGTTTGTTTGTATGTGTGTGTGTGTGTGTGTGTGTGTGTGTGTGTGTGTTTTAAACAGAGCTGCAGACAGAAGTGAACAGTGAGCTATAGTTCTCAGTAAAACAGAGGAAGACTATCTCTCTCTCCCTCCCTCTCTCTCTTACACACACACACACACACACACACTGCTGCATGCCTGTTCACATTCCAGCTGGCCACTCGGCAGCCAATCAGCGACGAGTATGCAAATGATATGGGCGTGTCTTTCTAAAGCTGGAGTGCAGGGTCTGAATGGAGATAGAAAAAAATAGAATAGAATAGAATAAAATAGAATAGAATAGAATAGAAAGAGTATGGATGAAGAAGAGTTGCACATGCATGTACGTACAATGTGAATGTGTGTTTTTGTGTGTATGCAATGTGTCTATGTGACTCTGACCCAAAGACAATATGAACAGAGAAGGAAATTCTCCCTCTGACTTCACTGTGTGTGTGTGTGTGTGTGTGTGTGTCCCCACAGTGATCAATAAAGTTTCTTCTTCTCTAATCATAAAACCCTACTGATTGGCCTTAGATGCTGTGAGCGTCTATTTCTAAAAGCAACAAGTTGCTCTGGGGGTTGTCGAAAGGCATTCTGGGAAATGTAGAAGATGTATGTAGTAGAAGTAGACAAGGCATTGTTGAGGGAAAGTGGGTACACCAAAAACATTTTCATATAAAGAAATGTCCATTTTCCACTCTCTGTCTAATTGCTATAACACAATAGTGAGCCAGTTCATGAAGCTTTTCTATCTGCTGTTCTAAACACCCGGTGTCAGGTAGGTCTTTCCTGCTGCACAGGAAATGATGCGTTTTACGGTTTGTTTGAAATAAACAGTAGAAGAGCTGGGTAGTTAGCATGAGCAGCGATAGCCAACGTGGCTGAACAGATAAAGAAAAGAGCGCCACCTACAGAGACTCAAACTTCATCAACAGAAAATCCAAGGAGAAAGACGTCACAGTACTAGACACACTGTTTGATTGACAGGTGAGAAACACCACAGCAATGAGGCTGAGAGACAAAGATGGAGACTAAATTAAACAAACAGGGTCTCACAGATTATCAGTTTCATAGGGGTTTGTCTCCACCCACAGTGCCGATCAGAGGTGGGTCAATAAGTTGCCAGCGACAGAGGGAGAGTCATCAATAAGGCAACTGCAACACACTGACCACAAGTATCACATCCAGTCTATCAGCCTCGGCATTCACATGAATCAATTGGGATATTGTTATAAGCAAACAGCAGGACACAGATAATCAAAAATGGGTTTCAAATAACCAAAATTTATATTTTAGTGTATGGGCTTTCAAAATAAAAGTATGGAAAAGTATGAATGGGTAGTTCTTTTGTCCAATTAGGCTATTAGTAATGCAATATTTTAAGAATATGTGCAAAATTACACCAGAAGTCAACTGTCAATTATTTCAGAGTGTTGATTTTAACATCCCAAAGTAATTTAAACAATTAAAGGATACATTTTACACAGTTATAAAAAGCAAGTGCAACCATGATTATAAACATTTATTGAGGGATATGGATGATCGGTTTAGGGTTAGTTAAGTATTGCTTCAGGAATATTAATACTACATTCTGCAGACTATAACAGTAATAGACGGGTATACCAATAGCCATCAATTGCATCTCTCTCTCTCTCTCCCTCTGTCTCTTACACACACACACACACACACACACACACACACACACACACACACACACAGTGTTATTAAGTACTTCAAAGAAGGGACAGGTCCATGCATCAGACAATATTCAGGCATACAGTTTACTGCGGCTAATAATAAAGAAGTATGATGCATACTTTGCCATTTTGAAAGCACATAGACTCATTCACTGATTGTTAAGGTTCCTAATGTGAGTGTTGTGAAGCCCTTTGAGATTGTAACTGTGATTAAGTGCTATACAACGTTAAAATAAAGTTAGGGTAAATTTGTTTCTTTTTCCCCTTACCGCCTAGCTTCCTGTTGGTTTTGTCCTCACCTTGTCTGCATTGGACAGGCTCTGCATTTACATTTTTACATACATTTTGGCACCTCATACCTATAGGGAATTTAGAGTCTCCAAATCATCTGTGGACTTTGGGGAGAACATGCAAACTCCACACAGAAAGGACCACCCAAGACCTTCTTGTTGTTGGCGGCCCCCAGTGGCAGTGAGCAGTAACTGTTTTTTTTTTAAGCGTATGTAATTCACTACCCTTAGCTTTCGGTAGCGTTAGCCGATGCGCTAGCTTGCTCACTGCTGTCTCAGAGCTGTGTGCGTCGACTTGTAACTTCCTGTCCTCGGAGAAAACGTTCCCGCCAGTGTACCTACCGAGTCCAAAACTTTAGTGGGACAATGGAGGGAATCTGCAGTGGCTCAATGAAGGGGGAGGGGCCAGTCTTCTCTGTCGCAGCCTCACTTCATGAACCAGACTGATAAGGCACTCCAGTGGTACAGCCATCCACCCCCATGTCCTCCAGTGGTATAGCCCATCAGTCATCCTCCCCCATGGCCCCCAGTGGTATAGCCATCCTCCCCATGTCCTCCAGTGGTACAGCCATCCTCCCCCATGTCCTCCAGTGGTATAGGCCATCAGTCATCCTCCCCCATGGCCCCCAGTGGTATAGCCACCCTCCCCCATATCCTCCAGTGGTACAGCCATCCTCCCCCATGTCCTTCAGTGGTATAGGCCATCAGTCATCCTCCCCCATGGCCCCCAGTGGTATAGCCACCCTCCCCCATATCCTCCAGTGGTACAGCCATCCTCCTCCATGTCCTTCAGTGGTACAGCCCATCAGCCATCCTCCCCCATGTCCTCCAGCGGCACACTCACCCTTCCCCATGTCCTCCAATGGTACAGACCATCAGTCATCCTCCCCCATGTCCTCCAGTGGTACAGCCCATCAGTCATCCTCCCCCATGTCATCCAGTGGTGCAGTCACCCTCCCCCATGTCATCCAGTGGTACAGTCACCCTCACCCATGTCATCCAGTGGTGCATTCACCCTCCCCCATGTCATCCAGTGGTATAGCCCTGCCTAGTGGCTTCACAGCAGAGTAGACGACTTTATTTAGAACTGAGACGGGGGTTAGAAACCACAAGTGCACTGCTGGGATGACTCACTGACTAGAATAGAGATCTGCTTAGTGTGTGTGTGTGTCTGAGTGTGTGTGTGTGTGTGTGTGTGTGTGTGTGTGTGTGTGTGTCTGCTGTTGGCTAAACAGAGATAGAGAGAACGAGACAGAGTGAGAAAGCGACACAGACAGTGAATGAAAGAAATAGAGAGAGGCACAGTGTGAGTGATGGATTCTTGCCAACACAACCACTGATTGCAATAATAATAATAATAATAACAACAATGATGTAGTTCTCTATGGATCCCTGTAGGGAAATTAAATTGCCTTTTTTGCTGCTGGGAGGTCAGAGGTCAGCTAAAGAGCAGCACCCCTGGAGCCGGTAGAGATTCAGTGTCTTGCTCAAGGACACTTCAGCAGGATGAAGGTTGATCTCTCTAACCACCAGGACACCCTGCTGCTCAGCACGGTCCCTCGCAATTCTAACCAAGAGTTAAGTACGAGTTCATAAAGACATAAACCTGAAGGCTTAATTAAGAGTTAATTGGACATATACCTTAAGAATTAACTGAGTTGACTAGACACACAACTTAACTAGTTAACAACTAGTTCATTAAGAGCCAATCTAGTATCAGTGTAGTCACTGCTCACTAGTCACCATCCTAGTTTAGATATATATACACACACACACACACACCAGCTTCTGTCAGATAGGGTTCAAGACATGCCCAGTCGCTCTCTGTCATTCAATCGCCTCACACACACACACACACACACACACACACAGAGCCAAAGAGCCAGGTGTGCTGGTGAGGACTCCCCACCTGCAAGCTGAACACACACACACACACACACACACACACACACACACACACACACACACACACATAGTGTTTCCAGTCTCACATGGTAGTTTACCCAAATGCACACTGGACTGGAGTCGCACACTCACACACGCGCGCGCACACACGCACACACACACACACACACACACACGCAGAGTTTCCCCCCGGATGTCAGTCAGGATCTAAGTAGCTAACACCGCCCTCCTGAGGTCCGGCTCCGGGCGGAACAGGGAATAAAAGGTGCGTTACATTTGTCAGTCAGCTGCAGAAACACACACCAGCTGATTTCCTTCAGAAATATAGCACGAATAAACAGACGTACTGTGACACTAGATGAATAAATAGAATGAACGTGTAAACTCAACACAGTACTAAGTACAGAGACACCCAACAGAAATACAGCGTGAATAAATAGTGTGTGAACTCACCACATTAGTGAGGAAATCTCCGTCGCTGAGTTCCTCCAGGTCCAACAGGTTGGTCCCCCCGGTCGGGTAGAGTTTCTCTAGGATGGACTCCATCATTATTGCCTGCCTGTCTGTCTGTCTGTCTGTCTACAGCTTCTCAGACGGATGGACCGTGAAGATTGACTGGTCGAAAAGTCCGAAATTCAGAAAATAACTCATTAAAAATGAAAGCCACTTGTGTTCAGCCTGTATTTAAACCGGGTTAGTCTTATTCTCCGGGTGTTTATTTAGTCTGTATTTGCCCCGCGTTAGTTTTATTGAATGCGGTCTGAATCCAGCTGCTGGTTTCCCCTGATGACAATTTGAAATGCAGACAATTCACATTATTTTCCTGCTGCAGCGGAGACGCTGATTTCCAGCTGTTAGTGGAGCTCGAGCTTTCTCTCTCTCGCTCTCTCACGCTCTCTCTCTCTTTCCCCCGTAAGCTAATGATTATTCATATACCCGCCCCCTTCACTGACGACGTCACACCTAACCACGCCCAGCTCATTTTTTTTTCTGCCTGCAGTAGATTTAGAACAGTGTCATTTTTAAATTCTCCTCAATTCAGCTCATAAGTACAGAAGCGTGATGCATTCACTTGAGAAAAAAAATGCCCTGTTTTTCTGAATTAACGAGATACCTCAAAATCCTGCGAGAAGCTCTCACCTGTATGGAGTACGGTTGCTGTTGCTAATCAGCCTGACCCAAGCGAACAGTTAGCTGACATAATTTGGCATGTAACATGTAACTAATACCTTAGATACCTTACCTGTATTGACCCCATACTTGAAATCAAATAGCACTGTTGGAGGGTCAGGCTGATGTATGTACAGATTTGTATGATTTAATACTAATGCGTGTAAGTTTGTTTTCTTATTTAAGTCCAGCTTACAACATTTTGGTGACAAGGATGGCTATTACCAGTGCCATTACCTGCTCCGTTCATGCCTCGTCCTGGCAAACCGGCCATTGCCTTTCCTTCATAGTTGAAAATGTCAGAGAATTACATGCTAGTCATTGATGCTACTGGAGATAGATGGACTGAAGAAAGACAGCATGTGGTTCTACTTCATGCTCCAGGTACCAAGGGACGGAGACTGTTTTACAGTTTACCAGATGCTTTTGTCTGTGAGAGTAATTGCATAGCACAGACTGTTACAGTAAGTGGCCTGAGGTTGCATTTGTCCGTACAGTCACTACAGATGTTATCATCAGCTTCTTGACTACAGTGTTCAGTCGTGAACGAAATCTGATTTATCTAGTCTCAGACAATGGCTGTTAGATTACATCTCATGCATTTGCTGTCTTTCTGAGGGAGAAAGAGATAAAGCACCTACGCTCCAGTGTCTATTACCTGAGATCAAACGGTGCCATTGAGAGATTCAATCGAGTCCTGTATTGAAACTGTGCAAGCCATGGAAACGTGCAGTGACTGAGTTCTTACAGAACTATAGTGCCGCACCACACCTTTGAACTGCTATGGAACAGGACAATGCACGACACAGACAAGTGAAAGAGATAGTAGAATGTAAGCAACAGAAAAGTAAACAGTACACTGATCAAATAAGGGGCATGAGAGTGCTCACATTCAACAAGAATGACATGTGCATGGACGCAAACCTGAGCACGTATCTTAAGGGGTCCTCCAGTTTCACACAACCCCTGTCGGTAGTAAAAAGAGCCAGATCGAGCACCTACCTTGTCAGTGGTGGTCGTAAGTGGTATGCTAACACATACATGGCCAGCACAAGTGAGTACAGTGAGACTGTGCTTGATGGTTTCTCAGTGCTGGACAATGGGAAAAACAAGCGAAATGCAAAACAAACTCGGTTCAGATCAGAGGGGTCTGAGATCGTTTGGAGAGTTCACATATACCCCAAATTTCTGGCGAGTTCTAAGTCTCTTGTCTCTCTTTTCTGTCTCTTCTCTATCTATATAAATTACATTGTCTCTTTCATTAATGCTGTAATGTACATCTCTATGCTGATGATACTGTTCTGTATTGTTGATTCTATACAATTGGCTATCTGCAACTTGCCCTCAGTGCCCTACAAAAAGCTCATATCAGTCTCAAGCTTGTGTTGAATGCTGAATGTTGTTCTCCAGAACTAGAAAACAAGATCACAGTGATGCCCAGATTTTTACTCTAAATCGTACACTTATTGAACAAGTCCCTCATTACAAATACTTGGGCATTTGGATTGATGACAAATTTAGTTTCACTGTCCACATAATCTAGTCAAAAAGTTGTGAATGATTGGTTAACTGTTTCGAAACAAGGCCTGTTTTCCCCTGTTTTGTAGAAAGAAGGTTGTGGAAACATTATTTCTTTTATTATTTCTTACTATTTCTTCTGGATTGTGGAGATGTAATGACTGTCTACCACTCAGCTCTTAGATTCATAACTATGATCTATGATATCTATGACATCCACCACTGTACCCTATATAACAACGTTGGGTGGCCTTCTCTTTATGTGAGAAGAGATCAGCATTGTTTTTTATTTATAAAGCTCTTCTCTACAAACTGCCTCCCTATCTCACATCGCTAATGAACTGGAGAGTTGGAATTTATAATACTCGCGCTCAGGGATGACTGGAGCTTTGGGACCTTTGGGACCCGCCTTTGGGTCCTGGGAAACCATGTATGGCAATACTAAGTAGTGTATCAGTACTGAGGAGTGTGAGTGTGTGTGTGTTTGTGGGGGGGTGGGGGGGGGGAGTGAATAAATGACTAAACAGATTGAGAGAAATGACTCATGATTGTGGCAAACCAGGTTGTGACTGCTTTGACACCCAGAGACCTGAACACACTCACACACACACAAGAAGCTGGGAGTGAAATAGATATCGTGTTCTCTTTCACAGTCGCTCTGGGCTCACACATCCATCTTCCACCTTCCCCACCCCAGGGTGTCAAGGCGCCCTACTTTCTCCTCCGCCCTGCAGAAAAAGAGAGCGAGCGAGACCGGCAGATAGAGAAGGGCATGGAGAGATTGAAAGACAGAGGGCGAAAGAAACCCTGTCTTTTGTGTCCCAGTGCTATCTAACATAAGTATCACATCTGTGTGTGTGTGTATGCTGCAACTCTGACCTGTTACATAATCTGGATAGATTTCAATCAAAGAGCTAGAAATCTGAAACCTGGGGATTTTACAGGGATATAGCCACATTTCCTGGTTTTCTTACTTTGGTTTCCATCCAAATATTGTTTTTTTGTGAATTGTGGTGTGTCGAGAAAAGCTGAATGGAAACGTCAAAATTCAATAGCATGTCCTCAATGCTGCAAAAAGGTTTTCATACTTGTATGAAGCAGATGAAGAAATGATGTGATAAATAACAAGAGAAACAACCCTGCTGATGGAAACACACATTTCACATTTTATTTTTTCAGTCATTTCAAAAGTTGGCTGGCTTTCTTTTTCCACCTCTGTATGTCAACTCTTTGTTTACTTTGCTAGACATTGTTTCTTTGTTTTGCTTAATTACTATTTTCATTATTGTGTGCAAACAGTTATTAACCCACAATTTCATAAATGTGCTTTTAAAGCTTTGATATAACTGATTTCACCCAAAAGAAAAATATTCAACTTGTGTTTCTGGAATATGCTGTTTTGTTTTATTGAATAAAAACTAGACCCGTGATGCGTTCGAGGTGAAGGAATGAGCTGGAACGAGTTGAACAGTCATTGAGGAGAATGAGCCAACAGAACCCCGGTCTGTCTTCCCTCCCCTTCTCCTTGTTACTGGACATGGCTCCACTGGTCGTTAAAACATGTTGCTATAGTTACTAGGACACCTGGTGGCCAACACGCACGCACACACACACGCACACAGATTGAAAACATGTCAGGTCAGTAGTCATTAAAGTGAGACCAAAGCCATCTGGAGTTGGGCCATAAACAAGGAAGCTCTCTAATCTCAGCCAGACCCATATATCCTTAAGTTTACTAGGTAGTACAGCAAATTTCCTCTTTGCAAAATATCAGTTAAAATAGTAGTTTATTACCTAATATGTGCTCAATTATTTCACTATAGATCAGTCAGTCTGTCTATTTCTATCTTATCTATCTGTCTTTCCGTCTACCTGTCCTTAAAGTCTTGATTTTCCGTGTGTCTGACTGCCTGTTATGCCATTATTATATAATTACTGAGTTGGGAATGAGGGTGGGAAAACACGCAGGGGTGGAAGGAGAGAGAGGCACAAAACAGAGCAGAGGTGGGGAAAGAGAGGGAGGGAAATGGGTTACTGATTGTTAAAAAGTGGACTCACTTCTGTCATCGACATTTAATATGATTTAATGTCTTTAGTCAAAAGTGCAGGTTTTGGGACAGAGAGCTAAAGTTGGTCTTTTTAAAGTATTGGTTGGTTTGTTTTTTGATATATGTTAATATATTAGCTACCGAGTTAGCGGCCATGGTAATGTTAGCTCTACTAACAGCCACGTTAAAGGGTAATTCCAGTATTTTTAAAGCTGGGCTCTATTTGTACATATTAGTCATTTAGACCCCAAAATAGGTACAAAAAGTTTCGGAATTGCTCCAGTAGATCGCCTCAGCCGGCAGTCGCGAAACGGGCTGCTATGGCTGCAACGTAATCCATGGGGCAAGTGCGCGCGATCAAAGTACGTCCACTAAAAGTGCTTGTTTTTGCCACCGACAGGCTCAGATTGTTATTAGAAGTGTCTGACAACATTACGGAAAGGATCGCTACAGAGATAGACCTTTGTTTAACCAGAAACAGAAGTCTCGCTCTGAAATCTGAAAGATGAGGTGAGTTGTTGCAGGAAGAGGTTAAACCAAAGTTTCTGATGATTATGATTATTAATAATCATGTTTGCAATGTCATATAATACAAAATTGCAACCAACACAGTCCATGTAAATCCATAGACAGCCAAATAATGGAAATCATTGAAATCAAAGTGTAAATTTATATTCATCTTCATGAGTTAGTGCTGCTGAGAATGAGCTCAAGCCTGTTAACATGGATTGGTGAGGAAGCAAAAGGAGAGAAAGACCAATAGAACGACAGGTGGAAGGACAAAAAGAGATTGAGAGAGAGAGAGAGAGAGCGAGAGAGAGAGAGAGAGAGTTAATGACAGTGATAAATGGATAAGAGGAGATGAGATATGACATCACAGTGGTCACCACGGAAATGGAAGGTCATGACCCAGTCAGTGCTTTGGCTCAGAATAGAACATGAGTCATAACCTGCATCATCACACCAGCCACCAATCAAAGAGCTCCTTGTCATCACCTGCATCATCAGATCGACAACCAACCCGAGAGCTCCGGCGTTAACGCAGACACAAACTCAAGCTTTATGATTCTCAGGATGTTCTATTATAAATGAAAAGTTTGCACACATTATTTCAGATTATAGCGCAAATCCTGGTCAAGGTCTTATTCAAGATGAGCAGTTTAAATCCAGAGGGTGGACCAAATAAATATCAAATAGCTAATAAGGATGAGGGCCACCCTTTTCCTTCAGAACAGCTTCAATCCTAGAAATGCTGTGATCAAGTCTTGAACTATGTGTAGCGTATTGGAGCTTTCTTCACGAAGGGATGAAGAGATGAAGGAGGTCTAAATCTACTTCCCATAAAGGTTCAATGGTGTTTAAATCTGCTGGTTGGGGAGGCCATGGAAGGAGCTTGACTCCATTCTGGTGTTCATGAAACCAATAGTGTTTATGGGGGGTGTTCTCGGGACCCAAAGTACAGCTGGTTAATTGCATTCACCAGGCATCATGGGTGTAAATCAGCCCCTCCAAAACCACTGGAATAACATCACGAGGGAACAGTGTTAGCACCCTAAGGTGTAGTTTAGCAACTTTTTATGTGTCCAGTTAAGTGTTTAGGTTAGTTTAGCGTTAGGACTCGGGTTTAGGGTTAAGAAAATTCCACCCTTGGATACTATTACATATCAATTCCTGATCAATGGTTTCCAGGAGTTATTGTTATTATTATTGTTATTGTTATTCCAGTAAGTGTTGTGATTCACCCTTTTATTGTACTCACATTCTCTCAACCTGCCTTGTCTACTTCTACTTCAATAAGTTATTTCCTACATTTCCCAGAATGCAACCCCCGGAGAACGTGCCTCAGGGTTGTGTTTTTATTTGTTTGTATCTTTACTAGTTACTAGATAGTTGGGTTAGTGTTAGTCTCCCCTGGCGTGGGAGTCTTCTGTAAATTGATATCGGAAAAGAGAAAGGAGTCAGAGAAAACAGGGAGTAAGAGAAAGAAGGTAGAGAAAGGAATGAGAAAATTGAGACCCCAGAAAACAGAAAAAAGAGGAAGAGAAAGGGAAAACATTCAGGTGGAAGAGAGAAAGAGATTGCCGAGGAGTGGGAGAACAGTAGCACAGTAACGATTGTTGTTAGAACAGGAACATAACACACACAGCTGATAGTAATCGCTGTAGTCCAATAGGAGAAAGG
The DNA here is from genome assembly GCA_034670405.1 of Hoplostethus atlanticus. NCBI lineage: Eukaryota > Metazoa > Chordata > Actinopteri > Trachichthyiformes > Trachichthyidae > Hoplostethus > Hoplostethus atlanticus. The sequence continues at coordinate 1,174,773 of JAXDDX010000081.1, read as the reverse complement.
ATTTTCTGTCCCATTTCCTCTTACCCTCCAACACACCCTCTATGATGACAGCAGAGGTGTGTTTTGTCGGAGTATGCTTTTCAGGAACTGAGAAAACATTTGACAACAAAAGTCACATGGACTCACAAGTTCCCCCGAGGTTAGGTAACCCGAGGAGTCAAAATATCTTGTATTCCAGTCCCTGTAACTTTATCAGCATGATTGACTTCCTTCTCTGGTGTTCATACCAGTTAAGGGCACATGAAGAAATGAATATGAACAATCAGTAAAGTTGGACCCAGATGCAGACACAAGGAGGCAGATGGTGTGTGAGTCCAATATGTTACTGGGGTGTAAAGCATGCAATACAGGCAACCACAGGCAGAACAGAGATCAGGTAACCGGTAGACCAAGACATGGCCTGCGGGAAGTAGGACATTAGACAATCTAGCAGTCAGACTGGTACATATATACACTGCTAGGGACTGATGGGAAATGGAGCGCAGCTGGTGCGAGGGAGGAGTGAGGTTGATGTGGAACAGGTGAGTAGTGACGGAATACACTGGGAACCCTGGTGGCCTGACAGGTACGACAGGACCTGAAACAAAACACAACACAGAACAGAGAGGAGACTAGTGGATGTAGAGAGAGAAAGGGAGAGGCTTCCCAGGAACTGCTGCCTATCAGATGGCAACATCCGTCTCCTTATGCCCATAAACCCTTGGGGTCATTTCCCGTAGTTGGTTGGATTATGTTCCCGCTCCTAACGAACCACACCTCGGTTCTCTTTGTTGGACTAGAAGGAAGACTTTATCAGTAGGTGTGGTGAGCCTAGGGACCAATCAAATCACCTCTCTTCTTTCCCTTTAAAAGCAGCACGGTCTGCAGCACAGGGATTTGATATGTGATGTGAGAGCATGATGTGATGTCCAGAGCAGCTCGGCCACCAAAGCTTCTCCCAAGAGGAAACTGATGTCCTTGAGCGGGAAGTGCAGAATTGCCTAGTTAACCAATCACAAAACCTTTTATGAGGAAAATTCTCTTCAGTCTCTTCAGTGTTGTTCTCTGTGTCATGGCGCATAGTGACAGTTCTGTGATGGATGACAATAATTCACACCACAGCCACACGTGTATATAGTTAGAATGAAAAATGGATCATGTATGTATGTAACATATCATCTGCAAAACAGTGTGGGTATCACTCGGTAAAGCCACGAAAAACAGCACCAAACCCCGTGCCCTTCGCTGTGCGCCGTGCGAACCTTGATGTGGTCTTTGCAGGCGGGCAGCAAAAGTGCAAAATTCCCACAATCCTTGACACCAAAATTGTACTGCGCTGCTTGATCTTTAGTGACACACCCCGTATTTCACAGCAAGTCATCAAAATATGGAATGGGCGCAGGCGAGAAATAAAACGTGTAATGCGGCCAACAAAAATGCCACTTCACTTTTCATGTTACAGGTATGTGATCACCTTCTGACACATACTAAGGAGCGATTCTCATTCACAAACCTCCCTAGTGCCTCTCTGCTGCAGGGAGAGATGGTCCAGCAAGCACCATGATGCAGCATTGGACACCACCATGGAGGCATACCCACTAGTAAACTCTTTCTAATTTACTGCAATGATGAGTTCAAGAACTGAGAAGTTTTATATAGCTTAACAAAAGTTCTGCCGATGTCACGTCATCTACGTTTGGCCCGTTATCCGCATGAAGTAGCTAAGACAGCTAACATTTGCTAATGTTATGGATCAACATTTGGACCTTCTCCAGCTCTGCTCATCTCTCCACCATATCCAAGGATCATTTTTGCGTTATCATTTCTTTCTCTCCCAAAAAAACTGTTGAGTTTGCCTCCGTTTCCACCTGCTTGCTGTCTTCCAGGTAGGGTTTCCCACCCCAACTACAACAGAAATCAAATATGGCCACCTGTGCGAATACAGCGAACGGGTCTCTATCTGTCCAGGGCGTTAAAGAGAAGAGAAAGAGGGGGGGGGGGATTGTTGCTCCCGTACCAGGACTATCACCGGGTAGCATGGAGGAGGAGCCGAAAGGGTTAAACGAGAATCATGCAGCAGCATGGCTTGTGTGTGTGTGTGTGTGTGTGTGTGTGTGTGTGTGTGTGTGTGTGTGTGTGTGTGTGTGTGTGTGTTAGGGGGGTATATGTGTGGGGGGTATATGTGGGAGCAAATTAAAGAGGGAGTGGGGTATCTATAGTTTGTGTGTGTGCGCGTGTGTGTGTGTGTGTGTGTTTGTGTGTGTGTTTGTGTGTGGGGGGAGGGCTGGGTGGAGTAGTCTGTGTGGTAGTGGTGAGGGGTGGGTAAGTACACAGTTACTTCTCCCATATGCCTTTACAAGTGGCTAGAGTATGAAGTGTGTGTGTGTGTGTGTGTGTGAGCAGCAAAACCTTAACAGCTAATTACATCTGACGATGCTGTAATCTCTCTCTTTCTTTTTCTGTCCTCCAAAGTAATCTCTCCTTTCCTTCTCTGTCGTCGTTACCTTTATCTTGTGTTGTCTTTTTTCTTTCGCTTTCTCTTGGCCTCGTCTGTCTGTGTTTCCAGATGTTTTAGCTGAAGTTCAGAAGTTCACATAGAAACGACGGAGTGAGAGATGGAGATGGGGAGAGAGAGAAAGAGAGAGAGAGAGAGAGAGAGAGAGAGAGAGAGAGAGAGAGAGATTAGAAAGAGGATTCCTTCCACACTGATACATAAACTACACACTCCTACTACACTGGCTGACTGACTGGTTTACTGACTGGTTTACTCACTGACTGGTTTACTGGCTGGTTCGCTGACTGACTGGTTTACTAACTGGTTTACTGGCTGGTTTGCTGACTGACTGGTTTACTGACTGGTTGATCGACTAGCTGACTGACTTGTTTTCTAACTGTTTATAGACTGAATCACTGGTTTACTGACTGGCCAACAGACTGAACAGCTCTTCTATTCAGACTTATCAATCATTTTCAGATGTTTTCAGTCAGATTATTGAAATGAACTTGTTTCATGATAATGTAACTCACAACATTTACACGTCAGTACAGTTGATTTCTGACCATACTGCCTCAGATGAAATGACTTTACTGCCCTCTACTGGTGCTGAGACACATGACAAGTCAGAAAATAGCAATTTATAATAATTTGTTCAACATTTCAATGCTTAGGACCCTCAATGCTTTATATATTATCAGTCTGCCTCTGTCCACTGGCATTGTGCCCAACAGTTTTAATACAACTGTGATTAAGCTGCTACTCAAAAGAACAAACCGTGATCCAGAAGTCACTTCAGAAGTATAGACCGATCTCAAACCTCCATTTTTCTCCAATTTTCTGAATACTTGTCTAACAATTTATTTGAATTATTTCAATCGGGTTTTAGATGTTTTCATTCCACCGAAACGACACTCACAAGAGTCAATCTCCTGCTAGCTACTGATTCTGATTGAACCTCAGTATTATTACTACTGGACCTGCTTACTGCTTACAAAACAATCGGCCATAAAATACTTCTAAATTGTCTTGAAAACAACATTGGTATTCAAGGATCTGTACTTTCATGGTTTAGGTCCTATCTACTAGATAGAACGCTTTGCGTAGAGTATTTGGTGTGCCACAAGGCTCTGTTCTGGGCCCACTGCCACTCTCTACCTGCTATCGCTCGGTGAAATTACCCGTAAATTTGCCGTTAATCTTCAACGATACTCGACTCTATATACCTGTGAAACCAAACGACTGCTCCTAATTGCTAAACCTAGAAGCGTGCTTATTCAAAGTCAAGCATTGGATGTCCCTAAACTTCCTGTTCCTCAAATCTCACATTTTCTTTGATCTTTGCAATTTGCACTGTTGCTGGAACATGTGACTGAATTGTATTGCTTCCTTTCTTTGTCATTTTTATGAATGTTTGTTGTTTTCAGGTCTGTCTTGTTCCACACTCAAACAACTGAGGTCATAGACTGCAAAAACATAGTTTTATTATCAAAGAGGAAGACAGAGAGTATAAATGTTTCAGTGTTGAAATCATCGTCAGCTTGGAAACAGCAGCTCAGCACTGTGGGAGACGGAGGACATTGGTCAACGGAGACAAACTTTTGAAGTAAGACAGGAAATGACTGGATTTATAGTTGAGTGATTCACAAAACAATTACAAACTGGAAATATTCCCACTGGTCATGGAATATCCTGGAATTTCAAGAAGTGTATAATTCTGATAGGGACACAGACTGTGCTGTCCAAAAAAACAACTAACCTCAAAATAAAATAAAAATTCTCTGTAAAATTGCCAGTTTTATTCACAAACTTTTTCCTTTCCTAATTGGAGAAATTACATTCACATTATCTCATGGCTCAAGGATGGATATACAAAGAGGCTTCATTTTTAGACCAGCACTATTAGGCAGCTAAGTTTAGTGAATAGCATGGCTTTAGTACTTTGGTCATTTTGATGATATAGTGTGCTGCTCCTGGCCTCGGACTGTCAAATCTTGGGACTGAAAGGGAAAAGCACCACGAATCCCAGAAAAGCAGAGGCTGTAGTCCATGTGAAATAGGCCAAAAATCAGGTACCAAGAGTGGTCTACATGTAGAGTTCAATGTCCTGAACATTTTCAGAATTGATGCCATCATAAAAATAGTAGTGATTGGGTGTAGTGGCCATTTTTCTTTCCTCCATTACCAGCAAGTGGCTTTTCCTGAGCTGAACTGACTATGATTGGATTGTAAAACAAACTATACCTATTTTGATGGTCAAGGAATACAATAATGCTAAGGAAAAGATTAACTGTTCAGATCATCATTTAATGGCAAATCCAATGATATTGTCTGAAGAAAATTGCAATTTTAAGAGAACATAGAGTCATAGATAGTGAACTGGACAAGGATAAAATGTGCTGGTGGCTGCTCTGGTCACCACTGCATGGTTTTGGATCGGATCAATTTCCTGGTCAGAGCGTGGCGGACGGTGAGCATGTAAGACCGACGGTCAGGCAGCAGAGGGCGCTGTTGATCCAACACCAACCTGGGCAGGCAGAAGAAACTTGACATACAAAAACATCAGGACCAACCGCCTAATACTGAGTTTACACAATCAGCAGCAGAGTTAAGATAGAGGAAACACTAAATAAAGAGCCAAGTCTGACTATATAATTTTAGGGAGACTGTCCATCTACGATGTTAAGTAACCAGAACATGGACACCAAAATCATCCATGGGTCCCCACTCCCAGGAGATCATTAGTTCTGGTGATCCATGTTAACACCTTTGCATACACTTTTTTGAGCGATAGTAGCTAACATGCTAACATATTGAGTGATAGTATGCCACTTGCATTATCGAAATTACCAGCATGCATTTAATTACCAGCATGCATTGGGTGGAAGGCTATCAATCTATCAATCTATGGGTCTACGTTCTCATGACATAATGAATAAGTTGACCAATGGTGCAATCTACCAAAAAACAAACCATGCACCCCGTGAAGTCAGTTATCAAACAGTATAATATCCAACCAAACCTGATCAGCTGAAACACTGCTGCTTCCACAGCTAGTACGGCCTCCGCTACTGACAACTCTCTGAAACCACATCTACACACACACACACACACACACACACACACACACACACACACACACACACACACACACACACATACAGAATATAGCATGTAAGGAATATAGCATCAGTATTTTTCAGTATTATGTGTAGGTAATTATCAATATCTACACCAATCTCAAATACAAAATAAACAATATAATAATAAAATATGAAATTAACTTAATATTGATAAGAAAAAATGACATGGCATGACAGTACCACTGACAACACACACACACCTTAGATCCTTGGCCAATTTCTGTCCTTCCTCTGTTGTCACCTCCCTACCAATCTCCATGTCTGCCTTGTTGGCTACCAGCACTGTAGGAGCAACTGACACACACACACACACACACACACACACACACACACACACACACACACACACACAGAAAGAGAGCAAGATGATGTGATTATAAACTGACAGCATGATCTAGAGGGGCTGTGAATTTTGTGGCAGTGCTGTTAACAGACTACCTACAGCACATATGATGGCCTACCAAACATGGAGTGTATGTACTCTGTGTGTGTGTGTGTGTGTGTGTGTGTGTGTGTGTGGGAAGGTGACAGTAGACAGAAGTCAGACTGAGTTAGAACAGAGACAGACTGAACCCTAACAGCACAAATACTGAACACCCTGTTCCTGTTAAGAGATAATACTACCTGCTGGATGTAGATTAGGAGTTGAGTCAGTCCGTTAATTAACTGGTATGATATTTCAGTAAGTGCTGTTTGGTGGATCACTTGTTATCCTTAGAAATAGAAAAAAAAACTTTATTCTGCCAGTTATGTATCTGGTAGTTTGGCATTACGTTCTGTCCATAAAAGAGAACGTCTATGTGTCTCTATACATGTTAGTTAGTTGATTAGTTATGTGGTTACCTAGGCTCTGTTTGGTTTGATCTATGAGTTTCTTGAGTCGCGGGACCTCCAGGAAGCTGAAGCGTTGTGTGATGGAGTAGAGAAGCAGGAAACCATCAGCCCAGCGGAGGGAAGACTCTAGAGAAGCCAGAGAACTGTCCTGGAATACAGAATGGGGAGCAATATGAGGGGTAAGGTACGTTGAGTTAAGGTAAGTCAACAGAACACTGAATGGAAAAGAACGTAACATGAGGCAAGGTAATGCAACACAACATGAGGTAAGGTATCAGAACGTAACATGAGGTATGGTAACAGAACATAACATGAGGTATGGTAACATAAAGTAACATGAGGTTAAATAAAACAACATAACATGAGGTAAGGTAACAAAACGTAACATGAGGTAAGGTAACAACACAACACGAGGTAAGGTAACAGATGTAACAAGAGGCAAGGTAACAAAACGTAACATAAGGTAAGGTAACAGACGTAACAAGAGGTAAGGTAACATAAAGTAACATGAGGTTAAATAAAACAACATAACATGAGGTAAGGTAACAAAACGTAACATGAGGTATGGTAACAGAACATAACATGAGGTATGGTAACATAAAGTAACATGAGGTTAAATAAAACAACATAACATGAGGTAAGGTAACAAAACGTAACATGAGGTATGGTAACAGAACATAACATGAGGTAAGGTAACAGAACGTAACATGAGGTATGGTAACATAAAGTAACATGAGGTTAAATAAAACAACATAACATGAGGTAAGGTAACAAAACGTAACATGAAGTAAAGTATCAGAACATAAAATGAGGTAAGGTATCAGAACATAACATGAGGTAAGGTAACAGAACGTAACATGAGGTATGGTAACATAAAGTAACATGAGGTTAAATAAAACAACATAACATGAGGTAAGGTAACAAAACGTAACATGAGGTAAGGTAACACGTAACAAGAGGTAAGGTAACCGAACGTAACATGAGGTAAGGTAAGGTAACAGATGTAACAAGAGGTAAGGTAACATAAAGTAACATGAGGTTAAATAAAACAACATAACATGAGGTAAGGCAACAAAACATAACATGAGGTATGGTAACAGAACATAACATGAGGTAAGGTAACAGAACGTAACATGAGGTATGGTAACATAAAGTAACATGAGGTTAAATAAAACAACATAACATGAGGTAAGGTAACAAAACATAACATGAGGTAAGGTAACAGACGTAACAAGAGGTAAGGTAATATAAAGTAACATGAGGTTAAATAAAACAACATAACATGAGGTAAGGTAACAAAACGTAACATGAAGTAAAGTATCAGAACATAACATGAGGTAAGGTATCAGAACATAACATGAGATAAGGTAACAGAACGTAACATGAGGTATGGTAACATAAAGTAACATGAGGTTAAATAAAACAACATAACATGAGGTAAGGTAACAAAATGTAACATGAGGTATGGTAACAGAACATAACATGAGGTAAGGTAACAGAACGTAACATGAAGTAAAGTATCAGAACATAACATGAGGTAAGGTAACAAAACGTAACATGAGGTATGGTAACAGAACGTAACATGAGGTAAGGTAACAGAATGTAACATGAGGTAAGGTAACAAAACGTAACATGAGGTATGGTAACAGAACATAACATGAGGTAAGGTAACAGAACGTAACATGAAGTAAAGTATCAGAACATAACATGAGGTAAGGTAACAAAACGTAACATGAGGTATGGTAACAGAACGTAACATGAGGTATGGTAACATAAAGTAACATGAGGTTAAATAAAACAACATAACATGAGGTAAGGTAACAAAATGTAATATGAGGTAAGGTAAAGTAAAGTATCAGAACATAACATGAGGTAAGGTATCAGAACATAACATGAGGTAAGGTAACAAAATGTAACATGAGGTAAGATAATGTAACAATACGAGGTAAGGTAACAGACGTAACATGAGTCCTGCTACAGTAGTATAATACAAATAAAAATGAAAATATACCTTACAAGCTGTGTCCAAAATCTCCAACTCAACAGGTTCTTGGTCCACCACCCTACGACAGCTGTACGTCACCTCTATGGTACACACACACACACACACACACACACACAAGCACAAAGTATTCACACAAATCATTTTCCAGGGTCACTCACAGTCCTCTGCACCAAAACAATGTTTATTTCTGCACTGTTTATAGTGACCTCCATAAAGAACACATTATCATTAGCAGCATCTCTTGTTCTTTTTCTGGCCACATTCTCCCTCCCACTTTCACACAAGTAAGTGATGAGGTGATATAATGCTCTACAAGGCAAAAACACAGTTTCTCTCACACACAGGCTGAGTAGTGTCATCGTTACCCTTTTTATGGTCGTATTCGCCGATGAAGCGCTTGGTTACGAAACGAACACACAACGCTGGAGACACAGAACAGACTCCGTCACTGGAGAATACACTGACTAAAACACAGCAGACACTAACATATCCCCCCACCCCACCCACACACACACACACACACACACACACACACACACTCAAAGTTTGAGTCTCCACTACAATCCTAGAAAACTAGCACCTGCAACACATAGCTGGAGCGTCTGCGCTAGAGTTGACATACGTTCATGTGTTTATGTGTTAGAGGAGAGCAATTTTGTTTCACCCTCCATTATTCAGTCTGAAAGTACTTCCAGTTTGAGTTGTTGGTAGTTATCAACAACCTTATCAACCCCTTGCAGATATATTATGGTCAATTGGTGCTATGTGGCACCAACCTGGCACCTTTAGCTGCTGCTTGGTATAATTCTAAGCATTGTTGAGGCAAAAAAAGGGCAGATAAAGAAACATATGGAGGCGGTTCAACTACACTAAACTCATGTATCCCAGTTCATCATCATTGCTCAGGCTGAGACTCTCCATGCCCATGCTGCTGAATCTTGTCAGATCTGTCTGGACACTTGACAGCGATTAGTAGCAACAGTGCGTACTGACCTCTGAAACATAACGGCTATTCCTGCATTCAGTGCATCATTGCAAAGCAAAGCAATGATTTACTTCACAGGGGGAGGGGATAGATATTTTTTGGGCGACTGCCTTTCCCCCTCTTGGAGCAGCAGCCTGCTCTTTGAAAGGCGATACCTCCTGACTCTTGGGTTGGATATTTTTGAATTGATATTGCAATGCTAGTTAGAAGAAAAATGCCACAATATTGAGTTGTAATGGTTCCCTTTCACGTCATTTCACATTAATCTATAGCAATTCATCTTAGAACTAGAGCCATGTGTGTCATTGTAAAGTATACAGTATATTATAGGATTATTTGGGTTACTTTTGAATAGTTTTCATTTGGGGATTAGCACTATAGCCTGCAACACTGTGTATGGTTTGGCTTCATCAAAGAAGACTCATATGCTACTTAGGCCTATTTGAGCCATTAGATTGTGGTAGACTGGGCTCTCTGCAACTGTGGGGAAAGACTACATCCCCTTAAAAGTGAGCTTTTTGTGTGAATCCTGCTTGAAGCGTGATCTGTGCTGGGAATCTGCCCTCAGATTGGGCTTGTGACACCTGCCATTCCCCCTGGGGTGCCACAACATCTAAAACAAAGCTGTCAGTTTCCCTGCATTTGACATGAGAGTAGACAAGCGTTAGGGGTTTCTTTCTTTGTCCCATGCAAAGGTAGCGTTCATTATCCGCGACGTTCCCACCCCGTTCCTTGCAGCATTGCTGTCATATTGCTTGCACTTACTCGTATGGTGATCAAATTAGGATGCTTGAAAAATTTCTTGGAGTCAAGCTTTGTTTTTTCAAGTCTGTTATCAAACCAAGCAAAATGGCAACTTCCTCCAATGCATAAACACAGGAAGGTGTACAAAATAAAGTTTAGCATTTACAGTCTACGCCAGTGTTACGTGAATGCCTCATGTACATTACACCTAAATGAAAGACATTAGAGCAATGGGACAGCTACCTGTGTCTAACACCTGTGTCTCCATTGTAAGTCTATGGAAAGTCAATGTTACAGCTATGGTACATTCTGTCTGTCTGTCTATGGGTCTGTCTGTCCGTCTGCCTGTCTCTCTGTGTCAGTCCACCTGTCTGCTGTCCGTCTGTCTACCTGTTTTTCCAGTGTTCTGAGTTCCCAGTACAAGCAGCTTGACTGGAGCCATTTTCCTGCCAGACTCCACTGTCAGTCCTACTGTCTGTCCCTGCATTAAAACCCTAGAGAGGAGAGAGGAAGAGCAATACAGGTACTATATTTTATATACCTTTATATTATATCTCTATATCTATCTGTAGAGGACCGTGTGATCTTTCAATTGAAGTTAAATCATGAAAATCACCAAAATTAAAGTTACAAGGTTATTATTCGCTGAGGGGATATGAAGAAAATATTGGTTCAATTTGACTTCTGAATCCCTGCATGATCAATAAAGTTGGTCAAATCAAGACAGGTCAACATTACCAAAATGTATATTCCTAAAAACTGTGTTTCCATGGTGGTGTGTCCTCATTTTGTCCTTGGTGTGTGTTGTTGTTTTGCAGTAATGTATCGCCTGACAATGGACGCTTGTGGTTTGAGATCACAAGCAAGCGTGATGTCCTTTCATTAAGCGGCAACTTATGTCTTATGAAATGTTTGTAAAAGTGTGTGAAAAGCCAGAGCTAGGAAAACAGTCTGCAAAAATTCAAAATTATGTTATTTTCTTTCCTGGCGTGAAACTGAGGTGAAGACACACCTCCAGGGAAAAAACATTTTCTAGGCAATACACATTTTGACACAACAATAGAAAATGCAAAAAGACACTGCTGTCTCTAGCTATGCTTTTACCTGGCTGTCACTAAGTTCATGTAGCAATGCTAAACTATAAGTAGCAATACTAAACTATAAGTAGCAATACTAAACTATATGTAGTAATACTAAACTATATGCAGTAATACTAAACTATATGTAGCAATACTAAACTATAAGTAGTAATACTAAACTATATGTAGTAATACTAAACTATATGCAGTAATACTAAACTATATGTAGCAATACTAAACTATGTAGCAATACTAAACTATATGTTGCAATACTAAACTACAAGTAGTAATACTAAACTATGTTGCAATACTAAACTATGTAGTAATACTAAACTATATGCAGTAATACTAAACTATATGTAGTAATACTAAACTATATGTAGCAATACTAAACTATAAGTAGTAATACTAAACTATATGCAGTAATACTAAACTATATGTAGCAATACTAAACTATAAGTAGTAATACTAAACTATATGTAGTAATACTAAACTATATGTAGTAATACTAAACTATGAGTAGCAACACTAAACTATATGTAGTAATACTAAACTATATGTTGCAATACTAAACTATATGTAGTAATACTAAACTATATGTAGCAATATTAAACTATGAGTAGCAACACTAAACTATATGTAGTAATACTAAACTATATGTAGCAATATTAAACTATAAGTAGCAATACTAAACTATATGTAGTAATACTAAACTATAAGTAGCAATACTAAACTATAAGTAGCAACACTAAACTATATGTTGCAATACTAAACTATAAGTAGTAATACTAAACTATATGTAGTAATACTAAACTATAAGTAGTAATACTAAACTATATGTAGTAATACTAAACTATATGTAGCAATACTAAACTATAAGTAGTAATACTAAACTATGTAGCAATACTAAACTATATGTTGCAATACTAAACTACAAGTAGTAATACTAAACTATGTTGCAATACTAAACTATGTAGCAATACTAAACTATATGTAGCAATACTAAACTATAAGTAGTAATACTAAACTATAAGTAGCAATACTAAACTATATGTAGCAATACTAAACTATAAGTAGTAATACTAAACTATAAGTAGTAATACTAAACTATATGTAGCAATACTAAACTATAAGTAGTAATACTAAACTATATGTAGCAACACTAAACTATAAGTAGCAATACTAAACTATAAGTAGTAATACTAAACTATATGTAGCAATACTAAACTATAAGTAGTAATACTAAACTATATGTAGTAACACTAAACTATATGAACTCCTCAAATGGTGAAAATCAAAGTGATGAACTTACTGCGTTCAGGCTCAGTTGCTAACCAGAGAAAGAATGGAGAGATGGAGCTCTGCTTTTTCTCCTCTCTCTCTCTGCTGTTTAGTAATGAGAGTACCACAACCTCTCTCTCCCTCCCCACAGGAATAAACTCAGTCACTCTGATTAATAGGTGAAGTCCAGAAAGGATAATAGCTTTCACCTGAAAATAGAAGCTCTAGCTAAGTTAAATGTTCAATGGTGTCTTGGTGATGAATATTTGAAATTAAATTGCACATAGGTGTGAGTGTGTGTGTTCACCTTGTGATGGACTATCTACCTGCCTAGGGTGTTTCCCTGAAATCTGCCCAATACATGCTGGGATAGGCTCCCAGCTGATTGCATCATCAGCCACTACAAAGATCCAATCAGAGCCTCTCACACCGCCCACCGTCAGACTAGAGAGGTCGCTTGCAGTGAGAACGCCCTGTAACGGCCACACTCTGACAGCTGCCGGCCAGAAACTAGAATCCAAACCAAATAAGCAGATCTGGCTTCATCACAATGTTTACGTTCTGTTAGATGTGGTGTCCATCACTCAGTCTGGACCTAAACCCAAACGAAACTACAGTATTTGGCTTCCTCAGAGAGAAAAGTAAGTCCACTGTATTCAGCCCAATGTTTTTTTTCTGGGTCGTAAAAAGAAAAGGTCCTCCCCTTAAACTGGAGCCCCTCCCACCCCTTATAACCACTCAGCCTCAACCGGCTCCCCCAAGGACTAGGGAATAGCAGATTAAGAAATATGAATAATGTTGCAAGAGCAATAATAATTTTGCACCAATTTACCTGAAACACATGAATTTATATTTTCCTCCATACCTTTCTAATCCATCTAATCAGCTCAGCATCTCTGGCTGCACGTATGCCTACCTCTGCTCTATGGATGTGCCATGGAAAACAGAAAGGCTGTGGGATACGATGAAATCCACCAGGAAAATGCTCACATACCAAAAGAAATCACAAAATGAAGTGCTAGGTTCCTGACAGATGTGTTTTTAAAACAAAAAGTCTGTAATATTTAGCTATCTCCAAATAAGACTGAAGTCCGGATTTGGAATTCAACCTTTTTAACTGCACACACACACACACACACACACACACACACACACACACACACACACATACACTACTCCCACACATTCACTAATGCAACACTCACATACTTAACTCCCCCACCCCCCCGCCTCTCTCTCCCCTCCCCTTCCTCCTCCAGCTCACACTCTCTCTTCCCCCCCGCCTACGGAGTTCAACTGTCCAAAAGTCCATGGCGCTGGAGGCCCTGCAGGTGGTGCTGCAGCCTAAGCTTCTGACAACGCTGTTACAAAGTTGTGTAGTCAACTGTAGGTGTGTGTGTGTGTGTGTGTGTGTGTGTGTGTGAAAGGTCAGCTATCAGACCCGGCGTGACACTAAATCTGTCTTGTAAATCAGCTTGGATCCAAAGGACAATAAATGTAGAGGAGGGAGTCTTTTCCCACAGGCCTGGAAGGTTTGTGGATTTGAGAAAAATAAGACAAGGCCTTAAAAGCTTTTGGGAATGAACCGGTGGCCTTAAAAGTACTTGATATTTTAAATCCAAGATATAGCAGCCAAATTCATCAATTCCAAAAAAACTGAGATATTTAGTTTGACCCTGGAAATAGAGAAACATGAATGTGAGGTTTAGGGTTGCCCCGCCGCTCTTTTCTGTCCTGGCCCCACAGTGGTGGAATGAACTCCACACTGATAACTTATTGCACTTTTACCTCAGCACTGGTTCTGCTCTTAGATACTTGTTTAGGAAGGAAATGCACTTATGATTTCTGGTGACTAGTAGTTCTCTACCTACCTATATTGAATGCACTTATTGTAGGTCTCTTTAGATAAAAGCGTCTGCTAAATGACATGCATTCAGTTACTCCATGGCTGAAGGATTTACCTCAATGTGGGGTGAAATATAACCTTTTGGACAGGTCTATGTTCAGGTGAGCAAAGCCACAAAAGTAGCAGCACTGTGTGATCGACTTGCACTTTAGACATGATCTTCACAGGCGGAAGGCGGAGGCGTAACTTCACCCATAAACTGACAACGGCAGGGAAAAGTTGTCATTGCGCCTCACAAAATTGACAATGCGCCAGTGAACATTGACTGCACTGGCACAAAAATAGACCCCTGAATCTTGCTGACACGCTGCTTTGGCGTTGACACTCAACCCAGGACTCAGGAGTCTACGAGTAATTGTTTTTATTCTGCTATTGAGAAGGAAACATTAGGCACCTGAAAGCACCTGAAAGCAGGGAAAATGATCTCCACTCTGGACTTTTGATTTGTTGACCAAGTAACCATTGATTTTAGCCTATTAAAACCATGAGGAGGAGAGGTAGATGAAGAGAGGGAGACAAACAGGTGGGCGATATCAGAGCCTTAGGAATTACCACTACATGGTTTACGTGAACGTTTTTTTCCAGTTGTTATTTACGGTATTTCTCATTAGACGTGAAGGCATCATCAGCTGTGGGTTTTCTGTGTCGGTGGAGAGCAGTGGCAGCTCTAGCTGTTGTTCCCCAATTCAAATCCCCAGCCTGGAGTGCTTCAGACATCTTGTCCAATCAACACGTCCACCCCTTTGTGGTGCTACAGGAGGAATATGATGTCACCAGTTGAAGTGGCATTAAAGGCCGAGTGAAACAAAACTCTGACCCGCATTTCAAGTGTAGATTTTAACATTCTCTCTCCTCTGGAAATAGAGTGGTGCACCGAGTGGATGTGGATTTAAGGCAGTGACACCCAGGGCGACTTGCCGGGAAACTCTTATGAGCATCAGTGTCCATTGAGTTGCCTCGGCATTGCTGCTCGAGTCACAATGGAACATCTTGTTGCCAGGAAACATCGGAAAACAGAGACGCACGCACACGCACGCACACAGGAAACTGATGTTGGATAACTGATAATCCGATTACTGATCTAACATGTGTCACGATGAAAAACGGTGATCCAGTTGAAGGGGTCAATGAGGAAACTGATGGTCAGACCAGGATAACGTCCGCTCTACCTTCTCCCCAATTAAAAAAAGAAAATACTGTTATATAGTTAATACACTTAATTTCTTCCGAGATATATATAGTAATAGACTATTCCTTTTACAGTCCATAAACTATGCCATAAAACACGTTTCACTGCACTGTTTTAGACAAATAAAAAGGTAATGTTTTCTAATATCGAGCTACATCACTCTCTAATGGCTCAGCCTACCATCAGCATGGTTTTTCCACCGGGCTAGCTACGTGGTTTTTCTTTATCATATGCTACTTATCTGAAAACTGTGCCTCATATGGAACATCTGAATGAATCTACAGGAAGGCATAAAGGCAGCAAAGCAGCCCCAAACCATGATGCTCCCTCCACCGTGCCTTCACAGGTTGGGATGAGGCAGTGTTTTTCCTCCTCCAGCATAGCGTGGTGCCCTTTTGCCTCATCTGTCCACAGAACATTGTTCCAGTAGCTTTGAGGAACATCCAGGTGGTCTTTGGCAAACTTGAGACGGGCATCAATGTTTTTTGGTATCCTCCCATGACCACCACTTTTGTTTCGTGGTTTTCTGATGTTAGAAAGTTCAAGAGATGCCTGCAGATGTTGCAGCTGTTACATTCAGGTTCTTTGTCACCACCATTATGGGCGTGCTCCTGCTGTGATCTTTGCTGGACGTCCACTCCTAGGGAGAGCATCAATGATACTGAATTTCCTCCATTTGTATCCAATCTGTCTGACTGTAGACCTGACTTCGATTACCCCCTTTGACAGAAGTTGTTAACATTTTTCCAGCTTAGGCTGTTAATGTTTGAGCAATGTGTTCAATAAAAAGTTGTAAACGTACAGTTGCCGTGTGTTACTTGTTAAATCATACTGTGATATCTATTGTTATGACTTACATTGAAAATCAGATTACAGGAGCCATTTATATAGGAATGCAGGTAATTCAAAAGGGTATTCAAAAGAGTTCACCAACTTTTTTTTCCCTCCCAACTGTATGTTGAGTTTTTCTCTTTCTTTAACAGTTTTTCTCCAACACCAAAATATTATAAATTATTAATTTTATCATTTTTAAAATATATATATATTTTTAGAATCGATTGATATTTTATTAACAATTTTTACATTTAATTATTATAGTCATTAACAAATATAATAATAATAATAGTCAATTCTATTTTATGATTAATCATTAGGTCATTTATAATAGCTATCATCGTTATCTTGATCAGCAGCAGTTGTGGTATTCAGTAGACCACAAGCCATAAGCCAACGCTTATTGTAAACTGACAGTTTGTTTCTACGGAAATGAATACGAATATTTCCGCTAAAATTAACACATTTGCATCAGAAAGAACAGCGGGTGTGTGCGGGGGTTGAGTGAGGACAGGTAGAGACAGTCGGAGCGACAGACAGTCAGAGCGACAGACAGACAGGGCGACAGACAGTCAGAGCGCGAGAGACGCACGCGGAAATATATACACCCGGAGCTGCAAACGCTGAGGATTTCCTCCGATATCCAGTTTAACAACAGAGCAGAATTACTCACTTTAACAGAGGACATTTTATGTTACTCTGCTGGATCTCGTGGGGATACACTTCATTCGCCTTTTTTGCCGTTTTCCACAGTTTAGTAGTGTCCTGCCTCCCCGAGCAGCAGGAAAAACTACCCCTGGTTGTTGCCACGGCGTTGAACGGAGGGATGGGACGAGGAAAGGGAGCTGCATTTTTAAACAGTATTTCGCAAATATAACTTTACTTCCACCGTGAACCGAGTGAGTTACCGCCACATACAAAACAGCGATTAACCTGTAAACGAGGAGAGAAAAGGAGAGCGAGACCGCAGGGATGATGAGAGACTCCGCTCCCGCGGGTCTGGAGCGGCCCGGGCTGGAGGATGTGGCCGAGGAGGAGGACGTCTTCCTCGGCGTGGAGAGCTCCCGGAGCACGCCGAAGACCAAGCGCTGTCAGGTGGGTGTGGTGAGTCTTTCTCTCGGTCTCTGCAAGCATACGTATACATATAGGCTACCTGCCTGTCCGCCTTCTTCTCTTTCTTGCATACATACCTATCAGTCTGTGTAACGTTACACCTGCCTCAGTGTACACTAATAAAGTTATGTGTCCTTCAGTAGGCTACATCCTTCCCCTTAAAAAAACCACTAATATCCCCATAATAGTCTTATAATAACTACCTTTGTGATATTTGTATAGCATCCTTTTCAAATTATTCCCGAATTATTGTAGTTCTTTGTCGTCAAGGGTTATAGCACTATGTCTGCCCTGTTGCATTGTGGGTTCCTGCTTGAGATGTTAGGCACACCTATGAGAAATCTGACATTTGGTATGGTATTTCATATCATAGGACAGTGGTGAAGAAGTAGTAATTCTCTCCACTCCCTCAACAAACACCATTATGGCCACCACTAGGTTGCACTGGGCTGTGTTAATGTGTATAGCTGTATGTGTGTGAATTGGGGTGTAATTGGAAAAAGAGCAAGTGTGCTCAGTCAGCCTGAGAAAAATAGGATACAGATTGAGAAGAAGGACTCAAATTCATTTTTTGGTATTATTTATTTTAGGTCTCAGGAGATGAGGAGGAGGAGGACGAGGAAGGGAAGCTGTCGGTTTCCCAGATGGAATCAGAGTTTGTCCACCTGACCATCAGAAAGCAGGTTTCCTACAGGTAGGACACAGGAACAGGAATGTGGGAAATGTCCCACTTCCTGGTTTCCCGCCTCCTAACCAGTCACACCTGCATTACATACCTGACGTCACAGTCATACCTTAACCTCTGTGGTTTTTATGTTTATTATTATTAAGGCATTACACTAATCTGTGTGTGTGTGTGTGTGTGTGTGTGTGTGTGTGTGTGTGTGTGTGTGTGTGTGTGTGTGTGTGTGTGTGTGTTCATCTGGGGTGGAACAGCTTACAAAACTTTAAATCTTTATCTGTGAAAAGGTTCAAGGTCAGAAGCGGTAATCCTCGAGTTCCTTGTTGTTTTTTTTTTAAACATTTTATTACCATCCTTGGTGCTCAGATCCTCGCTTGAGTGTTGACTGTTCTGTTCAGTCAGCCATGGTGGCTATCACTGCTCATGCTAACTACCCAGCTCTTCTCATATATGTAACAAACAAACCGCTGTTGTTGCTGCTGCCTGAAACGTAAAATGTTTCGTGCGCCAGGGGATTTTAGTGTTTCTATAGCCTGAGATCCCCCCTGCATACCTTAGTTAAACCAGACTCATGTAGTGGTGCGTTTTACAGTAGGCTTGAAGTCAGTGTGTATTCACTGACTGGCTATTGGCTTGAAGTCAGTGTGTATTCACTGACTTCAAGCCAATAGCCAGTTTAATATGTGGTGTCTTCTGGCCGTCTAGCAACTTTTTGAGCACTCGTTTGAGCATCTTTCATTTGATAGGAGTCGAGGGTTATAGGACATCTATCATCTATCAAGTATTGATGACCATGTCAGAGATCAGAGCTACGCCACTTGATCAGTGTTTTTCGCAGAATGTTAGATCTCTGTATTGGAGAGAAGTGGAGTTTATCTAAATGGTATTTTCCCAGTGAACCCAAACTACTGTTTTAGGTCTACATTGGTCAGTACGAGTAATGGAACAATTTGGGATAGTGATTGATTCACAAATCCATCATTCATTTGAATTTTTTTAACATGAACAAATCCGTTCACCAAAGGAACTACAGTCATGATGGAAAGTTTGTGAACCCCTTGAGCAATTATAGAGATTTTGAGGATTTAAGGATTTAACATGCAATCCTTATTTAATCAAAATTAGTCTTTTCTTAACTGAAATCTATATTTTTACTATTTTAGAGGAAATTGTGCATGTATTAAAACGAAAATAGTTTAAAGGGAATTAGTGCAGGTGCAAAAATACGTTAACTTCTTAATAAGCTAATTGCTCTATCACTAATGAACTAATGACCACCACTTGTAGGATTCACAAACCTTCAAGCATGTCTGTAAACCAGAATTTCAAATCTGGTCAGTGTCTGTGGTTTGACTGCTCTCTAAACTGCTCTCGGTCCTTCCGACTGCTAGCTTGGGACACAGCATCGACTGATACTCAGTCCTTGGAATCAATACTAAACGGGTTTGGAAAAAAGAGTACATTGAATTTTCATTCCCTGGCCACCATGTCAAAAATTATGCTTTACTGAGTGTTTTGCTGTCACTACTGCCCCTTTTTGCTAAAGACAATTCATGAAGTCTTCTGAGTCCTTAGAGGGCTTTAAGGTCTTTATGAGGACTCTGATGCTGTTTCATTTGATTTCTCTGGCCAGTTGAAATTGTTCGGTATAGCGGGACACGTTTTGGTAAATAATCCAGGAGAATACTCAATCCAGCAACGTTTGTATGAATTATTAAAAGCCCCTACAACATTTTTGTGATGAAGTATGCAGTATAGAGGTTCAAATTCCACACCTTCAAACATACCAAGCCTTCTCCTTTTGTTCAGGAAGGTGTCAGGTTGACCGGGGCAGTTTCAGAGTAGAGGAGCAATTTATAATTTAAAAAGCTCATCTTGAATGTAAAAGCAGTGCAAAAATACAGGGAATCAAGGTCGCGGGAGCTCGTGATGTTAGGCGTGCCTGAATAATCAACATAAATCTTTATGAAGGGCACAGAGATGAAATTAAAGTAGAGCTCTACCCAAATGGTACCATTTTTCACTGCTGAGTCACTGGAGTGGAGGGTGGATGGAGGGTAGATAGTGGGTCTGATGAACAGTTTCTAACAAAATATAGCTAGATGATTTCACCAGTATTTTTTCATGACAGTTGATTACTGTAATAATCAACATTAATGTCATCAGTCGCCATCGCTGCTGAAGGAAATTCTGTCTGTTGCCTTAGCAACTGTTGGTGTATGATGGCCCTGCAAGGCGGGATGCTCTCTAATCTCATTGTATTTCCCTCCCCTTCCATAAACGGGCGTCTCCTTCAGTCAACAGCAGCCCTCTCGCTGCTATGGTGCTCAACTTGAACTTGGACACATGTCTGCCCCTGTTCCATTGTTTTTTTTTAGTCTGAGGCCTACATAAGCTAAGAGTTGGCACTGAGATAATTCAGTGTACTGTGCACCAATTGAAAATGTTCAAGGCTTCTTTAGGGAACCACTGGAAAAAAATGGTTCTTTGAAGAACACTGGTGCTTTATAGAACCAAAAATGGTTCTTGTAAGGCATCACTGAAAAAAACCCCAACCTTTTTGGCTCTATGTGGCACATCTCTTTCTTAGTGAGCGGGATTCTGTTGTTTCCAGAGTGTGCCAGAGTTGGCCAGTTAACCCAGCGTTTAAAAAGGTTGTAAATGCTGTTAATCCTGGACAAGAGCAGGGTGAACAGGGCCACACTCTACACTAAACCACATGTATTCATTCTCAGTGAGCATTTCTATACAATAACACAGATCTTTAGATCCCATACATACTGTATTAAAGTAGACTAAACATTACCACACTAGTCGACTTACCCCCTGTAAGGTTATTCCTCTATAATACATGAAATAATGACTACCCCTTGTAGGGTTCACAAACTTTCAAGCATTACTGTGTATATATAGGATGTGCAAAAAATCCTCATTCACATTCATATTAATCTCTCGCTGTCCTCTCATAAGTGGTTTCTGGCCTCTGGTTGGAGTCTACATGCAGCACAGGAAACCCTGCTAATGCCTTACTGTATCTGTTTGAGAAATCTATTTGTGGAGGGTGTGGTGAATTGTGACAAATGGAGGCATGGAAAGCACTGGATGTGATATTACATCACGTGTAATGATTTCCTCCTGTCATTCGGCATTTAGCTGGCATCATCGGTATCTGTTTTCGGGCGCTTAGCTTTCCCTGATGTACTAAAGCTGCTCTTCAGCTAGCTTCCTATATCAGACCCAGCATGTCTCTGAAAATAGAAAGAGACAACGCTGCATGAAGCATAATCTCAGTATTACTCAGTATAACCAGTAATCCAGATTGGATTGCGTGTGTGTGACAGTTTGGCAGGGCTGTTGATTCTCCTGAATCACCAGATGAGTTATATAAGGATCAGCTGCATCTGTGGCATTGCAACACTGTGTGTGTGTGTGTGTATGTGTGTGTATCACAGCTATGGATTATTTGCAGTAAAAACATGGCGGTCTGGTATCTACTGTGGTACACAAAGTATGAAATGCCTTCAGTTACAATCGATGGCCATAATGACAAATGATGGGAAATAAGACCCAAGTCCAAAACAAGCTGAATTATCCTTTAAGTGCGACATGAGAGAAAAAAATAAACTGCCCTCCTTGCTGTTAAATGTGAACAATTTTATGTAAGTTGTGACTCACTGAAGCCATCCACTCAAGTGTTGTATAGGATGGACTGCAGTGTGGAATCACTTCTTACAAAAGGAGTGGGAGGGGGATGTGATGGAAGCGGAGATTGAAGAAGGCTTAAGAAAAGCTTGGAGTGGATGGAAACCACTGGATGACTTCTGACTGATTGGTTGACTGACCAATGTAAAAATTGACTGTCCGGTCATTGTAAGCATTTCAGGTATGAGATTTTGTTAATACATTTTTAGTTTGAATAACGATAATTGCAATCCAATTCCAGTGTACATAGGTTGCAGTTGCAGTTACTTAGTCCCGTCCAGAAGCACGCTACAGTCACTAGTTCCTATCAGGTCCAAATCCAACACAGTATGCAACAGTTCAGTGCAGCACTTCAGTGATCTGGCCTTGGCTGCTGCCTACACAACAATCTGGAACCGGAGGTGGATTGCATACGAGGAGGTGGATTGCATACGAACAAGTGGAGCAATTCAAAGTGATTCAGTCCTCTTCCTGTTTTGGTCGTGGCCCCTGTTCTGTAAATCACACTTTTTAGATTTATAAGAGATAACATTCACTTTAAGATCTAAGGAGAGTTAGATCTTACTAAATATAAAGCTGGATTAATACTTTTTGATTTTGAGAAGGATTTGGATAAAGTGCAATGGAAGTTCATGCATCAGTGCTTGAAATATTTCAATTTTGCTAATTCTCTGATCAATTGGGTTCATGTTCTGTATCAAGACCCTGTAAGCAGAATCAAAAATAATGGCTATAAATCGTCAAGATTTAAACTATCAAGAGCGGTTAGACAAGGATGCCCACTATCTGTATATCTGTTTATCATCATGGCTATAAAAATAAGAAATAAGTCAGATATTAAAGGATTAGAAATTCATGGTCTGGAGTCTAAAACTTCTATTTATGCTGATGATGCTACGTTTCACATCTGTGTACGGTGATGTACGAGTTGTCTGGATTGGCATGGGGGTGCATGTGCATGCATAACTTGGGGGTGCACGTACATACTGTATGCTCCCTCCATGAGTGGATAGTATTTGTGCATCGGTAGCATCATACATAGGCTATGAACATTGTTGCATAGTGTGCCAGTTGGGTTTTTAAGGACACGTTCACAAAGTACATCAAACTTTTCAGAGGACAGCAACACAGTGCTAGCCTCAGCAGTTGCAGTAACCATAACTGCCTCGGGTTTTAGAGAACCTGCAACCAACCTAGTCTCTTTGAATCTATGAATAAAATAAGAATTCTACTTTTAACCACACTGAGTCCACAAAACGTCAGCCACGTCAAAAGCATCACGGAGGACACAATTTCCCCATCAGGGCAGGCATGTCTTAAAGGGACAGTACACCAGAAAAAAAGCATACACAAATGGCAAAGACAGGCAAACAAGGGGAGAGACATGAGGTCTTTCTCAATATGCCGAAGGACGATAAAACACCTGGGAAAATTCATTGATGGCGCAATCCATCTACCAATCTGTCTCAAACTGTAAAGATGTTCTCTGTGCTCACGTTCTTGACAAGTTTGTTCTCTCCAAGGCAACTTGGGAAGCACTTTCTCCACAAGCATCGTCTCGGCATTCTTGGATTTGATAATCACCAATGCACTCAGGGGGCCGTGACATTACCCATCAGCAGCCACTCACATACAAGCTTTGCTCCCGTTCATCACTGCCACGCTATTGGTGCTACAGCTAGCAATCATCTAAAACAACATGGAGTAGTAGAGTGGCAATGTGGCTGCCAGTTCCAGAGATAAGTAGGTTAATCAATGCCAGTTTGCCTAGCCAGTGGAGAGTATATGAACTGGTACTCTGTACTGGTTCTGTATGTGAACTAAACCACATTTAGTCTTACCTGAGTTTTACCAGGCAATAATGCTTCAGGCTGGATAGTGACTAATTTGCAGAATTACTTTTACCAGTGCATCCATTCTGTAACTGGCTCATTGTTAGGATTATAGTCTAATCATCAAGAAAAAAAACCCAAAACACATTTGGTCAGTAAGAGGAGTGTAGTTGGCAGCAACATGAGTACATCACGCCTTCCACAGATGGAGCTGATGTAGAGTCAGCAGTAGGATGGTACAGATCTACTGCACCGGTGACTCATCTAGCTTATTCAACCTCTCATACACAGACCTGAACGCAGTGCAGAGAAGTGAATAAATAGAAGACTGTTGACAATAGGAGGCCGGTTGTCATGACACACTGAGTCATGGTTCACTGCTCAAATAATATTTCAATAAAAATTATGTTTGATATTGGAGACAATCATGGTTGAAAGTTTGTTAACCCTACGGGGATAACTTCTCATCTCCTAGAGCCACTGATTAGTCTCTTCATCTTCCTGGAGGGATTTTCTCCGACTCCTCCTTACAGAAATCAGGCCAACTCAGTGAGGTTTGAGGTCTCGCATGAACAGACGGTTCAGGTCCTACCAGAGCATCTCAATTCGATTTAGCAGGACTTTGGCTTACCCAAACCAAAACACTAAACTTCTTCTTAAGCCATTCTTTGGTAGATTTGCTTGAATGCTTAGGATCATTGACTTGTTGAACAGCCACTTCCGGCACCAGCTTTAGCTCTCAGACTGATTGCCTGACGTTCTGTTCATGAATTCTCTGGTTTCCCTCAGAATTCATGGTTCCCTTAATGATGTTGAGTGATGTGAGTCATCCAGCTCCAGAGGAAGAAAAACAGCCCCAGACTATGACACTCCCACCCACCATGCTTGACCTTAGGGAGAAGGTTATTTAGGTGCTGGGCAGTTTTGGGTTGTCGCGTTTTTTGATTCAATAGACTTCAATAGACTTCCCGAAATCTTCAGATTTGTCCAGATGGTCTCTGGCAAACTGAAGACAGACAGCTTTGTTCGTTTTAGACAGTAGAGGCTCTTCCTGACTACCCTTGCATGGAGTCTGGAGGTCTCCTTAGATCACAGCATAGTGTTTTTCTTTCACCTGCATGGTAACACCAAACTGACCAGGTTTCACATGGATTTATGGGAGTGCCACACAAACTCCCCTCCAAAGATCTGATCTTTGATTGGTTAAATTCATACCCAATTGTTTACCCACATGATTCAAAAATCTAAATCAAGTAGGGTTAGTTAACTAAGGATTGCATGGTAAAAACACAGAATTTCTATAATTGTACAAGGGGTTCACAAACTTGCAAGCAGACTATTGCCAGCAGCATACAGAGCTTTTATTTAATATTTATTTATTTATTAACACCACCATTGTCATCCAGCAGTACTTTCTGCTCACCTTAATATCATTTCATCTATTTTTTTCTAGCTCATATCCTCTTTGTCAAACGCTTTTTTTAGTTGAGCCATTGTGAGTTTCCTCTTTTATGAAGTACGGATATTACACTTGTGCTGTCATTTATCATTTATTATCACTATCAGGCAGACTTTATGGAGGCAAAGAGTTCCCTGAAACGTACACACTTTCAAAGCTTTGTTTCAGTTAAGTAGAACATTTGTACTTTTGCACTACTGCTACTTCTACTACTACCTCTACTACTACTACTGCTGCCACTACTAGTACTACTGCTACTAGTAGTATTACTAGTGTTACTTTTTTTTGGGTTATAAAGTTTTCTACGTTTAAATATTATGATGAATGATTCATTCCCTTTTATAATGAATCATTATTTCTTTGTGGTTTTCCGGTACATGCCAATCTGTGTGATGACCACCCGGGCCACCCGGTACTTCTGTGTTGATATGGAGTGTGATGATGTCATCAATGACGTTCAGTAGAATGTCCTTGTGTGAGTTATTGTTATTGTGTTATTGTTTACGTATGTTTGGAGAGTCTAGGTGTATTTATAATAATAATAATAATAATAATAATAATAATAATAATAATGTATTTATTACTAATATTCTGCAATGAGAAGGTAAATACACTTACGATTTCTGGTGACTAGTAGTCCTCTTGCCTACCTATGTTGAATGCACTTATTGTAAGTTGCTTTGGATAAAAGCGTCTGCTAAATGCCTGTAATGTGATGTAAATACAACCTGTTATTGTAAGAGAGACGTTGGTGTAATGGTGTAATGGTTTTCAAAGCTTCAGGCAGTTTTCTCTGTTGTGACTTGGATTCTCCTGAACGACTAATAGGGTCTTACTGTTCAGGAAAATCCTGCTTTTCAGGCTCATTTCGTTTTTCTTTCAGTTGATTGTATGGCCTAGCAGACTGCCATTGATGTGGTCACAACTCTTTGTAAGACTGCGTTCACACCCAGCATGTTTGAAGTAGTTTATTTAAACTCAGGAGTATTTACTCCTTTAGTTTCTTCGAACCCTGCACCAAATAACCGCACTTGGCCGTCCGCCAAGAAAACTGCGTTGAGTTCTCCGCGTAATCCAAATCACGTACAGGAAAACAACACCAAAACGCAAGGGTTTATGGTTATAAGGAGACAGATGTTGGCATCTGACAGCCAGCAGCTCCTCATGCTTGGAAAGCCTAGCATAACAAAATGAGCTGAGGGCAAACTGCAGTCTGGACTGATGCCCATATTAATTTCTTCATGTGTCCTTAACTGGTATGAACACCAAATAAGGAATTTACAGGAAAGATCAGAAAAGTCCATCATGCTGAGATAAAGTTACAGGGGCTGGAATCAGACCAAACTATAAGCAAAACATTCCACTAGGCTTCTAAACAAAGACAACCAACTGAGTGTGATCACACCAGAAGTGAAGCTGTCATGTTGTAGGAATCATCAGCTTTAGCAGCGTTATTGTTATAATATTGTTTGATTGATTTTGGGATGTGTGCAATCAGTGATGTAAATAAATAAGGTAATAAAACTATGATCATGATATGGCGAACAACCACCAATATAAACAAAAATTACATTTTCCATCATGCTACTTAATATGATGTACACCATAAATGTAGCATCATAAAGTTTTATGTCAGGCAGTTCAGGTATCCTCCACTACATGCCTAGGTCTTACACCGGATGCAATGATGCTACCGAGCATTATTTACATTCATCATGTTACACATAATCCTGATTACCATGACGATAAACTGGACACTGTTTATCTGCTCCGTGTTTCCGCTGTGTTATCAGGTCCAGATGGCCCCACAAGAATACAGAAGGGAGGTAAAGGGCTCGCTGCTGGCCGAGCGGTTTCTGGAACTCATTAGGAAAATGGTTTGCTTTGGGGCTGGGGGGGGCGGGGGGGGTGGGGGGTTTAGGATTAAGGTTAGAATTTATCATTTTTTTTACTTGTTTGTGAGAGAGAAAGCGAGAGTCACGTGGGGAAAAATAGGTCAGCTGTGGGTGTTGGGGAAAGGATCTCTCTCTGCGAATTGTGTGTCGGTGCTGTTGAGTGGCGTTTCATTTGTCATGGAAATAATGAGTGGGTGACAGATGAGAGGGAAGAGAGAAGGGCAAGAGTGTGTGTGTGTGTGTGTGTGTGTGTGTGTGTATAAAGGTACCAAGATGTGTTCTGTTAGAAATAGGGCTTTGACGGATACCACTGTAACAGGGTGTTTGAAGGCTTATGGCGGCGTTGGAAAAATTAACACAGTAAAAGCTTTTTTTTCTTTTCATCTCCATTCTTTGTTTTTTTCCCCTTTTTGTGGGTTAACGTTACCGTAAGCTGAACCTCATCATCTACATTTTAATACAGCAATCGTACCCGAGAGGGTGTTGTTACTGTGGTTACAACGCCGATGCAATAGGTACAAGGCGTAGTATCTTTGGCATCATTTCAGTGTGGTTTTAGGAAATGCACAGCACGGAGACGGCCCTCATTAAGGCAGCAAATGGCAATTCGAAAAGCAGTGGATGTTGTGTTGTATGCCTTCTAGATCTCAGTCTGGCATTTGACACTATACATCACAACACACTACACTAAATTTGCTCAGCTGATATGTTGCTCATCATCATCCTCACTAGACATTACTTTTGAGGTCCCTCAAGGCTCAATTTTAGGCCCCATAGTCTTTTCTTTTTTTGTTTACATGCTCCATCTTGGCTGCATCTATCTGTAGACACAGCATCTACCCAGTACAGGTAAAGAGTTGTTTAAACCCTATTTAGTTCAGTTAAAAAACATCTCCATAGTTCAGCAATATGGAGAAATCCTTCTTGCTTATTTTCTCTTGACAAGACTTCTGCAACTCTCTTTATTCTCAACTAAATCAAAAGTCCCTCGAATTCCTCCAGCTTGTACCAAATGCACCAAATAGGATTTTAACTTGTGCTAACAGAGGAAATCACATCGTTTCATTGGTTACTGGTTAATCTCTAGACTGTCAGACAGCCATTCATTCCATTATCAGTCAGTAAAACAGTTAATGAGAGTTTCGGTCAGGCAGTTGACAGGCCATCTTGTCATTGTGATTATCTACTTCCTGGTTATCCGGGTGGCTGAGTGGGGTGGCTAATACAGGATCAGTGTGTGTGTGTGTAACAGCCCCCCTGATTGTGAAGGATTAAGTTATTATGTGCAACACTGACTTTGGCAAATAATGAGTATAACAATATATCTGTGCATAAGTCAGAAATTGAGAATTGAAATATGAAGATAGCTGAAGCTAGATATCTTGACAAAATTCAACCCTTTCTTCCCCAATTTTCCCCAAGAGTAATTTTCAGAGGTACTGAATGGATTACAACTCTGAGAAGATCCCATTTACAATCCCATTTCAATCTGGCATCTAAACTGGTCATGTACTGTACAACTCCCTGTTTATTGAACAGCGCCCTCATGTGGTCACCCTCCATTACTACTGTACAACAGAGGCTACATTTGAATGAATGCCTTTGACTAAAGTAGCTTGGTGTGTGTTTTTTCATTTAATTTCATTTATTAATCTAGCTGGCATCTTTCTGGCAGTCGATCTATTAGTCAGTCAGTGAACCAGTTTGTCAGTCAGTAAACCGTAAACCAGTCGGTCAGTCAGCCAGTCAGTAAGTCAGTAAACCAATCAGTCACTTAGTAAAACAGTTATTTAAACAGTCAGTCTGTCAATAAATCAGTCAGTAAGTCAGCCAGTAAAACAGTCAGTCAGTGAACCAGTCAGTCATTCAGTGAACCACAAACTAGTCAGTTACTCAGTCAGTAAGTCAGCCAGTAAAACAGTCAGTCAGTGAACCAGTCAGTCATTCAGTGAACCACAAACTAGTCAGTTACTCAGTCAGTAAGTCAGTAAACCAGTCAATTACTTAGTAAAACAGTCAGTAAACCAGTCACTTAGTTTGTAAAACAGTCAGTAAACCAGTCAGTCAGTGAGTATTTCAGTCAGGCACTTGACAGGGCAGCTAAATGTGGGGTCCTGACTGTTGTGATTATCTACTTCCTGGTTTCAGCCGGGTGGCTAGTAAAGGATCAGTGTGTGAGTGTGTGTGGGGGTGTGTGTGTGTGTGTTCAGGTCAAGTATGTGTCAGCGTGCGATCAGGGCGCGCTCACATGTCAACACGCAACTCAGGTGTGTGTGCGCGCTCCAGCGCGTCAACATTGTGGTGTAATTAACTCAGCAAGCAACAAGAGAAGAGAGGAAGGAGGAAGAAAAACAAACTGCATGGCGAGAGAGTGAAAGGGAGAAGTCACTGGAACTCTGGAATACTACTACTGCTATTAATACTACCAATACTACTGGTACTACCACTGAGAGAGGGAAACAGACCTAAAGAGAGAGAGAGAGACTCCAAGAAGGAATGCAGACAAGGATTATCTCTCCCTCAGGGCTGATGGTACATCAACACTAATCTCTCACACACACACACACACCTTGCATAGCTTGCAGAAAGACCTTTGCCTTTGGAGTGTGGATTATTGACTTTGTAGATAGTGCAAGGCAGCCATGTTTGGAGTCCTTTTAGAAAGACTATAATACTTTACGTACTTTGAGTATGGTACTTTGATAGTTTGAGTAGAGTGTTTAGTTGGCAGTCATGCTAGTCATGTCCGTATTTCCTGTCTTTAGAACTGTGTGGCTTCCCTCTGCACTGAAAGGTAAAAATGTTTCTCTCAAGGACATGGCTGGAGTTGTTGATGTAGGGCAGAGTGTACTTTAGTTAGTTCGTTCACTCACATTCCCTCAGCCGGTGTGGGGATTTCAACCGGCAACCTTTCCTGCCACAAGCTTCGTGGTTTGGTAGAAAACATTCCGGATCTGCAGTCGGGAGGACTTTGTGAATGACTGCTTGCCTCGAGGTGATGTTACTGGGAACACTGAAAATTCATCTGGGAATATTTTCAGTCCTCCTTTGGGATATTTGGGATTTTACAGGGGATATTTAGTTTTTCATTTCTAGGAATATTGGGCATCTTGCGAGGAATATTCAGAATTCCAGGAGTATTCATAAATGTGCTCCTTCTGACAAGATGTGAGACAGGATGTGAGACTACAAGTGCCCAAACAAATCCCTTTTCACCCAGTCTGCCATGGATCCTGAGCCAGGAACAGACACTGGTTTGGGGCCTGGGGTTGGACTGGAGGCCCAGGTTGTGGAAGTCTCTGGGAGTGGACCTAAAGAAAGAGTGGCAGGGGGAGAGAGGAGGAGGAGGAGGAGGAGGAGGAGGAGGAGGAGGAGGAGGGGGGTTGCCGGATGTGGGAGGGGAAGGAGATGAAGAATTTAGCTCTGCATCTTCCTCCTCCAACTCCTCTGTGCCCTCCTCGTCCCTCCACCTCCTGGAAGAGGAGAGACAGACTGGCTGCTCCAGGACTTTTACTGGACTCAAACTTTTCTGTAGGAGGTAAGACTGTGTGTGTGTGTGTGTGTGTGTGTGTGTGTGTGTGTGTGTGTGTGTGTCTGTGTGTGTCTGTGTGTGTCTGTGTGTGTCTGTGTGTGTCTGTGTGTGTGTGTGTGTGTGTGTGTGTGTGTGTACAATGATTGGAATGAATGGTTGATAACTATAGATTGGACTGTTGTAGAGAAGAGGAGTAATCATCCACCATCCACCCATGTGCATGTACTGCAGAGTGTAGTATCTCATCCTGATCAGCAGGTGGAGTCACTGGCTCCTGTATAACCTCACACACTCCCATAAGGCATTTTACATGAAAAGACTAGAGAGTTTTTAGCCTTGTGTAGTGAGAAAAAGTTGACCCCATTTGAATTACCTGCATTCCTGTATAAATGGCTCCTAAAATATGATCTTAACAATAGATAAACACAATGCGATTTAACAAATAACACACAATAATGTATTTTTACATGTATTTTTTACATTTTATTGAACATTTTGTTCAAACATTAACAGCCTAAACTGGAAAACCTATGTGAACCTAATGTTTGAACAATATGCTCAGTAAAGACATGTAAAAGTACAACTTAAATCACATTGTGTTTATCTATTGTTAAGATCATATTTTAGGAGCCATTTATACAGGAATGCAGGTAATTCAAATGGGTTCAACTTTAGATGAAGTGACCCAATTTTTGGAGGTAACAGGCTCTCCACTCTGACTGGTCGTTCCCATCCCTTCATCACGCCCACCTGAAGGCCTATCAGCCAATCAATGTGGATGACACCCTGGATGATGACGTACACACACACACACTCAGAAACAGACAGCTATGTGGAGTTTAGCATTGCTTTGAGGTTCACTGGTGCACAAATGTCTTGGTAGATCTCTATCTCTCTCTCTCACACACTCACACACACACACACACACACACACACACACACACACTCATTGCTGGTTGTGAGTTGGTGTGAGATCAAGACACCGAGTTTGCTTGAAGTGTGTGTAACCTTGCCACAGAGCGACTACTTGTCATGTGGACGGGGGTCTTGTTTCCCACGGCAACAGGGGTCAAGTTCGTGATGCTAACAGACACATTGATGGAAAGGGAGGCCGGCCTTGGCTAGAGCGGTGGTTTTGAATCTGCTGTTGAGACTAAGATCAGAAGGAACGGACAGATTGAGAGGACAGGATATGGGGTGATGGGGTCAACATGTATTTGCTTGTTTTGACCATCTGGAACACCAGATGGGTGGGGTTAACACATAGGACAATGAAACGAGTGCCAGAAAGCTGAGACGATCACAGGAAAGTATTTGAAAGTCACTTTAGTTTACTTTTCTTTGGCTGAATTGACCCGGGTCTGTTTTTAAAGTGGCTTTAAGTTTTTAATTTGGTCTCCATTTTTAGTGCTAAGCGCTAATCACTTGTGTTTCTGCACTGCACTTCCCAGAGATCACCTGTCAATCAAACAGTGTGTCCAGTACTGTGACGTCTTTCTCCTTGGATTTTCTGTTGATGGAGTTTGAGTTTCTGTATGTGGCGCTCTTCCTCTGTTTATTCCAAACAAAGTAGAAATGTAAAATTGCATCAATTCCTGTGCACCAGAGAGGTTTTCCTGGTTAAGATCTACCCATCACAAGGTAAATGTAATGTAAAAGCTTTCACAAACTGGCTAGACCGATACTGACACTTAACTTGGTTGTTAGCTTCATGCTAGCTACCGTCAAACTACAGCTAAACTCTTCAATTTTTCACACAAAATTGTTAGACAAAAAGGCTCTTGTGTCTCCAGTCTACTCGCTAGCTAGCTAGGTGAAGTCCAGTGCTAGCTAGTCCAGCCATGTCAGGTTCATCCTCCATTTGTTCGGGCTGCTGAAAATTAAATGCACTAAACAACTATTTACCTCCACATGAAACATCCATATAATTTGAAATTGGAGACGTTGTTTCCCTTAAATTTCAGAAAATGTGTTTAAAAATGATGTACCTCTATATATTTTTACTAATTGCTTCTTTTCATTGCGATAGCTTGAAAGTTGAAAGCATATAAGGCATAGGGAAGGAAGGGATACTTATTGCTCCAAAGATGGGTTAAGCCCTACATTACCTCTGGACATGTGTCAGTGTTTGTTTGCATTTATAATTACCCTTTGTACCACCAGAACTGAACAAGAACAATGAGAGAAACAGGATGAGACGAGAGGAAAGAACAATGAGGACATAAGAGGAGATAAGGAGGTGGGAGACAGATGAGTGATGAGCACTTATTATTATTATTATTATATCATATATAGCCTAGAGAGGAGAAGAGGACACAGACAAAGAGATGAGGGGAAGAAAAGAAGAGGAGAGAACAGACTACAATATATCTGTAGGCCTGTACAGACTGCTGTTCAAGGTGTTTTCTATGCTTCTTCATTTGGATCTGCGTATGTGCAAAAGTGCACCAGATTGATGCATTGTGTGGTTGAAATAAAAAAAAAAATCCTCCTGGGGGACTGTGCCCCTGGCCTCATATGAGGACACTGAAGTAGAGACCTTGCTATATGCCTTTAGCTCGCTAGCTAGCGTGGCTAACATTACAGGTATACCAAGTTAGCATAGCTGAAAGCCATTTGTGCAAAATAAACATTGTGCAAAATATGAATAGATTTGTGGCGTTACCCCTGGCAGCTTCTCCACTCCCCGGTCACATAACCTAGGTTATGTGTTAGGTTAGGTTTGTTCATAAAGGCTAGCCTTACTGGTATGGAGTAGTGTGCCACTCACTGTCATAGGTGTGATCAATTAAGTGATCAATTAAATTGACACATAAAACCACAATCTGCAACTTTTCTCCTTGAGAGAGGAAGTGTATTGTCAGTCCCGTCCCTATCCTCCTCCGTTGGTGGAAGTCCTGCCCCAACATACAGAAGAAGAAGAACATCAGTTGGAGCAGACAGAACATATCCGAGCCACGATAACAAAGCACACTAGTGTTCACCGTGAACCTTTTTTTTTAAATTTTGTTACTGCCTTCCTCCATTGTTGTTGCTGGGACTTCCCTGCTCTGTGGGTGCTCGCCTCACCTTGTCAACCACAACCCAGTTCAACTTTGGCCATGCCCATACAACACGGCCACAGCAAATGGCATGCAGGGGGTGGGGATGTAGGCATGAACACACAGGGTCACAGACAAACTGATAATACTGAATATATCCTATTTATTTATCGTTATCTTAATCAAAGACGTTTCATATTTAGGCTTTAAATGCTGAAGTTCATAAAACCTCTCTTTCACCTCCACTGTAATGTCACACAGTCTCTCACTTCATCTTTCTCAGGCCTTTTCTCTTTCCTCTTCCTATCTGCAGTTTGTGTTTCTGAAACAACAGCAGTCTGTGTGTGTGCATGCATACATTTATCAGCGAGCATTTGCACTCAGTTTGTCCAGGAAGTAGACATATACTAGATAGTTATTTTAGTCCTCTTTTGGCCACTCCCACCCCTCTCTCTCTCTCTCTCTCCCTCTCTCCCTCTCTCCCTCTCTCGCTCGGTCTCGCTGTTTCTCCCGTCATTGTACAGGAGGGTGTAGCGCAGAGTGGCAGTTAGGCAGATCAGAGAGAGGAGTGGAAGCATGGATGGATAGTTTTCTTCTCCATCAGGTTGGATTTTAATTCTAATTCGTTCAGAAATTGCAGTTATGTCGACTAAAGTTCTACACAATGTTAGAGAAATTCTCACTCACATCTTTGTGCTGCTGTTTAATTTAGTTGCAGTGTTGGGTTACGCTAAATCTCTTTTGAACAGTTATGACAGTGACAGTGATGGACAGTGTAGCCCACATGAGTTAGTTCTGTTAGCAGACTGGTGCAATGCTGTGCTCTTTTCCAGAGACCGTAGAGCAGGCAACTTTTTGTAAAGTAACTGAGAAATCAAAATGAATCTGGTCTACAGCAACAAGTTTTCAAGTCAAGCAATCCTCGCAAGAGAATCCCATTGTCCTGTCACCTTTTTAACTGGTTGTTTTTGAGCTTTTGGCGATTTTCAAGCTTTTATTTAATTTAAAGGTTTACATAATCCCGTGGACTGGACTAGAATCAACTGACTGGTTGAAATAATGGAATAGCCCACTGTGAGCTGTGTCACATCTCCGTCACCCCCGCCAGACGAAACTTTTTGCAGACTTAAATAAATGTGCTTCTGTCTTGTCCCGGTAAAACTGGCTTTTTCATGTCCAAATTGATGATCCTCTACCTTTTTAATACCAAAGTTGAATAAGGGAAGAGTTTAAAAAGGAATTTATTGTGTGTAGCGTAATAATAAATAAATAAAAGAACAAAAGTCAACATCTAATTGAACTAGGGGGCGGAAAATAAGACTCTAAATCTACGTTGGAGCAAATAAATAAGATAACATGCTTTGACACAAACGAAGTAATGACCTGAAAAATATATATTTTGCGAAAACAGTGATAAAATCAGAAGGTTGATACCTGAGAATGTTAAATTTTAATTAATTATTATTTTTTTTTATAAATGATGACCTGTTTTGTCCCCGTTCTCACGATCATGATGTGGCCTTCGTGACGTTATGGAAAGTGTGGTGAGTCTGTCACGCCGCTGCAGAGCTGGTTATGGTGCTTACTGGTTGAGAGCCACTGGTTTCTCTTTCCACTGTGGTACAGAACAGTTTCAGTCGTCAAACAGTATCTAAGTGAACCACTATTTGCGTGTGCTGTTAGCTAGACTGTCTAACGTTAGCATTGTTAGCATTCTGATTGCTGTTGATTGGCCCTGTGGTTGTGATCCAGTGTTGTGGGCTCAACTCCAACTGGTGTTCTGGTTCAGCTGGTTTATTAGTATGTTAACAGTAACAATGTTTGGTAACACTTTCTACTGTGTCTATGGTGCATTATAAAGGCAGGTGAGGTTGAGGCTGCAGGCCGAGGAACCAAGACATAGCACCGCATCCAGTATGTTATTGCTTTTATACAACATTTACATGATTCATCTAATAGTATCAAACATTAAAAAGAGATACAAGCTTTGGGTTTTAATTTAATAATTTTACTGTTAACAAAAAATGAGTTGCCCAACAATAAACCTCCTCGCTTACGTCTGCCTGGTGAATGCAATGAGTAAATTGTAAAGAAGGCTGAAGTGATACCGAGATACCAAGTGTAGTAGTTATAGTAGTAATGCACTTTTAGTCTAGGCTTTTATGGATGAATTTATTCATCTTTCAATGTAGTTTATCTTGTTTTTATCTCCTCATTATGTATCTTAATCTTGTTTTTATGTTTTCCTGTTAAACACTTTTAGATAAGTGCTATGTAAATAATGGTTATTATTACTATCATAAGAATGCATTGAACAGCTCAGAAACAAAAGTAAGGAATAATGTACAGACACAAAATAAGTCATTTTAAATGGCTTATTCAACTATTGCAAAATAAGCCGCTTCATGGTGATCAAGATCATGAATCTGAACTCTTGATTCACCGTGTTGGAATATATAATGTTTAAATGCTTATATATAATATATAAATGCATTATTATGTATTTCACTTGACTCATTGAAATACAAGTTATTAAAATACGTTAAACAACCTCTGATAGATAACTCGTCATGAACATTCATAGGATGCTTATAATACACTATTCATGTCTTGTGCCTTGATGTAAATAGATGTAGACAGTGTTGAAATGAATCAGCCTGGTGTGACTGTGACTGTTTCTGATGTAGCATGATGTGGCATTTATAAAATGAAGAAGTAACAGCCATTCAGCAGATTGGTAGCGGAGTGTGCCGTTCCTTTCTGACTACAACTACAGTCTGTAAAACATGAAATTCTTTGTGTATATTATTTGTGTTTGGCAATTTTTTTTTTTTTATAAAGGGGGTGTTAGGTAATCTATGACCTTTTATCAACCTCTATTGTTGACTTGCAACAACATTGATAGACCTCATCTCCTCCTACACGTGTTTGACACACACCCACGCACCCCTTTAGCTACGGTGGCCTGTAACTGACAAATATAGGAGAGGAGAGCAGAGATCCAACAGAAACGTCCAGCGAAGAGCGAAGTATTGGAATAATACTGTTTTGTCATTTGTTTTCTTGGCTTGGGAATGAGGCTTTTATAGTCTTTGTGGCTGAAATGTGACGCGACACCGGTCGCTGGCTCATAACACCGGCCTCCATTGCAACTCCAGTGGGTGGGGAGTTTTTTAGAGTAGATATATCATAGTCATTTTGTGCTATGTGGCAGTAGAAATATGACTTACTGCACCTTTTAAAGGCAGTAATGTATTCCAGAGTTTCCCCTGTCATTGAATAGGTGTGGTGGGTCACCATGTCTTAAAGAGCTGATAAACCTAAAACAATTTCAGTAGTCTTGGTCGCAATGAAGAGTTTTAGTGTCCCATGATGCTCTAACTGCTGTTCCAGAGGCTTTTCCACTCTGCCAAGAACATAAGTGTTGTGTAAACACTGAATACTTGGAATCTTTTGGCATGAAAATGATAAATAATTATTAATTCTGGTTAAGTGTGCATGTCTTATCTAACTGCTGATATTTGTGTCGCGCAAGATGACCATGTCACTGCTGCTGTTTGAACTGAAAACACACCTTACTGTTTAGACTGACAACACTGAGAAACCAGACAACAAACAGAGAGCATTAGACTGATAGAATCTCAGGGAAAGGGATCTGAAACCACATTATGTCAGCTGGATAAGCTATGGAGAGACAGACAGGTAAGCATCAGTCAGTCAGTAAGGAAGGAAGGTAGGAAGGAAGGAAGGAAGGTTGGATAGGTAGGTGTCTGTTCCCTGGACTGTCCTTTGCTAGCATGCTAGTATGTTGTATTGACTGATAGAAAGCACTGGTTGGGCCCAGGCTCTGAACCAATCACAGCAGGAGCAGAACATGATGTCACATCGAGGGACATCGAGGGTTGGCAGGAGCTGGGATCAGAATAGTTTGGGTAAGGGTGAAGCTCCGAGACGTCCCAGAGGAGCACCATGTCCTATTGCTATAGTTTCCCAGGATCCTCCATCTGAACTCATCTGACTTTCAAGTCTGTGCTTCTAAAAAGCCTCGTGGTTCATCACTTCATCAAAACAGGAGGCAAAACGTCAATGTGTGTGAGAAGGTTTGAGGTCAGACATTAAAGTGGCAATCTGCGATCTTCAAAACTTAGTCTCCATCTTTGTTGCTCAGCGCTCATCGCTGTGGTGTTTCTGCACTCCACTTCCCAGAGATCACCTGTCAATCAAACAGTGTGTCCAGTACTGTGACGTCTTTCTGCTTGTATTTTCTGTAGGTGGCGCTCTTTTCCTTGTCTGTCCAGCCATGGTGGCTATCGCTGCCTATGCTACCGACCCAGTTCTTCTTCTGTTTATTCCACTTCCTATTATTGATCACTTCCTATGCAGGGAAATTCCCTTCTTAACCCAGTTGCTCCGTTAATCCGGTTTTGGGTCGACACATAACTGGGTTAGAATAATTTGGGTAAGCTCATACTCTGATTATGGGAAACCTGGTTAAAATGCCTGGATTACTCCCATATTAAACAGGTTACTGTGGCATGGAGCCATCTTACTTACTTCTTACTGCTTATTTGTAGTTTTCACCACCTGTCAACAAAAAACAGAAGAGAAATCCATTGTAGAAGAGGCAGAGATACCGGTTCCTCCACCGACAGTAGCCTCAAATAGACCAGAATGCAATGCAGCCACAAGGCATGTTGCCTTTTGAGTAAGGGACTCGCTTTTTCTTGACTGGGAGAACTCGCTCTCTTGCTGTTAGTTCACTCTGGGGTTGGCTGAAAGGCATTCTGGGAAATGTAGGACATCACTAACTGAAGTAGAAGTAGACAAGGCAAGTTGAGGGAAAGCGGTTGAAAAAATGTTTTACAAAAGTTCATCACAAAATAACTCCTGGATTGAGGATATTTAACTGTATGAACCAGGAGCTTTCTGGGTCCACATCCAGTCCGGTTAGAGCTAAACCGATTCTGCTGGTCCATTACCACAGTGCTCTGGCTGGGATTGGACTCATACCAGTACAGGAAAACCAGCCACATCCCTATAGATCACTCTCTCTCTGTGTGTACGTGTGTGTGTTCGCATACTGCCCTACTATTCTTCATGTAAATATTTATCCCAACAGCGGCAAGCTCTCGGTAGACACACAGACACACACACACACACACACACACACACACACACACACACAGAACCTCTTTATTCCCTCCACGCAGTGAACGGCTTTTTTCCATTTCCACATTTCCACATTTTCCCCGTGGTGCTGCCAGTCATCTCCTGAAGTAGGGAGGTGCACCATCAGCTCCTGTCTGCCGCTTTCCAGCAGCAGCTTTCTGTATTTAAAAGCTACAGCTCTCTGTGAAGTGCTTCCTATACAAGCATTGAGTCCGAGCTGAGTCACAAATCTGCCATCAACCAGGTCTGGCTCCAGCATGGAGGTCCAGTGGAGGATTAGTCTGTTGGCTAATAATGTCTAAATATATAAGAACCAGGCTAGAAAAAGAGAGCTAGCTGAACCAGGTTGTTGTGGTGTGTCTGTAGACCCATTCAGTAACGTTCTCAGTAAAAGTGAACAGTGTGATCAGGTAGATTTGTCTCCAAATGTAGGTTACTGTGACTCAGTAAACTGTCTTGTCTTTAGCCCTAGTCCCTACGCTGGGAGAGGGACCTCCGACCCCTTGCTAAGATTTTTTATTATTTTATTAATTCTGGTCAGGCTTCGGCCCTGACGAAGTGATTTTCATTAGGCGTCATTTCAGCCTGTCAGGTCCGTCTTTAAAAGGTGTCCTGTGCTTTCCAAGAGAAAGTTTCTATTTGTGGGTTTGTGGAAATGAGATACATGGAAATATCCTGCCACCTAATGCTGTGTGTTAATGTGTTTCTCTGTCTAACCTTCAACCTGCTCTGTGTTAACATGCAAATACACACTCAAGTGTTTTACTACTGAGTTCTCTCTCTCTCTCTCTCTCTCTCTCTCTTATGGCGGCATATGAGTAACAAAATCAGCGATTAAATAAATATGTTGATGAATATATATACATGAATCATTACATACATACATGAATCACAGCACTCTATAATAATTCCAGTGTTCGCACCCTTTGGCAATTTATTCACAATCAGTTGTGGGAAAGTGGCGGAAATATTACTGTATAACAGTTATGAATTATGTTCATTCTTTAGGCTATTTGTTTATTTATTTAGTTTAGCTCTCCTTAAATTGACCGCTGCTGCAGCCAACACCCTTCAAAACGCGCAACCTTTACTTTGAAGGCGAGCTGTCTCTGGTTGCGAGAGGACGAGGACTGTAACCAATTAGATTTAGGGATACCATTGTGACTGGGTCCGCCCACTTACTGCCAAAAAGAAAAAACACTTGCGAGCGAGCAGGTGAAAGTTGTGCGCGCTCAAAGCATGGATTTCTCCTCGCAGGTTACAATATTGCTCGCGCGAGCAGATATATTCTGTGCGCGAGTGCTGTGAAAGCGCTCTCAAAAATAATATGTGTGCGCGGCTGTTTGAATTACGCGCGCGGTGATCTCAATTGCACTCGCGGATTTTGTCACTCATATGCCCTCCCTCCCTCTCTCTCTCTCTCTCTCTCTCTCTCTCTCTCTCTCTCTCTCTCTCTCTCTCTCTCTCTCTCCTGTTATGGTAGGGGATTATCATTGAAGGCAGCTGTTGCATAACAGGAGCACACAGACGGGGGGGAGAAAACAATTCTTCATAATAGAGCTGTTTAGAGAGGAAGAGGAGAGAATAGGGAAGAATGAGAAGGGAGGAGGGAGAGGCTCCACTCTCTGATAACCTTTCCTTTGTACCCTGTTGCTGCTAAATGCTGTTTCAGAGGCTTTCCCACCCTGACAAGAGTCAAATTATGGGAGAAACACTGAATACTTTTATTTTTTTTGTATATTTGTTTTGCCTTGAAAATAGTCCAATTGAATGATATTGCATGCTGACTTAAAATATTAGCAATATCAGCAGCTGCAGTGCAAAAAGTATAGGGCATCAGCATACAAAGGCCCATATCGGTCAAACCATCAGTAACCTTTATGAAAATGCATTAGGAGACAGAGTCTGTTTGACGTCACTACCAGTTCCACCAGTGGGATTAAGTGGATAGTGGAGGTTTTAGCATGGTGACGAGTCTCTTTAATTCGCTATAAGGGACATCCTGTTCCACTTAATGACCGTGTCTGACGCCAGATAAAAAGCTGCAGTCACTTTCAGTGTTCTCTTCTGTTCTGTAAGTTACATTTTTAAGTTAAGCTTATTCCTATAGCCCATAATCATGGTTACAGTCTCAAAGGGCTTCACAATGCCCACATTATGAAAACAATATATGACCCTCACTGAGGACAAGGAGAAACTCCCACGAAACCTTTTAGGAAAAAAAATGGTAGAAACCTTGGGAGGGGCGACTTAGAGAGGGATCCCCCTACCAGGACGGTCAGGAGGAACATAAAGTATAGACAGTAAACCCAATAAGGACACTTGGGTGAAACGTCCAGATCTGGCGTGGGAAGTCAACAGCAACTTGGTCAGCATGACGCCAGGTCAAGACAGGCTGGAAACAGATAGGAGACACACCCATACACACACACACACACACAGACAGACGTGACCAGCAGGAAGGAACCTGAGCTAGTGCGAGCCCTCAGTTCTCCTGCCAGGACAGCAGAAACCGTTTTCTATGCACGCTCACTCTATGACCCAGATGGATTACAACTCTCCATTACTGTTTGTGACAGACAGGTGTGGCTCCATCATGGAGGTCCACTGGAGAACTGGCGATTGGCAGGCCAACTTTGGGCTTTCGTTGCGTCTGTCGAGAACATAACGTGACGTGCATCTCTTAGGCCAGTGGCTCTCTATCCTGGTGCTGGTTCTCTATCCCACTAGGTTTAGACCTGGGACCTGGCATCCCGGGTCTGTAGGTCTAAATTAGTTTTGGGTCTAATTAGTTTAGGGCGGTCAACAACCCTATCTGCCTCCACAGATATATTATGGCCATTTTGTGCTAAGGGACTTTAAAACAAAGTGAAAATTCAATGTTGTCTTTAGCAGCCTACAAGTAATTACAGTTAATGAATGAAGAATAATATTTTTATAATTCCTGTCATGTTTAATTCTGTGTACTATAAATATTCATGTCCTTGCTCTCTTGGCAATGATACTTATTATTTTTTGTATCCTTTCTATCATTTTAAAGCAAGTCGATAAAACAACCCTTTTTGTGACTATAACGGAGGTATCTCGTGAACCGGATTGTTCTGAGAGCATCGTTTTATGCTGTCGGTGGCAAAATTCAGAGGAAAAAGATGTAATGCATGTAAACTGAGCAAGCAGCACCTGTCTGAACATATAACGGAAACGAATGGTATTGATTGATCATTGATGACATTGATCATAACCCTGTCAACCCCCTATAGTATATTATGGTCATTGTGTGCTATGGGGCCTCTTTAAGGTATGATGTAGCTTTGTCGATACATATGCTGTTATTTAGTCTTGTGCATCATCTGTCTATTAGTGTTTATTAGTGCTAAAGATCTGATAGAGACTTACCCAGTGACTGTTGAAGTCCTGCACTAGCCACCAGGGCTATAAATACCTCCCTATCTGATCCTTGGTAACAGGGTTTTCTTTTACCGGATACTGCTACACACTACCTGGCACTCTCGGTGTGTGTGTGTGTGTGTGTGTGTGTGTGTGTGTGTGTGTGTGTGTGTGTGTGTGTGTGTGTGTGTGTGTGTGTGTGGGTCAGATGCTATCAGCTGCACTTTCTCCAGACGGTGGGAGGTAGAGTTCCACTGTGGTTTTAGTTGACGTCTTTCTTGATGAGACCATGTATATTAGTTGATTTAAAAAAAAATATATATATTCTGTCATGCTGCATTTTAATCCTCACCACCAGTGTCTTCTTTCGGCAATCTACCTTTTATAAACAGTCAGATGTCGCCGCAGGCTGAAAACCCACCTCTTCAGGAAACCCTGACCCTTCCTCTTAGCCTTGCCTATTTGTCGTCAATTATGTGTCTGAGCTCTTGTTTATTGGCTCTTGTTTATTTGATACACTTATTTGTCTTAGCTCTTGTTTATTTGATTCTCTTATTTGTCTCATTTGTTTAAGATAAAGTAGGTTGCTAACTTATTGCACTCTTACCTTAACACTAGTTATGCTCTTAGTTGCTCGATTAGGAAGGAAATGCACTTACGATTTCTGGTGACTAGTAGTTTTCTTGCCTACCTATGTTGAATGCACTCATTGTAAGTCGCTTTGGATAAAAGCGTCTGCTAAATGACTGTAATGTAATGTAATGTAATGTCAGCGGGGTTATACTGTAGAATCAGATTTGGGTCAAAATGTATCAAACAAAAGATTGACAATATCAAACAAAACATTTCAAATTGACAGCAAAAAAAGGTGATTTCAAGAGCAAAACGTAAGAAAAACAGGACTGAAAACATGTTTTTTTAAGTGAGTTGAATGCCAGAATTGTAAACTAAAAATCTGGCATTGAAGGCAAAGTCGTGGCCGACGCAGGGAAAATTGTAATAAGGGATACCGGTGTGAATCCATCATTGGCAATCAATATCAACTTGCTTAAATAATTTACAGAGCTTAAGTTTTGGAAAAACTCTCTTCCTCTTATTATGCTATCGCTATTGCTCTCTCCCCCTGGGGATTGTTGAAAGGCATTCTGGGAAATGTAGGAAATCACTAACTGAAGTAGAAGTACGTGAGGCAGGTTGAGGCAAAGTGGGCACAACAATTGCAACACTTAAAAAAGCCTAAATTACATATTGATGATATATAAGTAAGAGTATCCGAGACTGTCAGTGAACTGTAGTACCGTCACAGATTTATTGAGTATTTTACAATGGTTTTGAACTTGACTCAGCCAGTCAGATGTGAGGACCAC
Source organism: Hoplostethus atlanticus (assembly GCA_034670405.1). Taxonomy (NCBI): domain Eukaryota; kingdom Metazoa; phylum Chordata; class Actinopteri; order Trachichthyiformes; family Trachichthyidae; genus Hoplostethus; species Hoplostethus atlanticus. The sequence goes on along the minus strand of JAXDDX010000081.1, from coordinate 1,131,121 downwards.
AACTATTTGTTTTTGTAATGTTCAGTTACCTAGGTTTGTGTTGAGTTGCCACTGGGAAAGCAATAGGCTACTAAGTTGTAGGTTAGCGGTCCAATACGTGTGCTCATAGAGGTTAAAAGACACAGCAATGCACCAGTTCTCATCGACTCGCCAGGCTAAATGAAAGAATATATGAATGAATCAATGAATTGAACTATGTATCCTGTTGAAGAAGCTAATTTATTGATGCTAATTTTAACAACGAAGTGTAGCACAGCATCATAGAAATTAAAATTGGGTAAGCATTTCATGGATGGACCGGCCTGTTTGCACTTCCAGCATGTCCACAGGAAGACCCGACAGAAACAGCAGGAGAGAGGGAAGAGACTAGGAGAGGAGGCTGACTTGCGGGGGGGACCAGCAGGAACTGGGACCATCTCTTAATGGATACTGGCTTCAGTGAGAGGGACCCCATCGCCATGGATACCGCCATCCATCACCTGAATACCAGAACATCAGCCCATATATGACCTTTAACCTTTGGCTTAGGAGTAGAGAGAAAGGCCCTGCCCGCCTTCTTCACCCTCCTCCTCCGTTCTGCCTGATTCCACGTCGCTATGGATACCTTCTTCCGACGCCATTTCCGTCGCCGGGCCAACCGCCCCGCCGCCGCCCATCGGCCCAGTTCCGCTGTTCAGGCCAGTAAAGCCAGAAGGCAGTCCAGTGTTGGCCTGCCCTCGGCGGCGTTAACGCAACACAGACGCTCCTCCGTTGGTTTGCCTCCAGCTTATACCGGTCAACGCAGGCGCTCCAGTGTTGGCTTCTTGGTGGCCAGTGGACCAAGGCGGCGATCGAGTATAGGGCTAGGAATGACAAATGCAACAGAAGGAGCGGGTGAAGAAGAAGGCGATGAATCGGGAAGACAGGTTGAGAGAGAAAGAGGGGTATTGCAGTGTAAACCCCACCATACCCACCGTCGCTCTAGTACCGTGGCAGTTTCTTGCGTGCAACGAGGCTTGGCAGTGCGCCGTCGGCGTGCTCCCAAACTAAAATCCATTGAACCCCATTTACTAGGGCCCTCGATGTTGCTAGCTAGCGTAGTCCAGATGGGGAGGGAGGTGGACGAGAAGGAGGAGGAAGACGGGGAGACGGAAACGTCCCTGTCCTCCTATTGCGAGTCAGATGCAGAGCTAGGAAGTGATGACGAAGAGAGAGAGGCAGAGAATGTCGTAAGCTTTGGGTCTGCTACTCGGATCCAATTGGCCCAGGCGATCACCATGGAAACCATTAACCCTCGCCATTTGCTCCGCCCCCCCCGCTGTCTGCGACGAAACTCTTCCCATCTCCTCCCGGCGGACTCGGTGTATCGAAGCTGCGACGCGACTTACGGAGTTTACGGCCGATACAATCGCAGACAGTCAAGTCAGTTGTATCGGACGTTGAACCCGATCATCCAGACGTCCACGACCAGCCCCAGTCTCGGTCTGAGATCCTCCCCTGGGGCTAGAGAGGCAGATCAGCCCCCCTCTGGGTCTCGGCTCCATAGAAGCTGTTCTTCACCACTGGGGGAACCAGGGGGAACGATATACTATGACCCTAATTTGGATACATGGGACAACTTCCTGTCGTATGTAACCACACACACACACACACACACACATGTCAACTTGGTGACTTTGTTGGTAGATTTAGCGACTTTTCTGTCTGTGACTCTTTTTGTCAAAAGAGACTAGCAACAAATCTAGCTACTTTTCCAGACCATGGGGAAAAATATGATGAAGAATTTGGCAACAAATTCAGGGGGTCTGTAGGTCCTGAAAAAGTCTAAAATGTGTGCAATTTGATTACCTAAACACTTCAAAAGCCCTTGAATATTGTTTTCTCTTTTAGTTCAGCTTGTTTGGTCAGGTGAGAACGAGACTATTTGAACTTGGGTGGCACCAAATAACACCTCAAAATTCAAGAGAACTGCGGTGCGTTAGGATTGCGCTCGTAATCCGAACCAACTCCAGGAAACGACCCCAAAACAAAAGGTTTTATGTGTCAAAGGACACGGATGTTGACACCTGATAGCCAGCAGTTCCTCATGCTTGGAAAGGCCAGCATAACAAAATGAAAGGAGGGCAAACTACAGTCTTATTCAGCTGTTTCTTTGCGTATTCCCAACTGGTATGAACACCAGAAAAGGGAAATAACAGCAGAGAGCACAGGGAATTCCATCGTGTTTAGCTAAAGTTACAGGGACTGGGATCAGATTTGTTTTGTGAGTCCATGAGACTTTTTGGTTGTAATTGGGCAGCGTGGACCTAAATGCAACAAAATCAACTGTCCGGCCTAAAGGAAAAAAAAATAAAACTGCGTCTTAAAAAGTCTCACATTTAACTTGATAAAACATGCAGACATTATGAAATTGATACGGCAAATGCAACTAATATGTGACTAGCATATGACGTCATCTGGCCGTTACAACAAGTTTTCCTTGCCTTAAAACGGGTCCTTGGCACTCAAGGACCCGTTTTAAGGCAAGGAAAACCCTGATTCAATGTTTTTCTGCAGTCGCATGTGTGTTTTTGTGTTGAGATATACAGTGTGTGTGTGTGTGTGTGTGTGACACAGAGAGTGAGGATGTTTGGTGGAGGGTTTAGAACAGTGTTCTGCAGGTGTGTGGTGTGTGTGGTGTGTGTGTGTGTGACACAGACAGTGAGGATGTTTGGTGGAGGGTTTAGAACAGTGTTCTGCAGGTGTGTGGTGTGTCTTGTGTGTTCTGCAGTGTGTGTGTGTGTGTTCTTTGGTGGAAGGCATGACACTGAAAGCGGTGTGCCACTGCCTATATTAGCCTATCAGTGTCAGACCATTTCCCCTTTATTCATGCACGCTTTGTACACAGAAGCATATTTATCTTTCTAATGGATAAAATTGGATTAGATCTCAATCCTTTTGTAAACCAATATTATGGGTTGAGTTAGGGCTTTGGATTGAACAAGTCTAGTTTGAATCCCTTTTCCAAAGTCTTTCTTCACCTGTATTGTGCCTTTGTCATGAAGAGAAAACGTACATTTGTCTCTCTCTTAATGCTGTACCCGTACACACTGCGTCTGATCAGTCTAAATCAGGAAGTGGGGCTGCAAACAGAGGAGAACATCTCATCCCCACTAAATGAGACGCCGTAGATTCACCCCACTTGCCCAAATTCAATTCTGGTATCGGGTATGTACACTAGTGGGAGGTTTTCTCCACATACAGGAAGTGAGGTCTGATATTGTTATAAAAAAAAACTTCCAAAACATGAAATACCAAACACCCCAAAATATGAACAACACCTCCTAATTTAATTTGTGTAGTTTAAGTGGGATAGCATCCTTTGACGTGTACATTACAAGATTGTTCCTCTTTCAGGAAGCTTTGGGAATTATTAGGAAATTCCAATTCCTTTTCAGATTCCAAACAGTTTAAAGTGGTAATCTGCAAGTGTTTTTTTAGTCTAGTCTAGTTTAGTATTTTTCAGTCTGCATCTTTGTCTCTCAGCCTCATTGCTGTGGTGTTTCTGCACTGCACTTCCCAGAGATCACCTCTCAATCAAACAGTGTGCTCAGTACTGTGACTTGTACTGTCTTTTTCCTTGGATTTTCTGTTGATGGAGTTTCTGTAGGCGGGGCTCTTTTCTTTATGTGTTCAGCCATGGCCGCTATCGCTGCTCATGCTACCTACCCAAAAACAAATCACTTCCTGTCTCCATTTTCCCAGGACAGACCTACCTGACACTGGGTGTTTAGAAGCAGCAGATGGAAAAGCTTTCATGAACTGAGCATAAGCTGAATCACTATTGTGTTATAAAAAATGGAAATGTTTTAATTGTTAAATGTCAAATTCAATGAAATGGATTCGAGATCTATTTCTAATTTGCATCTCTCTCTCTCTCTCTCTCTCTCTCTCTCTCTCTCTCTCTCGTTGGCCCTCTCCACCTCGGTATCTCCAGGAAAGCGATAGCCAAGTCTGGCCTGCACCATCTACCCTGCCAGCCCAGCACGTCGTCTCTCAACAGGACCGACCTGGAGCCAAACATCCGAAGCACTGTGGACTGGACCGTGAGTTCTGAAGTCTCAACGTAGACATGGAGGACCTTTTTAGTTTTCAGAAGTGGCTTGTCTCCTTCTTTCTTCCTTCTTCCCCTCCTACTTCTCCTTCTCCTTCTTCCTCCTCTATCTCCTTCTCTTTCATTCCCCTCCTCCTCTTTCTCCTACTACTACTCCTACCCCCTTCACCCCCCCCACCTTCTTCTCCTCTGATCCTCTCCTTTCTCCTCCTCCTTTTCATCCCCTTACTTCTTCCTCCTTCTCCTTTTTGCCCTTGCTCATAGTTTGCCAAATTAATTAATGACATAAATGAAAGAGGGGCAGTTCAACACACTGTAATTAAAACAATACACTATACGTATATGAGAAAGATTTTCTCATCTCCTCCTTTCCTCCCTTGTCTCCTTCAGGCCATCTCCTCTCTCTAACCACTCTCTCTCTCGTCCTACAGGATTCGGCTGTGTATGGGGATCATATCTGGTTTGAGACCAATGTATCTGGAGACTACTGTTATGTGGGAGAACAACACTGTATTGCCAGAACACTGGTTAGTAGTCTCTCTCTCTCTCTCTCTCTCTCTCTCTCTTTCGCTCTCTCTCTCTCTCTCTCTCTCTCTCTCTCTCTCTCTATTCTGATTGGCCAATGAATGCATTTTGACATCTGTTATTGTTGTTATTGTTTCACCTTTAATCATATCACTTCACAGTCAACAAGTCCAGTCGATTTTGTTCATTTCTAATCCAATCAACTGGCACCACCTTGTGGCAAATAGACATTACTTCTTATATACTGCAGAAAGTCCTGCTGCACTATTTCTTTTGGCCGAAGCTTGTTATGATAGTCATTTTAAAGATGATGAAGGTCTTTGGTAAGTAGCCATGCAATAACCAGGATAATGCACAGGAAGGTCAGGGTCTTTAATCACCCTGTCGGGGCTTATTTTGCAGTAATGACTGACTGTACATTATCCCTTCCCTATATCATGTCTCATTTAAGATCATACATCCTGTCATGTCATGCCTCATCATATCATCATCATATATAGTATTTATCCACTGTATCTTGATGTTTCTGTAGTCTTTCCAAGTTGTTAGTATTTCACTCACAAGACTGCCCCCAGTGGTCATAGATCGTATTACTGTCTGTCTGACCGCATACGAAACAATTACAACAAAACAATTCAGCAATTAATTAAGCAGTTAAGTCCCACTTGATGATCACCATAAAAGGAAATTGCTATGAGCTAAAATATGAGTCAAAGTGTTACCATTTTTGCTGCTTTTGTTTTGTTTCTTTTCCTTCAAAATGATAACTGTAACTGCTGTCTGTATGTTTTTAATCTCTCCCTCTCCAGCAAAAGTCAGTCAGTCGTAGGAAGTGTGCTGCCTGCAAGATAGTCGTCCACACCATCTGTATTGAAAAACTGGAGAAGGTAATGCTCCTCTGTCTGATTTATTCAAAATATCCCCCCCAAAAAAACCTAGTTAGTTCCCATTGACACTGAGCATACTAAACATCAGACGAGCTGTGCTTTTTCGCGGAGCAGGCCGATCAGGTGAATCCAAGCGAATGCGCCGGTCCCTTGCGGATTTCACCTGTTAAATCCACTTCAGTCATGACGCCGGGTTGAGATGGAGAAGACGGGAATATTAAAGAGGCAATCGAGACATGTGGTGCATCTAAATTTTGGGTAGTGCAGCCATTTTGTGTCCTTTCCTTGGCGGAATTCATTTGCTGACATGAAAACGGGACATAAACTCTCTTCCACAGCACAATATGAGATTTGATTTCTCTTTTCAGGGTGTTCCACTTGATAATATGTATTATACCAAGGTAGTTGCTATACCCCATAATGAGGAAAACAGGTGTTTCCAGGTTGTTTTTAACTATTCATCATGTCTAACCTGCAGTTCCCCAGCTCTAGAGCCATTCTACTGGATGACAGCCTGCCTGTCACTGACCCCAACTTTAGAGTGAGATACACAAAACTCTTTCTCATCCTCCTCCTCCTCTGTCCTCCTTCTCCTCTTCCTCCTCTTCCTCCTCTGCCAGTCTCTCAATAACCCAAATGGTATTCCAGATCTGACAGGTTTGATTGGCTGTCAGAAGGTGGGTTGGTCCCTGTTGATTTTTAAATGGTGAGGGCCATGATACCCAGGCAACTTCCTGAGGCAGTGGAGGTCCATAGCTTTTGGTGAAATTACCCAATTATGTATTTTTATTTATTATATATTAAGAATCTCTATTTCAGTGGAGATCTGACCAAGAAGCAGCATCAAGACAACTTGCTGACCAGCAACTTACAACAATGTACAAAGTCAGAAAACAAAATCACATACAAGAGGAGCAAGGTTAATTCCAAAGCAACAAAGCAAATACTTATTTAGTTTGCCATAAGGTCCCTCATTATCACTTAAAACTGCTTCAAAATGTTGCCTGTGTGTCATGACATCAGTATTCAACTAATCATATGGAAACATATGATTGTGAGATCTTAACTTTAAAGTCAGGGGTTTTTGGGAGGCATTATGAATCGTGAATGGCCAGGTTGAACCATGATTCCTGGGCTGCTGGGCTGATGAAACGGGGTTCAGGTCCCACAGATGCCCAACTTCAGGCTGTTGTCAAGGAAACGTTGGTTTTGTGGTTGTTGTGTACAGCTGATGACCTTGATGCTATCCCCCTTTCTTCCCCCTCCAGTCTTTCTCCCGGTCAAAACCTGAGCTCTGGCTAGCTATGAGGACAATGTCCACTCTTGGGTTTTTTTTACTCTCATCTCCGGTGCTACCTTGTTGTCTTCAGGTTCTTACCTTCTTCCGGGGATGGCCAGCCTCAGTAGATTACACAATAAAACTGTTTCTAATTCATTCTACCTGACTGCCAGAGGCACTGCTCAACACTAAATATTATGCGTTTCACATACTTGCGAGTCGAGGATTGATTGATGGAAGCCCCATCATCCTGAAATCTGCACCTTGTTGCTTATAGTCCACAGCTAATCAAGTCAAGGGACAGAGATTTGTGTTGTGTAGGTGCTTAATTAGCTGGCGGCTCTTCACTACGAGCCTCGTTAAGCCTCGTACGTTTTCAGTCTCCATAGGCTGCGACTGGCCAAGTCCAGCTACCCATGCCTTTCCTTTCCTGACTGAGCAATGTTTTTGTCAAGACAAAGGGGGGAGTTGAGTCAATGGGCCAGCAGGCCGCTTTATGCGCACACAGCAATATAAATTCGGCCCGATCTTCATGGCTGCTGTTTGGCGTAGATGTGATTGTGTGCCCTCACAACTACTGAATAGTCTTCAATTCCTGGAGGTTTTACCCTTCCACATATTGCACACAGCAGACCTTCTCAAGGCGTTTGTGCCAAATGCGGAAAATGCGTTCACATCCATAGAGGTAAAAGGATGCATAGTTCCACATACCAGTGGCACATGTTGTGTTTTGCATTCAAGGATCATTCCTATCAATTCAAAGTGTATTTGGCCTCTTTTTGGCCCCTTTGGTCTTCATAACGTGCATGTTGGCAGCCCTGTGCCTGGCACAAGCCAAAGGCACATGAATCCTTGCATCCCTGGAGGACTGGCTAATTGTGCAGTGCAAGACACAGCAGATTTGATTCTCGATGTGACCCAGCAGTGTTCATCGGTATGACAGAAGGACAGAAGGCTGACATACAGTCTCTTCCTCAGGCTGACAGGCATGATCCAAGGCGACACAGGCAGAAGATGGTCAAAGTGTCTTCAGCGGTGGAGGAACTGGACCTATCTAACTAGGGCTCAATCCTGTCACATCGGGAGGTGATGCCTCCCCCTCCAAATGGGCGCCAGTTAGGCAGCTGGAGAAGCTGGAGCTCATACTTGCGCTGGAACTTTGCTGCTGTGTATTTGGTGGTCAAATATCTTCTGCCATTCCTAAAGAGCAGGCACATTCTCATAGCTCCTGCCACAGCATGTTTTAACCAATACCTTCAGCCGGATCTCAAGGAGGTTTGGCGCTTGATTCCTCATGACCTCGTTGGTAATAGCCCATCCAGTGTTGAGCAATGCCTCTGCAGCCAAGAAGCATGAATTAGAACCACAGTTACTGTAACTGTGATTTTTTTTTTTTACTCCTGTCTTCCTCTCTCCTCCAGATTAATTTCAGGTGTAAACCATCTTTCAGAGAATCAGGCTCTAGGAACATTCGGGAGGTACGTTCTGGAAATGTATCTTTGTTATTATCATCATTATTATTATTATTATTATTATTATTTGCTATTGACTTTTGGCTTGGGAAATTAAGATTGTGTGTGTGTGTGTGTGTGTGTGTGTGTGTGTGTGTGTGTGTGTCCAGCCCATTGTGGTGCGTCACCATTGGGTGCATCGGAGGCGTCAAGAAGGGAAATGTAAACAATGTGGGAAGGTGAGGAGTATTAGAAGAGAGTATCAGAACAAGTCCAAGTTGCAATAAATGGACATTTAATGCAAAAGGACAGTGCAAGTCATATAGTTATGCACCTTACACCTTACATGCATTTTTAAATACATTCAGTGTCTATGAATGTTTACTGGGAGAGACATGAAATTCCTTCTTGTTCGTCTGTCCAGGGCTTCCAGCAGAAGTTTGCTTTCCACAGCAAGGAGATTGTTGCCATCAGCTGCTCCTGGTGCAAACAGGCTGTGAGTAGTTTGAACCAGGGGCTGATACATATGCTGGAAATATCAGATTTGTTATCATATTCACGTTTAATGTTGTATTTTCCTCCATAGTACCACAACAAGGTGTCCTGCTTCATGCTGCAGCAGATTGAGGAGGCTTGTCCAGTAGGAGCTCACGCTGCTCTCATAGTCCCGCCTACGTGGATCATACGAGTCCGACGCCATCAGGTAACATAGCTGTCAATCATTCTGGGGTCGTCTGTCAGAGGTCCTTCTCACTGGAGATATGCCATACTTTTACTTTCTTTATGAGAAAAGGGAGCACCTCCTTTCCTCTTCTCCTCACCTCCCCATCGAATCAACAGGAAATCAAAGGAACTGCACTCTATGTCTCTTTCTATGTCTCTCTCTCTCTCTCTCTCTCTCTCCAGTCGTCTATGAAGTCCAGTAAGAAGAAGAAGAGAACGTCGTTTAAAAGGAAAAGCAGCAAGAAAGGAGCTGAGGTTGGTCCAACGGCATATATGATCCTTCCTGTGCAACCGTACCATACATGGTGGTCTCTCTGTGCCGCTTCCTGTGCCGAGCTGAGAATAGTCCAATCAAATGTTCCTCTATTGTAAATTTCTGTATTTGTTGAGGTGGATTCTGATGGATTTTGAGGCTGCAATATTAAAAAATAAAAAAAATAAAAAAATGCTACCCATACTTAGCTTAGCATTCCAGCATTTGCCCCTTTGTGACCTGAGGATGACGCAACATCTGTGGCTTTTAGTAAAATGTATTTTTAAAATGTGTAATATCTTCACCACGTGTCATTTCTACTTCTGTCATTTCCCCCGTTTTAAGAAAAGAACGACCGGTAAAAATGAACGGGATGTTTTGATCCCATTTGCAGTAGGCAGGAATAACGATAAGGATCTGGAAAGAATCCGAAAGCCCCCGAAACGACGACAAAACTAGTCGGACTAGTTGGTTTGGATTTTAGTTTCAGCTGTCAGACTGAACAAAGTCAACATTCCTGCACTCAAATACAATTTTTGCAAACATTCTTATCAGTGGTAGTTTTACATTTTGTATTCTATGACATTGCAGATAAAGAAAATAAATAAAGTAAATAATAATAGTCTTTCTTTTCTTTCATATCCAAAAATAGTAGGTAGTTGCAGTTACCTACATCTCAAAATGAAAAAAAAAGAAGATAAAATACCTTTTGAGAGAGGAGCTTTGCTGTAGTTCTATTTCTTCTAATGTGAAGTATCTGATAACTCGTAAAACACTTTCAATGTGGCTCCCGTAACACCGGTGACAGCCCATTTGAAACTCAATGTTGTTTTTGCTGGATATTGAAATGTTTTTTTGACTGGCACTGCAAAGCCGGGTTGAGCTGTCAGCGCTGTAGAGCATCCCGAACAGATCCCCCTTCTTCTTCTTCTTCTCTGACAGGAAGGAAGGCTGTGGAAGCCGTTTCTAATCCGGCCCATCCCGTCGCCGCTGATGAAACCTCTGCTGGTGTTCGTCAACCCCAAGAGTGGAGGAAACCAGGTAGCCAGCAGCCAGTCAAACAGCCAGACAGTTAGTAAACCAGTCAGTCAGTCAAGTCAGTAAACCGGTTCTGGTTCTGGGTTGGCTTAGTTGGTTTCAAGTCTTCTAACTGTCCGTCTGTCTCTGTCAGGGCGCTAAGATCCTCCAGTCCTTTATGTGGTACCTGAACCCTAGACAGGTGTTTGACCTGAGCCAAGGGGGGCCTAAGGAGGGGTAGGACACACACACACACACACACACACAATAAATGACTAGTACTGATATTAGATAGCTGTGATTGGTTTTATCAATGATGATGGTGATGATGGTGATGATGATTTTGTGTGTGTGTCTCCTAGCCTGGAACTGTATCGTAAAGTCCACAACCTGAGGATTCTGGCCTGCGGGGGAGATGGGACAGTGAGTAGTAACACGCACACACACACACACACGCACACACACACACATACACACACACACGGATAGATGACTGGATATAAAGGTGGGTCAAATCCCCACCTTAATGTCTCTAACTGAGTGTCTCTCTGACTGTGTGTGTGTGTGTGTGTGTATCTAGGTGGGTTGGATCCTATCTTGTCTTGATGAACTGGCATTGAACCCTCAACCTCCCGTTGCCGTGTTGCCACTGGGGACAGGAAACGACCTCGCCAGGACACTCAACTGGGGAGGGGTAGGCACAGACACACACACACACACACACACACACACACACACACACACCTGAATGGTATAAATAGATATGGATCATCCAATTACCTGCCTCTTGGAGAGCTGAGCGACTGCTGGCTGATTTCCATCTGTGAGAGTAAAGAGGAATCTAACAGACTGTAAATAGACATGGGACGTGTTCAAATACTATATTATAAATAATGTTTTATAGACGGTGGCCACAATAAGAGAAACACTTCAGAGCAGTTTGTAGTGGCATATTCTTCTAAATCTACTTCCCATAAAGGTTCAGTCCTGTTTAGATCTGCTGGTTGAGGCCGTGGAAGGAGTTCGACTTCCTCCTGTTCATGAAACCAGTGTGTATAGGGGTGTTATCATCTAGGAATAAGGGAACAACATGAGGGAACAGTGTTAGCACCCTAGGGTGGTCCTGGTCTTGTAAATTTTCTTGTCTGTTATACAACAAATCAGACCTAATGACTCCCAGTAGATGGTGCCATACCATTATAGATCCACCATCATGTTGTAACCTCTCTTTGCAGTTTGTCTGTGTTTTGGCATATGTTGTCACGATTTTCCAGATGGTTCCTATTGACACGTTAAATTATTCTTTTATGACCGCCATGACTATTCCTATGCTTCGGTAGGTAGTCGCCTCATGTTGCTTTGAAATCTCACCTATAAAAGTGTCAGCCCTCTTTTAAAGCTCACACATACACTTTTTCACGTGGTGTTTCCATTATTCCACTCTGTACATGTGTTATAGTTATGTTATATATTTGTATATGCACTATATGTGTGTATATGTGTGTATTCTAGGGCTATACAGATGAACCGGTGTCTAAGATCCTGTCCCATGTTGAGGACGGAGCTGTTGTCCAACTAGACAGATGGAATCTGCAGGTTGAACCAAACAACGCAGGGGCTGAACAGGATGAACAGCAAACTGACAAGGTTGGCACACACACACACACACACACACACACACACAGGAAAAATCCACCCTAAAACCCACAAAATAAACAGCTATTGTTGATGTACCTTGTATTTCTGGGTCCCATTTTGTTGATGAATTGGACAGACGTTGATATGTCCAGCGTCTCATCCTGTGGGCTTCAGAGAGAGGAGTTTTAAGAAATGAGTTTTAAAGCGTCTTATGTTATTTCGTGGCTTCAGGCCTGAATTCTCCCTGCGTGATCGAACTCGCAGGGAGAATTCAGGAGTGAGGAACAGGCTTTAACTCGCATGCCTTTGATCGGAGGTTAAAAAATTCAGTCACAAGATTCTTTTGCTTTAACCCGTTTCAGAGGCTTTTCCATTCTTCAAAGAATACAATTCTGGAGGAAACACTGAATACTTGTATTTTTCTGTGTGTTTTTGTTATGAAAATGGAAACATATATAGATATTGAATATCAGCAAAGAAATATTGGCGATCTATAGCGTCTGTCCAAAAAATATCGGTATCGGCCTTCAAAAACCCTAGAAAGCAGTCATGGTGCTGTAAGGTGCGTCCACCTACATTATGTTAAACAACTACTCAGTTTCACTATCTTGTCAACAGTATAGTCATGTGAAGTTAACAATAGTATTTTGTATGCTCGCAGCTTCCTCTAGATGTGTTCAACAACTACTTCAGTCTCGGGTTCGATGCCCATGTGACCCTGGAGTTCCACGAGTCCAGAGGTACAGTCACGACGATCGCACTTGGGAAACGCAGCCTTTCTGTTTCATTTCTTTCATTGCTGTCAAGTGTTTTTGTTCATTTTCTCTCACTCTGTCGTTCTTTTAGAAGCCAACCCGGAGAAGTTCAACAGTCGTTTTAAGAACAAGATGTTCTACGCCGGGGTGAGTGCACCTCTGATTTCAAAGGATCCAGGTTAAGGCGGATTGTTGTCCCTTTTCGTGATCACATCTGTGTTGGCTGGATGTATAACTGTCAAATGCGTAGTGTCACAGCGTTAAGGTGACTATGAATAGGTGAGGAGGTGTTATGGGGGTCCCTATAATCACATCATTCAGTCTTTCAAAATTGCTCAATTCAGCCATGCGGCGGCGAGATCCTACATGCATGACGCCAAAAGGACAGTAGTTGAACAGCTTGCAGCTCATTGTCTCCACTGCTAAGGCGTGTACTATGTAACTGCAGCATTTGGTTTGAAGCTGGTCCAGGACCTTTGTTGTAGACCATGTCAACAATGGTCTAATAAAGGCAAAAATGATGCTGTTTGAGTGGTGGTTGACATGGATGTATGTTTTTTCAGGCATTTTGCTTCTTTTTGTTTTGCCTTCCTTTCCTCTTCCAGCATCTGTACACCACTCTGGCAGAGCGGCGTCCTCCAGGTCTGTTGGTTTCAGGTGTTTTCGGCTGGTCCTTATAGCGCTTCTTTGGTCCCCCAGCAGACCCGTTTGCCAAGAGGTAGTTGGCCATGCGAGACCCTCAGGCGTTCCTGGGGCATGCTGACCATATGTTCAGACAGGAAGCGTATTGAAACGTGTTGTGCCAGGTGCCTGGATAGAACCCTACGTGAAGATGGCTGGCTTTTGCTTTACTGGATCAGGCGAATTGCTTTCTGAAAAACCTCAGCTGGAGTGATTACCTCTTCGCCACCTCGCCCTATTCACCTACTTCCATTCACTTTGCATGCATTCGTGCAGCCTGGATTTGTTTTTCATTTTGTCTGAACGTAGGGTGATGACATGCCCAGTCCAGCATAGTTGGTGTTGCGTGACCATGGCCTCCATACTTTTGCAATTAGTCTAAGTGTTACCGTATGCGGCATGTGGTCACAACAGTTGATTTCTAGGATGCGCTGCAGGCATCCTATATGACTCAGCTTTGGGAGCTGTAAAGAAGTGCAGTGAGACAGACAGACAGGCGGCAACTGTGGTGCGGTGAGAGATTCTTGTTTGGGAAGACCCTGTAGGCTTTTTGCTTGAACATGTTTTGAATTTCACGGTAAGTGTTGCAGTTCCCTGGGAGAATACTGCTCAGCTGCCTGTCTGTCTCCAATGCAGACGGCGTTCTCCGATTTTCTGATGGGAAGTTCCAAAGACCTGTCCAAGCATATCAAAGTAGTGGTGAGTACCTGTCAATCAACCAGCCAGTCAATTAACCAATGAATGAAGTCAGTGAGTCACTCTGTCTGTCTGTCTGTCTGTCTGTCTGTCTGTCTGTCTGTCTGTCTGTCTGTCTGTGTCTCTCCAGTGTGATGGGACAGATTTAACATCGAAGGTTCAGGACTTGAAGCTCCAGTGTCTGGTCTTCCTCAACATCCCCAGGTTAGTAAAAGAACAAGTAATGGTGCTGCTACTACTACTGCTACTTCTACTACTTCTACTGCTTCTTCTACTACTATGAACTTCTACTGATACTTCTACTACTTCTACTACCTTCTACTTCTACTGCTACTGTCTTCTACTTCTAATACTACTACTGTGTCTTTTATTGTTCAGGAGGACAAATCACTACTTGAGTGTGCAAACTTGAGATGGTACTGAATGTGTTTCCTCCTGAACTGGTGCTTGCGTTTTTCTATTTACTTCCTAATAAGTTAAATCGGCTGCTGTAGGGCTGAAACAAAAACCTGCAGACTCAACGCATGTTTTGAGACCACTCCTCTACACCAATGACTGAACTTGTGGTGATGCATGTGTTTCCAGGTACTGTGCAGGCACTACACCATGGGGAAACCCCAGCGAACATCATGACTTCGAACCTCAGCGTCATGATGATGGATACATTGAGGTCATCGGATTCACAATGACATCACTGGTATGGAACCTGTGCTGTACTGTGGTAACCAGGTTAACTATGGGCGGCTAGCATGGCAGCTAAGCTATCCAAATGTACCATTCTAGGATAGGGTGATATTAGTTTCTTCATATCACTGTATTTTCCCCGTATTTGAACCCGACTTCAAGAACTGCTAAACAGCTGCAGTGAACCTTGAACATCCATTACCTTGAACATTTTCAAATACCTTGCTATACGATTATATCGGGACACTATTGAACCTACTGATAGTATTCAGTTCAGCTGTGTTTGTAGTAGTGTGGCAACCTCTTACATTGACATACACTCACTAAAAATGTGGTTTGCATGAGCAATAATCCTAGGGAGACCTTTTTAGTGCTATGGGGGCCTTTTTGGTGACTGTTTGTGCTATGTGGAACACATCTGCTAAGCCGGAAATGTGTAACACATTCAGAATATTTCATAATGCCCCCATGAATTAGAATTTGACATAAACGTTAGAGTTTAACATGAAAAAATAAACTTTAATAACTTTATTTCCCTGAGGGGAAATTAGTCATGGATAGAACACATAAATACATAAAAAACACAAGTTCTGTTGACAAGATTTCATGCGTCTCACGTTAGCAAAGTTGTTGCATAGCAGATTTTCAAAATAAAAGTACTGTGGGCCAACATGATTTTCAACTTAAAAATGGCTGTAGAATGAGCAAAAGATGCAACAAGGGAAGTAGTTGAAAAGTACAGTACTCACTAAAGTCATTAGGTATACAGTTTAGTAACTAGAACAAAGTAATGCATATTTGTTCTGTGAGACACTGTTAAGAGTCTGTCTGTCTGTCTGTCTGTCTGTAGGCTACCCTCCAGGTTGGTGGTCATGGAGAGAGGTTGAACCAGTGCAGAGAAGTCACCCTCACCACCACAAAACCTCTTCCAGTACAGGTGCAGTATACTGGTTAGACTGGCCTGATCACACTCCACTCTTTTTGGTAACATCTGGTCACTTAGTCCCCCTCTCCGACCTTTAGACAACTGCCACCCCCATTTGATTGATTTGATTGACTATATTTGCAGGTGGATGGTGAACCATGTAGACTAGCTCCCTCTGTCATCCACATCAGCCTCAGAAACCAGGCCAACATGGTTCAGAAAACGAAACGACGGACCTCACTGCCACACCTTAACGAGTGAGTTACACACACACACACACACACACACACACACACACACACACACACACACACGACTGGTTCCCAACACTTCAGCCAGCTTACTGACCCTTCTATTAAATCATTGTCATTGCCCCCCCTCCCTTTCCCTTTCTGTCTGTCTCCGTCTATGTCTCTCAGCCAGCAGCCAGTTCCTGAGAGATTGCGGATCAGAGTCAGCAGGATTAGCATGACTGACTATGAGGCTCTGCATTATGACAAGGACAAACTGCGACAAGCATGTACGGCAACACACACACACACACACATACACAGATACAGATAATGTATTATCTTCTAAATCTATCTTCACCATTATGGGACAAAAATATTTTATAATGTTTTGTATTATTTTGTAATATTTTGTAAATTGATTTTTTTTAATGAAGAAAGAGAGAAAACAGCCTTGGCATTATTGGCACCCTTTTCTAATACAGCCTTTGGCAATGACGACTGCTTCCAAAATGTTCTTATGAGCATCAATGACCTCCATCTATCCACCCATCCATCCATTTTCTAGCTGCTTATCCGGGTCAGGGTCGGGGTGGTAATAGGGCAAGCAGAGCAGATGTCCTCTTCCCCAGCTACTTTCTCCAGCTCCCAGCTAGAGGAAGTTCCTGGCCTGGGACATGAGGAGGGATCAAAAACCTCCCTGCACTTTTCTGCTGGCTGTTTCTCACACTCTTGAGAAGCAACTCACTGCAGTTCTTCAATGTTCAAAGGATTCCTTTGAGCAATTGCAGATTTCAGGTCTCGCCATAGGTTCTCAAAGGGAATGAGATCATGACTGACCACTGGCCACTCCAGAGCAGTTCATTGTTTTCTCTTGAAAACATCCGTTCCTGGGTTCTTGTAGATGTGTGTTTTGGGTCATTGTCCTGCTGGATGACCCATGACCTTTGATGGACACCCAGTTTTCTGACACATTTTGCTCCAAAAGGCCTTGGAGTTCAGAGTTATTTTCTTAAAAAGCTTAGTTTTGTTGTCTGTACACAATGCGCTGACCTGTATTGTCAAAAAGCTCTCATGGTTGGTTGGTTTTATCAGTCCATAGAACTGATAAAGGAGGATTTGGATTTGTCTTGGTGGCTTTTGGCAAGGGTCTTGACAAGGGTCAATCGGGCCTTCTTGTGTTCCTCTTTCAGTGTTTGGTTCAGTGTCTTGTGTATAGTACAGGCTAAAACGATTCAGTGTTTGAAACAAAGTGTGAAACAATTACCCCAGACATCTCAGACATTCCAGACACCTCGGGTCAGCCTTGAGGTGATTACATGTTATGCAAGGTGTTTTTTCTTCAATGCCTCACATTGACCTTTAACTACATCTGAGATACATTTTCCTCTTACAGTTCAATGAGCGGCAAAGTGATAATAGTCTGAACTGTGGAAATAGGAATGCCAAGGTCTCTGGAAACTTTGACAAATGACATATTTTTTCTTATTTTGTTTGTACTATAATTGAAATGTTTTACAATTGAAAAAACATAGCATTAAACATTCTAATGTTACAAAACCTAATGTCTACAAAACCTAACTAGGACTGCAAGCAATAGTTAACGGGGCTGGCCTGATATACTGTAAGAAGAAAAAGAAGAGTTTTAAAGATAAAATTAGTCTGTAGATGCTGTGTAGAAAGTTTGGTGTCATTTGAACGTCAAGTGTGGGCGGAGTTAGGTTGAATAAGTTTTACTAATTAAACTGTAGTTTTTTATAGAGTGATTGACTTCATAATTGACCATAAAGCAAAGATTCTTCACATATTGATGGATGGATTGTGACTAGAAGGATGTAGGATATAGCACTGATTTATTGCAGATTTTTAAAGTGTTTTAGATTATATTGATTGCACCATGAGGACAATTGGCTCCATACTGTAGTGGGTGTCGTTTGGCATGGGAGTGGACCCAAGTGCAACGTTTTGTCCATTTTCATCCATGAGAAGGAGGTTTTGGTAATAATAATGATGATAATAATAATAATAATAATAATACATAGAAATACAAGAAGGATAGATGAAATCAACATCTCTGCTCTTTCTCTGCTCTCTCTGCATCTCTGCTCTTATCGCTGCTCTTTTATATATTACAATACTGCGCTTTAAGCGTCCCTCTATCACTGCTCTTTATGTATTGCACTATCGTTTTTATATTGATTTATACTGATTTTACTGAATTTATCTATTTTACTGTCTATTTTATATCTATTTTACTGTGAAGCACTTTGGGCTGCAACTCTTGTATGAAAGGTGCTATACAAATAAAGATTATTATTATTATTATCTAATTCATAACATAGTCATAAACACTTTATGAAGACTTAAAAGATAAATGGGGATCACTTAAGGTTTTAGTGGGATACGTGTTGTGGATATGTGTTCAACGGAGACCAAGAATGTTTGTCAGACTTAAAATTGAGGCCTCATTGGAATATTTAAGCTTTTCATGTTTTAAATGAGCCATAATCTCTCAGACCCAGCGAGTATGTGCTGACACTGCTTGATTTCCATTTGTAAAGGTTGAGGCGACAGCATTGAAAAGGAAATGCTATTAGATTGAGCAAGGGAGAGCATCAACCCACCTGGGGCCACTCTTTGTCATAAATATATGAATATGTCCCGAAAATGTCAAACCAAAATGAGCTCAAAGCTGGGCAAGACCAAAAACAAATAAATAAGAGTGGTTACATCAAGAACAAGTTAAATGAATAAAACAACTTTTGGAGAGGCAGAGTCTGTGAAATGCTTGGCATTGAAATAACCCATGTCTGATACACCTAGAGGTTGAATATATTCTCTCAATTGAGTGTTGGAAGACATTATTTGGGAATGTACCCTGCCAAATTGCTCCTCCCATATCTCTAAGATGATGCTTGGCCTTCATCACATATTCTAGAGACAAGCACCGTTTCTGATGGAAGTGTATACATTCCTCTGGGATGAGAAGAAAATGTTTTTTTTTAAAGGATGGATACCTGTAGTATTGTTATTCTTTATTCAGACGTGGGGAAAACAGAGAGGGAGACAGTAGGAAAGGTTGTGGTGGGATTCCATCGTCGGCCAACAGGGAACTTGCTGTATCTATGAGTGAGGGTGGAAGCAAGGAGTTGCCCATAATTGGAATCCAAAGTGGTTCCTCTAAATTGGATCCATGTCTTCAATGAGCATTTTATAATGGGGTTGTCTGTAATCCCTGTTGATTTAATGTAAGTGAAGAGATAGATAGAGACCCACTGGCCTATTTTTTTGGCTGCCCAGTAGTAGGCCCTAATTAATGAAGACGATTGTCTTTAAAATGCTGTAGAAAAGCTTTGCTTATCCTGGGTACATGCTTATTCCATAAAGAAGTATTTCTGCATTCATCCACTAGTTGAAATGACTTGGAGATAAAAACAGGGACTGTATGAAATAAAAACAAGAATGTAGGCATAATTGCCATCTTGACTGAATTGATTCTCCCTTTCCAATGATAAGTGGAGACCAACCACTAAGGGAATAGAAATATCAGGACAGGTACATTATGAAGTTGTTTGCATAGAGGGAATGTTTGGGTCTGCCTCCTCCAGTAAGGGTGCCTCTAAGGGTCATTGCTAATGGTTTAATGGCAGTATCGAATAGGAGTGGATATCGTGGGCATTCCAGCCATTTCTGTGTGTAGGAGGAATTATTCAGATACCTGCTACATGCTACCTGCTACCTAGAGTTTTCTTGATTGGAGGGCATGTGGTGGTATATATGGTGCAATGAGATCTGCTAAATAAGACGGTGCCAGCTCATGTAATATTTTATATTGGTAGAAGCACCTCCAAGTCGCATCTGGTATGAATTGGGAGCCAGTTAAGGTGTTATGTGATCAAATGTTTTTGTTTTGGTCGGCACAGCATGGTACAACCATGTGGCTTGTAGCATGCCAAGACCAAATTTCAAAATATGAATGTTATGCAGATCAATCAAATCCAAGAAACCCAATGCATAGCTTAATCAAGTACAACATTATGGCCTTGTATATTAGGATTTGCATTTGGTCTATTTGGAAATTTGGTCTTGGAGATCTCATGGAGAATGGCACTTGCACACTTGGGTGAATGGTGGACATGGACTTTTCTGTTTCGTATCTGTTTCATATATATACTCAAGGAGGAATCCATCGTATCCAATGCCGTCTCAAGATGCAAGTAAATGCACATGAATGACAATAGCATCTTACGGATGTTCAGGCTAAACTGGGACCAGAGCACAGACTGGTGTTGAACCAGAGCTGCATGGTAATTAGAAAGATGAGCAGATGGCGAGAAGTTGCTGAGGATTTTCAGTTGAGTTTTTCCAACTTGCATTTAAGTTACTCTTCTTGACTCCTCTGACTTGTTGATGTAGTGTGTGTGTGTATGTGTGTTCACATGAAAGGGAAAAACAGCAGTGAAGCTCAGTGTGAAACTTCACTTAGCTTGAGGCTAGCTAGTACTGTCTATCTGTGTGTGTGTATCTGCAGTCACTGGCCTTGATGTCTTTGATTAACACACACACAGACGAGCACACACACTGTGCCAAGTGCTTGTTATGCTGTTGTTTTAAGAACATGTAGAAAATGTCTCTCTCGCTCTCTCCCTTGTTCTCCAGCACAATTATAGTTACTGGCTTCACAAACCAGAAGACACACAAACACACACACAGTTAATTGGACATGTCTGAGTTTTCATGTCAGTTCAGATTTTCGCCAAAGGGTGGTGCTGTTACCACTGTCAATAAATGTGCAAAATGATTCACTGTGTGTGTGTGTGTGTGTGTGTGTGTAGAGGTGTGTTCTCTTTTTTCTATGTCTGTTTTGCATAATATTGGTATGTACAGGTGATGTCTGATCTTAATTATGGAGATTTTCATTGTACTATGGCAATCCTAGAGAGAAAATATAGGCTACACATAACTAATAACTTTTAATATTGTGTGTTCTTGCTTTTTTGATTTGATTTTTTTGAATCAACTCAATCTCTCTCTCTCTCTCTCTCTCTCTAAACATTATGTGTTGCCAAACCCCTAAGAATCTAAGGAGACCTCAGAGGATGAAGTCATTTCAAAAAGATTTGGTTTCCAGTCCACATCAGTCCACTGAGACAAATAATATACACATGGAGAGAATTTAACATGACAGAGACTCTGACTAGAAGTGGGCGTCCCTCTAAAATATCACCAGGAGCCAAAAATATTGAAACTAGTAAAAAACAACCCAAGAATAACATCCAGAGATCTACAAGCCTCCATCGCTGCATCTGATGTCGTTGTGCATCCGTCAACAATAAGAATACTGAATAGAAATGGTTTTCATGCAAGGGTAGCCAGGAAGAACCTCTACTGTCTAAAACGAACAAAACTGTCTGTCTTCAGTTTGCCAGAGACGATCTGGACAAACCTGAAGATTTCTGGAAGTCTGTTCTGTGGACAGATGAGTCCAGAATTTAACTGTTTGGCGACAGCCCAAAACTGCCCACCACCAAAATAACCTTCCCCCTACGGTCAGTCAAGCATGGTGGTGGAGTGTCATGGTCTGGGGCTGTTTTTCTTCCTCTGGACCTGGAAGACTCAACATCATTAAGGGAACCATGAATTCTGAGGATACCAGAGAATTCCAGGCCCTCAGTCAGTTTAGTATTTTGGATTGGCCAAGTCCTGACCTAAATCCAACTGAGATGCTGTGTCAGGACCTGAAGCAGCTGTTCATGTGAGACAGACCTCAAACCTCACTTAGTTGGCAGAGTTCTGTAAGGAGGAGTGGGAGAAAAGTGGGAGATGAAGAGACTGATCAGTGGCTCTAGGAGACGTTTACTCATCGCTGCTAAGAAGTTATTGATTGAAGTTCACATATTTTTGCACACAGGGATATCTGCGTTTTTGTTAAATAAACCAGCTTTGTTAAATAAAACAATGAAAGTATATCATTGTGCATGTTCTTTAGATAGGATGTCCTCAATAAGATTTGAGGTTTAATAAGGATTTTATGAAGTTACTAATGACCAATAATGACCACCCCATGCAGGGTTCACAAACTTTCAAGCATGACTTTATAATGTTATATGAAAGTTCAGTGTTCATCGCTGGGGAACGGCTCTTTAAAGTTGGGCCTCATAAGACTCAGTGTGTTTCACATCTTATTGAAGAGCAACATCTGATCTTCACAAATCCTTAGAAAGTAGAGACATCTTTGATATGCTGTTTTAATAAAAAGTTTTGAGGGAACTTCTGTGGGAAAGCACAGAAGCTCAAAGACATGAATAGTGCGGCACTATTATGGTTAGTTAATATAGCTTTAAAACAAAAAAAGACATCCGTAATGATGAGGTGCTGGCTGACAGGAACACAGTTGAATGAAGAAGATGGATGGATGGATGGATGGATAGATGGATAGATGAGCCCAATGAGAGAGGCGGTTAAATAATACACAGCAGATGTCAAAGAATTGGATGGTGGTTAAATGGTTAAAAAGCTTATATAAGAAATTCAAGAATTTCTCAGCACATCAACAGGTAGCCCATCGTAGCCAGAAGCTTTACCTTTGTTTGCTGTTTGCAAAGCTTTCAAAACTTCTGATTCATTGATATACAGGTTCAGAGGGAGTCAGAAACACTGACTCCGTTTGAGTTCTGAGAACGATCCTGGGGGCTGACTGAAGCTGGCTGGAAAACACATTTTTTACCAGCTTACTCAAAACACTGTTTGTCAGTTAAATGAGACCCAGCACCTGCCGGGGGATATGTTGGCTGCATTCCCTGACAACTCGGCGCTGATTCACAGGTCCCGAGTTCATGAAGTGTTCCGCTGCTGCAGTCTCCAGCGGCGTCTTTTAGACACGCCAGGTCAAACCGCCTCTGAGCATCCCCTCATTGCTGCTTTCGCTGACGCCTTTGCAGGGCCAGGTGGGCAGGGACGCCCATTCCTTCAGGTTCTTCCACCGTGAAGGGTGTTCATCTGTCCACCAGACCTTTTTAGGCCTTTTATTTTTACATCGGCCAGCTCGAATCCCTGTGAGGGATATGTTGCCGCATCTCCTCCACTGTCACAGAATTGTGTATTAGTCCAAAGTGACTTGGCAGCTGCTGAAGCTTCTAGCTGTGCGACACGGTCCCTCAGAGCTGCTTGATGTGTCATTAGATATAAAATTGTGTAAAAAGAGACCCTCTCCCCGTCCTCCTGGTTGGAAGGCTGTAGTTTGAAGAACGTAGCCACACATGTCTACAACCAACATTTCGTTTCAACAGGCAAACCGTCCTCATCAGGGTAATCCAATTGAACATACATGTTACCCTGCTGGTTTCAAAGGGCACAACGCCGGTGTATGCCATCAAGACGAAATGCTTTCCAGCCATGCACAAAGTGACTGCTTTGAATATTGTCAATGGGATATTGAATGTCATTGTCAGGGGCTCGCTGAGCGCCAAAACACAATAGTGGAACCCACATGACTTCTCGAACTAGTTTTTCCCATTTTAATGCTAGTTAGTTTTACAATTGCTTATATATTATACCTGCTAATGTTTTGTGTGAGAGGCCACTTTATCTAGGTGAACCACTTACGGACCAGTAGGAGTGACACATTCTTTAATAACGACCCAGTCTCAACACTAACGGGTATAAAACTGCATATGAAAGATTTTGTAACGATAAACACATTTCTTCAGAGCACTGCTACACCCCCTTTGATCAAACAAAACCAAAGCCATGCTGGAAACCAGTTTCAGCACGTAGACTGGTGACACACAGATGGCCTCATTAATCATTAAGGATTTCATTTAAAAAAGGCATTTTCTCACTAATTTGCGGTATACTTTTGCAAAGAACCCCTTACTGTGCCTCGGGCGTCACCTCCGGCCAATCTTTAGATGTTCTCCCTTTTCCTACACTGCCTTTGGCTTTAGCTTCATTCATGCCGGAACAGCACCCTCTTCCTGTCTTGTGCCGTAAAGCAATCCAGCAGATTTCCCCCCTTAATCCTTCCTGGTTGCACACAATACAAAATGCAGCGTAGAGGCCAGTAGAGATTGCCAATCTAATCTGGAATGGTCTCATTTGTTTGTGGCAATTGTAATCATGTCTCAAAATGACTGTGGTAATGATTTATTGATGATGCACGTCGCACCTTTTAAATATCAGCTGACATGTTGCTGTTGTAGTATCAGTAGATATCAAAGTGCTGTTGGATAATTGCCTTGTTCTTCTGCATCTCCAGCCATTCCTGTGGGGCTGATAGTGGTTCCTGGTGACAGCGATCTGGAAACCTGCAGAGAACACATCCAACGACTGCAGGAGGTAAGCAGGAGAGAGGAGGAGGAGGAAGGAGAGGGGGAGGTATGGGTGAAAAGGGCATGGTTCTTCATCACTGGAAGGGAAAGAGCATGGCAGCAACACAACTAAACAAACTAAGCAACTAAGTGTGTGTGTGTGTTGGATCTGGGGTTGATGATGTTGGGACCACTCTTCCTCTACTCTCCTCTTCCTTTCCTCTCCTCACTTACATCTTCCTCTCTAGGACTTCTGCTCTGTCCACCCCTCGTTCAGATGCTTGGCACTACAGGTTGGTAGTTTGACACCGGGGTTGGTAGTTGTGGTTTCTGTTTGGCTCGGGGGGCACACGGGGGAACTAAGAGCTAGAAGCACCTTTTTAAAGCAACACATCACTTTGGTACAA
This sequence comes from Hoplostethus atlanticus, assembly GCA_034670405.1. Classification (NCBI taxonomy): domain Eukaryota; kingdom Metazoa; phylum Chordata; class Actinopteri; order Trachichthyiformes; family Trachichthyidae; genus Hoplostethus; species Hoplostethus atlanticus. The sequence continues at coordinate 1,106,589 of JAXDDX010000081.1, read as the reverse complement.
CATTTTCTAGGCTGACCCAGTGGGAGTTGATTAGCTTAGCACTTAACGAACACATCTTACAAGAAAAGCTGGCGTTTCGGTTGCTGCGTTACCTTACATTCAGACAGATTGAGTCAGCATTCAACCTGAGTGAGAAATTGGGCTGACGTAGTAGACAGGCTCTTTCAAGACAAGCATTACCATCTCTGCACCGAAGCCGTCTGTCTCACCATACTTCCTTATTGCTGCCAAAGCTGGGTCACCACATGCGTGAGCCTGAGCGCTTCCATATGGGCTGTCTGCAGCACACAGAGCCTCAAACTCTTAATAGTAGTTGCCTTCTAAGACTTCAAAACTGCAAAAAGTATCGAGGCTGCTGTCGTGCAACACAAACATGTTATCCCCCTGCATCCAGACAGAATGCAACAAATGTTTTGACATGGTGCAAATACATATAAAGACAATGGAAGAAGACAAGATGAAGTGAAAAATTCGATTGCGTCGGACGACATTTTTCGGGAGATTGGCCCGACGCAGTGAAGTGAAAGCCAGTCAGCTTCAAGCAGGACTACTGTTCTGTAAATCCACCTAGTATTAATAAATAAGTATTACTAGTGAGGAAAAATGTCCATTAGGTATTTGTTTCTAAAAGCTAGATTGCCCAAAGTAGACATTCGCGATGCTGTCAAAGGAACGGGAAACAAATCTGCTCCTCTTGGGGAACAATATGACAAACCTTAACCCTGATGAAGGCTATCGCAGACGAAACGCATCGGCTTTTAACATTAAAGCTTTATCATGTCGTTCCCCCGAGAGTAGCTGAATCTTTTCATTCCTTTTGGCTCTTTTTTTCGATTCCTGCACCTTGGAGGAGCTGCGAGGTTTGCGGCAGATCCTATACCCTGTGGCGCCACTGCCGAGCCCGGTGCACAAGGATTGAAATAGAGCATGATGGCGTAATGAATCCAACTGATCGACATTGTTTCATCAAGAAAGTTGTCACGTTGCAAAGTCAAACGCTACCTGTCAGGGTGTCGGGTCAGATGTGATTTTTTCAGGCCGCTGGAAAATAAAGCCGGTACCGATTACCAGAACAGACAATGTTAGCGGTTGACTGCCGAGGAACTCCTGTACTGAGCATTTTAAATGTTCTACCAAAGTGAAATTGCTTGAAACGCACACTTGCAATACAGTATACACACACACACACGCACACACACACACACACACACACACGCAGTTATAAACAAACACACACCCACACACAGAACAGATACTGTACTGGAGGGACTACAGGTTCACAGTGGGAGTCAGTACTCCATTACACAACACACACGCACACGGATACACACACACACACACACACACACACACACACAAATAACTGTTTTAAACATCCAAACACCAAGAATGAAAAATAAAAAATGTTTTAATTTAGCTTGATCTTGTCACGGCGACTTCAGTACCAAAACCACTGAATGTGAATCCCCCGTCTTAACATTTGGCTTTACGCAGAAAGCAGGAAATGTATGAGGTCAGAGCAGTAAAATGTTTTAATAAACGCTTCTGTTGTACAGTTGACAATAAATGTGATGAAATCCAACCAGCGATGATAGCTCACTGCTACAGCTTAATCCTCAACAAAGGACTAAGCCCACTGACAACGAACTCCAACAAATAAGCCCTTTGGGGTGTTGCATGTTATCGCCCCCATGTGATGTAATCGTGGAGCCATGTGCAAAGTTTCGAGGAAAGCTGTAGTGTGATGATTTATTTAGTAGAATGCAGTAGAAGTTAATGTTATCAATAACCATATCTCCTAAAGCCACACTGATGACCCTCACTCATAATGGAAAGAGCGTTGACATACAGATTGTTTTTTCTACAATCATTGAAAAGCATGAGAGGACAGAGAGAGACTGATCGTTGTTAAAGGATATTGGGTCCCCTGAGTTAAAACGAGAAGCTTTATATGTCAAGAAAGCTTTATTATATCGATGAAAATAGCCCTCGAAACAGGCTCTAGCTAGGCGGAGCTCTCAAGCGCCGTTCTCCTTCGGAGGATGTCAGCGTTTCAAGACAGGCTCCTCGTCCTCTTCTTCAAGAGCGAGCAGAGCAGCTCTTGCTAATAAAGTAGCTTGCAAGTCATCAAATAATGTGATGCTCCCGCGTGCCCTTTGATCTCCTGCTCTCCGGTACCAGCCATGCTCACAGCTACGCTACACTGCATTTTGTTCAGGAGGGGAAAAAAAAGCGCCCTATCTGATCACGCCCTTAAACGGTCTTGGCAGGTTTGTTGGATCGTAGGTGAAGCGCAGGCCTGCCTCTCCACTGTAAGTCCGTGTAAAGTGTTGGCGTGAGCATAGAGGTCTGCCGAGGTCTCGGTCTGACGTTCGGTAAGCTACCGTCAGCCCTGGAACACCACACGCGCCCATACCCTGCATTTGATGTCAAAATGTTTTTTTCCTTCTGATCGAATCTGGCTTTCGTTTGATTTAATATTCTCTCTCATCTCATTGTCACAGAGGCAGAGAGAGAGAGAGAGAGACAGGGGAGGAGGAGAAAGAGAGGCACGGGGGGAAAGACAAAATATAAAAATAACGCGGAGAGACAACTGGTATCAAACAGAATAAGGCAGTCCAAAACAAAAAGGCCTCGTCTCCTTTTACCTGCAAGCGCTGAAGCCCTTCCAGTTCCTCTTCCAGTGCTGTTCATGCTCATAATGGAGGTGTTCATCATCGTCCAAACCCGTCTCTGATTGGCCAACCAACACCAAAGAATAGGTTTGACTGATTGGCCCTGATTAAGATTACCAATCTAAGATGAACTTTATTGGGCCCCGAGGGAATATTGGGTCTTTGCAGCAGCACAGATGCAGATCAAAATGCAGCAAATAAAAAATACCGAAGATTAAAAAACGATCTTCATCATACTGATACAGGGTTCCTTCTGGCGGGAAGGAATTCCTCCTCCCGACAGTTTTTCAGGCGAACAGATGTTTGAGGTTTACAGATTTATAAATGTTCAGCTACAGGTTACAGGTAGAGGAAGAAAACGGGTTCTCCTCTGGCTCAGCCCAGTAATAATCTGATGTGAATTATTAAACCTGCTGCCTCAGCAAACTGTGGAAGTGATGGTAGCAGTGGGATATACATGGAAAACACGTTTTTCTTCCTTGCTTGCTTTCGCTTTCTTTCTTTCACTCTTTCTTTCTTTCACTCTTTCTTTCTTTCACTCTTTCTTTCGCTCTCTTTCACTCTTTCTTTCTTTTGCACTAACCTTTCAATGACAAATTTCAATACTTACTCTCTGTATTTAGGCTATTTAGGTTTAAGAGGACCAAACCCATCCGGACATAGATAAACCAACATACACAATCACACACACTTTGAGGTGACATCACTTATTCGAGGTGCCCCAGCGATTGGAGCTGTTGAATTATTGATATAGTCAGGGGAGACGCGAAGGCACACACACACACACACACACACACACACACACACACACACACACTTAGAAATGGAAAGATTTCCATCGAACTTGTTAGTTTCCCTGTGTGTCTCAATGTTTCAGCATGATGCATGGGCTATTTTGAGCTGTGTTGTGTGTGTGTGCGTGCATGTGTGAAGCATGCACTATTTTGCTGGCAGTGTGCATGCATCAGTATGTTTTGGCTGATAATCAGGATTCCTGTGTGTGTAATTGCGTGTGTGTGTGTGGGTATGGTGTTATCCCCTGCTATGACTTTTCTTAGGTCTTGTATACAGAACCTGGCATTTATAAGTGTGTATGCTTACGTGTGTGTGTGGGGGGGTGTTTGTAGTGTGTAGGTGTGTTTCTTGTATCCTGACCCATGTGAAATAAACACTTAAGGTTCACTGTTTTGTCAAACCAGAGAAGGTGCGATTGAATTGCCTTGGAAGTGATTTGTCCCACTCGCAGTTCTTTGCAGCCTGTTCCATTTATAAGCTGCATAGTTGCAGGAAACCAACCAACCAACTAAACTAACCAGTCCTGTGATCTGGTTGCATTATTACTGGATGTAAAGCCGGTAGAGATGTGAGGTACATGGAGCCTTATAGATCAATATATCAACATTTCACTTCTCATTGTTAGAGATGCCCAGACAACGTTTTGATATATTTTTTAAGTTTTTCCAACTTCTCCAAGTTGATCATGTCTCTACTATGTGAAAATATCGACCGTCTCGGCGGTGGTGCTCTGTTCTTCACAGGAGGACGGCATGTTCTCCGTTTCAGACTGGGCTCCTCGTCCTTTTCAAGAGCAAGCAGTCCATACTTGTTCATTTTTTTATAATAACTCCTTGTGTCCTTTGACCGCTTGCTGTCTCTGTGACCAGCAAGAGCAAGAGAAAAAAGGACTCCTATCTGATCAGAGCCTGTATAAAGTGTATTGCAGTTATAAGCACTCATGGCACGCCTCTCGTCCAATTACAATGCGGGAAACAAATGTTGCATTATGGGTTTTTTTTTCTGTTATCAAAACCCCGACTGTCTTATATTTGCATTTTCCCGCTATAGGAAATTGTTGACAAAGTTGCGGGGTTTAGTCTGTGTACCTGTCATCTCATCAGACATGCTGACCTCAATACCACTGACGGCGGCGGAGCTCTTAAAGGAGCTAAAGCAGCGAACGGAGAAGCGACAGGATAAGAAAAGGGGGGCGATTGGGGGAAAAAGAGAAGAGGAAGAGAGTCGGCCCAATTAGTTCGGCGTTTGATTCAGTGTTTTGCAGGTTTGCTGCAGGCGTTTAGCTCAGCTAGCGACTCCGCCGCGGATCGAGACAGACAGACAGAGATGAGATAGGTAGAGACAAACCTGGAGAGCAGCTCAGCCAGCCTTTCAACCAGCCTTCAAGACGGGTTTGGAGGCTTTAAAGGGAAAACGTCGTTGTTTTCTTCATCGTTTGGCTTGGCTTTTCTTTGTGTCACCTCTGTGTGACTCTGACCCTTAATCGTTAGGGTTCAACCGATATAGGTTTTTGAAGGCTGGTACGGATAGTGCTGAGGGATTCATTCACAAAAATAAACTATTCAGCATGTAGCCGTAGTAATAACTGGCTGGAATATGGAGACTGAATTTCCTGTGGGCAATTACGCCTTGTGATTTTCTGCTGACGCAGCAGGAATCAGAAATGAATAAAACCACCATACCTAAAACCTCTTTAAGTTCTGTATTTATTTATATCCCTATTTGTGTTTATTTCTGGATTTCCTTGATAATGATGATAATGAGGGGTGTGTCAATCAAAGTACGTCAGGGTGTCACCTAACTCCCATTGGCTGATCGACATCGGTGTGCACGGATCTATTGCACAAGACACAATGTTATTGAATTAAATATACTTTTCCGGCAAGTCCAGTCAACAGGTGGACTGTGAGGATTAATAGTTTTCAGCATGGCTGCACATTCACCTTGCAGATTATTATCAAATCTCTGGCTGCTGCTTTACAGTATGCAGCCATTAGTGTACTAATGTAGTCTGGCAACCGGTGGCAGAGCAAGGCAGGAGCAATCGATCCATGCACTCTGATATTAATCAGCCAATGTCTTGACAGCCCCACTCATTATTATGGACAAGAACATACAGAAATAAATAAAGAATGAATACACAGGGGAATAAATAAATACAGAAATATATAATATATATATTCATTTATTTATTTATGTGTAAATGTATTTATTTTTAAATTTATTTGAACATTAATTATTTATTTATCTATCTTATTGGTAGATCTAGTCTTCACTTTTTTTTTTTTTTACAATTTGGCTGATTTCTGGCCTTTTTCAGCTGGAGTTAATTGGTTCAGACTTTTCCACGGTATTGAATCCGAGCTAGACCTGTGTTTCCTATTGGCCAGTCTTCCAGACAAAGACAGCCCCCCATTTTCAATTTTCCTGTTTAATCTTGTCTTCTGTTCTCTGGTCTGTTCTGTTAGGTTGTCTGTCCTTTCTGGATGTTATTTCTTTAGAACTGTAATAATAAAACGCTCCAGCCCCAGGTCGACCAAGCTTTAATCTGATTGGTCTGTCTGTCTGTCACTCAGGAGGAAGCAGCCAAACCAAAGATCCTTTCCTCACAGAGATTGTCTCCTAAATGGTGTTTCCTCGACTGTAAGTACAAGATATAGTTCATAATTTACACTTTTCATAATTACCATTTCCACTTTCTGGACTCCTATTAACCTCCACCTACTCAGTTCATTCTTCTCTTCCTCTCTCTTGAATGCTGCTTCATTCTCCTCTTTCCCCCTCCTAAACAACGTTTCTTGAGCTCCACAGTCTTATCATCAGACATTTCCTCCTGTTTTATGATCCCCTGCTGATCTCCCGAAGGGGGAAAACTGTCAGGTTGCCAAAGAAATTGCAATTTTAATGCAACACAACACATTTTAGACACAACAATGAGTATCACCTTCTACGAATGGTAGACAGCATCAAGGTTTTAGAGTGAATCCAGAACTATCCTCCTCTTACAATACATGAGAAGGTTGGTCTGTCTTCTGCACAATTAGCTAAGTTTCATCCGCAACTTTGTGACAAATTTATCTATATGTACTGAAGGAGTCTTTGTCATCGATCCATGTGCCCAAATGAGCAACTCTCTATAGAAGTACCTATTGGGCAAATCTACAGATTGGAGTAATCAGTGTTTTTAGCTGTAGAGCTCATCATGTTTTTAGTCTTTGTAGTGTTAAGCAGAAGTTTTTTTTACAGGGCACTGAAGTTCCAATAGCAATTTGTAAAGATTTTGTGTAATAATACAAAACTGGACATTACTATCGGTTATTGCTGGAACATCAATATAAACTCTGGACAAAAATATTGAACCCTGAGGTACACCTTTGTCGGGGCTTAAGGTGTCAGAGTTCAAACCAATACATGTCAGACTAAAAGCAAGGAATGATCAACCGTGTCAAAAGCTTTTGAAAGATATATCATTCACGACCAAAGAGGTGGCAGTGATAGTGCTACCTCCAACCCAGAACCCAGACTGACGGGAACATAATAAATGGAAAGATTTCCCTGGTAGAAAAGCCTTAAATTGTTCATGTACGATGCAAAATATTTGGATGGAAACAGCGCTATTGAAGTATACCAAGTTGACTTTCCGACATTAACCTGCAACAGGCTAAACCTTCTGGCCCACTATGTGTCGAAGACTTCATTATGGTCTTCGGTATGCTCCTGGGTAGATTTAAAATCCTTTAAATCATTTTAAAGTCTGGACCTTTCGACAATGAGAGCTTCCATGTTGACCATGCTTGTCTCTGCAAGCTGACAGACACGATGCAGCAAGTGAACTTCAGTGAAATCCTAGTTTAAATTTCCAGTTAGAACCTCTTTAATGGATTTGGTAAACCTTGCAACATTGCAGTTACAACCTCCAATTGTAAGGATGGGTACACCTAAGCAACCAAGGTGTTTTAGTTTCAGAAAAGGGTACAAGACCCCTTTTGTACCCTTTGTACTTGTTTGTAATCAAGTTAAAAACAAATGCTACTCATATCCTGTATATACAAATGAAAGTGGAAAAACTCGGATTCAAAGGGGCTTGAATTTATCTATGACTTTCAGCGACCAAGGAATTGCAACATCAACAAGCCACAGCTTACACTGGCCTGTAATTGACATACCATACTTCTACCATGGCCACTTGCCAAAGACACACAAAAAAAAATCAGCAAATCATGTATTCATTGTTTCAAGAGACAGATGTTGTTTGTGCTTCTTTCACCACTTGCTCAGTAATATATTCCCTCTGCAACGAGCTGCCGTCTTGGCAACCGCTTAGCAACCGCCTCTCCGCTGCCCAAAATTGGCCGCTTGAATGGATGAATGCGTGCTCGCCTAATATAAGTCCAGAATCGGTAACTGCATCGCAAAACAACATATGATTGGCTAGGCTGCCGTAGATTGAGAAATTGAATTCACCAGTCATTTTTCAACAATCTTGGGATGATTAACAGGGTCCAGTCGTTTGACTAGAAAATTGTCAGCATTAGTTTAGGCTATTTTTTTTAAATTTTAGACCAATGACATAAGGCTATTCGATTTAAAATTAAACTCAACATTTCCATTGCTAGTGACATTTGACAGAGACACTGGTAGGCTGTTTCCCAGGCAGAGGATGGATGCTTCTGGTATTCTGTCCCGTTTGTCACTTGTGTCTTTACCGCTGTCCCTGTAGTTTTGTATGATGGACTTGAATATATCATTGCAGCTCTTGAAGGTTAGAAATGATGTTGTGGACTGTGATGCGACTGCGAGTCCTGACGTTTTGATGGTTGCAGTTCTGCTCCAGTGTAGCCATGGATGCTAGCTACTGTCGTTTTGATGTCGGTAGCTGTCTCTGTCTCTAGCTACAGCCCTGCTGAAGTTGAATTTCTTTGGAAGCTTGAAATAACTGCAATACAATTACTTTAGATATTTACTTCACTTCATTTCACTTCAACCCTGCTGATGGAAATGCACCTAATTCTAAGTTGTTGTTTTTTGCGACATTTCAAAAGTGTGTTCAATTTGCTTGACAGTTGGAGGAAAGCATAGCTTATGATATTAGCAATTTACCCACCCACCTGGTATACCCTGCAGGTTAAAACAAATACTAAGAATTATTTTCATTTTTATTGGACCAGGTCTGGTTCGGATTTCCATTCATCACCAGAGGACAAAATACAGTTCTTTCATTACTTTTCTTTCCCTCACTACTCTCTTCTGTTCTGATGAAGTGAAGTTCTGAGTTCCCTGTAGAAATGTTTGTAGGTCACACACACACACACTCAAACACACTAAGACGCAGTCTACTTCTTTCTCTCTCACACACACACACACACACACACACACACACACACACACACAGATATTAATTACCTTTTTCCTTCAGGATACATTTCTCTCTCTCTCTTGCACACAGAGGCAGAGAGTGAGACAGTATGTATACCCTTTAGACATGTACAGGTAATTAATTGTGTGTGTGTGTGTGTGTGTGTGTGAGAGAGAGAGCGAGAGACAGAGTGTGTCTTCAGAGTGTATCCCAATTTAGACTAGACCTTGACGAGTCGATCCACTCCTTACCTCTGTGTGTGTGTGTGTGTGTGTGTGTGTGTGTGTGTGTGTGTTAGGGTATGAACCTAGTTAATTAAGACATTTCTTTTCACCAATTTTTCATTCCTGAGCTTTCTTACTTCTAACAGATACAAATTCTAAAAATTATTGAAGTACTGTGTGGGAAAAATCAAATATAGACAAGACGGCACATGCAAAAAAAGGAAAAAGGTTTGCAGCCACAAATAGGTGAAGAATCTAAACTAAACTAAAGAGTTAAATTGCTATAATGCCATAACTGCTATGTAACATTACCTAAAATTTGGATAGTAGGCAAGTAAGCATAGCTGCTTCCAGCTAACTAGTTTAGCTACCGGCACTATAGCACCTGAGCATTTTTTTAAAGAAAAATACAAAACAAATCAACTTCTCTCAAAAGAAGACATTTCCGTTTTTTCTCGAAAATGTTAGCTCTTTTTCTCTCGTCCCGTTGAGTTTGGTATCCATGTTACAAAATTTACAAAATGTGGGGTTTTGAAATTCAGTGTTTTTCATTTGATGGAAGATTTTTCAAAATGAGTCCATATTTTGAATTTGTCCCTGAACACATTCTGTCCTCCCTGGGAAAGTGTCTGTCTGTCTGTCTCACTCAACTAGCTGTTTTTATTGTTTCAGCCACAGATCTGTGCTCAATTTCACCAAAACGCGACTCAAACAGAGGCGTGTCTGTAACCTTGTGAAAGAAATCAAGCCTCTATGGTAGAAGCATGGTTTCCCTCTGTGATATGTTTGGTACACAGCTGCAGTATGTGCAGTGTAATATTCATGACTCTTACCAAGAAGCAGGAACTGATGGAGCTATGGCTTGTGTTATTTTGAGTGAGCGCCTATGGGGAAACCTGATTGGAGGTCTGCTTGCATTTCCCACTCCCTAACTGTTCTAGCTTGTGCCCACACCATAACAAGTGAAAACTAACTCAGCGCTAGTTCCATGCTTGCCAGCTGTGAGCATCTTGGCTAACAAGCCGTCGAGATTACTAGAAAGCCGAGACAGCCAACAATGGTGACCGGCTACAGCTAAGCAACAGTCGCCACATTTTCAAGCGTCAAAATGCCACCTGAAAATATTGCAGTGGAAAATAATATCAAATCAGTAATAGCTCAGTACTACAACCTAACAACCGACAGTACTGCTAACATACGCTTACGCTAACGTTACATCCTCAGCAAAGGATGAAGACAGTTTACAATGAAGTCCAGCAAACAATATGGAAACTTAATCTAATATAAAATGACTTATCAGGAAACCAGGAAACTTGAAATTAATCTTCTACTAGCTAGCCAAACATTTCCACAAGCAGTTTGAATTGAAATGTGAAATGTAAAACTCAATCTTCCAATGCAGCAAGTAATATAAGCATATTGTTCATCAATGTAAAAGAAATTGACGTATTGAAAAACACAGATTCTCCTTGTTACAATGAAATTTATCATAATCTTGACTCATGGACAATGGATAATGTTAGAGTCATCAATCAAAAAGTAAGTTTGTTGTCACCCCTCTAAATAACAGATTGGAGTGGAATCATCTAAAAGCTGTGTTCCACCCCCATGCTGTGACTCATTTTCCTCAAAATTAGTGTTTGTCCTCTCACACTGAGCTTAGCTGGATGTGAAATTGGTGGAAGTGTTCCCACTATGATGAGAAATGGTAGAAAAGCTGACTTGCTTTTTGGTGGAAGTATTCCCACTACTTTGACTTTCTCCAGTAAAAGGACGTCAGGAACATTGGACATCAAGGCTGTTTGGTTTCCTGGTCATAGACAGGAGAGGGAGCTGACTGATTTTAGAAGGAAGATGAGGAATTTAACAGGAATTTTACAGTCAGATTGCAAGATTTAATTTACAGTACAATCTAAAGACAGTGACCTGGAGTTGGTCTTTTAAAGCCTAAGTAAGAAAAAATAGCCTTATAGTCAGATTCATGCCCATGTATTTTAAACGATAAAATACTGTAGGTTTCAACTATTTGGTGAATTTGAAATGGTTTCTAGGGTTATAAAAACTATTATGAATAAATAAAGGGCCATTGAAACACTCAAATCTCCTGAATTCAAGAAACAAGGTTTTCAGTAGTGTAATACATCCCTTATGTAACATTATATTACTGCTGTTTTATGGTTCACAATATCTTTCTGTTCTCTCTCCAGCTACGACAGCAGATCGTTTCTACAGGATAGACAGAGCACAGGTAAACTGTCTTTCTGTGTGATTGTGATTGCTCATCTATACTGGATATATATATATTAAATGGCTTTGTTGAATACTCGATTCTGATTGGCCAATGAACGCATTCTGAGGTCTTTTATTTCTGAATAGCGGACAGCTGTTTCACATCTAATCATATTTCATGGTTGCTAGCTACAGATGTTTCTATGGTTGTAGAAATCATTTTAAATCAGTAGTTTATTGTCTTTGGTATGTAGCCGTGTAATAAGCGGATAATGTACAGGAAGCCTCAGGATCTTGATTCACCCTCTCAGGGCTTATTTTGCGATAATGATAATGTTGTACATGATCCCTTATACTACCTCATATCTTATGTTTTATTAGGAACATCTAAACTATGTATCAGAGATCTCCCAGGAAGAGCTCTACATCCTGGACCCTGAGCTGGTTGTCATGACGACAGTAGGCACCTCCCCCTCGGCCATGCCTGACCTGGTGAACCCTACCTCAAGCCTTGTAGACACCAGGTACATACACAAATCACAGACGGACCTGCTTCAGTGCTTCAAACATATTTTAGTTCAGTCATTTTCTTATTGAGAATAAATGTAAATACAGATTTTATTTTGCCGTCAGCGCTCTGTTACGTAACACTCCCTGCAAAGCATTATTTAAAGCCAGCCAAAAGTGAGAGCAGGGAGAGATCAATGGCAACCTCCCCATGAAACAGCCCACAGGTGGATGCTGGAGTGGTGCTGGGGTGTCAGATGCATAGACAACAGCAGCAGCAACAGTGGCAGCAGGGAGAATGAGAATGAGTTTGTTATCTTCAATAGACCGCCCAATTGACAAGGAGCCGAAGTGTGTAGGTCTGATGTTTGGTTTCCTTGCCTCGCCGTCTGGGCTGAGTGCCGAGTGCTTTCTTTTTTTTTCTTTTTTTTTTAAATGGCTGGACCAGAAAGACAACAAAGTGCTGGCAGCGTTCTCGGAGTCTTCTTGTTGCTCAGCCTACTGGCATATTACTATACGGTGCAACATAAATGTGACTCACTGGCCAGTCACAGTTTATTTTACACCAAACGGGAGCTACGACAGGCAAGAGGCGCCAATTTCCTCATCGGGGTGATATGATGGGATGGCGGTGGCTGCAATCAAAGTATTGGGAGCAGAGTTCACATCCCACCCTGTCACCCTTTACCCTAAGCAGAGTTCACATCCCACCCTGTCACTCTTTACCCTAACCAGAGTTCACATCCCACCCTGTCACTCTTTACCCTAACCAGAGTTCACATCCCACCCTGTCACTCTTTACCCTAACCAGAGTTCACATCCCACCCTGTCACCCTTTACCCTAACCAGAGTTCACATCCCACCCTGTCACTCTTTACCCTAAGCAGAGTTCACATCCCACCCTGTCACTCTTTACCCTAACCAGAGTTCACATCCCACCCTGTCACCCTTTACCCTAACCAGAGTTCACATCCCACCCTGTCACTCTTTACCCTAACCAGAGTTCACATCCCACCCTGTCACTCTTTACCCTAACCAGAGTTCACATCCCACCCTGTCACCCTTTACCCTAACCAGAGTTCACATCCCACCCTGTCACTCTTTACCCTAACCAGAGTTCACATCCCACCCTGTCACTCTTTACCCTAACCAGAGTTCACATCCCACCCTGTCACTCTTTACCCTAACCAGAGTTCACATCCCACCCTGTCACTCTTTACCCTAACCAGAGTTCACATCCCACCCTGTCACTCTTTACCCTAACCAGAGTTCACATCCCACCCTGTCACTCTTTACCCTAACCAGAGTTCACATCCCACCCTGTCACCCTTTACCCTAACCAGAGTTCACATCCCACCCTGTCACCCTTTACCCTAACCAGAGTTCACATCCCACCCTGTCACCCTTTACCCTAACCAGAGTTCAACTGTTTCAACTGGTCAACTGTTTAGTTTCCCTCAGTTTCCGACACCTATCAAACCACCAGTCTCTTTTGCTGACTCCCATTTTGCCGGTGTTTGCCGAGGTCATGCATATTCCACTTTTCTCAATGTTAAACCCATCCCTGGATTTCTGACCTTTTTAGGGGAAGCCCTTCCAATCAGACCTCCGACCAAGTCTTTGTCTACCCAACTGCCTCTTCTTCCTCCCCCGCATCTTCACACTCCACTCCCAGGTAAGCCCACACATACATGTACACACAAAACACACACATGTTGCTAAGTCCTTTACTGCAGCTCGTTCATGGATTATGGATGTATCTAGGATTATGGTGACATTCGATCTTTGTGTGTGTGAATGAAAGAGCGTCAGAGAGGGGGAGAGGAAATGTGTGTGTCCTCACGTTACTCTCTTCAAACACACCAAGTACTATACGCTTCCCAACTGTGTGTGTGTGTAAGCAGGTGTATGAATACATGAATATTTCCCCTCTACATTTTTGTCTCTTCCAAGAAAAACCCATGTATTAGCTATGATTCTGTGTGTGTGTGTGTGTGTGAGCACAGTTTTTTCCTCCATGTGAAATCTTTTTAAACCTATGTACACACACACACACGCAATTCTTACCTACGGAACTTGTGTTGCAGTAGCTGCAGTAGTAGATTAGGATAAGCTGTGTGTGTGTGTGTGTGTGTGTGTGTGTAAATCTTTTAAGGCTCTTTCTCTCCAGTCAGAAACAGAAGATCCTACAGAGAGAAAGACACTCGTAGAGATTCAGAGAGGAAATAATTCAGTGTTCAGTGAACATCCATGCTTTATTATTCATAGTCACTCAAAAAAAGACGTAGTTTCACTTGTAAAATGCTTCAAAGTATCACCTGTTTATACCAACTCACTGTAGCTGTGAGTTCACGTCATCTTGACGGTGAAGTAATTTTTTCAATCTGAGACAGCAGTTGGATTCCAGAGTTTTTACGATAGTATTTCAACATCGACTGGATATCTGCTAACTGACTACAAGGCTAATTAACTGACTGAATGACCCAATAACCAACGAACTAACTAACCAGTTGATTGATTGGTTGACTTACGAAAGGCCTAATTAACTGTCTTGCTGACTAATTAACTAGCTAACTGGCTGACTGTGTTTCAGTCCGTTGACTTCCACCAAACACACGGCGAGTCAGCTACTACTTCCCTCTCAGCTTTCTCACAAACAATCAAAGTAAAATAGGATCTGGTTGTTTTGAGTTCGAAAAAGGACAATTCAATTTTTGATCAATTTCTCTAAACAGTTTTTGCAGCCGAACGATTGCACAGTGAGCCTAGCTTTACCTCATTTACTGTACCTCAGGAAATGGTAACTTCTTGTGTTGTATGGGCAACCAAAACGAGGAAATGGGCTGAAAAAAAATGCTCCTGAAAGTTCATAAAATGCTTGTCAACTTAAAAAATGAGGGGGCAAAAAATAGCCCTGATAATTGTAAGACCTGCCACCAGTTTTCCAGCAGTGGGGAAAGAAGTTAAAGCAAATTTTAATGGAGTGTTTATTTGCCAATATGTACTGCAAATGTATTACTTACATAGTTCAATAGAACTGCGCCAGAAAAAAAATCAGATCAAGGAGGCAAAAAATGCCCTCTGAAAAAAAAAAGGTGCATTTCCTTCCCTGCAAGATAGTCGAGATGTGGTACCGGAGGTCCCCGAGGGCCGGACAATTAAGATGCTTTCAAACGGCGTAGCACGTTTGCTAGTCCCCTTTTATTTTCTACAGGAGTGAAGTGGGGGTTTGTGGGTTAAATCCACCAGACCAGACGGCGTGGCCAGAGTGAATGCGTTGCACGAGGGTGAAAAAGTGGAGATCAGTTCAAATTCACCTCACAGCCAATCAAATTGTAGCAGGGGTTGACATCCCTCACACCCCTGTTCTGGCACCAGTGTATCCGATAGTATTTGGCTTTTATGATAGCCTGAAAAAAGGCCATGACTCCAGATTAACAGTCAATGAGTTCACATAAAAATAGACCATTTATTTGATCATAGTGCTGTTAGTGGTATTATTATTATGTAACTGTAAAATATGGACATATAGATATTCATGAATATCAATACAAAAGAAATAAAATAACTGTGAGTGTGTGGGAAAAATACCACAACCTACTGATCCTAACAACAGCTGTGTGTGTGTGTGTGTGTGTCAGTGGGTTGATTTGCTGTGCTATTTGCAATGCTAAGTGCACTGAGTGGGAGGTTAAGGAGGAGAGATGGAAGAGAGTGAGAGCGAGAGAGTAAGGGATAGTATTGGGAGAGATGGATTTAGGAGAAAGATGGACACAGACAGAGGAATAGAAATGCTAGAGAGAGAAGAGCAACACACACACACACACACACACACACACACACACAGAGCGTAGCAGAGCTTCCCACGCGAGGCTAGAGGTGAAAGTTATTCCTCCCACAACAATCATCTCTCTCTCTCTCTCTCACACACACTAACATAAACACACCCACACACACAATTTGTTTTTCAAAATTGGTTTCATATTGCAGCTGACAGCTCCCTTCTACGGCCGGTCTGGGCTTCAGCAACAGGTAGAAATCCATCAAAACAGCACACAATAAGGCATCCCGCTGTCCACGGCATCTCTGGAATATCAGGGAATTTAGAGAGAGGGGGATCCCAGACGGGGAATTTGATAACTTCTCTGGACACAGCCATGTTTTACCAATTTATGTCATGCATTCACTGCATTAGATGGTGGTGTTCAGCCCCCGACTAGAGGGGAGATGGAAGTGCTCTGACTTGGTCATGGAAAGTCACGGATAAGCTGATAAACATCACATTCCTCCGCCAGATTCAGAAATATTCCATTAGAACAGCTTCAGATACTAGGAGGATTTCAGTCTTAGTATTTCTGTCTGGACCGCTGGCTTTCCTGACACAGGAGAGAAGCAGCTTCAGCCAGTTTTATCTAATGCAAGACTTCTTTATTAATAACCGCATCACCCCCCCCTCCCCTCCCCTCCCCCCGCCTGCAGACGAAGGCTCGTTGGATGTTGTAGCTCTCGCTGTGAAATGCGGTCATGGTTTCGTTTTGTTTCAGTGTCCTCTTGCGTGCTTCAGTTTTATTTCATTTGGATTTATCAGTTTATTAATATTGTGATTTTAGGGTGGGTGGCTGGATGGGGCAGTGGGTCGTGAGGGAGGCGAGTGTTGTGTTCGGATTCCTTTCTGTGGTTGAAATAAAAAGGTAAAAATGGAAGCTTTGGAAATAAAAAAAAATATATATATATTTTGTTGTGGTTTTATTCTATGTATTTGCCATAAAACTACCAACCTGTTCTCGTATTAAGTTCATAGTTACGAAAAGTGGGGGACCATAATTTCATATGATATGACCCTGGTGACACACACACACACACACACACACACACATATATATATTTAAAGATAATAATAGTGGAATGAATTGAAGAAAAATGGAATAAATAGTGCTTAACAACAGGTACAATGACTCTCTCACTCACTCACTCACTCACTCACTCAGTCACTCAGTCACACACACACACACACACACCCACACACACACACAATCCCTTCCATAGCCTGCCTGTATCTGTCCCTTATGAGATTAGGTCTTTGAATTCCTCTGTGTCTTGTGTGGCTGTTTGTCTTTACGTATAAGTAAGTGTGTGTGTGTGCGTGTGTGTGTGTGTGTGCGTGTGCGTGTGCGTGCGTGTGTGTGTGTGTGTACGCTGCCCACAGGGCTAAGTGTCTGACTCTGCTTCTCCTCTCTGATCCATCCACCTTGTAAACACGTCCCTCTGGGAATGATTATCTCTCTCTCTCTCTCTCTCTCTCTCTCGCTCTCTGTACCTTTGTCTCTCTATCTTCCTGTAGGTTTTTTGGCAGGGCTCACTGGGAAACGAAATGCGCGTTGCTTGTCGAAAGCCTCGGAGGAAAATGCTTTACGACTTTGTGGAAAACAAGCTCTTTGATCAGCTCAGCGTTGTGAGAAGACTGCTAGCAGTTTCCTCTGATGCTTCGCTGTTCTTGCATTTAGGATTTACAGGGTTCTTGATGTTACAAGCTCTATAACACAAGAGTCCGAGGAAGCCATTCAAAGGCCACTAGAGAATCTTTCAGATCTTTGCCAATCTCAAAATCAGAACATTTGCCCAATTCCTGCTTGACTTTCTGAAAGAATCCACATCATAAAATATAATGTATACAATAATGGACAGTGATTGGGATGTCACCTGTTGACTTTCTACTGGCCAGAAAAAAAGAGTTTGGAAGTAGAGGAATAGGGTGGAGCAGGTGGAGCCAGCAGGAAAAACTAACCCCATATTGCCTTATATGGTCATAAAGCTGGGAGTTGTAGGCGTAATGCTGGCCAGCAATTAGGTGGACTTATTGTTGTTGTACAGTCAAAAACAACACAGTACTGTGGAAAAGTCTTAGGCAAAAAAAAAAAATCTGTAAAGCGAAGATGCTTTCAAAAATAATGACGTGACAAGTTTCTATACATCAAAGAAATTACTATAAAGAGCAGTAATGTAAAACACTAATGCAGAAAACAAAAAAATAAACATCTAAGACCAAATTTAATGCACTAAAAATCTCAGAATCACTGTTAGGGTTGACGTTAGAAGAAATAAATGAGCTAATGCGACTATAACTAGAAAAAATGTATTGATTTTATATAGGTGACTTATATTCAGCTGGGTGGAGTTTTTAACCAATGTTCATCCACATTGGTTTGAAAGCCAGTTTTGGGCTCTTGATACACATTGACTACAGAACATGGAAGACTTTTCTATGCTAGTCCTCATCTCTTCCTCATTCCCACCGCTCAGTGGAAGGATTCAGCTCTGCCGAGGTGTGCTACGCTACGCTAACTGGCTTTGTTTTCTGTGTTTTCCTGCTATAGAGCCTCCCAGAGGCAGAGAGTGAACAGCGACAGCTCTGTGGCTGAAGCTTTAAGCGCACAACCCACAGCCAGCAAACTCAGCAGGTTAGTACAC
This sequence comes from Hoplostethus atlanticus, assembly GCA_034670405.1. NCBI lineage: Eukaryota > Metazoa > Chordata > Actinopteri > Trachichthyiformes > Trachichthyidae > Hoplostethus > Hoplostethus atlanticus. The sequence continues at coordinate 1,088,335 of JAXDDX010000081.1, read as the reverse complement.
ACACACACACACACACACACACACACACACACACAGATAATGATTTAAGAGCTAGTCTCTTTTGGTGACTTTAAACTGGTAATCACTGTGTTGAGATGTAAGTTAGGGTGTAAAGTCTACACTAAATGTTACATTGAAACTAGCTAAACTAGTAGAACTGAAAGGGAGAACTAAACTTTTATGTTGTTCATTATATTTTCTGTGATTTAATTTACTTTATTTGTCTTTTATCATCATCTCACAATTTAAGGGCGGGCTGCATCCATCGTTCAAACACCACTGCTGCTGATTTCAAAGGAACAATGAGGTCAGTGTACACACACACACACACACACACACACACACACACACACACACACACACAAACACTTTATTTATCCATTCCTCTTTCATTAGCATTGGACTTTAGAGAGAGACAATGACACTTCACAAGGCTTCACTCACACTTTTAATTTCCTCTTTAATTAATTTCACATTTCGTCTCTTGTTTTCTGTGTGTGTGTGTGTGTGTGTGTGTGTGTGTGTTTAAATTGCATTCCACCCATAATGCCTGTTTATACAATTTATTTTTTAAAGCAATAAAAATTAAATTAAATTAAAGTGAATTCCTTTGTGAGAGCAACCAGGCAGCAGAGAAATCATTTGTTTTTATTACCAACCTTCTTAATAATCTATTAAAGTAAATTGGAGTTCTGATTTATGAAAAAGTTTGAGCCCAGCACTACAACATACAGTACTAGTACTCATTAAACACACTAGTACACATAAAACACACTAGTACTCAGGTCATTAAACATACTAGTACTCAGGTCATTAAACATACTAGTACTCATTAAACACACTAGTACTCAGGTCATTAAACATACTAGTACTCAGGTCATTAAACATACTAGTACTCATTAAACACACTAGTACTCATTAAACATACTAGTACTCAGGTCATTAAACATACTAGTACTCATTAAACACACTAGTACTCAGGTCATTAAACATACTAGTACTCATTAAACACAATAGTACTCAGGTCATTAAACATACTAGTACTCATTAAACACAATAGTACTCAGGTCATTAAACATACTAGTACTCATTAAACACAATAGTACTCAGGTCATTAAACATACTAGTACTCATTAAACACAATAGTACTCAGGTCATTAAACATACTAGTACTCATTAAACACAATAGTACTCAAGTCATTAAACATACTAGCACTCATTAAACATGCTAGTACTTCGACGACTCGTACTTTAAAACACTAGCACTAGCTCATCAATGTAGTAGATATAGTAGGCCTGTATGTGTGTTTATGTCTGTGTGTGTGTGCAACCCATATCCGTGACGATGTAGGTGTTGGGTGTTGGTTCTGGATAAGTTCATGATGGAACCACGAATCCATGACATGGATAGAAAATGTTACTTTAACAGATTGAGCATGAATATGACCTGACAGACTTCACTGTGATCACAAAGAGAGATCTTCAAGAGGCTCAGAGGACGCTGCCGTCATTTCACTGAATGCTTGTTTATTTTATTATGCTGAATTTACAAGAACAATTAGGCGCCATTAGGAACAGCAAATTTATGTCCACAGAAGGATTTAATTCCAATGGGAAATAACACGTTGAACCAAATTATAATCATTGCTAGTTTTATTGAGGAGCCAGCAGTTTGCAAAATGGATTCGTAACAGAAATGGCATTAACTAGCGGCTGCATGTAGTCAGTCAAAGTGTTTTCATTCTTATTGTTCTTCTTTAAAAGAAAGAAAAAGAAAGCGGTAGTCTCAGTTGGCTCTGTACAGATGGATGTTTGAGAGGTGGACCAGTAACCAAAAGTAATCAGTAACCAGTAATCTTCAAACTAACAGAAAGTAATCATCTTAAAACCTTTCTATCTTGTATTTCTGGAGAGCAGTGGCTATGTTTACATGCACTGGGGTAACCTGGCTGTCGGCCGTACTCCGGTTCAAGTGTTATTCAGGTTAAGCCGTTTGCACGAACCTTTGATATCCTGTGGTCGAGTCTTTGTGTTGCACTGAATAAACCAGTTCACAGAATATTCCTGTCCGCCTGCAAAAAGGTATGAAAAGATGCGGCTGACAGGTGCCCCCTACCTATTTGACTGAGGTTACTTCTAATACTGGTGGTTCCAATAATAGTAGCAAGTATTGCTAGTCGCCATGTTTTTGTTGACATCAAAATGATGTGCTGTGCTTGGCTAGGGTGTCTGCAAGTTCCATCAAGCTAAATCTGTGACTTTTCGAGACCTTTCTAATGCCAGTTTCAATGAGATATTTTCACTGGCCAATCAGAGTATGGGTCTAAAGGACTGGGCACTCTAACTTTAGTAGTGCTACGCATTACTTCAATGAGAAAAAAAGTAGCAGTGCCAGGAGGGAAGTAAACATTTTCCCACATCCTCCGTTTCAGAATGGGCTCCTCATCCTCTTCTTCAAGAGCAAGGTGAGCAAGCGCCAACCTTCTCTCGTCCATTTTTATTTTCAACGTTATCCCGTTTGTTACGAAGTTAGCTACTTAATGCTAACAAAAAAGCATCCTATCACGGCCTAAAACTGAATTGAAGACTTGAAGCCTGTATTTAACAGTATTCAAGGACTTTTTCAGCACATGCAGACACCCTGTTTAGGTTTGACTTGAAAAATCAGCTAAATATGACACGCAAGCATCTTTCTATAATCCATTATGATTAGTGGTTGGTTGACATCTTTCTATAATCCACTATGATTAGTGGTTGGTTGACATCTTTCTATAGTCCCATTATGATTAGTGGTTGGTTGACATCTTTAGAATAACACACATCATTTAAAGGGCAGCAACCAAAGCCAGTTCTTCTGTGTTTCAAGACGGCCTATCAAGTGAAGTGAAAGTGAAGTGTTCCTTTAAAGGGACCAGAGTGAAGGGTTCCTTTAAAGGGACCAGATTGAAGTGTTCCTTTAAAGGGGCCAAAGTGAAGTGTTCCTTTAAAGGGACCAGATTGAAGTGTTCCTTTAAAGGGACCAAAGTGAAGTGTTCCTTTAAAGGGACCAAAGTGAAGGGTTCCTTTAAAGGGACCAGATTGAAGTGTTCCTTTAAAGGGGCCAAAGTGAAGTGTTCCTTTAAAGGGGCCAAAGTGAAGGGTTCCTTTAAAGGGGCCAGAGTGAAGGGTTCCTTTTAAAGGGACCAAAGTGAAGGGTTCCTTTAAAGGGACCAAAGGCATGGGCCGAGGCATGCCTCTCTCTGTCATCCTTCACATCACTCCCAGCTGTATATTAAAATATGACTGTAATGTTTTCATTAGTCCGTCTGAACTATGAATCTACTCCTGGTCTGAGATCAGTTAAAAATAATTAGAGCCTTCTTCCAGTAAGACGACAACAGTTCCCAGGGAGCTTCAGCTCTATAGTGATACTCTCTCTCTCTCTCTCTCTCTCTCTCTCTCTCTCCAGACAGGAAAAGAACCAGCAGAACAGCGGAGCAGACGGAGAGAATGAAAATGGTAACACACACACACACACACACACTCACACAGTGAGCCATCCCATAGGGAGTTTGTTAGAACCTGGCTGTTGAAGCAGAGATGTTTCAGTTGGTTGGACTCAGACTTATAGATTTAATTAAGTCTCAAGAACACATTTTAAGGGTCTTGGGTTCGTCTCAGGTTTGCCGGCATGTTTACCCGGTCTGGACTCGGCCTCAGGACAGCAAACACTCGGAAATGTATCTCAAGACCAGTCGAGTACACTGTCGTAGCGTCATCGAAATCACCCGCTGCTTTCAAATGAGAATCTTACTTGAGCCAGACATAACCACTACATAACCCAGTGCAATTTACACCATTACTCTTCCATACAGGTTATCATACTGTATCATAATTTCCATGTCCGTGGCTGATATAATCAAGTTAGCAGCAATAATAAAATATAATAATAAAAATAGCGAAATACCTAAATAACATTTGGCTTTTATTTTGAAATATTAGCAGAGAAACCAATGTAAAGTTTGAGCCCTCGCTGTGACGTCATGGTCTTGAAATGGACTCGCGTCTCTCTGGCCTTGACTCGGACTTGATGATCTCCGGTCTCGGTCTCGCCTTAGGTGGTCTTGACTACAACACAGAGAGAGCTTTGCATGCTGGGAGTTGGTTGTTTTTTGTTGTTGGTTTTTTTTCTGGCGGTTTATTCCTCATTTGAGTTTGCGTGTTTGAGTTTGTGATCTTGTTGTGTTGTAGTTGTTGTTTCTTGGCAGTGTGGGTGCTAGCCGGTGTTGAGTCAGGTTTTGGTGGTACATATCGAGTGTTACACCCGGCCCTGTTCTCCTCGCTGTTGGTGAACACAGTAGTCCTCTCTCTCTCTCTCTCTCTCTCTCTCTCTGACTCACTCACTCACTCACTCACTCTCTCACACACACACACACACACACACACACACACACAACTCTCAGATGGGTTGACTACATCAAACTGTAGAGTTCAACAGAGCAAGTGACGTGTGTGTGTGTGTGTGTGTGTGTGTGCATTCGCATCCTCTCTCCTCTCCTCTTCTCTCCGCCTCTCCTGTTTTCTCTCCTCTTTTCTCTCCTCTCCTCTCCTCTCATGACATTGACTGGGTCTTAATGTCAGTGATTCACTTTTTTCCTTCCTTGGGCTAGATTCATTTACATTCAGAGTGTGTGTTTTGTGTTTTGTGTGTGTGTGTGTTGTTTTTGATTTGTCTTGCAGCCCCAAAACCTCTTAGAGGATTTTACAGTCTCTCTCACTCTCTCTCTCTCTCTCTCTCTCTCTCTCACTCTCACTCTCTCTCTCTCACACACACGCTGAACCTAACATAATTGGATTAGGACTCAACTATTTGAAGACAGCGAGAGAGAGACAGATAGACAGAGAGTCTATTGAGGTCAACCTAATAAATATTCATCTCATATCTTGGTCTGGTTTCAGACTCAACCTCAACCAATAAAACGAAAGGATGAAGATGTCATATCTCGAAGTGTTTGGTTTTTGAAGTGTGTTTTTTGACAAATGGAGGATATTGCTGAGAAGAAAACGATGATGCTGATGGCGGTGTTTTTGTGCTTTGTCTAATTCATCTCCAAGCACAAAGTTAGCTAACAAAAAAAAGACATTCATGAGATTTTAGATGATAATATTGTTGTTGCATCATTTCCCCTGACAGCTCTTATTGCATTCGTCATCAGTATATATACCGAACTCACCACTCGCCCAAATTATGATAACATAACATATCATAATTAGAGGAATATGATTTTAGACAACATGGCAAGAAAAGAAAACTGAATTCAACTCAATAAAACTTCAATAAGATCGAACTGTAAGTGAATGTAGTTCAATAAGAGGCTCTACTACACTACATAACCACATTATTGTTCCTTACATTTGTAGAGGATATATGAACTTATTTGTGCAATAATGTGCAATAGCCATTTCTGTCTCTTTCTTTCTCTCTCTCTCTTTCTCTCACTCTCCAGAGATGTTGATCGAGAGTGTGAAGAGCAAGGACATGAGGAGGGTGAGTGACAGGCTCAGTTGCCAATCAGTGAGCAGTGTATGACGTTCATGCACCACAAATATAGTTGTGTCCTAAATGGCCTACGTTTAGATGATGCCAGACGTTTTTACTACCAGTAAAACACCAGCAAACCTGTTTGAGTATTATAATTTGGGAACATGAAAATCTCTTCAGTTTTTTCTTTCACTTTACTTACTTTGGCTGAAAGTTTCCATGGTGCTTTCTGTGCTGAAGTTTCATGACCCACAAAACTATTCACAATTCATAGAAGGCATAAAATAAATGCATGGTTAATAAATCTGGTGTTTTTCTTAGTGATGAGATAGAAAATCATCCATGTGTCCCCAGTAGATCACTGGCATTGGTGCTCCATGATAGCATACACTATGTTGAGTGATAGTGGGCTCCATGCTAACGGTTTAGCGTACAATGTGTTGAGTGAGAATAGGCTCCATGCTAACGCTTTAGCATACACTATGTTGAGTGATAGTAGGCTCCATGCTAACGCTTTAGCATACACTATGTTGAGTGATTTAGTAATCTACCAGGGACACATGGATGATTTAGTTGTCTATGGTGTCAACACTCACACAATCACATTTTGACACTCCTTTGACACTCTCTGTCTCCACCAATAGCTGCAGGAATTGCACCTGAAGGGGGCGGACCTCACAGCTCTGGACCAATCAGGCTGCAGTTTATTGCACCATGCTGTCGATACCGGAAGCAAGGAGGTGGTCCGCTACATCCTCGATAATGGTAACCATAGCAAACCAGAAGCCATTACGTGAAATCACTACATGAAAGTGATTCTAAAGAAAGCAAATATATGAAGTACATTTGTTAAACAGTACTATGGGGCACTACCTCGCTGATAATATATAATGCACAAGTAATCAATCAACACCCTCTATAGGCCAGTAGGTTCAACCACATGAGAGTCAATTCAAAGGCAAAAATAGAAAAGTGAATGTTTTGCTACCATTTTTATGCTGCGTCCATTAATACTGACCATAAATGGACTCGACTGATAGGTTACTACAGTAATCTGTTCTGATGCGTCTCTCTTCCAGCTCCCAGCGACCTGCTTGACGTCACCGAAAAACTACAGTAAGATCGTGTTTACTTTTACCATCTTTATTATTCACCCCCAAACTGTATAAAGCTAGATTAATCAAATAGTCAAATAATAAAAATAGTTTTCTGTCACTCTACCACTGCAGACTTGGCACAGTATCTCCAAGACATATTCCCCTCCATTGAAACTATAAGACTCTGACTCTTCTGTAAATCTATAAATAAATGATGAATAATATATTCTGGGATAGAAATAATTAATTTATATATAATGTATCATGCAATGAGCACATGCACTTTAAAATAGCAGCACACCATTTGGTAAGGTTTTCTCAAGTTGCACCATATCATATCATATTCAGTCAAATATTAACAGACGTATGCTCCAGATAGTGACTAAATTATTATGATTGTCGCTACTGCCAGTGCTTTAATTTTGAAAGGACTTCTGTTTAATCGTATTTTTAATTAATTAAATTATTTTTGAAAATTGTACTTGTTTGTTTGAGAAATATCATGTGACTGAAAGTTTTTATTTGTTTTTGATAAATGATGAAACACTGTATCCTGGGATGAGATCACTTTTAAACTCAGACAAAGATCAGACAAACATTTAGGTTGACATATTACATGAATTATTTTAAATATATTTACATTCTATGTAAAATGTCTTTCTGTACCATCTGTTTCTTTACATAATATCATTGAATTCACCATTTCATGATGATATGAACAGTTATGATGTTATGATATGATGTTGTCCTCAGCACTATTGTATTGCTTGACCATCAAAACTAAATTTTCAGCAGATCTACGTGTACATTTTCACCTGGATATTTTTCGATATAAAAATATAATAATAATTTAATAACTTATTCAATAATATTTTTTAAATATAAATAATAAAAATGTCAATATTGGATTTGACTTAATGAATTCATGTCACAATTTGATGCGTGGGAAACATGAAAGATGCCTAATCCCTAATTCTTTATCTTTACTGAGAGATGCTATTAACTCATGCTCTCTCTCTCTCTCTCTCTCTCTCTCTCTCTCTCTCTCTGTCACTGTCACTGTCTATGTCTCTCTGCCTCCAGTGGAGAGACAGTTCTCCATAGAGCAGCATCTCTGTGTCAGAGGACCATTTGTGACTTTCTGGTAGAAGCAGGAGCCTCATTGATGAAAACCGACTTACAGGTATCTATCTATCTGTCTATCTATCTGTCTATCTGTCTATGTATCTATCTATCTATCTGTCTATCTATCTGTCTATGTATCTATCTATCTATCTGTCTATCATGCCCCTTTTCTTTCATTATTGTTAAATTCTTCCGTTCTTTCTTTCCAAGTGGAGGTTAAAGCCATGTGATCAGAGCCTCAGACCGGCTGGACTCGCTACAGCAGAAATGACCTAGATACTGAGAGAGGCAGAGGGAGAGAGGGGAAGGGATGAATGGAGAGAGAGAGCGAGAGAGAGAGGGAGGGAGGGATGAATAGACAGAGAAAAAGGAGAGGAATACACTCTCCACCCTCCCTCCCTCCTTCTCTCTCTCTCTATCTCAGTGGTAAATGTAATCTGGAGGCTTTGGGAGCGCTTATTTTATGCGCCCTCTGGCCTTGGAATAAAGCTCGGCATCTCTACCTCTCCCTCTCTCTCTCTCTCTCTCTGTCTCTCTGTCTCTTTATTCCTCTCCCTCTCTCTTTTTCTCTTTTCATCTCTATTCATCTCTCTCTCTATTCTTCTCTCTCTCAATCGTCTCTCTCTCTAAAGATGTTTCCAAATCTGTGCGCACCCAAAAGTCTCACACACACACACACACACACACACACACACACACACAAAGTTTGTTAAAGTGCAATAATTAGTCTTTCTGGAAATTCTGGAAATGATTCAGCATTATGACCACTCCCCCATAAACAACCAATTAGTGTGTGTGTGTGTGTGTGTGTGTGCATCAAATACAAAGTCTAACTTAGTTGTTTATCTCAGTATTCGTCGGTCTGAAATAAGATGACGTCACATCTACTAACAGCACTGACATTTATTTTGTCATTTCTAGTTTATTGCAGGTTATTATTGGAGACAGGCTCTTATAGTATCTCAACTAGCTTAGCACTGGTTACATGCTGGCCTGCTGTGAGCATCTTGGCTAATAATGTAATAAAATAAAAGCACTGAAACTTAACAACTAATATTACTGCTAACAACCTAAATCAAATGAACAATAATAATAAAATGACATTACTAACATCATCAGGAATCCAGGGAGATTGAAATGAATTTTCTATGAGCTAGCCAAACGCTTCCACAAGTAAATTGAACATGGACATGGAAAAGTCAATCTTCCAATGCAGCTGGAGTGAAAACCTGATAATAAAGAGACACAATAAGAGCCTTGTCTCCAACAAGGAAGTAATGAAAATACTACTAGCCTCTTACATCAGCACGTAAGACGCTTGACCTTCTGACCAGCATAAAAATGAATCCTATAAAATGCTGTTTGTGTTCTGAAAGTGATTTTAAAGATGATACTTGAAACTAATGAAACTACTAAAAATAAAAAAATCTTAAAAACGTCAAAACCCCAAAAACAAAATATGCAATATAATATGAAAAATGTACAAATGCTACAATAGACAGGCTGTAATTTGAAGTTTTATGGGATTAATAATGGAATAACGGAGAAAGTAATCTCAGGATTCCTTAGATTCCTATTTAAGGAGTGAAATCCATCAAAGGAGGAACTGCTGGAAAAGGATAGAGAATTTACAACTCCCTCTCTCTCTCTTTCTGTCTTCCTCTCAGGGTGATACTCCCAAGAACAGGGCTGAGAAGGCCCATGATGCCGAACTAGCAGCGTATCTGGAGAACAGACAGCATTACCAGATGATTCAAAGAGAGGACCAGGAGACGGCCGTTTGAAGCCGCCCAGTGGTTTTCACCCTTCAACTTGACTGAACAGGAGATGGGATGAAGAAACTGCCGTCTGGTCCTTCAACTTCTTGAGCTTGGCAGTGACCCGGTGATGCCAGAGCAAGAGAGGATGACCGACACATTCCAATTAATCGAGGACGTCTGAAGAGCACGTTGGACGGATGACGAAAATTCAAGACTCAGTCGATTTAATCCCCAACTCTAACACCCAGATCTGGAGTGTGGACCAAGTTTCTTCTTCTTCAGATTCAGATTTTCCCAGCGTGACGTATATGGCCTTACAGTGTTCAAAATGTGGGCCTGCCGGGAATGACATCTTCCTTGAGGGAAGTGCTTTACTTGCATTTGCTTTACTTGACAGCACGCAGTGGAGACTGATGGGAAAGCTGTGCCAAATCAACACTGGTGATGATGATGATGATGAAAATAATGACGATAACGACATTGACGGTTGATGATCGCGCCGATTTGAGGTGAAGATAAATAGTAAGATGGCGCCGATGTTCACCGATTCAATCTTTTTAATTTTGAATTGTTCAATAATAAACACGAGACAATTGAGATGTTGTGGGAATAATTGTGATATTTTGACTTTTGACTTGAAGGCGTCAAAGAGATGCCTTGGACTTGGTTCTTTAAAGAGATTCATATCAAACTGCTCCAAAAAACTTGCATCAAAGTGAAGCCACATTCAATGGTTCTGCACTGCCAAACCAAAACACAGACCACCTACCAGACAACCATGAAGAATCAATGTTTTGGTGATCGTTTAGTTTGGTTTCACTTCTAATAGACTCCCGTTTGCTCAAACTGATGCGTGTCTTTAGGCTCATACCTTCATCTCTGCACGCTACTGCTCATATCACAAAGTAAAGTTTCTTGATCTGGAGCCAAATTTCTTAGAACCATGGGACTGATTTTGAAAAAAAAAAAAAAAAAATTCAGATACTGCTTATCGATACCTAAGAGCGTAATTCAATGGCATCTAATCAAACTCTGCGATTGCTTCATCAGTTACATTGTGAGCATACTGTACACCTCATAGTTTAAGAAGCATTCAGGATAACGCCGTTTTGGTCTCCTATTTCACTTCACCACATCACTATAGCCGCGTATTGTACATACTGTATTTTGTTCACTTGAATGAGTATTTATGATATTTTTGGACGATTTGATTATTTTTCAATGCCTGCATGATTGAATGTTTTCAGGTTGAAAATTCAGAGCGGAGATGAATGTACGCTCAATTCAACCCCTTCAAAACTGAAAAAGCATAGAGGATACATTCTCAATTATTTCTTAAAAGCATTCCTATACCAGAAGTCAATATTCAACTTCCTGATTGATGGGAATTGAAACTGAATTGACCCCAGTTGATTAATTGATTTTGTGCCCGAATGGACTATAGTATGTATGGCCCTACTATCTACAGTATCTGCCTACAATTCAAACTATTGATGAGCACTGATTCCACATGGTATCAGTTGAGGTTACTGATATCACCAAGTTGATTTCACATTTTGCATCCCCTGAACTAAATGCTTTGCCTGGAGGGATGCAAAATGGCTTCAGCAAAATGTCCACAGGTTCCGCATTGCAGCATCAAGACTTTTGCTTGTCATGTGAAAAACTCTGATAAAGCTGCAGTTAATTTTAAATCTAGATTTACTAACCTCAGATTATCACTAATCTTAGATTAAATGAAACCGCGTTGGTGCAGCCCAGCCTCAGTCTTTATTCTAGGAAGATATTTTGCATCTTTTTTTCCTGGCAGCCTACAGGAGTCTGGAATTGATGAAGTTCCAGTTGCAACATCCCTTTATTGAACAAAGTGTACAAAGGCACTGAAAGAAATATGCAACAGTCAAAAACCCAAACTAATAAAACAAAAACATTCCAATGCCTTACCTATGTTCATGGCAAGTTGCTGAATGTCAGCTACAGCCTTTTGATACATTAGCACTGTAACTTCTTGAACAGGTATGAGCACAGAAATCTGTGGTCATTACTTGGAAAGTCCCATGAATGCAGGGCAAGTTTCCACCTAACAGCAGAAGAAGAGGAGGACATGGTAGACACTGCTAGTTGTTTTTTTTCCCCCAATTCATCTTACTTGTCCAGCACAATTGAACTGTCTCAAAAGTGGAACCTTGGCATAGAAAGGGGAAAAGTAAGGTTTGCGAATACAGTTTGAATATACATTTTAACACAAATGGAGATTTATGATGGACATATTTGCAGTTTGGGGATAACATATCATTTTTGTACTTTTCGGAGAGCCATAAGTAGATGGAGCTTGGCCTTTGATGTTTTCGGAGGCAGCCAGGTTGAGGGGATTCTCCGTCAACTGATCTTCTCACTGCATTCCATTCTCTTAGGAAAAATGTAATTAAAGAGCCCTTCAAGTCGGAATTCCTAGGAGGAAACTCCCAACCTTCGGTTTTCCGTGATGCAGTTATCTGACAGCGCTTCAACATGGTGGCGCACACTGTAAATGCTACACAGCATTACTTTGTCAGTAGTCCTTGGATTTAAGGTCAGCATTGCATGACCTTAAATCCAGCAAAACTTCTGTGTAGTAAATGGTTAAACATATAAATTTGAAATGTAAAGTTGCTAACATTCTATGCTAACTAGCTAGCTAACGTTGCCAAATGTTACTGTCAAAACATTAGCTGTTGCATGGGGAACAGTATTTTATGTATTCCATGTTTCCTGTTTTGTTTTTTCCAAGCTGGACAACTTCAATGCACAGAGGTTGTTATTACAGCATGCTGTCCATGTTAGCACGGGGACGAGATGGAGGACATTGCTCCATATTTGGAGCCAAGTCTTTTAGATAAGGACTAGCAACATGGGGACCAGACCTTGACGAACTATCAGTGGCTCTGTGAACTGCACACTGCCTTTTACGTAAAGCAACAACAAGCAAACAGTCCATTTTGGATCGTAGTTTAAGAAATACAGGTTTTTACACCAATATTTTCAATGATTTGTATCCAAAACCTGTACGGCAATAAAATAAAAATGTATTTTCATTCACTCTCTACAACTGCTTGTGGCTGCCAAATATTTGTGTACCAAAAACAAAAACTCAGTCTAGCTTGTTTTTGGTTTTTTTGCATGGTTGTTTTTTTGTGAAATTCTGAGCTGTGTTGGTGTCTTAAGATTAGCTTTGCATTCGACCATCGCGCATCGTGTTGATGTCAAACAGCTTCTTTTTTTTTTTACTTCCCTATCGGTGGCCAATCTCCTCGACATTCTGTTATGTTTATTATTTCATTATTTTTTGTAAGTAAAAGCAACGGTGTGAAACAGCTTTAAATCTTTCAATATTTTTGTCTAATGTGCTATTTCTATCAGTGGATATACGAATATTACTCTGTATGTTTATTAAGTTGTTTTTAACAAAGCTTGTTATTATTTCTAGCATACAAATCTGTTTTGGTGTTTGGGATATTATTGACATGTACAAGTAATGAATGAGAACAGTATATTTGACAGTCTTTTCCTGTGTGTTTCCTTTGTTTTTTCATAAATACATGAATGCCTGCTCGGAGAATGTACTTATATCATATATATAAACACCAACATGCTACATGACCATTTCAAAATACTTTCCAACCACGCTGAGGCTCAAATGCCGTCCGCACAGAGACAGGAAGTGGTTAATCCATCCTAAAGTCATGAAAATCTTTACTTCATCCAATATCCAGAACGTGAGAGATCCCAGCAGCATGTAATGATGGATTTCCTTTAAAGTTCCAATTGTCTCTTTAGGTTCGTTATTGTGTAAAACCTACTCCTGACCTCTGTATCTCTATAGATTTCCAATAGCGACGCACCCCCTGTGTTTTTGAGCCTCGTCCTGTAATCAAAACCTGAAGAGAAAAAAACACTAACAACATAAGATGGGAAATAATTCAGTTAAAAACATTTTGACCTAAAATTGTTTAAGAATATCGCACAATATTCATTTTACAAGTTAAACTCATGGAGAGACTGTGTAAGTATATTGCATTTGGCCATTGCAAGAATGATATTGATTGCAGACACGAGTCAGACATGGTTAGAGGATAATTATCTATGATACTTCCTTTCCTGCTTAACCTTCTCTTAATGTCATTATCAAAGTCTGCGGCTGAATTTCCACAGGGATTTACGATGTGACATTTTCCATTTTTTTTCTGGTACAGATTTGACCTTGTGAAATTATTTTTCTCCTTTTTTCTTTCCCGCCAACGATCCCTTCACTTTTTATCACACCAAAATATGCACATTAGTCCGGGGATCCGTTCATACAACATTTCTGCTTTGTTGTATTTCTGCTATACGGTATATTTAGCCTCTCATGTACTGTTGGGTTTAAATACCACTGGCCAAGAACAGAGATAGATTCGCCATAGATTCCCAGCATCCTAAAGTATAGAAGACCCAATTAGTGTGATATTTCAAATGCCCCCTTCCAGATCAAATTTATTGATCGTTGTCCTGCCGATACGTTCAAGGAGCAGCTGTATTGTTTTCTGGGCTTCTCTCCATTATTCATTCTGACACTGCTGTAACTTGTGCGGTTTATTACGCTTCCTCCTCAACCCGTTTAGTGGTGTTAAAAGTTAAACTCTGCAGAGTAAAGGAAGAAAATATGAAATGCCACGCTGTATTTGCAAGATTTTCACCCAACAGCAGTAAAATGTTGTACAGACGCACTGGGCTAGAGATTGAAATACCCCCCCCCCCCCCAAAAGAAATCCCTGGCTAAATTTGAATGGACCAGTTACATAAACACCAGCCTCTGCCATTACTTCTCTCATACCCAATCCCACAGTGCAAAGCATCCAAATAACAAGTGTCTGCTTTTGCCAGTTTGGACCGAGACGACGAGGCAGAGCAAATGCAGGGTGCAGCGTTGAATTGTGGGAAGGTTCTGCTAGACTGAATGATGTCAATCCAGGGGTCTGACATGCTTATATCGCAACATAAACCAGGGAGAAATCTCTGTATGATGGTTGAACGTCGATCTAGAAAGAAGCCCTTGCTCTTTGATTCTGAGGGACACCAAAACCCGTTGATGTTTTACATCAATGAAACATTTTCTGACCTCAAACTCCATTGTAGCTGCTGGAGATATCTCAACGTGACGTCAGGTCATCTACGTTTGGCCAGTTTTCTTTCCTGAAATAAAGGATCTATATTTACCAATTTCATATATTTTTAGAGAAAACTGTACATGTAGTAAAATGAAAAAATGAAAAGTTTAAAAGGAAATAAGTAAGTACAATCAGGTGGGTAAATAATATGAAGTTAACCAATCAAAGGTCACAGTTTGTGTGTCACTCCCATCAATCCAGGTGAGAAACCTGGTCAGTTTGGTGTTACCATGCAAACACTATGCTGTGATCTAAGGACCTCAGAGGAGCTCAATGGAGAAGGTTAGAAAGTCATATGAAAAAGATTTGGTTTCCATCAGTCCACAAATAATATACAAATGGAGAGAATTTAACATGACAGACTCTGACTAGGAGTGGACGTCCTTCTAAAATATCACCAGGAGCCATACGATAAATATTAAAACTAGTAAAACAACAACAACATCCAGAGATCTACAAGCCTCCATCGCTGCATCTGATGTCATTGAGCACCCGTCAACAATAAGAATACTGAATAGAAATGGGATTCATGCAAGGAAGAACCTCTACTGTCTAAAAAGAAAGAAATAACACAGCAGAGACCACCTACACAAACCTGAAGATTTCTGGAAGTCTGTTCTGTTCTTGACAACCCAAAACTGCCCACCACCAAATTAACCTCCCTAAGGTCAAGCATGGTGGGTGGGAGTGTCACAGTCTGGACCTGGAAGACATCAACATCAGTAAGGGAACCATCAATTCTGAGGGAAACCAGAGAATTCGTGAACAGAACGTCAGGCTATCAGTCTGAGAGCTGAAACTGGTGCCGAAAGTGGCTGTTCAACAAGACGATGATCCTGAGAATTCAAGCAAATCTACCAAAGAATTACTCAGGAGGAAATTTAGTGTTTTAGTTTGGCCGACCTAAATCCAATTGAGATGCTCATGTGAGACCTCAAACCTCACTGACTTGATTGGGTTCTGTAAAGAGGAGTGGGAGAAAATCACACTGCCAGAGACTGATCAGTGATCAGTGACTCTAGGAGACGTTTACTCCAAGTCATCACTGAAAAAGGAGGTGCCAAGTTCACATGTTTTTGTATACAGGGATATCTTAGTATTTTGTTAAATTAACCATTAACCAAGTATATCATATTTATTTGTGCATGTTCTTTATTTGGGATATCTTGAGGTATAGATAAGGATTTTAACCCCCTGTCATGGCTGCCATTGTGTATACTGAAATACAGTGGATTGGTGCTGATGATGGTCTAAGTGCCATATCAATAAATCAATAAATCAGTCTTTTTTCATGTGCCCAACCCATCTGAAATAACTTCTAACTGTTCTTTAGTTTGCTTTAGGACTTGCTCCCACCTCCTCTTCCTAATCTCTTTCTCCATCCTCGCCCCCCTCTCATCCTTCCTTCCATCCCTTCCTCTCTAATCTCATGCTTGATTCCTTTATCTATCATTCCCTCCCCCTCTTTTGTCCTCCTCCCCGTTCACAGTTACTGTTCAAATGTCATCCATTTTTAGCCGTGATGGTCTCCAGGTCTCAACTGCGTGTCTACAAGTCCAGCTCAAAGAGACCGCAGAGAGAGAAACCCTTTACTCTGGTCAGTTTTCAGCAGGAAGTTAAGATTAAATAGCAATTAGTGAATGAAGCCGACACAAAACTGAATGTTAACAGTGGGAAGCCCAAACTGCAGTCAAATAGTAGTTATTACACCCCTTCAATTGAGGTTTTTTTGCCACTATGGTCAACTCTATGGAGGAATATCCACAATGAAAACCGCTATCCGAGAGGCATGCAGGAAACCCGGGTGGAAATTTGGCAAGACCTGCTTATGCCCAATGATGAGGACCGTAAGAAAGAAGCCTGACTCTCAAAATGGCACTCAAGTGTAATGCAATACCGTCGAGTCGTTTTTGGCTTTTCAGAATAATTTCCAATTCGGCTACTATAGAAAATAAAGCAATGGGAACAGTATAGGTAGCAATACAATAAATAAATAAATACATAGAAGATAAACAGTCTCTCTGGGTTGCTACCCAGAATTTTGACAGATCTAAAGATGTTTTCAGTTAACTGGTTTACAGTCTAATGCATGACATGAGATGAAGCTTAATTGAAATGAACCTCGGTGCATTAACTGCTCACTGGGTGTGTCAAAGTGTGTGTGTGTGGGGGGGGGGGGGGGGGGCAATGTGCATCTCAGTGTCAGTCATTACTGGGGATTTCCACCAAGATGAGTAGCTTCCATATTTGCTTCCATTATGTGAGCAGAGCGCCATGACTAAGTGGAAATCTGGAATTACAGAAATGTGTTTTAGTGGGCGTGGCTACTGAGCTCTCAAACACCACTCCCTGTGCAGCTACCACACTCCAAGCCTTCTATTACATAATGAATTATGGGAACGAGTGGATATCATGAGGCCAAGCTAATGTGTCATCTCAGGATCTGAAATAGAAAGGTGGTTGGTGAGGGTTTGTGAGGGTATTTGGCTTCTCACTCCCACTCATTCATAAAGACTTGCATAAAATGGTGCATGCCTCTTGACTCACTAGAATCCTCTCTACCTGCAAGTAAAACCTCAATCGAACATCAAATTGTTGCTGTTAAGACAAATTTCCAGTAGCTCCTCATCTGGCCCACTAATGCCACTACTTTGTCTCACTGACTGGCAATGTTGTTGGAGAAAACAGGCTTGGGAGGGCCTACTATGGGTCCATTTATCTTTAAGTAATAGTAGACAGTAGTCAGTGTGTTGAGAAATATAGGGTACAGTCTAAAACTAGTGGTCTCCCAGGAGAAACTTCAAAGGGAATCATTTCTGTTTTGTGGTCTTTGAATTTTAGGTAATAGAAACAGGGACGTGGACTACCAGGTCGAATGACAAATCTGTCGTTATAATCACAAAAATGTCATTATAATGTGATTATTAATCCAATAATGCAAGTAAAGCAGAGCCCATGTAAATGCCATATTCTGATTATAATAATCAGATTATAACAATCAGAATAACATTATTATATATATATATATATGTATATTATTAAACAGCATTAATAGACATCAATGAGGACAGGTATACGCCATCAGGGCATCAAAACCTCAGTATAACTTAATTTTTTGATTAGAATGTTACTACTTTTTATTTATTACTATTATGTATTATTCATTTGTCACCTAAATTCAATAAAAGTTCATAACTTTATTTTATTGTAATCATTTCCTCTACAGAAAAACTTGAAGGACTATAAATATCACATGAAACGTTGCATATACATTTCAGTATAGTTGCCATGAGTTGCATGAATGATGCATCACATCTGACTGGGAATTTGTCCTCCTTCGCACAACTGCAGGGAGATTAATGGCATCTTAATTGCACATGCTTCATATGGTCCTTTAGGATGAAATACATCATTCATGTTTGTTGAGGTTGCATGATCACAGCTACATGGCCCTTTGTCTCCATTTGTCAGGTCATTTGTCTAGTGGCTTGGAAAGTAGTGCTGCTACACGTCTGCGCACATGAACTGATACGGAGTAAACCTTCAGATATACCAATGAAAACTTCAAAATTCTTATCTTTGGTAACACCTTGAGGCACTCTAAAATCAGATAGCATCTCATTTTCTGCAGGCTTTTTTTCCTGAAGTTGTCTGACATTTCAGAATGTATTGTGCCTTTTTAAAAAAGGTCTCGAGCTCCAGAACATATATCTACCTGGTCACCAACCACTGCAATACAATAGGGGAAAGAATTACAGCAAAACCAAAACAATAAAGATAATTGATCAAAAAAACATGGCATGATTTTTACAATATATAAACTATATTCACTGAGACTACACACATATGATAAGATACATTGTCAGCAAGGTAGACGATATTTCCTATCTTGTATTCCTCAGGTCCGGACTATGGAGAGATGAAGGAGAAAGGGTCATCAGCAGGTGATGGTAAAATGACAGTACCATCTAGACAGTGAGATGACAATCAGTGAGCTATGACAGCACACATTATGCATCAGATGAATTGGGAAGTTTCAGTGTAGCTACCGGTGGTCATGATGGTGTGCTGGCAAACCTTCTCCGACACACAAACCCTACATAGGAGCTTATATAGTTCCAGACTAACTACACTAAAACACTAAAACACTGAAAGGATTAAGACAATAAAACAATAAAAAAGTAGAGAAGTCAAAAGGTGAGGGAGGACATCAGTTTGACCTAAGACTGACCCAAGAACAGGAGATAATAAAGCAATTAAAGGGTCACTCTGAGAGAACCAATCCTACTTACCGAAGTAGAAGATGTCCCGTGGTTTTAGCACAATATTCTACAAGTATCTAAGTGTTTATGAACACAAAGACTGAAGGTTAGGTGTTTGTGTGCATCCTTCAGCCAACGCTTGATGAGGATGACATCCAGAAGATCCTTGTGAGCCTTGTGAGTTTTTCCGGACGAACTCCTTGTTGCAGAAGTCCTCAAGGTGGCCATGATGGCAGGTTCCCACAGCCCGGGAGTGACTGTCACTGTGATGTATGATGCCAATCCACAGTGCCTTTTAATAGAAATCCACCACACAGTTGAAGTTAAGTTCGTCACAATGTATTATATTAACGACAGACACGGAAACAGCGGTCAATGCATTTGTGTCAACGAGACTTGATTCCTCCAACGTCATGCTAGGCTTGAACACACAGACAGAACAAATGGCACAAACAAAAGGTTATGCATGACGGCAAATAATCAGAGGTCAATGTGGAACTAGGGAGAAGGAGAAGAAGGAACTTTTTAAGAAATGTTTTTTATCAGTTGTGAGTGGAAGTGAGCTGAAATAAAGGCGAGCAGAGTCAAGTTCCTGCCCGTTGAGCATTGAGATCAAAAGCTGTGGATTGGTGCTTCAGATGGTATAGCTTTGTTGTTGTTGTCTCGTCTTCTTCCATTGTCCGCCGAACGCACGTATTATATGCATTCTTGGAGCTTGGCGAACGATGAGGGGTAATCCAAGAATTGTGTTGATTCCTTGGAGGCGTGCCATTGTCCGGCTGTTTTGTTGCCTTTGTCCCTTTGTTTCAAGCGAGGTTTTGGGAGGAACAATAGGTTCTACTGGGACCCAATGACTCATGGCCTTTTGATCCATGTCTCTGGCTCTCATTGTGCTCATTGTGTCTTGAAGCAAGTACACCAAACCTGTCTGTGAGCTACCTGTGATATGAGTTATGCTGGACAGGGCCACTTTGACATGTGGTAGGGTTGTACCCCGTCCCCTTCAGACTCTTAGTGTTTGGGTCAATCTATCTATCTATCTATCTATCTATCTATCTAATGTGGGGATGCAGAGATTGCGGCACCTTAGGGTCATAAGGTGCCACCTTAGTTCTGAACTTCTGACGATCCTCTAAAGATGAACTGATCAAATTCAAATGCCTGTTGCGTTATTATGTGATAGGGAACACCATCCCTTACTGGTTCCATCTTTTTAGTCTAGTGAATTTCTTTCCTTATTGTTAATGTTTTTAGTGTATTCCCTTTATGGTGGAGCTGCTCGCTGCCCTGTTAGGGAGCCTAGTGAGGTTTCTCTGTGGTGAGGCTGTGAATGCATTTGTAGTTGGATATGTTTCTGCATCTGGATAAATATTATTCATTATTATTATACATTATCCTTCCCAAGGTGGCATTGTCTGGTTGCTTATGCCTCCTAGCGCTCCGTCGCAATTGCAATCAATTTCAGTGAAAAGGGCCATTTTCAATACACAGGGCACCACCCGCAAAATTATGAGGCAATTTCTTGTATGTTTGGTGCTTATAAAAACAATATTTACAGCTTTTAATTTGGAAGAAAATCCACTTCCTGAACAGACTGAATTGAACCAAAGAACTCTTTTATAGGCCATGAGTCAGTTTGTGTGTGTTTGTGTGTTTGTGTGCACAAAATGGATATTCAAAGTTCAGCAAATATCAGTGATGTGAATGTGTGTGCATGCGGAGTGTGTGTGTGCATGCATGTTACGGCCGTACTGTGGTGGTGTGTGTTTCTTCCTGTCCTCACCTGTCTCTCCCCAGATTACCGCCCTTCCCCCTTCCTACCGCTGTAGTGATTGCGTGAGTGAGCGCACCTGTGCTCATCAGGGCCTGGAGGTTAAAGACCAGTGCCAGTGGGCAGCTTTGTGTTGGTTGTGATATTCAGCTAAACTCGAGTTGTGGTGTACCGGGGTCAGTAACTGTGGCTCCCTTTTAGGGGGAAGAGTGTTTATTAGTGTTGTGTTTAGCCCTAGTTTAATTTAATTGTTAACTTGTTGTTTCATTTATCGCTTTGGAAAGTAGCTTTCACTTGGTGTTTTGAGGTCTTTTGTAAACCTTTTATTTAAGTTGTTAATAAATTCTCAGTTTGTTCATATATTTGCGTTCTCCTTGCTTCTTTGTCCCCGGGTTAATTTTATGTGTTACTCCCTTCATCCCCTGGACTAATTTTGGGGACGTAACATATTTGGGGGCTCGACCGGGATTTGGACAAAAAGAGATTGGTAGATGGAATTATTGAATAAATCGTTTTTTGTGTTTTTTGTGTTATATACTCTCCGGTGGCTATCGCGGTGAGTATTGCTGTCTGGATGTCCATTGTCTAGCCTTCACTAAGCATAAACAACTTCCTCGGTTAGATAGGTGGATGTCCAGCTGGGCTGTATCAGTCTTTCCTTCGGGCACTCGTTTATTGTTTTGCCTTTCTTATTTTCGGAGTAAATCCTGGGCGGGGATCAAGTTCCCCAACGGAGGTAGGCATTTCAGGGCTCCGGCCGCTGAAGTTTAGCCTTTCAAGTCGCCTCGAGCCTGGCAAGCTCCAGAAGATGGGTAGGAATAGTTTGGGGTTAGGCAGGAACTGGGGAAGTTGTTTCAGTAAGGCTGGGTTTGGTATTTGCCGTGTGTGTGGCATCCGGCATCAATGATTATCGCGTTCGCCACAGGATGTGAATCAACTTCTATTTTGTTGGTTCCCTGGTGAGTATGGCAGCATTTAACTTGGACGAGTTTGTGGCCAATCCTACTCTGAGTCAGTCAGATAGCTGTAGGAAAAAGTGTGTGTGTGTGTGTGTGTGTGTGTGTGTGTGTGATTACAGCATTCCTGTCTCGTGGTCCTTTGTTAAAAGAGAACTGAGAGCTGTTCTTTTAAACGGGTTGATAGAAAAGAGTTTTCACCTCACAGGCTTTGGAGGAATCTCCTGGTTCGGTGGCCGGGGCTATGGCAGCAGTGTCCCAGGGTGAGGGTCACTCTGATATGGCGGAGCCCTCGGGTAAAGGCCGCTCTGATCCTCGGGTGGGAAAAGCGACTGAGCCGCAGCCTGTTAATCTTACTCCTGGTGTAGAGCGTAGTGAGGTAGAAGGAAAGCCGTTCACGTTCCCACGGTTTGACCCACTCTCTGCAGCGACATCTCCTGGCTCTATAGGTTAGATGCCCGGCTAACAGTGCGTTTAGCTCGTCTTCAGCTGGAGATGCAGGAAAGCTTGCGGGCTCGCAGAGAGGAGTGAGAGTTTCAGCTCCGGAGGGAGTTGGAGTTAAAAAAGTTGGAGGCAGACACAGCTGCACAGACACAGGCCAAAAGATGTGTGGGCCATACTTTTGCAATGTAAGCTGACTGGTAAGGCTCAGGAAGTTTGTTCTTCTCTCTCCATGGAAGACAGTTTTGTCTACGAGAAGGTAAAAAAGCGCTCTTTCGAGTGTATGAGCTAGTGCCAGAGGCGAATAGACAGCGTTTTCGAAGCCTTAGAAAAACGACAGGCCAGACTTATGTTGACTTTGCCAGGGAGCAAGGGATCCTCTTCGACAGATGGTGTTCAGCATGTAAGGTCGAAGACCTCGCTTCAGTGTGTGAGCTGATGTTGTTGGAGGAGTTTAAAAACTGTGCCTGAGCGTACTGTGGTCTATTTAGATGAGCAAAAGGTAACTACTTGGAGCAGGCCGCTACTCTGGTGGATGAGTTCGCTCTCACGCACAAAAGTGTTTTTAATAAACACGATTCTTCCTCCCACCGTGTTTTTTCTGGTGACACGCCTGTCACCCAGCCCAATATGTCTTCGTTGAGTCCTAAGGTTGAGAGACACAGGCCTAGTCACAGGCCTAGTCACATAGTTCTTGCTATGATGGCCCACCATTGCTGAATGAACCCAGACAACACTGTTGCATCACATTATTGACTTAACACTCCTGCAACTCCGAATGCGTTCACAGAAGCAGTGTGGCGGTGTTGTGTATCAAAGAGATTCACTCTTTGTGTGAATGGACTGTTTGCTGCAGTACTCCCACAGAGGATGTTGGGATTTGTAGAACTGTCTACTGGATGCTGTATGTTCTATACCCTGCAGGCATGAAGCCAGACATTTGAAAGAGTTCCTACAGTAAACAGAACACTGAACACTGGCGAGAGACATGAATGAAATAGTGGGAACGAGGGAAGACAGAAATAGAGGGGGAGAAAGAGACAGAAGAGAGTTCTCCTTCCATTTGTAGAAATCAAAGAATGACAGAAAAAGGGAAAAGACTGGTCATATACAGCGGGTGGACAAAATAAAGAAAACACCTAACAATATATGAATATCAAGTGGAAAAATATCAGGGGCCATTTTTGTCTCACATTCACAAAAATCCCATTTCTCTCTCTCCAATTCATTTTGCTTTATTGGCACAAATGTTACAAGAACAGTATTGCCAAAGGATCTTCTAAACAATGCGATGAAAACGTTACAAGAAAATGTTTAAACGTTTAATATGGTTCTACAGAATTCTGCATGCAGGGCCTCTATAGGATGCTTGTCCCATCTAGTGTAGTCATGCTGACTGAGTGGAGCCCATCCTTCCATGAAGGGCAATTGGTTGGATAACACTATCAAAGATTTTGGACTAAATTCTGATTGGTATGTCTATTTTGTGCAATTTTCTCCTGATTGCATAAGGCTCAGGCTTAGTGTATTCACTGCCAGACCAAAGTTACCCTGAGGCACTGATTCTGAGCCCCCAGGTAATCACACAACAGGCTGTGCTCTAGTGCCATCATTCCTAGAGCGAATGCATATTTGTTTTTTTTGGAAGATCATTATTTTTTAAAGTTGGCTGCCAGGGCCCAGGTCTGACAGTCCTGCTCCAGGAAGTCTAGATGCTTCTGTAGACCTTGTTGTGGGGCTGACAGCAGCACCAGGTCATCTGCATAGAGCAAGACCTCCTTATTGTTTATGGTCAGTCCAGGGGTTGCAGATTGTTGAACTGATTTACATAGATGTTAAAGAGTTGCTGTTTCCCTCAAAAACTCCTTTCCCTTGAGTGAAGAATTCTGTGCTTTCATTGCCAATTAGTACTCCACACTTATTACCAATATATATATTGACTTCATTATGTCATAAACTTTACCTCCTATACAACCAATTCCCTTGTGGTTTGGTGTACATGATGGTTAATTAGGGTGTGTAGGGTGTAAACATGATCATTAGTGCGGTGATTTATGGCCAGCATTCGGGCATTAATGATGCTGCAGGAAACCTTCCCCATGTTACTGCTCACACAGATGCCTCGGTAGTCATTAGGGTCCAATTTATCTCCACTCTTATGTATTGGGGAAATAAGCCCCCAGCTCCAGATCTCAGGAAAGCAACCAGCTTGAAGAAAAAGGGCAGAGGCGGGCTCGCTCATGGCTGGATCAAGTGACAGTCAAGCAGTGAAACGTCATCTTTTTTGAAAGTCTTTTTTTTTCGCCGTCCGTTCAAATGTATCCACTTGGAAGAGCATTTTCGGAAAGCTCTGTTTTGGGGGGGTTAAAAACGCCGCTGTAGTGTGGACCAAAGGAGGGGAGGCCAAAACGGAGAGATAAGTATGCATTTTCAAATTTAAACAGCTTAGTGTGGACCTAGCCTGAGAGAGGGCTAATTGGCAGGAACTTCAGTGATGAATAGTGTTGTTTCACAAGGAACAGTGGAAATGTGGATGGAGGCCAAACTCCTTGATTTTCATGCTCATGCAACTTTGAATCAACAGACTATAAATGTCAATCCATGGCATGAGCAAGCAGCTTAATCCAGAACAGTCGGACCAGGCAGCCAGTGGCCTACTGAGCAGTAAAAAAAAAAAAGTCAGATGAATCATCAGATGAATCATTATTCAACCCGCTCTCAAGATGTGGAAGATGCCAAAAGATGTAATTTGTTTCCCCAAAGTAAAGAGTTCTGGAGGTTCTTTCATTGTGTAGGTTACATTATCAAGACATGCTTTAGGTCCATTGAACCCAGGAGTGCAAAGTAAATGCCAATAAATCTGAAGCTATTCTGATGATCACATTCATGCTATGGTGAAGCTTTTCTGTCCTGATTGGAGTACAGCCTTCCCGGATGACAGCCTTTACCCACAGGGCACCAGTTGGCACTGGATTAATGAGCATGAAAACAGTATAAACCATATACCATGGCCACCCCAGTCACCAGATCCCAACACAACTGAGTATGTGTGAGACATTCTGGGGCAGTGCCTGAGAGTATTTTCCATTATAATCATTAAACCACCAAATTATGGAATTTCTTGTGGAAAAATGGTGTTGAATCCCTCCAGCAGAATACAAGCCTTGTGGATTCTATGCCAAGGCCTATCGAAGCTGTTCTAGAAAGTTGGGGTGGCCCAACTTCCTGCTAAGATACTTTATGTTGGTGGCGCCTTTATTTTGCTAAGTACCTGTATACTACATGAACTTATGACAGGACACCGTTAAACCACACCTGAATGTCATCTCATTGATTGGATGACCTGACTTCAAGTTACCCCTTTTCATAGAAGTCATTATCCTAGAGGTTCACATACAATGAAAACATATAAAAGTACATTTTGTGTTTGTTTGTTTTGTTATTTGTTAAATCACATTGTGTTAATCTATCTTTATTACATGAATGTACATATTAACATATGATGAACCTATTTTAGGAGCCATTTATACCGGAATGCAGGTAATTCAAAAGGGTTCAGAAACCTGGAAACAACTTCAGGAAAATGGACATATTGTTCTTTATTGTATAGAACAAATCTAGCTAGCTAGATTGATAGGTAGATTGATTGATAGTTCATGGGGCATATTTTTGTCTTTTTTGGGACATATTTACAACTTCTTAAAAATTCTGAATCCTATCACATCTCTATTTGAGCTTATACACAATGTTTTAGAGATATGTTATTGTTATTGTCCACAATAACAGTGTGATAAAGGAACAAAATGTCACCTCACTTTCTCATTTTCAATGTTTTGTTGTGTGAAAGATGTTTTTATAATTGTAGCATCATCCAACAGTGTCAGAGTGATTTTTACTGTTGTTGAGAAGAGTCAGAAAGTTTACCATGCTTCTTGGTCTGTTACAATACAGTTCAATATCAGATGTTCTCTGTTGTTATTCTTGCTGTTTTGATGTCTTTGCTATCTCCTGATATAGATCCAAGTCTAAACAATGGGTGTGAGATGAAAGCAGGCATATGAATATGAATTGATTCAGCATTCTGTCAGACAAGATAAGAGTACTTGGCAATATATCATACATAAAGATCAAACAAACAACTAAATCTGAACAACCCCTTGGAAAGGCTTCTCCCTGCAACAGTTGTGGTACAAGTGGTGCCTTAATCATTTGTTGCTGTTGATATAGATCTCTGTAAACAAAAATGAACTGAAAGTAGAGTTAGAAATATGATTTTATGCAGCATTTCGTCATAGAAAAGAGCACACAGCCATAGATAAAATCACTGGATGAAAGAAAAGGCTTCTTTTTATCTGAATATGGAGATGTGTTCACCTTACCAGACACTTTAAAAGCCCCAAGAACAGATATCCTGTGTCACCCATGTGTTGTGTGATGCAAGTCTTACAAGATTATGTTGTACCGAATTATACAGGGGTGGAATGAGTACCAAGGTGTCCTACTCAAGTAGAAGTACTGTAGTGAAAGTTACTGAGATACTACAGATGATTGTGCGTTGTGTCTTCCTCAACAATATGACCTCGGCGTGTAGCAATGTGGACTCTTTCATGCCAAATGCGACTTTAAGGTTCTTCTACTAACATATCAAATATTACACAGGCTGGCATCGTACTTTTTATCACCTCTTGTTGTACCATATATACCATTACGTACCCGCTGATCACAGAACGCTGGCAAGCCGGTGTTTTGTTACCCCGCCACAGCCGATTTTAGGGAGAAAGAAGAGGAATGCATATTGACAAACTTTAAATATGACCCAAAGGAAAACAAAACGCAATGTAGACCACGCAGAATGAAAATCGGCGGGAAAAACACAACAAACTTGAAGAGGCATTTGCAGGAACAGCATGCTGAAATTCATGCAAAGGTAAGCTAAATTAACGTTAGCTAACTTTTCAAACTCAAAGTTCGAATTTAAAAGGTTCAAAATCATAACTTAAAGCTCTCTCTAATGATAATTAATGAAAAAATAATTGATTAAAAAATAAACCATTTGATTAAAATAAGACAAAAACGACTATTCTTTTCGTCACCTAAAACTCCCCTTGATTTCGTTGTCGCCCCACACCAGATCTGGACGTTTCACCCAAGTGTCCTTATTGGGTTTATTCTCTAGACTTTATGTTCCATTTTAATGTAATTTTTTCCTAAAAGGTTTCGTGGGAGTTTTTCCTCGTCATCAGCGAGGGTCTAAGGCTACACAAATAAACTTGACTTGACTTCTAAAATAACTATGACACATCCTTTTCAAGAATATGATGCTTTTTGAAGTATTGAAAATGTCTTAACTGCTATGAACCAGTTGACAGAAGATAAACTTGGCTGTGTCATCCATTGCTGGGACAGGATTTCTGGCCTCTCTCTCTCTCTCTCTCTCTTCTGTGTGTGTGTGTGTGTGTGTGTGTGTGTGTGAAGGAGACAGGGGGGTTATGTGTGTGTTTGTTTGAGAGAGTGAATGGGGGGGCTAATGCAACCAGAATGAACTGGTTTGGGAGACAAAGGCAGGGGGCTACAGCAGGGGTGTGAGCAAGAGACATAGAGAGAGGGAAATTCCTTCAAACAAAAACTTGAATTCCCCAGAGAGTTTGTACTACTCCAACTTCAAAGAATTACAAGCCTGGAAAACAAGTAAGTTCTCTGGACATTTCAAATCACCCTTTACATCCTTTACATGTTTTTTTTTTTTTAACTATTTACATTGTTATATTCTCATTCTCAGTCAATCCTGGGGAATTTGCTGAGTTACAGCAAAAAAAACAACAACTTACTTTTAAGAGTATCACATTTCCATTTTAATGTGTCCAAGGATTTAGAGAACCTCCACGGACAAACAAATGAGTTCCTTTGGTTTTGTTCTGTTTTCTGAAGTTTATCCTGATTCTCTATCTTTTAGAAAAGCAACAGGAAGTTTTATTAAAAGTTGTGTAAGTTGGTACTTTATATAAACTCTGACTTTGGATGACATTTTGACACACTTGCTTATGCTTTCTGTGTTGGTAGATTCTGTTGAAGGTGTTTTTCTTTTGCTTTTGTCTCTTCAAAGTTTGTGACATAACAGAAAGGTGTCGAATTCTTGTTCAGCACTTGCACTTTTTGTAAAAAGAACACTTTTCCCATGCATATTCAGCTCTATTGGAGATTCCTGTTTACTTGCTGATTTTCCTTTTTATTTCCTGCTTTTTTTTGTTTTGTGCTGATCATCTGCCTGCTGGGTTCTGTTGTGCTTTTCAGTCTTTATGTAAATGTCCCATTTTCTGTGCCAAATTCCAGCACTTTCCAGACACGTCAACTTTAAAATAGTGCAAGTAAAGCTCTTCTATAGAGACATTTATGTTGTGTTTGTGTGTTTTTAAGAAAGGGAAACACTGAGAATGGGGGCTGTGTGTGTGAGAGAGAGAGAGAGAGAGAGAGAGAGAGAGAGAGAGAGAGAGAGAGAGAGAGAGAGAGAGAGAGAGAGAGAGAGAGAGAGAGAGAGAGAGAGAGAGAGAGAGAGAGAGAGAGAGAGAGAGATTGTATATGTGTGTGTGTGCAGCAGTTAAGCTATTTTGAGATATATTTAAGAGGTATTTTTAGGTTTAGTCCAATTGCGTGTTTTTGTTTTCTGCTGATAAAACTGGCTTTGTTGTGTTATCTTGTTGGAATCTTTAGGCTTCGATAGCACATTTGCTGTGTGTGTGTGTGTGTGTGTGTGTGTGTGCGTGTGTGTGTGTGTAAGAGAGAAGGGAGACAGGGTGGGGGTATCAGAGAATTACATGGTATTAGCTTCCTTTTCTGCTGACAAATGGTGGGCTATGGAACAGACACGCAGGTAGACAGGCAGGCAGCCAGACAGATGCGGTCCAATAAAATGTCATTGAATGCATCTTTATTGCTGCCAAGTGATTTTTTTTCTGCATGAAAACATACAGAGCATAAAAAACATGAGACACCTCATGGATGTAAAACAGTTGCAATTACACTCACAACTGTGAGTGCAATACTCCATATTTTATACTATTGTACTTGAATTGCATAGTGCCTCAGCATAAAAAAGTGCTGCAGGCAGATATATTGACGTATTAATCATTCCCTCACGTCAAACCGGGGATGTTAAAAGCAAAAAGGTTTAAATTTTCATGAAACTAATACACTCACAAGAAGATAATCTCTTAGGTGGATGGCAGCGAGACACACTTCTAATGACCACAAGGAGGCAGATTGGCAGACAATTTATTTGGTGTTGAAAATTATTTCAAATTGTAAGATTTAAAGAAAAAAACTTGAATTCAAATGTTAGCTTCAAGCTCTTGCGTAGCTTGTGGCTAGTGTAGATATTTTGTTAACTTCTCAGTCAAAGATTCTTGAGAATCTCCATCCATCCGAAAAGAAGACATTCTTTTCCCCAGCGACTTCCTCCAGCTCCTATTGAGAGATCCCCAGGTGCACCCAGGCATGGTGGGAGATGTAGTTCCTCCAGCTCCTCCTCCTAGTCAGCCACACCCAGTATACCTCCAAGGGAGGCGCCTGGAGGGCATCCATACCAAGTGCCGGAACCTCCTCAACTGGCTCCTCTCAATGTGAAGGAGCAACGGCTCAATTCCAAGGTCCTCTCGGATCGCTGAGTTCCTCGCCTTGACACCACTTCTATCTACGATCTCATTCTTTTGGCCACTACCAAAAGCTTGTGACCATAGGTGAGGGTCAGAATGAAGGTCGACTGGTAAATCAAGAGCTTTGCTTTGTGGCTCTACCACTAACGTCTAATACAATGGCTGCATTACTGCAGGTGCTGCACCTAATCAGCGGGCAATCTCATACCTTTTACCCTTACTCATGATTAAGACCCCGAGATATGAGATACCTGAACTCCCCCTGCTTGGGACACTTCTGACTCCCCAATTAAATGGAATAGGTCATCTTTGTCCAGGAGTGAACCATGGCCTCGGACTTGGAGGTGCTGACCCTGATCCTAAACCACACCAATGCACATGTGAAACACAGGTGAAAAGGTCGTCATCATCTGCAAACAGCAGAAATGCCATCCTAATGTCACCAAAATGGATGTTCTCCAGACCTCAACTGTGCCTTGATATCCTGTCTGAATATCACCAAGAGGAAAGGGGACAAGGTGCACCCTTGTTGAAGTCCAACCCTAACCCACCTGGGTGATCAGCCTCCCAAGCTAAAAAGTGTATTACTCAAAAAGTATTTAGAGAGCAAAATACCCAGACTTGATCTCAATTTGAACCAACTGGCTAATGCTTTGTCACCAAACCTCACTACCACTAAGTTTGTCTACGGTTAGAAATCTGTGAAAATAGTACAGTGTGTCATCTTCTGTCATCTTACAAGTCATCAGATGTAAGAACAAGTAACATCATTTAATGCTGGGAAGATGGGATGTGATGACAATTTTGACAACAGTGTACTGATAGGTCTAACTTATTGTTGCACTATGTTTTTGCTTGTGTAAGCTAGTGTTGCAAATTCACTTGCAAGTTCTGCAATGCATTGGGGCAAAGGTAAAATTGCATTGAAATTACTACAATGGTGGAACAATTGAACACAATTTGTCAGCACTACTTCATTGCTGGGTATTTTGGTCAGGCGATTTCCAAAAAATACAAAAAGCCCACCTCTTAGGCTGTTTGACATGAATATTCAACACAGCTGTTGTACAACAATAGAAAAGACTATCTGTTCCAATAGGCTATTGACTGGATGCAGCACCCATCTATTATGGGCTCTATCGCTGAACTCTGGCTATTTGGGTTCTTGTACCAAAATGTACCAATGCACAAAATGCATGTAAGCCTCTTTCATTCAAATCTGTCTTGGTTGTCCTGTTACACGCCAATCTCTCTTTTAGCACTAACACGAATTTGTAGTGTTTTGTTGCCTCGCTTATCGACAACCATACATACATACCATAATGGAAGAATTTTTATAACTGGTTCACCTGTTACGCATTTATCTTCTTCCACCAAATACACCATGGCAAGCAGTAGCAAGCATAATCGAATTTTAAAGGTGCCGTTTGATCATATTCATGCTGAATTTACCATTGGATCCAACAATTCAGAGAAGGTCTTAAATCATGCTCTGGGACGTATGCATTTTTGCTGATAACCAAGGCAACAATAAAATGCTTTTTAGCATACACTTGGATGTGAGATTCTCCTCCATACAAAGAAAGATCTTTTATGTTGTTACTCTATAATTTCCTCACAAATAGTCCATATGTGGGTTGGAATGGAGTTTTTTATGTGTCGGGATGAGGAGACAGAGATATAGATGGGGAGAAAGAAAGAAATAGACAGAGACAGGACCAGACTAGGACCGAATGTCCTCACAAGAACAAAAAGATGAGGACGATCCTGCAAAGTGAGGACATTTTGCCTAGTCCTCACTTCGTATGGGGCTAGTTAGGATTAGGATCAGGTTGGGCTCGGATAAAGGTTAATGGCATGTAGTGGTGAGGGTGGAGGTTAGTGGTTAGGGAATGTGAATGGAATTTACACACAAGTATAATAATATAAATGTGTGCGTGTGTAGTTTTTTGGGTGACAGTGATGTGTATTGAGATGTACTACTTGCTCAAATCAGTGTCTCTCTCTCTCTCTGTATGTCACACTTCCCTTCTCTCTCTCTCTCTTGTGTCTATCTGGCTCTCCAGTATAGTTAGTAGGTCATATTAGGACAAATAGAAAGTAATTTCCGCTTGGCTTGCTTTTCAAAATCCCTAATTATACTAGTCAACAGCAACACACACACAGCCAGCTCCTTATCCCCCTCCCTACAGCCCACACTCATCCTCCCCACTTCTAATAACATGGTCAGAATCAAAACTTGGGCGGCTGGGGGGCAGAATTGCTCTTTTTCATTGCACACTTCTCTCATTTGCTTTTCAGATTAAAACATGAATACGTGGCAGAAATACAGACTGTCAGCTTTTCATTATGGGGCTGTGTGTAAATGGATGTGTGTGTGTGTGCGTGCATGTGTGCGTGCGTGTGTTGCTTCAATGATAAACCATGACTATTGCTCCTGTCAGATAAGAACATTGTGTCTCCAAAATGCCAGCTCTACAGGACTTAAGAAAAACAGGCTTATTTTTAGATTCATGGCTGAGAAGTTTTCAAATGATAGTTTTTTTTTTTGAATGGGGTTCATGAGTGCCGGGGTCCTTTCAACACATAAAGGACTGCGTAAGTTCAAGGAAAAAAGTTATGAGTTATGATTATTCTATGCACGCATTGTTGTAAATTTTAAGTATATTCTTTATTTTATGGAATTTCATACTTTTTTTCCGAGTACATTACAAAGAAAATAATCCCACATTTCATTCCAATATCATCGTACTTGCCAGTGTTTTACGAGAAAGGTTGCCAAAGGGGCAGTCAAAGGGACATACCAATAGTCCAGTCTCTAATAAAAGCTATGTACCTGGTCAGAAATAAAGATGTGATAGCTATGGCTGAGAGAGAATAGTTACAGATAGATAGCCAGCCACAAACCTTTTCAGTTCCTGATCGATCATGTCAAGAAAATTCTGCTGCTGATATTCCGATTGCCGATACCCACTAAGAAAGAGAGAGTCTAAAACCCAGATGACGTTGACCCTGTCCTTCACAACATTCAAGCCTTGGCAAAACCAGTCATTATCCTGCCCTGCTCAATCTCTGACTTTTGAGGCTCCCTCCCTCGATGTCCTTCCTCAGCCGAAGGGATTTTGTCACGTCACATCACCACACCGCTAAGAACGCTGGGAACTGCAGATGCATCTATCTAAGAATTTACCAATGGCTGGGTTAGGTCTCATGTGTGTCATAATCTTCAATTGGCTCTCAAAGAACCTGAAATTGTCGATAAGTGGTCATTAAAGTCTCCTTTTCCAAAATTCAGAATCAGTCCTATCGGGGTTGCCACCGTTAATATTCAGGGGAAGGTGTTTGATTACCAACCTGTCAGATCCCCAGATTAATAGCCTAATCTGGCATTTTTCTGGTATGTTTCTCTGCAACACCTCATTTTATGGCCAGGAATGAGAACGCTCTACCCTTTGAGCCATAACTGATATTAACGATACTGACTGGGTAGTACAAACAACGATCTGGCGATGAGTGGATGAAAAAGCCGGGGTTCTTAAACTGGTGGTGATGGGATGATGGATTGCAGGTGTGCGGAGTAGAGCAGGTGATAGGGATGAGGTGATGATGAAAGGAGGAGCCGGAGACTGCCGCCCGCCAACACATACACACAGACAGAGACAGACAGGTAGAGACAGCTAGGAGGCAGAGGTGGAGGGCGTGACAGATATAATGTGGTTCATAATAGATGACACACAAGTGGAAAACACTCCAAATCTAAAGCCTAAATCCAAGTTCTTGAGTCCATTTTGTAACTTGGTAATTGTCAGCAACATTGGGTTTTCTTTA
The DNA here is from genome assembly GCA_034670405.1 of Hoplostethus atlanticus. Classification (NCBI taxonomy): domain Eukaryota; kingdom Metazoa; phylum Chordata; class Actinopteri; order Trachichthyiformes; family Trachichthyidae; genus Hoplostethus; species Hoplostethus atlanticus. Next base: position 1,054,739 of record JAXDDX010000081.1, on the reverse strand, counting down.
GAGAGGACCCTACTCTCTGATGAATTCAGACACCAGATCGAAAGGAAGACTTGCCATGGTGGGTACTCCAGAATAATAGGGAAACATTTTTCTTCTTTGTCATTCTCTTTGTCTGCTTCAGTGATTGTAAGTCAACAGATAAAGATGATTTACTGGGTTTTTCTTTGTAAAAGTCTCTCTCAGCTCTGAGAGAATAACTTCTGCCTGAAAATCATCAAACTTTTTCTGCAAGTCTTTCAAATCATTCACATGTACAGGTACATTGTTCACCTTGGGTCAAATCTGCTGGATGTTGATCACCTCCGCATAGCAGCATTGTTTTAGTCTTGGTCATGATCTTGATCTGGGCACCTTCCCTTCGCTGCCCTAGCGTAGCGCTTTGGTCCTCTTCTTTAGCTTGGTAGGGCTGATGATGTCCCCTGGATGAAGGAAGAGCTATGGGGGCAAATCCGGGTGACCTGTATGTGGCTCAACTAGCACAAGGAACAGACACGTACACATTGCAAGTCAACCCATTGTTTCAGTATATTGTTTGGGGGATGGGTTGAGCAAGACAAGACTTATATAAAGCCTACATATCATCTGACCATAAGCATAAGCTGACAACATGTCATTGAAGATGTGAGCCTCAATGTATTTTGTAACTATCAGAAGTGGAACATGAAAATCCATGGATAACATCAATAAGAATTCAATGTGTGTCTCCTTAGACTAACGTTTCTGGATGTCAGTATCATTCAGTGTTAATAACATCAGCAACGTTAAGGTACAAGCAACAACTAGCTAGGTACCTAGGTTAGCTGGGTAGCTACATTCTCTCCATTCTACTCTGGAGCATGTCCAACACAATACCCTAGAGTACCCTAGACCAATTAAAGAGCATGAGTCTCATCATGTTTATGGCCTCTCCAGGTGAGAATAACCCTTGTAGGTTATTCTCAGGAATATGATGGAATAATCCACGGATTTGTGGCCTTGGTGTGCAAATTGATGGGGCTCCAGGGAGTCTTTCACCAGGGGTTGGAGGTCCTGCAAACGTCTTCATTATGTAGGATGTCAGCAGCCTGGAGCCATGGAGGACACTGGGGACCAGACGGGAGATTTTCCACAGTGGAGGCTGGCTCAGTGAAATGAACCCCACCATCCTCAACGTCATCCTGACTGAACGTATGCAAAACATTGGCTTAGCTCAGCTACCGGCTTGACCTCGACTTTGTCTCCACTCATGGGTAACACTATGAGAACCTTGTCTCCTGGTACAGATCTTGGCTTACCAGCTTTTCCTTCGTACTGATCCTTAATTTGCCTCATAGCTGGATGTAACCATGGTCTTTAGGTATTGATGACAATGTTAAGTGACATCTTTGTTGAAGGCAAGGACATTTAACATCCTGAAACACCTCAGCTGTTCGAGCCACAACGGTAGCCCCACCCTGGAAAAATGCCATGTTTGCTGGTTGGAACTGAAAGGGTTTGTGGGAGTATTTCCTTGTCCTCTGTGAGGGTCCAAGGCTGGGGGGTGTCGTGTACCACCATTTATTGCTTTCACAATTTGGTCATTGTGAAGCTCTTTGAGACTGTAACTTTGTGTGTTTGATTTGCTTGGGAACATTTTGCTTGTCTAAAGTCATTCGAGTTATGGAACAAGGATTTGCTCTGATCCCCGTTTTGATTTAGCTGAACCCAGAATTTTATGACGACGACACGTTGTTATATCAACCCGGTCTTCGCTCTGAGAGTTTCACATTTAAGTGCATATTATTTTGTGGCCAAACAATGCTTGTGGAAATGTGGAGCCGCCCATGGCTGTTACAGTAAAACACAGTCCAACCCATTGAAGGGGATGGAGAGATGGCCTTTGTTCCTTTCCTCTCTCAGACGCTCATTCCATCCTCTCATACCAAGGTTATGGCCAACCCTTAAGAAATATTTCCCTTTGTTTGCTTTCATGCTCATAAGAAAGTAAAAAAATGGTTTCAGGACAGGTTTTTTTTGCTGTGTGTGTGTGTGTGTGTGTGTGTGTGTGTGTGTGTGTGTGTGTGTGTGTGTGTGTGTGTGTGTGTGTGTGTGTGTGTGTGTGTGTGTGTGTGTGTGTGTGTGTGTGCGTGCGTGCGTGCGTGCGTGCGTGCGTGCGTGCGTGCGTGCGTGCGTGCGTGCGTGCGTGCGTGCGTGCGTGCGTGCGTGTGTGTGTTGGCAGATGGACCTCCAGGCACTGACAGAGATAATCAGAGCAGAGAGAAGAAAAGTCAGTTGGGGGAGTTTAGAGTTTTGTCTCTCTGTTGACCAAAGCTTTTCTCTCTGGTTGACAGCGGTGGGTTTATACGTTTTTATGTTTCTCACAGTATCTACCAACACACACACACACACAATTGTGAAATCTCCTACTGCGTCTGGACTGGTGATTTTCTTTTTTTTTTTTAAATCTTCCTTTCAATTTGCAGGCCTTTCATTTCTGGCACTATGTGCAAGGATAAAGTGCGTCATAAATCATCACAGTTGGGAGCATCTGCAATGGTCACTTAAAAAAAAATCTATAAGTTGGCTCTCCAGGGCAATTTGTTGCGCAATCTATTTACAGCTATAAAATACATCGACGTTGAGCCATCACTGTCAGTCTTTGTATTAAATGATCAGTCAAGCAATTTGAGACCAAAAAGGGAAGTAGGAGGTGTCTTTAAACAGGGGGTGCTCTACTGCAATAATGTTTTGGGCTTTAAATAAATAGTGATTTTTTTTGTGAAGTTGTCCAGTTTATCCAATTTTCAAGTGGTAAAGAAAGAATCATAAATGGAAATAATGTTTGCACTATTGATATTTTTGTCATTAAAATACAAATTGGATATTTTGGATGTATATTTTGACAAGGAAGGAGAGAGTGATAAATAGTAAGAGTGCAGTAAAGTTGAAAGAAAAAAAAAAAAAATGCCCACCTTCTCTATATAGGCCGACACACTCTTGGCTTTTGTTATCTGGCTCTAACACACACCCCCCCACACACACACACACTCTGCCTGCAGTGTGGTCACAGTGTGTTCCTCGGTCACTGGCTCCGCTAAGGAATGAGATGGTGTATTATGGGTAACCGGCTTGTCACAGACCGTCTTCTCGCTCTCTTTTTTCATCTGTCTCTCACCCCATCTGCCGATCTCTCGCTAGCCGTCGCTCTGCTTTTCCTGTCTCTCTCTCCTTCTCTGTCCATTCTGTAGATGTAAGCTTATCTCTTCGCATTTGTCCGTTCATCTGGCTTTGCAATGTCTGCGCACACCCACACACACACACACACACACACACACACACTTGACTCCAAGTCATCACTGCTAAAGAAGGAGCCAGAAGTTATTGATTGCAGAGTTTTTGTTAAATAAAGTTTTGCTTCTTTATTTGGGATATCTTCATCTTCAGGGATATATATCACCAAGATTGGAGGTTTAGATATGGACATTATAAGGTTATTCCTCTATATTATATGAAATAATAACCACCCACTGTAGGGTTCACAAACCTTCAAGCATGTCTGTATAAGATCAGTATGCCATGTCATGGATGCTTTATCCATGGTTCAACTGGAATCAGAATCTGTTTTATTAGCCAAGTAAGTGCGTATATAAGGAATTTGACTTCGACCAAACACATAAAAAATATTTTAAAAATAAATTGAAGAAATAGATGTCTTTTCTGTACAATATGCACAGGGTCTCAACAAAATAAACAAACATATTTGCAGATCTAGAGAATATCACACTGAGTTCTACATGAGTATACATGAGTTGGAATAGTATAACTATATAACCAGATGTGTATAAGAATTGACTACCAGTTCATTAAGGGTTTCAGTGGGTTCACACTCCTTTTCTTTCGCACACATTTTTCATCATCAACATGTGTGAGTGTAATTTGGTGTTGCTTTTCAACGCAGCATGCATTGAAGATGTGTTAATAACAGCATCCATTGCAAAAGTGTGATACATTAATTTTGTTTAATTATTAATTGGATTCACCCAGTTCTTCTATTTCTTCCAAACAAACCAGTAATGTTAAAAATCATCACTTGTTCTCTATTATCTATTGTCTAATTGATCTTTCTGTCGATTGGTGGTTGTGATGCCTCATAATGATCATTAACTGGAAGTCATGTATTTATCCTCCTTTATGTTCACTACTTCACTACCAACATCAACAACTGATAGCAACAAATATCTGATTACATTACATAAAGTTTCATTTATAGACTGGAGCTTTAAGTTCATCTGGCATTTTGAAACATGAGACTTTTTCCATTATGGGAATGTCCTACCACCCTGACCACACCAGTTATTAACCTCTAACCAAATATATTGGCCCCGCTGACCCTTAACCCTGGGCCCTGCTTGAGAATCTCTGCTTTGAACTGGGCTGAGAAGCTGAAAATGGGTCATTATTTTGAATTGTGCTGCTTTGTCATTTACAGAGGTGGAAGTGATGTTTTTTTTTTTAAATGTCATAGGGCAACGGGTGGGACCAATCATTATTAACCTCAAATCCTGTCCAGATACATTCCAGGCATCACTATTAGAAGGATTACGGCCGTGATGTAATTGTGGTTATCAGGAATTATTGATTTTTAAGCCATACCATCCCAGTGACCACGCAGTCAGAGGACAGGGTCCAGCTGATGATTTAAAGTTTATCGCCATAAACACACAGGGACCCATTTTCTCTTGGGATGCTGCTGGGCTGCCTTTCAACTCCGCTCCCTGGATGGGTTATTAGAGCACCAGTCCCGAATTGCATCATGGTTGCAGTATAAAACACTGTTGCTCCACCATGGCTTTGTTTATGTTGTGCTTTAATGAACTGATAAAAAAAAGAAAAACACTGAAATGTCTCCCTTGAAGCAATATCTGACAGTATGTGATAGGGAGGAATTTTACATGTATCTTTTTGTTTTGAATTTGGATTTTTGATATATATTTTTTTTCTTTTTTTTCTTTTTTTAAGTCAGAGAGCAGTTAGAAATACATGGAGATGGGCGTTGCGTTTTTCAATCTAGCCCAGCACCAATAATTGGTCTCTTAATATGAACTTGTTAACTTTTGAGATTTAATCGTGAGCCCATCAATTTTCTTTTAAGACCATTTTGATTTTTTTTAGGCCACTTCATACAAATTAAAGCTACCGTGGGGGTTCAAGCCTGCAGTAGCTTGGCATCACCAGCAGGTAAACCTGAGGTGGACCTGCAACTGTTTCCACCTCAGGTTTTTATAAATACTTTGTCGTGATTTGCACGGGTGAGATCAAATATCAAAGACCTTTCTATAAATTAAGCCCCCAGAACAATTTTTATTTTTTCCCCAAGTCCCCTGTTGGGTTGTTATGAGCTGCTGTAATGGCAGCAAGAGCACCCCATAATGATTTCATATATACCAACCCTGGGGTTAGGGTCACTGTTCGATGGTTCACCGGGTTTGATGTATGTGAACCTTTTTTAATAATGATTCTCTCTCTCCTCTGTATTAACAGGATGAAGGCTTTGCTGCTGCTGCTCTTGGTGACTCTCGTGGCCATTAATACCGTAGCAGCGGGTGGGAAAAACAGGAAAGGTACGATTCTCTCTCGCTCTGTCTGTCCCTATGTCTCTCTCCCCTCCCCTTAGGTATTTTACCTCTTGTCACCCTAATCGCAAACACCTTCACCATGACAACCAATTATCTATCCACTTAACGCTTGTCGGATTGGTTGGTTACAACTTCCTGTTATATAAATCACACACTCTCGCCTCCCTCAGTGACTGTTGACGAGGTACCTGTGTGCAAGGTGTGTAAACCCCAATTACCCACAATGTACTGTGGTTGTACTGGTTAGCTCCCAGTGGGAATGTGTGGAACTGTATGAATGTGCAGCAGGGTGTTGCTCCTCAATTGGTCTGTCAACCTTCGCTGAAAAAATAAAGATTCAACTAAACAATGCATTATAAAATGAATCAGTCAATGAATCTTCCCTCTCTCTCCAGAAAAAGCCAAACCCTCTAAGTCCGGGTCAGAATGCACCGACTGGCGCTATGGCAACTGTGTCCCTAGCAACGGAGACTGCGGGGCAGGGTTTAGAGATGGGTCATGTGACCAGCAAACCAGGAAGATGAAATGTAAAGTGCCCTGCAACTGGAAAAAGGACTTTGGAGGTGAGACACACACACACACACACACACACACACACACACACAGGTAGGTAGGTACTTTATTAACCCCCGAGCAGCCAAGTAACATACAACACAACAACATAGAATAACACAACTCAGATAAGTAATAAAAGTTAAATAATAAAAAATATATAAAATATGCTCTAGAAAAAATATACAAATGCTTAGTGCAAAAGAAAAAAGAATCGTTATAATAATAATGTGCAAAATGAAAAAAAAAACAGCGCTCTAATGGACTATTGTAATGTAGTTTGGATGGATACATTGATGCATGGATGCGTGGGTGGCTGAGGGATGTTTAAGTGTGTGTAATGAAATGTAAAGTGCTTTGCAAATGGATGTAGTACATTAAAGCTTCATGAATTAATTATTTTTTATGAAAGAGCATGCCTTTGATAGACACATTTCCTACAGTGGCTGAATGACCTTTCACAGTTTGTTTTCATACGCAGAATGAGAATATGAACGCCATTATAATTTCAGCATCTCACTCGTTCTCTTTTGCAGCTGACTGTAAGTTTCGGTTCGGTAGCTGGGGGGAGTGTGATCCCAGCTCTGGCTCGCGGACCAGAACAGGGACGCTGAAGAAGGCTCTGTATAATGCTGAGTGTCAACAGACTATTTCTGTCTCCAAACCCTGCCCTGGAAAATCCAAGACTAAGCCCAAAGGTGAGTTTACTTAGTATTAATTAGTCTTGTTCGAATGAAGACCGATATTTTTTGGAATGAATGGTGCGAGTTACGTTTGTATCTATGTTCTTGTCTTATTCCAGGAAAAAAGGGAAGAGGGAAAGAGAACTAGATGGAGAGTGAGGAGGAGAAGTGACTCTCCGGGGCGACATAAGATCGTCTTCAGAGTCAAAGAAGAAGTAACAATAATTGTCTGCACCCGATTGTCTAGTGGAGACTCTACAGTACATAGCCTGATTTTCCATAGGCACAAAGGATTGGAATTTTAAGAGCAGATCGGATCACTCCGGGCTGTCTAAACCACAGGGCACAACATGGAATCAGACTTTCCCTGTTTCTGTTTAGACAGTCGGGAGATGAAAGATCAAATTTGCATCACAAAATAAGAAAAAACAGTTTTTCAGCTCTGTGTAAATACAGCTTTAGGGTTAGCCTGGCAAGCCATACCAGACCCTCTCTGGTGATGACTCCACCTTACATCACGCTAAATAGTCCAACCAATCAGTGTGCCATGTTTATATCAACTGGTCTCTTGGAAATCATGTTGTAAGTGTAAAAAGAAAAGTGTAAAAAAAATAAAATAAATGTATGCTTAACCTACTGAGGTTGCAAGCCAACAGTGACCAGCGTGTAACTCTTGTCTAGTTTCTGGTGGAGAAACGTGTCAGTCGTCAATTCCTGTCATTGTCTTTTGCTCTTTTAATGCATTTAGACCGTTCCAAGTCTACTATAACAGATGCTATGGCTGCAACAACACAACTAACTCTGTCTCTAATGTCACCACACTATGGCCTCCAAAGCTGATTGGAGTGCAAGACTTTTCTTCTGGTCCACCATATTCCCGTCCTCCTGTTGGACAGGGAGGGCAGTTAGTAATTTAAGGGTGCCTGGTACCTGGTTAATCTAGTGTAGATAGCCTTATGTACATGTTGTGCACCTCAATAAAACAACAACACATCTATAGAATATCTGCATTAGCCATTAGCTATTCTTCTGAGCTCTTTGGGGAACAAACGAGTCAAGAGATTAAGTCAAGACTGAATTGCAGAGTGCACACTGGTCAGAATGTGAGTCTCTGTTTTGGTTGTTGGCTGGTGTCACTGGTCAGATTTAGTGGCGAGAAGATCGATTCTTTCAACTAACTTGATTCTTGGTTCAGTTCATTTGATCCACCTTTGTCAAAACGTAGCCTGTCTATCAAAGTCATTGGTGAATCGGATTGACTCGTTCACTTTAGACCCATCGCAGGTCAGATTATGGCTTTCTGTTTTGCTGCTGGCTGGTTTTTGCCAGGGTGATTGAAAGCAGGAGGGCCCAAACTCCATCCAGCTGGTACGTCACCAACCAACCAGGAGCCAGTGTCTCAGCTGTAAAGATCTGGTCTGGCTTGGAAGGCTTTCCTTAGAGTCCAGTACACCCACATACAGCACAGGAACATCTCTGTTTCTCTGTTTTAGGCTGGATTACATCGGATAGATAGATAGAAAGAAAGAAAACAGGCTCTGACATTCTTTTTTTCCAACTCAATTTGTCCCTTGACACTTTTTAAATATAATTTGTTTAAATATTTAGTCAGGAAAGAAAGGCTTGAGGCAATTCCCTAACCACTAGCTATAAAAATACATTTTATTAATTGATAGACTTTCAATGAAAACCTGACAGAGTTGTATTGCTCGTACTTCACGTAGTTTCTACCTTACTTGTACTTTACTCTTGTACTATGGACAATGCCAGTGTTTTGATATGAGTCTTCTGTCATTTTTGCATCAATAGGATTCAATATCTCATAACTGCACAAATCATCCAATTTACTGAAAATGCAACATTAATCTCTGAAGTGTCACTGTCTTTTTGAAAAGATGCTCCTCTGTGTCTTCATGCAAGCCATGTCATGGGTTTTTCAAGATTTTAAAGGTACATCCACCGATACACTACATGGTCAAAAGTATGTCGACACCTGCGCCTTGAAAATCTTGTTCGTAAATCATGGGCATTAACATGGAGTTGGACCCCTTTTGCAGAGCCTCCACTCTTCTGGGGAGGCTTTTCACTAGATCTATGTTGGAAGATTGCTGCTGATTTGCTTCCATTCAGCCACAAGAGCATTAGTGAGGTCGGTACTGGCTCACAGTCGGCGATCCACTTCATCCCAAAGGTGTTTGATGGGGTTGAGGTCAGGGCTCTTTGCAGACCAGTCCTTCCACACCAATCTCCACTAATCACCTAGCTTTGTGCAACACAAAGTTGGAAGCACAGAATCGTCTAGAGATAAGATTTCCCTTCACTGGAACTAAGGCACCAGAACACACATACATGTGGCCATGTAGTGTACAATGGAAGCATAGTGGAAAATGATGCAGTAAATGGGTCTCAGGTGTTAAAGCTGCACTATGCAAGATTTTAATGTAAAACTCTAGACGGGCTGAACCTCCTCACCACCTCCACCCCCACCACACACTAAGAAGAAGCCATTTAATTTACTGACATCACCTTACAGGATTTCCTCTGTAATTAAGTCCTCATTAGGGTTAGGGTTTAGGGGGTGTGGCTCGGTGCCGGATCAACATTTGCAGAACTTGGTCATTAAAATGGAAACCCGGCATTAAAATGCTTCCACGGGACAGATCGTACATCCATGCATACCTGTTTCAGAATGCTTTGTGGGAAGAGATTCAGCTAGTTTACTACGTTCAAATAGCTTAGAATATTATTGTGTGCCACGTCAAGTTTATTACAAAAGCTGTTTTTTCATTGAAGCTGACAATTTTTTAGAATAGTTCTATAAAAAAAAATCAGTGTTTGACGAGAAGTGTGTGTTTGCTATGGTCGCATTATAATTGACTTTGATCCCGTCTGGCCTAATCTTTGGGCTGTCATTATCACTCACACACACACATGCACAGTCAATGTCTCTCTATCTCACTCACTTTCTCATACACACACACACACACACACACACACACACACCTAGTCTGTCATTCTGTCTTTGATGTGTGTGTGTGGAAAAAAGCCTTTATCAATAAATGAAAAGCTCCTTGCAGCAGTGTTTCATTTCTGGCCTCTTCATTTTCATCTCCTGATTCACATTTAGTTGAACTTCAACAAACGTATTTTCTCTTGATGTTTTTGATGCGTGTTGAACTTTGTATTGATTCTTGAAGTTAGCTTTTTAAATTTTGTATCATGAGTAAACAACCAAGTCACACAGACTTTCCAGCGATAAAAGACGTTTCATTTTTACTGATGTTTTTTTTCATCCTCTTTCTGTATGTTTAGGAGGTTATTTTCTCCTGATATAAGTTCATATTGTTTTTTGACAAATGTACAGTAAGAGAGAGAGAAGATTCCGAAGAGGCAGAAGGAAACATAAGCTTCTTCTTCAATCAATAATTGTATTACTTCTGGATCAAGTATATTGATAAGTAAAGAATTTGGAAACAATGTGGGCAATTCTTGAGAAAATCTGAGGCATTAGTCAAATACAACAACAAAATAAAAACTTGGGACAAGCTAGCAAGCTTACTGTAACAATAACCCCAACCCTAACTGCACTACAGTAACTGTCAACTGACAAGGAGAAGCAGAAATAGACAAAGCCAACTAAAAAGGATAACAGGAGGAAGAAAAATCAGCAATCATATACAAGATTAACTTAAAACAGTCTTTGGAGGTAGGCACATTTTATTTCCACTAAAACTATTTCAAAATAATTGTGGTTGTTGTAGAAATGGACACATTGCAGCTACAACCTAATGAATGGAGATCAGACCTGCTCTTCTTTCCGGAGCACACAGAAGCCTGGCGTGCTACTCTTCGTCAGCTTCAGATGATTGGCAACAAATAAATTTGACACTGTACTGAAATTTATATATCAACAATGCTGAAAACTCTTGGAAAAAGGCCACTATAGCTCCTAAAGCGACACCTACTGCCCTGCCAGACTCAACCTCACAGCCTTCAACTCCCTCTAGTACTGCTACCTACCACACAGCCTCCAGAACTCCTCTACCAGCCCTCAGGTCAGTAGGCCTATCAGTACAGCGCGTTCAGGAGTGTCTCCTAGGAGTGGAAATAACAGAATTCAGAAAGAACAAACTCTCAGAGTCAGACACAATTCAACAACTAAAAGAGGAAACGGGTTCAGCAAGATGAACCATGTCTGGATGTTTGCTGAGGACCTGAGAAGGATCACGGCTGATAGAGCCTTCAGTCCCCACATCCCAGAGGACCACCACAAGTCAGCCACAGGCATCAACACATACTACACCAGCCAAGGGAGAGGAGAACCTCAACCCACTTCAACAGCAACTTTTACAGCTAATATGTAAAATTATTGGGTGAAAAAACAAAAAACAAACAAAAGAAAAATGTCTAGGCTACTGCCTGCTGCCTGTTGCATGATTTAATTCTTCTTTGGATCTTATGTATGATCTTATGTTATCTTATTTGATCAAACTGTTACTTAGGGTTAGGGTTAGGGTCAGGGTCTCAGCTCTTCGGCTTTTGGACCAAAGAGCACAGACCCAGAATTTATCTCAAGCCTTTTAGGTCAAGATATAGTAATATTGTTAGAGACATGGTGAGGTGACACAGATACCTACTGTCCCCCAAACAATGAGGAAATCTACCATCATCTTTACCATCAAATTTACCATTACCATCCCTCAAACAGAAAAACAGAAGACACGGCAGTGATTAAGACGTTCCTATAATATAATTCATATAATATAGCTCATATAATAACACTATTATATGGTATAAAGAGGTCTCAGCTAAATAATTAAAAAAGCAACAACACACATCTGGCTTAAATTAAATAAAAATCCCATCAAATATGAATTATACATGTGCGGCCTACACTCTCCGCCTAGAGCCGCCATATCATGATGAAAGCTTCTTAGAAAGTCTCCATGGAGAGATCGGACATTACCAGGCCCAGGGTGATGTCCTATTGATGGGAGATTAGGACAGGATGTGAGCCTGATACAGTGGATCCTCTTTGTAATTGCCATATCTTTGAACAGTCCTCTCTATAGCTCACCCCCACCACTACACAAATAAATAATCGAGACCATGTTGTTAACAAAACTGGGAAAGACCTAGTGCATCTCTGTCACTCCTTAGTTCTGTATATGGTTAAAGGCAGGACCAAAGGGGACTCTTTAGGGAGGTTTACTTATTGTTAGGGTTAGGGTTAGGGTTAGGTTTAGAGGTTGAGGTTGAGTGGTACGACCAGGACTGAAGAAGAGAAAAAAAGACACCTGTCCAACTAAAAACACTGTCAACCACAAAACACAGACCTGCATCAAAACTATATTGAAACACTGAGAGAATACAAACAGATCACAAGAAAAGAAAAGAAAAGAGAACATTACAATCACAAATCAAGAGAAGTTGAAGAGTCAGTTCTGGGAGAGATAATAAAACAGGCCCTACAAAAGTGTAGTATTTGGAAAAAAACATTTTGAAAAACTCTATGATGAGCACTTTTCACCAAACAGTCTGAAGCATGTACAGAAGCAAATGCGAGCAAAGTTGAAAACCCTTGAATCAAGTATCAAAAACAATAACAACCCTTTTGATTGCCTCACTACAGTGGAAGAAAAAGTAAAGTCTGGCAAATCACGTGGATCTGACAGCATCAGGACCAAGATGCTGAAACACAGCAGCCCTGCGCTGCACCAGGCCCTGATTAAACTGTTCAACCTTTTTCTTCAAGCTGGTTGCTTTCCTGAGATCTGGAGCTGGGGGCTTATTTCCCCAATACATAAGAGTGGAGATAAATTGGACCCTAACAACTACTGAGCCATCTGTGTGAGCAGTACATGGGGAAGGTTTTCTGCAGCATTATTAATGCCCAAATGCTGGCCTTCCTTATTGAACACAATGTCTTGAGTAAAGGAAAAATTGTCCACCAAATCACCATACTACTGATCATGTTTACACCCTAAACACCCTAATTAACCATCACATTCACCAAAAAACAAGGGAAAGATTTTTGTGTTTTATTGATTTTAAAAAGACTTTTCATTCTATTTGGAAAGAGTGATTATATTATAACATCCTCAAAAGCGGTATAGGGGTTAGTTTATGACAAAATGAAGTCAATGTATATCGGTAATAAGAGTGGAGTCAAAATTGGCAATAAATGCACAGAATTCTTCACTCAAGGGAAAGGAGTTTTTCAGGGAAATAGCATGTCACCAACTCTTTTTAATATCTATGTAAATCAGTTCAACAATCTGCAACCCCTGGACTGACCCTAAACAATAAGGAGGTCTTGCTCTATGCAGATGACCTGGTGCTGCTGTTAGCCACACAACAAGGTCTACAGCAGCATCTAGACGTCCTGGAGCAGGACTGTCAGACCTGGGCCCTGGCAGTCAACTTTAAAAAAAATAATGGTCTTCCAAAAGAAGCCCAGATCTCTGGAAACCAAATATGCATTCACTCTAGGAATGATGGCACTAGAGCACAGCCTGTTCTGTGATTACCTGGGGCTCAAAATCAGTGCCTCAGGTAACTTTGGTCTGATAGTGAAATGATAGTGAAGTGATAGTGAAAGAAAAAGCCTGAGCCTTATGCAATCAGGAGACAATTCCACAAAGTAGACATACCAATCTTTGATAGTGTTATCCTACCAATTGCCCTTTATGGAAGTATGGGTTCCACTCAATCAGCATGACTACACTAGATGATAAAAGCTTCCTATAGAGGCCCTGCATGCAGAATTCTGTAGAACCATATTAAACAGTCAAAGAAAAACCCCAACCAATGCTCGCAGGGCAGAATGAGGTCGAGAGACAGAGATGCAATTCCTCTTAAAATGTGACAAATATCACACTGTAAGAGTGGACTACTTCAATAAATTAGATTTGTTAATCCCCAACTTCACCAAATTAGATGCCAGGAAAAAGCAACAAATCCTACTAGAAGAGGGACATGCAGCAAACCTAGCTGCTCAATATGTGACTGCATGTCACAACCTGAAGGACAGACAGGCTGAACAACCAATCACCTGATGGGAGACTTATTATCTTGACTTCTTTATTTCTATTATTATCATTTATTCTTTCTTGAATAATTGTATCCTTTTTTCTTTATCTCACTGTTTCAAAGATGCTTTGGCAATACTGTTTTAGCATTCATGCCAATAAAGCAAACTAAAACAAAAAAACAGTACCTCATCGCCTGGAGTGTCATATTGAACCCTGGATAGCGCCCACATCAACATCACCACATGCCTCCTCCATTGCCTGGCATGCATGCATGGGATTGGCAGTGATACACCTTCCATTGCCATGCTGACAAGAACTCTTCTCTAGGATTCAGAAATGGAGAGTATGGTGGGAAATAAAGAACTGTGGTCTATGAACCAGTTGTGGATCGGAGCAGCCCGGTGGAAACACATTGTCCCAGGTGACAACAAACCTGGACTGCTCTGGCCCATCTCTCTGCTCAGCCAGTATGACAATGTTGCTCAATGTGTCCAGAAATGTGATGATATGGGCAGTGTTGTAGGGACCAAGGGTGGCATGGCGATGCCATTCTGACTGATAGCTGCACACATGGTGATAATTCCCCCGTGCTGTCCAGGGACATTGACACCTTTAGATTTTGACTAAAGAACAGAGAACACCTGTACAGCACCACTAACTATCCACACCTGACTAGCCACAGGACCCCAAGCAGGTGTCACGCTTACTACCCAGCGCAAAAAACAAAAGCATAGTATCAGCAAAAATATATAATGAATTCAATTGAGAAACACATTACACTAATATTATTACTTTCCTCAGTAAGGAGTAGTGTATATTGACTTTAAGGGCCTATCCAAACCAACCCGAGAGGTCTTCCAAATTGGAAAAAAGAGCCTTTATCAAGAAATGAAAAGCTCCTTGCAGCAGTGATTAATTTCTGGCATCTTCATTTTCATCTCCTGATTCACATTTAGTTGAAGATGTCTTTATGTTTTTGATGCGTGTTGAACTTTGTATTGTTTCTTGAAGTTAGCTTTTTTAAATTTTGGATGGTGAGTAAACAGCCAAGTCAACAGTTATAAAATATTTTTTTCTGTGATAAAAGATGTTTCATTTTCACTGATGTTTTTTTTTAAAATCCTTTTTGTTGGAAGTTATTTGCCTTTTATATGTCAACTTCATCCAAAACAGGTCTTCCCAAATTTGAGACCTGACATCCAGACATCTGCGCCAAATGTTAATGTTAATTTGTTTCTCTCCATCTCCCTTCTACCTCAAGTGGCTTAGTTTACACACACACACACACACACACACACAACTGTTCACAGCTAAATTGTTTTATTTGTTGCAACAGAAATATGTGGCCTATACACCAATGTTTGTTGCATGTATATACACAGAACTATGGACTCAGCGACCCAAATAACAAATAACACTCTAGGCCTTATTAGATACATAAACCTTTCTCTTACCACATTGTAGTAAATTATTCACTGGAGCTGTAATCCAATTATTGGCTGGGTGAGTAAAAAATGGCTTAAGGAACAAAAAATAATCCACATTGCCAAATGATCTGGCTAGATAACATCCTTCTTGCTGATTGAAACAGGGTTATTAACAGTCAACATGCACTCAATAAGAGTTATGGAGGAAGAGGATCGCATCCACTGTAGATGGTTTCAGTGATGTCCTCCTTCGATCAACCACAACTTGAGGGCGAGAGAAGAAAAAACTCTGTAAAGAGAAGATGCTTGAGGGAAAGTGTGAGTGTAACATGAATGAGTATAACAGTGTGTAACATGCCTACACGAGGGTCTGGTACCTAATTTATTTCATAGGGCTGTGAAAGGAATTGAAATACGCAATCCCAGAATGCCTTTATCTTATGACATGACCAAAAAGAATGGCGCAGTGTGCTGCTGATTCACATTTAATGAATGGCGATACTTCAGGGTAAACTTGATGTAGTCTGGTTTTGGAGTAGTGGAGCCTATGTGAAACATTAAACTGAATCACATTGTGTATAGCATTTATATGCCGTATGTCCCTCAGACAGCCATCCCACACCTTTTCATTTATCACCAAGGCCATTTCTTCTTTCCATTCTTGCTTAATTTTGTTTGTGTCTGTATTTATCTTATTCTGAAACATGGGAGGAAGATTAGTTTAATTTTAATTGTTCAAAAGAAGAAAATGTACCCTCTATCTATATATCTCTTATTTCTGTGATGCAGTTTTGTTTCCACTGAGAGAAGACTATGTCATCTAGTGGGAGGAAAAGCATGGTTGCTGCATAAAGGTCTATCTATATAGACACCTTTAAGTGAGTTTTATCTGTTTTCATATCTTCAGACAATTTTGTATAAGTTCTAAGGTCTGCTTTAGTAGGGCTGTTGAGTAAGGCTGTCAGTGATGTTCTTTTACAAGAAGCCTGCTCAATTAGTAACCATTCAGGACAGACTCCAGTTTCCTCTGTAGTCCCTCTCATCCACCAAGAGAAAATATTAAGGTTAGCAGCTCACTTTTTCCCCAATTAATAGCAAACCCTGAGAAAGTACCAAATGTATTAAGTAGAGTAAGAAGTGGTGGAATAGAACTTTCTGGGATTTAAATAAATAAAAATACATCATCAGTGTTCAAGAAAGATGATGAGATTAACCACTGATAGCGATAGGGGCTATCTGAGTATGCTGTCGAAGGCTTGCAGCCATATGTTATCGCAAATAAATATGGAGACAATGGACAACCCTGCTGATTACCACAATGTGGTGTAAATAGTGATTATTGATGCTTCTGGATGTGTGTGAATTATTTCAATCCATATGATATACCTAGACCCAAATCCATTTTTTTTAGTTAAATTCTTTAAATTGCAAATAATAACACTCCAGAATCCGTGACACCAAGCGAAAACTGAACACGGTTCCCTGCTGGCCGGGAGTGACCCACGACTCACTTCAGCATATTGATGGCAATGTTTGTGTTACAGGAAAACACTCCCTTGATCTTGTAGGTGGATATTTGTCAAAGAAGTCAATTGCCACTGAAAGCAGAGTGATCATTTAATCATGCGTGAAGAGAAATCGGCATACGGTTCAAACGGCCTTCGAACGTTTCTCTGCCCCTTTAAGCGTGACCAGGGCCTTTATACCTTCAAGTTACACAAGCCCAAATGACAGGGTCATTACAGGTCAAATAGATGTCGCTTTCACACATCTCAATGTGGTCTCAGAAACAAATGATTTAGACAATCAAAAAAAAACAATCATTCAGGAAATTAAATGAAACCAGCAACGGGCAGGAAATTGTCTGCTGAGTTCAATGAGCTGTCACATATCTCAATGTGATTTGGGGAAAATAAACAACAGAAAAACAGCCAATCAGGAAAGGGGGTGGTGCTTAAATTACTTTAACAAGGACATAAATCGGACACTCGTGTTAATGTGAATCAGTAAAAGAAACTCTCCTGAGTCTGACGGGGCATCAGTCTTGTCAGTGCAACTTGCAACAGTGCAACAAAAAAACAGCCAATTAGTAAAAGGGCAGGGGTATCAATTACATCTAATCAACACAAAACTATGTCTGATCACTCATTACGATTCCAGGCTCAATACAGCCAATTGGGAAGGGGGGATGGGCTAAATGACGTAATCAAGCCATCGCTCAGACAGACCGAAGGACGGATGGACTGACAGGCCAACCTATACTAGCTGCTGGTCACAGCTAAAAATATGCCATCCAGGCCATACTTGTGCCTGACATCTGCAGGTACTACATGAGGAACATTAATGTACAGGGCCTTTCCAATGTAATAAAATACCATTGTTCTGTTCCTCGAACTGTCTGAGGGATGATGATTAAATCCGTCATATAAGGTGCTAGAGAAAAAACAAGGAACTGGAAGATGGGGTTATTACGTTTTTTCATAACACAATATTCCATTGGAATGGAAACCGACCTCACACAGACGTAAGGTTTGCGGAATTGGCTCTGATGTGATGGAAATAGGCTGGGCAAGTCTACATATGACAAGTATTTTTGCGTGACTTTTGACATTGGTGGATTGTGCTCTGCATTTGTTGTATTTCCTTCCTTTGCTAAAACTTTTTCCATGCAACACAATAAAAAATATAGAATAACGTAATTTGTGCTTCAGTCTCCAATACTAGTGCTGCTGATATACAGAAGACTTAATAAATAGCGAGCAAAATGTGGTATTTTAACAGAAGGTATTGTTCTGTTATTCAAGGTATTATTTAACAATAATACCTTGAACATTGCCAATTATCCCCATCTTTGATGATATTGGGATACTGCCCAACCCTGCTGGATGAAGTAATGCACAAAGGCCTGTTCCTGTTTCCCGGGGGGGCCGCAAAAGACTTAAAACGAGTGTGACCGAAACATCTACAACCATGAAGTGTATTCAGCTTTTGTGATCCCTCCTTTCTCCAAAAAAAGGTCCAGCTCCAGTCCTTTCAGAACACAACCCCTGAAGTCACTAGTCTAACAAAAGTCTTGGTATTCAGTTGTCTTTGGCAGGGCGGGCGCTCCCTATAGGCTGAATCAGCAAATGCCTAGGGCCTCACAAATTGTAATGTTACTAGTTGATACAAAAAGAATAGGGGGTCTTGAACTCCACCTTGGACTCTTTCTTTTTGCACAGAAGTAGAGATACGTGTTTCGACCATCCAATAATATATAATAGCAGTTGTTTATTTTCATTGATAACTGTGCCTCTGTTTATCTTTTGCACAAGCTGAACTGAACAAGAGAGAGTAGGAGGATGTGGGGAGGAGAGAGACAGCAACAGATAAGACCAAATTGATGCATTTTGCTGTTGAAACTTTTTTTTCTCCCTCAATACCTCAAAGGCTTTTATTTGAATGAAATGACTGAAATCTGAAAAGGTCACCATTATAACCAATAAAGCTTTTAATGGGACAGGTGTGAATTTGTATATGTGCTCTTTATAATTTGTTCTGACATTGAATTACTTGAACTGAAACTGCTAACTCGGGACTCGAGATCCGAGGACTTGGCACAACCTTGGTGACCCGAACTCAGACTTGGGACTCGAGGTTTGATGACACACAGTCTGACTAATACACACACAGATTTGTTGGGCCAAGATATTTATTGAAGTTCAGTTAAGTGTGTACACGCTCTGTGTGTGTGTGGCTGTCATGCCTACTACCTGCCCTTCGTAGCGCTTGTGGCCCTAATCTCGGCATAGAACGTCCATGCCATGGGCTGGCTCCCCTGACTGACAGCTTATATCTGATGTTTCAAAATTATTCATTACCATAGCGAGAGCTACAATGTCGACACCACTGGAAGCTGTAGATGATGCGGATGATGATGGCGCCATCACTATGGCAACACTCCGGAGTCTTGTGCACCAGCCTCTGTTCATTTCCAACACAATCTAGCAGCAATGTGACCGCTCTAGACTGTTGATTTGAATGGGAATACTGGTTTTACCCATTGCAATCCTGCAAATTAGTTTTTCACATCAAGAAACTCTATAAACTTTTCATCAAGTTGTCAGTCAGGTTTTGGACTTCGGAGTTTGTAGTAAAAAAACAGTAGAAATGTTTTAGAGTGCAACGAGAGAATTTTATTCTTTTCATTTCAATTTTCACTGTTTGATTACTTGAATACCTAACTTGATAATATCATCTTGTGGTCTTAGAAGGTATCATTTTCTTTGAGGTTTCTTAACGAACCGCTCTTTACAATCTAGGTCAGCTCTCATGTTCTGAACTCTGTGTTCCATTTCACTGAAACCTTCACTGGAATAAATTGATAGTGTGTAGTTTCTTATCTGCGTTACCATGGTTACGGTGTGGCGTTGGCATGACAACGCCAATGGGAGGGGCTATCTCTGGTTGCCAACGCTGTTGCTTGGTTACAAAGATAAAAGATGAAAAAAATTAAATTAAAAATTAAAAAAAACACCATTGGCATTCCAAGAACAGGAAAAAACTACAAATACAACTTTCCTCATTTAAAATTCTCTTTGTGTGCCTCTCCATGACCCCAGTGTTTAAAATTTTAAATACTCTCTTGCATAATACATGTAGATATACAGTATATTCATTGTACATAATGAATCTGTAAATTCATGTGCATACGTAATAAAAAGGACGTGCCATTTTCAAGATATTGGTGAGTGCAATTTGAGACAAAAGCACATTGTTACAGTTTAACAGAATATGTTCTTTTAGCAGTTCTTTTAAGTTTTCCGATACATATTTAATAGAGTTCATTGAAAAGTAACACTAAATGCGTGTCTCTCGTCCCAGACTACGCTCATGGGTGCTTTGAAAATGACACGTCCATTCAAACGGTGTTTCAAATCACAAAGTACAAGAGAAAAGATACAAACAGCCAGTAATAGGAAATGCATTATAGAGACAAAACTGTACAGAGCTCAGGGGCTTCCCAAAATCCCTCCGCTGGCTACCAAAATAAAGGACACGTCTGACTGTAAGTGTACCCCATGTTTTTAAAGTATTTTTTTTTATTTTGGTAGCTTCTTGTATGCCTTTGGGGAACCCGGTTGTGGTTGAGTAGTAGATTAAATTCCAAGCAAACAACATTTAATCCCCTTTATGTACAGAGTGTTGCCAAAATAAAGGAAATGTGACTAAGACGCTATATGTGTGTTTCCTTTATTTTGGTATTTATAATACAGTTTTCCAGTAAAGACGGTGCCAAATATAAAACATATATCATAATCTTAAAGGGATGTCTTGACATTTTCAATGTTGCTGGGATATATCACTCGCTTGTCACAGTGTGGTGAAAGGGTTTTTTGTAATTGGAATTTGGAAGTGTTGTCATTTTAACATTTTTTATTTTCTTTTACCTCAACCTGGTGATAAAAATTAACTTAAATTCAGAATGCCAAGAGATAACTTTAAAGTACATGCTCTATACATTGGCAAAGGAACGTAACTACATTTCAATTATTTTGAAAAACCACAAGGAATATGTCTCCTGTGTTGAGAATGATTCGGTGTTAAGATGGGCTCAAATAGTCTGAGCTATTTTAACCGGGTGTGAATTGTTGTGTATTTACAGCAGTGGGCTTAACATTAGTGATACAATACATTGACTTTCACTGGAAGATAACAAATATAGAAAATCATCTGGACAGTGATATACAGGTAACTACCAAATTAAAGGAAACACTGAGCTAGTGTGTTTGATTCAGTTTGGTAGTTGTACAGGGTTCTTCCCAAACTGGGAGACAGAAAATCAGATTTTTTAAAACCTTTTTTTCACACAGATCCGATCATCCCGCCTCAACCGGGAAAAATATAGTCGTGGGGAAGATCCGACCCGCGATGCAAAGGAGTGCAAAATCCGGTTTTCCATTCCTCTCTGAACGAAGCCATCGCCAGTTGGTTAAAAGCTCCACTCAAGACAATCTACGGCTGATTACTTCAATGGATCAATTTACCATGGATGGCTCTCCAGCACCATCTGGTCACGGTAACCTGAAGAGACTCTTAATATGTACAGTGGTATAGACAGAGCCATACATAGACAGTTTGGCCATTGCAACCATGTTTCCTCCCCCCAAAAAGTGATGATTCTGACTGTTGATAGACTGTTGATAGTACGAGAGAAGTGGCAGTAAAATTTGGTCCATAGTACAATTCTGCACATGTGAATAAATACAGATAGTCACTTTATTTTTCTGGTCCTGGTTGTTTCCGTAGTTTTTCTGACAGGACCGAGAAAGTGCTGCCAGTCTGAATGATTGTATAGACGAACAAGAGAAGCTCTGATGCGGTGAAAGGAAATATCTCCTATGTCCTGGGCGGGGGCATGGTGATTTGAGTTCATGATGACATTAGTTGGATGACCGGAGAGATGAAAGAGACAGAGCCATTCATTCATTAAAGCTGCTCCAAACCGCAGCGAGAGATAACTGTTTGGAAAAGTTAAACTGAAATACCCAGAAATCCTGTGATGTGATGTCAGTGAACTGCACTCAGCACGCTCATATACCATCCCAGCGGATGTGTACCCCCTGACAATAGCCCACCTTTTTTGAAAGCAACAAGTTTGCACTCTTTCCCTGGAGGTTGCTGAAAGGCATTCTGGGAAATTTGGAAATGACGAAGTAGAAGTAAGACGAGGCAGGTTTGAGGGAAAGTGGTTACACAGAAAAAGCAAATTACAAATTGCAAACAAAATGACTCCTGTAACGCATTGAACATCACAAATTGATGATATCGAACAGTGTAAAAGTATCCCAGGATGGATTTTTCCTTGCAGTAATAATGAAAGCACATTCTATTATTTAGTCGTGTCTGCCTGCTTCATTCTTCACTCTTTCCTCTGCCTCTGTCTTTTCCCCAGTCTATTTATTCTCATTGTCTCTCCATCATTCTCTCTCCCATTAGTCTTTATTCTGTTGTCATATCTCACTCAACAGTAGGTCTCAAGACATTAGCTGTTGCTCTAATCGTATTACTGGACACATTAGGAAAAGAAGAAGGATTAGATATATTAAGTGTATTGCAAGAATACACTGATAGAGGTAGCACAAAAATACTAGTCCATCTGTCTGCCTCTCTCGAAATCTGTCTTTTATAATTGGCATAGAAATCAGAAGTAGTAGTAGTAGTAGTAGTAGTAGTAGTAGTAGAACAATAAGTATGGGAGAATGGGATGGGAGAGTCAAGCAGGAGAGTAAAAAGAAGAGACCACATGTTTGTGAGAAACAGAAAAAAAGGGAGACATAAAAACACAAGCTATGCTTCCATCCAATTGTCCATCCGAAAATAAAATGTGAATTAGTTGCGCTTCCAGCAGCTGGGTTGAAGAGAATAAATCTGCTGCCTGAATGTCAGGAAAAAAACACACATCCACCAGAAAAATGGTGGATGTTTAATGACTAATGATGGCCATATTTCATGCCGTCACCCGCAGACAAAAACAAAGACATGTGCTTGGTAATATTCTAATGTACCAACTAACGGCGGGGTTCTACAGTAACCTTTTATCTAAGAAGTGGAAAATTGAGCATCTCTCAGCAAAAGGAGCAAAAACTACAATGTTTACTTAAAAGTCTTAATGTATTTCTGTTTTGTGTGAACAACTGAGCTCACATAAATCACTACAACTAGAAGGCACTCTGTAGAAAGCAAACCTCTGCCAACCTTCAACAATTCTCCAATTTACAAAGCTACCAGCCTCTGTAAAGGCTCAATTTTCAACCTGGATATGAACTAGTGCGAGCTTGGTCTTATTTGACCACCAAGAAGCCCATTCAAGCTACAAAATCAAGCCCACACAAAGATTCATTAACAGGCTTGCAGTGAATTGGTCTTAAGATCTGAGTTTCAATTTCGGGGGTCAAAATGCATACGAACCAGTGCTCCTATCCTAAATTATATTTCCTACTCATATTTTGAAAAACGTTGGAGAAAATGAGAGGAAAACACTGTAGAACCCTGAATGGTCATACAACCACGATGGAGACTTATATATGTTAGAGAACATGACATGACATTTCTGGAGGTCATAGTGGACAGATAATGTCGTTCATGCCAAGCCTATAGATGATTATTTAGTCAACAAATTCATTGCGTAATTTCTTTATCGACACAAAACATTTCAAATTTATGCAAGAGTAAAAGGAAATCTTTATCAAAGTTTCATTCACTGGTTCTAATTCAATAAATCCTAATCTGCCAATGAATACTCAGATGGAAACCCAGCTAGACGGAGGAAAAAAAGCAAGAAATACTGAAGACGAGGAGAGGAGGAAGAGAGAAGGAAGAATAAAGACTTTATGGGGAGATACTGTAAGGCAGAGTAGAAGGGAGGAGGAGAAGCTTTTGAAGTTTTCCTGCTGAGTCTCTAGTGTTTCTCATTGAGAACGACAACTGACTATAAAGGGAAAATGTTTCCACTTTCATTTTCAATAAAGTCTCTTTGGAATTAACTTCTTCCCCAGTTTATAGAACTCCACCACTGATGTTACATGTCAACACGACAAATAATTAAAATGTAATATTAGCAACATTACCTGAGGTGGAAGAGTACTAGAGCATTTCGTGAAGCGCAATCGCATGGGATAATGAAATTCGGTGAAATCACCGCTGCCCTGGATACGATTGTATATTTTAAAATTTCTTTCCTTCCTAATTTAGAAAAGCAAAACTTGAAGTTTGCACTGAAAGTGCATTCAAAACCTTCCTCTATCGATTCCACAACTGCCTCCATTTTTCATGACAGGAGTAAGACAGAAATTGCATGTCTAGCAGAAGAAGAAAAGGAAACCGGATGCCATAGACTGATTGCGGCTGGAATTACTTAGAGTTTATTAACCCTAAAAAAAAATATATATATCTCTCTCTCCTTAACTCTTTTACTTCTTTTCCTAGTTCATCTGTTTCACCTGATCATTCTGTTGTCGCACAAATTTTGTTATGCCATTAAGGCCCTGACTTTTGACCTCCTGACTACTTGGTTGCTTGAAATCTAGGCATTGAAGCTCATTCTACTGTTGACTTCCTCTGGATAAAAAATGAATGGATGAATGTAAAAAATGGTGATGGTCCCTTTATATTTATCTTTTCAAAGCTAGCATAAAAACAAACATACTCACATAAAAGTATCATTAAATACTTAAAAAAAAAAAAAGAAGTTAGCTCGCTAGTTATGTCATGGATATGACAGAGGCAGAGACTTAAAACTGTTAGCATATGTTATGTTGAAAAGTAACATCAGATACTATATGTTATCCCTAACTATGCACAGATGTGTTGAAAATAATTTTCAGCAGTGTATCTATGACACATACATTATCTGGTGCGTCTATACCGTTGTAGCATCCATGTCTTTGAGATCGATATAGTTTTCATTCAGCCAACGGCCACAGTGAAGTAAACTCATACAATCCAGCACAATTCTCACTTTCCATTACTTTGATTACCTGGACTAAAACGGAATGAAAAGTGAATCCACTCTCACTAATCATGAAGACAATCATACCCGTATGATTTTTGGCTCCTTTTTCTCTTACTACAGAGTCCTTTTTTTTAAACTCTTTTGTACACATATACACAGTCTATTGAGTGCCTGGTCTAATCTGTCTTATTTTCTTAGAATACCGTAGTACAGTCCAGGTTAGTACAATTGTGCAGTTCTAGTCTTGTTGAGTTTGATTTGGTTGGTCCTGGTGTAGAATGGTAAGAGTCTAATTTCAGTCCATTTTCTGGCTTACAATATCATGGCTGTAATCCATTCATCCCAATGAGTTCTGGCCTTGTCTGCAGTGGCCTGGTTTAGAATGGTTTATCCTGTAATGGCGTAATACAATCCATGTTAGTCATGTTAGTAGAGGGTTTTGTCTTGGCTTTCGCTTAGCACAGAGTGTTATGTTCCTTATGTCAGGTCTGTAGTTTCACCAACTACTGCCAAAATAAAGGTAACACCAACATTTAGTCATGATCTGGCTGATATCCAATATTAAATAAAAGGACAATATTGGCCTAATATAACACACATACCGGTCTAACCCTGTGTATATATGGACTCCAGGGCATGGAATCGAAATGAGGGAGGGGGATTGTTCATCTTCCATTCTATCTTAGGCAGAATAACTACAGTGATTCAGTTTATTTGAAGAAGTCGCAACATCAATGGGGGTGATGTTGGACCAGTGCTTGTCAACTCCAGTTCAACTCCAGTCCAGTCCCAATCCCAGCACTTATCCTATTGTCAGATATTTTAAGAAACTTAAGCATTTTGTCATTGTAACATTCACCTTATTCAATGAGAAGGCTGTGGCTGCTTTAGCATTCATTTGCAGTTTTTGGTAGTGAGATAATTGTCAACTTTGAAGAAGATAAAATGAATATCCCAGGCTGTGGAATAGGCTTGGTTCAGTTTGGTCTGGTCCAGTTTCACTTTTGCTTGCTACATGTAGGTAACTGTCAAAATGGGAAACCACCACTGTATGAAGATGTTTGCGTTTCCTTTATTTTGGCTACCTCTGGAATGTCACTATGGCAGTGTGGGTGGCAATGATGTTGAGTTGATCAGCACATCTTGCAGCTGATCAATGTCACTGCTGACTCCATTAAAGCAGGAGGGGATCCACCGAGGATACTTGTTCTTTCTCCAAAGGTTCTCTGAGATGTCCTGCTATTAAAAATCATTTGTCTTTTTACATACTATGCAACACAGATCACTGCAATAAATGAATATTCTCCCCAGACACTTTTAGTCATTTCACTCCTGGTTGTTCTTTACAAGCATTCCACCTTCATGTGGATGAGTCCAATGTGTGTCACAGCATCATTCAATATCATACTGCAAGGAATGGAAACATTATTAGTTCACTTGACCATAGCAAATAGCTTTCAAGACTTTCTGGCCTAGTGCAACCGTGTCCACACTAGGCTGAATTTGAATGGGGGCTTGCGGAGAGAAGGGGATGAGGTATGGGAACCAACTAGGCCCATTCAAAATCCCTAAGTCTCCTGCTCGGGACCTCTGGCATCCTCAGTCCCAGAGTGGATGAAGGGGGGGTGTCATGGTTTTCTTTCAGCAACTTTTTCCATCCCCTTCTTCTCTTCAGTCTGAGGGATTGGTGCTTGACTTGGGCTTGACGAACTCCTGAGCCCCGCTAAGCTGACACAGTCATATTGTAAGCCGACAGAAGCTCGGCCCAAGTCCTGTTGAGCATAAATATCTCCCCTGGGCCATGGAGGATTTTTTCCCACTTTGGCTGACTGGTAGACATTTTATTTCTGAAATGGGAGAGCTGGGTTTGAAATGGGCCTGTTGCAAATCCACAAAGTTGGCCATGTCTTTTGTATAGCTTATGTATAAGTGACTGCTGACATTATTCCCTAAATGTAGAAATTGTTTCAGTAATCTATGAACGAGCCATTGCTCATCTATTGCAAAATGTCGGAATCATTGGGTATCATTGAGCAAATCAAATAATTAATCATTAATACCTGAACAGTTTGATTTTTTTTGCAGATATGAGGGTTCTACAGGACACTGATGTTTGTCCAATGGATTTTTATCCTTATTTTATCCTGATTGTCCTGTTTGCAGCCTTTGCCTGTCTGTCTAATTGTCTGTCTCTGTCTGTGTATCGTCTAGGATAAGAGGGAGGGATGAAAGAGAGGAGGGCTAAATGAGGAATTATTTTCCTTCTCCTCTTCTCCTCCCATCATGCCCTATTTTCTCTCCCTGAGCTCATCAGTCCTTTTCCTAAATTCCCTCCTCCCCATTCTCTCTCTTCCCTCACTCTCTTTAATTCCCTCCCATCCAGCTGTTTTGTCTTTAACATCCCTTTATTCACTCTTCATACCCCTTAACTCCATTTTTCCCTCTCTCCCATCCTTTTATGTCTTTGCTTCTTTCCCTCCCTCTATACACGCCATGCTTGCTTATCATGCGACTGTATTCTCTCTGTCCTTGTAGCGGCTTTTCAGTTGTGTCACAAATTCCTATCATTACGGCTAGCTCCAAAACACTCTGAGCTGTAGCTTGAGAAGAGTCAGCTCAGTTAACCTGAACAAACTGTTGATTTTTGGCTTTGTTAGCCAGCTAACTAGCCTCCAGGCTAATTTAGCAAAGTTAATGTTAATGTTAATATGAGACTACTAGCCACTACTTATGCTAGCTTCTACTGGATACGTTAGCTAGTCAGATGTGTTTACACCAAGACAGTGATGGTTAGCAGACAAAGTACTGTGGTTAGCTAGCTAAAAAGCTGACATTATCTAAGCACAGAAGTATTTCAGAGGCATCAGTGATGAAACAATCAATTCCCAGTCAAAACCACACAGCAATTAACCATGTCTATTGAATTCTCTTGAGATGACAATGTTGTACATTTAGAAACACAATACTTGACAGCTATTAGTGTTTCCACATTTTCCTTCTCTTCCATCTAAATGAACGTGTTCAAGTCATGTCTCCTCTCATCTATACATTTATCTTTTTGTTTCTTGGCCCATCCCATCCCTCCTCTTTCCTCAGTCAAGCAGATCTCACAGAAAACTCTAAAAGCCACCATTTCCATTCCTCTGTCTCTCGCTTCCTTTCTCTCCTCCTTTCCTTCTCCTCAGTTTAGTTTTATCATCTTTCATCAGCATACAAAATGCAAGCCTCCATCAATTCATCCCTCTCTCTCGCCCTTCCTCTCTCTCGCCCGTCAGCCATGCATGCCTCAGCATTATCCTTCAATGTTCCACAATTTGCCATTGTCATTCTTCACCACTCTAAATGTTTCCCTCCATCAATCCATCCCTCCCTGGTTTTTCCTGTTTCCTTTATTTTTACTACCAAACCATTATTCCCTTTCCAAATGAATCTCTTATCCCTACCGATGCACCTTTCTTTATCCATCCCTCCCTTCCTTCTGTCCATTAAAACATCTCTCCACCCAGTGTGATTTGTTCCAGTTTGTGGGAAGCTGAATAGGTTAAGTACTCTTTTCCACCCACATCTCCCCTTAAATCTAGATTCACCATCAGGGATGCCTGGCGTTCATTTGTGTTAACAAGGAAAAAGCCACCTGTCCTCATCCCCTTGTAGATCGCTCTCCTAAATCTTTCCAAATCCCTACATCCATCACTATTCACCGAGCTCATCTCCCTCCTCCTTCTATTCCACTCACCTTCCATCAATATATTCTTTATCTATCCCTCCCTCCATCCCCCATTCGTGCCCCATCTTCCATTGCTCTGCCCTTTCCTCATTCATCCCTCCCTCCCTCCTCTCCTCCCATCTCATCTTGTGCCTATGTTTTTGTACTGGCACAACAGCAGATTCTTGAATGTCTTTTTGAATGTAGCATTGCACAGCGCGTAGCATGCTGGATTGATGGTGGAGTTGACGTAACACAGCCAATAGCCGATAGCCCAGACAGTGTCTGGGACACAGGACTGGCAGAAGGTCGAGATCAACACCATGACATTATAGGGCGTCCATGTGATGATGAATGCCAGCAGGATGGCAAAGATGGTTTTGGTCACCTAAAGGAGAGAGCAGAAGATAGAGGAAAAGTGAGATGAGGAAACAGTATACAGAAAAAGCAGAACAATGTCACCATATGCTGCCTCTACGTTTGTGGCTCTGTGAGGGAAAGAAGTGCACTTCAGCAATGGAATTCTTGTATGAGGAGTGCTGAGACTAAAACATCAGACCCAATAAACTACTCAAAATAGTGGGCTAGGCACATCCAAACCACAAGACACTAATGCATTTTAACATAAGCGCCAACATGAGCTGGTTCACATGGACATGAAAGCCGCAGGGCTGTAGCACTTCAGTACAGTCTCAGTCTTGAGTCCAGCCTCGACCACTTTGGGCTTCATCCAAATGCTCATAGACTCCTTTAATAAAAGGCTTAAAATAATAAAAAGATTTCATGAGTAGTAACTTCATTAGCCTAGTTTAGCTAGCATTTCATTTCATTTATAGTGCCAGCCAATAATTTTTAATTTTAGTAAGATAGCTATTTTGGGGACACCATAGTCATTATGTGACTATGTGAGTTGCACAAATGAAAAAAATGCAAAGATGCAAAAGTTACAACCCCATCTGAATAGGGGTTAAGATTGGCATCCAGCCAACATGGCAACTACTCATTTTTTCCATCTGAAAGGCACACAACTAGTCCAGCAGTGAGAGAGGCTGGAGGCAGAGATGACATTGTCTAAGATGAGATAAGCGAATCATTCACCCACCCAAGCAGAAGTCTAAGAGGAATGCCAGTGGCAGTCAGCAGGCCTAGATTAACCCTGGACCTAATTATAACCAACTAACCAAATAGTTACTGATATAGCAATTTCTGATATACCTATTGCTGATTGCTATAACCCAATAGTGATTCAACCTATAGCCAGTTCATGAAAGCTTTTACATTTGCTGTTCTAAATACATGGTGTTGGGGACGTTTTTACCAGGGAAAATCCTCTGGCGCACAGGGTGCGACAGGGTGGACAGGGTGACGATAACATGTGGTGTTCCACAGGGATCTACTCTTGGGCCTTTGTTGTTTCTGGTCCACATTAATGACCTACTGCTATATCCTCATCACTGCTTCCTGTTCTTTTTGGTGATCTTAGCAAATCAACATCCATCATCAACACTCCCTCTATCCATTCATCCCTCTAGCACTCCCATTTTAGATGATCATACTTTCTTTTCTCTGGCCGCCATCTGTCTTTTCCTCTTCACTTGGCTTCTAGCGATGCTTGCAAACTTCCTTGCTACTGTCCTCGGACGGTTGATTGGGATCGAATGCTTCTCCCCGCCCTGCACAGGTGGGACGATCTCTATAGCTGTGATGCATTCATCCCCCGCCTGCTTCGTTACAATCTTTATCTTGGACCACTTGGAGGTGGGGTTGATCTTGGCCAGTGCGGGATTGGTTGTTGTTGTGGAAACAGGAATGGGATTTGTTGCAACCTGGAACAAAACCAATTGAGATTTTGTTACCAAAATTTTGTTAGGTTTGTTTTTGTGGCCAGTTTATGATGTGAGCAGTGGTGAAAGAAATAGAAAGTTCTGTATCCAGGCGGTCACAGGTTTATATTTAACAACACCTAGTGTGCAAGAGCTAGTTTTTAATTAAAATAGCAAAGAATCATTTAAAACTAACTCAAGAAAGTATTAAAAGGCTTTTATATTTGAAATTCTATTCTTCAAATTTCGTATAGATGTTCAGGACAGAAGCCGACCTCAGGTATTGCCTCGCTGTTGGTGTTCTCCTTTGGTTCCTTGTGGGGAATAAAAGCCGTGGATGAGTCATTAGAGCTCTCTTTCTCCTCCTAGATAGATGGATAGATGGATAGATAGATAGATAGATAGATAGATAGTTATCATTCTTAGCATGTTGCAAAAAGTTCTTAAAGTACAAGGACACAGACAACAGCACCAGGCGCTGCTCTAGCTTGTGGCGATTCTCAGGCTGGTTCATCAGCAGCAGCAGTTAAAGGTCAGTTAGCAGGCTCACAGCAGCCACTTCCAATAATGACTGACCTGTGCTCATCCATATAATTATCCGACGACAAACCATTTCCTTGAAAACTACCTGTTAATTAAAACTCAACGATGTTATTTAGTGACCCTTTGACCCTTTGTACAGCATCTCTATGAAGATTCAGCTCAGCTTTCGCCTGACTAAACAAACGTCTGAGTTACCAACCCAGCTTCAATTCATTATGCTCCCACATAAAGATTTGTGAAGGGCATGAATAACTTTGGCAGTTATTTTTTCCCTACTAATTTCCCAATAGAGTTCAACAGAGCAAGTGGTAGGATGTTTGGAGCAGTTTATTTGAACTCTGGTGTGTTTACTCCTTTAGTTGGGTTCGTCTTGCCAGGTGAAAAAATGTTTATTTTTATTTGGGTGGCAAATGCAGGGATCGGTCCTCTTCCAAGCAAACTATCAAGAACCAAACACCAAAATGTAACACTGAACTTTTCCACTGTGGTTCGGACCAATGAAAACAAACTGTAGGTGTGATCGCACCCTGAGAATTAAATAGGAATTTTATACAAAATATAAAAAAATACAAAATACAAAGAAATTCTTATAATTAAGCTCATTCAATTGAATATATTCAGTTGAATATAATATAATATTTGCTCATTGTGGCTGTTGGCTAGACCACTAAATTAGCAAGACTTTACACTCAGTGATGTTCCAGGACTGCATTATAGTGGAGGGGTTAGAGGTCAGTGGCTCCTCATTGAGTCCACAAGTTTTCCTGTTTTTTTAAAGGTACACAAAAATACACAAAAATAAGACCACATTTCCCAAAAAAGAGCTTGTCTTTCTGATGCAAGGCGGATGTTCCTCCTCCCTGGTTTATTTTCAAGAACATATAGAGCCCATATGCATTGACCAAGTACACTAATGTCAAGTTAAAACTATTATACTATAATTATACTAATGTTTCAAAATGAATGTGGTAATGATTTAGCAATGTTAAAATAATACACATTTACAAGTTTAAAACCCCTTGAATATCCAGTACCTGTGTGAGTGCAGGGCTGGGCTGGGCTGGAGGCTGTGGCTGAACTGGCTTGGGTTCCTCTACTCTGCCATTCTTCACAGCCTCCAGGACAGTGGTGCTGGAGTCCAGGCTGGGTTTGGGTGTAGACCGGGGGCTGGCCTGAGGACTGGTCTCATTATTGTTGTTCTGTTTTAACAGGTGACTCTTCAACAGGCTGGGAGTCCTGGAAGAAAACAGAATTAGAATGACAAATTGATTAAATTGCATGGTATCAGACAATGTGCACATTTTATAAAAACTGTGGGGAAAAGTTAATTAAATAATGTACATGAATAATTAATTGTGCATACAAATTGTGCACATGAATTATGTATGTTATGTTATATTGGATCAACATGCGGCAATTGCCAATATACATTTTAGGCAAATGTTTACTGTGGATGAACATTGTCAAGAATTTGCAATCTGCTTTGGAGTTTTTGCAGTCTCAGTTATGTCAACTGAAGTTTATGTTGAATGCAGATGAAAACAAATGCATCTTACATCTTCTGAACATTGTAACTACATACGGTAAGAAAACTGGGGTAGTATCTATTTCTGAAAAGCTCTGCAGCCGGAAGCTCTTTTTTCCTTCTCTGGTATCAGAGAAGGAATCACAAACTGTCACAAACTGTCCTACCAAAGCTGTTTGAAACTGAAGTGAGGACTTTGGAACAAACTGAGAAGTGGCCAGTATTAAGACAGTTTAGCTAGTGCCACGTGTCTCCTTTGAGTGTTTTTTTATTATATGGCCTGTAGATTCATACATTTTAAAAATGAAACTTAACCTTAACATTAAGTCAGTACAGTCAAGCTTGAAAGTTTGTGAACCCTACAGGGGGTAGTCATTATTTCATACAGGAGGAATAACCTTATAAAATCATTATCTAAACCTCATCTTAATGAAGATATCCCAAATAAAGAACATGCACAAATAAATGTGATTTGTTTTTGTTGTTTATTTAACAAATTAAATACTTTTGTAATTGGCATTTTGAAAAGGGGTGTGGCTTAACATAAAATTGTCAACTCGTTAACCATTTCTCCAATCATTACAAAACTTGGTAGATATCAGTAGTAATCATATATCATAAGTAGAGGGCCCAAACATGTCTGCACAAGTCTAAAATTGGCCTATAGGGGGCGCCACATATGCCAAAAATGTGTTCATGCTTTAGTGCCATTATTAATGAAAATATGTTGTTTTGTTGCGATTGGTGCATGTGGCCTTGGTCTAGGTACATTTAGGTTTGGCCTTTCACATTATGGCTTGTAACTAAAGGTTTGCAAATCACTATAAAACAGGTCATAACCATCTCAAGGTAATTTTAATGGATATGAAACTTGCTGTGAGTGTCAAAACCTTTTCATTGCAACGGAATTTGCCCATAGAAAATGTATTAACTCAAAAAGGAAGGTAACATTTTCAGCAGAAAACTGATAGATTTGATGGCTAAATAACATACTGTTTCGATTGTTTTAGGACTTTGTCACCCTTCCCCTCTTTCTGACTCCTTTCTCTGAATATCTTTCCCCTCTCTCTTTTTCATAGATCGTCTGTTACTTATCTTTTAAGTATTTTTTGTGTTTTATGTGTTGCTAACTTGGCCAAGTCTCCCTTGGAAAAGACATGCTTGATCTCAGCGTAACAAACCTTGTTAA
Organism: Hoplostethus atlanticus; assembly: GCA_034670405.1. Classification (NCBI taxonomy): domain Eukaryota; kingdom Metazoa; phylum Chordata; class Actinopteri; order Trachichthyiformes; family Trachichthyidae; genus Hoplostethus; species Hoplostethus atlanticus. Next base: position 1,021,170 of record JAXDDX010000081.1, on the reverse strand, counting down.
ATAAAAATGTAATTAATACACAGAAAGGACAAGGCTGAGATTCTTACTTTATTCCCTTCTTTTCCTTCTTGTCTGGTTTGTGTTTGGAGACCCTGCTCCTGGAGGCCAGGGAGATGTGGATGTACAGGACCGTCATAATAATGACAGGAAGATAAAACGCTGCTATAGCTGTACCGAATGTCACCGCAGGGTTAGACAGGAACTGTAGAAAGAAAGGAAGATAATAAGAAAGAAAGAAAGAAACAAGAACAGTTGAATAGACAAGCAGACAGACAGGCAAATAGACTCTTTCCCCTATCTACAGAAAATAATATGTTCATACATCCTTATATGTATATACAGTCATACTTGAGTTTTTACCATGTAATCATTATTTAATCTAAATGAGCCTTTTCTTAACTGAAATAAAGGATCTATATTTACCAATTTCTTGTGTTTTTCTTTAGAGGAAATAGTGCATGTAGCAAAATGAAAATAGTTTAAAGGGAATTAGTGCAGGTGCAAAAATAAGTGAACTTCCTCTTGCATTAGTTAAATCAAGTAGGTAAATAGAATCAGGTGGGTAAATAATTGGGTAAGACGTCAAAGGTCAGATCTTGGGGGAGGACTTTGTGTGGCACTCCAATAAATGTTACAATGCAGGTGAAAGAAAACCACTATATGCTGTGATCTAAGGAAACCTCAGAGGACGTCAGGAAGAGAGGAGTGAGTGAATCAGTCTGGGGAAGGGTAGAAAATCATATCAAAGATCTGGGCTCCATCAGTCCGCTGAGAGACAAACAATATACAAATGGAGAGAATTTAACATGACAGAGACTCTGACTAGAAGTGGACGCCATTGTAAAATATAGTGCATCTGTCAACAATAAGAAGTACATTGAATAGAAATGGATAGAATAGAAATTAATGTAAGGGGTAGCCAGGAAGAACCTCTACTGTCTAAGAAGAACAAAGGCCTACCTGTCTTCAGTTTGCCAGAGACCACCTGGACAAACCTGAAGATTTCTGGAAGTCTGTTCTCTGGACAGATGAGTCCAAAATTGAACTGTTTGTCACAATCAAAAATTTAACTAAATGTAACTAACCCTAACCCTAACTCCACTGTTTTTCTTCCTCTGGACCTGGATGACTCAACATCAGTAAGGAAACCATGAATTCTGAGGGAGACCAGAGAATTCATGAACAGAACATCAGGCAATCAGTCTGAGAACTTTTTGGGATTGACCAAGTCAAAGTCCAAAACCTAATTGAGGACCTGAAGCGTCTGTTCACGTGAGACCTCAAACCTCACTGAGTTGGCCGAGTTCTGTAAGGAGGAGTGGGAGAAAATCCCTCCAGGAAGATGAAGAGACTGATCAGTGATCAGTGGCTCTAGAGACGTTTACTCCAAGTCATCGCTGCTAATATCTTTTCTTGTTTTATTCCTCTATAATATATGAAATAATGACTTTCAAGCTTGACTGTACACTTGGATATTTACTTATACTTATGTATACAACATATATTTCATATGTACTATGTTTAAGTCTACTCTTTCCCATACATATTTTTCTACTCTTACAGTCTACATAGCATGTGTTAAACGTGTCATTAGCGTATGTTTACATAACCCCACAATTTGTTTATATTAAAAAAATTATAAATGTATTTGCTATTGTTATTGCTTATCTATATTCTAGTTGCGTTCTTATATTCTATTTACTTTTTTTACTGCTGTATCCTATTAATTTTGCAGCTGCAATGACCTAATTTAATAATAATATAATAATAAAGTTTCATCTCATCGTCTATATATATATATATATATATATCCAAATCCTTCACCTGTATGTAGCATTCTCCAGGTGGCACTGTTCTCTCTCCGACGATGAACTGCCAGAACAAGATCGCAGGAGCCCAGAGGATGAATGACAAGATCCAGGCCGCAGCGATCATCAATCCCGCCATCTTCGTCGTCCTCCTTGCCGGATACGTGAGGGGCTTCGTCACGCAGAAATACCGGTCGAAACTGATGATCAATAAATTCATCACCGATGCGTTTGAAACAACGTAATCCAGGGCCAGCCATAAGTCGCAGACAACAGGCCCAAGCGGCCAGTAGCCAACGATGATGTAGACCGTGTACAAATTCATGCTGAAGACGCCGATGATCAAGTCGGCGCACGCTAATGAAAATAAGAAATAGTTATTGACAGTCTGTAGGTGGCGGTTGACTTTGATGGACAGCATGACCAAGATGTTCCCCGTGACGGTCACAAAGCTTAGCGATCCTGTCACCAATGCGATAAAAAACATCTCCAGGGCCTTATATGGACTTCCTAGCCCCTCTACATCTTGGTCCGCGTTGGAGCAGGGCGTCGATTTCGTTGGCGGAGGTGTCACATGAAGTGTTGGAGAACGGGTCGTTCGATTGGTTCACAAAGGAGCCTGAGGAGGAGAGAGAGAGAGAGAGAGAGAAAAAAAAGTTAGGGTGCGATCACTCCAACAGTTGGTTTTCTTTGGCCCTGTCCATAGTGGACAAGCTAAAATATATTTGATTGAATTAGTTAGTTCTTTAGATTTTCCCTGGCCCCATTCCCACTCTAGTTCTTCCCTCGCCTCCTCCCTCTCACTACACAGCTGGTTGAACGAAAGCTCGAGTGCTTGAGCCCAAGTGGATTTAATTTAATAATCAATCATTTAATTTAGAATCGCTCTCAATGTTATCAACCCGATGTTTTCATCCAAGTGTCCCCGGAGGAAGGATACTTGGATGAAAACATCGACTATGCCGTTCTGCATCAGCCACAAAATGTCAAATGTGCCCTCTCAAGGTGACCTCCACAAAACCTACCTCGTCAAAACAGTTTTAGCACAAGCTAACTTTATGCTTAAGGCTGCTAGACATGAAAATAAACCACCTTGCCCTATCTCAAGCAGCTATTCCTTACCCCCTACGGAGCATGGATGGTCAATTACAGGTTCCAGCTTTTTCCTCTGTCTCTTTCATCCCTCCTCATATTACTCCTACTTCAGTAAAGCCAGAGTCCCCCAATCTATAAATCCCAGTAATCACATTCATATGAAGGCCCCTCTGCCTCTCCCTCTCCTGTTCACACGCATTTTGGTCTATTGAACATCTCCAATAAGTCATTAATTTGTCAGGATCTAGTTTTATCAAATGGCCCTGAATCTCTGTGCTTTACAATTAGTGGTAAATTCCCTGTGCTCTGTGTTTTAATGTACAGGCCTCCAAAATAAAATAATTATTTTATTTGTGAATTTTCTGAGATGCTGGCCTTTTTTTTGCTGGCTCATTATTTTTGCCTAAATATGACGGGGTTTTAATTCTTGATGAGTTTAATATTCATCTCTGCTGCCCCTCCCATTCTCCAGCTAGTGAATTATCCAATCTTGTCTAGTCTTTTAACGTCACTCAATCATCATAATCATAAGGCTATTTTCTCGACGGCCAGTAAATTCTCTTAATATTTTAGCTCAGCGCCCATCACCAATTTTATTTCTGCCTCTGTATCTCAATTAAATACAGAAGAGCTAATCTCTCTTTGTAATAGAACTTGTTTAACCATTTTAGACTACTTTTCAAAATAAAACTTTTTGAAAATCTCACTCTCTCCCTGGCTAAATGACAGTACTAGAGCCATAAGGAGAGAGTACAGAATGTAAATAGAAGAAAGATAGAGTCCAAATGCATGATCGAATTTTAAACGAATTTTAATCAAATACCAGCAGGCGGTTGAAGATGCAAAAGCAAAAATATTTCTCTTGATATCATTGCCAACCACAGCCATAGCTTCCGTGTCAAAACAATCAAAAAAGCAATCAACCCATAGCTCCAGCCTTGAGTCCTCCCGAGAAATATGCACATTTCAAAAATTCTTCATAAATAAGGTCAGTAGAAGCTCAAATGTTTGACCTGCAAAGCCAACCACAACTCTGGAACTGGAACTGTCCTCGCAATTATCATTTTGAGTAATTATCATTGTATTTAATTTTTCCTCTGAGGACCTGGGTTGGCATCACAGGCACAGCTCTAGATTGTTTCTCATCTCATATCTTTCTGACAGAACTTTCTCAGTTTCAATTGGTAACGCATCCCCTGCGCCGGTTCCCTGCGGGGTTCATCAAGGTTCTATTTTATCCTCTTTTATATATGCTCCCTCTGGGTGAAATTATTCCAAATATATATTATCTCCTTCTATTGTTTTGCGGAGGATACACAGATACCTCCGCATAAAGTCCTCAGTGACTTGTCTCCAGGACATTAAAAGTTGGATGGTACAGAACATTCCAAAAAAGCAACTATTTATTATAACCTGGGAAACCTCTCCCTAGGAGTGGGTGTTCTGCAAAGATCACTGCAAGAACTCTCTTGCACTAATGTCTGTTTTCACGAGTCCACAATAAGAAAAATACTAAACAAGAGTGGTGTTCATGGAAGGATACTAAGACGAAACCACTGCTCTTCACAAAAAACATTGCTGTTGGTCTCAAGTTTGCTAAAGACCACCTGGAAATTCCACAACACTAATAGAACAATGGTCAGTGGTTGAACGTTTGGCTCATTGCTACATTACAGCACGACAGCGGTCCGTTACTGGTCTTTGCCTGGTTCCAAATGGTTTGTATTGTTGTAGTGTATGACTGAATAGATCATGCAAGAGGATATGCAGTGAGAAAGCTGAATATATGTAGCCATACCCTCCCATGTCTTACTGAAGGACTGAAAGACACACACATGCACGCACACACACACACACACACACATGCAACATGCACACACTGCATCCCACAAATGCATCGCTGCTCACAGCTTAAATATGTTCCTATCTGTCCTTTGATGATCAAAATCATTTGAATTAACAAATGCTTTATTGTTTAATTTATTGTCCCCCATATATTTTCCTCATATTGTTTTTTTTCTCTGTTTCCTTTCATTGCTGGTTTGTGAAGCACTTTGCAACAAAAGTTTGTAAAGTAGGGTTAGTGTGAATTAATTATTAACAATAATAATGATAATAAATAAAGCATTGCATAGCTGAAAATAGGATTTGTCCTCCTTTTTATCTTCCAAAGGTCAGCATTTCAGTAATTCTTATTTTCACATTGACATCCATGCATTTCTGGATCATGCAATGAGTTTTAATGGACCCTGGGTTCACAGTTTCAAATGAAAGTTTCAGTGCAAGTTAAAAATGTGAACATCTAAGTTGGAGATTCAGGGTTTTCAGAATCAATAGGTAGTAGATAAATATAGATACTGTTGAGAGATTATTTCTGTGGTTGCACTAACCATGTTAGTATGTCTTCAATATTACAACTGATGAAGCATAGTGAATAAACTAGTTTTGTGTTGCTAATAAGCTGTTTTCCTTTTCCTGACTTTTACACTTTCAAACTTTTACATACTTTCAGCCAGCAACTCCATTCAAACTTTAAATTGTTGTATCTGATGGTGATGCTACAACTACAAGTCCAAAATCTATATTTCAAAAGTCTAGGACTCCACACGAGTTGGTCCTATAGGCCTGAACATGGGCACATTCATCTGCTGTCTTTGCTTTACAATTTTGCCAATCATGGTCCATCACAGTCCACATGATGGATTTTCTGCAATTTTGAATTTATTGAAACATTCATTTCAAACAGCTCCTCCTACACCAATGGTCCAATCACCACCAAACATCGCAAGAACCATCTGTGGACCAAGATAACTACAGATTGCCTTCGATTTTTTAATATATTAAATAGTTTGGATATCAGCCAATGAATTTGTAAGAGGGTGGATCTTGTGAGAAAATTAAACTGGCCAATAAAACCAATAAAATTGGTGTTGAGAGATGCTGTCAATGATTATTTATTCAAAGCAACAACACTTGACATGTATACTCATGACATGTATATGATAATAATAATATTAATTCATTCTAATTATTTTTTTATCCATGACCTGACCACTTTCACTATTTACACTGCACTACTTTACACAGCGGTGGCTTCAGCCGACCAGCAAAGAAAAAACAAGGAAGTGCTAAAGCAATGGACAAGCTGCATTAAAACTATACAAGGAAGCATGACTAATAGATCATTTTCATTAACATCGTTTTACCTTTTTGTCCATTGGCCCTATTGGACTGTATTGAAGAGCCACGCAACATAGGCAATATATAAGTAAGTAGCTCTAGAATGGAGCAATTGATAAAATGTTGGTCTGAATCAATTGGTATGATGGAAAAAGACAGGAAAGGATCCAGGGTGAAAGAGATAAATGTTAGAATTTTTTGAAAATTTGAAGGACACCGAAATCTGGTAAAGTGATGTCATTAAACAAAGTGTCATTTTCTCTGTGTCTGGTTGGGGTGGAGGTGGTGAAGAGGTTCAGCCATCACTGGTGAGTCCAGCATTCTCCGAACAACGAGCTTGCTCGCTGGTAGGAGACCCTTTTGGATTTCACTCTCAAGTTTTGATTTGTCACTTCCTGTGGGTTTCCCTTCGGCATCCGCACCCAACACCAGAATTTAATTTGGGCAAATCGTTGAGATTTAGATAAAACTATGTATATACACACTCCCTTTCCAACGACCATGCCATCCACAATGTCACGAGTTCACCAATTCCACCACAGACCCTCAAGTTCCCTACCCAAGGACCCCAAGGTTCTACATTCCCAATTTTTGCAATTACTTAAATCCAGCAGGATAAATAACATTTTTCAACATAATGTATTCTAGCAGCAGAATGCTCAAAATCAGAAAAGCCAGTCAGTAATACACAAAGTATGTGATGGCTTCCAAGGGCACGCAATCATCCTTTTAGCTGCCGTGTTCCATGCCAAGATAATCCGCCTGTTTTTAATGGAAAGATTGAGGTTGGATGTATCATTGAGAAAAAATAATGAAAGTGAGTGGGACATTGTCAGAGCATAGCAGTTTGGAGATGGTCTGAGCTTAAGGTGATGTTATTTCCTGGGGGTGAGATATGTTCTATGAATAAAATTATAAACACATCATTTGATGGTTTGGATTTCTTGAAGAGAGAAAAACATCCAGATGTTATGCCAGTCAAATGAGATGTCAGGTGACCTTGAGTCCCTTTTCCACTGGTAATCGAGTGGTAATGATTTCTGTGATGCATTCACTATATATTGATATAAGTCCTTTGGAGTTGTATGTTTTGGTTGAGATGAGGGTTAATTTGTGGTTGCATTGAACTCCATAGGTACACATAGAAGAGCAAAACTGTAGAAGAAGAAAGAGGTACCAGGAAGATTATAGCTGCTTCATACCACCAAGTCACTTCATACCATGTATGAAATAGATGAGGTATGATAGGACCATATTTTTAAGCTACTTGGTTGAAAGGTTAGAGTAAATGTCATCTGCATACAAAGAGATGTGGTGAGCTGTGTTGTGGATGGTGATTGGCTTGTGTGCAAAAGATTGACGTATAGTCTGTCCAAGAGGTTCCAGGGGTAGTGCAAAGAGTAACAGGGAGAGTGGGCACCCCTGGAAATGGGAAACTGGTGGGAAAGTGTTACCTGTAAGGACTACAGCCAGGGGCCTGTATACAGGACTTTTATCATGGACACAAAACCCTCCCCAATTCCCATGATGTAAAGGAAGGACAATAGATACAGTCATGTTGGAAAGTTCAGGAACATCTGAACTCCTTTGATCAGTAGCTATAGGAGACATTTACTCCAGGTCATCACTGCTAGTCTCTGGCATCTTCCTGGAGGGATTTTCTCCCACTCCTCTTTTACAAAACTCAACTCAATAAGATTTGAAGGCTGTCTCGGATTAACCCACTTCAGGTCCTGCCACAGCATCTCAACTGGATTTAGGTCAGGACTTTTGCTTGAATGCTGAGGATCATTGACTTGTTGAACAGCCACTTTCAGCCCAGCTTTAGCTCTCGGACTGATGGACTGACATTCTGTTCTAGTACTCTCTGGTATCCCTGAGAGAATGGTTTTCTTTATGTTGAGTCATCCAGGGCCAGCGGAAGAAGAACAGCCCCAGACCATGACAGTCCTACCACCATGCTTGACCATAGGGAGAAGGTTATCTTGATTGATTGCAACCAGACAATTCAATTTTGGACTCATCCTGGTCTCTAGCAAACGTAAGAGGGGCAGCTTTGGCTTCTTCCTAGCTACCCTTGCATGAACCCTTGCACTCGATCTTCAAGTGATTTTCAGGAGATGCAGATGCGCATAAGGTTATTTAAGGATTCATCAGTATATATGTTCACAGTTTTCATAAAAGTGAAAAGTTGAATTAACCTCTAAGGGATCTGAAAAGATATCACCATTTGCCATTCCGATAGCAGAGATACTAGCCAGGTGTTCATTTGCTTTCATTTTTAAGGACAACAAATCACTTGGACATCCACTACATCCAGTTTTGAGAATAACCAAAACCTTTTTAAGCATCCAGAATATTTCATAAACTACTTGGTCACAACATGAGAAGTCAGGGGATGCAAGGAGGGAGCGAGAGAGTGGAATTTTACTTCCTTGAAAACCCTTAAATTGTCAATAATTGTTATTCCAATTATATTAAATAGATCAGTCTCTGTGGATAAACTGATTTTACCAGTATATGGGCACATTTCCTCTTTCATACCTACTTCCCTTCAGCTGGAACGCCTCAGGGTAACTAGATTCTTCATATAGACAGTGTATTTGCGGCATGCATAACTAATACCACAGCATTTGGAATACTTGACACAGTAATTAGTTCCACACAGCAGGAGGCAAATGACAGACGAGGAGGGAGGAAGTAAAACAGCATATGTCACCGGCTTCACTTAGACACCAGGTTTTACGAGTATTCCTGAAGGCATCACGGCGAGTCCCTGAGAAAGCAGTTCTTATCTAGATTGTTTATTCATTAAACGAAATACATTTACAACCTGCACAATCAACACTGCAGCACGTGGAGTATTTTCTAAACTAGTTGTTTGTGCACAGGGAGCAGAAAATCCAAGTCAGAGAGCAGAAAGCAAACTAGGAGATGCTTCTATTATGCAAAAGAATTTCCCCCTCGCAATGGCTTCGGTTAACGAGACTGTTCAGAGTATGTTTTCAACAGGCACAACCAATTATTCAAAAACTCGAATACTTGCTGAGCTAGTTTTTCACATGCAGTGTTAGCAGGAAGTGCATACGCTGTTAGGAAGAGGGGAAAGAGCGTAGCTGGCTTCCATTAAATGACAGGATGTACGTCAGCTTTGTCCTCCAGCCATGCCAATTGTTACCAACGTTGACTGTATTATAACCCATGCACATACGCCATTTGTTGCATAAATACTAAGAATGTATGATAGCTTTATGTACTTAAAGGCACTTTATTTGGGGAAACAACTGTCAGCTCTTGGTATAAATGTCTTGCATAACTAAGCTTACTGTTTGCTGATACAGTTTCAGAGCTGCTGAGCAGGCTGGTTCAAGCCAGCTGCAGCTGCCCACTGAGACTACTGTTGTTAGGATCAATAGCAAATTTAGAAATTATAGTAATAGTAATGTCAAGATACAGGATAGTGTAGGTTACTATTAGCCGGTTGGCGTCGAGCCTTAGGGAAGTGTTGTGGGTCTAATTCAAGAAACATCTGTGACAAACCCAGTGACATACGCTCACTCACACACTCAACCTCATAACATTTAATTTAGGTGGCTAGTGTATATGGTCCTGTAGATTTATAATGGCGTAGCCTGATGCCCTCTACAGTCACCATTTATGGGTTAGTACAATATCCAAGCCATGTTTTTCCTGAGGATTTAATTTTGAAACTTTCACTCAATAATTTGTCACTTTCATTGCTATGTCGTAAATTACAGTATTACATGATAACCTAATGTAAACCTGACATACAGACTAAATCATGAATGTGCCATGTAGTTGTTATGAACGTCCGGTTGAGGTGTAATGAATGTGTTATAAGCCAGAACTCATGTAAAGTGTTAACAGTGCAGGAGTTTTTGGGGGGCTTTTATAGAGACCGAGGTGATAAAGATGGCAAAACAGGGGCTTTGCACAAGGCTGCACTATTAGAACTCATAACTATTGGAACGGAGGTACCCTAAGCAAGGAAAAACACTGAATTCATATAAAAGCCCTGAGCAAAAAATATACTCTTGAAAGTCAAAGGCCTTATGTAACTAAATGAGACAATATGGTTTGCAGGGAATTTTCACAAAGTGGATATTTTCCTTCAGAAAAATAAGACGCAGGCTTTTAACGTTTAACAGGTACAGAAAACCATGTACAAGGTCAGCTTAATGCTTTCTATTGTGGTTTAAAGGCTTTAGCACCAGAACATATCCCATAGAACTGCACAGAATAATTGAATGCATGTTTTTTTATATTTTCTCCACCTCAAGCCTTAACTTTAGGTTGATCAAAACAATACCAAAATGATTTTTAACTTGGATTTTTCAATATGACATCTGGATAGCTTTTTTTTTTTAGCTTTTACATTTTGTGGATTCTTTTTAAATTGTATACCCACTACACACAGTATGCACACTACTGTATATGCAATATTTACACCTGGCATACATATTCAATATAGTGCAACATTTATGCATGCATGTTGCATCTCACACAAACATTTACACAAAAAGTAGCTGACACGCATGTCCACATATCACATAGACATGTATTGTATCACACACAGATCCCTGGGCGTCTACCCAACCACACCAATACACACAGGGTGCGAGAGAGGCAGAGGAAGTCAAGGAAGGTGGATGGAGAGAAGAGAGGTATATTTAAACATGTATGTATCTCCTATGTTTGAATCATGTATGTGTGTCCTGTGCCTGCCAGGCTTGTCACGCAAGGCTACTCTTTGACAATGATAAATTCAGAGACAATCCGGCCAGGGACCTTTGTCACATGTCATCCCTCCTCTCTCCGAATCCTTCCTGTCTTTCTCTACTTAACTGTCCAATAAAGCCCAAAAATTCCCCAAAAAATATAAAACCAATGAAATTTGCAGCCTCCATCCAGCAAGACAGGCCATTGTTTTCATCAAAGCTGGAAAGAACTCAGATTTCCAGAGACCATCACAGTGACCAGGCTCAGGCTAAGCAAAGCCATAGCACAGAAGAGGTCAAGTACTAGGACTTGATTGAAGAGTGCTACAGAGGGGGTTTTTGGGTCAAGAGGAGCGATACGTGGTCACATGCTGGGACTTGATCGACCTTGGCTGGGTCGCCTGGGTGAGGGCGTCTGATGTTGAAACACCCAAAACACCCAGTAACCCCAGGAGACATCACTGATGACACAAGTGCATCAGTAGATGTATTACTCAATCAGGAACACAAAACACAAAACCAGGATTTCAACTAGGGTTAGACCGATACATCGATTTGGCTGATATTTTGCTGATATTAAAGATCGAATATCGGCCAGTCAGTGTCATCCACTTCTGTTATGTTAATTGTTAGTTAGTTAATTGTTTTATTTTTGTTTTCAGTAAATTCATTCTTTCATTTAAAGGCAGTAATGTACCAGAGTTTCCAGTACCATTGAATCGGGAGGTTTAAATGCTGTTTCTGAGTCTTTTCCACCCTGACAAGAATAGAATTCTGGGGGAAACACTGAAATGGCAGAAAAATACAAAAATATTGGTATTGATATCAGCCTACATATCAGTTGGTGCATGCTGGTGGCTCAAGTGTGTACCATATAATCATGATGTCCTGGGTTCGAATTCGGCCAGGGACCTTTGTCACATGTCGTCCCTCTCTCTCTTGACCTCTACTGCCTGGTGTATGAGTGCACACTGCATTTCTGATGTCTCTAGGGGCTCTTTTCAGCCTATACTGTAATTCCCCTAAGCACTGGCCTAACCCTAACCCTAACCCTAAATGAGAGGTGCCTCCCGAGCACCTAATAATGCAAAAAAAGAAATATCTTTATATTCTTGAACCTTTTAACCCATTAGCACTATAGGGTTAACCATATGGACTCTAATCCCTTGCAGCCACAACAACAGATCTATGGCAGAAAATTATACAAATCTGACCTTTTGTGCTCAGGCAAATCCAGCTTAAGAAATCTCCTCTGATAGACTGCTTAGTTCCATATCTAAAGCGGCAGGCGCAAATTAGCTTTCCTCCGCAGCCAATTACAACCAGTTATAGCATATTGGTCTCTATTTCCATCCTCCATTCCTCCATGCTGGCAGGAGAAACCTTGATGTTTGCTAGGGTCACTGGGTGTTTCAGCATCAGGCGCCCTCTCCCAGACGACACAGCCGGGGTTGAACATTGATTTGTAGGTGGGCCACTATCCCCCCCCTCCCTTAAACCCTCACTTCCCGTTGCTCTTCGACTGTTTCCATTCTCTTTGGAGGTCTTCTGACGTCAAACCCCATCTAACACTTCTCATTTTAGCATTAGGGATGGACGAAAGAAGGCGGACCGGACAGAGCGAGGACTAGAAAGAGAAGGAGGAGGGAAAGGAAGGAAATGAGAAACTGGAAAGAAATTTGGCCAATAACGGAGTGAAGCAGCAGTATCCTAGAGGTTAGAGAAGCTTAATGTCCGAAAAAAAACCAAGGAGCTCAGTTGACTTTCCCCGGATAAATAAGGCTTAAAATGAAATAAGTCCGAAGAAGGTAAAGAACAGAGGATGGAAAGGAGCTAGGAAAGATGGAGGAGCAAAGAGGAAATGAAGGCAATAACATGTGAAGGCTTTCTACTGAGCTAATTCAAGCCTCATGCCCTTTATTAAGACATCACAGACCGTTTAATGAAACCCTGCATCGCCGATCACAGTCACTGTTAATCCCCATTGACCCGCAGGTTAATCGTTTAATAATGCCTGGAACACAGGGAGATAAGGGACAGATGTAGTGACATACTGAGTACTGATGGATAATAGGGGCCTGGGGAGACGTGCGCACACACACACACACACATGGACACACACACATATAGACACACACAGAGGTAATTGACTGATAGGATGTGACTGCAGGCAGCAATAAGGTATAATTATCATGTTAGAATAGTGATTAACTACAAACGCACACATGCATACAGCTTGTCAACACACACACACACACACACACACACACGTGCATATGCCAACACATGCACAAAGAAACTAAGATATTCATTCTTTTGAGTACTGAAGACCCACGCCAGAGAGGAATGATCAGTGACCACCAGAAAAGATCTTCCAGGTAGAATCGTCATTTTTCTCGCACCCAGAAAATGATAAAAAGTAGTATATAAACAATTTAAAAGTAGAGGTATCTTTTCTGTACAACATGCACATGGTTCTCCATTGGAACCTGATTAATTGCACTGATAGGAAGCTAGTTATCCTTGTTATGCTTCGATGTTATGTTATTCTGATTGTGAACACTGATTAGGACCTTCCTCTGGTTAAGGTAATTAGATAAAGGCATGTACGTGACAATGTCTGTCGTCTGCTCACTGCCTTAATCAGGATGAGATTGCATTATTAGTGTGCCTGTAAATGTGGTCATTGACTCCTAATAGGGAACAATGGTGTAAAGGCAGGATTAAAGCTGTAACTGCATTTACCATTGATATAAAGAGATCCCCAGATAAAAAAGGAGCTTAGCGAAAAAACTAATCTGCTTATTAGACGGAACTATGTCACGATAACAACAAAGCTCCCTGGTATTGCTCCGCGCTCTTATTGTGGTAGTCTCACCCTCAGTCTAAAATGGCCCTAGTTAGAGCTAAAAACATTCTTGTCAATATCTTCATTCTATGAGGACCAAGTAATGGTCCAACTGATGGAGACACACACACACACACACACACATACATTGGCTTAGATCTTCTATGAAATATACAACTAAGGGAAGATGAAAGGAACATTACCATAGATTTCATCATCACACACACACACACACAAACTGCATTTCTTGTCAACAACAAATCTGTAGCAACACACTGTTGCAACATTGATATATATCTCTCTATTTTGCTAGCACACACTGGCATTATAGCAAATTGTGCAACTGCAGATGTTCCCGTTTGGCACTTCAGAATAAATCACATGATTCAATGTATGTGTGCAATATTTTATAAGCTATGTTTGCTAAGAGTACTGCATTCTCCATTGAAGAGATGAAGGCAGCTAAACAACTAAGGAGCAGGAGAGCTAAGGTCTAATTCCAATAAATTGATCGTTAATTAGGTTGTGGCAGACTGGGGGGAGGGGGGGGTGAGGCTTAGTCTGGACCCAGTACGGCTGCGGCCAATTAAGGCTGATTGCAGCCGGGCTGACGAGCTTACCCAAAATGCTACCAGCACGAAACCTCAGGGGGAACATTACAAAAACTACCCCCAAAAAATGTTACTTCATGTGGTTATTAGAACGTTTTGGGAATGTTACATTGAACAAAAACATTTGCGCAATGTACTTAGAACGTTGTGGGAGGGTTACCAAATAGAAACCTGGAAGGAACGTTCCGGGAATGTTATGGGAACGTTATACGTGTTAGCTGGGTGTTGAGCAACACGGAGTCAGCAAATACTGTATGGGAGACCGTTGGGGGATAAACTTGATATTTGGCTAAATCCTTCTATCAAATGTCACCAGAAATGAGCATTTTAAAGCTGTTTTTCAAATCTCCTCTTGGAGGCGCCCCCACCCGCCCCCCAGACCCCCCTAATAGATTATGTGCTCCTTATTTTTCTCCCTGCTGATAAAAAAAACCCCAGCCTAGACTGGCGATGCGCTGACCATAAATGGGGGTTTATGGTGACCATTTTAGTCACTTTTGTTCACTTGCTCACTTTTATGCTGCTATTACCTGGTCTACCTGCATCAGTGTCCTCATATACCACTTTAACCAGCATGGGACCACCTCTGCCCAGCCAAGACCAGCAAAAGACCAGACCAAATAAAGTCCAACATATTTGACACTTTTTCTCAAGACCGGTTGAGTCTGCCATTGTTTACTTCTGCTTGACAGTTTTTTCAGGTAGTGTTTCTCCCCTTGAGTATCATGCAAATCAAATATTTCCACTCTGTGAATAAACCACATTAAGAGGGAAGGAGAGAAGAGAGACGATAGAAAATTAGCAAATCTGATGGAGTGATGACACCAGAGTGAGATGAAAAGAAATCCTTCGCTTTCTTTGGTCTCGTCTGTAGCGTCTTTCTCAGGTCTGGTTAACTCCCCGGTAGCAAAGAGAGAAGAAGGGAAGAGAAGAGGTGGAACGAGATGAACGTCAAAACAGAAATTAATCTCTCTGATTCAGCCATGGAGTTGGTGACCCGAGTAGGAAGGAACATGACCTCTTCTGTTTAACCCTCCCCTCAATCCCCCCCCCATTTCTTTCTCTTCTCTCACTGCAAAAAAAAATGACAAGCTCAGCAAGTGACTATCTTGTATTCACACTTTTCAGCATATTTCTTGTTAAGTTATCTTGTGCAGTGGTAGGTAAAATTGCTGGTCTCCAGAGATGGTGCTTGAGGATAATGATAATGCTGATGTTAAATTTTGTCTGAATGAGTGTGTAAATAGTGCGAGTAGTCAGTGTTCACTGTGGCTGTATGTGTGTCAGTGTATGGGTACATACGCCAACCTATCGGGGAACTATATGGCACTATATTTTGCCCTGGCATCTATTGCATACCCAGCGGTCCTGGTGGGCCTCTTTGAATTACTTCCATTTTTTTCCTTGTCTTCATTAAGCACCTTAGGCTGGTTAGAGTACCTTAGGCATTTTATGTAGACTTGCTATAAGTCCTTTCAGTCCTATTCTACCGGTCACTCTGTTTTTATGTTCTTTTGTTCTGATCTTATTCTCTAAACATCTTATTTGTCATAATTGATTGATTTTCAGCCTGACTTATTTAGGCCAGTAAAGTAATTTGAGGCGTGCTTGTGATAAAGGGCAATATAAATAAAGTTGTCTTGACTTAAATAACTTGTTTCTAGTCATTTTCATGTTAGATGCTAGAAGGGCCAACAGGTCCATGTCCTGATGTGTCTATGGCCATGTGGCAGTGACTAGCATCTTTATGAATGAATGAATGTCATCATGTATAGTAGACATTACAGCAGAGTGACTACACCATGGCTTTAAATAATCTGTAACCATAGTAACTTTTCTGCTTCAAACCAATATGGCTGTTGCCATTGCTGATTTTAGACAGTATTTTCAGTTCAGCTGACAACATCGGTAACCGGAGGCGTCAATTTACCAGCCAAGTTTTGATAAATTGCCACCAACAGCGGCGTGATATATTTTTTTATTAACCTGGTACTTTTAAGCGACATGCTGTCTGAGGACTGAAATATACTCTGCTTTGATAGATTAACACCTGCTGGTATGTTTTTGTACCATTTAGAGTTTTTTGGATGTCTCCCGGTCTGACCACAACAACACTCTGTTAGCCACCATTTTTTGAACAAATGAACAATGATGACGTAACCTAGTGAGTGTTGTGCCTTACATCACTTAACAACCAGTTGTCTGCTGAGTTTTTCGGTACACACGACTTGGATTCACCGAATCTGAAGCAAATTTTGTGAAGCTCGGAATTTTATATTTTATCAAACAGTGAGACAGTGAACGCATCATTTTTTGCAGCTCATTCTTCAGTATGGAGGTGGGAGGAGTGAGATGAGAGGTCTTTCCCCGCCTCTTCTTTTCCTCCTTTTTTTTCTTCCTCTCTTTTGCTCTGGCTGCCACAGATAACACAGGGTTTTCCCAGGGGGAGAGGAGGTAGAGAATGAGGTAGAGAAGGAGGTGGACTTCCTCTTACACTGGGAAAAGATCCATAGAGAACGCAAAATAGACATGTTAAAAGTTAAAAAAAAAAAAATCTCTAAAAGAGGAGAAAGTCTAAATGGTCCTTGGGAGGGAAGCTGGCCTAGCAGTGTGCCATAGCTGTTGGGAGTTGATGTCAGTGTGGCCAATCCCAGAAAGCGTTCAGTAATTCAGACTCAGTTATGAATATAATTCATCTCATACTGTTTTCATTGAAGTTTCTCATAAATTAATCATGCTCCATCTGTCTTTTTTCAGTTGAATATTGCTTGTGCCTTAACTTGTCATTTATTTTCTTCCAGTTCCTGAAAACGGATGATAGACCATGCAGCTTTATGATACAAAAGCCTTATCCAATTCCTAACACTTAAGTCAGTTCATGTCAGTGTTAGCTGTAGGAACTCTTGGTACTCCATGGCACATGATTGGACACCACTGTTCTGACATGAAGACACTGTCACCCCAAAATAAAATCTAAGGGTTTGCACTTCTTGTTCATTCATAACTGCTTAACTTTATATGTCTAAATATCAGCTGATATTTATTAAACTTGATATTTAGCTTCTCAAATATAATTTACATCACTTGCCTTTTGGTAGGGAATTCATAGAAAAAAACTGCTACTGTTCAAGTTGGTTTAGAGATAAATATAACATTAACAACAAGTAGCTAACTGCTAACAGCTCAATCCAGTTGCTGTAGGCTTTGATTTGGACCTTCTCTCCACCATATCCAAAGGTCATTTTGGTGTAGTGATTTCTTTCGATTTCATTTTAGTTTGCTGATTCCATCTGCTTTACTGTCTTCCAGGCATGATTCCAATAAAATATGGCCGCCATGTGAATAAAGCGTTGTTTTACATCACTGATTATCACTTATTGATTAAAACAAAATGTAACGACAACCAATGTAAGATTTCTGTGTTTGATGTGATTATTATACTCTGTAATGTATTGTATTAATCCTTTGGGGGGGAAATACTGTCACTTTTAAACACCCACTTCGATAAAACATTTCATTGAATCAGACTGAGAAAAGATAAACTGATTCAGTGACGGACTCTCTGTCCATCTCCCTCTCTCTCTCTCTCTAGGTCTCTCCCTCTCTCTCTTTCCTCTGGTTAAGCCACCGGTTTGTTCTTGTTCCACTTTGAAGTTTAAAAATATCAGAAATACCTCCCTGCTTTGTGGGAGTGTGTGTGTGTGTGTGTGTGTTTGTTACAGCCCCCCCAAGCACATCATAGTGTTGCCAATCCATACTTCACAGCGCAGGGTCCAGCAGTGCTCTCTCTGTGTGTGTGTGTGTGTGTGTGTGTGTGTGTGTGTGTGTGTGTACTCGCGATAACATTAGCCATTCTATTTGACTTGCTCTATTTGATTCACACTGGCAATGGACTCTCTCTCCCTTTCTACTATCACTCGTGAAGTCTTGTCTCTCCTGCTCTTCTCCTTCTTTCACTGTATCTCTCTCTCGTCTAAGCTTTCATTTTTCTTTCTTCTCTCTCTCTTTGCTAAACCTGGCATGGTGTCTCGTCCCTTCCCCCATATCTCCTTTCATCTCCTCTTCTTTCTTTGAACATTATCAACTATGAGCAATATTTTGGTTGCACTTTAGTTGATGTGCACTGTGATGCATTACAAGTAGATTCGAAGTCCATTAGAATCAATATAAACATCAGAAAATCACATTCAGTTTAATATCATGTCATTATCTGTACAGTTGCCCGATATTCAACCTATGTTATATATCAAGCTCTGATTACAATAGATCACAATTTCGTTATGATGCACTTATCTATCTATCTATCTATCTATCTATCTATCTATCTATGTATCTATCTATCTATCTATCTTTAATCATAATGGGACTATAGAAAGATGTCAACCAACCACTAATCATAATGGACTATAGAAAGATGTCAACAACTCATGCAAGTAAAGCAAAGTGAAACTTCCTGTCTGAACATGGGCTGCGAGTTATTGCTGCAGTAAATTGACCCAATCAGCTGAGTCCTCACTGCGCCCAGCATGAAGTGTGTGAAGACCCTGCAACCCCGACATCTACAACAGTGCACAGCGAGCAACACAATCAACAAGTCACAACAAGCCTGATGATGTCCTACAGAGCTGAGCGACCGGGGGAAACTCAGCCGAGCACGGTCAATAAGCTCGTCGGTCGAGAAAAAGCTGGCCACGGCTCAACTTTTTCGTGATCGTCGGTCGTCAGCAGCCCATCAAATTTTCACGCTTCCTTGTTTCCCTACTGATGTAAATCCATTTCATGAACAATAGTTCCGCCTGGCAATTGCAAAGTGGAGCAGATGTGAATTACAGCCATTCAGGCAGGGGGTGTACATAGGAAGTCAACACATTTTTAAAAGATTTTTTATCTAAGGCTGATTTTTATGAAATTCTACCTTTGCACCTGGTTGCAATCACTGCCTTTTTTAAAAAATTATTTGTTTTGTTGTTGAACACTTTGTAACATAATCTCATTACCACATCAGCTTCAGGAGGCCGGTGGTGGCAGAAATTTTGAATTGGCTGCTGGGCTCCTTCACTTTGCCTATGGCCATTTCCTGCAGCGTTTCCTGCTTAATGTCACATATTCCTCTATAGACGACTGCGCCACACTTTGCAGTTCACCTTGAATTCATTCTCTACAACTTTTATTTGAGACCACAGGAAAAAAACGTCTCTAAAGCAATTCCTCCTGCACTGCCGACAATCAGCAACAATAGAGAGACCCATCTACCAAGTTGCTCACAGTATGAGTATACGAATTATTCCCAAATTCAGTGAGACCAATAATCCTAATTAATAACCACAATTAGGCAAAATGCATGAGATTATAATTTCAGCCAAGAATTTGCAGTCCTAGTTTAATGTATAACTCTCACTCTCTTCTCCCCCTCCCATCCCTGTCTCTCTCAAGGCTAACATTAGGATAAACTCCCAATAGAATCTGGAAGGGATTCTCCACTGTTGCTGTCTATGTATGTGTGGATATGTGACTGACTAAAAGTCAGAGAGCAATAGTAATTGGCTTGAATGTCTAAGTATAAATGGCTTACTGGAAGTGCCGAGAACAAGTATGTCTTCGTCACACAGAACTCTTTATTCCCAGCTGGAAAAATTGCTTTCTCCGTATTACTGTCCTTTGAAAAAAAATGAAGGCAGTCATTCAGAAGGATGTCTTCACATGTCTGCTATTTGATTGCTTTGTGAAGAGATGAGTGCGATCAGGCCCACCTTGACGATTTCATGAATAACATAATACCAGAAGAAGAAAAGTCACAGTGGATTTTCACGGGAACAAGATGTGAATTGCCAGTCTAAACAGAAAGAAACCCCATTAGGCTGTGGGGTTTCACTGTTCAAACAACTGCGAGGAGATCAGATCTTGGAGAGTTGTGTCATGACAATCTAAGTGGATTAAGAGCCCTAAACCCATTTTTACACAGAGCATTGAAATGGCCAGAGATTTGATTTCTGTTTAAAGATATCAAGAGAGAACAACCCGACTCTGACCCACCGCACCGCTCCAAAGCCCAGCCTGACCCACTCTTTGTTCTGGGTAAAGTAACGTCGGAGAAATGCCTGGTAACCACGATAAGTATCTGGTTAGCCTGCTATTAATGATATCACACGATATCACAGTCATTCACAAGATAAGCCTGGATAAGTACTGTTCTCCTTTGTCACGCCAAATTCCATTAAAACATCCAGCAATTGAATGTGTCTGATTGTCGGCAGAGGTACATCAAGGTACGTATTATCGTTGGGTTTCACTCTTCGATTTGGCTTGTAGATTATCCAACAAGCAGCGGTTTGTTTAAATAAAATCTTTACTGCTGACTGAGGTCTTTACTGCTCACCGCCACCCTCCATGGTGTATTTTGGTGGATGAAGATTGTGGGGAACAGGCCAATCAAAAAATGTCAAAGTACATGTAACTTGGTACTTGTATGCTGAATTGATGATTAGATCCTAACAATTCAGAAAGAGTAATTATCTCTGTTTGGGAGACAATTTGTGTTTTTTGTTTTTTTATTTTAGTTTCAATTTGTTATTTCCTGTGTGGAGAAGATTTCCCACCAGCGGCCATAACCGACACCAGAATCTGATCTGGGCAAATATGGCATATCTACAGTGTCTGAGATTTTAAAAGTCATTTTAATTTGATATTAATGCCACATCTGAGGACAAACACTGTAAGGCGGCGATTGCAAAGAGTGGGACATGAAGTCATCTCCTAAATAGTACTACTACTAATAATAATAATGGTTGGGTAATGTCGTGGGGTTGTTAGGCGAGTTAACGCAGTTGCTCTGCTTGTTACATCTGTCCATTGCAGTTTTCATAGAGAGGCATTAGCTGCAAAGAAAATGCCTGTGGAGCTTAAGACTGTTTCAGATGAGGCTTTCAGAGCAGTTACCTTTATTGAGTCTCCCCCCCTGCAATCATGTATGTTTGCACTTCTATGTGAGGAAATGGGAAGCTTTACCTAGGCATATCTAGGTGACACTTTCAGTCTTTTGAATGGACTCGATCTTGCTCTTCAAGGAAAGACAGTGAGCATGTAAAATCCCTGCAAGTGGCAGGCAGGGGAAACAACTGGAGAGTCCAGCACCACGGACAGCGCCAGGCTGCCTGTCCACCCACACTGCACGCAGCTGTGATGAACGCCTGCTGCTGGCCGGCCTCAGCTGGCAGCAATCGGGGGTTGTGAGCCCGGCCCGATACAAGGATAGGCTAGTTGCAACCACGCAAGACGCCACTTGATGCCCCACTACTTGACCTTGCAGCCCCAACTTATCACATAGTTGTCTTTTCCGTTTGGTGCTGACTGCTGTCTGCTATATAAGAAATCCTCCTGTGTGGCGATTTTGCGTCTACCCCTGCCTCTTTGTGTCTGGATTGTATAACTTGTAAAACAAACATTGGCTCGCCTGTGTATTATCCACTCTCGAAAATATAGGCCCACGGTGTTGGGAAAATGGTAATGATGCAAACTGTATGTGCTGTTATTCTGAATGGGAAACTAAGGTGTCATTTGGTATGTTGCAGCAGAAACAGGCTTTTCGGCTCCCTTGACGTCGTCCAGTGGGAGCAGGGTATATTTCTAAGACGTTAATTAGATGGAGGGAAAATACAAACTACAGAAAGAGAGAGAGAGGTGGACAGACATACAGCGAGAGAGAGAGAATTTCCCTTGGGCGAATCTTGAGGCTGATTGAAACTCTTTGATGTGCTGTTTGTCAGTCACATAATTTCACACACACACACAATAACCCGCACACAAATACACACCACCTGTCCATTATTCTTCATAACCCTAAACACACAGACACACTCATACAGACATATGCATGCATTATACACCCGAGCACATGCACACAAACACACGTGCACACCAATATACGATGCGGACATGCTTCATAATCACACACTCCAAGCCGTTCACACACACACACACACACACGTTTCCATGCTGCCTATCTGCCATGTAATACAATAATCATACACACATACGCGTATGAATGTAAAACCTATAAAGGATGGCACACCCACTCAAAGAGAGGTTATAACAAAGGTTATAAAGTTGCTGGAAATACAAAAGGACAAGAGGAAGTTAACAATTGCGCTGCTTGCTCTTTAAGAGGAGGATGGGAGCTCATTCTGAAATGGAGGATGTGGGAGCATGATGTCCTAGGGAGAACAGAGCACTCAGTTTTATAATGTCATCCAAGAGCTCCAGGGTACCCATTTACTACAAATACTTCTACACAGTAGCTGTAGTGCAAATACAAGACTTCCTCAGTGGGTTTTAATTATTGTAGGATTAATTCCCAACGAAGCCTTTTCTATATCTTGGAAAGACAAACCTTCTGCATTTTTAAAACTTGCAGGGCAGTATCCCAGAGGAAAAAATCTTTTGCTCAGCTTCTTTTTTTCTATTTTGTCTCATTTTGTCATCACCTCCATCTGAAATCTTTTTCCTAGAAGCAAGGAGATAACAGAGAAAACATTCTTGAGACTGTATGAGATCAATGTTAAGATGCTAACATGTGACATATAAAATGGTAATGAGCTCTGCCGCCGTGGCTTCAATAGGAAAATAGAAAAAAACTGTGCATGTTTCAGAAAAAGTATCCAAGTTGTATGACAGATCTTTCGCTAATGTCATGGTCCCAGAGACATATTCAGGAGTTAAATGACAGATACTTCAGATACTTTGGAGATCTGTGAGATAAACTTATATGAGGTTGTTTGTATTGACTATTTTGTCCTATTCCTCAGGGTTAAAAATAGCTAATTTGTATCTAGGAGAAATAAAAGGTATAGAATATGAGATTAGTTATTCCTGCTCTTTTTCCTCACTCTCTTTATTCATTCCCATGTTTTCTTCTTCGTATACTGAGTAGCGTGAGTAGAAACAAGCACTACAAGGAACACTTGAGCTTTGCTGACATTACTGATGTGCTTCGTATGTTGTAGCTATCGCAGTCGTGCAACCATGCAACCATGTGAACAGAACAAGCACAGCTCATTTAGCTAAGGCAACTACTTCTCTCTATATTACCCTCTACGCTGTTATTTTCTGCATGTGTTTTGAACCTACACTCTCTAATTTTGTTCTCTCTCATTTTTGTCTCTCTTTCTTTCCCATCTATCTTTCTTTCAATTCAACAACTAGGCTTTACAATGCCAAAGTATAATGATGAAAACTAAATAGATTATAGACAGCGACAGGCCAAAACCCTGAACATTTTTTTTAGAATTGGAAGCATTGCAGAAATGGCATTTTTCGTTCCATAAAAGTGCAAAAACGAAAAGACCTTATGTAAATAAATAAATTATGTCCTTTTTTCATCAGTAGGCGTCTTTCAGATTTATTCATCAATGTGCGAATTGCCTGTTGGTTTTGTGTATGATTTTTGAACTCGCACACCTGAAACAAACCTGTATTATACTATTCATCACAGACATCTCTCATCTGCTCTTCAAATTCACCAACTTTATCCGTGTTTTAATAAACCTGAAAAGGGTGTCTAAGCTCTTTTAAAACTAGAAAGAGGTAGAAAGAAGGCAAAGTGTAGTAATCTGACATCTGTTCTGTTCTGCAGAATGAGGCCTGGAGGAGTTCTGCAAATTCATTCATATGTCTAGTTTTGCTGGAAAGTGAAAACCACCAAACTAAAACATTTCTAAAATGAAACCCTTTAAAGTCACAAGGAAACTGTATTTCAGTGGTGTCTTGCTTCCATAATTCAACATATTTCCGATTGAAACAGGATGTTGGGGTGTGACATAACACAGGGAGGGACTGTTGAATAGTTACAAACGCAACGCTTCTTAGGAAAAGGAAGCAGGGTTTTCCAGATTGAACAACCAAAAATGCATGGCCGTACCATGTTGCCGTTTGTGTCACTTTCAAAGCTAAGCTGAGCAACCAGGGAAACTTGACCGATAGGTGGCTGGTCAACAAGCTTGCTGGCCGAGAAAATTTGACCATGGCCCAACGTTTCACAGTTATCAGCCGTTAACAGCCAATCCGATTTCTGTGCTCCTTTGTTTCCTCACCGATATGATATTGTTTCTGTCTGGGAAGTGCAATATACATGAGTAGTTGATTAGAGGCATGCAAAGCTTTCCAGTTCTAGACTACACTGCAGTAAATGTCTCAAAAACAATCCTTGGAGAACGGTTGAATTCATTGCTGGGGTCGACGGTAAGTAATTTCATTGAGTTGTTTATTTTCAATTAATGCTACTTAATTACTTGCTAGCTAGCTATGTTACCTCATTAAAATGATGTAACATTATGAAAGGCAATACCAAAGCAGTGAAAAATACATGATTTGCATGTTCAAAACTTTGTCGCTGCATGAGACAACTACAAAGATGTAATTGCGTTCTCTTACACTGCCCACAGTTGGTCAGAATACAGAGACCCATCAAACAAGTTGCTTGCAGTGTGAACCCACCCTTAGTCCCACAGTGGGAGGACAAAAATGGGTGGTGAATGTTTTTCATTCTATGATTATTGTCCTCTTTCTCTCTGCCAGTCTTCATCCCTCTCTCCCTCCATGCTTTCTTCACTTTGATCCTAGTCAAATTAAATATCTATGATCCTCCGGTATCAATAATGGAAAAATACAGATTCATTATGCCTTTCTCTGATTTTCTCTCTCTCTCACACTTTTTATTTCTGTCTCTCCATCCCTCACCCTGACCTTTCTCTCTCTCTCTCTGCTTTATCAATAATGGAAAAATGCATACATTCATCCTGTCTATCAATAATACAATACTATTCCACTGTGAATGTCTATTTATATATGTTACACAGGGGATCAATTAACAATGATTATCAAATATTAAAGAGCTGCCACGCCACCTGAAAGAAAACAGGGATAGACAGACTAAAAGATGAAAAGTTTCACATCCAGCCATCGTTCAGTCAAATCCTATTAGAATTCCACCACACTGCCATGGCAACAGTTTGATGAAATCCCTGAATACTTTGTTCCTTGTTTACACTTTAAAAGGCTCTGTGGGGAGAACAGGTAATCCACAGGTTTTCCACTTTACTCTGATCTCCTTTCCACCTCCATTAACCTGCATCCTGGGTGATTGGATTGTGTTCAGATAGTACAAAAACACAATCAAGTGTGTAATTGCCATGAGTCTCCCGTCGACATTAAAGGTGCTGCGTGTAGCATTTTAACATCAATAAACCATTACCACATTAGCATTGAGACATTGAATGGGCTGCGCCAAGATGTGCAAAGCTGATCGAGACTTACCCAAACAAACTCACAGCTGTTAGGTTATTATAATTATTATATTTTAGTTTTTTTTTAATTAATTTAGAAGAATGTGCAGATTTTTTTTCACTTTGACATTATACAGTACTTTGTGTTTACCTAAAAGTCCAAGGGGGGTGAATACTTTTTATGGCCACTCTAGAATCGCCTCCAGAAATTCAGGAGCTGTGTATAAAGTGTGTTGAATGCGTTTCAATGGCTCTAGAATGTGACAAAAAGGACACTATTAACACCACAAACACATCAGACACAAATACATTAGTTTCTCCAAAAAACTAATTTTCTCATTAACACTGGTAACAATGGTTTGGCTGGGTTTTTGGATTTAGTGCTAAATGCTGTTAATGCTATGACTGCATGAGTGTAGTGTTAATTTCTGCTAATGCTATTAACGTGATGCTGTGTGGGTTACAACATGCTAACAACAGTAATGCTACTAACAAGGCTAGTTCTAATGGATGACTGTCAGATTATTTTATTTATATTATTGTCTGCAATAATGATGTTATGTTGACTGCATGTGTGTGTGTGTGTGTGTGTGTGTGTGTGTGTGTGTGTGTGTGTGTGTGAGAGAGAGAGAGAGAGAGAGAGAGAGAGAGAGAGAGAGAGAGAGAGAGAGAGAGAGAGAGAGAGAGAGAGTGAGTGAGAGAGAGTGTGAGTCAGAATGTTAATTAGCTAATCACTCATCTTGAAGTAAGTTAGACAGCTACAGAGAAAGAGACAGAAAACACTCCATAATCAAGATTGACAAGATTACTTAATCTCATAATGATCCTTTCCTGACAGAGAGAGACAGGCAGACAGAACAGAGTGAAACAGAAAAAAAAAAAACAAGAGAGAAGAGAGACAGAAATAGAGATGGAGGCAGGGACAGAGAAAAAGTATTTTCCCATTAAATGAAAATAAGAAAAAAAATCTCATGAGATACTTTTGAAACAATGGTGGAAAGGGGAAGAGGAAAACAGTGAAAACAGTGGTTGGTTTTGGATGAAAATAATGCCATCAATTTATAGTTAGTAAATACGAATGATATGAGGGTGTGATGAGAAGGAGGAAAAGAAGACAGAAAGAAAATAAATCACTGCTAATGAATGTTATATCAAGGTCAAAACCAGTGGGTACTTCAGAGACGTGATACAGGCAAAGAAATTTCAGAATGTTTACGTTTGTTGTTTATGTTTTTGTTTATGTTTAAATAGTTACTTGCAGCGCCAGCAGAAGAAGGCGGCCTTGCAGCGGCTCCCTGCAATTTCCCCTCGGGGACAATAAAGAGCCATCTATCTATCTAGAAATGTATGTTCAAATTATCCCAAAATCTAATAGAAAATATAAAATCTAATCACAAATCTAATGCAATTTTAGTGTACACAGCCTGTTGTATTGTGCACTCTCTATTGTTTCTCTCTTCAAAAGCAATACAAGAATTAATCACACAACAAATAAATCCTCAAATCATTTTTCACCTCATCCCGTGAAGTGCATGAATACTCAGCTCGCTATTTGGGGTGTAATATTCTGTAATATTTGGACTGAAATCTTTTACCCAGCTGAAAGGGCTGAGAAGGTTTCTCGTTTCAGAGGTAAATTACGTCTAAAGTGCTTTTAGTCTGACTTTAATACATATTAGCTTGCTAACGTATTGATTGCTTTTTATTGCCCCCTAGTCCAATATTGTGTCATCAGTTGTAGAGCATTTGTCTAGCATAACTCCTAATCATATTTTCCTTTTTATTTCAAATCTGGTTCCTATTTCATAGAGTAAATATTGGCCCCGAAGAAGTGTAGCTGCCACTGCTGTGTCTGCTAATGGAAAACCTAATAAACTCAGAATTCACATGGAGCTGAAAAATGTTATGCTGAGCCGTAACCATGATAAAAAAATACCACTAATACCATGACTGCACAAAAATGCCACGACTCCACTAAAACACCATGACTACCACAACTTGACGAAAATACCACTAATACCACCAAGAGAGACAGAGATAGAGAGAGAGAGACAAATAGAGATGAGACGAGATAATAGAGATTTGGATGAGGCTGGAGAGACGAGATAATGAGAGATAAATATGAAACAGATAAAGAGAAACAAGTGAAGACGAAGAGAGAAACAGCATTAAGTTAGGCTAACAATTATTTTGCATTATGCAGTGAATCAACAATTTGTAAGTTATTCGTCTTTCTGAATCTGTTGTTGAAGGAGAGTGTTACATTGAATTAATGTCTTAACAATAACAATGTGGGTCTGATGATTTTACTCACAAAATACAAATTATTTAATGCCTTCAAATCACAGGTTATCAAAATATGCTAAAACTCTGACAGCTTAAAGTAAGAGTCCACCCTCAGATACTTGTGATGTTCAATGCTTCCCAGGAGTTACTTTAGCATGAAGTGTTGTAATTTACGTTATTGGTGTACCCACTTTTCCTCAACCTGTATCATCTGCTTCTATTTCAGTCACAACTCCATTGTAGCCGCAGTGGTGTGATGTCATATCATCTATGTTTGGCCAGTGAATAATAAAATTACACCACCAAATAACAAAATAGACCCAGATGTAATGTGGACTTTGGTTTGCCACAAGGCTCTTTGTTGGGCCTGCAGGTATTCTCTATCTATATGCTACTGCTCAGTGAAGTTATCCACAACTTTGGCATTAATTGTCATTGCTACGCTGACGATACTCAACTCTATGTACTTGTTAAACTGAATGACAGCTCCTAATTCCTAAAGTTAGAGGCGTGTCTATCTGAAGTCAAACACTGGCAGTCCATAAACTTCCTGCTTCTCAATGCCAACAAAACGGAGAAGTTGGTTATTGGACCAGCTAGACATAGGTATTGATAACTGTGATCTCCCAGAGTCCATCTATTAAAAATCTTGCTGTTACGTTCAATCCTACCCTCTCGTTTGAATCGTACATCAAGGATATAAATATAAGTAGACGAGGCAGGTCGAGGGAAAGTGGTTACACCAAAAAAGCAAATTACAACACTTCATCAAAAGTGATGTTATCTAACAGTGTAAGAGTATCCAAGGGTAGATTTTTCCATTAACAGCAACTCTGCTTCTGTGTGAGTGTGTGGTACCAAGGTTAAAATAGGTTTTCAGTCATTCCATAGTGACAGCAGCAGCTAAATAGAGGTGCCTGGTGGATACAGAGCAGAGTTTTTATTGCACAGTCTGAAGGAAGCCTACCATGTACTGCTAATGTTGCTTTTGCTAGCAATAATGATTTTGCTAGCATCTGGCTGTTTGCAACAGAGAGCATGCTCAGTCGCGACTATCTCTTAATCTCCAAAGGCAACCTTTTATTTCCCATCCTTAATGAGAACACACACCTCACAACACTGCACACACACAAAGGCGGTATTAGCAGTACACAGTAGACTTAGTACACAGTAGTTGAGTGCTGGATAGAGGCTGCTGCAATGAAACTGCTGAAAACCTATTTGAGTTTAGCAAACGCTTTTATCCAAAGCGACTTACAATTGCACTCAATTGCACTCTAGGTAGGCAGGCACGAGAACTACTAGTCACTAGAATTTACATTCTCATTTACACAACAGAAAATCTCACAAAATCCCAGGGGTGGCTGAAAACTATAAAATACAAAACCAGAGACTTTGAAAGTACTATTTATTCAATAAACTCAGAAACAAGTAGCAATGTGATTGAGGCATGAAAGATTTCATTTTTAAATCTTTGTGGCACAAATCAGAAACCGAAGAGAGTCTGATTTTGTCCTCTTCAGACATTAATGAGATGATTAGATCAGTGCAACTCAGTTAAAAAAAATCTGATTCTCTGTTGCTGAGGAAATGCAGCCCTTCAGCGTTCTGACCTGTAGCAATAATAAGCATCACAACCACTTGGATGCAATCTGTCATTTCTTTTCATTAAATGGCAAAATCTTCTAGACCTTGCAGACATTTTTCAAACCCTGCTCGTTTAATGAGCCTAGGACACAGAATAGGAGACACTAAATCCACACTCTCATCATGGAAACCTACGCTCATTAAAGCATACCAGTACTTTGGTCATGATCAGCCCCACATCTTTATGACATATGTGTTAATAGAAACTAGACCTGTCGTGCCATCTACCTCCGACCTGACCACAGATACAGAAAAAACAAGTCTGTTAAACCTACCATGGAATAAATTTATTTTGCACATTTTGTACCGTGATGGTCTCAATGCTGTTTCATGGTGACACGTTATTTCAGTGTTGTGTTGAAAATAGCATTGCCTTTTTAAGAGTGAAATAGTTTGATTTATTGATTGATTGATTGATTGATTGATTGTTTTTGTTGATTATATCAGTTAGAAATCCACATATTTCACTGTTTAGAGCATTTTAAAATGCATAATCCTTCAGGTTTCATACTGAATAAGCCATGGTCCAGCATTTTCTTACATTTTGCACATTCAGATATGACAGAGAGCCAGCCTGAGAGATGAGCTGTCAAAATCGAGCCCTTAGAGTTTTCATTATGCAGACAATGGGCAGGCTTATTGTTATCGCTAACTCATTTTGAAGCTATTGCTTACTTACTGGCGTCATATTTTGAATGGCCAACTTGTAAACACAGAAAAAGTGGACAGAGATACACAAACACACTCATACACACAATGGCAAGTTGCCAGCCATCTTGTCAAAATCAGCAATTACCTGCAATTAATGAGATGTGTGTGAAACCATTAAGGGGTAAATTGACACCAGCTGCCACACACACACACACACACACAAATTGGAATGTTTCTCACACCCAGCCAGTGGAAAATAATGCAAGTAAAATGATCTCATATGACTCCATTAGCAGTAACCTCGTTTGTATTGTTAGCGTTTAAGTAAACCACAACAATCCATTTACGGCGTTAATAGCAATAAGCATCAGATTCACTGTACTGTATCTATCACAGCTTTATAACTACCCTGGGTATTGTCCTGTACATAGCAAGAGCTGCTAAGAGCGAACCCTTACGAAAAACAATTACAGTAATCCTATAATAAAGTTTAGAAGGATACTAGCCTGAACAAATATCACAGCAGAACTTAAAATATCATGCAGTAACTAACAAAATGACAATAGGACAAAAAAAGGTTGGTTTCATCTTCTGAATCCCTGCATAATCAATAAAGTTAGTCAAAGTCAAGACAGGTCAATATTACCGAAATTGATATTCCTGAAAGCTGTGTTTCCATGGTGATGTGTCCTCATTGTGACCTCGTGTGTGTTCTTGCTCCACCATAGAAGAAGGAAATTATCATGGGAGAAATGTGGTGAATAAATGGCAAGTAGACTAAAGCATAGCCTGACAATGGAGGCTTGTAGTTTGAGATCACAAACAAACGTGATGTCCGTTTATTAAGTGACAACTAGGTAGGTTACTTTCGGGAGGATACTTCCATTGTTTGTAATCTCTTTAAATGTTTTCAAAATGTTGTTTTAACTGTTTGAAAAACCAGCTCAAGGAAAAACAATCCAATCCAACAATTGAAAATGTCTTCTTTCTGAAACTGAGGCAAAGATGCAACACCAGAGAGACATTTTATTGGAGTCCTACATGGTCGACCATGTAATCTTTAACAGAAACTGAAATTGGACTTTGGCAAGGTTTCCCCATCAACCTACATAGTGATTGCCTATGTTTGGGGTTTGCTCACCAATCACAGCAGAATGAATGATTTGTTATCAACATTGACAAGTAGGGGAGACTGGGGCATTGTGGGACAGGGGCACTTTGGGACAGACTAAAAATAGTATGTTTCCATTGGTGAAACATGCTGTGAATGATTCACAGACCTGATGAGAGGTGGAATGAACCAATGGAAACTATTTTTAGTCTGTCCCACAGTACCCCGGTCTCCCCTACATGTAATTCCCTATGAGGTACAGTAGTAAACTGATGGAATGCCTTGGATCTGTTTTTTTTTTTTCGATTCTTAGGCACTTTGGCCTATACCCTTTGGACAAATTTAAGCCATACAAACTCAAAATAAAGTCTGCCCGATTCAGCAGCCATTGCTAACTTGCTAAAGTGTCCATTCAGTTGTCTCATGAACAAATCATTCACATTTGTACCGTGTGTTTTGACTGCCTACCTGTTTGAATAGTTTGTTCAGTCTGATACAGTAATTCAAAGGTTTGTTCAGTCCAAACAAAAGGTGTCGATTCAGCAACTGAGCTATGAACCCATATACTAGCAACTGAAATGCTGAGCATACAGTATCGTGCTTGTGCCGTGAAGTAGTACGCCGTTTGAGTGTCACAATAAATTAATGAACAGTTTGTTGCCACTGTGGTTGATAAAGCCCATTTTTGGAGAAAAGCCAGCCGTTTGTGATCTGACTGCCAAGGTAGGCAGATAATTGTCTTTGTGCTGAACGCTCATTTTGTGTTTACAACCTGGCTTAGAATTATATGGAGCACAGTCCAGCGAGACACTGAACCATTTTTGAGTCACTTCCATTGGCGAACTGATTCAACACTTTAAAGCCAAATTAATGATTGATTCATGAATCGACCCATCACAGGTTTAAAGCAAGCAAGAAGCTTAGCATCCAGTGTGGATGCTAAGTGGTTGTAGCTTTGTAACTATGGAGCTCAGATGGAAGATATAAATAAAACATTTCCCACTTTTAGAGCCTGAGAATTAAAATATATCACTTGATTCATCATCTTGTGCCAATAACATCAGAGCTAACAATACTAGCAAGGTATATTCTAATGGAAAAGAATGAGATCATTTTAGTTCCATTATTTTCTCCACCGAATTCCCTTGGCACTCAAAAACTTTTAATTAAAACTGCACAATGATGTTTTGCAGCATAAAAGACAATTCAAGTCAACAGTCTAGCCACTCGAGGTAACCATTCCACAATGATCACACTAATCAAAATATGCTTAATAAGAGAAAGTTACACCAGAAAAGTGCAGTGTATATTGGATACTTCTTGTAAGGTGTGTTCAAAAGAACAGAGAGACTCTTCTCAAGCTCCAGTCTGTTTAATTTAATGATGGCTAGAGGAAGGAACGTGTGAAATATTGAAGGAATGAATAAAATATTAGCAATGTAAGCACAACGAGCTCTAATCTCATCAGACTAATTGCCCTCCTCTCTCCTCTCTAGCTTTGAACTCTTGGCTTTAATCCACATCTGCCTCTCTATCTAACCGTCATCTCTCTCCATCCCGCCCCTTCTCTCACCATCTTTCCATCCCTCTGTGCCCAACTTCGATGCCAGCTCGCAAGGAATCTGCCAGTAACAACATCTGGGGCTGACTCACTCGCATGCACACACACCCACGCGCACACACACACACACACACACTGTGTGTAATGCAAGATGGCAGCTGCAGTATCCCCAAAAACTAGGCCATTAAAGGGTGGGAGGAGAGGAGAAGATGACAGACAAGAGAAGAGGAGATATTGCCTGATATTGCCAAAAAGTAAACTTTAAAGGAATGCAGGAAACGCTTGTTGATTCTTCTCTCCACACCAATGCATTTAAGAAATTCAGTAGGTGGGTTTTGAATCAGGCTCGTTGACCAGAGAGATGAGTTGTGTAGAAATGCATATTTCACTTTTATGAACGTTGCTCTTTTCTGTCTTTCCCAGGAAAAATCCATCCGGTGCACAGGAAGTGATGCGTTTTACATTTTCAGTTTGTTTGGAATAAATAGGAAAAGACGTCACAGTGCTGGACACACTGTTTGATTGACAGGTGATCTCTTAGAAGTGAGAAATACCAGCACCAAAGTGTTTTGTTTTTTTTTAAATGAGGATCTCTAGGATTACCACTTAAAGCTGCACGAGGCAACTTTGCACTTCAATAGCCCGAAGTGACAGCGAGAGATAACTGTTTGAATTGTTGAAAGTTTGAAGGACTTCACCACCCAGAAATATTATGTTTCGGACATCGTTAATGATGGTGATGATGATTCCAGCTTTCTCTGGACGGAGCTCACTGCTGTTTATGAGACACCACAGCAATGACTACTTAGCACTAAAAATGTTGTCGTCAGTTTCATCAGTTTCCTGAGTCCCCGGTAGGCAGTGGACCAGTCGCTGATCTAGCCTGATGCTGCTGGTAGCAGAATCACCAATCACACCAATTATTACAAGAGAGAGACAAAGAGAGATGCATATTCACAATGAAAGTAAAGATGATTGAGTTACAGTTTCCTAGGTGCACATGCACACACACACACACACATTCTGAAAGTGGATTCAGTGCTGGTGCCATGGCAACAAGATGTTCAAACAGCCGTCTTGAAGTGATGAACATGAGAACCAAAATCAGCCAGCGCGACTTTGCATGCAGCCAATATTTCCAATATTTGCACAATTTCCCTGATAGGCCAGATGGTGGCACTATAACTACATAAATACACACATTACACATAACTCCCACACCGTTCATCCGACTGACACCAAACTTACATAAACGTATGTGACACTGTTGTTGTTTGAATAGTTGTGAAATGTGAATTTGGAGCAAATCACATATTTGGTACATAGGCCAAGTTAAAGCCATATTTAGAGTTTGGCTGTGATTGGTCAAAGTGGGCGTGGTCTATTACAAAATTCATAATGGCTTATAACTCAAGGGGGGATTCACATAT
Organism: Hoplostethus atlanticus; assembly: GCA_034670405.1. NCBI lineage: Eukaryota > Metazoa > Chordata > Actinopteri > Trachichthyiformes > Trachichthyidae > Hoplostethus > Hoplostethus atlanticus. The sequence goes on along the minus strand of JAXDDX010000081.1, from coordinate 986,927 downwards.
TTTTCACTGCCTTTCATAATTTTACATTGTTTTGATGAGTTAGCGTTGTTAGCTAGCAAGTGCTAATTAGGTAGCATTAATAACAAATAAAAAAAGAAAAAACTCAATAAAATGACTCCAGGGCTTACCATCGACTAAATGAGAGATGTCCATTCCCGTAGTCTTTTAAATAAAAGTTGTAGGGGGGGAAGCTTTTAATGGCTGCAATTAACTTCTCGTCGATTTTCCAGGCGGAACTCTTGTTCGTGAAATTGACTCGCACCAGTAGGGAAACAAGGAAGCGCAGAAATCTGATCGGCTGTTGATGCTGGCCGATGACCATGAAAAGTTCAGCTGTGGCCAACTTTTCCCAGCTGACAAGCTTGTTGACCATTGGACTTCTTGTGACTTCTTGTGAATGTTTACACAACCCCCCCCCGCCACCCCATGCATTACTGCTGATAACCACTTTTACTCTACTGTACTTCAAGTGTACGGCATTCAAGTGTGTGATTTGAGAAGAGAACCAATCTAACAACACAGTCATGACTCACAATTTAACATTCTCCATCACACACACACACACACACACACACACACACACACCTACACGTATTTCGTTTTAGCCATTTAGTGGACTCTCATGCAGGGTGACTAACACTGACAGTAAAAGTAGCCTTGTTAACAGACAGGCAACAATACAGCGCTCAGAACTACAACAGGACAGGAGAATAGGATTTTCTTTCTCCAGTATCGCAAACAAACCCCCTCAATCATTTTGCACACACACACTCCTGTAGAATTCCCTGCTACAATTTGGACTTCATTGTTCCCTCAATGATTGCAAGCTGTCCAGGCCTTGAGGCAGCAAAGCAGCCCCAAATGATGTTTCCCCCTCCACCTTCAAGAGATCCTCAGCTGTTACCTTCAGGTTCTTTGTCACCTCCTTGACCGTTATGTGTCATGCTCTTGCTGTTATCTTTGCTGGACGTCCACTCCTAGGGGAAGCAGCAATGGAGCTGAATTTTCTCCATTTGTATCCAATCTGATTGTAGACTGATGGAGGCCTAAGTCTTTTGAAATGCTGTTGTAGCCCTTTTCCAGCCTGTATGAGCCTCAACAACTCTTCTCCGCAGGTCCTCTGAAATTTCTTTTGACCCGCGTATATTCCACTTCAACAGATCTCTTATTTTGGAGAGCAGACTCTGTGGGGCTTTTATATGACAGGACACCTCTCACCCACACCTGAATGTCACCTCATTGGATATTTGGTCTCTTTACAATGGACAATGTGCACTGACCTTTTTTTTTGTCTCTCTTTCGTTGGTTCCTGTTTTGGTTTCTCCTCTTATGATGCTAGAGGAGTTTGTCTAATCATATATGTAGTGTATGTGCCACACAATAGTACCAATTTTGTGTTTTTCATTCATGCAACTTTTTAATTCACAAACAGTAATCGATCATAAGAATGTGATACTGTTATAAGAATAGTAGTCAGCAGTTTTTCTAATTAATATCAAAGAAATAAGACATTTTACTGCATCATAACTGGTATCTGCATTGAAAACATCCAGCAGTACCCAGCTTTCTCTTATAGACACACACACACACACAATTTTAGCTGGTTTTATGTAGGTTACTGTGCTCTATTGATGTTGCCTCAGGGGGGGAAGAGAGATAGTGGCTTGAAACCTCACAGTAACAATTCTGCTGTAGAAAACACATGTACAGAGAGCAGGGCTGCAACAAAAAACACATTACCAGCAATATCTGAAGCCTCTTACTGCGAGTGTGGGAACATGACCATTACTATGATAACAGCTTTCTTTTCATTTTAGCCTTTGTTTTGCCACTTTTGCAGGTAAACAATGCCAACGTGCTAAGCGGGTGCATTTTAATTATAATTCATCACGGATGTTGTCGGAGAGTCAGCAACATAACTCTGCAGCTCATTAATTGCAGTGAAGTGGAGCAGAAAATACAGACACAAGTCAAGAGTAACCTGAACTGGTTTATTCAGACAATTTTCTTTAGAGCTTCTAGCTAGTTGCGATAGCCCTAGTCGTAGCGTAATTGTAGCTTTCACGCCTGTTAGTGCCGTTCTCAAAGGTTGCTGGGCAGTCCAGCTAAAAAGCAAGAACGTTTTCAAATAGTTATCACACACACAATAAACACACAATCAAGGCATCCATCGGAGTCTACTGTCTCGGCTTTGTAGCAATTTAGACGTCTTGTTAGCCAAGCTAGCTTGTTACGCCCCCCAGCTACCGTGGAGCTGCCGCTAAGCTAGCTTTCAGCTTTCAGTTGTTTTGTTTATTGACATGGTAGGCAGTAGACAGGGGAGGCACGGCAGAGAAAAATCTGACGGGATTCAATTTCGGGCCAGCTGGTTGTGGTATTCTGGGCACATCTTGGCATTCACATCACTGTGAATAATCTTCCAACTCCACATTCAGTTGCGTTTAACGAAAGAAAGAAAAATCAACATTTGTGAGGCATAACTATTTCTTACAAGGGCAAATTTCGACAAACCTCAGAATGAATGGTATGAATGGAAAGGACTATTTTTTTCTCCAAACTCCAACCAAAGTGTGGAGAGACTGGTGTCAGAATCAGAAAGCACTAAATCAACATGAGCCCTGTGGAAGCCCTACTGTTTATTTCATTGTTATGGCAAGGAAAATCTTGCTGCACTCTCACCCAAACACTGACATGTCAATATTCAAACAATGTGGAGCCATTGTTATTGTTTTTTATTAAACTTGTTTTTTATTAAATCTTCTTCTGATTCACCCCAGGATTCGTACTCGTGTTGTGTTTGTACGCCACATCAAAATGTTAGCAGGCTGCCTCGTATCTTTTCCAATGAAATCCACGAAAAGACCGTAGAAGGAGTGTCAGGATCCTCCTGCAGGAGAATGTTCCTCATACTTTACTACAGGATGTCAAGGAAATAGATTCACGTTAGCCCACAGGCATCCATTTGATAGGATTTTGGGACCCTGTCTGAAATTTTTCCAGTTAGGATTAGAGAGGGAGTGGGGGTGGGGGAGGGAGTGACAGTGGGACAGTGAAATCGATGACCAATATAATCAATCTTATTCATTCTATATTGAATTCACAATTTAACTATTACAAATTTTTCTGGAGCCCCCTCAAGCACTCCTGGGAGTCCCTGGACCCCAGTTTGAGAACCACTAATCCAATATACTATAGCCTAATGCTCCCTCTTGTGGACAGATGACATATAGCACTTTCCCTACAAAATAAAGTCAGATTATGGTAAAGAAATAAATGTCATATGTCAAATTAGGTCAAAGTATATACCTCCAACTGTACGGTAACACTCTGTTACCATGGTAACTCTATACTGTTACAGCGAGACACACACTTACAAACACACTAAAATATGCAGAAACACTCGCTGTACACGTTCTTTGCCAACCCAAAGATACACACACACACTAAAATATGCATACACACTTTTTCTCCTAAACAAAGCTCTCTCTTTGCTACACACACACACACACACACACACAGACACACACACACCACTGCTTGCTTCTTTTCCATCTTCTACACACATAATCGCGTATACACACCCCCACACGCTTTTCTTTCTTCTACACACATAATCATGTATGCGCACACACACACACACACACACACACACACACACACACATACACACACACAGCTTATAACCACAGGGATCTGTTCTCTGTGAGAGAGAGGATGTAAATAGGATAGAATTAGGAGACGAGAAGAGATGAGAGGGAAGAGCGAAGGGGACGAAAGAGGTGAAAACAGGGAAGCTAGGAGAGAAAGAGCAGAAGAGAGGCGAGGAGGTGATGGAGAGGAGGAGGAGGAGGAGAAATCACAAAAATAGAGAGAGGAGTAGGAGGAGGAGGAATGTTTCATCAACCCCCTGATGTTTTATCTAGAACTCAGCTGTCAATCATTCTGTCATAGAGTCTAGAAGTGGTCGTCTTTTAGGGGGAAAATGTGGTAACCAAGTATTAACACGTGCACACAACATATTATTTTTAAGATAAGATAAGATTTACAAAACATGCCCTTGTGTTGCATAAACAGTGTGCAAATAGATACTAAATGTGTGCACCTGATAAGTTATTTCAAATGCATGTAATATATGTAATATATAGACTGACGATGTGAATCCTTCATAAAGTCCGTAACATCCCTGCAGTCTGCATATTGAGCCCATCAGCTGTCAATATGGTTGTCAGTAGTTTCTTACTAACAATGACACCTGGCATCATGGTGTTGTCACGAGGCAAGCAAAACTTGATTAAGAAATCCCATTATAGCTTTTCAAAAGCCAGACTCAACTAATTCAATCTTTATTAAACACAAAATCAGGCTAATTAAGCTAAATAAATTAATGCAGTCACGTACATTCACCTAATTACCAAGTGAGTGAAATCAATTTGAAACTTGTTGAATAAGCTAAATCAAGCACATAAAAAGTATGCACATTTTATTAATTTGTTGAGGAAATGTTAATATGTGGACATGAATTAAAAAGTTGTGCACACAAAGTAATTAAAGTGAGGCCTCAAATTAACCAAAACAAGGTTTGTAACGTAACGTTAGCTAACATGAGCCGCATTATATTAGTTACTGCATTAGTTACATTAGCTAACATGCAGCCAGTTACAACATGTTTATTTCCAAAACAGCTACGTCTAACTGTAAATTGTAGCCTGCAAATTTTGGTGCCATGTTTTCAGTGAGTTCCCTAACAAAAGGCATGCGACGTGAATTCAGACATATTTGAGAAGCCAAATATCAAATTTCATACATACTCAGTTATACTCAGTTAGCTAGCAGGTGATGCAATGTAGATGTGTCACTTGCCTATTTGTTGCATCTCTACAGACTAAACCTGACTGTAACGTTTATAGTCACTTGATAGTAAGTTGAGTATCAGCACTGGACTATCCGAACAAAGCCTGACCAACATTAGCCATCGTTAGCTAAGCTAGTTAGCGACCAAGCCATTTGCTGTAGTCTTTGATTTGGACCTTCTCCAGCTCGGCTCATCTCTCGCCCATATCCAACAATCACTCTGCTGCACATATTTTTTGGGTCCAAAGACCAGCCGAGTTTGCCATTGTGTACCATCTTCCAAGTAGCGTTTCCCATCCCAAGTACCACATCAATCAAATATGGCCGCCGCCGTGTGAAAAAAGCAAATTTCCCATTCTTCTATTCACCGGCCTCTCTTTCACTATATCCTTTTTTTTTTGGTCTGTCTCGCACAGACACAACACGCACACACACACACACACACACACACACACACACACACACACACACACACACTCCAAACAAAACGTCAATCAACTCTGAGCTGAACAGAGCTGGGATTTGCGATATCCCCTGCCATTTCTACAACTAGAACACCACGCAACGCAGACACGCATTTCTTATTGAACCATTTGACATGGATGAGAGAATTTCTAATATATCGACGTCTGTTTTTGTCTATGTGTGAATGTACTGTCAAACTACCTTTATTGTATTCATCATATTCTATTCTCTTCTATTCTATTTCTTCAGTTATTAGCTCTGTTCCATTCTATTCTATTCTATTCTATTCTATTCTATTCTGCATGGTTGTTTGATCTCCCTGCATTGTGTTTCCATTCTCTCCCATGTGTAGGTTGTGTAGTCTATTTATACACACTAGACTGATGTATCTCTCTCTCTCTCTCTCTCTCTCTCTCTCTCTCTACCAAGCCTGCTCCCTGTCTTTTCCCACTGAATATATGACGAGAGGAGAAGAGAAGAGACGAGAGGACAGGAGGAAAGGAAGGAGGAGAGGAGAGGAGTTTATGCAGGGTTTTTAATCTCCAAAGACCTCATTCTGTTCATCTCTCTCTCCTCTTCCTCCTCCCTCCTCCTCCTCCTCCTTTCATATACCCCATCTCTCTCCTCCTCTCTCCTCATATCTACCAACAGGGGAAAAAGCCCTCACTACTCTCATTGCTTGAAGTTGGATTCCCATAAGGTATATAAGAAAAAATCCTTTTAATCTATCACTAATTTTAGCCTTTCAACTAGATGACATCACTGATCATTTTAATCAAACGTATCAAATTATCACTTACCTGCTGGTCAGAAATCCTTTCCATCCATTATCAGTTATATGGGTTGATTTAGGGTGAATAATGTCATCAATAATGAAGAATATTAATCATACTTTGTACTTAAAGCAATTTTAAATATGAGGTCATATGGCTAAAATAATGCTTCTAAAACTCCATGTCAGTGATTTATTTCATGGAGGATCATTGTGAGCCAAATAATGTAGCCAGCATATAAATAACAAACACGTTATTAACATGTTCAAGTTGTTACAAATGTGAAGAAATGTATTTTATTCCTGTTGCTGCATTTTAATGGAGTTTTAGATATTTAGCTTTACTTTACCCAAAATAATATCTTTAGAATTAATCACTTTACCCACATTTTTAGGCTGACATAGACTGGTAGTACATATCATAGGAAGTAGTCAAACTGACGTAAGTTATAAAATGATCAAAATAAAATGTCAAAGGAAAAATAACAACTAATTATCACGTTTTTCTATATAATATAATTTCCTATCAGTCATTATTCGCTTTAGTTTAGCCTCCTTTTCATGAAACAGGACATTCCTTCCTTAAAACGCATTGGTCGAAGGCTTAATTAGCACCTGTGCGCGTGCCCGTTAATTAACTTAACTGATCTTTTAACTCACCGTTGAAGTTCCAGAGGGGCGCGAGCCCCACAGCTCCGGTACTCCCGTTACTCATGTTGCATGGCGCTGAGCACCGACACCAGCCCGAGAAAACAACAACCCATCCACCGCCTCGCCACTCCGTTACCCCTCCGGTTTTCTGACCCTGACCCTTTTTCTCCAAGTTTTCCGCTGTTTACCGGAGAGCCAGAGTCTGTAGTCGTTTCTCCGTCGATTTCTCTCTTCTTTTATTTCTCCTCTTCGTTTTCTCACCCCCCTCTCCTCTTCTTTTATTTCTCTCCTCTTCGTTTATTTCTCTCCCCTTGTTTACTTCTCTTTTGTTGTCTTTATTTCTCCTCTCTGTTTTCTTTCAGTTTTCCCTCTATCTCCCTCTGTTTTATTCCTCCTCTTTCCTCCCAAGTTTCCCGCTGTTTACCGGAGAGTAAAGTCTGTCTTCCTTTCTCTGACTTGTATGATATTAGTCTGTTATTATATTGTAATATTATGTAGAAATATTTTCCACTCTGGTGTAAGTAGCTGTGTCAGTAAGCCTCTAATGTCACCATATGGTAATAACTGATCAATACCAAGTGATCACTGATCAATTATTCTCCTGAAAATAAATATCTGCGCGCTCAGGCTCTACCGGATAGTGTCCGGTCTCTCGCGCTCCAGATGCCTCTCTGTTCATTCAGACCGAGAGAGACAGAAAGAGAGGTAGAGAGACACAAACAGAGAGAGAAAGCGATTAGTGATGTCATTCCATCTTTAACCAATCGGCTGGTGCCTGTGAGTCCCTGTTTGTGCATAATAATAATAGCAATAATAATAATAATGTAATAATTAAAATAATAATAATAATGTTCTATTTAAAACACCAGTAACACGTCACAGGAAGTCATAGTGTAATGCTTAATCCATATAAATGTTCTTATTTTGGTGTAATAAGCTTTATTCACTCAGAGAGACGATGTTGAAACAAATGAATGTTGCTTGATTTATGGTTTATTATTTCTACTGTCACAAACAGTAACATGACACCTTTCCCATATGGCTCATAGAAAGTGTAGCGTAATGTTCTCAGTTCTCTTAAAATTGGAATTTCATAGTATTTCTTTACACACTGAATTGAATTTCATTGAATTTGTCTGAATGATCCCTGGTGTTTCCCTTACCACTGTTGTATTCATTCATATATCAAAATACAAGTGTAGACATCATTTTTCAATCAGATCATGGTCAGTTCAGCTGATAGTGAGAAAAAAAACATATTTGCTAGGTAAGTAGCCGCCACAGGTGATCAGTACCATTTTTGCGATGGCTTCAATTCTGAAAATGTTCAAAGCATCAAACTGTTCATGTACAGCTTGTGAAGCCTTCTGTTACCTTCATTCCTGCATACATGGCTCCTAAAATATGAGTCTTCTAAAAAGTCTAATCTTCATCTAAGTCATAACAATAGATAAACACAATATGATTTAACAAATAACACACAAAAAAATACTTTTACGTGTTTTTAATGAACACATTAACAGCCTAAGCTGGAAAAAGTATGTGAACCTCCAGGATAATGACCCAGGTGACCCAATCAATGAGATGACATTCAGGTGTGGGTCACAGGTGTTCTGTCATATGAAAACCCCACAAAGTTTGGTTACCAACAGAGTCTGCTCTCCAAACAGAGATCTGTTGCAGTGGAATCTGCCCCGGTCAAAAGACACTTCAGAGGACCTAGAAGAGTTGTTGAGGCTCATGAGACTGGAAAAGACTTAGGCCTCCATCAGTCTACAGTCAGACAGATTGGATACAAATGGGGACAATTTGATGCACTAGGCAATGGATATGCTTTCACTTGACAGAATAATTTTGGAAACCAACGCAGTCAGTGTTGGCACGGCGCATTGGCAATTGCGTGAGGCGCAACGACAATTTTTTCCTGCCGTGGTCAGTTTGGTAATTTGGTGGATAGACTGATAGACAGTGGACTTTTGCTTATATGCTTCACTTATTTGTCTAATTTCTTCAAATAAAAAGTAGGTAGATAACTTATTGCACTTTTACCTCAGCACTGGTTCTGCTCCTAGACACTTGTTTAGGAAGGAAATGCGCTTACGATTTCCAGTGACTAATAGTTCTCGTGCCTACCTATGTTGAAACCCGATTAATTCAGTTACCACAGGTGTAGAGCCTTAAAGTTAACCAGCTGCACTAAAATCAAATGGAGACCAGAAGCTTATCAGCATGAACCACATAAACATGGTTAACCGCATTTACTATTTATATGTCAGCATTGGTGGCAATATGCACAATGAGTGGAAAGTCTAATAGCGCTGGTCAAAAAAATAAAATCCCTGAATATATACCATCAGATTATGTCCATTCAAGATTTGTCTACTACAAATTTGAACCGCACTCCAGATGATACATGGAGACTGTCAATGGTGCATTCATCATCAAGATGTGAAAAACATATTCACTTAAATGTATATAGTTATCAGACAAATACTACTGTGTTTTGGTGAGATGTCTTCAAAACGACATGAGTATTGATCCATGTCCCTTTTAATTGCTAGGAGATTGATACTGATGCAATGGAACAGCACCAAGGCACCTTCTCTTAATGGATGGTTGAAAGATGTAACGCACTTTGTAAAACTAGAGAAACTGAAAAACACATTGAAAGGGAAGATTGATCTTTTCTGCGCCACCTGGGAATCCCGTATAAAATATCTTAAGGGACCATTTTTCAAAGTGCCAGACTGATTTGTCATTTGTCATTGATTTATGATTTTCTTTTGCATGTAAAATGGCGCAATGTAACCATAAACCGCAAAATGTAATAGTCTGCATAGGGCAGAATTAATATTGGAACAAATTATAGATAGACCTGAATGTGGATCTTTTTGTGTGTTTAGTTCAATGGCATTAAAATGAACAAGATTATGTACATTAAGCAACGACATATTGTTGCTATTTGTATGCTTTGTGTGTGTGTGTGTGTGTGTGTGTTTATTTTTTAAATTTATTTAAAAAAAGGTCCCGTAAAGACTTTTTGTAAAGAGTTTGCACATCCAGAATGGACGCTACCAATGCAGCCATTGTCTCCAGCAGGTCAGGCAAGCAAGGGAGAAGGTTACCTATCCTCGAACCTCAGATCAGATCAGAAGATGCTCCAATTATTAACGGGCTTTAGGGCGCAAATCTCAGTTAATCTGGACCAGAGTGTTTTGGAGTAGAGGTTAACATGAATTCGGAAACAAGTCTAACCAACCGCATCATATCATGGATGCATTGGATGGTGATTTTGCCAGTGAGAACAAATGGGGAAACCCCAAGATTCATTGCGAGAATGAGGCATCCATGGATTTCCTTTGATTTTCTGTTGATGAAGTTTGAGTTTCTGTAGGTAGCGTTCTTTTCTTTGTCTGTTCAGCCACGGTGGTTATCGCTGCTCATGCTAACTACCCAGTTCTTCTATAAACTCCAAACAAACCTGATCTTTCCCGGGTAAGACCTGCCTGACCCCGGGTGTTCAGAAAAGCTTTCATGAACTGGCTAGCAGAGTGCGTACAGTATGTGTACACACCCTGCAGCATGGGTGCTGTCACATTGAATCAACTTTGTCATGGCGTCTCAGTGTATTTTTACGGTTCCAGTGCTGCAGATTACCAAAGGATTGCAATTCACAATGTTCATAAGTGTGTGTGTGTGTGTGTGTGTGTGTGTGTGTGTGAGTGAGTGAGTACAGTTTGTACTCTGTACTGTTTGTCCATGATGTGAAAGACTGAGTCTGCTCACTTAATGTTTCCCTCTCTCCTCTCTCTCTCTCACACACACACACACACACACACGCACACACACACACAAACAATGAGACTGTTGAATGGATTTACTGTACATGTATACATGCATGCCTAGAAGCAAAATCTCATTGTACACCCCCCTCGTCTCTCTCTCTCCCTCTCTCATGCTTTCCTTATCTCTCTCTCTCACTTGCAACATTGAATGAGCACAGATACACCGGTGTGGATAATGTACTGTATGTTTACATGCAGGAGAAAGTGGCAGAGCAGCACATGCATGTACGCCCACGGGGCTTTCTTGCTTTCTCTTACTCTCGCTCACACACACACAATTAAATTACAGTAGCTTAAGGTCACATATACTGCTGACCATTTGTATAGGGCTTTGCGGTTTCATAATAGCTGTATATCAAGGTAGACACACACACACACACTTTCAATACACACACACATAGAGGCTTTCCAGGTTGAGTGTAAATGTTGCCCCAGGCTGTTTATAGGTTAGGGCAATGAACCTGTTCAGAAAGTGTACTGTACACCCCTAGAGAAACTGTGTGTTTGTGTTTGTGTGTGTATTATTTAAAGGGTGTGGAAATCATTGCTTTTCTTGAAGCATGTATCTTATTTTAAAATGTTGCTGTCTACAGTATTTGTTTTGGTATTTGTTACAATTTACATTTAGGCTTTTAGCTGAGCAATTAATTTTTTATTACTCAAATTATTTACATTTTTGACATTTTACAAACTGTAAATTTTCCTAATTTACAGCTTTGTGTTATATCCTGTGCTATATTCACTTGATTCACCATCAAGTGAATCAGTTGTAAATGCTCCGACTTAGTAGCCAATTTTGCGATACTTTTAAAGTTTTACACAAAGTTGTAAATGTCAGAGACCCACTGATTTTTTACTTTTATTTTGAAGTAAAAGTACATTTCTAGTGGTGTTATCTAACGCCTTTACAGAGTAGTATTAAATGGTAAACTTCAGGTATAACATCTTCAAGATATAGCATTTCAGAAATGAACTTGGCACGTGGAAAACAAAATGTAAAAAAAAGACTCTTAGGCAGTGTAGATAATCTATAGTACGGAGGTATGGATCAGACATGAGTTCAACTTTAATTTGACATGTATTGCAATGTCAAACCCAACAGTCTTGTAGATCTTTGGTTTATTTACTTTTTTTTTTAGCTCCCCATCAGTCCATTTGAGCTACACTGCCTTAGGGCTTCAACGTGCTGATGCTACTTTTTTACTGGCCTAATGCAATATAAAAAAGTATTCCATATAGGCCACATTGCCTAGGGAACAAAAAGCTGACACTGCCTTTTCACTGGTGTGTGTGTATGTGTGTAATGGTCGGCATATTCACAGTATGGAAATGCAGTTCAAAACAGTAATGTAGCACTGCAATAGAAAACAATTACGCAGCGGCACGGACTTTCCATAGGGAGCTGGACGATATAGCAATTCAACAGCTGGAGGGTATACCACAGGATTCGACTGAGCGCAGCATTTATCATGTGAATCCAGTCAGACCATATCACACCAAAGGATTTTGCTGACAGACATACTGTACAGTAAATAGTTCCTAGAAGTTCCTCTGTCAGGACTTTGTCTTTGCAAACGGGGTCTCAAAATGCCAACTCAGATTGGATAGCCATGAGGAGATACGCTGAAAAAGTTAAAAGTATACTTATTATTTTGTTATTTCTCCCTGGTTTTGTTACCCATCTTAAACTTTGTAAAGACTTTGGGCTCTCCCAGTCCTTCTGCATACCCTGGTCCCTCACATTCTCCTATTTGCTTCACACAATCGTCCAAATCTTGGAAATCTATTTTAACCTTACAGAGACATTTTCAACTCTATGATCTTGCTTCTCTGTTCTCTTTGTGGTACCTTAATACTTTCCTGGTTACGCTATGGTTGATAATTGTGTAACTTCTTACCTTCAAAAGGAAAGCCTAGTGGGTGGCACTCCAGGACTGTGTTGAGTTAAACCAAAGTCACCTGTGAAGAACATGAGAACTTGATCCATCCATGCGAGACATCATGTGAAGATGCTACGCCAAAAGCTCAAACAATAGTGTTAAGTCTCATTTCTTAACTTAAGCTACATCTTAATGGCAACAAGGATCAACTTAGTATGAAGCTGTCATCAGTGATGTTGGCATCCTTGCTGTGTATCCCGATGACATCCACGTCAGTGAAGCAGATGAGGTCAACTATTTGAAGAACCTCATCAAAGTGCTGTAAAAGTGCAAAAAATAAAATGACGATTATTTTGCTCAATATTGAGATCACTATTTATCACGATCGTTCATCTTCATCATCGTTTTATTCACTTTCACTTTCACATTGTACTTTATAAGCCTATATTCTTTCAAAGGTACAAATCTATGAATCAAAATAAAACTGGTCCTTAATCACCCTACGCATTTCACTCCATCTATCCATGTGTCACACAAACAAGTCCATTATCTATAATCACGCTGATGGAGTATCAGCGCTTATGCACCAAAACATGAGAGTTGTGGCAGCTATTCACAGTCTCTTGGCAAATATTTCTGGATTTGAACCCAGCCACCCCCACACACACAGAGTGGGTGATGTTGGTAGTCTGGTAATTAAATCCTAGTAGGATCAGAAAGAGAGGGAGAGCGAGATAAGCTGTAGTCCATTACATATTCAACACTATAACACATAGGCACCGGGTTTAGTTTTTACCTGAAAAAAAAAAAGAGACAAATTTGATCCAAACATTGACTTTTTTCCACGTACTTCATGTGTATCATACAATCAAGTTCAACAAGCCGCGCTTTAACTTTTGTTACGCGTCTACTTGTGTAGTTACGGTAAAGACAGATCGTTGGCCCAAATGAAAAATACCATACCGAACACCAGTAGACGCACAACAAAAGTTAAAGCGCGGCTTGATTTGACGACAGTAATAACCAGCATCAAACTATAACCTCAATACGATTTATAACATTAGGCTGGTGATACTTTCATATTGTAGCATGAGCTTGCTAGCTTGGGGTCGACAGGGATACAAGGAAGAGAGGTTACTGGCTCTTAACACTTAACTACCAACAAATCCGGTGTTACTCTTTCAACAGTAAGGATGCTTTCAGGGTCAGTTCATGTGTCACGACGTGATTTTACCATAGAGCCAGTATCCATTTCTGTTTCTCTGGGCTTTACTTTACTTGGGAGTTTTCTACCCTGCTGTCGGAAAGCTACCCAACCTACAGCTAGCAGGCGATCCCTTTTTGTTATTCACTTCTCATACTGGCAATGTTTTAACTCGAGATGTATTGGACTACACAAACAGGAAGGAAGGAGTAATGTGCAAATTAACTAATCCCAGTTGGTTCCACAGCTACGAAACACAATAAAAAAGACGATGCCCAGGACAATAGAGTGAATAAGGACAAGTGAAATGCTAAATAAAGCTAGACATTTCGATATTAAAAAAAAGGCAGAACAAAAAGGCAAAACAGCAGCGTGGCAGAGAACAAACAGGTTTAATACATGGTCTCTGCTCAAACGCTGCAAAACAAAGAGTTACCCCGAACGCAGCGCGGCACCCTACTTACCACCGCCTGATCTAAAGCAGTACTAAAAGACTGACACGCCGGTTATCTCGGCTGAGCAGATGCCAGCGGGGACACCGGCAGCAGCCTACAGATACTTTATAGTAAGCCGCACGAAACTGGCAGGAAATGGGGCAGAAAGAGAAGTTAGGAATAGCTGGAGGCAATTGATCCGACACAAACACAACACACCCCCCAAACTAATTGGATGATTGATAGAGGGAGGAGTCGGTGACCTTTTTAGAGTTGCACTGAAGAACCAGGCAGGGATGGCGTTACCTATCGAAACGCTGGAAACTGATGATTGTCCGAACATCTAGCCTGGCTCAAATAAACCGCAGATCTTGAATCTCACAATATGGGCTTGTTGTTGTTGTTTATGAGAGACTATATGTCCCAAAGATTGCGACATTCTTCCCCCTCGTCGTCTTTTAAGAGAAGTTTCAAGTGTCATCTTGTACCTGCTGATGAATTTTCTACCTCTGTGTTTCTGATGCTTGGGATTGGTTCTAGTAAACCAGTGGTCTGCATCTTGACATTTTTGATGACATGTCTCAAATACATTTTGTTTCTATCAAGGATATGAGCCGTAATGGCGTCTTTTTCTCAAGTACATATTACTAATTGTTTTTATGTCTATCCATTGTCATTTATTTGCTGCTGTAATGTCTTAGTTTCTCCATGGGGATCATTAAAGTTTCACCTAATCAAATGTTATATTTCTATTCTCTAACATTTGATTGTCTGAACGCAAAGTCCTAGTCCTTCAGGTCCTAGTCCCGGTCCGAGTCCTGCCTGAAATGTTTCTAGTCGCTAGTCATGTATCTGGATGACATTAACCTCCTGATGGACTGACTGTCTGAAACACATCCCATGTCCTCTGTCTATGTCTGCGTTAACATCAGCCTGCTTCCCCCCCGCCAGACACACGCAATTAGCCAAATCATAACTGTGATGTCACGAGACAATGACATCATCGCTGACCTGGTTTTCACGAGAGGGAGAAACGCGCTTTTCGTTTGGAAGCTTGGAGGTATTATTGGCAACAACAAAGCACCAAGCTGAGACGGAGACCAGATTAGAGGAGAGGGGGAAGAGTGATTCCTAGACGGCGTTGAATGTAATGGAGGGATGGAGGAAAGGGAGGGATGGATGAGAGAAGGAAAGAGAGAGAGAGAGGTAGATGTAGAGAGGGGTAGAAGTGGAGAGAGAGGGATGAGAGCCTGGTCCCTAAGAGCTATAATGAGTCAGATTACATTAGAGACAATGCTCCCTCTGGACAAACAAGATAATCTCTCCATCTTTCCCTCTCCCTCTTCCGACAACTTTAATCTACTCTGCACTGCAACATATGTCCGTCTTAGTCATTTAGTCGCATAGTCCATCTTAAAGCTGCACTACACAAGGTAGTCCACCCGTAGAGTATCCTGAAATGCCATAGATCACCTCTATTGACTCATATTCCCAAATTAAATTCTGGTGGCAGGTGGGAAATCCCCTCCACACACACAGATAAGTGAGGAATTGAAACTTAAAGAGTGACCTCCAAAAGCAGTCTCCTAAATAGCAGATAGCGAGCTTCACCACACTTCCAGGATTTCTGGGTATTGAAGTCACCTCTGGAAAAGTCCCCAATTGCCTTGCAGCTTTAAAATCTTGTTTTTCGTAAAAAAAAAAAAGGGGGGGAAATCCGCCAATGGAGTGAGATAATTCTACTTGTAGTTGTAGTTTCACTTGTTTTAGGGATATTTTAAGTGTCAATGTCTTGAATCAAGGCACAAATAATAATAATAATCAAGCAGATCACTCCACTAGTCATGTCATTCAAGAAGATTCATTAAAAAAGTTGAAATCATGACGTTTACACTTTTGTGACTAAATACTAAGTGAACTGACTTGTTAAGGTAGATATTTTCTGCAGTGAAATCCGATCTCCTCCTTGCCTTGCTGTTGTTTTCTAGTGGCCAGTCGAGTACATCCTTGTATTTCCAGACCTCCAGTGCTGAATCTGATACTGCTGATCAGTATCAAATGTTGGGACAGCTTGGAGAAGTGGCTCGGCCTCTCCGGTTCTTAACTAGAAAATAAACAAGTCCACTCTGTGGCTCGTTTGTCTGTTTGATTGAGTTTCTACTTTATTGCACAGGTCAGCAGATACCTGAGACACGTGCAAAGTTGTACAGGCACTGCACCACCCACAAGGGGAACGTGCAAGCTATTTTTTACCGAGGAGAAAACGAGGCATGCTTTCACACATCAGGGCATAAACACAGAGAGAAAGATGCTAACTAACAGGGCCGCTAGAATAACATGTCCTGTCTTACATGAACTCTTGTGAGCTAAACGGCGAGGAAAGTTATCGCCTGGAGTGGCGTATCGAGCCCTGGATAGCGCCCATATGAATATCACCACATGCCTCCTCCATTGCCTGCAGAAGAGGCATGCATGCATGGGGTTGGCTATAGGATTAAGAAATGGAGAGTATGGTGGGAAATAAAGAAATGCGTGCGGTCCATGAAGCAGTCGTGGGTCAAACCTGGGCTGCTCTGGCCGGTTTCACCACGATAACTGGCACATTTCTTAATCAATTAGGCTTAAACTTGGTGGATAGGTCGACAGTTAGCCATTTTTTATCATTTTTATATAGTACTATGGACCATACTTATAACATGGTACTTGTACCAAGGTACTGTTAAAACAAATACCATGCTAAAGTGTCTTATGGGGTGTTACAGGTCATCATGTCCTCTTCTTGTTTCTATTCATACAGGACTTCAGCACCTGGCCTCAACACCTGGTGTTCCAGGCTATATTCTGTGCCGCTTTATCTCTATTTGGGATTCAAACACCTGGATTCAGCGCCTAGTCTTTCAGGTCATACTGTTTTGTGTTGTTTTGTCAGTGGAGATCAGAAGACATGGCATCAAAGCAAGTTGGTGAGTTTCAAATGGATTGTAACCAGTGACAGTGGAAGCCATGTCAAGTAGCCATGACACCTTCCTCATTGTCATTTGTCACTATTGTAGACTACATTACAAATGTTTGATACTTTGATACTATGTAATTTTGTTTTTTGTTTTCATTTTATCCTTTCATCAAATAGATAAAAATGTGTTTTTATTCCTTCCATCCAGTTTTAAGGTTATTTCTTTCACCTCGGACTATTTGTGTCTGGATGTGTGAACACTAATGAAGAACTGGACAAGTTGCTGGGACACAATGACATCCTTCACTATCTGGTAAGGATTCAATGTATTTATAGTTAACATTACTGTAAACTGGCCTAGAGTCATTATAACAAGTGGTCAACAGATATTGGATTTTTAAGGGCCAATGCCGAGGGTTATGCAACCACTAATAACACCTCAGTGTCAACTCACACCTGTTGAATTTCCTTTTTTTCCTTCCATTTCATTTGTTCGTTCTTTTCTAGGTCTGATGACAAAAAAAGGACAGGGTAACACTCCGACTCCTGTGGAGAGTGGAAGATTAGTGTGGAAATGTTCCCCTCTCTGTAAAAAAGTGATCTATTACTGTCACCATGGCAAAATTATAAGCAAACTTCGCTTATAATCCACTCAATCTTACTGTAGAGTAGAGAAGTTTAGATGGGGTGTAGAAAATGTAGGATGTCAGGTATGTGCCCCTTATTATTAAAGTGATTATCTAAGCCTTTTAAGTGAAGTGTAATTGGTCCAACATACCCTCATGTGCCACAACACAAAATTGCCCTAAATTGTGTCTAACAGAGAAACATAATGACAAACCTGTTACCAATGAAGTGAGGTTTCAATTGTATGTCATTGCTTCTGACAGATATGACTCATTCAGTGTTGAAGATGGAGCTTTTAAAAACCAAGAAACAAATGGCTACGGATGGTGTCTTGAAGTATTTCAAAATAAAAGGCTCAAACAGTACTTCTGAGTTTGTCCATATCAAGCTACGTTTGGCCGAAGCACACCAGAATCAGAACTTAACACCAGATTGTGGTTTTTCAAATAACATTCGTCCACTGGTGCGTGAGGAAATGAGGTTGTCTCTCTTGGAATCACATCAGTGCACTTTCTCAAAAAGGTCCTCAGGAGTATTGAGCCACATTCCAACCAGTCTTACTTTCCATCAAGTCACACCATACAGAACCATGTACATTTAGCATTAGCTGCGGGCAGGTATTCTGGCCCAGACCAGCTGAATTTAGAAGATAAAAACATGGAAGTTGGCTGACCCAAGTGCAGTTTTTATTTAGAAAGTGTACAGAGCTTTCAGAAGATGAAGATCAGACCTCTCTTACCAGCACATGCACAGTTGAAAGGCGCTTTCCAAAGACATCACAATCCATGGAAGATGGTGAGAAGATGAGCAAGTACAAGAAAAATGAAATGAACATCTCAATTAACTACTGCATCTTTTAATTTAAAATAGATGTAATGATGCCCTTCTCTCTCTTTTGTTAGAATGCTTTTGCACTGACTAAAGACATCAGAAATACAAACTTGCAGAGAAACTTGTACAGAAAGCTAAGGAACCATCATCACAAAGGACTGTGTGTGATCTTGCATGGTGCTTAAAACCTCCAGGGCGCTCCGTGTGGGTGGCGTGTGATGTCTGTGGACGATGGTGCCACTTTTTTATGTGCCAATATTACAGATAAACCTAAGGGTGATTTTGTGTTGTACAATATATTTAACAATACACTGAAATAAAGAAGACAATGCTTAGACTTTAAAAACAATTATTTAATACAATCTGAATTGGAATGGAAACTTCTGGTACATCTTTATGTTTTTAGAGGGAAAAGCCATTGCCACTTTAAAGCATTTATATCCTCCTGTGGTATGGTTAATAAACAAATTGAAACAGGAATCAATGTGTAATGCTTTAGTAATTTATGGTGTTTTGAAGAACTTTCACAATATTTCAGGCAATAAGTATTTATTCCAGATATATATTTCATTTGCAACTTTGCTGCCAGCTTTTTGATGAATTTTTACAAGGGTTTTTATAATGTTAAATTACATGGAATATTTTCTATTTTAATTGTAAGTGATCTTGAATTTAGAGTAGGTTTTTTTATAATTATTGTGGTGATTATCTGTACCAGATACATTTTCTGTTTTTTAAGGTAGACGTTAAGGTAGACACTCTATTTTAACAATTAATATCAGTTAAAGGAATATGTTTTCAAAGAGTGATAAGGGTATTGTAAAAGTACAGTATATAAATGTACTTAAAATTATTTATTTTTTAAAGAAAATTCCACCCCTGCTGGCAGTTTTATTTATATATATATTTCTTTACAGTGTACGCACAGAAACAGCAAGTTGTGTGCCGGCTTATTTTATTTCTAGAATCCATCCAATCCATTACACAACCCGTAACTTGTTACACCCACGATTGTCAAAATGATGGTTATTATTATTGAAAATCAAATTATAGGTAAAAGAGGCGTAGTGTATAAAGAAGTTTCTTGACGACTTCCTAACTTTCTTGCTACAGGTCTTTGTATGTGTCATCTAATTGGCCGAGGGGTTTAAGAGTATATTGCTGCTGTACACTGGACATCACACGCAGTGCTAACATCAAAAAACGTCCGTGTGTGTGTGTGTGCAAAATCAAAGCAGTGTCAGCAGCCCATAGCACAGACAACCACCTCCACAACACACACACAGTAGGGGCCAACGTTTGTTAGTGCAGGAACCTTTAACCACCCACATATCAGAATATTCCTATCCATTCCTTCTGGGGAACGTGTGTGTGTGTGTGTGTGTGTGTGTGTGTGTGTGTGTGTGTGTGTGTGTGTATGTATGTGTGTGAAAGAGAGTGTGTGTGAGAGAGAGACAGTACTTTATATTGCTGGACATTGCATACTGTCTAAACAGTGAGGGTCAGCTAGTTTCACACACCCACATATCAGAATACTGTCCATACCCTCTGGTGCTCTTTGCGTGTGTGTGTGTGTGTGTGTGTGTGTGTGTGTGTGTGTGTGTGTATTGGGATGAAGAGACAAGCGAGTGAGTGAGCACTACACAAGGTTGTTCTTCTTGTGTTGGGTGTTCTCAGACAGATGCAGCCATGCTTGACCGTTTGTGAACCCTACAGCGGCTGATCATTATTTCATATATAGGATCATATACAGTATGTCGTATAGAGGAATTAACCGATAGCAAGCCTACCTCATTGAAGAGGAACAGACCTGCAGGAAAGCATTGCAAATACAATAAGAAGCACTGTGAAAAGCTCACGGCCTGAGAAGCTTGGCCTTCAGCTACGCCTTCTGAAGGAGAAAGGAAACTTTGCCCATAATGCTGCAATACCAAGAAATGGGGATGGAGAAATGGTTTGCTTGTAGAAGACCGACTCAAAGCCATATCAAGATTACGCTCATTATATCCACTGTCAAGGCCTGTATGAAAGGAAATCACAGTGGAGACACACCAGACACCCTCAGAAACCTGCAGACAGCAGCTCAAAACCTGGTCGTGACATTAAGGTCGATTTGTGAATACTATCTTCCTGCAGCCGCCCAAAGTCAGTAAACTTCTCATTGCCATGGGAAATGGAAGGCTGCCGAAGCTGAAGGGGAAGGGATCGGATGAGAGAGAGATCCACCAGGTTAGTTTCCATTTGAATTAACTGGTACTAGTTTACCTCAAGTTTCTGCGATATAAGAATTCCAGTTGGAAGATTTCTTCAATTGTGACGTTAACAGCTCAGTTGTTCAGCGGGAAAAACAAAAGGTAGCAGTTTAATATTGGGTAAGAGTGTAAATCTCCTAGAATGAAGTCAACCTGAAGTGGCAACCCTATCTAGACGCAAGCTCATAATGTGCGTAGACCGTTTATCGAAATCGCCATGTCCAGTAAAATTGGTAAGACGAATCGGTAAGAAGACGTTGATGACGATTTCGGTAAAAAGAACTTGTGTATACTATATAAGTCTTTGGTCACATAAACCTGAAATTGAAACGTGTCACCAAAAAGTCAGCTCATTGAAAAGAGGCATCTGTTAGTCTCTTAGCACCTCCAGAAAGGCAAGTACACATTTGTCACTTGTTTATTATACCTTCCCATATTGTCTATTGGGTGTGTGTGTGTTTGTGTACACGGTTGTTCTGCTTACCAGTACTGTGTGTAGAGTGGTGATGAGGGTTTCTGTATGTGCCTTTGTGCAATAATATTCAAGAACACTGCCCATATTCTATATATTATATTCCCTGGTAACAAGGACTGCAGCATATACGCAGTGTCCTTGGATACCAGAACCAATCACATTCAGATGCAGTAAGTGTTGCGTGTTCTCAGAGAGATGCAGTCATGCTTGACCAGAGCTGATCATTATTTCATGTATTGTAGGGGAATAACCGGTAATACTTTATAATAAGGGTACACAAATAAGCATGAATTAATGCATTAGCTAATGTATGGATCAATACATTAACTAATGCATGAATCAACAGATGAATGCATGAATGAATGAATGAACTATCAGGATTTCATGAAGCTGACAACAAATTAATGAGTCACACCTTGGTCACCATTTGTTAATGGTAGTGAATTAATACCTTTATACATAATGTTATGATAAGGCACAAAAAAGGTTGACCAACCAGGGGGTGGGTTTCCCGATAGCGATTGATCTTGAAAATTCACGACATACTTCACGCAGTTTCACAGCAAAATTTCATCAAAGATACCGTGAAGCAAAAACTTCAAGAGATACTTGAAGAGATACTGAGTGAACCCTGCCCACCGTCACTTTGACATCCATGCATGGAGTATATAGATATGATACGATAGAGGAATCTACCTGAATGTGCTGCTTGTGTGAGCCCATACTGAAGGCCGACCACCTGCGAGACTCAAGAACCCTTTAACACAGTACATATTGTTCAGTCTAGGTTGAAGATA
Source organism: Hoplostethus atlanticus (assembly GCA_034670405.1). NCBI lineage: Eukaryota > Metazoa > Chordata > Actinopteri > Trachichthyiformes > Trachichthyidae > Hoplostethus > Hoplostethus atlanticus. The sequence goes on along the minus strand of JAXDDX010000081.1, from coordinate 964,890 downwards.
ACCTTGTAGATGTTTAGAAACTACCCCCCCCCCTCCTGTCTTTCCCTCTTTATCATCACTGTTCAGATAGTTCTCTGGCAGAGATCTGCATACCCTACCCTGTGTGTGTTTATCTCTCCTGAGCTCAGCTTCAATAAATATACTCAAGTGGTTCATGACTCGAGGACTCTTTGTCAACCTCTGAATTTATTCAACCATCGTCGTGTCTACACAACAATCTACTTCCTGTTGTTGCATGTAGAGTTTGAATGTAGACATATGTTTAAATAGCACAAGTAAGATGTTTGATTTGATCATTTCAGGCCCTTTAAATGATAGAAACACACTACTTTGATTTTTTGATACACATTACACAATGAGAGCCTAAAGCATGAAAAAATGACTGACCACTCATGACCAAACTCTTGGATTAGGTCATTACAATTCAACCGACGTAGCAAGTCGTGCTCAATGGAGAGTCAGAGTCAGTCTGTTTTTCATGCATTGAAGTCCTCAGTCCATGTTTGATAACCCCCAACTTCGAAAAATTATCTGGCATTTGAAACAGGGAGAGTTGGATAAATCCTGAGTGCAATGTCAACATTAGGAAAGGCACTTTGCAGCTGTTTCTCTTCCAAAAAACATTAGAAGGTTCTTCGGCAATAGATCACAGAGAAAGTCACAAATTGAATAATCCTCAACAACATCCTGAAGATCTTTGCTATACGTTCCCCTGTTAGTTGCTTCGTGCCTTTCATCCTTGGCGATTCTCCCGGGTTGAAAGCCAAAGTTTCTGCATGTCTCTTTGTAGGCCTCGTGTCTCTGCTGCAAAGCGCTATTAACGTCTGTCAGTTATCGGCAGGAATACTTCACCATGAAAACCTCTCTGGCCCCGGTGAGAATGTGGCCAGGTACTCATCTGACCGTTGTTTTCACCTGGCGAGTTGTTCCAGTCCTGTATTCCCTCAGTCTCTGGCATACACACAATTTCTGAAACTATGCCTCATTTTCTCAAAACTCTAAAAGACACAAAATTCAACAGCAAAAAACCATCATGAAACCTTTACTACGCCTACTATATTACACATATTATATATTATTAAATAGCAGATCAATAAGAAATGGACACACAGGGTTATCACATTATTGTACATTCCTCATGGTCAGATAAATTGCTTCCACTTTCAGCAGTGTTGCATTCTGCCATCAGCTGCTTCCTGACAGCAGGTCTCAATATTTAAAGGGATCCTTTGTTGGATTTATTCTCAGTAGATCAAATGAGCTGTTATACTGACCATCCGAGGTCGTTCTACAGCCAACCAGTTTGTCTGACCAGAAATATCTTTATATTATCATCACGTTTTTTTGTTTTTTGTTTACAATTCGTGTGGAATTAATTTGTGTGAAACCACCAATAAGGAAGTTCATGTTGTACATCTGTTCTGCAGCATCCAGCAGGATAATAATTGGAGAATTCTCTTAATAAATAGATAAAATATAAAGTAATAAAATATTTAATTCGTACATCATTATTTTTCTGTTCTCTATTTTTGCTGTACATCATACTGGAGGTCCTCAGCTCTGTAACACATCAGAATTGTGCACTGGGTGACGTTAGTAGCTTGTACTAGAAACAGTGTTCCTTTTGATTGCACTGTAGTTGTGGATATAATTGTTTGTGTGTGTTTGAAGAGCCACCCCAGAGCCATATGAGTGGACAAATAACACATGTCAACTCAAAACACTTATTAACACTGAAGAATCTCGACCTGCTCTCTGTCCACTGAGTGTAAGTTGAGGTACAACTCGCCCACATCCATGCTCTCTGGTCTTTTTTTTTCTGCATGCAACTGATAATGTTGGTGGCAATGTTCTATTTCTTTTCTTTCTTATTTCTCATGCCTTTGTTATAGTTGTTGTTTGGATCAATTTTGGTTGTTTTAATGTTATTATGGATGTCTCTTTTTGCTCGGTGATGGATTGGTAGTCCACACCAACCAGTTTCTCTGGATATATTTTTAATTCTACATATTACATTCATTATGTTTTGTGTGCTATTGATGTGGTTTGGTTCAAAAGAAAAAAGTTTGTGTTTTGCAATATTTTTTTATTATTTGTCTCTCTCTTATTGATGTTTTTCAGTCAAACACAAATGCCAGTTGGCCGTTTTCATATTTTACAGCGTTTGTAGTCTGGCTCTGGCTGAGAGTCTTTTACACAGTTTTTATGCTGTCATGGACAGGCACAGATGCAAGAACTACTATTAACAAGAACTATTTAACAACATAACAGGCAATTATAGCAAACCCCTGTTGGCCACATCACACTCTCTCACACACACACACACACAGTCGCCACAAAAAAAACAAGCCTTGATACTACAAAATGTTTGATGTTGACATATTTTAACATGTATTAATCTCAAGGCAGGCTGGATTTAGCAAGAACATCTCTTTACCAGTGTTGGATGGTAATAGTCATTATTACTTTTCCTCGTAACGGGTAGTGTGATGAATTGCATCACAGTAACAAATAAAAACAAAGGTAAGTGCTTTTATTATCACCTGCTCTAAATACCAAACTGAAGTTGAATTATTGAAAAACTAATTGCATCCCACCTCCATTCCTGATTCATTGTCCTCATAGTTAGTCATTGTGCTCTCACACTGAGCTGCTTTGATGAGAAATGGTAGTAAAACTATGGCAGGCCGTTTTATCATGTGTTTCTTAAAAAGCACTAGTCACTAAAAAAGTAACCACTAGAACTTGTTTTTTAATCACTACTCACTATTTTGCCAGTTGCTATTGTAACTTGTTTTCTTGCTATATATTATATCTAAATGGGTACTTGTCACGGTCTCTGCCGTGCCTCCTGTGTGTCTCTACCTGTCTGTGTCTGTCTGTCTGTGTGTGTATGTATTGGCGGGCGTGGCTTTCCGACCCCGGCTCCTCCTCAGCTCGTCACCGTTCTCCCGTCCACCTGTTTCCACTCCGCACACCTGATCTCCATCTACTCATCAAGCGTCCAGTATATCTTCCCCGGTTTTCCAGTCATTCGTCGCCAGATCGTTGATTCAGCCAGTGTGGTTAGCTCACGTTCCCGGCCTACTTCTACTACTACTACAAACGAAGTATTTCCTAAGCCTTGTGAATTCCGTCTTCACTAACTGTGTCTCTCCTCATCCCAAGATCTCCACCCGTACCCAGCCATACCGCCTTTCTCCCTGCCTGTCTACCTGCTCTTCATCTGCCTGCCACGCTCGCCACCAGTCCCTCCGGCTCACCCTGCTTCCGCCTCCAGCTCTGTCCACTACCTCCACTCCTGCCTACCCCCCCCCCCCCCCCCCCCAGTCTCCCCTTCACAATAAACCATTGTTCATTCAACTCCGTGTTTCGGTTCTGCTTTTGGGTCTCACCTTGTGGTATCACAACAGTACTAGTGACTAGTTTTGTTTTTACTAGTCACTTTGCACTAGTCACTAGTCACTGTTACTACTGACTGATTTCATTTTGCTAGTCACTTTTATGTTCTTAATCATAAAACTTTAAGCAGCTTTTCAACTGAACCCTATGGCGCTACACATTTTAGATATAAACGTTTTATGATGCATTAGTCTCTGATCCAGTTCTACTAGTTATTATGAGTTATTATTAGTTACTAGTATCTATTTATTAATCACTACTTTTGCATTCAAATTTGTACTTGTCTCTGCTAAGTCAAGCTTATCTATATAGCCCTGTATCACAAACAAGCCTCAAAGGACTTTACGGGCCTAACTAGGTCAGGCTGATAGACAGTTGAATTTATGACACAATCAGTTATGACAAGTACGATGTTACGATCAGCACAAAAGCACATAAAAGAGCAAGCCTACATAATCTGCCTAAGGTACCCTAACCTTGTTGCTCTATGAAGACAAGGAAAAACTCACAGAAACCACATTCTGCAACTGCTGTTATTGGTAGCTAGTAAATAGTGACTATTAGTATTTTTTATTTACTATTTTTTTATTCCAAATGAAGATTTTATCATTTGAAGTCTAGTAATAACAAAATGTTGATGACTAGGCAACCTGGAAATGTTGATAGGATCAAATATAATAAAACTAGTAATTACTGAAAAATGTGTTCTAATATTAACAGTAGTGACTAGAAATTGGCAAAACTAGTGACTAAAAAATAAGTACGAGTGGGTACTTTTTAGTGACTAGTGCTTTTTTAGGGAATAAATGACAAAACAGCCTGCCACAGAAAAGTTGACTTTCTCTATGGGGAAATTGTATCACTGCTTTGATTTTATCCACTGACAGGATGATCACTCACAGGAAAGGGAGCTGATTTATGGCATGTTGTGGCATCATACTATTCTGCTTTTTTCAAACTGCTAAGGCCTTTTCCACAGGAAGGTTACTGGTCAATTGGTATCAGATGGTAGGTTAGTCCATTTAGCCAGCAAAGTCTCAGCACTGTAACCTAGCAATGCTATTCAGAGTTGTCGTTTTACAGTGATCCCAATGGACCGTTAGAAATCTAAGTGCTAGGGTCTAAATTGAACCAAAATGGAAAGGCAGGAAATGACCACTCTTCAACAGCTAAATGGCCACTCCATCAAGTGTCGAGTGTCCACATATTTGGATTGAGAGTGACCCTGTGAAGCCCATCTAATCAATATGTGGACACAGTGCTGGATAAAATGGACTAAAAGGATCTTAAAGCTGCAATAAATAAGACCTTTCCTGCCCGATCATGTTCCATCAATGTTGATTGAAATCATTGACTTCTCAGTGCCTCTTTAAACATATGGACAGAAGCTTTTACACTCGTTTATTACACATGCTTACCAGACAAAATACCAAATTATTACAATTATGAGCATATGTGGTAATAGGTCTATGAATTCATTCTGAAAACATGGCTAGGCCTTCATAATGTGACAGGGGGCACCTCAGGTAGAAGGCAGGGTTAGGGTTAGGGTTAGCAGGCAGCTTGTCAGGTGACGTGTATTTTGTTAATTTTGATTTTAGTGTGGCAGTTTCCAGACCAACATAGCGTTTGCAAAGCACGCTCTCGTTTTGGAAATCCAGACTTGGTCTATGACAGTCGTTGCTCAGAAGTAACAATTGGGTTTTTAATGTCTTGTCTAATGTGGTGTGTGTACTCTTTGGCAGGCACTGCGGCAAACGGTGGTCAGACACCTCTTCCCTTGTTTAATCTGTAGCCTACACTCCACACAGGGCTTAATGCCAGACTGCTGTTTTGCCTGGTTTAGTGTTTTGCCGGTGTAACTATTTTTCTCTTGTCATTTGTCTTGAGATATTTTAGTGGATGGTTGTAGATTTTATTGTTCAGTGTCTCTTCATGTTCAGGCTGTCACTTCATGTATTGTATTGTACTGCAGTACATTGTGTGCAGTCTTCTTTTTCTTTTTCTTTTTCGACTTACTGAACGTTTTAACTTGGGAGTCTTTTGTTGGTTTCATTTCTTTGAGTGCAGGGATAGCGCTATGAGGAGTAGACTGGGTACCTACCCCTTTCCTCACTACATGTGGTGTGTCACAAGTGGGGGTCATCGGTAGCATCTCCCCGCTGTCAGCACCCTGTCCTCATACTGCCACTAGGTAGTGATTTTTATTAACAATCTCCCATTTGCTACCACCATTTTTTTTAATATTTATTGGACCAGTAATGAAGAGAATCTTATTTTTAACAACCTGATTCCTTTTCAGTGTCTTGCAGATTTCTCTCCTTTTTATACACTTTTAATAAGGATCACTGGTGATAAACTGAATGCATGTCATCTGCTCCTCCGGTAACCTGTGAAATGTTTTTTTGTGAAAGTATTGGGGTTCGGTTCCTAAGGTAGTAGGCCTTAAGTGGTGTAGTCGCATAAGTCTAATCCTACCAGGCTTTTGTCACAATAAGAAAAAACACATTGTATAACAAAAACAGCTTGGAGTGATCTGGCTGAAATCAATTTGCAAGACTAAATTTTGCAATAGGACTGACTGTAAGATGGACTGTATCTCACTTACATGCTCACCTGCAGCCAGATGGGTTCCTCCTGAACACCAGATGGTCCTCAAGCCAATTTTACCACATTCAGTCAAATATAGCATTTATCTTCGAATAGCTAGCAAACAAATATGGCTGAACTGAGATCGAAGAGTTGGCATAAGAATTGTTCTAGCATCATCTACTCAGGTGTAGGTCAGGAGCATCATGGACCCTGACACTTTCTTAAAGAATCAGCATGTCCAGCGCCTGGCCTATAAAGTCTGACCATGATCGGGTTACACTGCTTGAAGCTCAGTTGCCAGTGGTTATATTTGATAGGGTAGGTCCTTTTAAAAAGTCAAAAAATATATAAAATTATCAAAATGTAACACCTTGAAAAGTACTAAAATGATTTAATTACAATAATTAGAGATCTTATTTTTTCACCACCTAATGTAGGTTATTTTTTAATAAAGTTTAATTTTGGGGCAACTTAAAAAGTTGACATATTGATATTTTCTTTACATTTAATAAATACATTGCATTTATATAGCGCTTCTCACAGTACCCAAAGACGCTTAGAGGCAGAGTTGGAAACATTTAATTGGTGTTTAATAATTGGGTTTTTTTTTGTAATATTGCGGAACTTTCATTAGCTATGTTCAAACAGAAATAATCTCTTTTTGGCAGCTTATTTTCCTTGTTTTGGTTGTTACATTGGTCTTAAGTCCAATTCCAAAAGCAATAAAATGTGGTTAAGTCTTAAATTTGGTTTTCTGAAACCTGCAGATTCTCTGTTTGAGGAAACTCAAAGGCTGCAGAGGCTGCTGGGGCCACGAAGCTGAATCACTGACTGGCCTGACAATCAGCAGCAGGATAACAATCAGGGTCCTCGGCTCATCAAAATGCACAGAAAATACAGAGAAAGTGGCATTTAAGGTGGTCTGGCTCAACCTCAGCGATCGATTCAACTCCCCCACTCTTAGCTATTCCAAGGGGCTACGTGTCCACTGTGGTGAAAGGAGACATTAGTGGGACTGGCCTGAGGACACAAGGCCAAGCCAGAGAGCACCTGAAGCTGTAAGGGGAGCTCAGCCAGAAGCGATCCAGGCTGGAATCGTGATCCCAAAGCCACAGGGGACGCAGACTCTCCTCAAAAGCTGAAGGAGATAACTTCAATAACGCCCAGTCCTGTTCAACATTAACTTGCTGTTTGAAATTGTTAGAAATGTACCTGAAATCGTTTTTGTTAAAGTGGTAATCCGTGAGATATGTTTTTTATTTATTTTGTCTCCATTTGGTAGTAAGCGCTCATACTTCCCAGAGGTCACTTGTCAGTCAACAGTATGATCATCAACAGTAGCTATGATGATAGAGGAAACAGTACAATGTACAGTGATAGGCAGATGAAGTGGTCTATGAGATGCTCTGGGAGTAAATGACCCACATATATTCTGTAGGTCATTAAATAATTTAAATCCAGATTAAACACAAACTAGATCCACCACAATTCCAGTATATGTACTATATTGACATAATTAATAATTACTAAATAATTACTATTATTAGTACTATTAAAAACAACCAGTACAATCATAACAACAATAATCATATTAAATGTATAATAATAATAATAATAATAATAACAATGATACCAATAATAATAATAATAATATGTATAACAGTAGTTTTCAATTCCTTTTCTCTGGGAATTTCCATTTTCAAACCACTTTTTTCTCACAACGCAAATGATAGTTTTGCAAGCTACTTTACTTTGTCGGCTTATCTAACAAGCACAGTGTCTATAGGGTTTTAATCAACTTTACTATGATGGCAGCAAGTTGGGAAGGTTTGGCAGCATATCACAGCCAGCAGCTTTGGATCAACATTTTTTTGGGGAGCTCATTGTAATCTCCTTGTGACTCTGGCTGCAGTTATTAGCTCTGGCTGGTGAACCCACAGTAACAGCTGTGGTGACTGGGGTGTGTGTGAGGAGGGGGTGGGCGGTTCATTTGTTATATAAACTGCTAACAAATTGACACATCCATCCCCCTGCAACCGGGACATTATGAACATAGCGTGTTATTAGCGTTATCTGTCTTCTCTCCAGAATAACCCAGTCACTAGATCTCATGACTGGCCTGGCCTGAGCTTGGCTCTGATTGGCCAACAGCCAAATTCCCCAAACTGTCTCTCGTAATCACCCTCCAGCACCTGTCAGCAAATCACTAACTAGGGTTAGCTATATCACTTGGGGTGATATTGGCCCTGTATTAATTACTGGCTTGTCAATGTCATCCTCCGATATAAAGGAGCTTCCTCCCTGATCACAGCTACATAATATGCCTGGTTTATTTTATTTGCACATTGTATTAATTCATTTAATTGTTCTTTTTTGTAAATTAATCCTTCATTTAAAAGGTAGTAATGTGTCCTAGAGTTTCCCTACCATTGAATAAGTGTGGTGGGTCATCCTGCCTGCCGCATATGTTTTGTTTTATACAGAACTGGGAAACTAAAAAAGTGCAGCTTTAATGGGAGAGGATGTGATTGATTGATTGATTTATTCTTGATTGTTTTAAAGGTGCAATAATAATAGAATGACCATAATACATCTGCGGGGTGTTGATAGGGTTGCTGATCAATACCAATGACTAACCATAACTTGGCCAGCTCTCTTTCCGGCATGTACTGTCGGTTTTGGAACAAAGCTCCCCACCCACTGCAGTTTGAAGACAATGCCCCATTAAAGGAAACTTACAGTTACTGTGTATGTTATCTTTTATACATCACCAATCGTGCTCCATGCATTCCAGGAGTTATTTTGTGATCTTTTTTGTGCAATTTACCTTTTTATTGCCGACCTCCATCAGTTCTCCATCAGTCAGCTAATTGAAGTTCATTGTGTAATGTTCAGCTAGCCCTCCATCAGCTAGTTGATGATGCTGACTCTCCATCAGTCGCTCCCAATCAGCACATTAGGTTGCAGTTTGAAATATCTTTTTTGGAAATGTATTTATTAAACACTTAAATCAACTTCTTCCTTTGTTTGGGGGAAGTTTTCTGCTCTTCAGCCAATCATGGGGTTCTCTTTATACCACATGAATACATTTATTCAATTGGAGCCAGAGCCAATGGTCTATTTTCATTGTCTAATAAAAGCTTGATTTAAGTTCTGATTGAACTTCTTTGTGTTGATCTTTGTAAGTGGAGGGTAATAAGCACATGTCTGATTGATCAATTTATTATTTTTCCCCCTTTAAAGCTCCATTATGTTACTCTGTTATGTAAAAATACAAGCGCCTTATCAGTCTAGTTCATGAAATGAGACAGTGAAGTTTTGGAGTTGGTAGGTACACGGGCGCAGGAAGTGACAAATCGAAACTTAAGAGCCAAACACACACACAACCCCCAAAACAGCAGTGAGCTAGCTAGCGCCTCGGCTATCGCTACAGAAAGCTAAGGGTAGGGGAAGTCTTCTAAAATACAGTTACCTCTCGCTGCCACTGGGGGCCGCCAACGACTAAATTACAGAAAGTTACAGGTTTAAAAAGACCCTATACTCATATAACTAGCATCAGTTTATCACTACTTACTATAATGTATAAAGGTCTATGTCATCCTAAAACGGTGGGTAAACTGTGTTTGGGTGGGTTTACCTCCCTTGAGACTACAACATAGCACTAAAAACTAGAGAACAAGCATTTTTCCTTTCCTCCCATTCTCATGCTGCTCTCCTTGCCGAGTAGTTGACTCCTCTTTGTCTCTGATCAGCTACTATTCTAAATCAATTAACAGATCAGATACACAAATACACACACAGACACACACACACACAATAGATGCACCCCCATGCACTCCCACGCAGCGTCTCTCTGCCATACACACATTAACTGATGAATATTTTTCCACTCTATTCACCTGGGTGGAAAGTGCGACAGAATGAGACAGGAAGAAAGGAAGGAAGAAAGAAAGACAAAGGCACACACACACACACACGCACACACACACACACACACACACAAACAGAACATGTATGTAGTTCCTAGCTATCTAGTGTGTGTGGGTGTATACTTGTCCTGGCACGACTGAGGGTCATTTTACAAACACAGTGAGTCACTGGTTGACTTTCTCTTGCAAAATGTGATGAGGCACCGCAGGTGAAAATGGGTCTGGACTTGTTTTGAGATTTTAATATTTTGCTTCTATAACTAGAAATAGAAAAATTAGCTAATGCAAAAAATACTTTAACAGCTGTTTTCTCAAAATAACATTCTCTGTATTCAACACCACCCCCATTTCTACCTAAGGGGGTATTTTAACAAAGCAACATTGCATTTTGTAAATATTTCATAAAAAAAAGAAATGTAAATGTTATCAATGTTAAGTGACATGCTTTTTTTTGTTGCATTTTTATGAAATCTTAAGTAATTTGAATTGATGACAAAATAGTCACAATACAAAAAGTGTTCATATTTGTATTTGGGTGCTTGTGCACTAAGCACTCGGCATCCTCATGTTCCTGGCCCTTCTTGCCCTTGGCCTTCTTTTCCAGAGCCTTCTTATAAAGGTGAAGATTCATGGACAGCAGCCAATTCAGCCTTCCTCTTTTCTGGGTCTTGCCTGTTGTATTTCTGGCTGTGGTGAGAGTGCCTGGGTGAGACTGGAAGTTAATGGTTCAGCGACCTCTGTGCAGGATAGATAAAAATAATCTGAAATCAGTTACATTTTCTTGCTTCATGAAAAATAAAGAGAGTAAAAAACAATATAGGCCAACTAACAATGTTGCTAAGATACGTAGGCTGTGAAGCATTTGGGGTAGGCTGTGCAGCAGGTTCTAGCTACTCTCTGACCTCAGCAGCCCTAAAGTCCTCTTCTCTAAACACTTCCCTGTTGCAAGGCCACATGCCACCCCTCCACCCCTTTAATCACACTGGCAGCCTGACTGTAGACTTCCCGAAAAAGTCGAGCAAGGTCGTATATGCTTATCCTAGAGTTTTTTGGTCATCCATCTGTCAGCTGCTCTTTGTAGCTCACCTTCAGACTTCTGAAAAAGGTCCTGTCGACGGGTCGCATTTATCACTGTAGGAAAAAATCATCATTATGCCCAGATCCCTTGCCAGGTTGATAGCCAGTGGTGGTTCTACGGAGGGGCCAGGAGGAGACCAGTGCCCCTTTCACATCAAACTTGGAACCCGCTGTGGAAGTTAGAAGTTAGATCTGGCCTTGATTGGGAGCCAGTAAAGGGAGGCCAAAATAGGTGTCATGTGATGACATTTTCTAGTTTTGGTCAATATTCTAGCAGCAGCATTTTGAACAAGTTGGAGGCTTGTAACACTGGAGATTGGCAGCTTCCAGGATACAGGTTACAGCTGTAACTAAAGAGGCAGACATTAATGCTGAAGAGATGTCCGATAGCTAAGGAAGTAAAAGACCAACAGGCAGAATGCTTGAAGGAAATGGCCTAGGGCTGGTGAAAAACAAATCCAAAACACTGATGTTCTGCACTAATGAATTCACAAGCTGGCCTGACTATTTCTCTGATCCCAGTTATAGTTGGCGAAGGCCTCGCTGATTAGAGCCTTTTCGTTCTAGAGACATGTTTAGACTACGGGTGGGGGGCACATACATATTTCAGCTTCAGGAAGGATCAGCAAACTTTTTATTACAGAGGTCAAAATATCATATGCTTACTGTACCTCAAATGACAAAAAGGCTCCCAAAAAAAATTGGATGTCGGGTGTATGAATGGAATTCATGTTACAAGTCAGTCTTTGTGTAGTTTTCATCTTGGAGGTGAATTTTCAGGCTTGATCGTGCTGGTGAAAGCATGGGGGTGGCAGCAGGGAGATAAAGCCAATGCTCTCTCTTTAGCTTATGCATTATTTTGGGAATGAGCCTGTGCATGGAAATCCGATGCGGTCAAAGGCTGTCTCAAACAAGTAATTCTTCTTTTACCTACCGTCAAACAAGGTTTCCTATGAAGAGGGTTCCCAGTGAGATACCAAGGCAAAAGGAAATTAATCTTCTCAAAGAGATAACGTGTACTTCCCAATGCTTCTTGATACAAAGTTCAATAAGCCGGTGTTGCCAGGCAAAACCCCCCCCAAGGTCAGACAGTAACCATGTCTTCACGCTGCGAGCAACTTGGTTGATTGGTCTCTCTATGCTGACTTAATGTGGGTGGTGTAAGAAGCTTTAAATGTGGTCTTGTGCAGCTACAGGCTAAGGCAATGATTAGACGTTTCACCATTACATAGATGCATACAATTTAACAAACATACTCCAGATTAAGGTCAAACTATATCAAACTACTATAGAATTGGCTGAAATTCTTGACATTTACAGCAAGAATTACATAAATACAGAAATATCATTAGTTGCATTTTTTTGTCCCACTTTTCCTAGTCCCAGAAAACGCAACCACACTCTTTCTCACTATGCAAGTGTAACCGGTGTGTCGTGATTGCAAGCTAGTTACTTTTGTGAAGCTAATGATTTCACATACTGCCAAAATAACTAATCAAACATGGTAGCTAGTCGTCATTTCCATAGGGACTGCATTCTGAATGTTTGCTAGGTTGACACCTGATCCCATTCCTTCCATCAACTCAAATAAGCAACTATCCGCAAGAAGCCACCTGCTTTTTATTCACAGGTAATGCTAGCTTTCATTCTGATATGGCCTCTCGTGCTCTAGTGCCTCTCCAACACGTCCAACAATGTTTACAATTTATACGCATGGTCACCTCCAGTGTGCAATTGGCCGTCAACTTGTCACTCAAAGCTCTGTTGTGGATGGAAAGAATACACCCACAGTTATCAAGACTGGCAGTAGATGTAGTAAAAATGCAGGTGTATATAAATAATATTTATAATAATCTATAATAAAAATATATCATATTTCTGGGCAAATGTAGTCAAAGATGTTTTTAGTGATTTTTTTTGCATTGCCAACAGTACAATCTGAATTTAAAGTCACCAACATGAGTGTTTAAAGTATTATAAATCTCCATCAGGCATCACAGATTTTGGGACAGGATGGAAATGACCTGTTCAACCCAACAACCACTGCTATGCTATCTGATGTCAGTGTATCACCTTCACAGTGAGGTGGAGCAACACAGTTCTCATTAATCTCTATAGCTCTAGACTGAGTTCCCAAAAGACTGAGACTATCTTTTCACCTTTAAAGATGTCACTGGATATCACTGCTGTGTCGATCTGTGTGTATGTGTGTTTTATGAGTGAGTCTTTTATGAAGTGTTGTAGGTGTTTTATAGGGACCTTTAAAATGGATCCATCCATCTCTCTCCTTCTGTCTTCATCTTTTCCTCACCCTTCATTTCTCAATCTGTCTGTCTAGCTAAATGCCAAATGACTCACAGGTTGACTCATCCGACTATCTGTCCATCTCTCTGTTTGTCCATCCTCCATCCATCCATACTAGCACAAACACACATTCATCTCTCCCTCCTAATACAGTAATTAGGCAGCATAGCATCTCTATCACTGTTACGCCGATGACACCCAACTGTACCTCTCAGTCACACCGAGTGAACTAAATAAGTTGCAGAGATGTCAAGGTGTCAAAATTTGTAATTCTTTAAAACTGAAGTCCCTGAGAGTGCATCCAGCCTAATTCAACCTGCCCTTGGTCCACTAAATCAACATATTAAGCCTGCCTAAAAAAAAAGCTTGTTCAGTCATGTTTTTTTTCCATCTCAGAAACATCACAAAAGTTAGATCTGTCTTGAATTTCAGTAATACAGAGGATTATACATGCTTTTATTTCATCTCGCCTTGACTAGTAAAATACTCCGTTTACCCGCCTTAACCAAAATAGATAGAATGCAGTGTTCAAAATGCTGCAGCAAGGCTTTTAACTAAAACTAAGAGACAGGATCATATCTATCATATATTTTGGTGTCTCGTCACTGGTTGCCTGTCCATTTTAGAGTTAAGTTTAAGGTTTTACTGATCTTTTGATCCCTTATGAGCCTGCAATTAAGTGTGTGATGACTGTACATATACCAGAACCAGCAGAGGTAAGTCCCAAGGGAGAGGATGTACACCAAGGCAAGGTCAGTGCGGGCACTTGGTTCCACGGGGCACAGATAGGAGGGTAATGGAAGTCGGTTGTCCAGGGGATGAACAACAGCACACAGCAAGGCCTGATAGGCTGGTAAACGCCAACAGAGCTGAACTGATGAGTTGGTTGCAAGGGTCACTCAAAGCACAAGCCGACCCTCACTGGAGTTTGCAATCAGTTCAGTAAATAATAATAGAGTTACCTTGCAAGCATGGGATACAGTGCATTGTGTTTTGTTGTGCTTGCCAAGTAGGCATGGGTGGAGTGGGAACATGTAAAATTACAGCAGCAAAGTCCTCATAAGATATGGATAAAACATTACCTTTGGCGCAATGCAATTGACATTTATACTATTAACAGCAACTCATGCAATTTCTTGGGCATTTTGCCACTAAATACAGTAGAATACTATATTTATAAAGGTTTATTTATATAGCAGCTTTTTAAACAAAGGTCACAAATACACAAAACTATAAGAGAGTGTCAAAACAAAATACACTAGACAAACTTGTAAAACACAATATGAAAACATAAAACAATTTGCTTTTATTGGAGCACTTGGTAATCGTGCCATGGAGAGAGAACGCATCCTCTGGGACCGCGACATGTTTGCAGAGAGCGATGAATGGCTGATGATGTGTACCGCCACATGTCCAGGTGCTATCTGCTCTTGGTTTCCTAGCTACAGGGACCTTCCAGAGGGAGATAGGTGACCGGGCGGGCATATCACAGCCGTCTATCAGCCGCACGCTCCCAAAGGTGTTGGATGGTATAATCAATTTAGCACCACAGTATATAAAATTCCCATATTCGGTAGTTGAACAAACTCCAGGATCTCATCGCTGACTAATTTCTCTCTACCTGTAGATGATAGAGGTTATGCACTGAGCACACCCCCAGACCCCGGTCATAGTGCACTCGCTCCGTCATAGAGCGCAGCATAGGCGTGCTGAAAGGCCGCTGGATGTGCTTGGACACGGCAGGTGGAACAACTCCTGTATACACCAGACAAATATATACACATTCCCATTTAGGCCGAGACCTGAAAGCAGTATGCTATAATATTACCCACGTTTCTTTCAGTGTGAGATTAAGCTATTCATTTCCATCTACTATAACAGGTGTGTAGGATCACTATGGCCTGCATAACATCGGCAATAAAGGCAGTGTACCTCTGCCAGTTCTGCCACCTCCACTGGAAATGCCGCAGGATCCACCTATTGGAGCCAACGACTAATTGCTGGTTTTTGAGGTGAGGATGTATAACTGACGAATTCAAACATTTTTTTTATTCACTTTCTACTCTGAGCATTCAGAGCTGAACTGATGTCTTTTAGTGTGTTGGACATTTCTGCCAGTGTGGCCGCAATTTGGCCAAGTGTTTGAAGGATCCTTTGTTGACTTTCTAGGACAGTGACAGACACCACCTCCGCCTGTGATGGTGCAGTGGTGGCCCTCCGGCTAGCAGTGGCAGAATCCTGGGCAGAGTCCAGTGGAGCCTGTGGCACAGCCACGGTGGCCGACGACGATTGTGCCTGACCTAATAAATTACCTTACAAATTATTTCAGAATTGTATGTGTTGTATGTTTATAACAATACAAGATTATCAAACTTGTAATGGGTTGATCACATGGACTGAACTAAAAAAGTCTTACCATATGATGGAGATGCAGCCTGGATTTGATCGGTGTCCAACTCCAATACCGACTGGACACCCGACAGTGAGCGTCTCCAATTATGGCACTGATCCTCTGATCCATGTTGGATAGCTCCACAGTGCCCTGCCCTCCTCCTGTGGCTGATAAACTGTGCCAATTTTTTGTGATTCTTTTTTTTGAAGTCTAGTTTCATTTCATTTTTTACCTCAGTAACTGTGCACTGTTCTGCTGGAACAGCATTGACGGCATCAGTTTTTTCCCGCCATGCTTTACTTTTATCAGTACTTTTATCAAAATTATGTTATTTTTCTCATCCACGGATGACAGCACAACTTCAATTTCTGTCTGGGCAAAGTTCCAATTCACATACATGTGCATCCAATTCACAAATGATTGGCATTCATCATTTGATACACCTGTTTCACGAATCCCACGTTGGTATTTTCTTACGCACATAAATTTAAGAAAAGTTTTGTGAATGAGGCCTATTGTCTCCATCAAAATCACTTCTTTAAAATAATTGTCATGTGTCATGCTTTCCATTAATTGCAGTGATTACTTTATCATTTGTATAGGAACTTAGATATATGAAAGAAATCAGGGTTTAAGAGTTCTACAGTCCATGAAGGGCCAAGAGAGCCACTACAGCTCATTTCACTGATTAAAACCTCCACGCAGAGAGGAAGAACTAATCAGTGAAATGAGCTGCTGTAGTGGTTGGTTGGAATGAAAACCTGCAGAAACTTGGGCCTGCGTAGCACAGAGGTGAAGCACTTTGGTGTCAACAGGTGGATTTTTTAAAGTCAGCGTAGTTTCACTCACTCTAATCATTCATACAGTACCACCCCATCCCTCCACCCAGGCACCTAGAAAGTGCTGGCGCATTGCATTGTGATTTTTGTTTGCACTGAGAGAGTCAGTGTGGATGCATAGGTGAATGTTGATGAATTCAACATCGTCCACTCAGGGTAGCTCTGATGTGAAAGCACCAATGGCCTTGGAGGCACATAAGATATGTTACAATTTTTATACTTGACTGGAAAAGTAGTCTAACAAATTACTGCTCCCAATAAGTAACATAACGAGTACTATAATACGTGTGTGTGTGTGTGTGTGTGTGTGTCGGAAGATGCAATACAGCGACTATTGTCTTGTCAACAAAAGCAGAAATAGAAGCATTCAGTCAGAAACTCCCAGCAGAGATTTTACAGCTTCAAAATCCATTTCAAAGTCCTGCTGTCAAACCTCTGTTCAAGAGAAAGCAACGCATTCGGGAGGGAATTGAACCCTCAACCTGTGAGGGATGTCAGCTGTTACCTGGAAGAGAGACTGTGACTGGCAGATGATTTCTCAGAGTTGTATTTTCTCTGTGTGTGTGTGTGTGTGTGTGTGTGTGGTCTAGACAGTTGAAACGTGTGCTATTGATCTCTGTGTTTTCAGCTAACAAGAGAGCGCAGGCAGTCGAGGGAAATGCGTATCGTGAAGACAGACTAAATGTGTGCTGTCAAGAGGTGTGTGTGTGTGTGTGTGTGTGTGTGAGTTTATGTGGTCTTTCTGCAGCGTCACTGACAGCATCAGTTAGCTCTACTGACAGAAGGTGGCACACAAACAACAGCACACACACTCTACATCTGTCAGTCAGTAGTCTGCTTACACACACACAACAACACACATTCAGACTATTGACACATTATTAACACTATCAGATTACTAACACACACTTCTTCCCGTAACACTATAAAAACAGCTACTGGCCATTTTGTCGTTTGGTGTCGATGAAGTGGAACTGCTGTTGAAGGTGGCAAATGACTGTCAGGTCGCTAAAGCCACGGAGAGTACAGACCGGGAGTCTTGCCAAAATAAACATGGTGAAAGCGTTTCAAGGAGCGGTACCCATCAGCTGAGGATGCGGTTACATTAGGTAAGATCACCAAAGCAATTATCACAACCAAACTTAAATCAATCCCAATTAAATATAGGCAGGCAGTGGACTCGTGGTCACGGTAGAGTGGTTCTCCTCTACTTTGAGTTGTGTGCCACAACCACCATTCCTAGTGGCATCGAAACAGTCGATATGGACGACGACTCCATGTCTCCAAACACAGACCAACATGGACATTCTTCTTGCGACCCTTCCCCCTGCTTCTGCTTTGGCAGTTTTGAGTAGAATGTCAGAAGAAGAGGAAGGCAATATCGCCTGTTATCTGGCTACAAGAAAGAAAGACTGAAATGGAAACTTTCAGCTGATGGACAGTTTCTACTCATTGCCCAGGAGGAACTCAAAAATCAAGAGACAATTGTTGGAAAGAATGGAGGTCACAGACAAATACCTTTAGTGATAGGGGTGATAGGGGTGATAGGGGTGATTTCTAGAGAGAGCCCCAGAAAATCCCTATATATATATATATATATGTATAATCCCTATATAAAGGATTTTAAGTCACAAACCGAACCAAGCAGCAACAAGATGAATCACAACCTCTTTTTGAAAAACGTAAAAAAAGGTAAAGGTACAAGATTGTGTACCTAATGTCTTTTAAGAGGGAATGAACTACGTATCCCATAAGAGATTTTTTACGTCTTTTACAACAACATGACCTCAGAGTGTTGCAATATGGACTTTGGTGTCCCACAAGGCTCTGTCCTAGGACCACTGCTATTCTCTATCTATATGCTACCACTTGGTGGCATCATTCGCAAATTTGGCATTAACTTCCATTGCTACGCCGATGACACCCAAATTTACATACCAGTCAAACCAACCGATGACACCCAATTCCAAAAACTAGAGGCCTGCCTATCAGAGGTCAAATATTGGATGTCCCTAAACTTCCTACTCCTTAATGGCAGCAAAACTGAGATGCTGATTGTGGGACCGGCTAGACATAGACACTTATTTGAGAATAGTACTCTTAACTTTGATAGTTGTGTAATCTCCCAGAGCCCATACGTTAAAAACCTTGGGGTAAAATTCGACCCTACCCTCTCATTCGAGTTGCACATTAAGGAGATCACTAAATCAGCGTTTTATCATCTTCGCAATATTGCTAAAATTCGACCTATGCTAACAGAGGCAGACGCAGAAATTTTAGTACATGCCTTTGTATCATCCAGAATCGATTATTGCAATGTCCTTTTCTCGGGCTTACCTACTGGGCGCACTAAAAAACTACAACTGGTCCAGAATGCTGCTGCCAGAATCCTGACCAAAACTAGGAAATTCGACCATATAACTCCCATCCTGTCCTCATTACACTGGCTACCAATTCAGGCCAGGTGTGACTTTAAGGTGCTTTTACTTACATATAAATCATTACATGGGATGGCACCGTCCTATTTATCCGATTTGATTAAACCTTATAAACCGCCACGCGCCCTCAGATCTCAGGACGCTGGCTACCTGTCTATCCCAGCAGTCAAAAAGAAAACTGCAGGTAAAAGAGCCTTCTCTTACCGGGCTCCCTATCTATGGAACAGTCTGCCTGCCTCAATCAGAGAGGCAGGCTCTATCGAAGTCTTTAAGTCAAGGCTAAAAACCCATTTATTCTCTCTGTCATTTGACCAGCCTTGAGGGAGTGGCTCAGTCTCTTCTCAGAGTAAGGCTAGACCAGTTAGCTCATCCTAGATCAGGGTCCTGCCGATGGATACTAGCATCCTGCCTACATGTCCTATTCTCCTGGTCTACCTGCTCCTGTCCACTGACGCTGGTCATGTTTGTCTGTGTGAGTGAGAGTGTGTGTATGGGTGTGTGTGGGTGAGTCTCCTATCTGTTCCAGGCCGCAGCCCGGCAGAGTTGGCGTCTGGTTGGTCCCGCCTCCTAGGACGATGCTGACTGAGCGGACGTTGCGTTCTCCTATCTGGGCAGAGTTGGCGTCTGGTTGGTCCCGCCTCCTAGCACGATGCTGACTGAGCGGACGTTGCGTTCTCCTATGTGGGCAGTGTTGGCGCCTGCATGGTCCCCTAGTCCTATGATGACGCTGACTGAGTTGCCGTTGCTGTGATGCCGCCCCATCAGATCTGGATGTCCCACCAAAATAAACTTTCATATATTGTGTATACGCTGCTTGCCCAAACTCGGCATCTATTGCACGCCCAACCGTCCTGGTAGGGGGATCCCTCTCTGAGTAGCCCCTCCCAAGGTTTCTCCCAATTTTCCCAGTGAGGGTTTGTGGGAGTTTTTCCTTGTCCTCTCTGAGGGTCTAAGGCTGGGGGATGTCGTGTACTAACCATTTATTA
Organism: Hoplostethus atlanticus; assembly: GCA_034670405.1. Lineage (NCBI taxonomy): Eukaryota > Metazoa > Chordata > Actinopteri > Trachichthyiformes > Trachichthyidae > Hoplostethus > Hoplostethus atlanticus. The sequence goes on along the minus strand of JAXDDX010000081.1, from coordinate 944,931 downwards.
TTTTCACATGTTGGGCACTGTGAAGCCCTTAGAGACTGTAACGGTGATTAAGGGCTATACAAATAAATGTGATTTGATTTGATTTTGAGATTGCGGGTGATTTCATCAAATCCCTTTTCTTTCACTTTCAACCAATTTCTCAACGATTTGTAGTGATGTTCGCCCCTGTATACTGTGTATATAGGGTGACATAGGGTTGACATTCTTACTGGACCTGGGTGTATTTGTTGTATTTTTGAAAAGCAACAATGAGCAGTGTATGGAGGCTGTCAGTCCTTCCATCAACAAACTGCAGGATAGATATGTCGCAAATTGCATATTACAGTGGAAGGGAGGCTTCGGAGAGTTAAATGCAAATATGCCACAAGCAAATCAATGTGCCGTCTGCATGTCACTCACCGCTAATAAAAGGTGACGATTAGTTTACGAAGATCACTGAAACGGGCATATAAATGTGTTATGTTGTTAACATATTGCATTCAACATTAGGTGCAGATGCTGCCCTGTCGACGGAGGAACTTGCCCACAATCTGCCAATGCAGATTCAAATTCAGCACCCGATGACTCAACACAGGAAAAAAACAACAAAGTGTGAGCTCCAGCACAGATTAATGCATCTATAAACCAATGAAGACACTTTTAACATGCCATGTTTGTATTTGACATAAGACATGATGACTGAGGTCAGATGATGCCGGGTGGTCCTTAACCACTTGCTATGGTACGTGAGAAACATAGACCTTTTTTGTACTTCTGTACAGGATCCACTGTGACGTGCAAAGACAATATTGAAGTAACTTTTAATGGTTTGTGTGGTCTTCATCGTAGGCCTGAGGCACACACATGTGGAGCAGTTCTACACCGACAAATCATACCCAGAGAGTTTGACAGTTTCATCCCTGGTGATTGCTTTAAGATGGATATTATGTAGTTAAGATGGGATAAGATACAAAATACTATCTTCTTATAGTTACTCATATATATATTATATATGACACTTGTTATAATCAGGGAAATGTTTCTGCCTAAACTGCACATGGTGACAATTTCAACGGCTCAAGCAGATGAAGATGCTGTAGCTTTTGGTTGGCTGGTTCGGTTTGACTCTGTGGTGGGATTAAACAAGTCTCCGCTCTTGTTTCAGGCACATACGATTTTCTTTTTTTCTTTTTGTCATAATTATGTGTTAACAAGATGCCCAACTGTTGCAGGGGACCATTAACAACCACTCTCTCAGTCTATAATTACTCTAAGCAGTTATCATCATGTATCATTATGTAGCTTTGAGCAAAAGGGTCATAGATATAAAGATTGTTAACAAAGACTGTGGACACTTAAAACATCACCTCGTATTACAAATCCAGTTAACAGACATTGATGTTTCTTCACCACAATTTGATCAGAGACATTCTGTTACTGGTGATACTGTTATGCTGCTGCAACCCCAGAATTTCCTCCCGGGGATCAATAAAGTATCTATCTATCTATCTATCTATCTATCTATCTATAGAGTAAGAATGCTGTTGACACTCATACAAAGATGCTATTTCAGAGATTGATATTGATATTAGATATTCTTGGGGAACTGCAGCCTGTGTTCATTTTGTGAAGTAGGAAAAAAGAAAGTGGTAATTTCTAGTACACTTTCTTTAAAGCTGAAGTTATTCATCAGAGCTCAAGTAGTAATAGTAGTAGTAGTGGTACACATACTTTGCCATATCTGGAGACATCTTCAGACATTGTTTTTCAAGACGTCCATAAGACATGTCTCTAGACAGTCTTGAGATTTTCAAGCCGATTCAAGATGTCTTCACAGTAATGTCTTGAGATGCCTTCAGGGATGTCTCAGGACATGGTGACAGCTAGGTATGTTACGAAGGGAGTACCAACAAAATGATCTTGTGTCTCAGGTAGGTATCTCTGTCCTGTGTACATGCTAACACATTAGCACACCGTACATTAAGTCACTGTAGGCAACTAGCATTGTCTAACCTAAGAAGATAGACCTTTGAGTCATCCAGAGTTGGTGTTGCTTTTTTTTTCTGCCAGTCTTCTCATCACATCTAGGTTGACCAATGGGGGAATTTCATAAAAAAAATGTATTTGTATGGTTTTAGTTTGTACAAAATCCATGTTATCCATTTCAAATTGATCGGCAGCTCAAAGTGTGTGGCAGCTGAGAATGAGATTAAAATGGATTTTGAAACTGCGCTTAAAAATATCCATGAATGGGGCTTGCCATTCTTGTTGACAAGACAAATGTCATGTTTCATTTTGCAAACTTTCTTTGTAACTTCCCTCATATATTGGCATCTCTTGCTCTCTCTCTCTCTCACACACACACAGACACACACACACACAGAGCTAGTTAAAGCAGACATCATCAATCCATGACCAATTAGTCTGAAGTTCAGTGCTTCTCATCTAGCTATGCCTGTCTGCCTCACTCCTGCTAGCTGCCATTCACCTTTAAGGCCTGACACTTCCCTTTAAGAGGTGTTATTTCTGGCCTATACCATAAACCTGGCTTTAAAGAGGTTGTGTAGTCCTTTGAAAAAATGACATACGTAAAAAGATTAGTTTAAATGTCTATTAACACAGCTTTAATACCCGTTTTAGGTGTGATGCCTGCCTTTAAGAGTTGTCATTTCCAGCTCTTTTACCTTCATTGGCATCAATTCATTGTTCGCGAAGCAGCTCCAGACTCAGATTAGAGCCTTTGTCCTCTTGTTTCTAGATGTGGAAGGGAGTTGCTGTCCCCAATATTAATTTAACTGTCTAAGTTATAGGAATACTTTTGAGTTGTGATTTTTTTTTGAGTGTGGATTTTGCCTTTAAGACCTGACACATGCAGCGGCGGCCATTGTAGAAGTCCTCTTTCATGTATTTAAAGTGCCGACCCAGAAATAAAGAACACGCTTTGAACTGCCGAAGCGAGGAAGCTCCTTGAGTTCCTAAGTTATTAGCTGACGTCCGGTAGCTTTCAGGCTGTAGCCAAACAAATCCACGACAACAGAGCCTCTAACGCAAGGAAGGCCAATCAATTTAGGGGGTTTTAAAGGCAGAAACAAGGCATCAGTTGAAAGGGGTAAATATGTGTGGATAAAGTACGTGTGGAAGTGGAGAGACGCTTTCAAGATATTTCAATTCTAAAATTAAAAACTGCAGTAATTTGACAGCGCCTGGCCTGTCTAGTGCTACAGAAACCACACAGGAGAAAAGGTCCAGCAATAAACCAGCTAATCACCTTGCCATTCATTCTCCACACTGGAGCCAGCAAATGCCTGGGAGCAAGTCCAGGCAAGCACATATCATTAAACTTGCAATAAAGACCCGGGTCTCAAACAGCGAACGGATCCCTAAAAATAGCCAGGAAGTGTTGTGTGTATGTGTAACAGCAAATGCGGGATGGTAAATGTGTACATTTCCCAGGTTAATGTGAGTGGAAGACGCTAGTCACAGCAGCGCGAGGCTCTCTCAGTCCTGTCACTACGTTTTCGTTGTGGGTACTTTTGGTAGGCAGATAAGATGTTGCTGTGTTGACAACCTGTGTATTCAAGGTAGATGTAGTTTGGCCAATATATAGATGTCTGATTGATTTCATATCTTAGTCCAATAGTGGATGCAGTAGCCTACACAACCATCCATGTGTAAAAAGATGTGGATGCCAAAACATGCTCTCCTCTCAATTCCATTAGTTAAATGTGATTTTAAAGAATCATAACTCCATAACATGAGGTCAATAATCTGTCAATAAGGCTCTACTACGACAAATGCCAGCCAGTTAGCTTAACCGGGAAATGTACACATGGACCAGATTCACCTTGAAGTGTACACATTTACCAACTCTGTGGGAAATGTGCACATTTACCAGTAAATGCAACCATTTACCATAAAGTAAATGTAAAATATATAAAATATATATAAAAATACATTTAAAAAATCACAAAATTGATTATATTCTAAATATATACAATTCATGCAGAATATCAGTAACTGTGATCACTTTTAGGCATGCTGGGTACTGTGGACCTGCCAAAAGAAATAATGAAGCCTGTCTCAAATAATAGCCTGACTCCAATGAAGGCCTCTTACCTCTTCTTACCTTTTTTGTGGAGGTAAATGAGCGCCTGGCTCCCTTTATCCAGCTGAAATGACAACCTTCACTCTGGGAAGCTCGAGTTCGTAACACTTAAAGTGGTTGGAGAAAAAAAAGGTTTTTGGGGGATTTTGTGCTCAGAGGAAGGTTAGTGACGATCAGCCATGGGGCTCAGTCACAATGAGCTTGTCAGAGAATAAAGAGAGGACCGAGCCTTTGGAGAGGTCATCGAGCTCAAGGAGACCATCAAGGTACTTCGAGCAGAGTAAGGACAAGAGTGAACGCAGCTGCAGGTCTGGCCAAGATGACTGCCACGCTTGCATGCAGATAACGAACATATCTTCTGAAACATTTGGAAATTGAACACGTTGATCTGTTTTATTTAAAGGCACATGATCAATCAAATATTTACTTTTACAGCTTCAAAATTGAAAAGATTGTTGTTGCACCCTTTTCTAATACTTAGCTGCACTGCCTTTGACAATGACAACAGCTTCCTAAACGCTTCTTGTAACCGCCAATAAGCTTCCTTTCTGTTTCACCAACGTTCGATATTTAGCGTCTCTCGTCCCCTTTGGTATCTTCTATAAATAAACCCGACCTGGCCAGGGTGGTAGACATGAGCGCTGTGTGTGCAGTTCACTATAGCAGTGTGTGATAAAGGGCTATATAAACAAACTTGACGTGACACATTGCATTGCTGGATGGATACATGGATGAAGTGCTCCTCAAGAACGATGTGGAGTAGGACCAGTATTTAGCCCTGGGTTGAGTCTAGATTCGTTCCGAGCCAAGTCATTCGGCTTCGCTGCCTTCTCTCTCTCTACCTTCCCTCTCACATCATCGCAGTCACTCAGTCTAACCTAAATCTGTCTTACCATTACACACAGATATTGTACATACACACTTTTCCCAGGTGACGTTTGACGTTGATTATTTTGTACCTCTGTTTTATCCTCTACACACTCCTGTTATGTATTCTGACATTAACAGACTGTCTGTGTTTCTGGTTTTTTTTTTTTTTTCCCCGAGCCGTCACAGCTGAACATCTCACCAGTTCTCTGGTGGTACACAACATATTCCAGCCAATTAGCAACAACACATCTTCCTGGAGCTTTATTCTATGGGAAAAGGAAAGCTGTGTTCAAATCTCTCTGGCTTTGCATCTCACTGTTTCTCTCCCTTTGTGTTTTTTTCTCTCTCCTTAAGAAAACATGTTATTGTAAACTGATAATTTCTTTAGAAGGATACTATACTGTTCTATAGGTCCCTATAGTAATATTATAACCACATCACATAAAATTGCTATAAAGGCTGAGTACCAGAAAGACACTAAGTCCCTATAGTAATATATTCTCTTTGGGATTTTCTCTTAGCTGGCTGCTAACTGGTATAACTGCTAACTGATAAACGTTCCTGTAGTCTGCTCCTTCCTCCTTTGGAATTTATCATCGGTCCAGTTTGGTCTTGAATGCTGTCTGACCAAAGGACTTTAAACTCATGTCAAGCATCAAGCTACGGGCAGGACTAACTGTTAATATGTAATGAAAGAGGACAGACTGAAAACCTGAGATGGGCTTTTCTCAATTTCTCTGTTAAACTTTCACAATTTTCTACTGATTCCTTAAAGGTAACAAGACAATTCTAGTGAAGTGATGGATTTCATTTTTGGCTTCATAATTTCTGTCAAGAAGGTCTCCCTGCATGCAAAAATAGTGCTATCTTTCATCTGGAAGCTGTAGGCAGCAGTTTAGCATTTTAAAATGACATATGCTATTTTATTAATATTACTTTCATTTCACTTTGATAAGTATTTTTTTTCAAGAGACCCCATGTTAATATAATGAGAGCCCAAATGGGGTCCGGACACCTTTTGTTTAGGCTACTTTAATTGGATAGCAGCACTAATCATTCCTACGAACTTTTCACAGTAAAGGTCCCTACACCTGCTGATACAGAGAGAGACACACAGGGCTGGAGGAGAGACAGTGTGCTTTATTTGTATGTAATTTTAGAAATGACTTCAAAATACACCTAAGTAGTGTGATCACACACACACACACACACACACACACACACACACACACACACACACACACACACACGCTCTTCACTGTAGTGGGTTGTGTAAGAAGATAATGGCTGGGCCAAAATCAGCCCACTTCACTCCATAATGACTGTGTGTGTGTGTGTGTGTGTGTGTGTGCGCACCTGCACCAGAGGTGAGGTAGGCATTCTTATGTAAGCATGTCAGCTCTCACACACACACCCTCTCTCTCTCACACACACACACACACACACACACACACAATTACCCCTCCTACTCACAACATAGGTCAATGCTCCAGCAGAGGGAGAAAGAAAGCGAGTCAGAGATGTTTCTAGACCTCCACTCCATCCTCTCTCTGGATGGACAAGTGTCTAACTGAATTACCTCTCTCTCTCTCACTCTTTTCCCTCTCCGTCGCTTCTTAATTCTCTTTCAGGGTTTGACAATGTAACACATTACAGATTACCTTGCTTAAAACTGGAATGTGTAGCATAATCCACTGGACTAATCCAAGGATTGAAACCTGATTGTACTTAAATTCAACAAATGACTAGTTCTGATTTGGTCTGAACAGCGTTTAATAATCACCTATTAATAAATAATCACTTATTATCTGAGGACAAATCTGTAGTCTGATCTCTGTAAATGTAATCAGATTACTGCAATCCTTATTTGGCTTTTTCCTCTCTCTCATTACTGCTTTCTTCCTCATTTGCCCTCTCTCTCTCTCCGCTGCACTGTAATATCTCTGTTCACACACACACACACACACACACACACACACACCGGTCCCTTGTGTACCATTACTGTTACTTCAAAGCTAACCTGTTAATTAAACCATTTAGGAGGGGAGGGGGGAGGAGGGGAAGGAATGAAAGCGAGAGGATGAGTGGAAAGGGAGGAGGTGAGAGGAGAGCCTTTCACATCAACACCACGTGAACATGTAAAGACTCCAATCATGAGACAGCCAGACCTCAGACATACCCTGCTCCCGTTAGCCTATTAATGTGCTCGCTTTTATTTTGGTGCTCTTCCACTTTTGCTTCTTCTTCTTCTTATTGTTCTTCTTCTTCTTCAAATTGTGTCCTCTAACTACTTCTGCATGCTTTAAGATAGAAACTCCATTCAGACTTTAAACTGAGCAGAATCTCCGGCGACCACTTTTCCGAGCAATACGGACTCGAGATATTCAACTTTAATTGTGAATTATTTTGCAATACACACTGATGGCAGACTGTTCAGAGCAGAGCAGATGGTGCCATTTCTCACAGCCAGACACACAGATACACTAGACACTAGTCACTGTTGCAGTTTTACTTGTTGCTTGTAATAGATACTAGTTTTAATAGGTACAATTGGACTAGTGCTAATTAAGAGTTACTAGTATGTAATGAAAACAATTGTAAAAAAGATATATCTTAAAAACATGTTCATATCTAAAAGAGAATAGTGAATTTAGTGCTAGTAGCAGTAATACTACTACTACAACTACTTCTATCAGCAGTACTACCACTACTACTTCTACTAGTACTACTACTAATATAGAACTATTACTACTACTACTAGTCCTATGACAACTAGGACTACTACTACTACAACTACAACTGATACTACTACTAATATAAAACTATTACTACTACTGTTACTACTAGTCCTATGACAACTAGGACTACTACTACTACAACTACAACTGATACTACTACTAATATAAAACTACTACTACTACTGTTACTACTAGTCCTATGACAACTAGGACTACTACCACTACAACTACAACTGATACTACAACTACTATTATAACAACTAATACTACTGCTACTTTTACTATTACTACAACAACTACTACTTCTGCTACCAGTAGTACTACAACTACTATTTGTACTAGTACTACTACTACTGCTACTACTACAACTACTACTACTTTAGAACTAATTCTACTACTGCTTCTATTCTACAGCTACTAGTACTACTAGTAACAACCTAGCAATCACTAGGAATCATCTAACAACCACCTAGTAACCGCCTAGCAACTACCTAGTAACACCCCAGCAACCACTAACAACCACATAGCAATACCCTAGCAACCACTAGTAATCACCTAGCAACCACCTCAGTTCTTCTTTCTTTTTCAGTCCAGGTTGTGCAAAATAAATATCTAAACTTTAAATGTTATATATGATATACAATATGTGCTCATTTGTCTCACACCTTATCTCCTGCTGTGGCTTGTCCTCCCCTTTTGCTGTCTCTCTTCTCCTGTCCTTATTGCTCTTTCCTCTCATCTCCTCGTGTCTCTCATTGCTCTCATTCCTGGTGCTACAAAAGGTTAATATATGTCAACAAACACAGAAACATGTCCAGAGAGGCAGCGCTTAAGGCCGTCATCACCCTTCCTGGCCTAGGATCAGTTCCACCAGAGCTTCCCCTATGCATTATTGTTTTCAACTTTCCAGCTATATCAATGAAAAGAAGAAATTAGTCAAATATATAAAAGGTGCAAGACGGAAGGTGCGCCGGCCGTGAGAGATGAGCTGGAAAGCGGCAGTCAAGATCAGGATGTCTAATGTTGTGATAGAAATTAAGTGAACTCTCCTCATCCTGTGTCTCGGGGGCAGCGACTGTAACAGGGGTAGCGACTGTAGCGAACAGAATGCCAGTGTAGGAATTTGATTCTAGGACGGCATAAAAACGATGCATCAACAATTTTTTTAACATTTATTTTTAGAAAAAGCGACGCGGGGCATCCGTTGAATAGTTAATTAAATTTGCATGACCTTATTTTGAAATACATAGCTCAAAAATAGCTCCTTTTCATTTTTGCAGCAGGTCCAGTGAAAATGTTGCTGAGGCAAGTGAAAATCTGAACCAAAAATCCTTATTGTTGAGCCCTGTAGTGGAAGCGAATGGGTTCATCTCGCCAGTATTTACCAAACCAGATACTGGCTAGCTGACCCCTTTCGGATCTTTACTGACACACCCCCTACTGTGCCCCTCCTCCCACTTCGGTGCAGTTAAGATCACAGCAAGTCACAATAATACCAAATGGCCGCAAGCAAGAAAAAAACCTGTGTGCCTGATGAAAATGCCTCGTCGCCATAGCAAAGCTCCACCATCTGCATCACAAAAATAGAGCCCTAGTTGTGTTATTAGCCACATTACTGATAACTATTTATTTGCCATGCACCATCTGGGTAATTCCATATATCTGCTGTTTAATTCCCGGTATATGTCGCAAAGCTTGCAAAGCTAGTTCAGGCAGACAACTCAAGTGGCGCCACAGCTCAATCAGCTGATGTGTCAGCTGATCTCATGCATTGTCAATGCAAATTGGGCGGTCTATTTAAGCTCTCAAACTCATTCTCTGCTGCTGCTTACCCTGCTGCACTGTGCTCTGTTGCTGCTACTACTGTTGCACATGAATCTCACATCCCACCAGCATCCCAGCATTCACCTGTGGGCTGTGTTTCATCGTCCCCCTAAAGGGGGGGGGGTGCCATTGATCGCTCCCTGCCTCACTTGGCTGGCTTAATGACGAGTGCGATGCAACAGAGCCTTGACGCCAAAATAAAATATGTATTTACATTAATCTCAATAAAAAATGACAATCAATATGTGAATTGTTTGACTGAACTACTGTTAATTCCAGCCATGACATGGTGCTCAGCTCACATGCAGCATGCAATTACTTTGCAATAGAAACAGGGCACAATTTACAGTAGTTAATACAGTAGTAAATTACAGTAGTGTTATGTCACCACTATGAGTCCATCATAGTGGTGACATAACATAGCAATGACCATGAATCATTTCCATGATTAGAATTTTAGATGGCAAAATCTTGAGAAAATGTGGATGAGGATGAGGATGGTATTTGTTAAGGGATGATGAAGCCCAACTGTCCCAATGGAATTCATTAATAGTGTACGCCTACGATTAGTGACTTCAGCAGCAAGGCATGTGATCATAACGTGCACAGTGTGACTGAGACAGACAGACAAGTGCTTTTTTATCCACTAAGAAAATTCAGTTGGCACAGCAGCAGCAAACTTGTGACACACTGAACAACAACAAAAGTAACAATCACCTGACCTACTGACATAAACATTACTGTTACATGACTGTTACATCCTATCCCATATTATGTTATGGTGGCAGCTCTCAACATCTTTTAAGCCATAACTGAAATAAAGCAATAAGCCAGGGACACGTCATACATCACCCACAGTACAGCAAAACAGTGAGTGGCTCCACGTCATTGTAAAGCACCACTGGTTATAGGGCCCTTGTGAGCCAGATGCCAGGTGAGCCATCTGGACGGGAGTAAAATTAGGTCACTCAAAATACTGCTGGTAATTTTAGCTCCGATTTTTAAGGGTAGCCAGAGAAAATCGCTGATTGTTCCAGATAGGATAAAATTCTTGGGGTCTTGAGGTAATAAGTACCAATCACCAGACGTCACTTGGTAATACTAATTACCAAGGGACAAGACAATTTTCCCCCAATTATGAGAATGAGTCGAACCAATGGTACGCCATGACCAATTAAGGGCGTATTCACACTACACACTACTATTTTTTTCTCTGCCTCAACCAGACTTGATGCTAATATTACCACAAAATTGAAAATTGGGTCGCGCGTCAAACGTTTCCATGACAACGTCAGATGCTGTATTCAGCTGGTGATGACAGGGAGCAATTTATTTCCATGGTAACACAGAAGTTAGTTTCATAAACAGTAGATACATGTATGTAGCATGTACCGACTGACTTGTGTTTCTGTTTCCATGGTAACACATAGCCATCCACTTAATTGGGTACACTTGCCCGTTTAGGTAGCTGCTCCTCCAGACAGTGACTCAGGGACAAATTAAGCACAAGTAGGCCTATAAAGCATGTGGACATGGTGGGGAGGTTCAATTACTGTCCCACTAAGCTACTTTAAAGGAGTGGATGGAGGAGAGTAGCAAGACTGGTTCAAGCTAACAGCAAATAGCAACTCAATAGTGGTGTGAGGAAGGCTATCTCTGACCTACAACTGGTCCAACCTTGGAAGTGGATGGAGCTACAGCAGCAAAAGAGCATGCCGGCTTCCACTGCAGTCAGCTAACAAGAAGATGGAGCCACAGTGGACACATGATCACCAACACTGGATGGCTGAGTGGGAAAACATGTCACTTGAGCCAATGAAGCCCAGTTTCTGCTGTGACATGCTGATGGCAAGTTAACAACATGAATCCATTGATCTGTCCTGCCTAGATAACAGTAACATGCTGCTGCTGGTGTAATGGTGTGGGGGATGCTGCAAATTGTTTTACAGCTGTGGTCAGCAAATCCAATTTTTAAAGGGCTTGTTCAGTTTTTTTTTGTCTTATCTTTACTATGGCAGCTTGTTCACTTGTCTCTGACGAAATGCTGAATCACATCAGTTGCTTTCATGCTGTTTTAGCTTATTACTTGCAGTGGATTCACTGGTGCTGAAAAATTAGCACTTAATCCATAAACTGATTTAGCAGAGAGAGGCTAACTTCTCTGTGTGTGTGTGTGAGTGTGTGTGTGTGTGTGTGTGTGTGTGTGTGTGTGTGTGTGTGTGTGTGTGTGAGAACGCAAGTGAGAGTTTGTATATCTTTGTGTTTCAGTGCGCATGCTTCCTCTAATGTGTGTAGTTGTTTGTGTGTGTTTGTGTGTATATGTGTGAGAGAGTGTGTGTGTGAGAGGATTAGCAGGCCTCGGCCTTCTGAGCGCCTTCCCAATCTTGTTAAACCAGGATGCTGCTACAGAAATCACACACACACACACACACACACACACACACAGGCAGAAAACACCAGTCACACACTGAATCTCCTACCAGTGTATGTCTGGGTGTGTGTATGTGTTGTACCTGTGTGTGTGTGTGTGTGCGTCGGTGCAGTGTCACCTAATCCCTGCTGCAACAACTTTCTCCTGAGTAGAGAAAAAATGACGCCACAATTTTCAGCAATTATAAAACACACACACACATAAACTACCTGCAATGTTTTTCTGCTTTTTTTAAATTGTCTTCCAGCATATTAAAATGAATTATGCTCTTGGAACTTGCGTAGTGAAGAATGGTGTGTGTTTGTGTGTGTGTGTGTGTGTGTGTGTGACGGAGACTCAGCGGGGAAATCAACATAAATCCATTACACATTACATTAATTTTAAATTACTTTTCCCAGTAATGAGTAGCGTTGCAAATTAAAATTTAGTGTGTTTGACCGAAAACAAATATACTTTCCATTATTGTCATTATTGTCAAAATTTGTATTTCTGAGTGCAGAATATGGAATTTTTGTGGCACTGACCATTTAGCTGAGAGTCATAAAAAATAGAGGTGCAACACATAATGTATCTATAATAAAAAATGGCTTCACTTTCTTTTCCTCCTGGACGTGTGAGTAATACCATTCCCTTCTATAGTGTATATGTCTTTGCTTCAGAAGGCAGCCAGCCAACGTTAGGTTTGGTGTTTCACGTTCATTTGGATGTTGTGCAAACTTAGCTAGCATGCAAGATTTTCGTTTTGTCCTTATGTGGTATTATGTGTAGATTGTTAAAAAAAAAATGTATTTAAGAAATTTTAAATTAAGTCTGTAACACAAAGTGGAAAAAGTGAAGGGGCCTGAATACTTTCTGAAGCCACTGGATGTAATAGTATTCAGTAGGCTGAATATACAGTATATGTGTGTGTATATATATATACACAGTATGAAAACAACTATTGCATGTTAATGTGGCTTCATTTTCTAGCTTTCACATCCTCAGAGCTCATTGGAAGAGAACAATAACAACTCTTTCTTCCCTCTCCTTCTTCCCTCTTTTTCTTCCCTCTCTTTCTTCCCTCTCCTCCCATGTGTGCTTATCAGTGTTGCCCATCAAACCAAGCTGTGAATAAATTAGAAACTAAATTGGGCAGGAAAGTTTGTATTCTGACAAAGTTGAAGTAGATTGTGGTGACTCAACAAAGTCAAGTGTGCATGTGTTTTCACAAAACAATACAAAACATCATGACTTCAATGACAATCAAGGGCAAACACGTTTTTTTTTTCCTGTATTTGCTTCCTAAAAACATTGTACACTGATAACAAGGACAAGCCCATTTTTTTCTTCTACTGTTATTGAGCTGAATAGACAGCATGATTGTTTTGGGGGAAAGAGTAACTACTGAATTTTTCTTCAATATAAAGGACAAACGTGTAGTAATACCTTGACATATTGAATTTTTGTTTTCCTTAATCACTCTGATGTCTTGTCACAAAAGCGATAATGTCTATGAATCAACTTCAGAATGTCAAGTTGTCTAAATTGTTTCTTCCCATATTTGCTCTTTTGGAAAAATAATACATTTCATCAGAGAGGTCAAAATACTGAACCAGAATAGCTGGAGAATTCATGATCATCTCTTTCAGTACACAAAAAGATGAAGCTGTTGCCATGGAAATGATCCTGATGGCCAGACTGCTGGATTTCACTCCAGTCAAGATGAATATATTCTATTTCAGTCAAGTGCCATGAATATATTAGATATATATATATATATAGTTCTGTTTACAAGGTCAAGATTAGTCAACTTGACACGATGCAACTAAAACACTGGAAGCTTCACCTCTGTGTCCTGTATTTCATGAGATGCATATCAACTGATTTTGATCAAATGAACACCCACTACCGTGTTGGAAAGAGTAAGTACACTGTCATGATTGAAAGTTTGTGAACCACTTAGGTTTTTACCATGCAATCCTTATTTAATCATCATCAAATGAGAAAATCTCATAACTAAAATAAAGGATAAAAACATCTTATAGAATAAAACATCTGGTTTCCATCAGCAACACAGCACTGACACTGACTTCAAGGATGTAAATTATATCCTGATGAATGCTGATGCAGGCAAGTTCTGACTGTTGGTGCTGCTAGACCGAAGTGCTGCATCCTTATAAATAGATTTAGTCAGTATTTCAGTGTATTTCAGACTAATAGGGAATTCCTTGTATCCATTGATGGCCATTTCTCCTCCTCATTTCTCAGTCCTTGCTCAAAGTGTGGCGTGCCACACGGCTCAATTCTTGGACCAGTTTTATTCTCCCTATATATCCTTTCCCTATATGTCACTTAATTAGACGGCATAGTTTCTCTTTTCATTGTTATGCCGATGATACACAATTCTACTTCTCAGGCAATCCAGGTAAATTAAATAGTGAATTAAAGATGGCCTCTCTGCATAACTGTTTAGCAGATGTCAAAGATTGGATGGCAGATTTTTTTACAATTAAAGTTGGACAAAATTGAAGTCCTTGTCATAGGTCCTGGGTGCACATCCAGCCAAATTCGACTTGCCTTGCTAAATCATCACATTAAACCTGCCTCTAAGAACGTAGGAGTCCTACTTGACCCAGGCCTTAATTCTGAGCATACTAAAGGGCTTGTTTCAGTCAGGTTCAGTCATAAGCTCAGATTTGTCTTGAATTACTTGAAATACAGAGATGATTATACTTGCCTTTATTTCATGTCGCCCTGACTATTGCATTGCCTTGTTTACCTGCCTTAACCAAAAAGGAGATAGAATGGCTCCAATGTGTTCTGGGTGTAATCTGGGTTCATCGGGAGTTGAAGTGTACCTGCCCATCTACCCCCCAGATGCTTAGTAAATATGGCCCTGTATTTGATCCCAGTGGGAACCGGCCAAACGCTGTAGATCTGAGGCTCTTGACAGTTGAAATAGTTGTGTTGTCTTGCTGAGAAATAACAAATACATCAATCTACATTCAATCTACAATCTACATTCATATTTAATATTTTGCTTTCACTATCTAGGTGAAATTTGGTACCGGAGACATGATATATTGAATATGAAAGTGCACATTGTCCAGTCACTTTGGTGCAGTCTTGTCTAGGGTGGAAGGAAACATCTTAAAGAGTAAGTTAGGGTTTTAGCTGAATATTAGAAATATGAAATACTGTACGGAGAAGGGTTAGCAAATCCACAGAAAAGTAGAATCACACACACACACACACACTTACATTATAAGTACAATGACAGTATCAGATGCTTATTATGACTAGCTCTGGCAACTGATACATGCACCCTAAATCCACACACACATACAAATAGACACACACATTCAGAATACACACATTGCCACATACACATACACACACACACACACACACACACACACACATACACACAGAAACAAATACATCTCAGCTTGAATAAAGTCTGGCTGTCTACTACAGATATGAGTTTAGCTCTTGGAGATTTTTTAGAAAAGCAAACATTCCACTAAGTCATTTTATGACTATCTGCACCATATGAGTAAGGACTATTGCTATCTGCGCGAGTTAGAATATGAGTTCTAAAGGCAAGAAATATAACTTATAAGTTCAGATATAAGTTCCAGTACTGGTATGAGCATCTTAAGAAACAGAGAAATAAGGGACAGGACAAAGGGAGAAAGAAAAGGAGGAATGATAAACTGCAGGGGCAGAGAAAGAAATCATGAAAAACATGAAAAAGATAAAGATAAAACAAGAAACAAAGAGAGAGACCCAGAAAGACAAATTGATCAAGCTTGAGAAAAAAATATTATGATTACCATTATTATTATTATTAGTGGTGGTAGTAGTACATAAACACACAGATAGTGTCACACGTGAACATACACTGATGAAGACATGATTTAAAGTAGAACCTCAAATGCAAGCATGTATGGACACTATGGCACAAACACTGCTAGGGTTTATGGTTCAAAGATTCAAAGGTTTATTTGTCGTTATAAGTTGCATGGTGGCATGCTCTGAACACTATAAGATGGAAAAGGAAAAGGGGACTAAACTAGGAAATATTACTATATATTATAATGTAAGAAAAAATTAAATACACAGTATAATCAATATAAAAAATAAACAATTTGAAAGTCAGTATGTACATGTGCAATATGAATGTGCAATGTGCAACGTGCAAAGAGCAATGGCAGCAGTCATCTGATATCTGGGTTTAATGGGTATGGGTTTAATTCCTCAAAATGCTTGCACTCATGCTACTGGGGTGAAATTCTTCAAGAATGTCAACATGTTGAAGAGTTGAAGAGAACTAAGATAAGCTGTGTCGTCCCAAACTGCCCTGTTGAAAATGGTCATTTTTTCAAGAGTAAACAACCACATTCTTCACACACTCTAATATCTAGCTCTGACCTAACAGACCAAAACTACTTTCAAAGTCAGATTGAATCAAGTCAGAGCCAGACATTTGCAAAAAGATCAAAACTAATTTGGCTGATTCTAATCTCATATTAGCTGCTAAATGAATTTGACTTGCCAATTTGGAAATTAAATCTCATCATGGCCCATCAATCTAATTCAGTAAGGTTCATTTCAACACAGAATTGTGGCTCGGTGGTTAGCAGGTAAATCGAAGACTGTAAATTCGGTGATTGTTTGTCCACCCCGAAGCTTTTTCACTCCTCCTCCTTTCCTCCCCTCTCTCACTACCACTCCTCTCACCAGCAAGTAATTGGAGGAGATGGGATCAGGAAGCGAGGGAAAGTGGAGGCCATTTGGGGCAGTTTATTTGCTACTCCATCATCAAGAAAGGGACGTCTGCTATTGATGAAGTGGCCCTATCACAACTGGCGTAGCCCAAACCCACAATGCGCCTCATAGCCTCATCGTTTTTATGCACACGCAGTGCAGAATATGAATGTCAATGTCATGAATTTTGCCTGCGCTGCCATTCTGTTCATTTGATAATTAAAGAGAGGTCTGAGAGAGGCTGGCATGTCATGGCCACAAGACTGTTACTGTGAAGGTCTGGCAGTAATCAGATGTGTGAAAATAGCTTGGATGGACTTTGACACCCTTATTAATCAATGAAAAGAAATTTCCTGTGGTAGAGACCCCCCATTCGGATTGAAGTACATATGACCAGACCACGCTATGAAACAACAGATGAAAATCAAAATTAGTCCACTGCTGACCAGTAATAGAATATTATAAATGATGTATAATTCTCTAAGCCTTAGCTGTGTTGGTTACATCTAACAGCCTCCATCATGTCATAATTTAATTAACATGGTGATAATTTACTCTCAGTCACTTACAGTGTCTTTAAGATAACATACAGCACTGTGCAGAAGTCTTAGGCACATGTAAAAACTTCCCATAAAGATGCTTTAATAAAATAATGACATGAAAAGTTTCTAAATATCAAAATATTTACTATAAAGATCAGTAATGTAAAATACTAATGCAGTAAACAAAAAAATAAACAGCTAAGACCAAATTTATATTAAAAATAATCTAGGGTGCCTAAGAATTTTCCACAGTACTGTATAAAGAATATACAAAAATATATTATTATATTGGGTTAACCAATAAGTAACACCTAATTTAGCTACCTCTTGGAATAATATCTTTGTTTGCTATATTTTCCACAGCATAGTATATATTATATATATATATATATATATATATAATATATATTATATTAACTTAACAACATTCTTCCCGACACAGCTGATGCAAAAGCTCTTAATTTTAATATATTATATGGAAAAGTAGTGCCTCCCTCTTTATTCCACTCTCTGCCTAGAGTTTCTTTTCAATGCTGCCATATCATTTGTCTCTGTCAAATAGCAAACTACCACCTTTTCTCTTGTGGAGTTGGCAGCTTTATCCACTCTATCCACCAATATGACCCATAGTAATCCCACTCTACAGCCCAGCTTCTCAATTCTATATTAGCGCGGATAGATCTGTTTAATTAAATCTGGATGAGATTTTGATTTTCAACCCTTTAAAGCCAGCAAGGCTTCCTTTTTACTCTGGCCCTTATTGTGAAATAACAATATACAGAGCATTAGCATTAGCTTCTGTTTTACTCTGGCCCTTATTGTGAAATAACAACATCCAGCGCATTAGCATTAGCTTCTGTTTTACTCTGGCCCTTATTGTGAAATAACAACATCCAAAGCATTAGCATTATCTTCTGTTTTACTCTGGCCCTTATTGTGAATAAATAAATAATGCTCTCTCTCTCTCTCTCTCTCTCTCTCTCTCTCTCTCTACAATAAATAATGCTCTCTCTCTCTCTCTCTCTCTCTCTCTCTCTCTACAATAAATAATGCTCTCTCTCTCTCTCTCTCTCTACACCAAATACGAGCCTATGTTGGAACCTACATTAATATAGTCCTCATTCAATAATTTGGCACATATCCCAGGCAAAAAGTGTTGATTACAGCATGACAACGTGATTAAATTAAGATTACATTTGCTGACAATGAATTAAGTGATGATCATCAATTTTATTTCCATGTTTTAAATCAAAGCAGTCCATTGAATAATCATTTGTCTCATGCTGCACCACACAGCAGTAGCCTATAATGTCGTTAGGAGCGGGCCAGGGGCATCCAATCATGTGCCATTGAGGGCCGAGTGTAGGTCGGCCCTCTATGGTGCATGATTGGACACCCCAGGAGTTGGATAAAGCTGTGAGTATTTTCTGCCCTAGAGGTTAAAAATGATCAGTGGAATAAAATTGCAATATTTTTTATGTGTAGCCTAGCCTACATGCGACAAGATGAAGTTCATAGTTGTTATAACCTGTCTAATTCAAATGTGGCTTGCAAATTGATGAGTTTTCAATGTGCTTGTCATGCATCAGTGATTCCTTTCATCGGCCTGTGATGCCTTATAGTTTTCCGTCACGACATCCACCCCTGATCAATAGAAACAGCACGGTTGCAGAATTGGTTGGTCAGTTTTTTTTATGTTATGTATGTCACAAATCAGCATGTTAGTGGACTTGTTAAATGAAGGTTGACTCATATTCCAGAGAAATGCCAAACTGGGCGGTTTTTCAAAGGCCAGGTTGAGACTCAAAAGTGGGTCACATGGAGATTAAATTGATGCCCAAAGAAATTTGCAGCAAAAGGTATTGTTGTTCCAAAGTCCCTGCAATATGAGGTTGTCTATACTTTAATTTCAGTTTAATACGCTTCAAATTTAGTTTTAATAGCTTCCAAAATCAGTTTTGGGTTGTGTGGGTTATTTTGGAAATGTGGGTCATTGTGATAAAGGGTTTTAAAAAGCCAATTTAGATGAAGTCCAGTAGTTTGCGGTCATCAAACAGCTGGGCTCTGTCCCAGTCCTGTCATAGTGTTTTATCTAGCTTGACTGAGTCTGGCCACAGCTGGACAACATGATATAACCGACTCTCTCACTGAATATCTGACTGACTGGTTTACTGACCGGCTGGGTTTTGTCCCATCTGGAACAAAAGATGACCGCTGACCACTCTCGACCCCCAGCAGCCTCATTTGTGGCTGACTGACCGGACTGTAGCGTTCACAGGGTCAAACAGAAGCTGGACTACAAGTGACCGTTAGCTCAAGAGACTGCAACCAAAGTGACTGGCCTTTCCCAGTTTGACCACATATGCAGTTGCTTTATAGAGATGAGCAACACTGAAGAAACCATAAATATCGTCATCCACTGAATAACAGGCTAACTGATTGATTTTCAGTGTAGGGCTGGAAAAGAGGGGAAAAGGGTTCCCAGGGTCCCATGTTCCCAGGGTCCCATGTTCCCAGGGTCCTATGTTCCCAGGGTCCTATCTTCCCAGGGTCCTATCTTCTCAGGGTCCTATGTTCTCAGGGGGGTCCTATGTTCTCAGGGTCCTATGTTCTGCAGGGGGGGTCCTATGTTCTCAGGGTCCTATGTTCCCAGGGTCCTATGTTCCCAGGGTCCTATGTTCTCAGGGTCCTATGTTCTCAGGGTCCTATGTTCTCAGGGTCCTATATTCTCAGGGTCCTATGTTCCCAGGGTCCTATGTTCCCAGGGTCCTATGTTCTCAGGGTCCTATGTTCTCAGGGTCCTATGTTCCCTAGGGTCCTATGTTCCCAGGGTCCTAAGTTCCCAGGGTCCTATGTTCTCAGGGTCCTATGTTTCCCAGGGTCCTATGTTCCCAGGGTCCTAAGTTCCCAGGGTCCTATGTTTCCAGGGTCCTATGTTCTCAGGGTCCTATGTTCTCAGGGTCCTATGTTCTCAGGGTCCTATGTTTCCAGGGTCCTATGTTCTCAGGGTCCTATGTTCTCACGGGTCCTATGTTTCCCAGGGTCCTATGTTCTCAGGGTCCTATGTTCCAGGGTCCTATGTTCTCAGGGTCCTATGTTCTCAGGGTCCTATGTTCTCAGGGTCCTATGTTCCCTAGGGTCCTATGTTTCCAGGGTCCTAAGTTCTCAGGGTCCTATGTTCTCCAGGGTCCTATGTTTCCAGGGTCCTATGTTCCCAGGGTCCTATGTTCCCAGGGTCCTATGTTTCCAGGGTCCTATGTTCCCAGGGTCCTATGTTCTCAGGGTCCTATGTTCTCAGGGTCCTATGTTTCCCAGGGTCCTATGTTCTCAGGGTCCTATGTTTCCAGGGTCCAATGTTCCCAGGGTCCTATGTTCTCAGGGTCCTATGTTCCCAGGGTCCTATGTTCCCAGGGTCCTATGTTTCCAGGGTCCTATGTTCCCAGGGTCCTATGTTCTCAGGGTCCTATGTTCTCAGGGTCCTATGTTCCCAGGGTCCTATGTTCTCAGGGTCCTATGTTCTCAGGGTCCTATGTTCCCAGGGTCCTATGTTCTCAGGGTCCTATGTTCCCAGGGTCCTATGTTCCCTCAATGTAATTGTATGTACCCAAGGCCCTTCTATGTTCAGTGGTCAAAGGCACATACCACATGACAGCAACGTCCTGGGTTTGAATCCAACCCATGTCATCCCTCCTCTCTCACCGGGTGTTTCCTGTCTCTCTCTACTGCTAACTATCAAATAAAGGCCAAAAATAAATCCTGAGAAATACTCCTAAGGGGGTTTTAGGAGAAACATTTCAGATGAAGGTGATCACAGAATGAGACAAAATTGAGATCTCGCCCATTTCTCAGGAGATAAAGAAAAGACGACTGAGCAAAAGATTTTTCCTTTGGGGCAGCCCACACATTTTCTCCAGGAAATGTGGCTTTCTGGCGTTTACTCTGCTGTCATACAGTACGTCTTGTCTTGTAGTGTATTAAAGGGAAAGTAAGTAATTGTTACTGCAGTGAGATTTCTGGATTTCAAAACTCACTTTCCGGCCCGAACTCTGTTTTGCAACAAAAACTCCCTCCTTATCTCCCCCCACCCCCCTTTGTGTTCAGTGTGTCAAGTAAAAGATATTAAAGTTAGAATTATACAGTTTTACACTTAAAGTTATCTTTTTTTTAATGAATAACTCCTTTTTTTGTATTGGCGAGAAGTTGCCTTAGTGTGTATTAGAGAACTTTCACCACATATCGCTCCAATGGGAATGAACTGGAAGAGAGTGAAATGGCGACTGAGACAGTGCTAATTTTCCTGGGGGCGTTTTTCAAAATAAAGCTCATTTGTCTAAAAGAGTTCAATTATTGTCAGCAGATATTATTTGGACTATTGGAGTAACAAAATGTCATGTCAAATGATGATAAAACTGATAAAGGTATCTACACTTACACTACATTAAGAAAAATGGAGGGAAATATGAAAGATAAGCTCTATGAGCCTGAGGAAAACACTGAGATGGACATCTTCTCTAGGGAAGGTTGGACAAACTTTAATATGTGTGCCTCAGGGTGTAGGCGTCTATCCTGAGGAGATACCTGGGAAACTTTTAGATTCAGGTCTGCTCGGCAATGCCACTTGACCTGTGTGTGTGTGTGTGTGTGTGTGTGTGTGTGTGTGTGTGTGTGTGTGTGTGTGTGTGGGTGTGTGTGTGTGTGTGTGTGTGTGTGTGTGTCCATCTGTCAGTGTGTATATCTGTGTGCTTCTGTCTATTTCCCAAGTCTGTGGTTTTTGGGAATTGGTTGTCTGACAACCAGCTTGTCAGTACGGCGAGAGCGTGACAACTGCCGTCACCCCCGGAGACCGCTCAACTTGACACACACACACACAAACACAGAAAAACAATGACCCGTGCATACTTCTGACACATACAGTATACGAACCTACAGAGACGGACATGGAGACGCAAGACAGCGGACACAAAATTCCATTTTTAGCACAGCTTAATATCCTACATCACACACACACACACACACACACACACACACACACACACACACATATCCAGTGAACAGGTCAAGCAGAGCTCATTACATCTGCAAACACTACTGCTATGTCAACGCCTCCTCTCTCTCTCTCCCACACAGTCTCTCACAGTGTCTCTCTCTCTCTGGATTTTCACCCAAGTGACCAAATGACCAAACAGAACAGACTAAAATACTTGTTACAGTGAATAGAGGATCTGGCTGGCTGTCACTCAGTGAGACTATCAGGAAACTTCTGATTTGGGCTGTTGGGCTTCAACATTCCTTCATTAAAAAATAATAATATTACTTATTAGTTTACTTAAGAGAAGTGATTTGTTACACTACTTGTTGTATTACTTTTAAGCTTAGCTTGTAGTACCTGCAGATAGTTTACAATTGATTGATTTTGTAAAGAAGAAAGACGACAAAAATATCAAAGTAATGGGAATACTGGGAATACCGCTGAATATATTAAAGTTAAAGTTATTATAGTAAACATATCCATCTTTAGTGGAAGTGTGTGTGCTTTAGTTATAACAAATGAATCCAGGGATGGAAGTTGGCTTATTACACTGATCTAAAGGGGTGATAACAAAAACAATGAAATGAAAATAGTAATTTGTTACACTACTTGTTACTGAGGAAAGTAATAATATTACTGAAACGCCCCATTACTGGATTTGGGTTTTTATTCCTCAAACGGAAGTGGATCAACAAGAAAAAGTTAATCAATACATTTCCATGACATTTTCAAAACTATATGCACATGTTCCATTTCCAATTACCTTTCCAGGCCTGGAAAACACAATGTTTGAATTTCCATGACTTTTCCAGGTTTTCCATGATTTAGCTAGCCTACGCCCCTCGGCCGGGCTGTTCCACAGTATGGGGAGGGAGAGGTCTGGCTGTTGGCCTGCTTTGTCTTCATCTCTCTTCATCTCATCTGTCTATTAAAAAAATAGTCCACCAAAGAAATTAAATCAATACAGCATTTAAGGGACAGCGAGAAAGTCTTCTTTTCACTTGAGGAACTTCCTGCCTGTCTTCAATATTGCACTTAGATACTGAAGCAAATGTAATTGTTACTCGAAGGATTCAAGGATCGGGATGCCTCGTATCTATAGCTCACAGAGCATAACATCAAGATCAGGGGATGATTATGTCCTTATGAAAATAGTCTTTATCCATCTGTGATGTAATGTCCGTCCAGTCTGGAGCTCACTCTGACTTGACCCTTGGGAGCAGCATGACCCATCTCTGTAATCCTTGTATATCTAACAGTTTTAGAGGCTAGATGTCTGCGTACCCGATGCAACTCTCCAGGGTCCCCATCGTGCATCTCTTTCTGCACATCCAACCATTTTTGATGTCCATGCGACCCTGACGAGCAGTAAGCAGAGTGCATTGCGGTGCACGTAAAAAAACGCCGGTGGTGCTTCCCCTTTTAATTGGCGCCTGGACCACAGTCCTTCCTGCTCATTACTGAGGCGCCGTCGTATGCTCGCCCTGCATGTTACTTTTTGTTATCAAGGCCATCGGTTTGGAGCGCTCTAATTGTTTCCTCAGAAAAGGGGCTGCTGCATCTTAAGCTCTCTGCTGCCTCAAAATGTGAGAAACTTTCACACACTGCACCGCTGTAATAATATCTTTCATTTCGTTTTTTACTGATGCACGGACCATTTCAGTTAGACAGTTGACACGTTCTAATATGGCAAGCAAGTTACCTTTACTATGAGTATCTATGTACTCTTTCTTTAATCTATGTTTGAGTATTTTTATGTACTCACGATGCACAAAAAACAGTCCACCAGTCCACCACTTGGGGGCGCCACTGCTCTGACAGTGATGACCCAGTCTGATCCCCATAGTAGCGTAGAGTTTGGTCCTGTGGGTACAGAGCAGGGAGTCGTCTTGACCTTGGGGGGCGGGGTCAGGAGTTCTCTGCAAGTGCGAGTACATGGATGCATTGATTGGTTAGGTTAGGAGAAGGGTTTTAAAGTCAATCCTCAAGTCTCCATGTCATCACTCAGTGAGACAGGCAGTAGATCAGTGAGCTAAGTAGAGATGCCATCGAAAAATCAATTCAGATGATTCAATTTGTGATCATATGAAAGAGATTTCAACTGAACATGTTTGGATGGAAAACAGTAGAAATGAAACGTTTCTGCTCTGTTCTGTGGCTGAGTAAACACTGGAGGACAACAGAGTTCACACACACACACACACACACACACACACACACACACACACACTTTACCGACCCACTCACATGCTCTTCTCGAGCATCCACCCACAGAGTTAGTAAAGTGCTCAACCTGTATGTGTGTGTGTGTGTGTGTGTGTGTGTGTGTGTGTGTGTGTGTGTGTAGACGTGTATGCGATGGGTTTAAAGTAGGAGTGAGATTAGCGCCGGTATGCAACTGACATTTAACACACACACACACACACACTGCCTTTTCAAAAAACACGTGGTAATCAATTTCTTTTCATCCCGTTACTGAGAAAGAAATACTTAATCTCCTTTTCTTTAGATGGGATACAGGAGTTTTGATCCTTACGTCCCTGCTATATGAGAAACAGGACATAAATTCTTCTTCAACAATAAACATCAGCAATGTCCTTGAATCAACGCTACACATAAATAAAACAACTTCCACGTGACCGGTCCAGGTTTTTGAAGGCAAGCTTTAAGCCTCCTACCACAGCATACTGTAGGAAACAAATCAATCATTTCAGAGGGGCAAATCAATTAGGTATGACATCACTCTTTTCCCCCAGATTGCCTCATTTACTACAAATCTTCACTTCCCAATTACTCAGTGTACTCAATTACTCAATCCCTACCACGGCACAACTCAGGAGAAGTAATATACGACCTAATCCATCACATAGCTGCTGATTTGAGTTTTACCTGTGGGTCCAAGGTTAGCCAGCTACGTTAATTTACAATAGTATCACATACAATAGGGTGACTAATGCAGTCGGCTGAATGGGTGGGGGGGAGCACACTAGATTTAGCGGATGTGAGCGGGTGTTGATATTACAGCACAATTTTATTTCAATTCTAGTGCGTTGGTAGAGCGCAGAGCATATTCTGAGGAAGACGGAGATCAATTTTGACACAGTTATTAAACTGAGCAGTTGGGGGCCTTACTGTTGGACCCTGCTGCACTGTACTGAGCTATTTAAAAACAAACAAACAAACAAACAAACAAACAAAAAACATAATGCTTTATGCCTCACATCAACAAAAGTTTTGAGTTTTGAGTCTCCAGATTGAGCATTACTGCCATCTAGTGGTAGGCTACTATCGTAGGTAAGAAACAAACAGCTATCATATTAACTATCTCTAGGGATAAAAAGTGTTTTCCTATATATAAGATTGGCAATAACCACAATCACTGAATAAAGATAACGCAATCAACGAGACATAAGAATATCGTTGGTAAAGTCAGTCGTCATCTCCAAGGCAAGTAAACTGTTTATGAAAAAGAAGGTCTTTATATAAACAGCAGGCTATGTCTTCCAGACATTTTCACCCTAATGTACTCTCCGTCTCCTTCCCCAATTTCTCCTCCCTCCTCCTCAACAGATGTTGCATCCCATAAGTTAACTATGAAGAGAGAGAGACAGAGAAAGAAATGCGCTGGAGGCATAAACTCCTCTGTATATGGGGTACACACAGAGTTACAGTATGCAACACACAGCTTGTATCCTCTGCAAATCTCTATTCTATAGCATACCTATTCACTGGCATGTGATTGTACATAGATGTGATGTCCGTTTCTGTATGAATTCATGACTTGTGTATTTGTGTACTTGTACTCTGTCTGTGGCTGTCTGTACTGGGGAGAAGAGATAAAAGCCCTGTTTGCTCTGGATTAGTTTTATGTTGGGACCTCTTTTAATTAATGAATTACCCCCCAAACTCTCTGGTACATGAAACACAATTTGCACGGCATGATGAAATTCGTTGAAATCACTGGTTGCCCCGGATACAATTGTAAAAGGTAAAAAATATTTTACATTTTGTCACTTCCTGATTCAGCAAAGCAAAACTTTCAAGTTTGTGTGGGAATGCATTCAAAACCCTTCCTCTGTCGATTCCACTACGGCCTCCGTCATGACAGGAAGAAGATAGAAATGGCAAAAACAAACTGCAGCTGAAGTTTTCCAAGAGTTTTATTTGCCCAGGATTAGTATTTTCAGGGGACATCTGACTGACTTCACCAAAATACAGTAGGTCATTTGAGCTGGAATTTTTACTTTCGCCGACGATCTCCTCACTTATTACACTGTATGTCTCTAGGTAATCTTAGTCCAAACAGGCCTGGAGTCAGATGGAGAGATTAAGAATGAGACAATCTACAATTTCATCTCATACTTTTTCTAATACTTGTTTTCTACGGATGGATACACATAAATGGGTTGATTTTTACTTGGGTTACTTGGGTGTGCCTAGTATTGTGGAAGAAATGATGTCTATATCTCGTGTCTTATGTCTTAATCACAACATCCCAACCTTTCTGAGTAATATGATTGTGTTGTACCCATCTGTATGATCCTAACTGCTGCATTACTGTGAGCCCATACTGAAGGCCAACCCCATGAGAGACTCACGAAACCTTCAGTACAGTACATATTGTTTGGTCTAGGTTGTAAATAACCTTGTAGATGTTTTAGAAACTTTCTGCCTCTTTATAATCACTGTTCAGATAGTTCTCTGGTAGTGATCTGAATACCCTACCTTGTGTGTGTGTACCTCTCTCCTGAGCGCTCAGTTTTTGTGTTAATAAATATACTAAAGTCAATCACGACTTCACTTAACTCTGAATCTTTAGTTAATCATTTTATTCAACATGTAGCCAGTGGCCAATAATTTCTTTGTTATAAAACTGAAAACGCTCAAAAAACATTTTTCCCTCTGGATGATTTGATATCTTGTTTTGTTCTGTGGATAAATGGATGAGTCAGACCCCATGTACAGTCCTTGGGATTTTTTTGATATTTGAGTAACGTCAAACGTCATCACCACTCTGTCACGCTGTTTTCCTTTTCGTCTGTGAACTGGAAATGAGTGGCGCTCAGGGGGCCGAGGCTAACCGGAGGTGCTTGTTTTACTGACACTGTCCTCTGCTTTTGTGGTCTGTGCTGCAATGTTGACTAAGTTTGCCTGCAGTTAATGTTGGATTGGACAAACAGTGTTGAAATGGTACTGTAGGTTGCTGGAGATAGTTTTATTACAATTTGTATGTGAAAATCGAAGACATCCAACTTCTGTAGTTGCATTTGCTATAGTATTTATAGAAAGCTAACATCTGCTAGCTATGCTTTCAAACTATTGTTGACATCTTAAAACAGCTTAGGCTCTGTTGAGTGCAGTAATGCTACAGTGGCTAGTCAATAGCTAC
The DNA here is from genome assembly GCA_034670405.1 of Hoplostethus atlanticus. Lineage (NCBI taxonomy): Eukaryota > Metazoa > Chordata > Actinopteri > Trachichthyiformes > Trachichthyidae > Hoplostethus > Hoplostethus atlanticus. The sequence goes on along the minus strand of JAXDDX010000081.1, from coordinate 917,275 downwards.
GGGTTAGGGTTAGGGTTAGGGTTACAACGTAGCTCCTCATGCACCTTGACTACAAGGGCGTCCGCTACCTCCACAGACTCCACAGTGGCAAAATTTAGAGTTATTGTTTTTCTTGGACTCACCGATTTATTCCATCACCTCTTGAATATACTCATTTTTTGACATTATGGGTAGTATAACATGTGCGGTTGGAGCCTGTCATAATAACTGGATAAAGAGGAGACATTTTAGAACGAGAGTGAACATCGTCCTCTCTCGTACGACCTCCATCCACCACCAAAAGCAGACAAACCTCTGCAGCAATGGTTAAAAGCTCTGAACCTCAAACGTTCACCCAAATGTCCCTATGTTTGCTCCTATCACTTGGTGGACAAGAAACCAATAAAGACGCTCCCTCTGAGTGTGCATACTGTCCAAAACGTTACCAGGCAGGGAATGCAATCCTAGCCAGTAAGCAACAGAGCTTTTGACTTTCTCAGCATCAAAATAAAGTAAAAACTGAATCATTGGGGGGCTTATAAAGTTTCAGACTTCAATGCCACAACTTTTTTTTTTCGATAGAGCTTTGCATAATAGGAGATATAAATAGTCATTTCGTACAAAACTTTATGAAACTTGACCGTGGGACATGAGAAGAATTCTTTATGTTGAGCTCAGCTAAAAAACTCACTAGTGCAGTGTGTGTGTGTGTACATGCATTCATGTGTATGCCTGGGTGTGTATGTGTAAGAGTGTACATGTGTCCCTGTGTGTGTGCGTGTCCTTCGGGGTATCACACGCACACATACCATGACTGGTGTGTATGCATATTGACTTAAATGCTGGGACACACACACACACTGCATGCTGGGAAGCCAGCGTCCCTGTGTCAACCAGGGACTAATCTGCTGGATTACACTAGAGAGTTGAATTTAAAAAAAACAGCGCTGGGGAAGTTACTTTTACAGTCTCGTTTTGCAAGCTACCAGTTACCTTCATGACAGATATAGTTTTGTTAAAGGACCCAGATACTCTTACACTGTTATATATCATCAATCTGTGATCAATGCATTCCAGGAGTTATTATGTGATGAAGTGTTGTAATTTACCACACCCCTGAAATCTGCTTCTCCAGGCTTTAGGCATCCACCACCTTAGAAATGGAAAAGAAAGAACATGCACAAATAAACACTCCTTCAACTCCTTCAATCGACTTGTGGCACCTCTGTTATCGGTGATGACTTGGAGTAAACGTCTCCGAGAGCCACTGATCAATCTCTTCATCTTCCTGGAGGGATTTTCCTCCCGCTCCTCCTCCACAGAACTCGGCCAACCCAGTGAGGTTTGAGGTCGTCTCGCATGAACGGGCGCTTCAGGTCCTTGTGCAGCATCTCAATTGGATTCAGGTGGTCCGACTTTGACGTGGCCAATACAAAATACTAAACTACTTCTTCCTGAGTCATTCTTTGGACGACTGGACGGAGCACTTCATCGGAAAGGACTCTTCTACATGCAGATAGACATGCCGGTCGAGGATATATGGCGTTAAATTAAAACTTAAATTCAGGTCTAAGTAACTAACACAAGTTCAAGACTGTCAAAAACGTGTCAAGGCTACTACGTTTAGCTATCCAGGCTAGGTGTCTCAATAAGATAGGCCTATATGTCTGGCCAGTTAGTTGGATCACACACCCACTGACAGGAGGGACGGGAAAAGGGATCTGGCAGGTTGGTTCCCTCGCCAGTTAGCTAGCTACGATGCGAGATGCGGTACAACTCGGTAGCACCTCAGTTGGTTTTCAGTGTTAAAGGTCTTTTATTTTGTTGCTTTGGCAATATTGTTCAACTTTCATACCAATAAAGTATGTTGAATTCAAGTTGAACTGAGATGGAGGAGGAGAGTATTGGATGAAAACGTATGTGAGTGAGTGTGTGTCTCAGTGAAGCGACATCGGCAGGCTTTTATCTGTCGCTCTCTCTCTCTATCTTTTATCTATCACTCTCTCTTTCTATTTAGCTATCTCTCTCTCTCTACCCCTCCAGGTTTTTTATTGCTTTGATAGGTGGATGGCATATGTGACATGCCCTCACTTTTGTGTGTGTGTGTGTGCCGGTCCCCTCTTCCTTTTTGTCCTGCTCTCAACAAAATAAAAGCCTTAAAAATAAAAGCTGTCAATCACATATATCCATCTAACAGCCTGTGACACCGTGAACCAAAGACACAGCTTTCAGCTATAGGACACTCTAGCTCTCTGTTTCCCTCCATTGTTTGGGGGAAAATCTCATATTTTTACTGGAATTAATTAGTGTGATCTCCCCACCAGAAAGACAGATGTTGCAGTTTCCCTTCATAGTTCAGTGGGTCTCATTTATCAATCTGTTTTTTGTATATTTGGGAGAATTCAGTTGCATTAAAAACTCATCCAGGGATTCAGGATCGCTTCGGATATCAGTGTGATTTGTCCGCAACATGCATCCCCGTCAATCATTATCAACTTGCATTGGCATCCATTCAAACTTGAACACGACAAAGCGGCGGGAGCGTCTCGGGTGCCTATTGAATCCAAGAGGAACAAAGGCATGGCATGGAGTTGACATCTGCTGTAAATGATGTTTCAGCAGTTTCACACTGAAAAAAAATGGTTCCATATAGAAAAGAAATGCATCGCTGCCACGGCTACAGCGGGCTCCCGCAAGGCTCTTTAAGTCTGCATCCAGCTGCCTAACTGTGATATTGTCGCGTTTGTCTTGAGTGACAATGCCATCATCCACTGAACTGTGCCTCAACCAGAACCCAACAAGCTGTTATCCTAACGAGAGGAGGATATATGGCATTAAATTAAAATCAACCATCAAGTCCGCCTACGCCGAAGGCCCACAGACGAGAGGCCCCAGGCTCCTGCATCCCATCCGGCTCAATATTGCCAACTCCACGGCGCCATCACAGTCAGGAATGAGGTATATGGTTGTGTTGGTCTATTATGGGCATTGATGCAGTCGTTGATGTGTGCTGAATTAATTGATTCTTTCAACTTCTACTCAGACTGGCTGAGACTGAAGAAAGCAGCAGCATGGCTTCTCAGACTTGAGGAAACTCTGCAACATCTGAAGAGAAAAAGACACGTGTTTCAAGCCTCTACCAGCCAGTCTGAGAGTAACGCTGGGAACAGGAAGCATTAATTAAGCAGTACATGCAGCGCTAGAATGGAAAATGGAAACTGCTCTCTGTGAGACAGAGCCGAGACACAGCCGAGACAGAGTTGAGACAGAGCCGAGACAGAGTTGAGACAGAGTTGAGACAGAGCCGAGACAGAGTTGAGACAGAGTTGAGACAGAGCCGAGACAGAGTTGAGACAGAGTTGAGACAGAGCCGAGACAGAGTCGAGACAGAGCCGAGACAGAGTCTTGAGACAGAGCCGAGACAGACTTGAGACAGAGCCGAGACAGAGTTGAGACAGAGCCGAGACAGAGCCGAGACAGAGTTGAGACAGAGCCGAGACAGAGCCGAGACAGAGTTGAGACACAGCCGAGACAGAGCTCCTTTGCTACAGCCAGAGACAGAAGTAAGTGCAGAAAGTAAAGCTTTGCAGAAAGTAAAGCTTTGCAGAAAGTAAAGCTTTGCAGAAAGCGGTTCCAGTCGACAAAGGCAGCTCATTCCACAAGCTGGACCATCTCCTGCAAGATGGAGGCGAAACACACACAGCGATCCTCTCCAAAGAAATGAAAGTTGCCACTCTCATTCTCCATCAAGAGATTGGACACTGTGGACGCAATTATATGCTCGCAAAGCTGAGGCACAAATACTGGATCCCCCAGGCAAATTGAGCTGTCAGAAGACTGGTCTCAAAATTCACAGTGTGCAGAAGAAAAACCAGAGAGCAGAAAATGGCCATCGTCAAATATAGACCCGTCACTAAGGTATCAGATGATCCAAAAGATCTTGAATCATGTGTTGCTCATGAAGACGCAAGTCAATGAGGATGATGTTAGATGAAGATGGGAACAAACCCGTTACATCACTGATCTGTTCTGGACTAGATGGACACCAGGGTACTCGGAGTTACCAAGACCTTGCTAGACTCCACTTAGTCTGGCTTCAGGTTTTCATGATACTTTAATTGGTTCAGGTGTGCCTGAGTCAGGCTGGAGCTAAAACCTCCAGGACAGGGGGTCCTTGAGGACTGGATTGAGAACCACTGGTCTAGACTACCTAGACTTGTTAAAGGACTTGGCTAAAGGTGTGGTGCTCTGGGTGTCGTGGGCATCCCAACCATCGGTGCATCCAAACCAGGTCTAATTCTTATGTAACGTGATTTAGTCTTCTCCAGTTCTGCTCATCATCTCCACAATATCCAAGGATGGAAGCGGGTGACGTAAATTAAATATGGCCGCCGTGTGAAGGAAGTGAATGGAGGCCTCGGCTGACTGCAGTAACACGATTGGTCAACAGCTCAGTGCCCTGGCAGCTGTTAAACGACACGGCCAATTACCCACATCTCCTGAAATGAAAAGAGTCCTGAAAAAATAATTAACAGCTTTTTTTTTCTTATTGGGTCTAGATGGGTGTGAGGAAACACACACACACACACACACACACACACACACACACACACACTACCTCAACCTTGTCAATCAACACCAATAAAACAGAACTGACAATCATGCTATTAGAAAGTCTATTAGATTGGTCACAACATGAGGGGCTAAAAGACTCAAAATCAATACAGATTAAACAACTAACTCTCTCTCTCTCTCTCTCTCTTCTCTCTCTCTCTCTCTCTCTCTCTCTCTTACATACACACAAGTGGAAGATTACCAACCCTCACACGGCACTGCATCCAACAGTGTGGGTGGAAAATCACCCTCTCGCTGCCGCTGTGTGTCTGTGTGTGTGTGTGTGTGTGTGTGTGTGTGTGTGTGTGTGAGAGAGAGAGCGAGAAAGAGACAGTTTATCCAGACCAAACCAGTTTGAGGGTTCACTCCTTTAGGGTTAGGGTTTCTTCCTCTCCTGCAGTGTCATCCTCAGTGAATCTCATTTTTACTTCCCACTCTTTCCCTTTTTTCATGCAACATTTTTTGGTACCGATCCAACAAACTCCAGTAGTTCCAGGCTTGTGACTGGAAGGTCACGGGTTTGAATCCATGGATGGGCTGGGCAAAATCTGGGTGTGGGAAGGAAGTGTAAGTAATGCGCACAACCACCACTTCACTGCCATCATTACATTGGTTTCTCTGTCGTTTCTACTGTATCACAGCAGGTTGCAGCACTGGTTAGACTGGTTTCTATACTGCTCCTATTGTGTGGCAGATCAGGTCAGACTGGTTTTATAGTGGGTCAGATCAGCGTGATACAGAACTGGTCAGACTGGTTTTAGAGTGGTACAGATCAGCGTGATACAGAACTGGTCAGACTGGTTTTATAGTGGGTCAGATCAGCGTGATACAGAACTGGTCAGACTGGTTTTATAGTGGGTCAGATCAGCGTGATACAGAACTGGTCAGACTGGTTTTATAGTGGTACAGATCAGCGTGATACAGAACTGGTCAGACTGGTTGTATAGTGGGTCAGATCAGCGTGATACAGAACTGGTCAGACTGGTTTTATAGTGGGTCAGATCAGCGTGATACAGAACTGGTCAGACTGGTTTTATAGTGGTACAGATCAGCGTGATACAGAACTGGTCAGACTGGTTTTATAGTGGGTCAGATCAGCGTGATACAGAACTGGTCAGACTGGTTTTATAGTGGGTCAGATCAGCGTGATACAGAACTGGTCAGACTGGTTTTATAGTGGGTCAGATCAGCGTGATACAGAACTGGTCAGACTGGTTTTATAGTGGGTCAGATCAGCGTGATACAGAACTGGTCAGACTGGTTTTATAGTGGGTCAGATCAGCGTGATACAGAACTGGTCAGACTGGTTTCTTCACTGCTTACAGTGTCATTATTTTGTTCAGCAGTGAATTTGCAGTAAGTTTCTTTTTGTGGCTGACAGCTAATCGAGTCAGAGAACCGACTGTAATGGCGGGTTAGGACACACACACACACACACACTCACACACACACACACACACACTTTAAAATCTTCCCGGCATACATATATGTGTGTCTATGTGGTTCGGTGTGTGTCTGTCTGTGTGGTATGGGTGCACAGAGAGATGCTGAAGTGTCCTCATCCAGGAATTCATTATCTGGCTTCTCTCTCTTTCTCTCTCTCTCTCTCTCTCTCTCTCTCTCTCTCTCTCTCTCTCTCTCTCTCTCTCTCTCTCTCTCTCTCTCTCTCTCTCTCTCTCTCTCTCTCTCTCTCTCTCTCTCTCTCTCTCTCTCTCTCTCTCTCTCTGGATGAGTTAGGGCTGGTTCTGGCATTGTTATTGGCATTCGTGTCCATTAAACACAGAATGATGAGGTTCTGGGATGATTTCACGGCGGTCTGTTGGTTTGTGATTCTGAAAGTAACACATAAAGAAATATATATATATATATATATATATATATATATAACCCACCAGCTACAATATTACATATAGCGGATGTGAATAAACGTATATACCATATCCTATATTGAAAGTAACCACTGAGGTAATTCCCCAGAGGAATCTGACCTCCATTGCCTCAGTGCAACCACTGTGCAAGTAGCAGTCTTAGATGGCCCCCTAGTGGCTGAAAATATTAACAGCCATACAGTCTCCTACAAGCTGCCAAGTCCCTTTGCACCCAATAGTATCACTAGTCACACTTTTACGCATTTTGTGTTGATGACAAAATTGTGACGAACAGTGTTGGAATTCTTGAAAGACTCTTTCCATGTTTCTGGTGGATGATTTTGACGTTCAGGAAGTTTACTCGCCTCAACCCAGCTGATGGAAACAAACCAAATTCACATTTGTGACATTTCAAAGGTTTTCCTAAAATGTGCTTGATAGCTGGATGGAAACATAGTTATTATTACTGGTTATTCCTGAATGGTAGAATCTGGAATCTGCCTGATGAGGTAGATTAGCTTGCAGAAACTCTATCCAACAGTAATTTAAAGTCATGATTGAAGGTTTGTGAACCCCATGTGCAGTTATAGACATTCTGAGTTTTGCCTATTCCACATTCCACTATTGCCTGTCCACATTCAAGACGCACAGAGAGATAAACCCAGAGGCACAGCCAGTCTGTAGCTGAGGAGAGTGGGGTAGATGGGGCAGAGCAATGGGCAGGGGAAGGAACACCTGAGGAGGCTAGTGGGGCTGAAGGAGGGCAGCAGGAAGGAGCAATGAGGGAAGATGGGAAGGCAGGAGGATCAGGGCACGGGGGGGTAAAGAAGGAGGTGGAGAATAGGCAAGAGGAGCTGGTAGATGATGGGAGGTTTGTGGAGGACAAGCTTCAGACAGCTTGGATACAAATGAATCATATATGATACGGATCATAGATTAGCACATTTAAGTGACACCCGAAGCCCTGGCTGGTCTACAACACAGCTCAGACTACATAGTGAGTTCACTCTGTCTGTAGATCTGGATGTTCCACTTTCCACTGTCTTGTTTAGTGTTTTTCTTGTTGTGGACTCAGATGTTCGACAGTTCAAGAGATGCCTGCAGATGTTGCAGCTGTTACCTTCAGGTTCTTTGTCACCTCCTTGACCATTATGAGTCGTGCTCCTGCTGTGATCTTTGCTGGACGTCCACTCCTAGGGAGAGCAGCAATGATACTGGATTTCTTCCATTTGTATCCAATCTGTCTGACTGTAGACTGACGGAGGCTCAAGGTGTAGCCTTATGAGCCTCAAGAACTTTTCTCTGGCGGTCCTCTGAAATTTATTTTAACCACTTCAACACTTTTTTGAGCAGACTCAAAAGAGCAGACTGTTGGTAACTAAACTTTGTGGGGTTTTATATGACAGAACACGTCTAACCCACACCTGAATGTCACCTCATTGATTGGATTATCTGACTTCAATTACCCCCTTTCATAGAAGTCATTATCCTGGAGGTTCACGTACCTTTTCCAGCTTAATGTTCAATACAACACTTCTGCTGTAAAAGGCTCATATTGGCTATCAGCTGACTAATATATCTGTTGTGCCCAAGTTTGTGTATCACTTCATCAGTAAAATAATATGTAGCTCTATCCAGACAGACTCAGTTGGGTTTACTATATAATGAGATTGTTCTTGTTTTCCAGAGGAAAGCCCAGTGGAGGAGGAAGAGGAGGAGGAGGAGGAGGAGCAGCAGAGCTTCCAGCCTACAGGCAAAGTAGGAGCCAAGAAGCAGAGGAAGCTGGAGGAGAAACAGGCCAAGAAAGCCCAGAGAGAGGTGAAAAAGATACTCTGACACGCTACACGCAATATACTGATACTGGTATCAGTACCAAACGTTTCCACATGATACCAGCCCTAGTCCGGTGACTGAACAAGCTTTGTCACAACATAATTGCTAAACATGGCTATACAAATATAGCCTGGTGTCCATTTGTTTTGGTAAATGTTCAAACCCATTCATTAAATAAGGGCACACTGTAGACCATTTGAAGCCAGTTCAGTCTCTTTAATGTGCCACAACGTTCTAGTAGATTGTGTTGATGTGTAATGTATTGGCAATAGCAGTTGTCATGATTTTGTTCAAATTTGCTACAGCTCAGGATAAAAAATAATTTCTGATGTGCTCATCGTGAGGCATTAACACGTAGACAGAGCTCCATAGAGAATGAACTAGAACAGGTGGAAAAGGTGACTATGACGGTACCAGGAAGATTTGCTAGGTCTAGGTTGTTTTGGTTCAGAGTACATGACTCTGCTATACAAACTCAATTGAGTGTTAAAGGTCTGACAAACTTATTCATTCACAAACGCATTCTGCTATTGATTATCAATGGAGTAGGAGATCAGTATGGCATCAGATTAGAGCCTTGCTTCTGTGGTTTCCAGCCTTGGGTTGTCGCGCCCTCCATTTCTGCCTCCTAGCAGCTATCAGTATCTCTCTCTCCCTGTGTTTGTGTCTGTGTTGGTGGGCGTGGCTCCAGGCTCCGCCCCCCCCGTTACATCATCCATCTCTCTCTCCTGCTCTCCTGTGACGCATTCCTTACTAATCACTTCCTCATTGTTCAGTCTCCAGTCTCCAGTTCCTGTTTCCCTGTGTCAGCCACTTCCTTCCTTCCTCCTTCTTGTTATTGCTGCTCTTTCTCACGCTGATCTCTTTGGAAATTGACTGACGGACAGTTGTTCCATGTGGACTGTATTAGTTTAGAAAAATGGTGATCGTGTTAATAACATGGAAAAACTTTGACTGGTTGCTCTGCCACAAACCAGTCAATCATTGTTGTGACACTCCCAACTGTGGAAAAGATGGCTCATATAAAAAGAAAAGTGGTGACTGGGTCTTTTTTTTTTTTTTTTTTTTTAACAGTTAAGAGTCTGTCCCTGCACTTGGTTTCCCCTAGAATTGTTTGACAGTGGTATAATAACATATTGGTTAAAACACATTGGTTAAGTATTGTGTCAGGTAACTTTCATGACCCTTTGGCTTATGAAATACTTCGGCAAATCAGATATGAACCCTTTTTTTTTGATAATTAGGTTTCTAGCTGACAGCAGTTTGATGAGTTATCCTGATGCCCAGACAACAAAAAGGATCTTCAATTGTTCAGAAATAACAAAACAACACAAAACAATAATTGTCAGGCTTGTCTAGTTTCTGCAAATTGTGGACAGTGTGGCATTATTTTTTTCTAATTATACTATTTCTAACAAAATTAAAAATAAAAAAAAATTAAAACTTTATATCACACGTTTGTTGAAGCGCTTGACAAACTGCTTTAATAAATCAATCAAAAGCAAACTGCAAGTCAAACCATCGCTATATAAAAAGGGTAAATAGTGACACAATAGCATAAAGACATCACATATGAAACAAATCTGTTGGAGATGTGAAAGAGACTTTTGTCGTCTACACACGAGATGAAAGCTCTACTTCCTCTCTTTCATACTCTGGCTCGCGTCAGTGTGCCTAGTTCATTAAGATACAATCAAAAGGTGATAAATAAAATGACTGATCAACAATGATCAGTTGTATCTCATCTATGGTGCCTCACCACTCTGACCCTCCAACAGCCGCAGAGATGAGGACTACAAATTATCATCACACAGACATTACATTATAAAAACACTGGTATAAGACAGTTGAACACATGACTTTTAAGGCAATAAAAAATAAATTAAGGGATCACTTATGGCAGCAATAATGAAATAAAATATTATTCTAGTGGGTCAAATAGTCCAAATACAACTGAAGGGAATGTGAAAAAGAAATGTGATCACCAGACTACTATATCTGGAAGATAGTCCTTTTGGCGCTAGTGCTCTAATCTTCTACCCTGTTTCCAAAAGACAGAAGCATTATAGAAAATTAGCACTGTGTTTCTGCTCAAATTCATGTTGCTTTTGAAAAACTTCATCTTCAATGTGTTGAGTTTGTCTTTCCTAAAAAAAAAATAAAAGCATTGAGATTTGATGGTAAACTGACAGCACATTGATGGGATGAATACTGTCTTAAAAGAACGTGCCCTACCTGTTAAAGCTAAATCTAAAAACCATTCACCTTGTTCTTCACCAAGTTCACCTTTGAAATTAGCAGGTTTGCGTAACAGTTCATGTGGTAACGACACAACATTCACATGCTGCTTTCGTTATGATGGCGTCTCGCCTGCAGTGACTCCTCAAAGAAACTGAGTCCTAAATCCTCAGAGAGACAGACAGACAGAAAGAGAGAGACATGTAGAAGAGATATAGAGACCATGTGGGTGGTTGAAAATAGTGGCAGAATATAACCAGACATGACTTTATTCGGTTCCTCCATCTGCTCGCTTCAATTCAGAGTTTGGTGGTGCCGCCTCTGGTGGTGCCCCTGGTGGTGCCCCTGGTGCCGCCCCTGGTGCCGCCTCTGGTGTTGCCCCTGGTGCCGCCCCTGGTGCTGCCTCTGGTGTTGCCCCTGGTGCCGCCCCTGGTGCCGCCTCTGGTGTTGCCCCTGGTGCCGCCCCTGCATCAGATTTTAGTAGTTCCCTCTCTGATGGCACGCCTGTAAAACACACATGCACAATATGGTAAATCAATAAAAATAAAAAAAAACCTCCTTCTGGTTGGTGCTCTGCAAAAACTGCAAACTGGCTTTATTTTTGGTATATTCCTATAGATTCTTTAAGATTTACAGTTTCATAATGCATTTTGACTCAAAATACAGTAAACCAACCTGCAATATGTTCAGCTGTCAAGGCTTTAAGAAGTACCATTTGAGTATACATAATATACTCATATGGTTTATAGGTTTCATAGAAAAATATGATTCTTGTATTTTATGTAACATAGTATGTTTGGAAATTACGCCAAGTCAAATAAAAATAGGTTTAAACTGAGTTCAGGAGCATAAATGATAGATATTAAAAGGCATATAAACAAACCGTTCTTCAGGTTTAACTGCAGAAAAGCTGTTTAACATCCTGACCTTTGCTGCCTAAATGGACAGATGATAAACCAGCTACGTCGTCCGGGTGGCCTAAGGTGATATTCCATGTAATACCAATGGAGTATTTAACACACAGGTCGAACGGGAGAATGAATGATTTGTACTGAGGATTCAAAACCATACAGGGAGATAATCCGTCGTAGAAGAGGCAGCGATACCGATTTAGCCTCAACAGACCAGAATGCAATGCAGCCATAAGACATGTTGCGTTTTGAGTAAGGGGCACAGACGCCATCATAGATTCGCCCCAATGTTCACGTAATCATCAGCTAGCTAGCAAGGTGACACCCGCAACAAGGCATTCTGGGAAATGTGGGAAACACAAGGTGAAGTAGACGAGGCAGGCTGAGGGAAAGTGGGTGCACCAAAAAGTAGATTACAACTCTCAATCACATAACTCCTGGAATGCATTGAGAATAAATTGATGATATCTAACAGTGGAAGAGTATCCCAGGATGCATTTCTTTCTTTAACCTGTGTTGAAATTGTTGGTTGCAGTGGTTTATATTCCTTTTTCATTCCTTGTGTTTTTTTGATTAGTTTTTATTGTTTTTCTTCCTTTTTTTTGATTGTTTTGTTTGTTACATGCTATTTTTCTCCTGATGTATCTATTACTATTTGCAACCCAATTTCCCCTCTCTCCTTCTGAGTTTGTGTGTGTGTGTGTGTGTGTGTGTGTGTGTGTGTGTGGCCCAGTTACTGAGTGGAGACGCCAATCCTGCTAGTTTCATTTCTCCAAGGCGTCAACCCATGCCCTCAGTTTGAGTTCAACTCCTGACCAAGTAACAAAACCTCGTAACATGGCTGTCTCAAATGGTTTTGAATGATTTGCTCACCTCCATTTTCAACATCATTTTTACGACGTGAGCCGATCCTTCCCCTTATGAACTCTGAAATAAAACACAGACACACAGAGGCAATATTTCATCAATGTGAAGTTTCATGTTTAGTTTTCTCTGCGTGCAGGCACGTGCACACATGCACAAAATATTTAAAAAGTATAGCTACAGAGCTGAATGTGTAACTTTATTTAATGTATAGCTGCTGACCAACATATGTGAATACTTAGAACAAAAAATACTTACTGTATCTCCACTCTGCAATCCCAATCCCAATCCCAATCCCAATGATCCCAATGATCCCAAGGATCACTGCAACAATCCACCCAATCCAACCTTCAGGTTAAAAACAAGGCTTCGTCATTGTTTGGTTTAATTCATTTCAAAGTAAAAAAAAATCCACTAAATGGGTTTTCTTCTTCCTTCAAGGTCAACCCAGTATTTGCAAACCAGATTCACCACTGCAATACACAATATATATATTACTTACTTACTGGGGCAGTAAGTAAGTAATACATTACTTTTCCCAGTAACAATTCAATTTCAGTTTCAGTAAAAACCATTAGAGTTACCAAACAAACTGCACAAATTTAGTCTACATGGGAGGTCAGGAATGAAGAAGTCTCTTCTGTGTCTTGAGTCAAAGGTCGAGTTAAAGGTAGAGACTTCACAGGACAGCATGTATACTTACTGGTCACTTCAATCTTATAGGTCTTTTTCTGCACTCGGTTGTTCAACTCCACAGAATACACTCCACTGTCACCTTCAGTCAAATCACTGATAGTCAAATGTCCAGTGTCTTTATTCAGGAGTGTGCGGTTCCGAAATGGTCCATAGTCTTCCAGATATTGATCTCTCTGGACCCATTCCACCACAAAATTGTTTCCATGTTCCCACAGGATGTTGGTGAAGGGTTTGGAAATATCAGAAGTGTCTGGACTCAAGTGAAGCTTTCCTCCAACTGCTGAGTATGATGATTCCTGTTGGGCTGCAAGGAGAAAATAATTTGTCAGCCAAACTGAAAATGAGGAAGTAATATGTCTCCAATCAATTCAGTTTTGTCTGGTGGGTTAAACTTTCATTCCTCAGGTTGAACAAAAGGCTTGGTAACAATCTAATTTATCGTACTGTCAGCAGTTGCTACATATCTCTACATCTCTACATATGTCTGGCCTGGACAACTCAGTCGGTAGAGCATGAGACTCTCAGTCTCAGGGTCGTGGGTTCGATAGTGTCAACTGTCACTTGTAAGTCGCTTTGGATCAAAGTGTCTGCTAAATGACTGTAATGTATCTCAATTTTTAGCGTTCATGGCTGAGAAATTCCCGCAAAATCAATATTTCATTGTATTCATTCAATCAGTTCATTGGGACCAAACTGTCAACTGAGTTCCAGAGTGAATATAGCGGTTATCAGCGACATCTGCAGGCCAAAGAGTATCACTGCAAGTAGAGGGGAGCAGCAAGGCCAGCTAACTTAACCCACATTATTTTATTGTTGCCATTATAACTTCAACGTCAGTATATCTGAGTATGTGAGTAATAATCTTATATAGAGTCTTATATAGGCTAAATATCTACTTTCACTGCAACACTTTATTATGTCTATATTTACATTAGCCAAGCATAACCTACATGCCGTGGATATAGGAAAAAATGATCTAAGTGCGTGTTTACCTTCCATTTTAAGCAGAATATAGAGAGAATATCGTTATTGGTAAAACATTTTTTTTAAATGACGGGTTTACACATTTCTCAAGGCAGGGAAGAGACATCGAAAGGGTGTGCAGTTAACTGATCAAAGCATGACTCACATTTTTGTGAATTCATGGCTAAACTGCTGTACTGCTCCGACTACTGTGAGTGCAGTTTTCCGAGGATGCAAGTGTGATACGAGGCTTACATTTTGAAGGCTATTGTGAAACAAGGCGGAAATTAAGTTGTTAATGCAAACCCCTGAGCGATGTCAATTGTTACGCACAAGCAATGGGTCAGACGAGGGTAAAGTTGATGACCATTAAAAAAAATATAGCACAAATAACCTTAATACTCTATATTCTATTATTTCCACCCATGTCGACTTTTATGGTAATTATGCCCGCATGTTAGATGGGGCTTTAAATTCAATAAAATAAATATTAAGTCACTAAACAATCCAGTCCTAGTCCGGGTAACGCTTACACTGTAAACTTTACAGTATCCACACTAGGCCTCGTTGAACAGTTACTGTTAAAAAGACGCGTACCATACTTAAACCAATAATTTTAAAAACTGAGACTGTAGCAGCAACACATCCAGATAACATACCAGCCTAGTTTTCATGATTTTTATAATAAGTAAAGTCGAAAAATGAACAGGGCGTTTCCAAACTGAACCTACCTAGTACCGAGTGCAGCAGCAGGAAAGCCGGTAGCCATAAACTCATATATCTATACATGTCCACAGGTTGATATAAAGCTGTGGAAAATGAATACTACTAACAGAAAGCTGTTAATTCAGATGTTAGCAGTAGCACGTTGCCGCTTCGTCGTGTCCACCCTCTTTTTGTCCCTTTCCGAAATCGAAATCGAAAGTAAAAAAGGCTGCCGATACTTGAAGGGCAGAGGGGTAAATACGGAGAAATAGAAAAATCTGCCGTTTGATAAAACCGTTTCGTCTTTAAGCAACTCAGTTATTTAAATCATCTGAGAATTTAAGTGGAGTGTATGGAGATTAACAACTCAGCATTTATGCACAAAACTAAGATTTTTATTTTACAGTCATTTGTGGAGCATTACTGCCATCAACTGACGAGAGATGGACATGGATGGATGATCTACACCGTTTAAATCCGGTTTCCTCTAAGATTGTGAATATGCTGAATTCTTGAAAGACTCTTTCCATTAGTGGTGTGCGATACTGCAAGATTTGGTATCGATCCGATACCAAGTAAATACAGGGCCAGTATCGCCGATACCGATACTTTTTAATAATTAAGGTTGATGCATCATCAAATTGCTAAATCTGAATGAATTTTCATGACCTTTAAGTGTTTTTGTGATTTTTCCTTTGGATTATTAATTAGTTAAAACCCAGGACAGAATTTGGGCAAAGTTTATAGGTAAATAGAATATACTTTATTATCATAATAAAAGTTTTTCTCCAGAAACAATAGAACAGTAACAAAACATTTTTTCCCCATCATGTCTGGATTTTTTTCTTAAATAAACAAAGTGCACAAAATTATCACTCGAGAACAAATTAAAACAAATTCTTTTTTTCAGGTAGTGTTCAGAAACTACAATACAAAAATTTAATTAAATTTCTCCCTTCATTGCACTTCTTTTCTGGATTTTTTTCTTAAATAAACAAAGTGTACAAAATTATCACTCCACAACAAATGTTATAAAACATTTAAAACAAATTATTTTCTTTTTTTTCAAGTAGAATGTGTGTTCAGGAAATACAATACAAAAATAAAACAAAATTTCTCCCCTTCAGTGCACTTCTTTTCTGGCTTTGAAAAAATAATTTAAAATAAAAAACAATTAGTGAAAATACAATAAATAAAGTGTAAATAACTAAACAACCCCCAAAGCCTTGAGTTCAACGAAATATTCCCAGAAGCCCCCCTGTGGGCCCTGTCCCCCTGTGCAGAACAGAGGTTTTGGTTAGAGGTTTTTGTTCAGGAACAGTATCATGTTCACATTTTTCGCTTTTATTGCACATCGCCTGTGACTTAGTAACTGTCCTGCCTTTGAAAAAATCCTCTCGGCTGGCACTGATGTTGCAACCACTCCCAGGTGTTTCATGCTTTTCTGCTTGCTTGTTTGCCTGGCGCCGCTGAGTCACGTGACGGTACAACATCAAAACACAAGAGGGGGGAGGAGGAGCAAAGTGTGCCTGCTCCGCGCTGTGACAGGAGCGGCACTTGAAAGCAGCGGCACTTACACAGACAGCTAGGTCGCCTCTTTGATGAAACCGCAGCAGTGCATACAGGAGAGAAACTGAAACTAAAGTATCGATCTCATTACACTGGTATCGATCAATATCAATACCAACGTTGGTATCGATATTATCGATATTTGGATCGATCCGCCCACCACTACTTTCCATGTTTCTGGTGGATGCTTTTTGACGTTCAGGAAGTTTACTCGCCTCAACCCAGCCGATGGAAATAAACCGAATTCACATTTGTGACATTTCAAAGGTTCTCCTAAAATGTGCTTGATAGCTGGATGGAAACATAGTTATTATTACTGGTTATTCCTGAATGGTAGAGGCACTTAGACAGCATGCAAAAGCACAACCATGAGATACTAAAATTGATGCTGGAATCTGCCTGATGAGGTAGATTAGCTCACAGAAACTCTATCCAACAGTCATTTACAGTCATGATTGAAAGTTTGTGAACCCCATGTGCAGTTATAGACATTTTGAGTTTTGCCCATTCCACTATTGCCTGTCCACATTCAAGACTAGGCTAGTGGGGCTGAAGGAGGGCAGCAGGAAGGAGAAATGAGGGAAGATGAGAAGGGATGGCAGGAGGATCAGGGTACGGGGGGGCTGAAGAAGGAGGTGGAGAATAGGCAAGAGCTGGTAGATGATGGGAACGATGGAGGCGCAAGTGGGAGTGAGGGGGCTGTGGAGGTAGGAGGAGAACCAGGGCCAGCGATAGGAGTGGAAGGAGGAGAGGAGAGAGGAGAGAGACCCAGACTGAGGATGAGGTGAGTGCAGTTGAGTTAGGTGGACATAAGGGTGGGTCCACTCGTCATGGGGGGGCAGGTAGGAAGGAGTGGGAGTAGCGAGACATGGAAGAGAAAGAAAGGGAAGATTGAGGAACCTGGTGCTGAGGGAGGCGTAGCGCAGGAGGGAGGGCAGCAAGCAAGAAGAAGAAGACACACTTATTTGGGTGCACTAACACACGCAAGGGGAGGTGACGGCCGAACACAACACACACGTAGGTAGGGTGTCCGAAATTAATTTTTCTTCTGCATTTATCCCATCCTTCCTCCAGGGGAAGCCCTCTTTTCTTTCGGCGCCCAATTCCAGTTGTAGATCCTCGTCGGACAGGACAGGACGTTGCTAGATGGGTTTCTTAGGAGGAGACCCATGTGAGTACGGGGAGAACATGCAAACTCCACACAGAAAGGCCCAGGAGATAACCCACCTGGGCACCCAAGAGTGCCATGGCGGGAATCGAACCCAGGACCTTCTTGCTGTGAGGCAGCAGTGCAAGCACTGTGCCACCGTGCCATGGCCAAAGGAAGCTCCTTCGAGCCGGATGGAGAGTCCAGGGGAGGAGGAGTCATCTGAGTCTTGACAGAGATTTGTCCTTTGTAGTTTTTCTGCAACTCATTTTGTATTTTGGCCAGGGCCCCGTCAGACGGCTTACTGGAAGTTTAATATCAAGCTCCTGGAGGATGTCACCTTTTTGTTCTAGTTTTTGAGAGTTTTGGGAGAGGTGGAGACAGAGGAATGGGAAGTTAATTCCCCAAGTCAGTGATGGGATACTGCTGTACACAGCCTTGTCATCCGCCGAATCCTGGAGGGCTCTCGCTGCTCCGGAGCTAAATATTAGAGAGGCTGACTTAGTGGGGAGAGATAGTGATGGGTTACAGGAGAATTTAGTGCAGGGAGTTTTCCGCCATGACAAAAGCAAAAGGTGCACTTGTGAGGACTCACCAGGCTCAGGGACATGCATCTGCAAACGTAAATGCACAATTGTGGCGTGAGGAGGCTGTAAGCTTCAACTCCACATCGTATGGTGCTGAACAGTGTGACCCTGAGTGCCTGGACGTGTCGTTGAGGGATCGTCCCCAGCTAACAGAACTGAGTTGGATTCTGTTTTATCGTTTCATGAACTATCCAAGGCAGTTTCTCAAATGGCTCTTGGCCGTGCCTCAAGGATTGATGGACTGCCTGTGGACTTTTATAAGGCTTCCTGGAATATTCTTAAGATTTTTTTTTTTTTTTGGCATTTTGCCTTTACACTGTGTTCAAAATTATTATGAATATGCTGTTTTTGTTCGTTTTTCCTAAATAGTCAATACAAATGACAGTCGGTACGATTGTTTTTAATCCTCAACAATTATATTATAATCAGGATTTTTATTAAACAAAACTTCAGATGATGACAACAGTATTTTTTTTAAATAACTCAAAATACAGTGTTCCAAATTATTATGCACAACAGAGTTTCAAAGCATTCAATAGGTTATAAAGAATTGAAAACGGAAATCTGTTGTATTTTCTGCATTAGGAGATATTTTTTTCTCAAAATAAATGGTATTTCAATCAAAAACATCTTTACAGGTCAAGTTACATGTTAACATAGGAGCCCTTCTTGGATATCACCTTCACAACTCTCCCATCCATTGAACTTGTGAGTCCATGTATAGTTTCTGCCTGGATTTCATTTGCGTATGCCACAATTGCCTCCCAGAGCTGCTGTTTTGAGGTATACTGCCGCCCACCCTCATAGATCTTCCTTTTAAGGATGCTCCACAGGTTCTCAATAGGGTTGAGGTCAGGGGATGATGGTGGCCACACCATGATTTTCTCTCCCTTTATGCCCATAGCAGCCAAGGACTCAATGGTATTTTTTGCAGCATGGGATGGTGCATTGTCTTGCATGAAAATGATTTTACTCCGTAAGGCACGGTTCTTCTTTTTATACCATGGCAGGAAATGATCAGTTAGGAACTCCACATATTTTGCAGAGGTCATTTTGACACCTTCGGGCACCCTAAAGGGGCCTACCAGCTCACTCCCCATTATTCCAGCCCAAAACATCACTCCACCACCTCCTTGCTGACGTCGCAGCCTTGTTGGGACATGGTGGCCATCCACCAGCCATCCAGAACTCCATCCATCTGGACCATCCAGTGTAGCACGGCATTCATCAGTGAATAAAACTGTTTGAAAATTGGTCTTCATGTATTTCTGAGCCCACTGCAAACGTTTCTCCTTGTGAGCATTGGTTAGGGGTGGCCGAAATACAGCTTTATGCACAACTGCAAGCCTCTGAAGGATCCTGCATCGAGAGGTTCTTGGGACTCCAGAGGCACCAGCAGCTTCAAATACCTGTTTGCTGCTCAGCAGTGGCTTTTTAACAGCTGCTCTCTTAATACGATGTATTTGCTTGACAGAAATCTTCCTCAATACACCTTTATCTGAACGAACCCGTCTGCGCTCTGAATCACATCTTTTCACAGTACGATGATCTCTTAAGTTTTCGTGAAATTTCCAGTGTTTTCATACCTTTTGCAAGGCATTGCAATATTTCACGCTTTTCATCTGCAGAAAGATCTTTCTTTCTCCCCATATTGCATGAAACCTGTGACTTGCTTAATAATGTGGAACAACCTCCTTAAGTAGTTTCCCTTTAATTAGGCTCACCTGCCAAATTAATTATCAAACCTGTCTGAAATTGATGTCAGTGTTTTAAACAGACAGGAGAAACAACACAAGCGAAACGTTTCATTGAAAACCAAAAAACCAAATGTTTATTTAACTGAAATCCTACTTGCATAATAATTTGGAACACAGTGTATTTGACAGTCAGTAGAGAGAGACAGGAAAGATCAGGTGAGAGGTCCTAGGACCAATCCACGGAATTGGGTGCCGAAAGACGACAGAGGGCTGCCCACTGCTCCTGGAGGAAGGTCGGTGGGGATGGGAAAATGCAGAGGACACCCAGGTAACGTGTGTGTTGTGTTTGGTGGCCACTTCCCCCTTGCATGTCATGTTGGTGCATCAGCTTCATCTTCTATGGTGTGCCTGGCTGCTTTGAACAATGGACAATGAATTTGTTTCTGATGCAGGACATGATCTCAGGGCGTGGTACTTTGTGTTACTCAATAATTGTTGCAATATATTGTACATGAAAAAGTCTGTCCCTCTGTGTTTTCCGAGTCTTGAATAAAAATGTTCGCCAATGAGACTTTTATTTTGAAGGTTCTGAGCGGAAGTATTGCTAATCAACGCAGACGTGTCTCTCCGTAGCTTCGTAGCTAGCTAGCAAACCAAACAGACCTACAATTAGTGATGGCGAGATGAAGCTTCTCGAAGCATTGAAGTATTCCAGCCAAATGGGTTGAAAATGGGTTCATTTCTCAAGGCTTCAAGTGCACACTACGGCCACCTGCTGGTCTAAAGAAATTAGAGCAGGCAAGACTGGCAGCACAGCGATGTGTGCAAAGCATGGGCCACTAAGGCCATTGAATGAAACCGCTGATGTAATCAACTTTTAAAAAATGAAATTACGGCATAATGTATATATTCATATTATGCTATAAAACCATAAATGAACAAAAATCATCGGTTCAATAATGCCGTGGAAATGTCTCCACGCGCTGTGTGATCTCAGACATGTAGAAGAGCTATAGAGAGATGTGGGTGGTTGAAAATACTGGCAGATTATAACCAGACATGACTTCATTCGGTTCCTCCATCTGCTCGCTTCAATTCAGAGTTTGGTGCTGCTCCCTCCATTTTCTGGCTTCTCTTCAGGGTTTGGTGGTGCTCCTGGTGGTGCCCCTCCATCTGCTGGCTTCTCTTCAGGGTTTGGTGGTGCCCCTGGTGGTGCCCCTGGTGGTGCCCCTCCATCTGCTGGCTTCTGTTCAGGGTTTGGTGGTGCTCCTGGTGGTGCCCCTCCATCTGCTGGCTTCTGTTCAGGGTTTGGTGGTGCCCCTGGTGGTGCCCCTCCATCTGCTGGCTTCTCTTCAGGGTTTGGTGGTGCCCCTGGTGGTGCCCCTCCATCTGCTGGCTTCTGTTCAGGGTTTGGTGGTGCCCCTGGTGGTGCCCCTCCATCTGCTGGCTTCTCTTCAGGGTTTAGTGGTAGCCTCTCTGATGACACGCCTGTAAAACACACATGCACAATATGGTAAATCAATAAAAATAAAATAAACCTCCTTCTGGTTGGTGCTCTGCAAAAACTGCAAACTGGCTTTATTTTTGGTATATTCCTATAGATTCTTTAAGATTTACAGTGTCATAATGCATTTTGACTCAAAATACAGTAAACCAACCTGCAATGTGTTCAGCTGTCAAGGCTTTAAGAAGTACCATTTGAGTATACATAATATACTCATATGGTTTATAGGTTTCATAGAAAAATATGATTCTTGTATTTTATGTAACATATATGTTTGGAAATTACGCCAAGTCAAATAAAAATAGGTTTAAACTGAGTTCAGGAGCATAAATGATAGATATTAAAAGGCATATAAACAAACCGTTCTTCAGGTTTAACTGCAGAAAAGCTGTTTAACATCCTGACCTTTGCTGCCTAAATGGACAGATGATAAACCAGCTACGTCGTCCGGGTGGCCTAAGGTGATATTCCATGTAATACCAATGGAGTATTTAACACACAGGTCGAATGGGAGAATGAATGATTTGTACTGAGGATTCAAAACCATACAGGGAGATAATCCGTCGTAGAAGAGGCAGCGATACCGATTTAGCCTCAACAGACCAGAATGCAATGCAGCCATAAGACATGTTGCGTTTTGAGTAAGGGGCACAGACGCCATCATAGATTCGCCCCAATGTTCACGTAATCATCAGCTAGCTAGCAAGGTGACACCCGCAACAAGGCATTCTGGGAAACGTGGGAAACACAAGGTGAAGTAGACAAGGCAGGTTGAGGGAAAGTGGGTGCACCAAAAAGTAGATTACAACTCTCAATCACATAACTCCTGGAATGCATTGAGAATAAACTGATGATATCTAACAGTGGAAGAGTATCCCAGGATGCATTTCTTTCTTTAACCTGTGTTGAAATTGTTGGTTGCAGTGGTTTATATTCCTTTTTCATTCCTTGTGTTTTTTTTATTATTTTTTGATTGTTTTGTTTGTTACATGCTATTTTTCTCCTGATGTATCTATTACTATTTGCAACCCAATTTCCCCTCTGAGTTCCTGTGTGTGTGTGTGTGTGTGTGTGTGTGTGTGTGTGTGTGTGTGTGTGTGTGTGTGTGTGTGTGTGTTGCCCAGTTACTGAGACGCCAATCCCGCTAGTTTCATTTCTCCAAGGTGTCAACCCATGCCCTCAGTTTGAGTTAAACTCCTGACCAAGTAACAAAACCTTGTAACATGGCTGTCTCAAATGGTTTTGAATGATTTGCTCACCTCCATTTTCAACATCATTTTTACGACGTGAGCCGATCCATCCCCTTATGCACTCTGAAATAAAACACAGACACACAGTGGCAACATTTCATCAATGTGAAGTTTCATGTTTAGTTTTCTCTGTGTGCAGGCACGTGCACACATGCACAAAATATTTAAAAAGTATAGCTACAGAGCTGAATGTGTAACTTTATGTAACGTATAGCTGCTGACCAACATATGTGAATACTTACAACAAAAAATACTTACTGTATTTCCACTCTGCAATCACAATCACAATCACAATCCCAATGATCCCAATGATCCCAAGGATCCCAAGGATCACTGCAGCAATCCACCCAGTCCCTCCTTCAGGTTAAAAACAAGGCTTCGTCATTGTTTGGTTTAATTCATTTCAAAGTAAAAAAAAATCCACTAAATGGGTTTTCTTCTTCCTTCAAGGTCAACCCAGTATTTGCAAACCAGATTCACCACTGCAATACACAATGTATATATTACTTACTTACTGGGGCAGTAAGTAAGTAATACATTACTTTTCCCAGTAACAATTCAATTTCAGTTTCAGTAAAAACCATTAGAGTTACCAAACAAACTGCACAAATTTAGTCTACATGGGAGGTCAGGAATGAAGAAGTCTCTTCTGTGTCTTGAGTCAAAGGTCGAGTTAAAAGTAGAGACTTCACAGGACAGCATGTATACTTACCGGTCACTTTAATCTTATAGGTATTTTTCTGCACTTGGTTGTTGAACTCCACAGAATACACTCCACTGTCACCTTCAGTCAAATCAATGACAGTCAAATGTCCAGTTTCTTTATTCAGGAGTGTGCGGCCCCGAAATGGTCCATAGTCTTCCAGATATTGATCTTTCAGGACCCATTCCACCACTAAATTGTTTCCATGTTTCCACAGGATGTTGGTGAAGGGTTTGGAAATATCAGAAGTGTCTGGACTCAAGTGAAGCTTTCCTCCAACTGCTGAATATGATGATTCCTGTTGGGCTGCAAGGAGAAAATAATTTGTCAGTCAAACTGAAAATGAGGAAGTAATATGTCTCCAATCAATTCAGTTTTGTCTGGTGGGTTAAACTTTCATTCCTCAGGTTGAACAAAAGGCTTGGTAACAATCTAATTTATCGTACTGTCAGCAGTTGCTACATATCTCTACATCTCTACATATGTCTGGCCTGGACAACTCAGTCGGTAGAGCATGAGACTCTCAGTCTCAGGGTCGTGGGTTCGATAGTGTCAACTGTAACTTGTAAGTCGCTTTGGATCAAAGCGTCTGCTAAATGACTGTAATGTATCTCAATTTTTAGCGTTCATGGCTGAGAAATTCCCGCAAAATCAATATTTCATTGTATTCATTCAATCAGTTCATTGGGACCAAACTGTCAACTGAGTTCCAGAGTGAATACAGCGGTTATCAGCGACATCTGCAGGCCAAAAAGTATCACTGCAAGTAGAGGGGAGCAGCAAGGCCAGCTAACTTAACCCACATTGAGGTGGAAATTAAGTTGCTAATGGCGTCCCCTGAGCTAAGGAAGCGCATAGTTAACATAATCCAAATGTTAATGCAAAGTGGAAAATGAAAATGCAATC
The DNA here is from genome assembly GCA_034670405.1 of Hoplostethus atlanticus. Classification (NCBI taxonomy): domain Eukaryota; kingdom Metazoa; phylum Chordata; class Actinopteri; order Trachichthyiformes; family Trachichthyidae; genus Hoplostethus; species Hoplostethus atlanticus. The sequence continues at coordinate 893,241 of JAXDDX010000081.1, read as the reverse complement.
CAACAATAGCATTTTCATTTTCCACTTTTGCATTATTTGAGTCAATATGAAAATTGAAGTGCAATAATCTGATTTCCATTTGAATTTTCATGTACTGCTATGCACATTCACTAACAATATTAAAATGTTAATGAAAAAGCCATTTGACATTTCATTTTCAATGTCATGCCCCACTTTATGCTCATCAAAATTCAAATGCAATCAAACTATTACAACCTATTTTTTAAAGTCATAATTAAAATTAAAATTCAATAATCCCATTGCTTTTGCATTTTCATGCTCTTACCTTGGGCAATCTGACAATTTGAAAATGTTAATGAAAAAGCCAATTGACATTGCATTTTCAATGAACCATTTTTCTAAACAATAATCCTGCAAAGGTTTGTGTGGTGATGAAACTTATATTCATGTTATTGTGCAGAGGACACGTACTACACACCTGGGGAGTAGAGAGGATTATCAAAGGGTTCACTCTCTTCCACACTAACTGGGTTCTTCAGTTGGCAGGAGAATGTTTTAACATGCTTCATGTTGGTGATGCTCAACAGCTCTGCAGACTCTTCCCAGTGTCCTTCGTCCATCTTCCAGCTGTAGGTAACTGGTTCATAGAGGCTGGACCAGTTACCTACAGCCTCAGCCTCTCCTTCGCATTTCAGAGAACAGGGGGATGAGGCAGAGCAAGTCGGCGGACTGGACGAGATTGAAGGCTTTGGGACTCTCTCTGTTTGTGGAGAAAGAAATAGGATACTTGAACTCTGACATAATATATATATTTCTTGGTCTCTCTCTCACATGTACAGTGCTGTGGAAAAGTAAGTAAATCCCCTGAAAAGGTTTGTCAGGTTTGGAAAAGTTGGCATCTGATCTTCATTTCAACAATGTTGATAAACGGCCCCTAATTCACCATATAACAGCAAAAAATAACACTTTAAACAAACAGCAATGTATTTTCCTTGTCAGAAAAGGTTGTTACCCCTACTGTTATCACCCCATCACATGGCTAAAGATAGAAGAGGTGCAAATGACTAAAACATCTTTAGAGAACTTAAAGCTCAGGATCTGAAAGAATCTGAGGGTCTACATGGGAGGTCAGGAAGGAAGAAGTCTCTTCTGCTTTCACAAAACAATATAAATGTGCATCTGAAGTTTGCCAGTCAACATCATGGGTGGCGAACAAGACTACTGGGGAGAGGTGCTTTGGACACGCGAGTCAAAGGTCGAGTTAAAGGTAGAGACTTCACAGGACAGCATGTATACTTACTGATCACATTAATCGTATAGGTCTTTTCTGCACTAGGTTGTTCAACTCCACAGAATACACTCCACTGTCATTTGTAGTCAAATTACTGATAGTCAAATGTCCAGTTTCTTTATCCAGCAGTGTGCGGCCATGAAATGCTCCATAGTCTTCCTGATATTGATATAGCTGGACCCATTCCACCACAAAATTGTTTCCATGTTTCCACAGGATGTTGGTGAAGGGTTTGGAAATATCAGAAGTGTCTGGACTCAAGTGAAGCTTTTCTCCAACTGGTAAGTATAATGATTCCTGTTGGGCTGCAAGGAGAAAATAATTTGTCAGTCAAACTGAAAATGAGGAAGTAATATGTCTCCAATCAATTCAGTTTTGTCTGGTGGGTTAAACTTTCATTCCTCAGGTTGAACAAAAGGCTTGGTAACAATCTAATTTATCGTACTGTTAGCAGTTGCTACATATCTCTACATCTCTACATATGTCTGGCCCGGACAACTCAGTCGGTAGAGCATGAGACTCTCAGTCTCAGGTTTGGAAAAGTTGGCATCTGATCTTCATTTCAACAATGTTGATGAACGGCCCCTAATTCACCATATAACAGCAAAAAATAACACTTTAAACAAACAGCAATGCATTTTCCTTGTCAGAAAAGGTTGTTACCCCTACTGTTATCACCCCATCACATGGCTAAAGATAGAAGAGGTGCAAATGACTAGAACATTTTTAGAGAACTTAAAGCTTAGGATCTGAAAGAATCTGAGGGTCTACATGGGAGGTCAGGAAGGAAGAAGTCTCTTCTGCTTTCACAAAACAATATAAATGTGCATCTGAAGTTTGCCAGTCAACATCATGGGTGGCGAACAAGACTACTGGGGAGAGGTGCTTTGGACACGCGAGTCAAAGGTCGAGTTAAAGGTAGAGACTTCACAGGACAGCATGTATACTTACTGATCACATTAATCGTATAGGTCTTGCTCTGCACTCGGTAGTTCAACTCCACAGAATACACTCCACTGTCATTTGTAGTCAAATCACTGATAGTCAAATGTCCAGTGTCTTTATCCAGGATTGTGCGGCCCCGAAATGGTCCATAGTCTTCCAGATCTTGATCTCTCTGGACCCATTCCACCACAAAATTGTTTCCATGTTTCCACAGGATGTTGGTGAAGGGTTTGGAAATATCAGAAGTGTCTGGACTCAAGTGAAGCTTTCCTCCAACTTTTAAGTATAATGATTCCTGTTGGGCTGCAAGGAGAAAATAATTTGTCAGTCAAACTGAAAATGAGGAAGTAATATGTCTCCAATCAATTCAGTTTTGTCTGGTGGGTTAAACTTTCATTCCTCAGGTTGAACAAAAGGCTTGGTAACAATCTAATTTGTCGTACTGTCAGCAGTTGCTACATATCTCTACATCTCTACATATGTCTGGCCTGGACAACTCAGTCGGTAGAGCATGAGACTCTCAGTCTCAGGGTCGTGGGTTCGATAGTGTCAACTGTAACTTGTGAGTCGCTTTGGATCAAAGCGTCTGCTAAATGACTGTAATGTATCTCAATTTTTAGCGTTCATGGCTGAGAAATTCCTGCAAAATCAATATTTCATTGTATTCATTCAATCAGTTCATTGGGACCAAACTGTCAACTGAGTTCCAGAGTGAATACAGCGGTTATCAGCGACATCTGCAGGCCAAAAAGTGTTACTGCACATAGAGGGGAGCAGCACGCCCAGCTAACTTAACCAACATTATTTTATTGTTGCCATTATAACTTCAACGTCAGTATATCGGAGTATGTGAGTAATAATCTTATATGACTCTTATATAAATATCTACTTTCACTGCATCACTTTATTATGTCTATATTTACATTAGCCAAGCATAACCTACATGCCGTGGATATAGGAAAAAATTATCTAAGTGCGTGTTTTTGCAGAATATAGAGAGGATATAGTTATTGGTAAATTTAAAAACAAATGACGTACGTGATATACTAACGTTAAACTTAAAATGGCAACCATGAAAGCCTGGGATTGTTACATCATGTCCTGGGTATTGCTAAACACATTCTGGTCATGCTTTCCACAACTATTGGCTCTCTTGATAAGAAAAATCCCAAATGACCATAGAAAATAAATAACAGAACGATCTGAATCATGTGCTCTGGAAAATCGTGGAATTCTATCAATAGATTAGAGGCAAATTACCAATTAATTGAGAAGCTTCCCCTTGAGGGGACATCCAAATATTTGTATAGGGATAGGGGATTTGGGATTGTAGAGTAACTATTATCACCAAAGGAGAATCCATGTTCCAGTTGGTAGCCACAGTATAAAAAACCCGCACATACGGGTTTACACATTTCTCAAGGCAGGGAAGAGACATCGAAAGGGTGTCCAGTTAACTGATCAAAAAACATTTTTGTGAATTCATGGCTAAACTGCTGTACTGCTCCGACTACTGTGAGTGCAGTTTTCCGAGGATGCAAGTGTGATACGAGGCTTACATTTTGAAGGCTATTGTGAAACAAGGCGGAAATTAAGTTGCTAATGCAAACCCCTGAGCGATGTCAATTGTTACGCACAAGCAATGGGTCAGACGAGGGTAAAGTTGATGACCATTAAAACTGACCAATGATGAAACATCACTCGATGCCGACTGCTATGATAAACAAAAATTTGTATTTTGAAGGCTTTTATTTTGAAGGCTATGGCTAGAAAAAGCAGAAGCTCAGAGTTGGTAATGTTAACCACTGAATGATGTCAAAATGAGTCATTTTCCACCAAGTGGTGGAAACGAACTTGGGTAATGTTATTGGGTAAACTATTGAAATTGTTGACCAAAGGTATAATCTTTGTCAGTTGTACTGTCTAATGATCAAAATCAAATCTAATTCATGGTTAGAGAACTCTGGAAACGAAAGCCCTGAAATAACGACCACACTTGAGTGGACTATTGGAGATTAAAGTTACTTGATATAAGCGAACTACTAACAGTACGGTTCCGATTCTGAAATATGTCCAGAATTAGATATGTATTCATTGACTACCTCATAAGCGCTCAATTCTTCAGCAAAATATACAGAAACTTTTCTTTGTGAATTCTTATATAACGGATAGTCCTGCCAGATGATTTTGAACAAAATATATTGCTTTGTTTAATTGATGTAAAACGTTTCCCCTTCGTGTCTATGGGAACTTGCGCTAGCCACCTAGCCGCTAGTAAAACCAGTGGGTAGTCTTTGTTAACTTCCACTCCCTATCAGGCTTTTATTCTTAACGTTCCGACCGGAAGTGCTATTGTATTTGGCGAGCTTGACACTGCGGAAATATAGCACAAACAACCTTAATACTCTATATTTTATTATTTCCACCCATGTCGACTTTTATGGTAATTATGCCCGCATGTTAGATGGGTCTTTAAATTCAATAAAATAAATATTAAGTCACTAAACAATCCAGTCCTAGTCCGGGTAACGCTTACACTGTAAACTTTACAGTATCCACACTACAGGCCTCGTTGAACAGTTACTGTTAAAGACGCGTACCATACTTAAACCAATCATTTTAAAAACTGAGACTGTAGCAGCAACACATCCACATAACATACCAGCCTAGTTTTCATGATTTTTATAATAAGTAAAGTCGAAAAATGAACAGGGCGTTTCCAAACTGAACCTACCTAGTACCGAGTGCAGCAGCAGGAAAGCCGGTAGCCATAAACTCATATCTATACATGTCCACAGGTTGATATAAAGCTGTGAAAATGAATACTACTAACATGAATACTACTCGTCGTGTCCACCCTTTTTCTGTCCCTTTCCGAAATCGAAAGTAAAAAAGGCTGCCGATACTTGAAGGGCAGAGGGGTAAATACTGAGAGAGGAGAGAGACCCAGACTGAGGATGAGGTGAGTGCAGTTGAGTTAGGTGGACATAAGGGTGGGTCCACTCGTCATACGGGGGGGCAGGTAGGAAGGAGTGGGAGTAGCGAGACATGGAAGAGAAAGAAAGGGAAGATTGAGGAACCTGGTGCTGAGGGAGGCGTAGCGCAGGAGGGAGGGCAGCAAGCAAGAAGAAGAAGACACACTTATTTGGGTGCACTAACACACGCAAGGGGAGGTGACGGCCGAACACAACACACACGTAGGTAGGGTGTCCGAAATTAATTTTTCTTCTGCATTTATCCCATCCTTCCTCCAGGGGAAGCCCTTTTTTCTTTCGGCGCCCAATTCCAGTTGTAGATCCTCGTCGGACAGGACAGGACGTTGCTAGATGGGGTTCTTAGGAGGAGACCCATGTGAGCACGGGGAGAACATGCAAACTCCACACAGAAAGGCCCAGGAGATAACCCACCTGGGCACCCAAGAGTGCCATGGCGGGAATCGAACCCAAGGACCTTCTTGCTGTGAGGCAGCAGTGCAAGCACTGTGCCACCGTGCCACGGCCAAAGGAAGCTCCTTCGAGCCGGATGGAGAGTCCAGAGGAGGAGGAGTCATCTGAGTCTTGACAGAGATTTGTCCTTTGTAGTTTTTCTGCAACTCATTTTGTATTTTGGCCAGGGCCCCGTCAGACGGCTTACTGGAAGTTTAATATCAAGCTCCTGGAGGATGTCACCTTTTTGTTCTAGTTTTTGAGAGTTTTGGGAGAGGTGGAGACAGAGGAATGGGAAGTTAATTCCCCAAGTCAGTGATGGGATACTGCTGTACACAGCCTTGTCATCCGCCGAATCCTGGAGGGCTCTCGCTGCTCCGGAGAGGTGGAGGCTGACTTAGTGGGGAGAGATAGTGATGGGTTACAGGAGAATTTAGTGCAGGGAGTTTTCCGCCATGACAAAAGCAAAAGGTGCACTTGTGAGGACTCACCAGGCTCAGGGACATGCATCTGCAAACGTAAATGCACAATTGTGGCGTGAGGAGGCTGTAAGCTTCAACTCCACATCGTATGGTGCTGAACAGTGTGACCCTGAGTGCCTGGACGTGTCGTTGAGGGATCGTCCCCAGCTAACAGAACTGAGTTGGATTCTGTTTTATCGTTTCATGAACTATCCAAGGCAGTTTCTCAAATGGCTCTTGGCCGTGCCTCAAGGATTGATGGACTGCCTGTGGACTTTTATAAGGCTTCCTGGAATATTCTTAAGATTATTTTTTTTTCTTGGCATTTTTGCCTTTATTTGACAGTCAGAAACACAGGCAGGGCTAAAGTTACCATGTTTTAAGAAGTACTGTTAATAAAGGGGAAGTGCTATAAAAAGTGCTAAAACAATACAATCAGCATGCAAAGATGGCCTGTTCAATATAGTATAGTATAGTATAGAATAGTATAGTTGATCTAGTGACAGTATTTTTTCAGTATAGTTTACAGTATACAGTATTGTTTCAGTATAGTTTCTTGTTTTTATAGTAGTGTGTATCAGGAAATCAGGATGATGAGAAAAGTCGGATTATGATGTCAGTACGTGGTACTTTGTATTACTCAAAAATCGTTGCAATATATTGTACATGAAAAAGTCTTGAATAAAAATGTTCGCCAATGAGACTTTTATTTTGAAGGTTTCGAGCGGAAGTATTGCTAATCAACGCAGACTTGTCTCTCCGTAGCGTCGTAGCTAGCTAGCAAACCAAACAGACCTACAATGTAATATTCGTTTAATTCAAGTGTACATTTTCAGAATAGCCATGGATATCGCGCTGTATTTGATAGCTGCAGCAATCCTTATTGTGCTTATTGTGTTTGCGGTGAAGGTGCGGAGTAAAACAGAGGAAGGTGAGAAGCTTCATAATTTGAGTTACTGCTGACGTAACGTGATTAGCCAGTTATCTTAGGCACCTGCTCGGTTCACATTTTCAACTTTTTCCTTGTGTCACTAACTTTTACTCTTTGAGTCATATTGTTATTTGTTTGATTCTCTCTAAATAATCCCCCTATTCTTTTGTCGTCAATTGAATTGGCTTGTAAGTAAGTTACAGTTGTTGTTGCAGTAACACTCAGCATGTATAGCATCCTAGCATTAGTTTAACTGTTGACATCTGCTGTACTGAAGTTGGGACTTGCCCTGTGTTAAATGTTCAACATTAGGGATAATGGTTTAGCCATTACAATGGTAGGAGTAACAGTTGTAAATGTAAATTCTGATATAGAAAATAAGAGCATAATAGTACTGAAGAAAATAGTAGATAAAAGATAAAAGTAATTACTTCAAAATAACACATTGGGGATATTACACCAAGTAAATATGGATACGTTACAGGTTAGCAGTTTACAGATGTACCATTTACAGCATATATGCAGGGTGCACAACTGTGCATCATTTGCTCTCCACATTATTAGATTTACAGAGCAGATGTGCATTGTTAGCTGTTAAAATGATCAGATACAGATGGAAAAACGTGCAGTTCTGGATAAGATTATTGGCACCCTTGCAGTTTGTGCAGATAATGTACAGCATCTTCTGAAATAATTGGAAATTGAAACACGTTCATCTTTTTATTTAACAGCACATGATCAAACAAGAACAGTACAAACCTATATATATATATATATATATATACAGTGTATATATATATATATATATATGCTGCAAGCAGCAGCAGTGGTCGTCAAAGTGGTACTTGTTGTAGTACTACTTGTAGTTGTAGGCATCGTGTGGTAGTAGTAGTGGTAGTACTCTCTACAACAGTGGTCCCCAAATCTGGTCCTCGGGGGCTGGAGTACTGCTGGTTTTCTATTCTGCCAGGTAGTTTCCATTCTAGCTGTCTAATCAGTCCAGGTGAATGCAATTAACTACCTGGTAGGGTAGAAAACCAGCAGTACTCCGGCCCCCGAGGACCGGATTTGGGGACCACTGCAACATACAGTTCAAACATTATGAAGGATCAAATTGTGGCAATGGGCGGGGCCTCAGGGTATTGTCCATTGACAGTTGGCCCTATCCTTAATCCAATGAGCCATCCCCCAACCCTCTATGACTAAAGGTTAAAACGTTTTTAAGTTTAAAAAAATGACCAACCAGAAACGGGGGCGGGGCTTCATGGCATCGCCCATTGACAGCTGGCCCTATAGTCTTAATTGTCCTGCTGGAGGACCCATGACCTTCAATTGACACCCAGTTTTCTGACATTGCGTAGCACACTTCCCTCCACAATGCCTTGGTAATCTTCTGATTTCATGATGCCCTTAATACAACCATGCCGTCAAAGCAGTCCCGCAGCATTATGGACCCTCCGCCGTATTTGACTTGTTTGATCATGTGATGTGTGAAGACCGAAAGTTGTTTGAATTTCCAATTATTTCAGGAGATATTGCAAGGGTGCCAAAAGTCTTGGCCAGGACTGTAGGTATAGAAATGTGTCCAGGTGTGTAAATGTGTTACTCACACTGTCAGATTTACAGATGGAGGTAAGATATGTACAGAAATGTCAAACATATTAGCTGTATAGTGCATTGAAAGTTACACCGATGTGCACCTCTACCCTCCACATGGTCAGCTGATGTGGAGCAGCGGCAGGATGTTGGCCGGGCGGCGGGGCGCCCTCAGCAGGTGGCAGGGGAGAGAGGAGCTGGCATGCCTCGCCGGAGGAGGAACCTCAACGCCAGGGTGATGGCTCAGCGACGAACCCAGATAGATGCTTCTGACAACGGTAAACACAAAACTTCAATATTCTTTTGCGGGGATCAATGTTGACTTTTGTATTGTGGCTGTTAATGTATTTTTTTAATATTGAGTTAATATGATTTTAACAGTGACACTACAAAAGCACTTCCAAAGACTTCAGACAGCTTGGATACAAATGAATCATATATGATACGGATCATAGATTAGCACATTTAAGTGACACCCGAAGCCCTGGCTGGTCTACACCACAGCTCAGACTACATAGTGAGTTCACTCTGTTTGTAGATCTGGATGTTCCACTTTCCACTGTCTTGTTTAGTGTTTTTCTTGTTGTGGACTCAGATGTTAGACAGTTCAAGAGATGCCTGCAGATGTTGCAGCTGTTACCTTCAGGTTCTTTGTCACCTCCTTGACCATTATGGGCGTGCTCCTGCTGTGATCTTTGCTGGACGTCCACTCCTAGGGAGAGCAGCAATGATACTGGATTTCTTCCATTTGTATCCAATCTGTCTGACTGTAGACTGACGGAGGCCCAAGGTGTAGCCTTATGAGCCTCAACAACTCTTCTCTGGAGGTCCTCTGAAATGTCTTTTAACCACTTTTTTTCTTTTCTTTTTGAGAGCAGACTCTGTTGGTAACTAAACTTTGTGGGGGTTTTATATGACAGAACACGTCTAACCCACACCTGAATGTCACCTCATTGATTGGATCATCTGACTTCAATTACCCCTTCATAGAAGTCATTATCCTGGAGGTTCACGTACCTTTTCCAGCTTAATGTTCAATACAACACTTCTGCTGTAAAAGGCTCATATTGGCTATATCAGCGGACTAATATATCTGTTGTGCCCAAGTTTGTGTATCACTTCATCAGTAAAATAATATGTAGCTCTATCCAGACAGACTCAGTTGGGTTTACTATATAATGAGATTGTTCTTGTTTTCCAGAGGAAAGCCCAGTGGAGGAGGAAGAGGAGGAGGAGGAGGAGGAGGAGCAGCAGCAGAGCTTCCAGCCTACAGGCAAAGTAGGAGCCAAGAAGCAGAGGAAGCTGGAGGAGAAACAGGCCAAGAAAGCCCAGAGAGAGGTGAAAAAGATACTCTGACACGCTACACGCAATATACTGATACTGGTATCAGTACCAAACGTTTCCACATGATACCAGCCCTAGTCCGGTGACTGAACAAGCTTTGTCACAACATAATTGCTAAACATGGCTATACAAATATAGCTTGGTGTCCATTTTTTTTGGTAAATGTTCAAACCCGTTCATTAAATAAGGGCACACTGTAGACCATTTGAAGCCAGTTCAGTCTCTTTAATGTGCCACAACGTTCTAGTAGATTGTGTTGATGTGTAATGTATTGGCAATAGCAGTTTTCATGATTTTGTTCAAATTTGCTACAGCTCAGGATAAAAATAATTTTCTTTATGACGGAAATAACTGCGTCTAATTAATAGTACTGAATGAATTTGAAGACCAAGTCTTCACAGCCAGAACAGTCACAACGCTGGACCCTGAATGGCTGACAATACCAGCAACTCGAATTGAGTGGAGGCTTTTTGATTGGAAGGATTTCAGGAGTTGTTTTGTGCAGGGAGCCAATCAAGACCCGAGTCTAGTTGTGATGTGTTGACTGGAGTTGGTCTGAAACTGCCTATAAAAATGTGACCACTCAAACAAAATCTAACTTTGACTACCTTCATTAAACTACGTAGTTTAAATGTACAGTATATAAATAGAGCAACATTTAAATGGCTCCCCTTTTAAATTGGGGTAAAATCAGCAAGAGAATTTCCACTGGTGGTGAATTCAGTTTGATGCGTTTGTCCAATCTTGTTGCGTTATCGTTGGTGGTCAGGCAGAGCTGGAGGAGAGGGAGGAGAGGAAGAGGATGCAGGAGCTCAGAGAGCAGGAGAGACGCCAGGACGACGAGAGGGAACGACTGCTGGAACAGAAACAGGTCTGACACACACACACACACACACACACACTGTTATCTTATTGTACCTGTGAGGACCTTGGATTGACCACATTCATACCCTAAACTAACTAGAACCCTCATTCTGACTTTAACCTCTTTTTAGTCCGTTACCAATCCCATCCCATGCACCAGAGGTATATCCTTAACACAAAGCCCTGGTCCTAATCTCTGGATGCCTCTCCTCAGCTGATTATACTTTGGCTGTGTTCAGATGGGGGCAGGTCAGTCTGAACAGAAAATGTACCCTTAAGCCTCGTCTGTCTACCGGTGTTTTGTGCAGGAGGAGGAGGAGCGCCGAGCGAAGGAGGACCAGGAGAGACGGGAGGAAGAGGAATACCTGAGGCTCAAAGCTTCCTTTGTTGTAGAAGACCAGGGAGAGGAGGAGCAGCTCACCGAGGACCAGGTCTGACCAGTACTCTTTCTGGGTTGATTCCCATCATGGTTTTGCACCAGTGTTATTGGCTGATCACTGATCCGATTGCAGATTGAAATAATGCATTTTAGCTGGACTTGACTTATGAACATCATTGCTGCCTAACCTTGTGGGAAAAAATCCTAGTTTGTATCCAAACATAATTATTGCGTGTTTAGCGTGTGCTTGATGGAAATGGTTTTCAATCTGTCCAGACGTGAAACTGTTTCTAATCCTACCGGCTGAGACTCATAACACAATGTCAGAAGTGAATAGGTTTAATTACCAGTTGAAAAGAGGGAGTGAAATGAAAGAGCCCTTAAAGAATGAGCAGACCCACTTGTCACTCTACTGTGAATCTACTAGTATAAAGAATAGTAGCATTTGGTGCCACTTGTGATTGAAGCTCTCTTAGTGTTATCCAGGGTAATTTCACCATAGCAAAATGTGTCTTTGATGTAATATTAACACTACACCGATCATTCAGCTGACCTCAATTGATGCCAACAATGTCAGATGAATGGATTTGATTACACCTTCAGATATACTAACAATCTGTAGATGTTACACATTTTTAGCAGCCGTCATGTCAGACCAAAGAAGTCTCATGACTGAGATCCATATTGAGAATATTTCAAATTTCCTGCCTTTGTGTTGCAAGTTTTCTGCATGCAGATCATGTGCACAAGACCATCTCCACTCTACACTGTGAGCAACTTGGTTGATGGGTCTCTGGTGACCAATGGTGGGCGAAAGCCTCCGATTGCATCTGTGCAGTGGTCTGCAAATACAAAACTTTGAACAGGCAAATGTACTTTTTGCTGCTTTGATGAGTGGCTATATAACATAATATAACAATAGCTAGTTAGCTAACTTTGCACATTGGTGGCCCCAAATGACCGTGAGAGGTAACTGTTTGAGTTTTGAAGGACTCGACTAGCCAGAAAATCCAGTGACTTCAGTAAACTAAATATAGTGTGAGCATATTTACGGCTGAGACAAAGGATCGTCTGTGTGATGCATTTTCAAAATCATTTTATTAAGGTGTAATAAATGTTTGTGTTCTTCACCCCTCAGTCACGTAACCTCCTGCAAGAATTCATCCAGTACATTGAGGTAAGAGTTGACAGATGCTACACCCTACTGCGGTATGTATGGTTGTCTTTACTGCTGAACACACATCTGACTCTGTCCTGCAGGACTCCAAGGTGGTTCTGCTGGAGGACCTGGCTTCACACTTCGGGATGCGAACGCAGGATGCTATTGCAAGGCTACAGGACCTGTTAGCCGATGGCTCCCTGACAGGTAGGTGCCAAACCCTGTCATGTTGGATTTTAGCGTGTGTCCATCTCTTGTGCTGTTGTACAGGCATGGATTAGCTCTAGGTGAACATCATTTCAGAAGGGATTCTTTAATGGACATTAATTAATCCTACTGCCATGAGATTGTTTCCCCTGAAGGAGATCTTGATAGGTTTGGTTTATAGTCAGACGGTCTCAGGGCTGTCCCTCATGTCTTGTATACAGAAATGGTGCCATTTAATAGCATGTATTGGTGATGACTTATGGATAAAGTTAGAAAAATGAGTTAGTGTCCCTTTAGGCTTTGTCCTTGTCTGTGAAAGCTTCAGCCAGGGTTACCAACCAAAAAACCTCACGTGGGCACTTTCAGCAGATCCACTATAAATAGATGTGTGCTGTATGTAATGTTAACGTAAACCATCGCCTCTGCAGGAGTGATTGACGACAGAGGAAAGTTCATCTCCATCACTCCAGAGGAGCTCAACTCGGTGGCCCAGTTCATCAAACAGAGAGGCAGAGTTTCTATCACCGAGTTGGCCCAGGCTAGCAACTCTCTGATTAACCTCATGCCCGAGACCCGCAGCACCGCCTGATGGACGCTTTCCTCACGAACATGGTAAGTGAAAACCCACAAACTTAAAACGGTGACTAGGCTAAAATTAATGGGGGAAACTCTGGAAAGAGGAACAGTCAGTGGGTGGATGACCTCCACCATGTGTAGACAGTATTTTAGTCGTTCAATCATGTTTGTTGTAAATTACTTTATTGAAAGGCAGTAACATATTACAGAGTTTCCATAATCATCGAATAGGTGGGCAGAGTCACCCTGCCTTAAAGGGGAATTCCAGTATTTTTAAACCTGGGCTCTATTTGTACTAATTCATTTATAGGGCAAAGTTTTGGAATTGCTCCGGTAGATCGCCTCAGGTGCAAGTGAGCCCACTATAAGTGCTTGTTTTTGCCACCGACAGGCTCAGATTGTTTTTGGAAGTGTCTGACAACATTACAGAAAGGATCGCTACAGAGATAGACCTTTGGTTAACCAGAAGTCTCGCTCTGAAATCTGAGGTTAACCAAAGTCTATCTCTGAATTTAGTCTGCGTTTCAGAGGCTTTTTCACCCTAACAAATACAATTCTGGCACAAAATATTGGTATCGGCCTTGAAAAAAGTTAAGTCCTACTATGCTTCTTTTGTCAAGTAAATTCCCAGCCTCTGAAACCTATCGACCAATGTATTGCATTACTACAGTGTCCATAATAGGACAGCATCGTTTCTCTGACCAAAGGGCCTCGCATGAATTTTTGACGATGCTGTTCTTCCAAAGTTGCATGGAGTGCAGAGGTGAGTAATGTCTGTTATCATTAATTCACTTTGCAAATGTTATACGGGTTAAAATCTTGCAATGGAGAACACACAATATATAGATTGAATGTTTACTACATCTACTAGGCTAACTTCAGCTTACAAAACTATTGCAGACGAGCTAAGTAAACATTCAATCTATATATTGTGTGTTCTCCATTGCAAGATTTTAACCCGTATAACATTTGCAAAGTGAATTAATGATAACAGACATTACTCACCTCCGCACTCCACGCGAGGCCGTTTGGCCAGTCCTTCCCTGAAATTGAAACATGGCCATTAATAACAGGGTGTCCTCATTTTGTATCTATCTTAAAGAAAATCCAGTCCCAGAGGTTGGTTTCAACTGGACTTCTGGTCTTTGTCCGGGACGTTGTGCCTTCTCTGAGTGATCTCCCAGGTCGAGTTGGTTCCTCTGTCCTGAAACCACAAAGAGAAACCTGATTAAAATCCACTTGCAAATATATTTTTTTCTATTGAAGGTATCAGACTGTATAGGCACATATTCTACATCCCAAGTGTGTTAAATAAAATCTATAGTGAAGTGGCTTTTTTTTTAACTTAGACCTGCAGGTATCCACGTACCTTTATCAGCACACCCAAAGGTGTCAGGTCTTTTCGGAGGGTGTCGCAGGCTTTAAGGAGGGGTATTCTCTCCGAGTAAAGTCCAGATTTATTGGCCTGACGGGCGAGGGCAAACCCTCGAACTTCACTTCTGAAGCGTGTTAGCTGCTCCACGACGCCCTCCAGGCTTCCAGAACAATCCACCACATTGGCCTCCTGGGGGACGAAGAAATGTTTGAGTGAAAATGATACAGAATATTGTACTACTTTAATTTTACTCTGGTTGTAGACTTAGGTGATGAAAAGATGTTTTTCAGCTCAATATACCAATAATGCAAGAGCTCTGACCTTTCTGTCCAGCAGATCAATCCCAAGCATGTCCAAGACTTCCCTGATGTAGGAGAGGATGGCTCCAAACACCGCCGGGCTTCGTGCCAACCCATCGGACTAGACACAAATCAAACACAAACCATTAATATTATTGACACTGCAGTGTGTGTAGCTTCAGTTGTACATAACACTTCACATACTTTTTTCCAGCCTGTACTGTGAATGTCTTCAATAAAGATGTGAAAAAGTCCAACTGTTTAGGACAAATGAATCCAGGTAATTTCAAGGACCTTAAATAGGTACACTATCATTTAGAACTTTTCAGCCTAACCTCACTGTAAACTCGGCTCTGATTGGCGGTCTCAACTGGTAAATATCAAACATGTTGCTGAGTCCAAGACTTGAATGATTTAGGGCCGGGGAAAAAAATACACTTGTTTCTAAAGGGGCCCCTTTGATTGATCAAACAATCTAAACCTTGGTTTCTGTCCTGCTTGTTGCCCTTGAATCTCAACAACACACTTGACAGTTGCTTCAATTGTAAAATAGGTGGAGGTAGGCTGAAGTCTGATGCCTCTTACCTTTGTGATGGGTTGTAGTTGGCGGTTCCCGTGGTAAACAAGGTTCATGACGGCGCTAATGGCTTTTGGGGTATCAAAGTCATCTGCCAACGCTGTCGCCACAGAGGCCTTAGTCTCAGCCAACCTGAGAAACAAAACACCCAGTGTCAGGTAGGTCTTTCCTGGGAAAAATCCTCTGGTTTGTTTGGAATAAATAGAAGAACTAGGTAGTTAGCATGAGCAGCGATAGCCACCACAGCTGAGCAAAGAGCGAATATGATGCCAATTTAACTTATGTTTTTAGAGTGTCACAAATGTAAAAAAAAAATGCACATCTCACAAATCCTGTCTTGTGCAATTTATATACACATTTTTCATTTCACTACACACCCACGTGTGGATCTCAAGTTGTGGAGACAAAACTTCAAACGGTTTTGGCACTATATTTCCATGTACCATGAGGAAAAAAATCCACACGCGTATCCACCAATCAAAATGAAGTTACCACTGGCGCATAAGTGAAGGTCTGCAGCGCAACTGGACGTTCGTTCAAGTATGGTGGACTTGATATGATCACCTCCTGCATTTCCACCATACTTTCAAGAACATCCAGTTGTGCTGTGCACAGAACTTCATTCACATTTGTGACTCTTAACAACATTTCTAAGTTATATTGGCATCATATTCACTCCATAAAAAGACGTCACAGTACTGGTGACCAGAACCACCACAGACTGCTTAGCACCAAATACGAGGACAAAGAAATGCAAGGTACACGGCAAATCAATTTTTCTAACTGTGTTAAAAAGTGTTTTAGGATGTATTTTTCCTTTAACACCGTAAATAAAAATTGGACCTTATTTATGCAATGGAACATTGCGGGACTATATGATGGAGATGTGGGTGTCAGATTGAAGAGGAAGATCCTACCTCTCCCAGAGAAGTCCTTCCTGTACGGCCGAACACAGCAGCTGACCCCTCATATAAGCCTGGGCATCGTGACTGAAGGTGGAAATAGTCGCCAGGGAGCTCCGTGCCTCTGTCATACTGCCATCACTGTAGTCAATGGCTGTGGAGAGCAAGGAAGGTTAGAGACATTTTTCCAAGACGTTCCATAACTAAGTCAGAGCACTTTCAAAAATATCCCAGTTTGTTTTGCACTACAGTCAGTGATATATTTGCAAGAATTCCCAGATATTCTCGTTTCTCAATATCATGATCCAACCCATGATAATAAGTTTTGTGATATTACACAGTCAATGAAACTATGCTTTTTACAGTACGATCTCATACAAAAAGAGAACTAAATGACTTTATTCCCACCTGATCTGTATTTTGTCAAGAGGCAAAACATCCGGAATTCATTGGCAGAATAAGACTGAAGGAAATCCTGAGAGAGAGAGATCAATGACAGACATTGTTGTCCTTCAGGAAACATGGTGTAAAGGTGGTGTTTCCACTGGTTGCCCTTTAGGCTATAGAGAAATCATTGTCCCAGAGTTCAGTACATACTGAGTCTTATTTTTAACTTCAAAATAAGATAAAATATTTTGCAAGTAAGTGATGGTCACTACTTTACCTTTATTGTGATATAATTCTTTAAAGATTTGGACATTTTCTCTGCGCTGCCTTTTAGATGTAAGTGCCCTAAAAACAAGAACAACCAATCAAGACGGAGTACACAATTGAAAACCAAAAAATATGTGCCATGTTTTTATATCTCAACTCAATCAGAAGAATGTCTCCTTATTCACTAGCATAAAGTCATAGCATGGCTGAGTATGAACTAAACAACTGAATGCAACATCACAAAAAACATCATTGGCCATTGAAAACAGTGTTTGATAGTTTGCTGTACCTGAGTGGAGGAAGTAGTTTCCCCACTGTCCACACTGGTGGTAGGCTTCGCTCTGGGCGATCTCATTCTCGTGGTGGGGGAAGGCCAGGTCGATGCCTCCAGAGTGGATGTCCAGCCGACTCCCAAACACTGAGCTGAAACCGCCGTGGAAGAACAACAACACTATTCACAGAGTCTGAACAGAACCCCAATTACTTTCCAATACACACTAATTGGAGTATTTCAAGTGTTCGATAATGTTTGTTTTTTTAAATGCAGCTGTTTCGACTGATGGTTTTCATTATTGTTGTTTTAGTTTTGTAACCGTTGTAAATGTGAGATTTAAATAAAGGTTAGAATATTCCTCATCAACAGGGAAATTTACTCGTCACTCTGATTCATTTGTAGTAATTGCTTGTTCTTTCACTGAGGCAAGGCAAACAGCAGTCACTACTTTACAATTATACCATTAAATGCTACTAAACAATATACACTCCACACCCGTGCCAACAATAACAGAGCAGAATAGAATGTAGACAAGTTATTGTAAAGGCAAACCTAGCGATGGTAGAGCATTCAATATGCCAGCCAGGTCTTCCTCTGCCCCAGGGAGATTCCCAGTACGGTTCCTGTGGTTTGGATTGCTTCCACAGAGCAAAGTCCCTGGAGTCTCGCTTATCGCCCGAGTCGCCTGGAAAACCACACAGTTTTGTTGTCCATTAGTAAAGCTAATGGGTAGTCTGCCTCACGTAGACCAACCAGCACCAGTAATCAGGGTATCTGCGGGTTTCAGAAAGCCAAATTTAAGACCAACAACCAAAATAAAGAAACAAAGCTGGAAGTACAACTTTATATTTTGAATTTATATGTTTAACCATTTACCACACAGATGTTTTGATGGATGTAAGGTAATGCAATGCTGAAAATGTAGCTTCTTTTGAGGATTGTAAACTTCAACGTGGAATTCCAATTTAAAGGGCCGTTCAATTACATTTTTTCTAGCAGGAAGTTGGAATTTCCCAACTTTGTGATATCTCTGGAATGCAACATCAGTCTCAACACACACAACATTAAGACGAGATTTAGACAAAGTTAGGGGTTGTGTGCAGCCTAAGGAGACAGAAACACCTACCGGGCTCACAATGTGCATCAACAGCGCCCAGAAATTTGCCGTAACGCTCACCGACGGACTGGATGTCAAAATACACATCACCTGCAAACAAGACCAAATAAATTAAACACACAAATTGCTCACAGAAGATTGGGTGGAGTTACAGCTGATCAGAAAGAGAATAGTGACGATCTTCCTAAATATTTACCTTTCATTGTGGCATAAGCGTGTCCATTTTCGATGATGCGTTCAATGAAGGCTACAATTTGAGGCACATTCTCAGTGACTCTTACATACACTGCAGGAGGGATCACCTCAAAAACAATGACAAAAAAACAACAACTTATATAAAACACATCTATACATACACACACTTCACAGGTTATGTGCAGTAATTCACATCTTGCATGCATTTATTTGGAAGAGCCAGCCGAATCTAGCTGGAAGTCTAAGAATTCCAATTGCCATTTATGTAAACTTTGACTGGAGATAGTAAATTCAATGTCATTCAGGATACGTCAGCATGTCAACATTAGTCATCTACTCACACACCTTTAATGATAACATATCCTTCTGGAATTCTTCCTCGTACATTCTGGCTAGGATGGTCGGGGAAACGTTTTCCTAGAAATAAAAAAGGAGAAGAAACAAATAATCTTAAAAGAACAGTGTCCATAAAACCCCCCAAAAAGTTAATATCAATGTCAGCCATATTAATCATTAATATGGGTAGACCCGTGTAATCTTACCTCGCAACTTTTCTTAATTATTTTATCATCGATGTCAGTGATAACCATAGCATGGACCACACTGATTCCAAACAGCCTGGACAAAATCCTCTGCAGGATGTCAAATCTTACATATGAGCTGTAACAAACAGAGAGGTAATCCCAATTAGCTGAAGGAGCTCTCGCGCGCTTTGGCATGGACATGAACTATACTGATAAAGCATTACCATGCATGACCCAGGTGGGCATGGTCATACACTGTGGGTCCACAGCTGTACCTAAGGAAGAACACATGAAAGTTAGTCAACTAACTTTAGTCATTGAGCATGTGCAGTAGAAGTTCAGTCAAACAGTCCATACCAAGTGGCTACTCCTTCTCTTTCCAGTATGAGAGGTTCTTTCTGTTTAGTCAGGCTGTTGTACGTTTTCAGACCAGTGTCAAACCCACTGGGTCTGGTCCATTTTCTCCCTACAACACCAGTACAGGATGCACTAGACCTGCATATGAGCGTGTTGACCGACTGGGTTGAATTGGAAACCCCGCAGAGGACCTTTAATTTCCATGATAACCACCTGGTCGTGTTGAGCCACATAGTGAGAGGTGAGTGCGACTAGCATACGCACAGCTATTTTAACCTAGCTTAGTGTCCGGGGTTAACGCTAGTGACAGCGCGACTAACGTTACCAGATGCGGTTGCTGACGTTATTTCACTATCGTATCATTTGTCGCCATGCTTCTCTAACGTTAACAGTGCTATGAAGTGACCGCAATTTTGTTTCATGTTCCAAACACCTGTGTTCCGCTTCCGCCTGTGCTGGGACCCGCCAGCCAGAAGAAGAAGAATATTTCCGGTCTGATCTTTTCAGAATAAAAGCGTCCTTTGTATAATGGCATGATAAGTAGAATGGAACTATTTAAATTCCAATATCTCACAAAAGCAATGTTGCAGAGCCACATTTGTTGAAATGGGGCCACTAAAAATTCACTCACCATGTACATCAGCAGGATAATATGAATATGACATTCATATTTTGCACTGGGTGTGCATAAAAACTTTTGATTGGCTATGAGGTGCATTGCGGGTTATGATGCGGGCTGTTTCATCAATAGCAGACGTCCACATTTGATGATGGAGTAGCAAATAAACTGTCAACAAATGGCTTCCACTTTCCCTTGTTCCCTCCTCTCCTCCATGGGGTGAATAGCAAAGCCTTTTCACCAGCCTCTTTTCCTCCCCTCCCTCACTACCACTCCTCTCCTTACCAGGAAGGAACTTGGAAACTGAAAAGAATTCTAAATAATGTATTCTTGAATAAAGTGAAAATATTGTATTAGTTTTTGATAAGTTATGAAAATAAACAGTTCTTGGTAGTGGACCCAGACTTTTGGACCCCACTGTATATAATTTCAGTCTTTCATCATTTTAATCTTTGTAGTCAAACGACTGCTCCAACTCTAACTCCAGCTCTGCCATGAACAAAGGAGGTTACACTGACACTGATATGTTACTCTCTTCCTTTTGATCATAAATCAGCTGGATCCTGAAAGGACAGAGTGATTTAGGCTGCTCATCATGGCTTGCTCCAAGATCAGCTCATGTTCATGTGTAGCCTAATCATTTTGTCGTGGACCTGCAGTTTTTGTTTGCATTGTCTTCCTGATTTAATGCCAGCCCTGACAAACTTTAACCCTCACCATCACAGTGAAGTTGTGAGCACACTGGGTCTTATTATACCAGCTATCTTCAGTACATCTTAAGGTGTTCTGCCTCATAATGCTGGATAACAGTGTGGGATAGCTGCGTCACAGGCCAGCGTAAGCCGTGGAAGATGTTGTTGCAATTCCTACTTGTCACAGCTAGAGGTCGATAGAAGTCCCAATTTACTTGATGTCCCTTTAAGACCCTGGGTGAATGTTGAGTGAGTGTCGAGTAAGTCCCTTTTGATACTGTACTCTTAATAAACTAGTCCAACATTTTGTAATAAATATAGCCTTTTAATTACAAGCGCTAAATCAAGGACATAATTTAAGAAAGCTGTGCAGAATATGCACGGCTAACATGGTCTTCTACATACAAACGCGAGATAGCCAACCGCAACATCTAATTCTAGGATGAAGGTGAACAGTCCTGAGTGGGTGATGGCAAAATAGCGAACACAACACACCCTTCATAGTAATGTCAAGCAACCCATTAAAGTGCATACAAGTGTCATAAAAACAGTAAAAAGGTATTATTCACCAGTCACCCAGCTAAGCCTCAACCACAACATCCTGTGTTCTTCTGGACAGTGGGCATCACAGAGCCGGTCCCAGTAAAGGACCAGTCATCCTCCGGTTCTGCCAGTCGCTCGTTTACACCGGTCAGCTGTCCCTCCAGCTCTGCTCGACGATGGCGGAAACTCTCTTCTCATACTCTCGTTTGTTCTCCTGGTAGAGCTGAGCCGCCTGGCTGTTAGCCGGGCTGTTGGGATTCGGTTCATCCAGCAGAGACTGAAAAAGACAAACAGGAAAAAATGGGTTTGAGATCAGTAGCCGTCTCGCCACAGCCAAAAGCTAAGGCTAAAACCAAGACTTAACAGTCACAGCTTTTTTTTATGTTTGAACAATCATGCAACAGGAAGCACCTGTCAGTCACATGTTCCCATACTTTTGCTCGCCTAAAAATACAAACATACATCCATGAAAATACCAAGAAATAAAGGTTGACATTCTGATCTCTATCATCAGGTGTTTCCGTATTTTGTCCACCCCTCTGTGCAATGTAGGTCATACAACAGTGCATGTATGAGTGGAGGTGAATTTAGATGTGCACGTTACCCTTTGACCCCAAACCAGATGTACCAACATACCTGGATAGAGGTAAGAATGGATGAGACATCGTAGGTGGGACTCCAGCGATTCTGCAGAATATCTAGACATATGCTTCCATCTGCATAGACTGGGGACACAACTTCAAGTAAGGAACTAGAATGGGAAAGTGGAAACGTTGTGCTAGATCGATCGGAAGCATTCAGAAGCGCTTACCGTTTGGATGAAACATCTTGGAGACGAAGCGAACAGTTGGAGGTTTGTTTGGGTATTCCTCTGTGAACTCCACCGTTAGCTTGAATGTACCTGCGATCGACAACAACACAGGTCAGAGGTGACACACGGATCCACCCAGCTTTGCCGATAAAACACAGGACAGGAATTTCGATGCAACTTCAGAGTGCTGGGCTTTTCCACAAGACTCTTATTACCCCAATAACACAACGTCAAGTGGATTCTTTAATTCTGCGTGCACTTCTGTTTGGTGTAATGCAAAAAATGTAGAAAGTGCAGAGAGAAAGTGACCAACGGGTGGGAGACAATCTATCAAAATACTTTTCATTTACAATGAATTTATACTATCAATATCTTCCATTTATTTGCCAGGTAAAAGAATGAATAGGAAGAGCCAGTCATGGGGTGTGAAGTCATCCAATATGTTATACCTTAATGTATATTTTTATCGGACGTGTGTCATGAGGTAACTATGAATGGCTTTCCCCACATTTTGATCATTCTGGCACAGAGGAAAAAAATGCCCTGGGCTGTTGTGTATTTCTGAAAAACCCCACCTCTCTCACTTGTTTATTTGCTTCACTTATTTGTCTCGTGTGTTTCAAATAAAAAGTAGGTAGCTAACTTATTGCACTTTTACCTCAGCACTGGTTCTGCTCTTAGATGCTTGTTTAGGAAGGAAATGCACTTATGATTTCTGGTGACTAGTAGTTCTCTACCTACCTATGTTGAATGCACTTATTGTAAGTCTCTTTGGATAAAAGCCTCTGTTAAATGACTAATGTAATGTAATGTAATGTAATGTAATGTCTCCGCCATAAGAAGGCAGAATCTCATGTACCAAATCAAATGTCATTACCACCATAGCATTATACATTCTCTGGCAACCATATGCTGGTTATATTTTATTAACTTCTCTTTACTGTAAAATATCAACGCAACACAATAGACTCAATAATAGACCTGAGCCAACTCACCATCTTCAAATGATGTTCCCTCCGGTCTGAAATGGAAATAATTCATCATCAACCAACTAGTACACCAAACAGACATTGGGGAGTTACTGAGAGGAAAGGTAACATTTTACTTATAGTTTCACAATGATTCAGCATCAGTAAAACAGTTGAGAATCGATTAGATTTAGTTGTGTAGGTATTGGTTGATTCAGCATCAGTAAAACAGTTGAGAATCGATTAGGTTTAGTTGTGTAGGTATTTTGGGAATCTTACCCAAATATGACAGCATTCCAAACCATGATGTTGTTTTCGGAAGGCGCCCCGCTGACGCCTGCGGGGGGGTCCTCCTGTAATCTGAATTACATATTTGAGGGGGGGGGGGTACACATTGATCATAAACGAGAAAACTCATAAGGGGAAACCCTGGGGGGAGGAGCATATAGATCGTAAACTAGAAAACCTAGAAAGGGGGGGGCAGATTGGTGATAAAGAATCAATAGATAAAAGTGACAGCCAGAGTAAACAACTCTACGGTCGTTCTCGCCCACTGAATTTACCGTTTGAAGTCCCTCATGAGCCGCCTTCTCGCCGGAGTAGACATCCTTACACAATATGAATAATTTTACGGAACGAAACAAGCTCGTGACACTATTAAATCAAATGTCAAACAAGTTGAAAACAAGTTGTGGTATGGAATTAACGGGCGTACCATTCTCAAAAGTAGGGAGTACCTAATAATACTGCACGAGTGTTTGTCATCATAGAGACCTTTGAGTAGTTTAATTAAGGTATTTGTTTGAGTACAGTATTAGTTAATCGAGACAACGTTTCATTATGTTCGTTATGTCATGTACACGCCGGTTATTTGTACTGTTACATCGGATAGCCAACACCCGTTTTCTATCCTCGGAATGGAACACTCGCAGGGCGAGCATCTGGTGACGTCAGGACGTACGGCGGACAGCAGTGACGCACCAGTGTGAGGCGGTGGGAGGGGTGGGGCGGTCGTACTGCGCATGTTTTGGATTGATGGAAGCATTTTCCTAAAAAGAAACCCTGGAATTAATATAGAGATGGACTTCTTTGATGTAATATTGTATTTTAGACCAGATGAAATGGAAAATAAGATTTATTTTTATTTGATACAATTGTTTTTTTTGTAAGTTGTTAAATGAATACTTTTTTTTTGCACATGTACATACACACTTGACTTTTATTTAGTTATAATTTACTTTTATTTCTTGTAGTAATTTTTCTTGTATATCTCCTAGTTTTAGCCCCCCTTTTCCTTTTCAACTTAAGCATAGTGACTGAGTATACCATCGCACAGTTCACTGCACTTTTGTACCACTATAACTGTGTATGTGACGAATTTGAAACATGTAATACCTGCCTCTTCATGAAGTATGGCAGTGGATGAGCTTTGAAGCAAAGCATTTAGTTTCTCCTCGTTATTTAACTGTTCTACAGCCAAAAAAAAAAAGCACCTGAATATCTCAAGGGAAAAATGGAATTATCCTTCAATCCATGTGCTGCGTGTTGTCAGTGTAGCAAAATGAAGAACATATCTGAGGTCCAGGGCTCATGTCAACTGAAGTTAGAGATGCTGAGTTGAGGAGGAATTACAAAAGGTATGGAGGAGATGGAGTGTGGAAACATCAATTCATGTATTTCAGGGAAATTGGTGCAAATGATTGCTCCTATTCAACTTTCTAATTTAGCTTTAGGCCATGCCCTCATGAAAGAGTAACCACGGCTTAGCCTTTTGGGTGCCGTATACACAGCAGTCTCCAATATAGCTTCCTACAGTTTAATCTAGGAGTCGCTTCCAGCAAGTCCCTGCAATCAGAGTCCGAGTTGACTCCAGAAGTGAGGAAATCGTGCACCGCATTGTTCCATGTGAAGCACAAACAATAAATCCTACACTAATCTTTTTATCGAGGATCTTAAGAGTCGTCAGTCCCACGTCATTCTAGCATCTAGGACAGGGAGATGGCAGGAAGCCCCAGAAGACACAATGAGGTCAAAAGTGCACAATCATTTTACACACAATGGGATTTCCTATGGGTTGATTGGTATGTCCCTTGAGAGCTAGTAACATATATGAATGGCTACCAACTGATCCCGGTGTAATTTCATCACCATGACACAAAAAAGTCAAACACTGGGGTGGTCACTTTATAGCATTTTTATGACAAATATTGTTTTTCAGTATGATTAATTTACTATTTTCAGTGGAAAACAGGAACAGCGTACAGTATAAAAACAGTCTTCTCAGAACTAATAGTGCCATGTGGAAGTAAGCGTTCGACATATTGGCACCAAGTCTACATTCCCTTACAGTTACCATATAGTGTTAACAGAAAGGAGGCATCATGTCTTTTGCAGTTCTTTTGTACATTTTGTAATACTTAGAAACTTTCCAAAAACGCCTACAGTATGCACCATACAAACTAGAATTAGCTCACTACAATTGCATTCTTTTGCAGTAAAAACAGAAATATTGCTTACAAAATTTCAAATTAAGAAACAAAAAAAAAGACAAAACTATTTCTTCCCTTTGGTAGATCTAGGCCAACAGAGCCCTTGCTTTCTTTCTTTTCCATTTGTATGGAGTGTATTCACTACCTGGCAAGGTTAAGGCGAGCAGCTCAGGTCTGGACTCCAGACTTTGGAGGAAGGACGGTCACTAGCAGGCAGACTTGCCTGGATTTCTATTTGAAACGGATTCTATTACTTCTCCGAGATCGACTGATCTTGTCTGCCACAATAAATCCAACCTGACAGCCCTCAATAGTGCAAACCCAGCCAAGCTCCCTGCGCTCCAGCCAGACTTGAGGAGGCGGTATACTAAGAGCTGCGAACTGAGAGCTGAACACATCACTGTATAATGGTTATTTACACTCCACACCAATGGGGGCACTTGATTAAAGAGGTAACTGTTACCTAAGAAAACTGGAAATAGCAGTGACATAAACCAAATCGCTGTGGTGAAAGAGTAACATGAGGGAACGTGAGGATTTAGAAGCCATCTGATCAGTTATGAAGGTG
The DNA here is from genome assembly GCA_034670405.1 of Hoplostethus atlanticus. NCBI lineage: Eukaryota > Metazoa > Chordata > Actinopteri > Trachichthyiformes > Trachichthyidae > Hoplostethus > Hoplostethus atlanticus. Next base: position 867,138 of record JAXDDX010000081.1, on the reverse strand, counting down.
CAGATATCCTCTAGCAAGCTGAGCCTCTAAACCAGTGGTTCCCAAATCCAGTCCTCAACTGTACTCAGGCACACCTGAAGCAGTTAGAAGCTTCACGTTTTCATTATAATGGTAGCTGGAGCTAAAACCTGCAGGACAGGGGCTTACTTGAGGACTGGATTGGGAACCACTGGAACCGCGAGATGTTAGCATGGAGATAGAAACGAGGCAAACACACAAGGCAAACACAACCAATCATGTGACATTGTGGTCACACAGTGGGGCGCTGGTGTTAAGAATTCGACTAGTTTGTCCAGCAAGCCGTTGAGCGCTGCGGAGTCCGATGCTAATGTGGTGCTTTTTCTGCAAACGTGTTCTGTACTCTGCGCGAACACCCCAATTTCGTTTCTGCAGAAAGTATACTGTGGCCTTAAAGCAGACACTCCAGGTAATGGAAAGCATATCAAACAGTAATGGAAATTTGCCATCTCCGGTAAGAGGATGGGGTTTCGGTGCTAGCTTTCTCTCCTTAGGAACCGTGGTAGAGCTGGATGGTGCTGACCACGGCCTGGCTGTACCGCTGCTCAGCCTGGACACTGGTGCTGTGCTCCAGGAAGCTGCTGGTATCGGTCAGGTCCTCTGCAGTGTCTCCAAAGCCGTGGTAATGTCCGTAATGCAGAGAGTCTCCACAGTCAGCCGCCATCAGGCCCCAGGTCGGCCGATGGGAGATACAGCTGCTGGGACTCCCAGTCAGATGCAATGAGCCACACATATCGTCTGAACGGCGTTGACCGGGCCCTTCTGCTGCCTCCTTATTGGCTGGTAGGGAGGACCGCTTGTGCTCTGCAGACTGAGCCAAGCGGACTGAGCAATCATGGATGTCGGAGGACGAGTCGTGGGAGGCAATGTGGCTGTTGGACATGGCTTTGGTGTCATCATCTGCCATTTCAAAAACAAGACAAGTGAAATTCAGCAGTGAGGAGATGAGAGGCAGTGAAAGTCCTCCCAGGTAAACTGGCAGGTTCATGACAAATTTAAGCAAATCTCTTCATAAGCAAAGTATGTGGCATTGGACTTGGAGAAAGGTAAATCTCTCTACAGGTATGAAGCTGGTTTTGCACATACTGTCCTTGTGGAAAAGGTACCAGTGTGGATTTAAGACTACATCGACAGTACCTGCACAGAAACACTGGTGTGTGCTCACAATTTCCCTTCAAATGTTTTCTCTTCACCGAGTAAATGTTAGACGTCTTGCAACTGACAAAAACACATCAGTTAACTGTATTGCAATTGTAAGCCAGCGGTGTGTAGTTTGAGCTGTCCCTAGTACTTCCAGCCACCAGAGGGCCGTCAGAGTAGGAATCTTATCCAAGAACACAACACTGATCTGAAATGCCCTGCTGGTCCTCAGTCTTGTGTGACTCAGGAGCTTTTCTGAGTGGCATCTCAGAAAATAATGACCAACTTTTATGTGAAATATTGCACCCATTCCTGCACACAGACACATAAAGACATAAGGTGCAACACTACAAGCCGAAACTTGATTGGCATTTGGAATTATTTACAATTGGATGGATTCACATAACGCAAAGAAAATCCACAGAATGAGCGAAAGTAATACAATTGTCCATTTCCTTAACTTTTGATTCAACATCACACCACGGAAAACAAGACATTCAATTCTAAAGTAAAATATTCACCAGGAAAAAAATGTGTTGTCGTCATGTATAGATTAGCCAAGGCAGTTGCAAAGCTTACACACATTAGCAATGAGGGCCTGATGACCCCCTGTCTGACTGACTGGTTGATGTATTCATACTTCACATTTGACAGTCACGTTGAGCAATCCAGCAGATTTCCCGCCAAATCTGACCCGGTGGTGGTAATTATACTGTCTCTAAATGGTAATGATTTATTGGCCAGGGTCTCCGGCCCCCAGTTTTGCTCTGACTCTCTCACCATCGGCCGGCACGTTGGCATACCAGTGCATACCCACCTGATTTCAGATCCTGTGCAGACTCCACGTTCATGCTCTCCAACTCCTCACCACCACGGTTCTGCATCCACACCAATACATCTACACCTGCAGGCAACAGGCAACATTTAATTTGAAAACACATTTTTGGCACATCCTGTATATATGCTGCAATGCCATGGCAGTGAATTAGTGGATCATTTTTTTGATTGGAAATCGCTGAAAAAAATGCTTACTATCAGTTCTGGCTTTCTTCATGTGAATGGTCTCCATGTCATCCAGCAGCCTCTTTCTGTTGGCCGCCCCGCTGAGGAGGCCCTGGCCACAGGGGGCGCCGTTGCCATTCAGCGCCCCATTTGCATGGAACCCACTGAGTTGAAGGAGGTGGGTTTGGGCGTTGGAGAGGAGCTGGAAACACTCGGGGAAGCCCTGAGCGCGGGCCAGGTCTGCTGCCATCTGCCCACTAGCGTTCTTGAAGCTAAACGAGAGGGAAGGTGTTAGCCAAACTGATTCCTGTGAGAGAAACCACAAAACCTGGTCTCTACCACTCTGCCTACAAGTCTGTCTACTTGTCAAACTTCCCTAGCGTTTTCACTGTCCTCAGACTGGGTGCAGGGTTTACACTGATACATGAGAAGGAAGAGCTGCCCTATTTTTGCATTTCCATTGCAATGGGAGATAATCAATATCCATCAATAGGTATCAAATAAACCAACCCAGAAGCAAACCAATAAGTGGTGTCCAGAGATAGTCAAGTGAAGTTTAATATCTAAAAATGTGACCACAGCAAACTAGAAAAACCATCAAGTCACAGAACTACTTTTGCACAGGGGTTTTGGCGTTGGTTGGGTGTCCTCCTTTGTCAGCTCTGTAAGTGAAATAGTTCCATATTTGGCTCATGGCACCAGTTTGTCAACCAGCTGAGGCAGACTGGGATCCAGTTCAAGACGTGGGGGACTGTTTGATGCCGTTGAATGTTTCCAGCTGTTCGACCATGACTGCTGCAGTCCACCGTCGAGAGCCAGACTGGGGCCCTGTCCATTCAAATCCATCTTCTTCTTTTAACTATTCCAATCTGCTTTGCCTCCAGATGACACTGAAATGCTATTTCAGCTTGGACAACACATTTGGTTAAAGTATCGAATGTTTAGAAAAGTCAACATTGAATGAATCGATTCAATTTGGTTATCTTGACAACACTAGTCATGTGGTCCATTCCCCTTCTTCTGCAGTCACGTGTCCCCACTAGTCTAGGATGAATCCCTGTGTCAACCCAAGTTTGTGTCTACCGGACAAAAGCTTCGAGGATCACGACAAGAATATCAAGAGAAAGATGTAATGTGGTGCATGAGCTACACAGAGTACACCTTGTGTTTAAGGATGGCTTGATGCATAAAGGTCAACAGAGAATTTTACTAATATAGTGGAAATAAACAGATTGCGTCCCTTTATTTTATGAGAAAATAAAGTAAAGACCTCTTGGGTTATCGCTCCTTGCAAATCCAAAGAAAGTTCTGAAAAGATATTCATGCTTTCAGATGACACATACAGAAGTCAATGAGAACCATGCCAACTTGTTGAAGAACTTGAACATCTGAGTCTAGCTTCAGCTGGGTTATCTTCTAAATGTTTCTGTTCTTTCTGTTTGTGTATGGGCTTCTTAGTTTTGGTCTCTGAAAAGGAGGCCAAAATCCCAGACGTCATCAGAAGATGAGAATGTCTTCTTGCTTGTCTGCATTCAGTCCAGTTTGAGATGGGATCACACATTGGTTTTATCCTCAAGAGAAGTAAGAAATGAGCCTTAAAAGCCTCAAAAGACTTGAAGAAACAAGTTTCAAGAGACGTTAGTCCGGAGGTCTTTGGACAGCTGTTATACAGTCAATCTGCTCGAATGCAACTTGGTCCATTACTGATGGGATATTCCACACATAAATTCTCTACGGAGAATTGAGTCGTGAAACACAAAAGTGAGCAGGTGTTTGAGTCACACTAACTCTGCTGATGGTGCAGTTTTACATAATGAAAAAACTAATATCATGATTTACAGCTTGGGGTTATTAAAGTATGTGTACTTTTCATATCTGTAGCTTATTCATGATGCTTGATAATCTCCCAATGCAATGCTCTACAACCTGGCCAGAAATTCATGAATGAACAAAATCTTGATTCTTAGTCTCAATGGACTAGTAAGAGAATCGAATGAGGCCATACTTTGGTCACATTATAAAACATTGTAAATGCCACTCAGCTAAGTGGCCAAGGGCAGAAATAAAAAATTAAGCTTTTAAAATGTATATTACAAATAAGTGGGTTGATCAATTGGCTGGTAGATAATTTGGGCTAAAATTTGAAATAACCAAATGGAGGAATCAACATACAGCGACATAAAGGACTGTGTTACTACAAACTGTACAACAGCTTTAGAAATGTACTTTTGTATGGCCAAAAGATGCAAAATGTAGAGATTTGTCATTCATGGATTAGGCAAAAGATCTATCCATCTGTAGTAATTGTTTCCACATGTTTCCAATAAAATGCAATTAAAAGTACACAATCACTTTATGACTCTAATTAAGAAATCAGTTATGTTAACCTAACCCATCTGTACCCTATAAAATTAAATGTTTCCTTAGAGGCTCTGTATTGATCTCTTATAATTAAGATATAAATGCTAGCAAGTCATCTGAAGGTTTTTTCTCAACACCAGACAATGGGAAGGGGCCGACAAATAAACTGGTTTATCTGAGGTCAACATTCAGTATGAACAAGAGATAAATCTTCTAAGTAATAAGGCTAATTGGACGACTGCAGCCTGAAACTCATTTCATCCTATGTTTGTCTTTTCAAAAGGGGGGGGGGGGGGGTAGACTGGCAGCAGGCACACCAACTGGAGGGACTGTGCTGAAACACAGAGAAGATTGATGTTGATTTAAAGGGTGGCCTGATTTATTAAGACTTGTGAAATAAAACTCTCTTCCCTGTATCCTGTCTGTAGCATGAGCTTGCTACAATCAGTCATCAATATGATAAAACATTAAACTAGCCAATCAATATCTCCTTAACATAAAATGTGTATGCTGTACAATAGTAGGGGTTATTTCAAGATCATACTATATGTCACCTATATGGATTAAGCACTTTAAGTTGACTAAAACAAAAAGGATTTATTCTGTAACAAGTAAATAAAAAGGCGTTTTGTCTGGTGTTGAGGTCTTGACCACCAAATGATGCTTCAGTTATCAGGGTTGCTACACAGTTTCAACTTCGAAACGTCATGATTCTTCCAAATCTTAAATTTCTTTATCTTGAAGATTTTGTTGTTCAATAGGATTTGCGCCGGTAGCCATCTTGCCCCTACTAGCTCTGTTGCTGTGAAGAATAACGATCATCTATAGTGCCACATGGCGAAAATCTGAAAGTGAAATCATGGAGGTGTAGTTGTATGTATATTGGTACTTTTTGGAGCAATATTCAGACATTTCCAGATTTACCAGACCTGTGTAGGAACCCTGACCTAATACCATAATGGTTGTTAATCAAATCCTGCAATTTGAGACAGAACCCATTTAAGGAAGCATTTGATTTTATTGAAATCCCTGATATGCTTTGCTTCTTAATTCAGAAAAAGAACACATTTCACCTAGCTAACATCCTCTCATCTCCTACTAAAGCAGAATAATCCTTCAACTGAGGCTGCGCTAAGTCATGTGGTGTCTCCGGTAATCCTATGGTTAGTTGGCTAGCACAGTGTCTGAATTAGAAGAGATTAACAATGACTTATAAGCAAAGCATGCAGGTCTAGACATGACTATCATGATTGCTCTCCTAGCATTAAAATCAATCACTGCAGGAAATACCTCGACAGTTTGCCAGTGTGTAGAAACTGTAGGAAGCGATAGTGAGAACATTCATTGCCACAACTGTAAGATGTTCGCTGACGCACTTGTGGCAGATTCTGCAGTGCCTATTTGGATTGCTCCCCCTTTCTGGGATTACTTGAAAAAATCAAGTCATGTTCAAATTCAATAGCTGCAAAACATCAAAATGTGTAGGGGATTTGTTTGTCTGTGGCAGCACAATTTTTGCAATTAGATTCTTACAATTGTCCTTTCTTTACAGAACAGTATATCATCTAACAACAAATCTATATAAAGAGTTGATACATTCAAAACAATGAAAATAAGGAAAAATTGAAAACAGCAGAAAATAACCTTCACTCCACTATTGCTGTACCTTCTTCACTGACTGTCCCTGGGAATTTGTGTCATTGCTGCAAGTACCTAAGGCCGAAAAGCTCATGATGTGGAAAAAAAGCAGTCTATTATTGGCATTTCATTTTAAATTTTGACCCACGTCCAAATCAAATGCTGTTCATTTGGTTTCTCTTGAAACCAGATCCAAATTTGATTGTGATGCCTACATTGAAAGGAAATCTAGAGTTGAAGCATGGAAAGTTTCATATTAGGAGGCATTTAATAATTTCAAGACGAGAAAATACACAACTCATTCCCTTCAGAAGAACGAGACGGCATACTATAAAGAAATCAAATGAATCAAGAGATTAGGCCACCATTGTCTCTTGACATTTTGATTGGTATCAACCATTTGTTCAGTTCTATATTTCCAAAACTTTGGGCCTCAAGATTTGAACTATTCAAGATTGATGATCAAAAAACAGACACGAAAGCAAAGGGTGGTAAGGTGGACCATCTCTCTTCATCCCCCTGAATGTTTTGGTTGATACAGTTGTAGTCGGCTTCATACAACTTGGACTTTGAATTCCAGTTAATTCTACATGTCTCTTATTATTTAAGGAGGTGAGTAGTTAAGGGACAGAGGTTTTGATATATTTATGATATACTTATATAACCATAAGATTATAGGAGCATCATTAATGCCGGAAACAAATTGGGGGACAAACAATAATCTTGTCTTGTGGCTCATATTATCCTGGGTTTGAATTTAATAAACCCTGTTTGGTCTCAATTAACTGTCTAAAGTCTAAAAATCTTTTAGTTATCATAGAAATATATAGCTTAGAAGTATTGAGACAGGTCTGACATTGGTAAAATGTGCCTCATCTTTGGTAAAATGTACCTCAGATGCTGATTGGCTGAGAAGTAATTTGAGATTCAAGAGAAATCAAAATTCAGATTTTCAAAAGAAAGAACAATTATGGTAAATCCCATAAAAAGTGAGAAGAGAAACTATTTCAAATCAGTTACAAGGCAAAGGAACTAGAAAACATGAGCCTAAAAGTATGGATGTTTGTTTCACTTTGACAGATTATTATCTCATTATGAGAGTGTTGCCACTAATACAGTTTAATCAATCCTCATGGCAGATAATCATTTGAAACAGAATTGATCTTCAAGCCTGCAACTCTTAAAATGCCAAAATCAGGGACTGTTGTTAACATCAAAACTAACTGTGAAATGCCCACTTTCACAGGGTTCTTCCATTTTTTTTTCCTGATATAGGGTTTTTCCTTCATAGAGGCCTTAGGCTGGTGGTGCTGGCTGGGCTAGGCTACCTTAGGCTCGCCATGTCCTCCTCTCCGTTACATCCATCCAGTCCTCTTCTACCCGTTACTGTTTTTAGATTCTGTAAACATCTAATTTGTCGTAAATAGTTGTTAATTGATAACAACTATTGATAACTAATCCCAAAGGAGGTTCACTTATTGTTGCACCTGTGCCAATTCCCTTTAAATTAATTTTAGTACATGCACAATTTCCTCTAAAAACATGTACAATTTATAAATATAGATCCTTTATTTCAGATAAGAAATGGCCCATTTTGATTGATTACGGATTGCATGGTAAAACCCCCCAATTTCTATAATTGTACAAGTGGTTAACAAACTGTCAAGCATGACTGTATAGTGAACAAACTTCAGGTCTTTTTGCTGCACTAGTTTTCTGGACATATTTCTGCAGTCTCCTTCTACCTGTTGAAGTGTTGAAATTGTGGGCAGCATACGTTTACATCAGTGGTTCCCAAAGTGGGTGCCGTAATGACTGGCCAGGGGTGTCGCAAGATCTGTTAATTTCCATATTTTATTGTGTCTATTTAATAATGTTTCATCACATAAAAATCCGCTCGCAAGACAGCATCCCTATTCAAAGGGATAGCGGCGCATCTGAAAACGCTGGATGAAAGGTTTGAGTGTTATTTCCCCGCTTCGAAGAATGAAGACTATGACTGGATCCGCGATCCTTTCAACTCCCGATCATCAGAATCAGAACTGAAAATGCATCGCACTTTGAAATTGAAGTTTGGAGAAATGTTGTCCGATGGACACGAATATCCATCTCTGGCAAACTGCGCGATCAGTGTGCTATTGCCGTTCCCAACATCATACTTGTGTGAGCTGGCTTTCTCATCCCTGACATACGTGAAAAGCAAGAGAAGGCATCGCCTGTCAGTGGAGTCAGATCTACGCGTTGCGCTCTCTTCAATCTCTCCCTGCATCAAGAGACTGTGCTCTCAACAGCAGGCTCACACGTCCCACTAAAATGCCTGATAGCTCCATACGCGGAGTTATTTTCGTTCTTTGTTTTTCTTATTAACCTAAAAAGTAGGCTTATTTTACGTTTTGAACAAAGCAAAATAAGTGCACTTTTTTCTATTTTTTTTTACCAATTAACATAATTATTTATTATTATTTTAAGTTAAACATTGATCTGTAAATCTGCATAAATCACACACAGCAACAAATATAGCCTTAGTTCAAACAAGTCAATCAAAATGGTTGACATCTATTTTTTCTTATCATTAGCTGAGTGGTTGAGAATAATGTTTCATTTTAAGAAGTTATTTTATTTCACTTCATATTGATGCCAGTTCATTAAAATACATTCTTATAACATATTCATGGTGTCATTTTTAGCTTAAAGGGGGTGGGGGGGGGGTGGGGGGGTGCCGTGAAAATAAATTGACTATGAAGGGGTGCCTTGGTTTGAAAAGGTTTGGGAACCACTGGTTTACATAACCCCACAATAGATTAAATTGTATTTTATTGCTTTTATTGTTATATAATTTCTACTGTTATTGTTCCTACTGCAGCTTAATATACTATTTGTGTGCTTATATTATTGTTTTCTTTTTGTCCTTGCTGAATCCTATTATTTTTGCAATGACCTAATTTCCCCATGGGGACCAAATATTTGTCTTATCTTAAAGCCCCAGGAAACTTGGCTTGAAATAGTAAAAATGAATATATGATATCAAAGTTTAGTGTCTAATTAAGCATCCACAAAAATCTGAGTGAAAATAAACGTTCAGAAATATTACAAAACCTAGTTCAAATGAGTGGGGGGTTCAGAACAGTGGGGTTGAATTGGGCGTGGTATTTTCTGAGATTTATGACGCAGAGAATTCATTCATCCAATCATTAAAAAATGCACGTCAGTTGTCCCGCCCCCAACAGGTGCAACAGCTTGACAGTTTGACATGGGCGGAGCTATCCATCGTGTCAGGATGTCAATCAAATCCTGATCTGACACGCCTACACAGTCCTGAGAAATGGTCTAAACAGCTAAATGAGCTGTTTTTGAACTAGGTTTTCTAATATTTCTGAAAGTTTATTTTCACTCAGATTTTTGTGGATGCTTAATTAGACACTAAACTTTGATATCATATATTCATTTTTACTATTTCAAGCCAAGTTTCCTGGGGCTTTAAAGGGGAATTCTGGTATTTTTACTGCCGACTGAGGCGATCTACCGGAGCAATTCCAAAACCTTTTGTACCTATTTTGCGGCATAAATGACGAATTTGTACAAATAGAGCCCAGGGTTTAAAAATACCAGACTTCACCTTTAAAAGGAAGAAAAGCTAGAGCTATATAGTTATATCGCTATATGGAGTTTTATCGTTTAAATTTGGCATAGTAAGAGAGTTAATTGTCTCCAAATGACTTGTAAAGTAATGATTTTTCTGACTGCCAAAAGAAAACATGAGCTTCTCTGCCTTAGCTTTATTTCTATCTCCTTGTACCTTAAAATGTTTCCTCTATATAGCTGTTAAAATAAAACAACATACACAAATCATTTAACAAAGACTAAACTACAAAGCCCTTATAATATGACTCAATTATACAAATTCATTTCAAATAGGCATGTTTGCAAATGAACAGTCCAAATGCATATTTCTCCATTCCAATTTTTTTTATTTTTTTTATCAGCTCTCTCCAACTAGAGATTAATTTAGGATCTCCATCTGTCATGTTCAGTTAATCCTCAACAACACAGTGAAAAGCCACCTGTGATCCATTCATGCTACAGTGTCTAGTACATCTTTGAATTGGTAAAAGATTACTGTATTATTAGCAAGGATGCTGACAAATGATGTTATAGGCTACGAGAGAGAAAAGACGCTCATGAAGTGGTGGTAGGGGAGAAATCTGCAGTTGGCCCATTTCCTTCGAAACAGCCGATATCATGACATTAGCAATACGTTGACATAAAAAACACAGAAACAGTTGAGAAATGAAAACCACCACAGCAACAATGCTATTAATAAGGAAAACATCGGCATTTCCCAACATTATAGAAAGCGGTAAGTATTACGTACGCCTGGCATGCACGGTCTGAAATTGTGAGACCATAACTTTTGAATGTCTCAGTTACAGACAGCTTTTGGTCTGACTGTGGGGTTTGAGAACAGACAGTGTGAGAACAGAGTGTACAGGCTGTTGATTGGCTGCAGGCTATGTCAAAACCAACGCAAACAGGTAGGGCGACATATTTCTACCGAGAATGCCGGTCAGTTAGCTTCCATGTAGTTGGGGGGTCTTCACAGTATTAAGATGGGACGTCCTAACAAGGATTTGCAGTCCCAGACCAACAATGGCTGAAAATAGCACAGATAAACCGATAAAGTATAGGTGATGGTAGCCCAATGAAAACTCTGAACAAGCTAAGATGATGACTTTATTTACTTTGTGACCGTTATTTTTTATTATTTGGTGTTTTCATTTGCAGACGTCACCATGCTATGCCGACATCTAGGTTACTGCATTTGATTGATATATCTATTCCAGCTTTGTCTCACTATACACTGTTATAGGGAGTAATCATAATCAGCCATAGATCATTGGTGATCAGCCAGTCACATTATAGCTCTACATTGGTTATTGAATACAGTTATTTTTTTATAAATAATAATATTTTTTTTAATTTAATTTGAGTGTCAGTTTAATCTGAGATGTGGTCGTTTCATTTTGCATCACTATACTGACTTTAATAACAATGTTTTGATAAAAACTATGATTTATTTCCACATGGTTCAGCAGCAAAGTCACGCAGCCATAAGAACAATCTGTTAAAACACTTGGCTAGACTGAAAATTGCTTGCGGTGCACTTTCATATACGATGCGTCGTATACCGATAGCGATTTGTCATCGTATTTGCCTGTTTTATTCTACTGTAATCCCTTTTCAAACGTAACATTTTTATTTATCTTATTTGCTTTTGTCTATTGTTTTTGTCCGTTTCGGAAAGTGTCGTACAGGTTAAGTTGTTAAATGTTTTTTCAACAATGTAGACGAGTAACAGGATGTCAGCCGTGATTAGTATTTATCAAAACTAGCAAATAGACGTGACTTGAATGACTCAAAGAAGAGCACGGCAGAGAAATCGGCAGTTCGTTGGGTCCTTCTATTTCCTAATAGCATTGCTGCTGTGGTATTAAAACATGGCATGGTAAAAGTTGCTGTGTTGTGCAGAGGTCAGACTGCAGGCTACTTACTGCGGTTTGGCGCCCCCTATCAACAAGACCTGGATGCACTCCAAGCTACCGGAGCGGGCCGACTTGTGGATAGGAGTCTCACCTACATAGTCCTGAAAACACACAATGCAAACCAGCATAGACATGCATTAGAAAGTGGGCAATGATACAGGTCATTACATACATAAAGCTGAAATTACATTTAAGATTTCCAAACATCCTGTGAGAGACGTTAAAGAGGATGCTATGTGGATCAAGTAGGGTTGAATCTATGGCTGCAATCACACCTACAGTTGGTTTTCTTTGGTCTGAAGCATAAAGTTGACTTGGGCAGTGTGACCCTAAATGAACTAAATACAAAAATGCAACAAACCAGGGCTTCTAAACAAGTCACATGGAGAAGGAGGTGGGTGGGTCAAAACCAATCCAATTCCTGTAACTTCAGCTAAGCATGATCTTTGTGTAATTTCCCTTCTCCGGTGTTCAAACCAAGTCAAGAATGCATGAAGAAATAGCTGAATATGACCATCGGTTCAGACTGCAGTTTGCCCTCGCTTCATTTTGTTATGCTAGGCTTTCCAAGCATGAGGAACTGCTGACTTATACCCATAAAACCTCGTGTTTTGGCGTTGTTTCTTGTCTTGCCTTGTTGAATTACATTCTCACTTGTAACAAACTGTGCGGACGTTTGCCACCCCAATGGCTAAAGGAAGCAAAGATGATTCATTTAGCAATAACAACTTGGTCTCTCACTGTGATAAAGTACTGTAAGAGAGCCTTTGCCTTACAGGTAACGCTAGCAACACGCGGCACCGTGGACATAATGAAAAACTCCAGTAAAGAATGGAGAAAGGAAGGCAAAGAAAAGATACTCTTCCAATGTGAGATATCAATTTGTGATGATGCATTCCAGGTTGTTTTGTGATGATGTGTTGCAATTTACTTTTTTGGTGTACCCACTTTCCCTCAACCTGTCTCGACTACTTCCTTCCTTCCTCCGCACGCAGACCAGGTTCATCCTATTATAGGATCTGTTTAGCTTTGTGTTAGTGTGCCACGGCCTGAAGCTGGACAGCGACCAAACAACCCCCGAAACCCTCTTCACACAACGCTGGCAGGTTGCGGAGAGAGTTGTGTAACGCTGATGGCCTGTCTTACGCTCAGTTTGAATTTAGTCATTGCCCATCTGTGACCTCCCGTTGGAAATGCGTGTAGAGGAAGCTGTGGCAGGGAAATCAGATTAGGAGGTCGCCATTACATAACACACTATTCAAGCCTGGAGCTTGGCTTTTAGTGTCATATTTGATGCTGACACTTTATGGGAAGTGGTCCTGCTCTGAAGTGGATTAAGCTCAATCCATTACCAACCTGTTAATGGTGAACAAGAGTGGTTTGGGTAAGACTTTGGATTTTGGAAGATGGTGCAGTAGATTGTTTGGCATCACATATAGTGACTAGAGCTGCAACAATAACTACATTACCACCACCATTGTTCATTTCATTTTATTATTGTTCTGTGCTAATCCTGGCATACCATAAGGAATACAATCCAAGTAAAGAGAAAGTAAGCGCTCCCAGCCACTAAGAAAGATCGAACAAATGAAGTGATGAATTAATAAACTCATGTACCTGTTCTGGAAAAATGAATACAATTGGATGCAAAAAGCTAAAGAATGCTTCAAGTGTTATGATAGTCTATGCCCAAAACCGGTGTCTATAAAAGCAGAAACGTTTTAATAGAAGGGGTATGGTGTGATGGCTGCAATGACAAAGCCAGAACAGCTACTCCTACTCCTCTTTTTGAGCCAGGAAAAACATTGACATGGGAGTGAGTAGATTAATTATTCCTTTAGGAGGACATGAAATCCAACTGTGTTTAGCAGTGCAAAGAAACCTATTGTGGCATGGTGAAAAGACTCCTATTAACTTTTAACATTATCATGTTAAATTTAGAAGTTTTTTCAGACTTTTTAAGGACCTCCAGATACCCTAAAGACTCTCCGCCTACTTTCCCAGACTGGATTGAGCCTTTCAAAAATATGGCCACAAAAGCCTCCGGTCTGTGTCTGCTGGTTTGCTGGACAGCATCTGTAGACCAACCTGTCTGTTGACATCGGCTCCAGCCTGCAGCAGCCAGACCACACAGTGTGGATGCCCTCCGAACGCCGCGATGTGCGTTGGCGTCTGGTTGAACCGGCTGGTCACGGAGTTCACCTCGCAGCCCATCTGCACCAGTCGCACCACACACTCCAGCTGCGTTGTATGTGAGCACAAAACCAACAATGAGATTGTTAAGAGATTTAACTTTTGATATTTCATTCAGGAACTTTCAACACTTTCACCAAATGTGTTGTGCAAGCTGAAGATCAATTTCGCTCTTCTTTCACTCTTCAGCTCTATCTTACTGCCTCAAGATAAATTTAGTTAATGTGGGCAAGGTCTTAGAAAAAAAACAGTAGGTGACAAATTGATTGCTTTTAGCAATGCAAATGGACTCTTTCAAAAGCTGTCACAGCACAGAGACTGCACTTCCTAAAGTAATGAACAATCTACTTTTAGCTGCTGGGTAATTCCTCTATTTGTTTTTTACTCTTATCATCAAGACAGGACTTTGATTGTAGAAATTGGTGAATCCAGGTCATCCAGCACACTAATGACATGTGGAGTACCCCAAGGATCCCTCCTGGGCCCAATGTTAGTTTCGATTTATATGCGACCCCAGGACTCCATTCCAAAATGCTAAATTTCCTCTTCCTCCTGAGCCATTCTGTTGTAGATTTGCTTTTGTGTTTGGGGTCATTGTCATGCTGCATGATTACAATTTACATGAAATTGTTAAATGTAAATACAACAATTGCATTTTTCATTCTGGGTATTATATATATTTATTATTATTTGTTCTTTTTATGCTGCTTTCCGTGATAATTTTGTTTAAAATAAAGCACAGTGGTATCTTAGTAGTATAACATTTTTAGATATTAGACTTAGCATTGAAATCAAGATCAAAACTGTGTTTTGACAACACTACACTGACAACACTACAATCAATACAGACCGCATGTGGCTCTAAATCAATTGAAAACCAGTGTGAAACTCTGTGCCAAGAATAGCCAGCTTCTGCCATTGATGTATTATTGATTGCGTTACTGCAGGAAAACTAGTAAACCATAAACAGCATCACTGAATAAACTATAGCTCATGAACAGCATGCTTACAACCCAAAATGTGTGCAGCTTCATTTCCCCTTACATGCCAAGTAAGCTTAGTGCATCACAGAGGCAAACCAATGGCTTCTTGCCAAAGTGAACACATTTCAAATAGCAGTCACTGGCTCATGCTAGGCTCTGCCCAGGGTGTTAGACATGGACACACCCCGGTCTGTTTGGCGGGAGGTGGTGTTTTCCAGACTAACACACAAATGCCAAAAATGGATCTCTCAGAATTGGGTGGACCAAATGATATAGTATTTGGTACATGTGCTCCAGGGCCAATTTAAAGCCACAATATGAAGTTTGGTTGTGGATGGTTTGGTTACTTATAATAAGCCACCGGTTATGGTAAACTGGGCTAAAACGAAAACTGCTAGAGAGGTAAAGCCAGTGATGAAGTGAAGGATAACAACCAACCTACACTCAGTTTACCCTTGGAATAAAGTCTATGACCTTTATGGGCTTAATTACATTTTTATGATAAATTCATAGTAGCAATCATAGTTTGTGTTGAGTTAATGACAAGATAGTTTATGTGTCACAGTAACTTAAATTTGGAAACAAACCTGTACCACACCCATACCACAATCCTTTCCGGGCATGCATTTTTATAGCCTGGTTGTTATATATTTAGACATTATTTGCACAGAGCCAATTGTTCGCTGGACCTCCGCAATGCCGCCAGATCTGGCTGATAGGTTTGTGACTCAACTGTACTGCTTTCACAGCGGGCAAAGGAAGGGTTAAGTCCCGTTGACTGGAGGTGTTTGGCGCCCGGATAGCCATTGGTTCCACCGAAGCCAATGAAAAGCTCGGACACTGCATTAGAAATGATGGAAAAACTCCTGTCATGATCCCGTCCCTGTAGAAATAGATCAAACAGCTGCGGGTCGCCCCCAACAAAATGTTTAGTTAAGACTCACAAAGCTCCAACTAGCCTGACCCACGGTGTCCTTTAGTGTAGTTTAGCTCCAGTTGAGTTAGCCCCGATACATTCTGTTATAGTTTTGAAGGAGAACCTCACGCAAAATCCCATTCAAATGTCTGGCAGTTAACACTACCTTGCTTTTCGGCAGACGTACACACCTTATAGAAAAAGCCTTAAGGCGTTTAACGAATCTTTACGGTCGTCTGGTAAATTCGGCATATAGATAATTCACCAACTAGCACTTTATTTCAATGACATCTAAACTTTGGTTCACACTGCTCGATACTGCCCTCCACGGTGTACTTTGGTGTAAGAAGATAGTGGGATTAATAAGCTAACCAATGATGCAAGTCGAAATTTCGTTGAAAGAAAGTGCCGTTTCGGTGTATTTGATGTATGCCGAAATTAAGAGCAGCTCCTTATAATTCAGATAACGTCGTATATACTACCACGTATGTACTTTTGCCGATAAGCACAGCTGACCGATTTTAAATAGATTTCCGCGCGACTTTCTCTCCATACACGACGTATCATGGAGCCAGTATAGTTAAAAGACCTTGCAGTGTTTTAGTATGTCCATACCTGTCCATAGTGTGCAGCCCAGTGTATGGGGGTCCATCCGTAGCAGGAGTCCTCAGCGGTCAGATGTGCCTGGTTAGAAAGCTGCTGTAACAGAGCGACTAGAGCTCCCACATCTCCATCCCGACAGGCCCGGTGGACGGGGAACCGGCTGGTCAACACCTCGTCACTGGAAAACCCCGGTTCCGGTCCGACAGACATGACCGAGCTGTGGATGGATAAACTAGATACGTTTCCCTCCGTTGGTTAAACAGTGTGACTTTCTGAGCTGAGACGGTTCAAATACAAAAGGAAGAAGAGGTGAGCTTCTGCTCAACTAGAGAGAAACACGAAACCCGGACTGGATTCCACGATGCCTTCAGGCTCTCGTTTAAGCTCCTACTTAAGAGAACACGAACCAAAAATACGACTTGCCATGTATTGAAGTGCTTTTGGATGGAATATTTATAAACGGACGCTGTAACGAAAAGTATGTTTGTGTCTGTCGAATTGGAAACTCACAAAGTTTCCATTTTGACATTATATCCCGTTATTATGTTTCCCAGTCATATGTATTACTTTGTTGGATCGTTCATGTGCGCATGTTGCTCATATATTTCCCGCAGCACTTGAAGGTAGCAGACGGTACGGTCCAAAACCCGGATGGCATTGTAGTTCAGGGAGCTGGCTCTGTCAAACAGTACCTAACCACCCAAAATAGTTTTATACAGAGGTCTGTACTATGTTTATTTTCTGACATACAGTCCTTTAATTAGTACCTGGTCATGCATAGTAACATCCAATACAAACACATACATTTAACAATAGAACACACACACATAAATGGAACATACTGGAAAACATTTTTATCCTTGATTTCCCTCATTTTCTATGATGTTTGTCATTGCTTTTTATAAAGGTTGTCTCTGCATATTGTTGACCGATTGAATTGTACTGTCATTTTTCTTTGTCATTTTAGTGAATGTTTATTGTTCTCAGGTCTCTCTTGAGAAGGAGATCTGGATCTCAACGAGACTACCTGGTTAAATAAAAGGAACAATGAAAATAAATTACATTGAGATGATGACTGTTGCTGCTGCAGCTACTACAACTACTGCCGCTGCTGATACGACTGTTTTTAGTGGCAACAAATTCAAACACTGAAGCACCAACATCTGTCAAATCTCTTACAATTATATACCATCCACACTGTGCCAACATACACAATGAAGATTTAGAGTTGGGGGGGGGGCGTCAGCACAGTCATTATGAAACTTGGTATAGGTGTTATGCTTCACAACACGTATAACCCCTTGTTGGCCAGATGAGGGCGCTAAAGGCCACAACTCTTACACGGTAAAGCCAAATTGACCACTTGACACATATGTACAGCTATTCTTGCTCTACAAATTTCCCGAAAGACCATCAAAGTCGCTAACTTTGACTTTCATCAGCTGTATTCAATCAGGAATAGGCTGGTTTTGTCAGCGTTGTTTCTTTATTTTGGTTGTTTACTTAAATTCCAGGACATGAAGTGACGAATAGAAACTTATGAACGCAAGCAGCTCCGTAACAGCAGTGAGCGAGCTAGCGCCTCGGCTATCGCTAAAATACAGCAAAATACAAAGTTACTTCTCGCTGCCACATGGGGGCGCCAACAACTACATTACAGAAAGTTACATACGTTTAAGTTACTTAGAAAAAGTAGTTCAAACTACTACATCTACAAGTACAACTACAAGGAACAAAACAAATACAACATACGGCATTGTAGTCTATACAAGATTAACACTGAACAATGCATTATACCTAGTACACGGCCATATTTGACTCAAATCAAGTCAGAAGTGGTATGGTCTGCATGCTGCGTATTTAGGTGAAGACGGAAGTACTCGCAGGGTATTCCTCTCAAATCGTTTGTTCATCTCTGACGTACGTTGCCCAGCAGCGGCGCGGGTGCATTCCCAAACCTGGCACAAGTAGAACAGCTGGTAGAGAAGAGACAAGATGGCTACGTCAGTAGGCGGGAAACCGATGAGCCATGGAGCAAAGGTAGAGAGACGATGGCAGTTAGTTAACTATCGGAACCAGGAGATAACTATAACAGTTGCGCACATAATGCAAAAATATATATAAATATTGCAATTTAACTCAGTATTCTTACGAATATGTTTATATACACACACATTTTAAAATATACAAGAACGACCCAAAATATATTTAACATGAATGTAACTCATTCAAAACAGTTTGGACACTGGAAATACATTTTCTTCTATGCACTGTTGACAACATGCATCTCCAAGTACTATAACCGCTAAATATATTTTGGCCACCCAATTTATATTTGAAATAAATGTAGATTAAACATTTTGCCCAAATTTGTATATTTCGAAACATATCTCTAAACATATCCAGAAGTACATGTGACATGTATTTTTTCCATTTGGTACTATTAGTATTTTCCCTTGTGACTGTTGTAACCCTTGACTTGAATCAAAGGCTGAGTAGTGTTTTTGATTTGTATTTGATGTTCATGATGAAAAAAAAAAAAAAAGCTGTAAGCCTGTCTTGTCAAATTACATGGTCAGGTTCCAGCCACATCCTTGGTGCAGTACTATTTTTCTCTCTACCTACATGGGCCATGCCAAAACCTTCCATGCCAAATCCCACCTGCAGTAAAGAACCTACCAATAATAAAATAAATATTCCTCAGCCTCACAATCAAAGATCAAGGCTACTCTGGTAATTAACGGTAAAGAAATGACCCCAGACATCCTTCCCTAGTGAGTTATAGCAGAATATACTAGCTTACCACATCAACAATGTTATGACAACTTAAACAAACAGCTGAAGTCCAAGATGGACTTGAGGTTTGTCTTTTGTCTTTCAGGACGGTTTCGTCAAAGTCAGAAAACGAGATTTGGAGAAATTAACCACAGAAGTCATGCAGCTCAGAGAGTTCCTGCCCAAAGTCCTGAATGGCGACCTCATTGAAATGCTGCATAAAGCTCGGGCTGCAGAGACGAGTAAGTTTCTATGAAAATCACGACGAGGCAGGGAAATAAACGAGGCGGTAACTGGGTGAGCTTGTGTGTGTGTCCACGTGTAGTGAAGGAGCGTATCGGTCAGGAACAGGAGCAGCTGCGGCAGGAGTGTCTTCACCTTCGATCTCGGCTGGACGCAGCGCAGAGCGAGTGTCAGAAAGAGAGAGAGGTGAGAGGGCGATCTGACTGTAGTGGTGTGACTCACACACACTTGCTAACAAAAGTGAGTGTACATGTACTCTTCAGGCAGTTTACTGGTACTGCAGTAAATTACGGCTGCAAAAAAGTGAATTGTGCAAAAAGTGAAAAATGTGCAATAGTAGTTCTTGGGTGTGTGTGTGTGTGTGTGTGTGTGTGTGTGTGTTCACACTAGTCACAGATAACTCACAGCTTTATATCAGTGTTATATTATGTTGTGTGTGTGTGTCCAGGAGAAGCTGTTGTTGCGTGAGCAGCTGTGGCAGAGTGTAGCAGAGCTGCAGCAGCAGGCCGACTTCTGTTCTGGTCTGGGAGCTTCAGCCTGCAGCCTCCTCTGGAGCTGCTCCGCCAGGGAGGACACCGTCACACACTGGCTGCCCGATGTGAGGAAGCAACTGCCTCCACTGTGTCTGTATTCAGGGTCCAATGCAGGGGAAAACGCTGTCAAGCTGCATTGTGTTTGTTAATGCAGGGAAAGCTGCAGTCCTTCCTGACTGTCGCTGCCCAGACTCTGGAGAGCTTCGTCGGGTCTCTGGATGAGGAGGTGAAGGCTGAGGACCACAACGCCCATGAGCACCAGTTTGTCCTGGCTCTGGCTGGAGTCATTACCAGTGAGTTGCCACACAAAATTACCGTATATTCACAAACGCTCCATTAAAACACTTGTTTGGTTCTGTTGCACCACTTTGCTTTCATTGGTCAATTTCAGAATTTAGACTATTTTCCCATAAGTGGCTTCAAAGGAGTTTGAACGCATCAACACCTCCAAGTCCACTGCTAACTGTGAAGATGCTCCCACGTGCCCTGAACGCACCACAAATTGAACTGAAAAAGTGGCTGACAGTGACTCAGGAAGTTGGATGCAGCTACCAGCTACCACCCCAGTTCACTTGCGTCTTTCTTCCATTTCCCTTCCAATTAGATATAGCGGCTGTGACGTGTGGGCGGGACTTCCTGTCCAGCTCGGCTCATGTGCTGCTGGACACTCTGATGAAGCTGCTGGAGCTGATGAAGCCGGGCATCTTCCCTAAACTTAAAGTGTACGAGGAACTATGGTAGAACCTTGTTAACACAGTATATGTATTTGTATTTGTATTTATTTGGTATATGTATTTAAAACATTTCACAATATTGGTCATAAGTAGAGATTTTTTATTTTTTATATGCAAACATAAGAGAACATAATTCACTATAGTATATTTATAGTATAAAGTGTATTTAATCAACATATATATATGATTAAATGATGACTTTTAATTGATTTTATTGATCAAATTAAGCCTATGACAGTCATAAGCTAAGATATTGAATTAAATGTAACATAAAAATAGCTTCAGATATCCACCTCACCTTTATTATTCTATTAGTGTTGAACAAATTATATGAAATGTAATCTCAAAAATCAATTAGGCTCACAACACATTTATAAAATGACTCCAGCCAGCTCAGCCGTGTATTTCCATCCTGTTAAACAGTTTTTATACCAACTGATCAAAGAGTAAATGTACCCTTAGCATGGTCTTGGTAACAAAGTGATCTTAACAAGCTCCTATTGGCTGCAGTCCAGAGGGATTGGAGCATTACTTGATTCATGTGATGTAACTAGGCAGAAATATGCCCAAAACAATACTATTGATGATTGAATAGCCAGATTTACTAAGAGAGTTACCTGAATCTTCCAAAACATGCATGTAGAATAAAGGATTGCCGTCTGAAGCTCTAATTTAAGGGTTGACCTCTAGAGCCAGTAGAGGGTTGCAGTGTTTGTCGGTGGCCAGTAGGTGTCAGTGTATCTCTAAAGATGTGCCGGATGCTGTGCTGCAGGTTGATGCTGATGGCTCTCTACAACGTCAGCATCAGTGTCAAAGGGACTCAAGTACATCAGTGAGAACCCAGGACTCCTGCCTCTCATCTGGACTCTACTGGACGGTAAGGAGAAAAAGAACTGAGATAGAAATAACACTCATGACACTTCTGGGAGGTCGTGGTCGACTTTTATATTTTATAGATATTTCACAAACGTCATTTCAAGAACGTCCCAAGCTGCTTTTCAATTCTTGTGCGATGTGATTGAAGGATCCACCGAGCTGATCGCACCAAGAGTACAGCGCTATGTGTTTGACCAATGTGCTTTCATCTCGATTCATCACGTGATTTCTTTCTCAACAAAACTGTAAGTGAGGGTAAAAACTTTTTCGCGAAAATGAGGAAGCGGTGTCATTTTGTTTCCATTCAGCTTCTAATTCGACCCCTCACAAAAAATAACCACTTCCCTATAAAGTGTGATTAATACCAAAGCAGCTGCATCCCTCTGATCTCTCTCTCTCTCCTGTGTGTGTCTATGTCTCTTTGACAGACGGAGACTGGGAGGTGTGTCTCCACTCGTTGCGTCTCCTCCAGTCAGTGTTATTGGACGAGGAGGTGCTGCTCCTGCTCGGCTCCTCTCCGCTGGATCCCGGCCTCCTGGCTCGAGTCGACCAGCTGACCTCCAGCCCGCAGCCCAGCCTGAGACTCGCCGCCAAGCAGACCCTGGAGGACCTGCAGGCCCTCCACCAGGTACCACCGCTGTCCCAGAGTAACCTCTGCCAAGAGGTGGTAAACTACAAATAACACTGAACTGCCCGTTTTAAAACATATACAGTGGATCAAGTTTTCTAATTCATCATGAAATGAAACAATTCACATAAGCAGCAACCTTGTAACCTGCAGCCAACCTGAGCCTCATCATTTCACTTTGAGTTTCTCCAGGCAAGTAAAATGTCGGACAGATGGAATAAGGAGTGTTCCCTCTTCTTGTTTCCTTCTCCAGGGTCGGGGATGTAAACCAACCAGCATCTGATCTGGATGCAGCATCTTTGGACCGCCCTAGTGTGTTATCTGACCCTCATGTTTGACAGGTTCAATTTTAGTCGGCCATTTTTCTTCAGCTATCCTAAAAACAGCTTGTTAGCATTTCTAATTGTGATAGTAACTGAAACTATATATTAACTGTGTAAACTTCTCACCTATCCTTGAAGTTCAATATATGTGACATGTCTCACTCTTTCACTTGTGTTCCCGAGAAGCTGTTATTTACTTGAGATCTTGAGTCTAACAATCCTTTCAGTTCATTTGTAACAGGACAAAGATGACTTAAGGGTTAAAATGCTTTGGGGGGAAAACCTAGTTGAGCCTTCACATTCCTCTGTTCTGTTCAAAATGTAACTTAACCAGTTTACAATGAAAGAAAATACATTTTGATATGAATTTGATAATACAGGTTCATGTGAGGTACATTAAAGGTGATGTTTCAACCCCGTGTTTGCATCGTAAATCATTTCTGAGAAAGGTTTTACTTGCGAGGGACCTTTATATTGAGGCGTCGGAGGGCAATGATGACTTTTAATTGATTTTATTGATCAAATTAAGCCTATGACAGTCATAAGCTAAGATATTGAATTAAATGTAACATAAAAATAGCTTCAGATATCCACCTCACCTTTATTATTCTATTAGTGTTGAACAAATTATATGAAATGTAATCTCAAAAATCAATTAGGCTCACAACACATTTATGTTTCAACCCCGTGTTTGCATCGTAAATCATTTCTGAGAAAGGTTTTACTTGCGAGGGACCTTTATATTGAGGCGTCGGAGGGCAGGGCTGGCCTGGAGTCAGTTCTAGGAGCTTTATATCCCTGCCTTTTGGGTGCAAACCATCATTTCTGATCCCTCTGTATCCAAAAAGTGTCAGTGAAATGAATGCTGACAGCAGTACTAGTTGTTTAGCCAGTGGTGGAGAGAGAGAGGGCAGCTGAATCGCTCAGAGCCATCGGTTAGAATAGGACCAGACAAAATGCAGGACCTACCGAGGCTCTGGACGGTTTCAACCAAAATCCTTAAAATCCCTATTGCAGACTCTCAGATTGTCTGATCGTGTCATTATTGGTACGAGCATGAAGGAAAACAGTGTGCACACTTGGATATGACACTTTTGTGCAAGGGAAGCAGAACGTCAGACCATTGGGAAGTTCCACATTTCTAATAATGACCAGGACTCAAGGGCTGTCAATTGGACATTTGAAGAAATAATTGGGGATGTGTGTGAGATTCCTGTCTCATTTCGATGTCATTCAGTTTTTCCCATTTACCTTAGCAATAAAAAACGTGACACGACGAGTAAAGAATAAATCCAAACAGGTGGAGTTGCCTTTTGTTAATTATACAGCTTTATTGTGTATATCTTTTAGTAGAGACTACAGGACAGATCGTCAAGGACAAGAGAGAAAAGGGTTCAAAAAGAGCACTAGAATGGAAGCAGCCAGGGGCTTGGAGAAGCTCAATGATCCAGTTGGAAATCAAAACCTGGGATAAGACACATGATATTTTACCTCTAAACTTAACCCCGGCCATCTCTACTTTCAGAGGGCTTGTTCTGCTGCGCCCCCCCAAAAAAACAGATGACGACTATGATGGAGAGACTTTCTGGAAGTATGTGAATGTCTAGTCCTTACAGATTCGTTTTCACCCGAAGCCCCGACCACCCCTAACTCAACCATCCTCTAGTCGAGTTTGTTTTGTCGTAAATTATAACAAGAATATTAATAATATTGTAATAATGTGCTAAGAATCATCTAAAAAGGAGAAGCTCTGAAGCGAGGAGAACACTGATATCCTCTAAAGGGGAAAGGGAGAGGGGGATAGACAACTGTAGACCTCCCTCCACTCCCCCCAGCCCCATTGGTCGCTGCAGGTTGTAGAGGGAGGAGAAGCCCCTCTAGCACCCCTGACGCCCCCCGGTCGCCTAGGAGGATGCGGTGGCGTTGGTCTTCTCATCGCGGATGACGGGGATGCTGCGGTCGCTGCGGCCGGGGTCGCTCCCTCCGGTGACCTTTGGGCCGGTCAGGGTCAGCAGGCCGTCGGTGGACAGAGTACAGGTGATGGAAGACTGGTCCACGCTGGAGGGGAGGCGGTAGCGGCGGTGAAACTCACGGGAAATGTAACCGTGGTCGTCCTGGAAAAACAGCAGGGGGACAGCGTGTTAGCGGGGGAAACTTCACTTCAAAGTTCATAATAATAATAATAATAAACTTTATTTGTATAGCACCTTTCATACAGAATGTAGCTCAAAGTGCTTTAACAAATTGGCACAGCACAATTAAAAATACAAATTAAAAATAGAAAAGAAAAAGAAAATAAAACAAAGAATAACAATAAAAAAAACCAATAATAATAATAATAATAATAATAAATAAAAGATAAACCACACAGTGCAAGGGGTGTAAAAAGAGAAGATCGTGTAAGTAAAAGAATAAAATAATTTAAAGAAAAATAAAATAAGAATAAAAAGCGGATACAAATAAAAATAATAAATTAAAAATAATAAAAAGTAATAAAAAGAGTGTTGCTAATTATAAGCTATATTAAAAAGGTATGTTTTCAGTTGCCGTTTAAATACGACCAAAAGAGCTGAGATTGAACGGCGGTAGCTCAGTAGTGGTGGTCGTATGAACTTCAGTTGTGTTTCAAATGACACAAGGGTGAATAATGACACAATTTTCATTTTGTGAACTGTTCCTTGGTCTATAATCAGCACTGTGGGGCAATTTCCATCCTCAATCCTCACGTGACGTTCCCTTTCCACCAGTGTTTAATGCCATTTAAAAAATCCCATGCAGGGGAATAGAGTGGATCTTTAAACCTATGAAGGCTAATCAATGTACTTCAAATCTAGATCTAGGGCACGGGGGGCAGATGTGATGAATGATGGGTGGTATTATGATATCTTATAAGCCATCACTTTTGTGTCCTGAGAAATCCTCCTCAGAAAACAACTACCAACTACTACTAGCTAGCATCGAATCCCACCACAGCCTTGCCTACTCCTTCTCTACACTCCCTTACAAAGTTCTTCTTGAATGATCAAACGTAGCTATGGACAAGGAAGCTGTTTCATTCAGTCACTTTCTTTTTGCCAAAAGGGCCAACATGTCCATGTGCTGATGTGTGTAAGAGGCTGTAGTATTTTCATTAGCTTCCTTGTTGACCTGCCATTTCACATTTCTCTACAATTAAAATGCTTGTGGAAGCATTTGGCTAGCAGGTAGAACATCCCTTTCAAGTTTCAAGGTAAGTCGGTGTCATTTTACATTAGATTGATTGATTGATACATTGCATATTATTTGTTGGACTCTGTTGTAAGTGAATTGAATCCTTTGCTGAGGATGTAACAGTGTAGTCGGTCTTGCTAAGTGTATGTTAGCAGTAACAATAGTTCTTGTAGTGTAGAGAGAGCTACCTGTCTTTCTCCATGCTTGCCCTGGATTTCCACATAATCGTCGGTGACCTTCACGTTGAGCTCTTCGGGAGAGAAATGCTTGACGTCCAGGTAGACCATGAACTTATCCCTGTCAGACCTCACCTGGTAGAGAGAGAGAGAGAGAGACAGAGAGAGAGAGAGAGAGAGAGAGGTTCAAGAGTTTGAATTGGGCTTCGTCACAATATCAGCAGTCTGTCAAACACAGTAGAAGTCAAGACAAATCAAACTAAAAGAGAATATAAAATGTCAGAAACAGTAAGATTTTAGAGGGAAACAGGACATTGAATGGGATAATGTCCATGGTAGTGTATAGAAACTACAAGGAAACTAAAGACCACCATTGAATCCATTAGATAGCACTAAGCAAAGCACCTTGAAGGATGTTACCTTATACACATAGCAGTGCTACTACAAATTTGAAGAAGAAGAAAACAGAAAGACCTTTGACATCATCTGTGTAATGGATTCAACTCGTCAATCTTTTGTACCTGTAAACATACCAGCTAAGTCAGCCTCTGTCTAAATATACTTATAAGTTTAAAATCCTTACAAAATACCGATGCCTGCTGAGCACCGGCATTGCTCCTGACAAGGAAGCAGCTGGATCTGGTCTCGTTACCTCAGAGATGCCCGAGTTGGTCGAATCCAGAAAGCTGCGGAACAGTGACTGTTTGTAATAGGGGCTGATGGTGGAGGCTGTGTAGGGGAGGAGGTCGTAGTCGAACAGGCCCTCCCCAAAAAACTGGTCGAAGAGTCGTGCGGGGTACATAGAGCCCAGGGCGCGTCTGAACCAGGGGTGCTGGATGGCAATATCCATAGTGTTTGGAAACAGCGCTGGGGTTTGGTCTGGCTCGGCTCGGCTCGGCTCAGGCTGAGGAGATGTACCTGTACGGCTCGGCGTCCGGGAGGCGACTGACGGGAAGGCGAGATGGAGAGAAGAGGTGAGGAAGTGGATGAAAAGCAGTGAGAGTGAATTAGGTCTCCAGAGTGGTGTGTCCTTGCTCTGTGGCTGCCTCCTCTTTATATACCTGAGAGCCAGAAAGAGAGGCTTTACCCACGATCCCTCTGGAATGACATTATCTCATGGTGGCTTTGGCCCCGTCAGCAGAATTGGGGGGGTGTGGCGGTTGGTGGGAGGGGGGAGCACCCGTTCACTGCCGGGTCTGGACCCCGCGGTGGCACCCAGCCTCACCCATCCACCAGACACCGCGGACCTGCCAAAACAAACCCTGCTGGAGGGAGGGAGGATGAGAGAGATAAGGTCAGAGAGAATACCGAGAGAGAGAGAGAGAGAGAGGGGGGGGGGGGGGGCGGGGGGATTTTACCAGACTGTGTGACAGGGCCTCACCATGGGCGTGGCCACAGGGTCACCTATACACAAAACACAAACACACATCCACGCGGTGACATAATGCCGTCGTATTGTTCTGCCTCTCTGGCTGGATGAAGGGCAGATTTAGTAACAATGCTAAAGGGAAAGCAGAGGTCAACTCCTAACACGGGAAGATGAAAGATCATTTGAGGACGGAGAGAATGAAAAAGGGTTTGAAGGAAACCGGGACAAAAACAAAGATCTAGGCTTCCCCGTTACCTTCAGAAAAAGTCCTGGTCTGGTTCTCCTAAACGTCACTTCTCGCCTCAACGTCACCAATGATCTCCTGATGAACGCAGACTCTATTAGATCTCCTCGACGCCATCGATCACGCCGGACGAACTTGAAATATTGAGACACGGGTCGGTATCGACGACACTGCTCTAGTTCAGTTCGCATCTCGCCTGCCAAACAGAAAAGTCTACGCGTGACATCAAGGTTTGATTCTTGAGCCGTCACGTTATTCCTCAGCATAGCATCTCTTTTTATTGCCACATCAATGATACTCAGCTGTATCTTTCAGTTAAGCCAAACCGGGCCATCCGATTCCTTTTCTCTCCTAAGTCTAGATGTAGCTACGAAACCCAGCCTAAGGTTCTCCAATCATTCCAGTCTGGACCAGAGCTTCTCAGGCTGGTACCCTCTAAATCACTTCTGCAAATACATTTTTACTGTTTATTTTACTGTGACCTCCGATTAAAAGAACAAAGGGTCTTGAGGGGTTTCCTTAAACACAGTGTACATCACTTTGACGTGGCCTTCCAATGTTCTGATGCAACCTTGACATCTTTGCTTGCTTTTCAAGAAAGCCTGGGATTTCTTGAATGTGCTCAGCGTCCTGCAGAGTTGCTCACCATGTCGACGCTTGCTCCCCTCAGTCATTTTTACTCTTTCTTCAGGTCCTCTAATGGCGGTACAATGAGAACGTTCTGATTTGAATGACGAACCGTCCAAGGACAAAGACGAACCGCCCAAGGACAAAGACGAACCGTCCAAGAACAAAGACGAACAAGCATTGGCGACCCCACCTAGCCTTTACCCCAAGTTTTCTCTGGTACCAATTAACTCACCAGTGAAGCTTTTTATTCTCATTGTGTTTGCCTGTTTTTAGTTCATGTCGCATCAATTCTTTATTTTCTAACCTTGATCCTGGGTGGGTGACACACACAGTTACATTCACACTACCCAGTACAACCAGTCTTCCAATGTCAGCCACTGTCTTACAGAAAGAGAAAGGGCGTGCAGAATGCATTAGGTTTGGACCCGAGCCGGTGACCCCCCTCAGTTCCCATGGCTGTTGTTCCACCGTGGCTTCCCACTGGCTGCATTAGTCTAATCCCCCTGGGCTTTGGCCGGCCAGCATAGAGGCTTACCAGCTCCACGGACCCTCAGGCCAAGACCAACTGGGCTGGGCAGCCAGAGCTGGGCTGTTATGGGGTCGTTGGAGGTGGTAGTTGGGGTTTGAGGTGGGGTAGTTGCTGCATACCGGACGCAGCGGCAGTTAAACTGGCTGCGGTTCAGCCGTGTCAGCATTCTAGGTTTTTATCAATGGGTGAGACAATGAATGTGTCTTCTGCGTTTCCGCATCTCTCTGAAAGTCTAGTTTAGCCGACAACCTCTAGTCCTGGCAGGGGGGAGTAGGATATGGTCATACCCTTTTGTTTTGTTTTTTTATCATGGAGGTCAAAAAAAATAATCAGAATAAAAAGATAATTCTCTCTCATATCGTTAAGGTAAGGTGAGGCAGGTTTCATTGGAGGTTTGACAGATTGACACACCTGAAGCTGTTCAGTAAAATCAGGGGCTGGTCATTATTTATGTATTATAACCTAAAAATCATCAGCTAAACATCAAATCTTAATGAAGATATCCCAAATAAAGAACATGCACAAATAACTATCATATACTATCATTGTTTATTTGAGAAAAACCCAGATATGTAGGCAAAAATATGTCCTTACAGAACTCGGCCAACTCATTGAGGTTTGACGTCTCACACGAACAGGTCCTGACTCAGCATCTCGATTGGATTCAGGTCAGGACTTGGACTTCCAATCCAAACCATTGAACACTTTTGGCCCGGCTTTAGCCCTCAGACTGATGGCCTGATGTTCTGTTCAACACTTCTCTGGTATCCTCAGAATTCACGGTTCCCCAGGTTATTTTGGTGGCAGTTTTGGAGTTAGGGTTAGGGTTAGTTTCCAGACTAACAGATACAGTGTGTATGGGCTAGACTGAAATAGATGCTGACAGATATACTGACAGAGATGTTTTCTGTAGTTAGGCAGCAACATTATCATCAATGCTAAGACCCAAATGACCGAATAAAACTGCCACACCCCCCTCATGCAAGGCACAAGGTAGTTCTACAGTATGTGGGAAATTGTGTTTGAGTGAATCAATGGAAGATTGTATTGTTAAGAATATATGAAGACTGAACCAAATCAGATGTGTGGAGTGGTCACATGGTTTGATCAGAAGAATCATATTATATGATGGTCAGAATAGAAAACATCATGCAAAGGGAGACTTTTCTCACCTTATAACACTCAAAAACCATCTAAAAGTGTTTTTTACTGCCCGGTAACACAAAATGCCCAATTTATCTGTGGTGGGTTGATCAATACCAGTGATTACTTTGTCAGGTGTCAAGATTTGTGGCTATCTAACTCACTTTCAAGGTCGCACTTGCAGTATATATATGATATTTGACCTCTTCACTACGTTTCTGTTGGATCTCTGCTCTAATAAACCATCTTACTCCTCGCTGCTGTTAAAACGTGCCAGACTTTTGACCTCAAGAAGCTTCGACCGAACACGACAGGAAACCAAGAGACATGCGACTGCTCTTCACCATAAAATATTTCATTTTATTTATTTCACCAGGTGAGTCCCACAGAGGTTAAGAATGTCTTCAAATGAGACCTGGCTAAGAAAGCAGCATTAAGACAAAACAGAAAAGTTGCAGACCGACAACATACAACAATGTACAATTAAAATTAATCTAATAACAGCTCGTCATTGGCCGATAACAGAAGGTCAATCTACCATCTCAGCTTGTTGGGAGCAGTAATCCAAATGTACAAGGGAGAAAACCAGTGTCTTGTCTAGGGTTAGACCGATATATCAGGCCCATATTGGGCTTTTATTAAATATCCACTGCATAAAAAGAGGCTGTAAAACCTGCAATTGAATTTTATTTTATTATTTTCTTTGCACATTCTATATATTAATTGATTAATGAATGAATCAATGAATAGGCGAGGTGGGTCACCCTGAGTTAAAGGAATTTCATTAGTCTCGATTTCAGTGGAGAGTTTTAGTGTCCTACGATGGTCTCCAAGACTTTTCCACACAGGCAAGAAAACAATTCTGGGGGAAACACTGAATACTTGGGGCATCAAAATGCTCACATAAATATATATGTTGGAACAAAATATCAGCTAATTGGCAACTTTTTGAAAAAAGTATTGGTATCTGCCTTCAAAAACCCATATCGGTCGAATCCTAGACAGGTCTTCATGTTTCCCAGTGTGTTGCAGCTCTTCACCACGTGTACCCTACACCGTTAAGAGTGGAAACCAGGGAGCTGTAAAGGGACACTGTGTCCAACAAGGAAACTGAAAACTGAAGTGAAACGATATAGAATCTGTCAGTCCCATCAGTGTGTGTGTGTGTGTCTACGTAGAAAACAGTGGGCCAGTAGAGGCAGCAGTAAAAACCGGTCCAGTGTAGAGTCCTGGTCCGTCCACAGGAACCTAGAAACGTGGAAACAAATGTAAATAGAAGTGAGTTCCCCGATTGCCCCGCAAGGCATTGTGGGTATTAGAATGTTTTGTTTTCATTAAGCCATATTTTCTTCAAATGTTAACATATCAGCACATGGCTAAGTAGATGATCTCAGACTATCTTCTTGTTGTTACATACTTTTTACATATGTTACATACTTTTACATACATACTTTTTACATATGTTACATACTTTTTGTAACTATGTGTATATGTCTTTATGCCTGTTCTCATCACTCCCTTCTCTCCCCACCTGTCTCTTGTGCAATAGTGGATATTCTGAACTTTTATATCTAGTATTAATATTTAAACATTTACTATTCTTTATATATGCAAATGTATGTGTATACATGGTTCACCAAAGCTGTTTTGTAAAATATATTAGGAGAATCTCCCCTCAGGAACAACAACTGAATTAGTTTCTATTCCTTTTCCTTTCAAGGAGCCCTGCTGACTGCTTTTATTTATTATGTTAGTACCTCTCCCAGGGCCTGCAGGGCCACTGTAGCCGCCATGGCCTTGGCATGTTTCTTATTGGGACTGGCTGTCTGGGGTTGGTAGTCGACACCATTCACCGTCACCTAGAGATGAAAGGATGGATGGATGATGACACTTTGATTCATTATTAAATAGTAATAGGATACAGGAAAGAACAACAGGATATCAGAAGAATCAAAGCAACCCACAAGTTGCCCCCTACATCTCTGGGAATTGCTGCAGAAGAGCTGGGAAGACATGTCGGGTGATTTCCTGCTGAAACACGTGTTTGTGCCGCTAAAGGTGACTATTTTGAGGAATCCAATTTTCTTGAACATCGCCTTGATACTCCTTACGTTTTGTTTTGTGTATTATAACACGTTTTCAATTTCAAGCATTTACAGAAACCTTTTACAACCACGATATATACAGCTTACAGCAAGTGTCCTTAAACTTTTGACTGGCACTGTATGTCTGAGAGGAATAGAGAGTAGAGAACAGAACAACTTCCAGATATATTCACATCACTGTGTAAGGAGCATGGAGCATCAGGGTTGAAAACCCTGAAACCCACAGCACGGTTCGCCTGTCACTTCTGTATTTTGCAGGACAAAAATAACAATGCATACTCAGCCTGCAGAAAAGTTTAAAATAGAAAGCATGATTTTGGAAAAGGAACCAACCCTGAAACGACTAGACATAACAGAGAGGGGTGAGATATTCCTTTAAAGGTCTTTCGTCAGATGCAGTTTCAGGTTTCGTGAACAGATGTTCTGGACAGGCCGATGCTAGGAGAGTCGGACGGACAGAGGGACAGACCTTGAAGAGGAAGTTCTTCCGGTGATCTGGACCGCTGTGGTGAACCATGACGAAGTCCGGCTGGATCATCCTCCTCTTATTACACAACTCAATGAGAGCAGACACCGGGTGCTTCCCTGGACAGACAGATAGACACAGATAGACATGAGCTGCTGCAGGGGTTTTCATCTGGCAATACTGCTACCATCGAATTCAAACATCTCACGCAGCATAATCCAAGTGTTTCGTAGAGGAAACAGTAACTTGTTCCTGTGTAGTGTGGCAATATATGTGAGGCCTTTTGTACTCACAGTGCCATCGCATTTAACTCCAAACAACCATATTCCATTCGCTTGTTTTGGAAAAGCAGTTGCGTGTTTGCTTGTCGTACAGACGTCAATGCAGTTTTTACTGAGGTGGGGGTGAGAAAATGGCTTCACTATGATCCAAGAATCGGTATTGGGTCAGCTTCTTTTGACGATCTGAGTACAAAGACTTGCAGGATCAGCACCAATTCGATACTATAGGTAGTATCGGTGCTATATGTCCAAAATGTAATATCAAAAACAGACTGATGATCTGTAACAGTGTCAGAGTATCCGAGGGTGGTCCTTTAAAGCCACACTGCTGTGTATTTAATGTATTTGTCTTAACTGCCCCTTCTGAAGTCTTTAAAGTCAGCTTGAGGGAATACGGCGTCAATGTCATGCGTGTGCGTTACCCATTAGATCCTTGGTCACCACCAGTCCACCTGTCTGCTTCTGGGGCTTCTCTCCTTCGGCAACTAGTCCTGAAAACACACACACACGCAATTGTCTTCATCATCAAGATTACAGCCATCATCGTTATCATCAACACAATAACTTCCTGATCCAGAGGTTCACTAGTGGTAACCAGCATTTGCTACTCAAGGTAAGGATGCACAAGGCAATTTCACACATTGGCAGCCCCCAAATGGCAGAGAGCTTTGAATTGTGTGTGGGTGGAGGTGGTGAATATCTTCAGCCACTGTGTAGGTTTCTCTGGACAGAGTGCTGTTATTTAGGAGACACTTTTGGATGCCATTTGGGCAAACAGGAGAAATCTGCAGCATCTGAATTAGTCTATATAGATCTATATCTATATCTATATCTAGATATAGATCTCTGCAACTTTTCCATCCTGATGCAGCCCTCTTGGCCAGGTCTCCCTCAAAGAGATTCTCAACAGGACTTGGCTCTTGGCCCAGTGTCGGTATCCTATGACCTCTGACCTTTGCGGTCGATCTTGAAGTCAATGATAATTGGCTCGACGGTGCCCTCTCGGTTCCTGCCCAGGCCCTCCCCCGTCTTCCAGCCCATCTTCCTCATCAGGAACTCCCCGACACCTCCTGATACTGGAGCAGCCCTGAGGAATTGGTCCTTACAGAGAGACATAGACAGACACAAAGAGAGAGAGAGAGAGAGGAGGGGGGGGAGAGAGGAAGCGGAGAGGCGAAAAAAGGTAGAGTGGTGTGTTGAAGTGTAATAAAATGATGGTAGAGAAATAGAGCAATAGAGAGAGGAGGGGAGAGAGAGAGCAGAAACAGAAGTAAGTGTCCACACTGTCAACATGTTGCCAACTTAAATACAGCAAGTTGTGTCAAAGTGATAAACACACACACAAACACTCACACACACACACACACACACACACACACACACTGTAGCGATGTATAGCTGGTTTTGGTACGTACCTAGCCCCTCCTCTCCACCCCCTTCGTCGCCCCCGGCAACAGAGAGGGGGCCCGTGCTGGCGGCTCTGAAACAGTCTAACATACAGAGAGGTGAAAGTTCACGGGGTCACTGGGTGACCTCCGCCAACTCCCACCTCACCTCACCACCCCTCCCCAAACCCAAACCCAGACTAGACCATAATGGACCAGACCAGACTCAACTGGACTAAAAAAAAGACAAGAATGAGTCAGAATGAACCAGACTGGACCAGACTAGACTGCACCGGACTGAACAGGGCCAGACTGAACTGAACTGGGCCAGACCAAACCAGACTGGTCCAGACCGACCTGGGCCAGATCAGATCAGACCAGTTCAGATGGGATTTGGGTCATAATAGGCGAGTCTCAACACAAGCCTAGACCAGTCTGGGCCAGACCAATCCTGTCCTGACTAGAAGATACCAGACCGGTCTATACCAGATGAGACCCGTCTGGACCAGACTGGACTGAACCAGCCCAGACTGAACCAGATTAAAGCAGGCAGAGAAGATTTGAGTCCAGACCAGTCCAGCTTAGACAAGACCAGACCAGTTCATATTAGAACAGACCAGTCCAGATCTGATAATTCCAGACCAGACCAGTCCAGATTAGACAAAACCAAGCCAGAATAGATTAGATTTGAGAGGTCAAGAGCAGATTATACCAGGAAAAAAAATCAGACCAGTCCGGATTACACCAGACGAGTCCAGAACATCTGAGACCAGACCAGACCTCCATCCTTCCCTCTAACACTGACCACCCCCCACCACTTGTCATGCTATAGGCCAAAAGCAAATCCAGGACAGCCTTCACACACACACACACACACACACACACACACATGCACACAGACACAGACACACAGACACACACACACACACAGATCCTAGTTGTCCTGGCAACACTAAGCCAGGTCATGACAGTATTGTCCATGTGCCATATCATGCTTGCCACTAGCATGAACAGCCTCAAGGTGTCGCTGCAATTAATTTGTATTTACTCGCACCTTGAGTCTCAACGCGACCCGTTCAAATCCTCGGAGGAAATCTTGACAGAAGAAACAACTTAAAGTCTGCAAAAGTCACTGAGACTCTAGAGTCAATCCCACCAAACAAGGAGGTAAAAAGACGTGCCTGGACTGGCAAAACAGCCATTGTTGATGGGTTAGCAGGAAAGCCTGAGGAAGCTGCAGCAGGGGGAAACTTACATGCACTTTATAACATCGCCAATATCACCATCATCATATCATCATAGAAAGCACGTCCAAAGCACGTCCAAAAAGTGTTCAATCTCCTAGCGACCACGGCATGAAGGTCTATTGGAAAAATTGTCTGTACGAAAATAAGGGCTAAATATATAACCAGGCTAGAAAGAGAGAAATATGTAAGAAACACTGTTGTGGCGTGGGTGTAGATCCCTTCAGCAACGTTAAGACATAAAAGTGAATAGTCTGACGTTTCCAAATGTAAGGTCCACAGGAAACTGCATTGTCCTTAGCCATAGCCCTTTAGCGAAACAGCTTTTGTTAGTGTTAAAATGCAACTACTCGCCACCAACGCTACGTTCTTCAAGGTACATTAGCTAGTGTGCAGATCAGATGTGTTTACAACACGACGGTGATAAGTGACTTGCTAGCTAACAAGCTGATATTAAACACAAATTTATCAGTGTCCCAGTCCAAACAACACAGAAGTTAACCATGTCTACTGAATTCTCTTGAGATGGCCATGTTGTATGCTACTGGTGCCCAAGAGCTGTGGACTTCCTGTGTACAGGCCAGACCAGCCGACCAGCCAAGATTTCCTCCGAGGTTTTGAAAGCGTCACATATGGGTGTCCTCCTCCTTCACTGTAACTAAAACCACGGGATGGAGTCTGGTTCTGGATTGTAGACTTACTGTCATCTCTCCTCTTCCTTCCTTTATCCCCTCCCTCCCTCTTTCTCCAACTCCCCCTTTCTTTTCCAAATGGGCTCCAGAGAGAAGAGGCGTTAGAGCACCCCTAGTGGCGGCAGCCCGCACTGCAGTTGTACCTGCTTTGGTGAGAACACAGTGAGACCTCTGCATTGCTGACACCTTTGAGGACCCAGAGCCCAAACACAGCAAACAGTTTCCTGCCTGGGCCATGGAGGACCCATTTCAGTGGGACTAACTATAGCTGGCACCCTAACTATAGGGTCTAAGGTGCCAAAAAAATGGCACCGCCTGACCAGCAAGAAAAATTCTGGAAGTTCACCGTGGGAATTTAGCAGCAAACAGAGCTGGACTGTCTTTCATGTAAGGCTGCAACTATTGATTATCTGTCAAATCTTACATCAAATCAAACAATGTATCATCAAAAACACACTTTTTTCATCATTTCAGTGTAACAAAATAAAATGTCACTTTTTGTTCTTACCAGCGATTACTTAATACATCCACGGAGGCCATTCTTCTTCAGGTGCTTTAAGTTAATGGCGGATCGCCCATGGACACCATCGGTGGCAAATCGGAATGTAATGATAATTTGAAAACGGACATCGGTTTTCAATACAAACAATATTAATAATGTTTCTTCAAATTTAGCAAGAATTTGCTGCAGCCCTACTTTGATGAAATGACTGATTTTCCTTGTTACAGTTGATGGTAAATCTGACATCGTGCTCCTGCAGACTGAGCAGCAAGTGTTCTGTGTTTTGGCGTGTCACACTTCGTAGACAACATGGCTCTGGGTGCTGAGCGGCAGGCATGGGCAATGCAGACGCCTGGATATGTGGAGAGATGTGTGTGTGTGTACAACAGCATACATGTGATGGTGTGGATGCAAGTATATGTGAATCATGGCTATGTGTGGCTGGGCGTGTTTGCACATGTGTGTATATGTGTGTGTGTGTGTGTGTGGTACCTTCTTGAGCCATGCCTGTGGTCCGCCAGTGGACAGTTCCTCAGAGCTGAGGACCTGGGCTCCTGTTGACCCAGTAAACAGACCGGGGATGGTGTTGGACTGGGCCCACGCGTCCACCTAGCACGGCAGAACACTTTGCGTTAGATGAGACAACCAAAAACGACATTACCGCGGGATCGAACCCACGACCCGGAATTCAACTGAATGGTCAGTCTGGGAGGATTCAGCCTAATTGATTGTGTGTGTGTGTGTGTGTGTGTGTGTATACCTGCTCTTGTGCGCGGCTCAGCATGCAGATGGCGCTGACATCATAGGGGTTCTCAGCCAATCGCCGTTGAGCTTTGATCCTCTCCGTCACAGCCTGGGAGATATCGACAGGCTGGAGAGAGAATAAGACACAGAACGGGAAGCTGATGGCTGATCATGGTTTCAACTCTACTATAGATTATTTTCAGGTCCTCTCATGTGATAGTGAGGTTAATAATAAACCTCTTAAAAACACACACACTCTGAACTCTCCCTTCACTCACCTGCTGCGGCGGTTCAGGAAAAACGCTGTCTTTAGCCGGCACGAACACCAGCTGCTCCGCAACCACAGGCAACTCTGTTCCCGTCGCTGAAGCTGCTTCCCCCGGCGACGAGGCTGCTGTTACCACGGGAACGGCGGCCGGGGCCTTGCTGGAGGCGGTTACAGCTTTGGTTTTGTCTGCCGTTTTGTCAACTGGAACCCATTCGCCATAGGCACCTAGCACGTCGCCCTCCTAGACATGTCAGCACATCACATTACACTTCTCTACTATCTGGGTACAAGGCAAAATGACAATGACAATATCTGCGTTTTCCATCCAAATGTTGAGCAAATTTTAAGAGAACTTTCAGAATATTGGCTTTGGATACAAGTGGTTGTTGCTTCACACTGGAAGAAGATAACTACAGCTAGGTGAGCAGCATCAACTGTTGCTATAGTTTAAGTTACTACAGTTGTCCAGAATTGGCCCCATTGATGACACTTTGAGTAACAGAACCATTTTTTGCTGTACTTCAACATCTTCCAACGTGTAGTAACTGGTAGCTTCTAAAACTAGACCTCCACAGGAGCTTCCCCAACACGGTTAACAAGAACCAAACATCCAACCGGACCTTCTTACGATGCTGAGATCCTGAAGACACTGGAAACTCCTTGGCCATGCCTGCATCGCTGCGAACAGCTGGACGAACTGACATGTTCTGGGAGGAGGAGGAGGAGAGGAGAGTATTATTACTTTTCTCAGTAACAAGTAGTGTAACAAATTACTATTTCAATTTCAGTATTAGTTATCAATCAAAAAACACAATCAAAAAGCAGTGTAATGAATGTTTGCCACCAGGGAGTTATAAGTAAAGTACTATTAAGAGTACTATAATACATTTCTACTGTCAGTATTTACTTCTGTGTATGAATTAAGGTGTGTGTGTGTGTTACATTGATGCTGAAGCTGATGGCTTTTTGCTCGCGAAGGGCAGACGCTCCAAACGGTTTTCCATCGTCCTCCTCATCTGAAACATGAGGCATCGCCACCGGCAGCTCCCCTTTACTGTCCACAATCATCTTACATTTCTACACACACACACACACACACACACACACACACACACACTTTTGGTTATCAACAATTCAAATGTCAGTTCAAAATTCAATTCAAATGCTAGTCATGCACACACACACACAAAATGCTTATCCTAAGTTGTGGTCAGTGAAGATAAGGTGAGAAGGTTTAACCCAACCCTGATTCTAGTCCTAAAGCCAGGACAATAAAACAATACAACTTATTTTCCATTGATTTCTCTAGTAATAGTTCGGTACATAGTTAGGCCTGGTACACACTAGCGCTGTACAATTCATCAAAATTGCAATATTGACTAGTGTAATTTCTAAATGGCAAGAATGGCAAGAATCTGTAGTTCAGCCCTGCTTCCCAAGGTTTCCCCTTTAAGGCGAGGCACCAGGTGAATAGGAATAAAGTTTTTTTTTCCTATCAGAATAAAATGTTATATATGGAATAATTGAATATGGACACAAATACAAACACTTTTTTCGATTTCTTTTGTTAAACATATTAAAATAACTTTTTATTCCATACAAATGTGTGAATTTGCACATAAAACATATAAATTAACTATTTACAAGTGTTTTTGGTGATTGTTTTGTTGTGGGAGTTGTAGAAGCAAAATGTTGTAATATCTGAAAATTGACCGATCCAGCAAAAATCACCATTTGCGCCCGAGGTGCCTCACTTAAATAACAAAATGATCTAGAAATAGCCACTATATATATATATATATATACAGTTATGCTTGAAAGTTTGTGGACCATATATTATAGAGGAATAACTAGAAATTATTATTATTTAAACCTCAAGTGAAGATATCCTGAATGATTATATATTGGCTGGTTTGATTGGTTAACATAGCCAATTACCTGATTCTACTCATCTACTTGATTTAACTAAGAAGAGGTTCACTTATTTTTGCACCTGCACTAATTCCCATTAAACTATTTTCATTTTACTTCATGAACAATTTCCTCTAAAAAAACATATGAAATTGGTAAATATATATATTGTTGAAATAAGGATTGCATGGTGAAGCTCACATCAGTAAACTCCTTGATGCTGATGCTGTTGGCCTGCTTCACCACCTTCCTCTTCACTTCCTCCAGGGCGGCCATGTTGTGTTGGGGCGGGCCGGGGGCTGGTTTGTTGGTGATGGACGGCAACGGAGGCAGCGAGGCCAGAGTGCTGATACTAGACAGGGCTGCCGTCATGGTGGCTTGAGAGAGAGAGAGAGAGAGAACGAGAGATGGGCCGGGCAGAAAAAAGGAATAGGGGGTGAAAGAGAGACAGGTGTTTTATTGATCCTTTGAAAATGTGTTTTTTGTCTAAGAAAGAAAAGAAAGAATAAATCCAAGAATATCCCAAAAAAAAGGACATGGCCATATGGCGGATGGATCAACAGTTGGACAGGAATGACATGTAGGGAACCTCAGAGCCTCACCAGCGGTCATACTGGCCATGGCGGCGTTCATGGCCATGCTGGGCAGGGGCAAGGGCAGCTGGGGCAGCACGGTGGGCCTCAGGTTGGCAGGGATGGGCATGCCCGCCTTGGCACACATGGCAGCAGCATTGGCCTTGGCAATCTCCAACAACTGGTCCTTGTCTGAGGAGAGACACGGCGTTCAGGGTTTCTGGGGAAACTCCTTATACAATTATGGTTAACTGAACCAAGGTGGTCTCAAAAATCCCAAACAGATTACTGCAGTTATTATTCCAATAAATATGGCTGATTTCATGCCGTCTGACCCAGTTCGGTGATGCGTGGTGGGCTGCTGCTGGCACTGCGGTGTTTCCGGGTGGGGGATCTATTTTTGCGGAGGATGAGTACAGGGGAGTGACTTGGCTCTCGTTTCCAGCGGTCCCTCTGGCTGTACGTGGTCCTCCACCGACCCCGCGACCCCGAGCGGGACCGTGACCTCCGGGACCTGCGGCCCGCCGACCTGCACGGGGGCAACATTTAGTTCTCTTTATTTACAATGAAGCAGATCTGTCTATTGCTGAGGGAAAAAGAGAGAACTTCAATGACTTCAGAAAACATCACACATCAACAGGGGATCCAAATAAAACGAAAAATCAATCTACCTCGACCTCGACCTCTTCCTCCATGAGGGGCTCCTGGATCTGGACTTTCTCCTGTGGCTCCTAGACGCCGACTTGGACCGTTTCCTCCTTTTTGACGAGGGCTTCCCTTCTTTCTTCTTCTGTGGAGACTTGGAGGGTGTCCTCCTCTTCTTTGTTGGCGACTTGGCCTTGGCGGCAGAGGCGGCAGCAGCGGGGTCCTCGGAGGCTCTGGGCTGAGGGGTGCCGGTCTCAGTGGTCTGGTCCTTCTCTTCCTTTTCCTCTCCTGACTTGTCACTCTGATCGGTGTTCTGCAGCTCTGCGCTGGCCTCTGTCAGGTCCTCTGTTTGAACGTTGTTTCCCCCGTGCTGGTGAGACTGGAGGCCCGGTGAAGGACCTTGGGAGCACTGTGTGGATTCCTCCACAGCTCCCTTCTTCTCTGAGTAGCTGCCGGTAGAACAGACCAAGGAGGGTTGAAGCAGCATGGCCACAGTAGAGGATCTCACGACTTCATCACCTATATCTCTGATGCAAACGCATTGACCTGGATTTTTATTTCTATGTGTTTAATTGTTTATTTACTTTTTTGTTACCAGTCAATACTGCAATGCGCAAAAGGAAGCACTGGGTGGCAGCACTCATCTCTCATGGAAGACCCAGATTTTCAAACAAAGTTTTAATACCATTTTTCTTGCGTTACCTTGAGGACCTGATGTCTTCCAGGAAGGGAAGTGGTTTCCATCCTCCAACAGATGCAGTAGGAGGAGTAGAGGAGTCTGAGGGAGGGAGGAGGGGAGGAGCAGTGGAGGCGGTGAGCTGGTCCAGACCAGACTGGGAAGAGAAAATATAGAACCGAAGAGAAGAGAAGAGAAGAGAAGAGAACTTTATTTTGCAACCAAGACTGAAAGTATCTTTCACCTCAGCCATAGGAGGAGGAGGTACACACAACACACATTAGTAGGAGTAGTAAATGGCCTACATTAGAAGGAGGAGGAGCGTTGTCCTTGTCGGACCTGATCTGAGATCTGGAGTGAGTTCTCCTGGACCTCTGGCCCGAGCATGACCTGAGGATACCGAGAAGAAACTAACATTATAAACTTCAGGGTTTATTTCACAATAAACATCCAAAATGGGAGTTTGGTTAATGCAGGAGCCTGCAGACTGACTGAACATGTGTTAGCTTGTCAAGTCTCCATGCTACGTTGAAACTATAGTGTGATAGTTTCTACTTCAGTTAGTGAATTCCTACATTTCCCATTACACCCTTTTTCTTTGTGTCTGACTGACTGACACCAAAACCTGACATTTACCATTGATGTTAAACTCAACAAATATAGTTGATCTTAGTATTTGTGTGCCAGAGTCAACCAATCGATCAATGGATTGCAGTCCAGACCTAGAGCGCGTCCTGCGGCGGCGTGATCTGGAACGGGATCGAGTCCTGGACCTCCGGTGGCACTGTCTGGACTGAGAGCGCCGGCTCCTCCTCGCAGAGCGGGAGCGTGAACGGGAATGTGAACGCGATAGGGAGCGTGAACGGGAACGACACCTCCTCTTGCCATCTCTTTCCCCATCTCCTCCTCCCTTATTGGAGCTGTCCTGTCAGGGGGGCAATGAGACGAAAGAAAAAACACGCCCACTTTTATCTGGTGCTAGCGTAGATGTATTAGTGGCATCGGTTTACGAGTGTGTGTGTGTTTTGTGAGTATGCTTTTCCGTGAATAAGAATATGCCCTGTTCGTATTCAGACTGAATATTTGAAGCACATCAGGTGTGTAAAGTCAAAGAAATCTGGTGGGAAAACACGACACACCCTGACCTCCCCTGCCTGTTTTGTTTTGTTTTTTGTGACGTTTTCTGCAGTTTGTGGCGGATAACTTTAGGATTTCCTAGTCACTATAACGTCAAAGTTATTTTCTTCTTTACAAATTTTGGAAATTTGACTAAAAAATGAAAAGCTGAAATCTTTTGAGACAATACGTATTCAACCCCTTTGCAGTGGCAAATTGACTTAAGATACATAAGATGTCTGTATAACACAGTATGTCTATAGAAGGTCCCACAGATGACAGAAACTCGCCTCTAGCCACTGTTCCTAGAGCTGGTGGTACCGGCCAAACTGAGCAACCGGGCAAGAAGCAGTCAAAACGAAAACCGCAGGTAGCACAGCCTTTTCTCACCACGCTCCCTTTTTGTTCGTCTTTTAATATTCAGACGAGATATTTCTAAATGAGAGATTTCATTTTCGATAAAGAATTCCTTAAAACATGTTTTCCATTTGTCATTATGGGATATCTGGTGCAGATTGTAGACACAATAATTTCAATTCAATCAGGTTTGCAACACAACACAAAATGTGAAAAACGTTAAGTTGGTTACCTACAGTACTGTAAGGTACTGTATATGTCAACTTCATTCAGCCAGCTAGTTTTCATGGGCAGGTTGCCTGATACTGGCATCAAATCATTTGTTTGCTAATTGGAGGTTATTACTTTCTTTCTTTCTTTCAATATATCTGTTTGTTTTTTTACCTGTTCTGGGATGATGTCAGGCAGGGCCTCTCGTCGCTTTGATGACGAGCCATAACCACTGTTGCCGTCCTTCTGTTTTGACTCCAGCTCAGAGTCTGAGTTTGAGGAGCTCTTCTCTCCGTCTTTCCTCCGTTTCTTCTTCTTCTTCTTCCCTGCCAAGTGCCTCTTGTGGTGTCTGGATTTCCCCTTGTCATCCTCACCTGGACAAATTCAGTCGATTTTACAGCTAACAGTTTCATTTTGCCTCATTATAGACTACTTTGTTACCGCTCTGCCTACTGCAGTCACGGCGGTTTGAATCCCCGGACCAGCTGGGAAAATGTGGGCGAGCAAAGTGAATGCTCACGCCTCCCTCCCCCAACAACTGTTGAGGTTCCCTTGAGCAAGGCACTGAACTGCCAACTGTTCAAATGGAGCTGCTCAGTGGCCAGCAGTAGAATACTGTGGTTGTACTGGGCAGTTCCCTGTGTGAACGTAAATGTGTTGAGCTGTATAACTGTGAAGCGGGATGCTGCTGGAAAAGAGCATGGAGCTCTGTCGAATTTCCTTGGATAAATAAACGTTTAAAAAATAATCTCCATTGCAAAAAATCACTAATTTGTCATGGCTACTAGCACCAGTTGAGGGAAGGTTAACTTAAATATCCCGCCTACAGAGGCTACAGTCATGTGGTTGGTGGTACATTTTTACCTGTATAGTATCTAATGAAGCAGTAATGCAGTAAAAATATCTTTTAAAAAAAGAGCCAGAATGAAGGAATGTGAACATATGTGACAAATACATTTAAAAAAGAAAAATGTTGTAGAGAGCCCGAGAACAGCGGCCTTACCTTGCTCCTTATTCTCCTCTGCTGTTACTCTTCTATCAAACAAAGATAAAAAAAAACCTGTGTTAAACACATTTCGACAGCAGCTATTAATAGTGAAAGCATGGTCGTGACAGGTAGCATTTTCCTTTCAGATGTCTCATCTACTGCGTCCTCTCATGGCACTGTAATCAGAATATGACTAGTAGCCAGGTTACTCTGGCATGTAAACCTTGTGGTTATGGAAAGCCATCCAGATGTTTTCACCTCGACTGATGCTTGGCACCTCCCTCTGACTCTGCCCCGGACTCTGTACTGCTCTCCTTCTCCGCCTTCCCTCGCTTCCTCTTCTTCTTTTTGCTTTTGTGTTTCTTGTGCTTCTTGTGTTTCTTTTGTGAGGTATTGCCACCGACTCCTCCCCGTTTGTCTCTCTCTGAGTCGGCTTGCTGCGCTCCGCCCCCGTCGCCGCCGGGACCCAACGGCTCAACAGGACTGGCAGAGAAATAAACAGAAGTAAGAGTAAGAGAGTTTGAAGGATTACCACTCAGTTGCATTTGTTATTCTAACTGTCTTAAACAGTTCATGCAATATTTGTAAAACCTCCTAAGGCCAGAAACACAGACTCAAATGTGTGAGGGATTCTAGGATTTAAAACCTGGAACTGCAACATAGAAGATGAATGGGACAGTTATTCTGGA
This sequence comes from Hoplostethus atlanticus, assembly GCA_034670405.1. Classification (NCBI taxonomy): domain Eukaryota; kingdom Metazoa; phylum Chordata; class Actinopteri; order Trachichthyiformes; family Trachichthyidae; genus Hoplostethus; species Hoplostethus atlanticus. Next base: position 822,480 of record JAXDDX010000081.1, on the reverse strand, counting down.
ACTACACAATGCACTTTTTTATATACCAAAATGAGCTTTATTATATAGTAGTTTTGAACCAGGAACTGTAGTCTTATCCCCAGGAGATCCCCTGGGCGCTTTTGCAGGCACCTTTACAATATTTGCCTATTCATTCTCCACTAGACTTTTTTAGATTTATTTGACGAAATCACACATTTGAATCTAAGTTCTCTGATTTCACAAATAGCATATAGGATTTCTTAAATGGAGTGATGCTTCCGATTAACTGTACTAGCCAAATGATTGATTTGAACAGAACTGCCCATAACATTGAGGTTATATATCCCTACATGTATAATAAAAGCATTTATACCGTCACTAGCTGCTAGGCTATATCATTTCTGCAATAAGTAACTTACAAATACCACCAACGTTACCGTGGACTAACCGCTTTCAACAGGGGCTACGTTTACTCACTCGTAGGACTAATATCAAAGTTAATATCCTTCTTTCCACTAGACATGAACATTATCTAGCTAGTATGACAAACCGGAGCAGAGCGGCTAACAGCCACTACAGCTTGAAAAATAACGTTTATCAAGATTTTTTTCATTGTGTTTATCTACCATTAAGGTGAAACGTATGATATTGCATTAACGCACCCATTATCTTCATGTTGGTCCTCAATTTCTCTAATTTTATTCAAAATAAAATCCTGGAAAAATTGCTCTATGTTGGCTGCCATGTTTGTTTGTGTGTGTTTGTGAGGTCCGGGTAGGAACTGATTCCTCTGCGACAGAGTTCCGGATGTAAGCTAGACACACATCTTCTTCTTTTTCTTCTTCTGTTTAATGGCGGTTGGCAACTATTTATTTGGAGCATTAGGTGGCGGCTATTGAACTGGCGTGGACAGGGGAATCTAAATTCTATTTAAAATCTATTTTCTATTTACTAGTCCTGTTTCTTTTAGATAGGTAAATAAACTGTTAAATACAATATTTCTGGACTGGTGACTGAAAAGCACTTTGTAATGTATTTCCTTGATTTAAAACCTTTCTCTTTCTCTGGATTTGGCTGGTGGCTGGTCCGATCTACGGTCTCTCTCTTGTGACAATGTCAATACCCAAGTGACTAATTCAAAATATTGCCTGTAAGCGTTGTACTTCTTTTATCCACTGTAATGCCAGAAAGATCATCTCATGTCAACATTTAACTCACCGAATGCATAACCTGTTTGACCTGTACACTGTACTGGGGTCTTTTGAGCCATCCGTATATATTGGAATGTATAAATCGTATTGTTTTCAAACGATTTCCTACAAATTCAGTAATGTTTATATACCTTTGTTTTATGAGCACACTTTAACCAAAACATGGGTAGGATCCATGGTGGAACTGCTAAAGCCACAGCAGAACTAAAATTCATTAAAATATTCCAGATAGATTATGCATTGGATCAATAACTACAAACCCGATGGCATCATAGTAGCTCAAACAAAAGAGTTCAGACCATCTAGCACCATTCCACTTCCACTCTTTCCTGGGCTGCCTTTGTTGTTGCTTCTTTGCGAGACTGACGATTTCTGCCATAGAACTTGAGTGGTATGAAATTGGGTATTTTCGGCACTGCATTATCCCCTGTAAATGGATGGGGAATGCCTGTAAACTCCCACAAAGTTACAGTTTGTGCAGACATTCACTGTGTTGTTTTCGAGGCAGATAAGGTGTGCGAATGGAAGCATGTAAATGGAGAATAAGATGGGGCCCAAAACTGAACCCTGCAGGACTCTACATTTAAAGGTTGTTTAGGTTGAGAATGAGTTGCCTGTTGACTGGTTAACTGACGCTTTACTTTTCATAAAGAACATGTATCAGCAGCTTCTGGCCTTCTGCAATGACAAATTTCTTAATTTAGGAATACATTGTTATTTCCATCAATTTACAGTTGTGTACAGAGAGGAAGGGTATCCTTTTCACCTCGTCGTCCAGTATTTATTGCATTAGCGTGCATATGCTTACACTTGCTCACAGATTTTTAGCTGTCATTTACCATCCAATAAAAATATATGAAATGCAGGAAATGCAGGTTTGTTGACTTATCCTGATGCCCAGATTCCCAATTCAACAAAAATGATCTTGACTTGCATCTTTTGATTGTTCAGAAATAACAAAACATTACAACATTTACAAAAATAATTATCAGACAACATTTTTTACCATGAAATCATCGCAATATAAAGGGATTAGAGTAAATAGTAAAACAATAGGATAAAGACATCACATAAACACAAGTCTATGAAAATATACCTAATTCCAGATAAAATCCTCGCTGCTTTTGAATATTTGAAAGAGACTTTTGATTGATGCCAGAATCAAGAGTTGGAGTCGTCTACACATGAGATGAAAGCTCTCCTTCCTCTCTTTCATACTCCGGCTCGCTTCACAGTGTGCCTAGTTCTTTATGATTCAATCCAAAGGTGATAAATAAAATTACTGATCAAGAATGATCAGTTGTGTCTCATCTATGGTGCACTGTCCAACAGTGAACCAGCTACCTACGGACATTTACATTATAAAAAAATACTTGACTTTTAAGGCAATAAATAAATGAAGGGATCGCTTATGGCAGCAATATGACATTAAATAAAATATTATTCCTAGTGGGCCAAATAGTCCACATACAATTTTCCTGAAACACCAGATTAATATCTGAATCTAGAAGATGGTGTCCTAATCTAACCTTCCCTGTTTCCAAAAGACAGAAGCATCATCAAATTTGCACTGTTTCTCAAATGATCATTCAATCATCAATGATCAGTTTGTCTTTCCTAAAAAGAAAAAGCATTGGCATTTCACTACTGTCAATACCATCAATACTGTCTTAAATGAACATTGTCCTACCAGCTTAAGCTAAATTTAAAAAAAGCGATCTGCTGAAGCTCATCTCCCCTTGCAGGTTTGTGTAACAGCTCATATGGTTAACCAGTGAGGAAGTACACAACGTTCATATGCTGCTTTCGTTATGGTGTCTCGCCTGCAGATACATAGAAGAGATGTATATAGACTATGTGGGCGGTTGAAAATAGTGGCAGAATATAACCAAACATGACTTCATTCGGATCCTCCATGTGCTGTCTTCTTGTTTAGTGCCTCCATCCATCTGATGAATGGCCTGTAAAACACACACGCACAAAATGGCAAATTAAAAACAAAGCATAACCTCGTTCTGGTTGGTGCTCTGCAAAAACTGCAAACTGGCTTCCGACAAATGTGTGAAAAACATGAGAATGGCAGCACGCCAGAAAACAAGACCTAACCTCAGCTATACCATCGTTTTGTTGTTGGCCATTAATAAAAATACAGTATATTTGAGATTAAAGAGGCATTAAGTAATCTATGGCTTTTATTGGTCTCTATTAGTGATCAAGGCATTGCAACAACATCAACAGGTTTCTGGCAGTTTGCGGTGGCCTGCAGTTGATGCAAATAAGCCGCCATATCATGGTTATCATGACCACCGTTCCCCTGTTTGTCACACATTTGTGGTTAGCCAATAGGAAATAACCTACATAGACTGGTATCACAATGAGTGGCTATGAGAGTTAAGACTGAATTTCAACAGAAGGACAACATTGAAGCAAACAGCAGCTACACAGGTGCCTTTTAATTCTGATAGTAGCTTCATGGAAACAGGAGTAAGGCTTTTCCATGTTTTAACCTGTGTTGAAATTGTTGGTTGGTAACTAAATATTAAAAAAGTATAGTTACAGAGCTAAATGTATAACTTTGTTTGATGTATAGCTGCAGACCAACAATACTTCTAAACATAGGCGGCGGGTTTATTTTTTACCGGGTGGTGCCCTCTATTTTATTTTTTACTAAAAATTGATTCAGACGTTGACTACTAATAGAGCTTCTAAACAATAAAAAAAAGCCTTTTTCAAGTTCATTTCACATACTTGATGTGTATCATCCAATCAAGTTAAATCACCCACTGCGGTCACGTGAGCCACACTTTTTTTTTGTTTTGTTGCATGTCTACTTGTGTACTTGACGGAGCATTGGCCCGAAGATGCTGTCTAAATGAAAAATACCATAGCGTACACCAGTAGGCCCACAACACATTTTAAAGCGCGGCTCACTTTACCTGGGCACGCACGTAGTCGGTGCCTATGCTTACAACAACAAAACACACTTACTGTATTTCCACTCCACAATGGCAAGCACCATGATCCCAATGATCACTGCAATAATCCACCCAATCCCTCCTTCAGGTTCATATGATTAAAAACAAGTTTTAGTCATTGTTTGGTTTAGTTCACTTCCAAGTCAAAGAATCCACTAAATGGGTTTTCTTCTTCCTTCAAGGTCAATTTGTAAACCAGATTCACCACTACAATACACAATATATTAGTAACCACTCTTGGGACAGTAAGTAAGTAATACTTTTTCCAGTAAGGAGTTTCAATATCATTTTCAGTAAAAACCATTATAGTTACCAATCAAAACATAAATAGTTAAGTTAATTTCGTAATCTCTACATTAAGTGTCACAGCTCTGTTACTGGTGTTTTTGAAAGGACAAAAAACATCAACATCAGGGAATTCATTATTCTCAACCTGATGCTAGTTAACATTAACTAACCTAACATTAGCTAGAAGACATTGGCTACGTTATGTATCAATAAAGTTAGCCGTTTCAGTTAACTTCCTGCCTACCTAGACACATCATCACATTGGGGGAAATAATGTTTTTTCATCACTCACGGTGTGAAAAATGAATGTCTGTGGCTTTTTACAGAGCCCCTGAGTGGTCACATAATATTTTTTTTCTAGAACGTGTGCTTGTTTTACTAAATCGACCGCACGTTTTACTTAAAATAAGCGCACAATTTAGTAAAACGTGCGCTTGTTTTAGTAAAATGTGCGCTCGTTTTAGTACAGAGCCCCTGAGTGGGCACATCATATTTTGAGCGCACAAACTAGAAAAGAATATGACGTGAACACTCAGGGGCTCCGTTACAGGAGTGTAATGCATTCACTTGAGAATAAAATAATTTCCCTGTTTTTCTGAATTAATGAGATTATTATCTCAGAATTCCAAGAAAAGTTTTAATAACAGTTTAACAGTTAGCTGACATAATTTGGCATGTCACATGTAACTAATACCTTAGATACCTTACCTGTATTGACCCTGTAATTGACACCTGAGGAGTAGAGCAGCTTGGACGAGATTGAAGGCTTTGGGACTTTCTCTGTTTGTGGAGAAAGAAATAGGATAATTGAACTCTGACATAAAATATATATATTTCTTGGTCTCGCGAGCAAGACTTTTGTTTCTGGTTAAACAAAGGTCTATCTCTGTAGCGATCCTTTCCGTAATGTTGTCAGACACTTCCAATAACAATCTGAGCCTGTCAGTGGCAAAAACAAGCACTTTTAGTGGACGTACTTTGATTGCGCACAGTTGCAACTGCCGGCTGAGGCGATCTACTGGAGCAATTCCAAAACTTTTTGTACATATTTTTGTCATAAATGACTAATATGTACAAATAGAGCCCAGGTTTAAAAATACCGGAATTCCCCTTTAACCCACATTGATCAAGGTGGAAATTAAGTTGCTAATGGCGTCCCCTGAGCTAAGGAAGCGCATAGTTAACTTAATCCAAATGTTAATGCAAAGTGAAAAATGAAAATGCAATCCAACAATAGCATTTTCATTTTCCACTTTTGCATTATTTGAGTCAATATGATAATTGAACTGCAATAATATAATAATAATTTGCATTTTCATGTACTGCTATGCACATTCACTGACAATATTAAAATGTTAATAAAAAAGCCATTTGACATTTCATTTTCAAAGTCATGCCCCACTTTATGCTTAACAAAATTCAAATGTTAATTCAGTTTTGAAAATTCAAATGCAATCAAACTATTACAACCTATTTTTTAAAGTCATAGTTAAAATTAAAATTCAATAATCCCATTGCTTTTGCATTTTCATGCTCTTACCTTGGGCAATCTGACAATTTGAAAATGTTAATGAAAAAGCCAATTGACATTGCATTTTCAATTAACCCTTTTTCTAAACAATAATCCTGCAAAGGTTTGTGTGGTGATGAAACTTATATTCATGTTATTGTGCAGAGGACACGTAATACACACCTGGGGAGTAGAGAAGATTATTAAAGGGTTCACTCTCTTCCACACTAACTGGGTTCTTCAGTTGGCAGGAGAATGTTTTAACATGCTTCATGTTGGTGATGCTCAACAGCTCTGCAGACTCTTCCCAGTCTCCTTCGTCCATCTTCCAGCTGTAGGTAACTGGTCCAGCCTCTGTGGTGTCTCCATCACAGCTCAGAGAACAGGGGGATGAGGCAGAGCAAAGGAGCAGCTTGGACGAGATTGAAGGCTTTGGGACTTTCTCTGTTTGTGGAGAAAGAAAGAGGATACTTGAACTCTGACATAAAATATATATATTTCTTGGTCTCTCTCTCTCACATGTACAGTGCTGTGGAAAAGTAAGTAAATCCCCTGAAAAGGTTTGTCAGGTTTGGAAAAGTTGGCATCTGATCTTCATTTCAACAATGTTGATAAACAGCCACTAATTCACCATATAACAGCAAAAAATAACACTTTAAACAAACAGAAATGCATTTTCCTTGTGCAGAAAAGGTTGTTACCCCTACTGTTATCACCCCATCACATGGCTAAAGATAGAAGAGGTGCAAATGACTAGAACATTTTTAGAGAACTTAAAGCTCAGGAAGTTGGTCTAGGCTTAACCATCCAGATGTGTGGTAACACGTTATGCCAATCCTTTCAAATCAATTATTCCACTGTTTGAAAGATAATGTACAAATTGAGAAACTTCTAATCTATGTAGCACAGGGCTTCCCACCAAATTCAGCCCAAGATGTGACCAAAAGATGCTTCAAGAAGTCTTAAAGAATCTGAGGGTCTACATGGGAGGTCAGGAAGGAAGAAGTCTCTTCTGCTTTCACAAAACAATATAAATGTGCATCTGAAGTTTGCCAGTCAACATCATGGGTGGCGAACAAGACTACTGGGGAGAGGTGCTTTGGACACGCGAGTCAAAGGTCGAGTTAAAGGTAGAGACTTCACAGGACAGCATGTATACTTACTGATCACATCAACCATATAGGTCTTTTTCTGCGGGAGGTTGTTCAACTCCACAGAATACACTCCACTGTCACCTCCAGTCAAATCACTGATAGTCAAATGTCCAGTTTCTTTATCAGGAGTGTGCGGCCCCGAAATGGTCCATAGTCTTCCAGATCTTGATCTTTCAGGACCCATTCCACCACAAAATTTTTTCCATGTTTCCACAGGATGTTGGTGAAGGGTTTGGAAATAGCAGAAGTGTCTGGACTCAAGTGAAGCTTTCCTCCAACTGCTGAGTATGATGATTCCTGTTGGGCTGCAAGGAGAAAATAATTTGTCATTCAAACTGAAAAAGAGGAAGTAATATGTCTCCAATCAATTCAGTTTTGTCTGGTGGGTTAAACTTTCATTCCTCAGGTTGAACAAAAGGCTTGGTAACAATCTAATTTATCGTACTGTCAGCAGTTGCTACATATCTCTACATCTCTACATATGTCTGGCCTGGACAACTCAGTCGGTAGAGCATGAGACTCTCAGTCTCAGGGTCGTGGGTTCGATAGTGTCAACTGTCACTTGTAAGTTGCTTTGGATCAAAGTGTCTGCTAAATGACTGTAATGTATCTCAATTTGTAGCGTTCATGGCTGAGGAATTCCCGCAAAATCAATATTTCATTGTATTCATTCAATCAGTTCATTGGGACCAAACTGTCAACTGAGTTCCATTGAAGTGCAATAATAAGATTTCCATTTGAATTTTCATGTACTGCTATGCACATTCACTGACAATATTTAAATGTTAATGAAAAAGCCATTTGGCATTTCATTTCATTCTCTCAACACATGTAAAATGGTAAAATGGGTCTTTAAATGTAATAAAATCCGGGTAACGTTAGCAGTATCCACACTGTGGGCCTCGTTTATTTTATTTAACAGACTATTAGAGACTCCTTCCATAATTAAACCAATCATTATAAAAACTGACACTGTAGAAGTAACACATCAACATTACACACCAGCCTAGTTTTCGTGGTTTTATAGTAAGTAAAGTTAAGTTTAATTGAACCTACCAGCTACCGAGTCCAGCAGCAGGAAAGCCAGGAGCCATGAACTCATATCTCTATACATGTCCACAGATTCATATACAAATGAATCGCTTCACATAAAAAAGTTGTCAATTCAGTTGTTAGTGCGTTTCCGCTTCTCCGTCTCCACCCTTGTAATTCCTTGCCGAGTTCTGCATGCACGACGAGATGTGCGTGCACACCGCGGGAGCGCGCACACCATTAGTTTTACTACTAGCCAGCGCAGGGGTAATCGGTTGCACGCTATAATGTTTTGTGAAGAGAATTCTTCTTTTTATACTAGTACTAACCTTATTTCTGGCTAAATTGTACCGATTCAGTGTTTGCTGCCGACATGGAGGAACTCAGTAAACAGTCCGATGTATGTAGACTATATCAAAGTTCATTATATATATCAAAGTTGATTATACATATATATCAAAGTCCGATGTATGTATATCAAAAAAGTTCGATAAATATTTCCTGTTTGCCCCCCATAATATGAACCTAGAAACCATTATATACACACTACTCAACTAAAATGTTTAACCAATGTGCACAATCGTTAACCATACAGTTTACCACTAAACCAATAGATATTTTTATATTATATATATATATATTATATTTTTTATATTGCATTAGAATAATCTTGTAATTTACACTGAAAGGATCTGTGTGGTTCTCTTATACTAATATTTGTGCAATTTCATTTTCTAAAAAAACATTCTTGTACATAGTTTATTGTTTTCATATTGTGCTTTATTTGTTAATTAAAAGCTTTATTGATAATAAAGTGTGCCTAGTCATTCATTTTTGGGGGGACCCCACTGTAAGATGTCGCTTAGGGCCCCAAAATGTTCAGAAACAGCCCTGGACAGAAGCATCATCAAATTTGCACTGTTTGTCAAATGATCATTCAATCATCAATGATCAGTTTGTCTTTCCTAAAAAGAAGAAGCATTGGCATTTCACTACTGTCAATACCATCAATACTGTCTTAAATGAACATTGTCCTACCAGCTTAAGCTAAATTTTAAAAAAGCGATCTGCTGAAGCTCATCTCCCCTTGCAGGTTTGTGTAACAGCTCATATGATTAACCAGTGAGGAAGTACACAACGTTCACATGGTGTCTCGCCTGCAGTGACACCTCAAAGAAACAAGTCTGAGTCCTGGTCGTAGTCAGAGACAGACAGAGAGACAGAGAGATACATAGAAGAGATGTATAGAGACTATGTGGGCGGTTGAAAATAGTGGCAGAATATAACCAATCATGACTTCATTCGGATCCTCCATGTGCTGTCTTCTTGTTTAGTGCCTCCATCCATCTGATGAATGGCCTGTAAAACACACACGCACAAAATGGCAAATTAAAAACAAAGCATAACCTCGTTCTGGTTGGTGCTCTGCAAAAACTGCAAACTGGCTTCCAACAAATGTGTGAAAAACATGAGAATGGCAGCACGCCAGAAAACAAGACCTAACTTCAGTTATACCATCGTTTTGTTGTTGGCCATTAATAAAAATACAGTATATTTGAGATTAAAGAGGCATTAAGTAATCTATGGCTTTTATTGGTCTCTATTAGTGATCAAGGCATTGCAACAACATCAACAGGTTTCTGGCAGTTTGCGGTGGCCTGCAGTTGATGCAAATAAGCCGCCATATCATGGTTATCATGACCACCGTTCCCCTGTTTGTCACACATCTGTGGTTAACCAATAGGAAATAACCTACATAGACTGGTATCACAATGAGTGGCTATGAGAGTTAAGACTGGGGGGTGTGGTTGGGCAGATGGCTGGAGGTGGGGGGCGGAGTCGGGCCGGCAGGCGGGTTCGCCCTGCCCCGACACCGGCTGCAGCCCATCGGGACTGAGTGGGGACTAATATCTGTTGTGCGTTTGTGTGTTGTCCCCATGTCAGTGAGCCGGAACCACGGAGAAGGGCGCCGCACGAGAGAGCGAGCGGCGAGAGGGAGAGAGAGAGAGGACGGTTCCCGCTGTGAGCGGAGGAGGGCGAGAGAGCCCTGTGTGTGTGTGTGTGTGTGTGTGTGTGTGTGTGTGTGTGTGTGTGTGTGTGTGTGTCCGAGTGTCCGAGAGAGAGAGAGAGAGGACGGTTCCCGCAGTGAGCGGAGGAGGGCGAGAGAGCCCTGTGTGTGTTCATACGTGTGTCCAATAAACGGCGTTGCTGCCAACCCAACCCACCGCAAGTCTCCGCCTCTGCCTACCCGTATAGCATCGTTGCTACAGTGGGGGCTCGTCCGGGATATGGCAGAGGCATCCCCACTGGAGAACCTGGTGGGCCGACTGGATGACGCGGAGGCCTTCGAGCTGTCGGCGGACGTGGGCAGGTGGACCCCGGAGGAGCGGGTCGTACGGCTGCTGCCCCTGCTCACCGGGGAGGCCCAGCTCGCCGTCCACGGCCTGCCGGCGGCTGCTCGGAGGGACTACAGCGCGGTGAGGAAGGCCATCCTCGACCGGCTGGGGCTGACGCCTGAGGGGCACCGCCAGAGGTTCCGGGGTCTGGCGTACGCGGCGGCCGGGCGGCCCTTCACCTATGCCCAGCAGCTGCTGGACGCGGTCCCGGCGGTGGCTGCAGCCGGAGGCGAACACGCGGGACGGCGTGCTGGAGACAGTGGCCCTGGAGCAGTTCCTGGAGGGGCTCCCGGCCCGCACGGCCGCCTGGGTCCGCTGCCACCGGCCGGCCAGCCTGACCGCCGCCATCACCCTGGCGGAGGACCACCTCGCCACCATACCGGGGACCCGGGGGGCTCCTGCCCGTCTACCCTCTGGACCAGAGCGGGATGTGGCGAGACCCCGCCCTGTGCCGCCGCCCCGGAGGAGGCCCTTCGTCCCGGCTCCGGTTCCCCGGCCCCTCCCCGAGCCTGGTCGGCGCCCTACTAACCCGTTCTTGTCCTCCTTTTCTCCGCAGGTTCCCACTGACGGGGTCGGGGCAGGCCCACAGACGGTGACTCAGGCGCCTGGGCAGGAGTGTTGGCGGTGCGGGCGGCTCGGACACTTCCGCAGGGAGTGCCCCCTGATGGAGGTGGGGCAGGTGGTCCGGGTTGCCGGCCCGCCGGACTCCTTCCCTGGTCTGGAGGGGACCTACCGGATCCCGGTAAGGATCCAAGGGGGTAGACACCAGGCTTTGCTGGACTCTGGCTGCACGCAGACCATGATCCATCAAAGCCTGGTTCGTCCCGGGGCGCTGGTGGAGGCGGCGTGGGTGAATATTAGGTGCGTGCATGGGGATATTCACACATATCCGGTGGTCCCAGTGGAAATTCGATACCGAGGGAAAAAGCATACGGTGAAGGCCGCGGTTAGTTCCCGCCTGTCTCACCCCTTGTTATTTGGCACCGATTGGCCTGGGTTTACTACACTAGCGAGAGAAACTGCGGGGGTGCGTTCACGGCCGTTAGGGAAATGTGAGTGCTGCACGGCGCTCAGTGGTGACGCGGGGTCTTCCGACGCTGGCGAGGGGGGCGGCGACGGAGGAGCCACGTCAGGCGGCTTCCCCGGCCCCGGTAGTCCATCCCACGGAAGATTTTCCGCTCGAACAGTCTCGTGACGACACCCTACGCTTTGCCTTCGACCGAGTGATGCAAATTGACGGTCAAAAGGTGCGCCCTGACGCCGCGCTCGCTCACCCATACTTTTCGGTAATTAGGGACAGACTATATAGAGTGAGCCGTGACACTCAGTCCGGGGAGGAAATCACCCAGTTGTTGGTGCCGAAGAGCCGTCGGGAAATGCTTTTCCAGGCGGCTCACCATAACCCAATGGCTGGGCACCTCGGATATGATAAAACACTACAGCGGATAATGGCCCGCTTCTATTGGCCGGGCATTTGGGCGGACGTGCGGAGGTGGTGCGCTGCCTGTCCCGAATGCCAGCTCGTTAATCATCCGGCCACCCCAAAAGCGCCATTGCGCCCGCTTCCCCTAGTTGAGGTACCGTTTGAAAGACTTGGTATGGACCTCATCGGGCCATTAGACCGCAGTGCACGGGGATATCGCTTTGTACTAGTCCTGGTGGATTATGCAACGCGATATCCGGAGGCAGTGCCTATTGCGCAACATCTCCGCCAAGAGTGTTGCGCAAGCGCTGTTTCAGGTCATCTCCCGAGTTGGAATCCCTAAAGAGATTCTAACTGACCAGGGCACCTCGTTTATGTCACGAACACTTCGGGAACTATACGAGCTATTAGGCGTCCGCTCAGTCCGGACCAGCGTGTACCACCCCCAGACCGACGGTCTGGTGGAACGGTTTAATAAAACGCTGAAGAACATGGTTCGTAAGTTCGTGCACGACGATAGCCGAAATTGGGATAAATGGCTGGACCCTCTGTTGTTTGCAGTGCGGGAGGTCCCCCAGGCCTCCACGGGATTTTCTCCCTTTGAGCTCCTGTATGGCAGGAGACCCCGGGGGGTGCTGGACCTAGTTAAAGAAAGCTGGGAGGAAGGTCCCAGCACCAGTAAGAACGAGATTCAGTACGTTATGGACCTGCGAGCAAAACTGGGACAGCTGTCACGTGAGAATTTGCTCCAGGCCCAGGAACGTCAACGTCGGCTGTATGACAGAGGGGCGCGGCTAAGACAATTCGCACCGGGAGATAAAGTGCTTTTATTGCTCCCTTCATCCAGCTCTAAATTGCTCGCCAGGTGGCAAGGGCCCTTTGTGGTCACACGGCGGGTGGGCGATGTCGATTATGAGGTTGAGCGTACCGACAGGGGCGGAGCGACACAAATTTATCACGTCAACCTCCTAAAAGCGTGGAGGGGGGCGGAGTCCGCCTCACTGGCCACCTCGGTGATTGAGAGAGATGAGTTGGGTCCGGAGGTTCCAAAATCGGCCACTCCAGCCCCGGCCCTTTGTAATAACCATCTCTCACCGAGCCAGGGCGCGGACGTGGCCGCCTTACAGCAGCGTTTTGCTGACGTGTTTTCTCCCCTGCCGGGACGTACGACGCTTATACACCACCACATAGACACCACCCCCGGAGTAAAAACACGTACCCGGCCGTATCGGCTACCCGAGCATAAACGTAAAATCGTGCAGGCGGAATTAAAGGCCATGCTGGAGATGGGGGTAATAGAAGAGTCCCACAGCGACTGGTGCAGCCCCATCGTGCTTGTCCTCAAGTCCGATGGGTCCATCCGGTTCTGCGTGGACTACCGCAGGGTGAACGATGTGTCAAAATTCGACGCCTACCCAATGCCCCGGGTCGACGAGCTACTAGATCGGTTAGGCAACGCTCGCTTTTTTACGACGCTGGATCTAACCAAGGGCTACTGGCAGATTCCCTTGTCGCCAGAGTCCAGGGAGAAAACGGCTTTCTCTACTCCGTACGGTTTGTACCAGTTCGTGACACTTCCGTTCGGCTTGTTCGGCGCCCCAGCCACGTTCCAGCGCCTCATGGACCGGGTGCTGCGCCCACACGCTGCATACGCCGCTGCCTACCTGGATGATGTTATCATCCACAGTGACAACTGGGAGCGGCACATGCAGCAGGTGGAAGCGGTGCTCGAGTCCCTGAGGCAGGCGGGGCTCACGGCCAACCCGAAGAAGTGCGCGGTTGGACGGAGGGAGGTACGGTATCTGGGGTACCACTTGGGAGGAGGGCAGGTGCGGCCCCAGATAGAGAAAACCGCAGCGCTTGCGACCTGCCCGAGACCCAAGACGAAAAAAGAGGTGAAGCGGTTCTTGGGGCTGGCGGGCTACTACCGGAGGTTCGTCCCTGGACTTCTCGGAACTGACCAGCCCCCTGACCGACCTAACCCGAAAAGGTGCGTCAGGACCGACCTACCGAAGGTGCGTCAGATCCGGTCCAGTGGACGGTGCGGTGCCAACAGGCGTTTGATGGTGTGAAATTGGCCCTCTGTGGGGAATCTGTTTTGCATATGCCTGACTTCTCTCTCCCTTTCTGTCTCCAGACTGACGCATCGGGCAGAGGGCTGGGAGCCGTTTTGTCCCAGCAGGTGGAGGGGGTTGACCGCCCGGTGCTGTACCTTAGCCGAAAACTCGCAGACCGCGAGACTAGGTACAGCACCGTGGAGAAGGAGTGTCTGGCCATCAAGTGGGCGGTCAGCACCCTCCGGTACTACCTCCTGGGACGCTCTTTCACCCTCTGGTCGGACCATGCCCCGCTGCAGTGGCTCCACCGCATGAAAGATACCAACGCGCGGATCACCCGTTGGTACCTGGCCCTCCAGCCATTTAAGTTCAAGGTGATCCATAGGACGGGGGCGCAGATGGTGGTTGCCGACTTTCTCTCTCGCTCCCCGGGGGGCGGGAGTGGGTCGTCGGCCGGACGGCTCCCCGGCCTACGTCGGGCGGTGGGGGTATGTGGCAGACTGGGGGGTGTGGTTGGGCAGATGGCTGGAGGCGGGGGGCGGAGTCGGGCCGGCAGGCGGGTTCGCCCTGCCCTCGACACCGGCTGCAGCCCATCGGGACTGAGTGGGGACTAATATCTGTTGTGCGTGTGTGTGTTGTCCCCATGTCAGTGAGCCGGAACCACGGAGAAGGGCGCCGCACGAGAGAGCGAGCGGCGAGAGGGAGAGAGAGAGAGGACGGTTCCCGCTGTGAGCGGAGGAGGGCGAGAGAGCCCGTGTGTGTGTGTGTGTGTGTGTGTGTGTGTGTGTGTGTGTGTGTGTGTGTGTGTGTGTGTGTGTGTGTGTGTGTGTGTGTGTGTGTGTGTGTGTGTGTGTGTGTGTGTGTCCGAGAGAGAGAGCTGCAGACCAACAATACTTCTAAACATAGGCGGCGGGTTTATTTTTTACCGGGTGGTGCCCTCTATTTTTTTTTTTACTAAAAATTGATTCAGACGTTGACTACTAATAGAGCTTCTAAACAATAAAAAAAAGCCTTTTTCAAGTTCATTTCACATACTTGATGTGTATCATCCAATCAAGTTAAATCACCCACTGCGGTCACGTGAGCCACACTTTTGTTTTTGTTTGTTGCATGTCTACTTGTGTACTTGACGCAGCATTGGCCCGAAGATGCTGTCTAAATGAAAAATACCATAGCGTACACCAGTAGGCCCACAACACATTTTAAAGCGCGGCTCACTTGACCTGGGCACGCACGTAGTCGGTGCCTATGCTTACAACAAGAAAACACACTTACTGTATTTCCACTCCACAATGGCAAGTACCATGATCCCAATGATCGCACCGATCCCAATGATCACTGCAATAATCCACCCAATCCCTCCTTCAGGTTCATCTGATTAAAAACAAGTTTTAGTCATTGTTTGGTTTAGTTCACTTCCAAGTCAAAGAATCCACTAAATGGGTTTTCTTCTTCCTTCAAGGTCAATTTGTAAACCAGATTCACCACTACAATACACAATATATTAGTAACCACTCTTGGGACAGTAAGTAAGTAATACTTTTTCCAGTAAGGAGTTTCAATATCATTTTCAGTAAAAAACATTATAGTTACCAATCAAAACATAAATAGTTAAGTTAATTTGGTAATCTCTACATTAAGTGTCACAGCTCTGTTACTGGTGTTTTTGAAAGGACAAAAAACATCAACATCAGGGAATTAATTATTCTCAACCTGATGCTAGTTAACATTAACTAACCTAACATTAGCTAGAAGACATTGGCTACATTATGCATCAATGAAGTTAGCCTTTCAGTTAACTTCCTGCCTACCTAGACACATCATCACATTGGGGGAAATAATGTTTTTTCATCACTCACGGTGTGAAAAATGAATGTCAGTGGCTTTTTACAGAGCCCCTGAGTGGTCACATAATATTTTTTTTCTAGAACGTGTGCTTGTTTTACTAAATCGACCGCACGTTTTACTTAAAATAAGTGCACGATTTAGTAAAATGTGCGCTCATTTTAGTACAGAGCCCCTGAGTGGGCACATCATATTTTGAGCGCACAAACTAGAAAAGAATATGACGTGACCACTCAGGGGCTCCGTTACAGAAGTGTAATGCATTCACTTGAGAAAAAAGTAATTTCCCTGTTTTTCTGAATGAATGAGATTATTATCTCAGAATTCCAAGAAAAGTTTAATAACAGTTTAACAGTTAGCTGACATAATTTGGCATGTCACATGTAACTAATACCTTAGATACCTTACCTGTATTGACCCTGTAATTGACACCTGAGGAGTAGAGAGGATTATCAAAGGGTTCACTCTCTTCCACACTAACTGGGTTCTTCAGTTGGCAGGAGAATGTTTTAACATGCTTCATGTTGGTGATGTTCAACAGCTCTGCAGACTCTTCCCAGTCTCCTTGGTCCATCTTCCAGCTGTAGGTAACTGGTCCAGCCTCTGTGGTGTCTCCATCACAGGCCAGAGAACAGGGGGATGAGGCAGAGCAAATCAGCGGCCTGTGCGAGATTGAAGGCTTTGGGACTTTCTCTGTTTGTGAAGAAAGAAATAGGATACTTGAACTCTGACATATATATTTCTTGGTCTCTCTCACACATGTACAGTGCTGTGGAAAAGTAAGTAAATCCCCTGAAAAGGTTTGTCAGATTTGGAAAAGTTGGCAATTGATCTTCATTTCAACAATGTTGATAAACGGCCCCTAATTCACCATATAACAGCAAAAAATAACACTTTAAACAAACAGCAATGCATTTTCCTTGTGCAGAAAAGGTTGTTACCCCTACTGTTATCACCCCATCACATGGCTAAAGATAGAAGAGGTGCAAATGACTAGAACATTTTTAGAGAACTTAAAGCTCAGGATCTGAAAGAATCTGAGGGTCTACATGGGAGGTCAGGAAGGAAGAAGTCTCTTCTGCTTTCACAAAACAATATAAATGTGCATCTGAAGTTTGCCAGTCAACATCATGGGTGGCGAACAAGACTACTGGGGAGAGGTGCTTTGGACACGCGAGTCAAAGGTCGAGTTAAAGGTAGAGACTTCACAGGACAGCATGTATACTTACTGATCACATTAATCGTATAGGTCTTTTTCTGCGGGAGGTTGTTCAACTCCACAGAATACACTCCACTGTCACCTCCAGTCAAATCACTGATAGTCAAATGTCCAGTTTCTTTATCCAGGCAGTGTGCGGCCCCGAAATGGTCCATAGTCTTCCAGATCTTGATATCTCAGGACCCATTCCACCACAACATTTTTTCCATGTTTCCACAGGATGTTGGTGAAGGGTTTGGAAATATCAGAAGTGTCTGGACTCAAGTGAAGCTTTCCTCCAACTGCTGAGTATGATGATTCCTGTTGGGCTGCAAGGAGAAAATAATTTGTCAGCCAAACTGAAAATGAGGAAGTAATATGTCTCCAATCAATTCAGTTTTGTCTGGTGGGTTAAACTTTCATTCCTCAGGTTGAACAAAAGGCTTGGTAACAATCTAATTTATCGTACTGTCAGCAGTTGCTACATATCTCTACATCTCTACATATGTCTGGCCTGGACAACTCAGTCGGTAGAGCATGAGACTCTCAGTCTCAGGGTCGTGGGTTCGATAGTGTCAACTGTCACTTGTAAGTCGCTTTGGATCAAAGTGTCTGCTAAATGACTGTAATGTATCTCAATTTTTAGCGTTCATGGCTGAGAAATTCCCGCAAAATCAATATTTCATTGTATTCATTCAATCAGTTCATTGGGACCAAACTGTCAACTGAGTTCCAGAGTGAATACAGCGGTTATCAGCGACATCTGCAGGCCAAAAAGTATCACTGCAAGTAAAGGGGAGCAGCAAGGCCAGCTAACTTAACCCACATTGAGGTGGAAATTAAGTTGCTAATGGCGTCCCCTGAGCTAAGGAAGCGCATAGTTAACATAATCCAAATGTTAATGCAAAGTGGAAAATGAAAATGCAATCCAACAATAGCATTTTCATTTTCCACTTTTGCATTATTTGAGTCAATATGAAAATTGAAGTGCAATAATCTGATTTCCATTTGAATTTTCATGTACTGCTATGGACATTCACAAACAATATTAAAATGTTAATAAAAAAGCCATTTGACATTTCATTTTCAAAGTCATGCCCCACTTTATGCTTAACAAAATTCAAATGGTAATTCAAATTTGAAAATTAAAATGCAATCAAACTATTACAACCTATTTTTTAAAGTCATAATTAAAATTAAAATTCAATAATCCCATTGCTTTTGCATTTTCATGCTCTTAACTTGGGCAATCTGACAATTTGAAAATGTTAATGAAAAAGCCAATTGACATTGCATTTTCAATGAACCCTTTTTCTAAACAATAATCCTGCAAAGGTTTGTGTGGTGATGAAACTTATATTCATGTTATTGTGCAGAGGACACGTAATACACACCTGGGGAGTAGAGAAGATTATTAAAGGGTTCACTCTCTTCCACACTAACTGGGTTCTTCAGTTGGCAGGAGAATGTTTTAACATGCTTCATGTTGGTGATGTTCAACAGCTCTGCAGACTCTTCCCAGTCTCCTTGGTCCATCTTCCAGCTGTAGGTAACTGGTCCAGCCTCTGTGGTGTCTCCATCACAGGCCAGAGAACAGGGGGATGAGGCAGAGCAAATCAGCGGCCTGTGCGAGATTGAAGGCTTTGGGACTTTCTCTGTTTGTGAAGAAAGAAATAGGATACTTGAACTCTGACATAATATATATATATGTTTCTTGGTCTCTCTCACACATGTACAGTGCTGTGGAAAAGTAAGTAAATCCCCTGAAAAGGTTTGTCAGATTTGGAAAAGTTGGCATTTGATCTTCATTTCAACAATGTTGATAAACGGCCCCTAATTCACCATATAACAGCAAAAAATAACACTTTAAACAAACAGCAATGCATTTTCCTTGTGCAGAAAAGGTTGTTACCCCTACTGTTATCACCCCATCACATGGCTAAAGATAGAAGAGGTGCAAATGACTAGAACATTTTTAGAGAACTTAAAGCTCAGAATCTGAAAGAATCTGAGGGTCTACATGGGAGGTCAGGAAGGAAGAAGTCTCTTCTGCTTTCACAAAACAATATAAATGTGCATCTGAAGTTTGCCAGTCAACATCATGGGTGGCGAACAAGACTACTGGGGAGAGGTGCTTTGGACACGCGAGTCAACTCAAGTCGAGTTAAAGGTAGAGACTTCACAGGACAGCATGTATACTTACTGATCACATTAATCGTATAGGTCTTTTTCTGCGGGAGGTTGTTGAACTCCACAGAATACACTCCACTGTCACCTCCAGTCAAATCACTGATAGTAAAATGTCCAGTTTCTTTATTCAGGAGTGTGCGGCCCCGAAATGGTCCATAGTCTTCCAGATCTTGATCTCTCTGGACCCATTCCACCACAAAATTGTTTCCATGTTTCCACAAGATGTTGGTGAAGGGTTTGGAAATATCAGAAGTGTCTGGACTCAAGTGAAGCTTTCCTCCAACTGCTGAGTATGATGATTCCTGTTGGGCTGCAAGGAGAAAATAATTTGTCAGTCAAACTGAAAAAGAGGAAGTAATATGTGTCCAATCAATTCAGTTTTGTCTGGTGGGTTAAACTTTCATTCCTCAGGTTGAACAAAAGGCTTGGTAACAATCTAATTTATCGTACTGTCAGCAGTTGCTACATATCTCTACATCTCTACATATGTCTGGCCCAGACAACTCAGTCGGTAGAGCATGAGACTCTCAGTCTCAGGGTCGTGTGTTCGATAGTGTCAACTGTAACTTGTAAGTTGCTTTGGATCAAAGTGTCTGCTAAATGACTGTAACGTATCTCAATTTTTAGCGTTCATGGCTGAGAAATTCCCGCAAAATCAATATTTCATTGTATTCATTCAATCAGTTCATTGGGACCAAACTGTCAACTGAGTTCCAGAGTGAATACAGCGGTTATCAGCGACATCTGCAGGCCAAAAAGTATCACTGCAAGTAGAGGGGAGCAGCAAGGCCCGCTAACTTAACCCACATTGAGGTGGAAATTAAGTTGCTAATGGCGTCCCCTGAGCTAAGGAAGCGCATAGTTAACATAATCCAAATGTTAATGCAAAGTGGAAAATGAAAATGCAATCCAACAATAGCATTTTCATTTTCCACTTTTGCATTATTTGAGTCAATATGAAAATTGAAGTGCAATAATCTAGTAATAATTTGAATTTTCATGTACTGCTATGCACATTCACTAACAATATTAAAATGTTAATGAAAAAGCCATTTGATATTTCATTTTCAAAGTCATGCCCCACTTTATGCTCATCAAAATACAAATGTTAATTCAGATTTGAAAATTCAAATGCAATCAAACTATTACAACCTATTTTTTAAAGTCATAATTAAAATTAAAATTCAATAATCCCATTGCTTTTGCATTTTCATGCTCTTACCTTGGGCAATCTGACAATTTGAAAATGTTAATGAAAAAGCCAATTGACATTGCATTTTCAATGAACCCTTTTTCTAAACAATAATCCTGCATCGGTTTGTGTGGTGATGAAACTTATATTCATGTTATTGTGCAGAGGACACGTACTACACACCTGGGGAGTAGAGAGGATTATCAAAGGGTTCACTCTCTTCCACACTAACTGGGTTCTTCAGTTGGCAGGAGAATGTTTTAACATGCTTCATGTTGGTGATGCTCAACAGCTCTGCAGACTCTTCCCAGTCTCCTTGGTCCATCTTCCAGCTGTAGGTAACTAGTCCAGCCTCTGTGGTGTCTCCATCACAGGCCAGAGAACAGGGGGATGAGGCAGAGCAAACCAGCGGCCTGTTAGAGATTGAAGGCTTTGGGACTTTCTCTGTTTGTGGAGAAACAAATAGGATACTTGAACTCTGACATAATATATATATATATTTCTTGGTCTCTCTCTCACATGTACAGTGCTGTGGAAAAGTAAATAAATCCCCTGAAAAGGTTTGTCAGGTTTGGAAAAGTTGGCATTTGATCTTCATTTCAACAATGTTGATAAACAGCCACTAATTCACCATATAACAGCAAAAAATAACACTTTAAACAAACAGAAATGCATTTTCCTTGTGCAGAAAAGGTTGTTACCCCTACTGTTATCATCCCATCACATGGCTAAAGATAGAAGAGGTGCAAATGACTAGAACATTTTTAGAGAACTTAAAGCTCAGAATCTGAAAGAATCTGAGGGTCTACATGGGAGGTCAGGAAGGAAGAAGTCTCTTCTGCTTTCACAAAACAATATAAATGTGCATCTGAAGTTTGCCAGTCAACATCATGGGTGGCGAACAAGACTACTGGGGAGAGGTGCTTTGGACACGCGAGTCAAAGGTCGAGTTAAAGGTAGAGACTTCACAGGACAGCATGTATACTTACTGATCACATCAATCATATAGGTCTTTTTCTGCAGGAGGTTGTTGAACTCCACAGAATACAATCCACTGTCACCTCCAGTCAAATCACTGATAGTCAAATGTCCAGTGTCTTTATCCAGGAGTGTGCGGCCCCGAAATGGTCCATAGTCTTCCAGATCTTGATCTCTGCTGAATCATTCCACCACAAAATTGTTTCCATGTTTCCACAGGATGTTGGCGAAGGGTTTGGAAATATCAGAAGTGTCTGGACTCAAGTGAATCTTTCCTCCAACTGCTGAGTATGATGATTCCTGTTGGGCTGCAAGGAGAAAATAATTTGTCAGTTAAACTGAAGATGAGGAAGTAATATGTCTCCAATCAATTCGGTTTTGTCTGGTGGGTTAAACTTTCATTCCTCAGGTTGAACAAAAGGCTTGGTAACAATCTAATTTATCGTACTGTCAGCAGTTGCTACATATCTCTACCAAACTGTCCATTGAAGTGCAATACTCTGATTTCCATTTGAATTTTCATGTACTGCTATGTACATTCACTGACAATATTAAAATGTTAATGAAAAAGTCATTTGGCATTTCATTTCATTCTCTCAACACATGTAAAATGGCACTTTAAATGTAATAAAATCCGGGTAACGTTAGCCGTGTCCACACTGTGGGAACTTCACTCGCTTTCCGATTGCTATGATAGAGCTTCACACTGCGGAAATATTCCACAAATAACCTTTATAGTCTATTTTCTATTATTCTCACCCTGTTATGGTAACTCTCAACACAAGTAAAATGGTAAAATGGGTCTTTAAATGTAATAAAATCCGGGTAACGTTAGCAGTATCCACACTGTGGGCCTCGTTTATTTTATTTAACAGACTATTAGAGACTCCTTCCATAATTAAACCAATCATTATAAAAACTGACACTGTAGAAGTAACACATCAACATTACACACCAGCCTAGTTTTCGTGGTTTTATAATAAGTAAAGTTAACTTTAATTGAACCTACCAGTTACCGAGTCCAGTAGCAGGAAAGCCAGGAGCCATGAACTCATATCTCTATACATGTCCACAGATTCATATACAAATGAATCGCTTCACATAAAAAAGTTGTCAATTCAGTTGTTAGTGCGTTGCCGCTTCTCCGTCTCCACCCTTGTAATTCCTTGCCGAGTTCTGCATGCACGACGAGATGTGCGTGCACACCGCGGGACCGCGCACAACATTAGTTTTACTACTAGCCAGCGGAGGGGTAATCGGTTGCACGCTATAATGTTTTGTGAAGATAATTCTTCTTTTTATACTAGTACTAACCTTATTTCTGGCTAAATTGTACCGATTCAGTGTTTGCTGCCGACATGGAGGAACTCAGTAAACATTAAACTCTCTCATCAAGTGTAACCCTTGTTTATTGTGTAGTTTATGTAATTCTTATCTTGGATCCAGGTCAGTATACAAATAAGTGTAGTATACAATAAAACACGGGGTTTAATCTCGAACCAGTGATGTAGTTTTACACTAGAGTTGAGGAGCAAAAACGACTTCCGAAAATACTTAAAAATAAAAGCCAACAAACAACCAAATATACTTCTTACAAAATAAGAGTCTTAGAATAGAAATGCTACGGAAGTAAGGCTACAAAATAGCCCGCTACGACAGCAGGGACACTACAAGAGAAGTTGAAAGGGGGATGCATTATTCGGCAGGGCTTGTGTTGTACCTGCCGAGAAATGCATCGCCCCTGACCTAAGGTTTACAAGCATGAAATGTATAGTCCAAACTCTTAGATACCCACACTGTGCTGTGAAAATCTTTTGACAGCAGGAACACTACAAGAGAAGTTGAAAGGGGGATGCATTATTCGGCAGGGCTTGTGTTGTACTTGCAGAGAAATGCATCCACTCTTACTTAAGGCCAGGGAGCCTGTACAATCACTGTTAAATAGGTTAAATAGGTTTCTAGAAACTATAGCGATCGCTTGCTCCAGGACACCAAATGTTGCGGCTGTCGGCAGGGCGCCCCCCTTTCAGTCAGTTTCGCGGATCTAATTGCAGATATTCAGGAATCACTTTATTCTGGCAGGTAGTACAGCACAGTCCGATGTATGTATATCAAAGTTCATTATATATATCAAAGTTCGATAAATATTTCCTGTTTGCCCCCCATAATATGAACCTACAAGCCATTATATACACACTGCTCAACCAAAATGTTTAACCAATGTGCACAATCGTTAACCATACAGTTTACCACTAAACCAATAGATATTTCCACAATTGGAAGAGTTTATTTCCTTAACGGCACCCCTCAGGTTTTACACTTCCGTCCTCCAAATATCAATCCGCAAATTTCTTTCAGTTTCGTTCTGTCTGTCAGGAATTACAAGGGTGGAGACGGAAAAGCGCCAACTGAATTTACAACGTTTTTATGTGAAGCGATTCATTTGTATATGAATCTGTGGACATGTATAGAGATATGAGTTCATGGCTCCTGGCTTTCCTGCTACTGGACTCGGTAGCTGGTAGGTTCAATTAAAGTACATTTTTCGACTTTACTTATTATAAAACCACGAAAACTGCTAACGTTACCCGGATTTTATTACATTTAAAGACCCATTTTACCATTTTACATGTGTTGGGAGTTACCATAACAGTCGACATGGGTGGGAATAATAGAAAATAGACTATAAAGGTTATTTGTGCGATATTTCCGCAGTGTGAAGCTCTATCATAGCAGTCGGAAATCGAGTCAAGTTCCTTCTTTGGTCAATAGCCGACTCAATAGTCGTCAAATATACCCACGTTTGTTCCATTGCTTAGTTGACATCGCTCAGTGGAATGAGCGAATGTGGAAGTTAACTTAATCCAAATGTTAATGCAAAGTAGAAAATGAAACGCAATCCCACAATAGCATTTTCATTTTCCACTTTTGCATTATTTGAGTCAATATGAAAATGTAAGTGCAATAATTTGATTTGCTTGATTTGCTTGATTTGCTCTTAAGCCGTTTCTTTAACTTGATGAAAGTGAAAATGCAGTGCGATTGCATTAACATTTTCATGGGCTACCGACCTGTCAGTCGTTCTCTCAAGGAAGATGTTTCATGTTTCATGCACCGTAATTTAATGATGGCCACTGCCACACTGTAGTCGTCATACAACAATACAACAACACAAGTCAGATGGATTTGAGGATGGGGAAACTTTTATTGGCATACATTGGCAACACATTCATTGATAGCATGGACATTCAAAACTGAATGCTTAACCACAGAATAACAACAGCTCTGGTTCCGGTTGGCACATGAAACATCGCCCCGCCTTCAGAGAATGACTGACAGGTCGGCAGACCATGGAAATGTTGACGCATTGCATTTTCTTTAAATTAGGGAAACGGTGTAAAGAGCAAGGAAATTCAATTGCACAAGGGGGTGCTGCTTCTCACTTTTCACATTTGAATTAACATTTATTTGCACTGCAGTTAGAAGGCTGAATTTGCACAAATGATTGCACTAGGCACTTTCTGCACTCAGCTATTTGATCGTCTTTTGTCTTCACATGAAGTGATCTTGCACTGTAGTTCAAGTTCAAGAGTTCAAGAAGTTTATTTGTCACATACACACACGGGGTGTGCAGTGAAATGTAAAAAGTGGCAATGCTCAACAGAAATGTGCAAAGAACAAAATAACAGGTTCACACTATTTACAATAAAAAACCAACACAATATTTACAATATCACAGTAAGAGCTCTATATAAAAAACAACACAATATTTACAGTAAGAGCACTTTGGAAATAAAAATATAGTAAAAAAGGGAAATCGTATGTATGTAATATAATATAAATTATGTGTAGTCGTTACCTAAGTGTGTGAGTGTGTGTGTGTGCATACTGTATTGTATGCAATACTGTATTGTATTGTTGTCTCTGTGTTCTGTCTGGTATGTTGCCTTTATGTTGTATTTATGATGGATTGAAAGTGTTTTTAATACCTGGCTGCAACCAAATTTCCCCTAGTGGGATAATAAAATTTGACTTGACTTGACTTGAAGTTAGTTAACTACAAAGCGGGACAAGTCATTGAAAATGCAATGTTAATTAGCTTTTTCATTAACATTTTCAAATCAAATCAAATCAAATCAAATCATTTGATTTGATTAACATTTTCAAATTGTCAGATTGCCCAAATTAAGAGCATGAAAATGCAAAAGCAATGGAATTATTGAATTTTAATTTTAATTATGACTTAAAAAAAATAGCTTGTAATAGTTTGATTGAATTTTAATTTTCAAATTTGAATTAACATTTGAATTTTGTTAAGCATAAAGTGGGGCATGACTTTGAAAATGAAATGCCAAATGGCTTTTTCATTAACATTTAAATATTGTCAGTGAATGTGCATACCAGTACATGAGAATTCAAATGGAAATCAGATTATTGCACTTCAATGGAACTCAGTTGACAGTTTGGTTCCAATGAACTGATTGAATGAATACAATGAAATATTGATTTTGGGGGAATTTCTCAACCATGAACGCTAAAAATTGAGATACATTACAGTCATTTAGCAGACGCTTTGATCCAAAGCGACTTACAAGTTACATTTTGACACTATCGAACCCACGACCCTGAGACTGAGAGTCTCATGCTACCGACTGAGTTGTCCAGGCCAGACATATGTAGAGATGTAGAGATATGTAGCAACTGCTGACAGTACGATAAATTAGATTGTTACCAAGGAATGTTCAACCTGAGGAATGAAAGTTTAACCCACCAGACAAAACTGAATTGATTGGAGACATATTACTTCCTCATTTTCAGTTTAACTGACAAATTATTTTCTCCTTGCAGCCCAACAGGAATCATCATACTCAGCAGTTGGAGGAAAGCTTCACTTGAGTCCAAACACTTCTGGTATTTCCAAACCCTTCACCAACATCCTGTGGAAACATGGAAACAATTTTGTGGTGGAATGGGTCCAGAGAGATCAAGATCTGGAAGACTATGGACCATTTCGGAACCGCACACTCCTGAATAAAGAAACTGGACATTTGACTATCAGTGATTTGACTGGAGGTGACAGTGGATTGTATTCTGTGGAGTTCAACAACCTAGTGCAGAGCAAGACCTATATGATTAATGTGATCAGTAAGTATACATGCTTTCCTGTGAAGTCTCTACCTTTAACTCGACCTTTGACTCGCGTGTCCAAAGCACCTCTCCCCAGTAGTCTTGTTCGCCACCCATGATGTTGACTGGCAAACTTCGGATGCACATTTATATTGTTTTGTGAAAGCAGAAGAGACTTCTTCCTTCCTGACCTCCCATGTACACCCTCAGATTCTTTAAGACTTCTTAAAGCATCTTTTGGTCACATCTTGGGCTGAATTTGGTGGGAAGCCCTGTGCTAGATAGATTAGAAGTTTCTCAATTTGTACATTATCTTTCAAACAGTGGAATAATTGACTTGAAAGGATTGGCATAACGTGTTACCACACAGCTGTAAGGTTAAGCCCAGACCAACTTCCTGAGCTTTAAGTTCTCTAAAAATGTTCTAGTCATTTGCACCTCTTCTATCTTTAGCCATGTGATGGGGTGATAACAGTAGGGGTAACAACCTTTTCTGCACAAGGAAAATGCATTTCTGTTTGTTTAAAGTGTTATTTTTTGCTGTTATATGGTGAATTAGTGGCTTTTTATCAACATTGTTGAAATGAAGATCAGATGCCAACTTTTCCAAACCTGACAAACCTTTTCAGGGGATTTACTTACTTTTCCACAGCACTGTACATGTGAGAGAGAAATATATATATTTTATGTCAGAGTTCAATTATCCTATTTCTTTCTCCACAAACAGAGAAAGTCCCAAAGCCTTCAATCTCGTCCAGTCCGCCGACTTGCTCTGCCTCGTCCCCCTGTTCTCTGAAATGCGAAGGAGAGGCTGAGGCTGTAGGTAACTGGTCCAGCCTCTATGAACCAGTTACCTACAGCTGGAAGATGGACGAAGGACACTGGGAAGAGTCTGCAGAGCTGTTGAGCATCACCAACATGAAGCATGTTAAAACATTCTCCTGCCAACTGAAGAACCCAGTTAGTGTGGAAGAGAGTGAACCCTTTAAGAATCCTCTCTACTCCTCAGGTGTGTAGTACGTGTCCTCTGCACAATAACATGAATATAAGTTACATCACCACACAAACCTTTGCATTAACATTTGGATTAAGTTAACTATGAGCTTCCTTAGCTCAGGGGACGCCATTAGCAACTTAATTTCCGCCTTGTTTCACTATAGCCTGATCAATGTGGGTTAAAGGGGAATTCCGGTATTTTTAAAGCTGGGCTCTATTTGTACATATTAGTCATTTATGACAAAAATATGTACAAAACGTTTTGGAATTGCTCCAGTAGATCGCCTCAGCCGGCAGTTGCAACTGTGTGCAATCAAAGTACGTCCACTAAAAGTGCTTGTTTTTGCCACTGACAGGCTCAGATTGTTATTGGAAGTGTCTGACAACATTACAGAAAGGATTGCTACAGAGATAGACCTTTGTTTAACCAGAAACAAAAGTCTTGCTCGCGAGATTTCAGAGCGAGACTTCTCCTTGAGCGAGACTTTCGTTTTCTGGCCATTGCAGGCTGTCTCGCGACTGCCGGCTGAGGCGATGTAGAGACCAAGAAATATATATTTTATGTCAGAGTTCAATTATCCTATTTCTTTCTCCACAAACAGCGAATGTCCCAAAGCCTTCAATCTCGTCCAGCCCGGTGGTTTGCTCTGCCTCATCCCCCTGTTCTCTGAAATGCGAAGGAGACACCACAGAGGCTGGACTAGTTACCTACAGCTGGAAGATGGACAAAGGAGACTGGGAAGAGTCTGCACAGCTGTTGAACATCACCAACATGAAGCATGTTAAAACATTCTCCTGCCAACTGAAGAACCCAGTTAGTGTGGAAGAGAGTGAACCCTTTAATAATCCTCTCTACTCCTCAGGTGTGTAGTACGTGTCCTCTGCACAATAACATGAATATAAGTTTCATCACCACACAAACCTTTGCAGGAGTATTGTTTAGAAAAATGGTTCATTGAAAATGCAATGTCAATTGGCTTTTTCATTAATTTGTTCCAGCTATTTGTTGCATAGTAGCTAAATGCTGCTTCACCCTGTTTGGTGTTGACTCTAGGAACAGTTAGCAGACCTGTCCCAGATGACCTAAGGGGTCTAGCGGGTTCGTGTTGAGAGAGCATGTCGGTGATGTATTTTGGACCTAGGCCATTTAGAGACTTGTAGACTAGCAACAATATTTTAAAGTCAATTCTCTGACACACTGGAAGCCAATGCAGGGATCTGAGAATTGGCATTATGTGGTCAAACGTTTTCGTCTTTGTTAGTATTCTAGCAGCAGCGTTCTGAATGAGCTGTAGCTGTCTGAGTGCCTTTTTAGGGAGACCTGAGAGAAGACCATTACAGTAGTCTAGCCTACTGGTAATAAAGGCGTGACTACGTTTTTCTAGGTCTTGATGTGACATGAAACCTCTGAGTCTTGCTATGTTTTTAAGGTGGTAGTAAGCTGATTTTGTCACTGACTTAATGTGGCTGTTGAAGTTGAGGTCTGAGTCCATAATAACACCAAGGTTTCTAGCTTCGTCTTTAGTTTTCAGAGACAAGGAGTTAAGGTATGTACCAATTTTCAGCCTATCCTTTTTGGCACCAAAGACAGTTATCTCGGTTTTGTCATTATTTAGTTGAAGGAAATTTTGGCACATCCAGTCATTTATTTGCTTAATGCACTGGCACAGCAGGTCTATAGGACGATAGTCATTTGGGGATAGAGCTATATAGATTTGGGTGTCGTTCGCATAGCAATGGTGTGCAATGTTGTTGTCTTGCATGCTTCGGCCTAACAGGGAGCATGTAGAGGTTGAAAAGGCACGGTCCTAGAATTGAACCTTGGGCGACCCCACAGGTCACATCAGTTAGCTCGGATACAAAGTTGCCAAGGGAAACAAAATAGTTCCTGTCTTGTAGATATGACTTCAACCAGTTTAGGACTGTGCCGGATAGTCCAACCCAGTTTTCCAATCTATCTAGCAGTATTGTATGGTCAACAGTATTGAATGCAGCACTGAGATCCAATAGCACCAGGATTGAAATTTTCCCAGAGTCTGTGTTAAGGCGAATGTCATAAAGAACTTTAATAAGAGCAGTTTCAGTGCTGTGAAGGGGCCGAAATCCTGCTTGGAAGTCGTCATGGCAACCAGATGAGACTAAAAAACTGTTAAGTTGTTGGAAGACAACTTTCTCAATAATTTTACCTATAAAAGGTAGATTTGATATTGGCCTGTAGTTGTTAATTACCGAAGCATCTAGGCTCCCCTTTTTTAGCAGAGGTTTAATGACTGCAGTTTTTAAGGCCTCTGGAAAGGTTCCTGATGAGAGAGAGCTGTTAACTATTTGCAATATGTCTGTCGCCAGGCAGTCAAAAACATTTTTAAGAAAGCTTGTAGGCAGAGCATCAAGGCAGCAGGTGGATGGCCTAAGTTGACTCACAGTTTCCTTAAGAGATTTGTAGTCAATAACATTAAACTGTGTCATTCTTAGTATATTCATGGGTGATGGCCTAGCATTTTTGAGAGTTATGGAAGTATTGAAGTCTTTTCTGTTGGTTTCAATTTTATTAGTAAAGAAGAATGTTTCTGGATGGAGAGGAGTTCAGGGGGAATTTGTGTTGGCGGGTTTGTCAGCCTGTTAATGGTAATTTAGCAAACGCTTTGATCCAAAGCGACTTACAAGTTACAGTTGACACTATCGAACCCACGACCCTGAGACTGAGAGTCTCATGCTCTACCGACTGAGTTGTCCAGGCCAGACATATGTAGAGATGTAGAGATATGTAGCAACTGCTGACAGTACGACAAATTAGATTGTTACCAAGCCTTTTGTTCAACCTGAGGAATGAAAGTTTAACCCACCAGACAAAACTGAATTGATTGGAGACATATTACTTTCTCTTTTTCAGTTTGAATGACAAATTATTTTCTCCTTGCAGCCCAACAGGAATCATCATACTCAGCAGTTGGAGGAAAGATTCACTTGAGTCCAGACACTTCTGCTATTTCCAAACCCTTCACCAACATCCTGTGGAAACATGGAAAAAATTTTGTGGTGGAATGGGTCCAGAGAGATCAAGATCTGGAAGACTATGGACCATTTCGGGACCGCACACTCCTGAATAAAGAAACTGGACATTTGACTATCAGTGATTTGACTACAAATGACAGTGGATTGTATTCTGTGGAGTTCAACAACCGAGTGCAGAGCAAGACCTATATGATTGATGTGATCAGTAAGTATACATGCTGTCCTGTGAAGTCTCTACCTTTAACTCGACCTTTGACTCGCGTGTCCAAAGCACCTCTCCCCAGTAGTCTTGTTCGCCACCCATCATGTTGACTGGCAAACTTCAGATGCACATTTATATTGTTTGGTGAAAGCAGAAGAGACTTCTTCCTTCCTGACCTCCCATGTAGACCCTCAGATTCTTTAAGACTTCTTGAAGCATCTTTTGGTCACATCTTGGGCTGAATTTGGTGGGAAGCCCTGTGCTAGATAGATTAGATGTTTCTCAATTTGTACATTATCTTTCAAACAGTGGAATAATTGATTTGAAAGGATTGGCATAACGTGTTACCACACAGCTGTAAGGTTAAGCCCAGACCAACTTCCTGAGCTTTAAGTTCTCTAAAAATGTTCTAGTCATTTGCACCTCTTCTATCTTTAGCCATGTGATGGGGTGATAACAGTAGGGGTAACAACCTTTTCTGCACAAGGAAAATGCATTTCTGTTTGTTTAAAGTGTTATTTTTTGCTGTTATATGGTGAATTAGTGGCTTTTTATCAACATTGTTGAAATGAAGATCAGATGCCAACTTTTCCAAACCTGACAAACCTTTTCTGGGGATTTACTTACTTTTCCACAGCACTGTACATGTGTGAGAGAGAGACCAAGAAATATATATATTTTATGTCAGAGTTCAAGTATCCTATTTCTTTCTCCACAAACAGAGAAAGTCCCAAAGCCTTCAATCTCTAACAGGCCGCTGGTTTGCTTTGGCTCATCCCCCTGTTCTCTGAGCTGTGATGGAGACACCACAGAGGCTGGACCAGTTACCTACAGCTGGAAGATGGACGACGGAGACTGGGAAGAGTCTGCACAGCTGTTGAGCATCACCAACATGAAGCATGTTAAAACATTCTCCTGCCAACTGAAGAACCCAGTTAGTGTGGAAGAGAGTGAACCCTTTGATAATCCTCTCTACTTAGGTGTGTAGTACGTGTCCTCTGCACAATAACATGAATATAAGTTTCATCACCACACAAACCTTTGCACAGATTGCCCAAGGTAAGAGCATAAAAATGCAAAAGCAATGGGATTATTGAATTTTAATTTTAACTATGACTTTAAAAAATAGGTTGTAATAGTTTGATTGCATTTGAATTTTCAAATCTGAATTAACATTTGAATTTTGTTAAGCATAAAGTGGGGCATGACTTTGAAAATGAAATGTCAAATGGCTTTTTCATTAACATTTTAACATTGTCAGTGAATGTGCATAGCAGTACATGAAAATGCAAATTATTATTATATTATTGCACTTCAATTTTCATATTGACTCAAATAATGCAAAAGTGGAAAATGAAAATGCTATTGTTGGATTGCATTTTCATTTTCCACTTTGCATTAACATTTGGATTATGTTAACTATGCGCTTCCTTAGCTCAGGGGACGCCATTAGCAACTTAATTTCCGCCTTGTTTCACTATAGCCTGATCAATGTGGGTTAAAGGGGAATTCCGGTATTTTTAAAGCTGGGCTCTATTTGTACATATTAGTCATTTATGACAAAAATATGTACAAAAAGTTTTGGAATTGCTCCAGTAGATCGCCTCAGCCGGCAGTTGCAGCTGTGCGCAATCAAAGTACGTCCACTAAAAGTGCTTGTTTTTGCCACTGACAGGCTCAGATTGTTATTGGAAGTGTCTGACAACATTACAGAAAGGATCGCTACAGAGATAGACCTTTGTTTAACCAGAAACAAAAGTCTTGCTCATGAGATTTCAGAGCGAGACTTCTCCTTGAGCGAGACTTTCGTTTTCTGGCCATTGCAGGCTGTCTCGTGACTGCCGGCTGAGGCGATCTACAGACCAAGAAATATATATTTTATGTCAGAGTTCAATTATCCTATTTCTTTCTCCACAAACAGAGAAAGTCCCAAAGCCTTCAATCTCGTCCAGCCCGGTGGTTTGCTCTGCCTCATCCCCCTGTTCTCTGAAATGCGAAGGAGACACCACAGAGGCTGGACCAGTTACCTACAGCTGGAAGATGGACGAAGGAGACTGGAAAGAGTCTGCACAGCTGTTGAGCATCACCAACATGAAGCATGTTAAAACATTCTCCTGCCAACTGAAGAACCCAGTTAGTGTGGCAGAGAGTGAACCCTTTGATAATCCTCTCTACTCCCCAGGTGTGTAGTACGTGTCCTCTGCACAATAACATGAATATAAGTTTTATCACCACACAAACCTTTGCAGGATTATTGTTTAGAAAATTGGTTCAGGCCATCAAATCAAACCTTCAAATCTCGACTTTCACATGCATTGGGGATTTGACTTCACTTTCTTCACTTTCCACAGGTTTTATTTAGCTGTTTTTGCCATTTCTGATGAGGAATGCAATCAGTGATTCATCAGTGGCACTTTTGCTGACAACAATATATCTGTAAAAGGCTAATATCAGTTCTATTCATACAATGCTTCTGATTGAATGTAATTGATTTGTTCCGACAGTATTTTCTTTCTCTGTTCAAACTTATACAACAATAGTCTAACAGGTCACAATAACAGCTCCTGTGTTCGCCTTCTCATCAAACCCCTTGGCTAGAGCATGACTCCCACCGGTTAATGACAAAATACTGGAACCATAATCATTCACAAGCAGCTGACATATTTTCAGAGCGTACTGATGTTTTAGTTTTTTTTCAATAACGCCAGTAACAGAGCTGTGACACTTCAAGTAGAGAGAACCAAAGTAACGTAACTATTTATTTTGTGATTGGTAACTCTAATGGTTTTTACTGAACTGAAATTGAATTGTTACTGGGAAAAGTAATGTATTACTTACTTACTGCCCCAGTAAGTAAGTAATATATATATTGTGTATTGCAGTGGTGAATCTGGTTTGCAAATACTGGGTTGACCTTGAAGGAAGAAGAAAACCCATTTAGTGGATTTTTTTTTTTACTTTGAAATGAATTAAACCAAACAATGACGAAGCCTTGTTTTTAACCAGATGAACCTGACGGAGGGACTGGGGGGACTGGGGCTGCAGTGATCATTGGGATCCTTGGGATCCTTGGGATCCTTGGGATTGGGATTGGGACTGCAGAGTGGAAATACAGTAAGTATTTTTTGTTGTAAGTATTCACATATGTTGGTCAGCAGCTATACATTAAATAAAGTTACACATTCAGCTCTGTAGCTATACTTTTTTTTATTTGTGTTGTGTGTGTGTGTGTGTGTGTGTGTGTGTGTGTGTGCATGCGCATGCGTGCACGTGCCTGCACGCAGAGAAAACTAAACATGAAACTTCACATTGATGAAATGTTGCCACTGTGTGTCTGTGTTTTATTTCAGACTTCATAAGGGGATGGATCGGCTCACGTCGTAAAACTGATGTTGAAAATGGAGGTGAGCAAATCATTCAAAACCATTTGAGACAGCCATGTTACGAGGTTTTGTTACTTGGTCAGGAGTTGAACTCAAACTGAGGGCATGGGTTGACACCTTGGAGAAATGAAACTAGCGGGATTGGCACAGCACACACACACACACACACACACACACGCACACACACACACACACACACACACACAGGTAGGAACTCAGAGGAGAGAGGGGAAATTGGGTTGCAAATAGTAATAGATACATCAGGAGAAAAATAGCATGTAACAAACAAAACAATCAAAAAAAAGAAGAAAACGAATAAAAAACACAAGGAATGTAAAAGGAATATAAACCACTGCAACCAACAATTTCAACACAGGTTAAAGAAAGAAATGCATCCTGGGATACTCTTCCACTGTTAGATATCATCAATTTATTCTCAATGCATTCCAGGAGTTATGTGATTGAGAGTTGTAATCTACTTTTTGGTGCACCCACTTTCCCTCAGCCTGCCTCGTCTACTTCACCTTGTGTTTCCCACGTTTCCCAGAATGCCTTGTTGCGGGTGTCACCTTGCTAGCTAGCCGACGATTACGTGAACATTGGGGCGAATCTATGATGGCGTCTGTGCCCCTTACTCAAAACGCAACATGTCCTTATGGCTGCATTGCATTCTGGTCTGTTGAGGCTAAATCGGTATCGCTGCCTCTTCTACGACGGATTATCTCCCTGTATGGTTTTGAATCCTCAGTACAAATCATTCATTCTCCCATTCGACCTGTGTGTTAAATACTCCATTGGTATTACATGGAATATCACCTTAGGCCACCCGGACGACGTAGCTGGTTTATCATCTGTCCATTTAGGCAGCAAAGGTCAGGATGTTAAACAGCTTTTCTGCAGTTAAACCTGAAGAACGGTTTGTTTATATGCCTTTTAATATCTATCATTTATGCTCCTGAACTCAGTTTAAACCTATTTTTATTTGACTTGGCGTAATTTCCAAACATATATGTTACATAAATATATGTTACATAAAATACAAGAATCATATTTTTCTATGAAACCTATAAACCATATGAGTATATTATGTATACTCAAATGGTACTTAAAGCCTTGACAGCTGAACATATTGCAGGTTGGTTTACTGTATTTTGAGTCAAAATGCATTATGAAACTGTAAATCTTATAGAATCATATAAATAAAAAATAAATTCTAGCCAAATAAATTGTACAGTG
Organism: Hoplostethus atlanticus; assembly: GCA_034670405.1. Taxonomy (NCBI): domain Eukaryota; kingdom Metazoa; phylum Chordata; class Actinopteri; order Trachichthyiformes; family Trachichthyidae; genus Hoplostethus; species Hoplostethus atlanticus. The sequence goes on along the minus strand of JAXDDX010000081.1, from coordinate 787,114 downwards.
CAGCTGTATGGAGAGATCGATGAAGAATAGATAGATGAAGTTTCAGTGGTTGCTACTTTACTTCATTTAAGATTCAATCTCAAATGTACAGTATTTTTATTAATGGCCAACGACAAAAACATGGTATAGCTATATTGTTAGTTCTAATGTTCCCATGTTTTTCACAGTTCAGCTGTTGGAAGCCAGTTGGAGCACCAACCAGAAGGAGGTTATTTAATTTTGATTGATTTACCATATTGTGCATGTGTGTTTTACAGGTGTGTCATCAGAGAGGCTACCACTAAAATCTGATGTGAACACAGAACATGAAGGGGAACCACTAAACCCTGTACAGAAGACAGAACAGGGAGGGGCACCACCAGGGGCACCACCAAACCCTGAAGAGAAGCCAGCAGATGGAGGGGCACCACCAGGGGCACCACCAAACCCTGAAGAGAAGCCAGCAGATGGAGGGGCACCACCAGGGGCACCACCAAACCCTGAACAGAAGCCAGCAGATGGAGGGGCACCACCAGGGGCACCACCAAACCCTGAAGAGAAACCAGCAGATGGAGGGGCACCACCAGGGGCGGCACCAAACCCTGAAGAGAAGCCAGAAGATGGAGGGGCACCACCAGGGGCACCACCAAACCCTGAAGAGAAGCCAGCAGATGGAGGGGCACCACCAGGGGCACCACCAAACCCTGAACAGAAGCCAGCAGATGGAGGGGCACCACCAGGGGCACCACCAAACCCTGAAGAGAAACCAGCAGATGGAGGGGCACCACCAGGGGCACCACCAAACCCTGAACAGAAGCCAGCAGATGGAGGGGCACCACCAAACCCTGAAGAGAAGCCAGCAGATGGAGGGGCACCACCAAACCCTGAAGAGAAGCCAGAAGATGGAGGGAGCAGCACCAAACTCTGAAGAGAAACCAGAAGATGGAGGGAGCAGCACCAAACTCTGAATTAAAGCGAGCAGTTGGAGGAAAGGAATGAAGTCATGTCTGGTTATATTCTGCCACTATTTTCAACCACCCACATGGTCTCTATATCTCTTCTACATGTCTCTCTCTCTCTGTCTGTCTGTCTGTCTCTCTGAGGATTCAGGGCTCAGACAGTCTGAGAGGTCAAACGTGGTGAAAAACAAGGTGAATGTTTTTTAGATTTAGCTTTAACAGGTAGGGCACGTTCTTTTAAGACAGTATTCATCCCATCAATGTGCTATCAGTTTACCATCAAATCTCAATGTTTTTGTTTTTTTTAGGAAAGACAAACTCAACACATTGAAGATGAAGTTTTTCAAAAGCAACATGAATTTGAGCAGAAACACAGTGCTAATTTTCTATAATGCTTCTGTCTTTTGGAAACAGGGTAGAAGATTAGAGCACTAGCGCCAAAAGGACTATCTTCCAGATATAGTAGTCTGGTGATCACATTTCTTTTTCACATTCCCTTCAGTTGTATTTGGACTATTTGACCCACTAGAATAATATTTTATTTCATTATTGCTGCCATAAGTGATCCCTTAATTTATTTTTTATTGCCTTAAAAGTCATGTGTTCAACTGTTTTATACCAGTGTTTTTATAATGTAATGTCTGTGTGATGATAATTTGTAGTCCTCATCTCTGCGGCTGTTGGAGGGTCAGAGTGGCGAGGCACCATAGATGAGATACAACTGATCATTATTGATCAGTCATTTTATTTATCTTTGGATTCTATCATAGAACTAGACACACTGTGAAGCGAGCCAGAGTATGAAAGAGAGGAAGGAGAGCTTTCATCTCATGTGTAGACGACTCCAACTCTTGATTCTGGCATCAATCAAAAGTCTCTTTCACATCTCCAACACATTTGTTACATATGCTATTGTGTCAGTATTTACCCTTTTATATAGCGATGGTTTCATGGTTTGACTTGTTTTATTGTATGACTTTGCAGTTTGATTGATTTATTAAAGCAGTTTGTCAAGCGCTTCAACAAACGTGTGATATAAAGTTGTTTTTTTTAAGTTTTTTAAATTTTGTTAGAAATAGTATAATTAGAAAAAAATAATGCCACACTGTCCACAATTTGCAGAAAAAAGACAAGCCTGACAATTATTGTTTTGTGTTGTTTTGTTATTTCTGAACAATTGAAGATCCTTTTTGTTGTCTGGGCATCAGGATAACTCATCAAACTGCTGTCGGATAGAAACCTAATTATCAAAAAAAAAGGGTTCATATCTGATTTGCCGAAGTATTTCATAAGCCAAAGGGTCATGAAAGTTACCTGACACAATACTTAACCAATGTGTTTTAACCAATATGTTATTATACCACTGTCAAACAATTATCCTAGGGGAAACCAAGTGCAGGGACAGACTCTTAACTGTTAAAAAAAAAAAAAAAAAAAGACCCAGTCACCACTTTTCTTTTTATATGAGCCATCTTTTCCACAGTTGTGAGTGTCACAACAATGATTGACTGGTTTGTGGCAGAGCAACCAGTCAAAGTTTTTCCATGTTATTAACACGATCACCATTTTTCTAAACTAATACAGTCCACATGGAACAACTGTCCGTCAGTCAATTTCCAAAGAGATCAGCGTGAGAAAGAGCAGCAATAACAAGAAGGAGGAAGGAAGGAAGTGGCTGACACAGGGAAACAGGAACTGGAGACTGGAGACTGAACAATGAGAAAGTGATTAGTAAGGAATGCGTCGCAGGAGAGCAGGAGAGAGAGATGGATGATGTAACGAGGGGGGGGCGGAGCCTGGAGCCACGCCCACCAACACAGACACAAACAGACAGGGAGAGAGAGATACTGATAGCTGCTAGGAGGCAGAAATGGAGGGCGCGACAACCCAAGGCTGGAAACCACAGAAGCAAGGCTCTAATCTGATGCCATACTGATCTCCTACTCCATTGATAATCAATAGCAGAATGCGTTTGTGAATGAATAAGTTTGTCAGACCTTTAACACTCAATTGAGTTTGTATAGCAGAGTCATGTACTCTGAACCATAACAACCTAGACCTAGCAAATCTTCCTGGTACCGTCATAGTCACCTTTTCCACCTGTTCTAGTTCATTCTCTATGGAGCTCTGTCTACGTGTTAATGCCTCACGATCAGCACATCAGCTACAAAACCCCTATCAAACATGGAATTAGCAAATGGGGATCGTCTGACATGCACCATTAGATTAGATTAGATTAGATTAGATTCAGTTTTATTGTCATTGCACAGAGTACAAGTACTGAGACAACGAAATGCAGTTTGGCATCTAACCAGAAGTGCAAATAGCAGTAAAGTGCATGTATGTACATATGTATACTGGTAATATAAATATATTAAATAACAGTAAGGGATATGCTAAAATATATACAGTATGGACAATATTGACAGTATGAACAGTGTGAGATGAATACGCTAGATATGTACAGTATAAATAGAGGGGGTGCTATCACCGTGGTGACGAGTTCAGCGAGGTGACAGCTGAGGGGAAGATGCTGTTCCTGAGCCTGCTGGTCCTGGAACGGAGAGACCTGTAGCGCCTCCCAGAGGGGAGGTGAGCGAACAGTCTGTGGCTGGAGTGAGAGGAGTCCTTGACGATGCTGCGCGCCCTTCGCAGACACCGCTTGCGCTGGACCGACTGGATGGAGGGGAGTGAAGTACCGGTGATGCGTTGGCCGGTTTTCACCACCCTCTGCAGTGCTTTCCGGTCTGAAACAGAGCAGTGATGCAGGATGCTCTCGATGGTGCAGCGGTAGAAGTTCATCTGAGGAGACAGGTGGACTTTCTTCAGTCTCCTCAGGAAGAAGAGACGCTGGTACATATTATGTAATTTATTTATTGTTTTGTTTTTGAGTCAAATAAATTGTTTCGTGTATTTATGCCATGTCATTTTCGTCCAGGGACACAAAATGAATAGCAGGTCTTGTAAGAGCCAAATTCAAGTGGAGAATGTTCAGTTCATTTCTGTTGATTAGTAATATTATGGTAATGTGTTCATAATCAATGTTGACATTTTATATTGATCACTTTATGCAGTAGTATTTACAGTTAAGTCTCTAAGGTAAAATATTGGCCTGTTTATATTTAATTGATTTTCTATGAGAACTGCGCATGTTCAGTGCTGGTAAGACGTCAATTTATAGTTAAGAAGGATACTGTGTAGAGAGTGGAGCAAAAACGCTTTTGACTGTTTACCTTAGTTCACTTTCTACAGTTATATTGGGTTACAGCTGAAAAGTGTGGATTTACTTTGACAAATGTTCTGTGGAAACTTGTATTGGACAAGGTCTGGAGGTTTGAGATTCATTCTGCTAATAAAGAGCCAGGCATATTGGAGGGGACACATGCTCAAAATGCCCCCCCCCCCCAATATATTGATATAAAAAATATAAATTAAAAAAAATTGCTATGCTACGACAGGCAACCACGCGCCGCCGTCCGAAATAATCATTAGCAAATGTAATCATAATCATAATTAAACTTAACAAACTGCCATTATTATTTCTACCGGTTCTAGTATTACGGTGTACTGCAGTTCTGCATGTGGTTTGTCCAAGTGGTGTTGCCGTACCCCAGCAGAAGCCGTTGCGCGACTGCTGTGGGTACAATCAATGTCAAACACTGTACTGTCTCTCTATTTCATTACTTTCAAATGTATTAAAAAGTGAGGAAATGAGTTTTTAATTTTGTTTTATTTTTTTTTTCTGGTACAAGGCAACCTAAGTGGCTTTGCAATTATAATTACTTTTGCCACTACATGCCTGATCCTGCAATGTTTGTGAAGAATTCACACTAGAAATAATTACTCTTTGGAATGGGGTTACCAATAAAAAGTGGTCTATTTTTGTTGAGTTATTGTGCATCATATTTATGTTGTGTCAATCATCCTTTACATAAACATAGGCCTACTGAAATGGGTGTCACTATGATATAAGTGATATCCCACCTTGTGTACAGCCACTCAATAAACAAGTTAACTGAAGGAATCAGGAACAGATCAGCGAGTACAACTCCTACAACCAGCGGTACTAGTTTAACAAGTCCCCTTACTCTGTTACAGACACACTTCACGGTAGTGCGATAAGCCTATTTTTTACTTTGAATTATATCAACTAGGACCGGATATTGAGGACAATAGGGCTCTTTGGAAAAGGAGGAAAAGGAAACGGGTTTCAGGAAGCTATTATATCAGAGGCTTGGTCATATGATGAAGCTTTCCAGAATCAGGCCTGCTATTCATTCTGTGTCCCTGGACAAAAATGACATGACATAAATACATGAAACAATTTATTTGACTCAAAAACAAAAGAATAAATAAATTGCATGATGTGCATGGTGCATGTCAGACGATCCCCATTTGCTAATTCCATGTTTGATAGGGGTTTTGTAGCTGATGTGCTGATCGTGAGGCATTAACACGTAGACACGGGAATACCTTACGCCCAGATCCAAAGACGAGAGGGAAGAGTTTACACAGAGCTCCATAGAGATATCATGATTACTTCTGTTAAACACAAAAACAGAAGTATAATTTTTGCTACTTCCGTTAAACACAAAAACAGAAGTATCAGAAATTATACTTCTGTTGAACACAAAAATAAACACAAAAACAGAAGTACCAGAAATGATTTCCTCCCAGTCAAAAACAGCACAGAAATGAACTACGCCCATTGAAAGCCTATTGTGTTTTTCTCTTCATACAGACCATGAACAGTATACCAAGATAAACTCAGTTCTGTGTGTTCGCATTGCCCTCGCTTTTCAAAGACAACTGATTTCTTTTTCACTTCGGCTCTAAGGAGATTCCCTCCTAGTCATGTACAACATTAACTCATAGAAATTTCTGCTTCGTGATGTGAGAAGCAACATCATCACCAAAAAAATGACATGCCCACTACTGAATTTGCTTCTTGGCCAGATCTGATTACAGACTAATCCTCGTCTGTCAAAGTGTTGAACCCAAACAGATGCTGCTGTTGTGTGAAACCTCTGATTTAAGTATGTTAAGTATTGTGTCAGGTAACTTTCATGACCCTTTGGCTTATGAAATACTTCCGCAAATCCGATATGAACCCTTTTTTTTGGGTAATTACTGCAAAGTTGACACAAGGTTTCTAGCCGACAGCAGTTTATTGAGTTATCCTGATGCCCAGACTCATAATTCAACAAAAAGGATCTTCAATTGTTCAGAAATAACAAAACAACACAAAACAATAACTGTCAGGCTTGTCTAGTTTCTGCAAATTGTGGACAGTGTGGCATTATTTTTTTCTAACAAAAAAAAAACAAAAAAAAAACAAAAACTTTATATCACACGTTTGTTGAAGCGCTTGACAAACTGCTTTAATAAATCAATCAAAAGCAAACTGCAAGTCAAACCATCGCTATATAAAAAGGGTAAATAGTGACACAATAGCATAAAGACATCACATATGAAACAAATCTGTTGGAGATGTGAGAGAATTTTGTCGTCTACACATGAGATGAAAGCTCTCCTTCCTCTCTTTCATACTCCGGCTCGCTTCAGTGTGCCTAGTTCATTAAGATACAATCAAAAGGTGATAAATAAAATGACTGATCAACAATGATCAGTTGTATCTCATCTATGGTGCCTCACCACTCTGACCCTCCAACAGCCGCAGAGATGAGGACTACAAATTATCATCACACAGACATTACATTATAAAAACACTGGTATAAGACAGTTGAACACATGACTTTTAAGGCAATAAAAAATAAATTAAGGGATCACTTATGGCAGCAATAATGAAATAAAATATTATTCTAGTGGGTCAAATAGTCCAAATACAACTGAAGGGAATGTGAAAAAGAAATGTGATCACCAGACTACTATATCTGGAAGATAGTCCTTTTGGCGCTAGTGCTCTAATCTTCTACCCTGTTTCCAAAAGACAGAAGCATTATAGAAAATTAGCACTGTGTTTCTGGTCAAATTCATTTTGCTTTGAAAAACTTCATCTTCAATGTGTTGAGTTTGTCAAAAAAATAAATAAAAGCATTGAGATTTGATGGTAAACTGACAACACATTGATGGGATGAATACTGTCTTAAAAGAACGTGCCCTACCTGCTAAAGCTAAATCTAAAAACCATTCACCTTGTTCTTCACCAAGTTCACCTTTGAAATTAGCAGGTTTGCGTAACAGTTCATGTGGTAACGACACAACATTCACATGCTGCTTTCGTTATGATGGCGTCTCGCCTGCAGTGACTCCTCAAAGAAACTGAGTCCTGAATCCTCAGAGAGACAGACAGACAGAAAGAGAGAGACATGTAGAAGAGATATATAGACCATGTGGGTGGTTGAAAATAGTGGCAGAATATAACCAGACATGACTTCATTCGGTTCCTCCATCTGCTGGCTTCAATTCAGAGTTTGGTGCTGCTCCCTCCATCTGCTGGCTTCTCTTCAGGGTTTGGTGGTGCCCCTCCATCTGCTGGCTTCTCTTCAGGGTTTGGTGGTGCCCCTGGTGGTGCCCCTCCATCTGCTGGCTTCTCTTCAGGGTTTGGTGGTGCCCCTGGTGGTGCCCCTCCATCTGCTGGCTTCTCTTCAGGGTTTGGTGGTGCCCCTGGTGGTGCCCCTCCATCTGCTGGCTTCTCTTCAGGGTTTGGTGCCGCCCCTGGTGGTGCCCCTCCATCTGCTGGCTTCTCTTCAGGGTTTGGTGCCGCCCCTGGTGGTGCCCCTCCATCTGCTGGCTTCTCTTCAGGGTTTGGTGCCGCCCCTCCATTTGCTGGCTTCTCTTCAGGGTTTGGTGCCGCCCCTGGTGGTGCCCCTCCATCTGCTGGCTTCTCTTCAGGGTTTGGTGCCGCCCCTCCATCTGCTGGCTTCTCTTCAGGGTTTAGTGGTACCACCTCTGATGACATGGAAAACACACATGCACAATATGGTAAATCAATAAAAATAAATAAAACTCCTGGTTGGTGCTCTGCAAAAACTGCAAACTGGCTTTATTTTTGGTATATTCCTATAGATTCTTTAAGATTTACAGTTTCATAATGCATTTTGACTCAAAATACAGTAAACCAACCTGCAATGTGTTCAGCTGTCAAGGCTTTAAGAAGTACCATTTGAGTATACATAATATACTCATATGGTTTATAGGTTTCATAGAAAAATATGATTCTTGTATTTTATGTAACATATATGTTTGGAAATTACGCCAAGTCAAATAAAAATAGGTTTAAACTGAGTTCAGGAGCATAAATGATAGATATTAAAAGGCATATAAACAAACCGTTCTTCAGGTTTAACTGCAGAAAAGCTGTTTAACATCCTGACCTTTGCTGCCTAAATGGACAGATGATAAACCAGCTACGTCGTCCGGGTGGCCTAAGGTGATATTCCATGTAATACCAATGGAGTATTTAACACACAGGTCGAACAGGAGAATGAATGATTTGTACTGAGGATTCAAAACCATACAGGGAGATAATCCGTCGTAGAAGAGGCAGCGATACCGATTTAGCCTCAACAGACCAGAATGCAATGCAGCCATAAGACATGTTGCGTTTTGAGTAAGGGGCACAGACGCCATCATAGATTCGCCCCAATGTTCACGTAATCATTGGCTAGCTAGCAAGGTGACACCCGCAACAAGGCATTCTGGGAAACGTGGGAAACACAAGGTGAAGTAGACGAGGCAGGTTGAGGGAAAGTGGGTGCACCAAAAAGTAGATTACAACTCTCAATCACATAACTCCTGGAATGCATTGAGAATAAATTGATGATATCTAACAGTGGAAGAGTATCCCAGGATGCATTTCTTTCTTTAACCTGTGTTGAAATTGTTGGTTGCAGTGGTTTATATTCCTTTTTCATTCCTTGTGTTTTTTTTATTCGTTTTTCCTTTCTTACTTTTTGATTGTTTTGTTTGTTACATGCTATTTTTCTCCTGATGTATCTATTACTATTTGCAACCCAATTTCCCCTCTGAGTTCCTACCTGTGTGTGTGTGTGTGTGTGTGTGTGTGTGTGTGTGTGTGTTGCCCAGTTACTGAGACACCAATCCTGCTAGTTTCATTTCTCCAAGGTGTCAACCCATGCCCTCAGTTTGAGTTCAACTCCTGACCAAGTAACAAAACCTCGTAACATGGCTGTCTCAAATGGTTTTGAATGATTTGCTCACCTCCATTTTCAACATCAGTTTTAGGACGTGAGCCGATCCATCCCCTTATGAACTCTGAAATAAAACACAGACACACAGAGGCAACATTTCATCAATGTGAAGTTTCATGTTTAGTTTTCTCTGCGTGCAGGCACGTGCACACATGCGCGCGCACACACACACACACACACACACACACACAGCACGAATATTTAAAAAGTATAGCTACAGAGCTGAATGTGTAACTTTATGTAACGTATAGCTGCTGACCAACATATGTGAATACTTACAACAAAAAATACTTACTGTATTTCCACTCTGCAATCCCAATCCCAATCCCAAGGATCCCAAGGATCACAAAGATCACTGCAGCAATCCACCCAGTCCCTTCTTTAGGTTTAACTGGTTAAAAACAAGGCTTCGTCATTGTTTGGTTTAATTCATTTCAAAGTAAAAACAAAAATCCACTAAATGGGTTTTCTTCTTCCTTCAAGGTCAACCCAGTATTTGCAAACCAGATTCACCACTGCAATACACAATATATATATTACTTCCTTACTGGGGCAGTAAGGAAGTAATAGATTACTTTTCCCAGTAACAATTCAATTTCAGTTTCAGTAAAAACCATTAGAGTTACCAAACACAAAATAAATAGTTACGTTACTTTGGTTCTCTCTACTTGAAGTGTCACAGCTCTGTTACTGGCGTTATTGAAAAAAAACTAAAACATCAGTACGCTCTGAAAATATGTCAGCTGCTTGTGAATGATTATGGTTCCAGTATTTTGTCATTAACCGGTGGGAGTCATGCTCTAGCCAAGGGGTTTGATGAGAAGGCGAACACAGGAGCTGTTATTGTGACCTGTTAGACTATTGTTGTATAAGTTTGAACAGAGAAAGAAAATACTGTCAGAACAAATCAATTACATTCAATCAGAAGCATTGTATGAATAGAACTGATATTAGCCTTTTACAGATATATTGTTGTCAGCAAAAGTGCCACTGATGAATCACTGATTGGGTAAAGTAACTACATTTGTCCAGCAGAGGGCGGTGTTCACTCAGTAAACCCCAGCCAGAGCCACACCCAGCCTCACCATGCCCGGTGCTGAGTCGGCAGATTTGAACAGAAGTAGCTTCGTTCAACAAGCTGACTGACCTCGTCATTCAAGTTTCACTGTCAAACAACAAACGCCCCATTGGACTCACAAATGAAAAATGGCAGTGTTGTCCTTTAAAGCTGTGTTTATACTGAAACATTAAGAAATGATGGTTCAGCACAATGCTAAAGCAACTCTCCATATTGCACACTCAAATGACTACCATGTCATTTCTAGTGTGTCGAGTGTGAAAGCTAGTGGATGCCTCCAGCCATGGCAGTATTGTTAAGGCAGGACTTATATTGCTAATGCTTCCGGAGTTGAAAAATCGAATTTAACAAATTTCCAAAACAAGGTGCTAGATGAAAGACAGACAGTGAAGTCAAATCCCCAATGCATGTCACCGAGATTTCAAGGTTTGATTTGATGGCCTGAACCATTTTTCTAAACAATAATCCTGCAACGGTTTGTGTGGTGATGAAACTTATATTCATGTTATTGTGCAGAGGACACGTACTACACACCTGGGACGTAGAATGGATTCTCAAACAGTTCACTCTCTTCCATACTAACTGGGTTCTTCAGTTGGCAGGAGAATGTTTCAACATGCTTCATGTTGGTGATGTTCAACAGCTGTGTAGACTCTTCCCAGTCTCCTTTGTCCATCTTCCAGCTGTAGGTAACTGGTCCAGCCTCTGTGGTGTCTCCTTCACAGGCCAGAGAACAGGGAAGGGCAGAGCAAACCAGCGGCTGGTACGAGATTGAAGGCTTTGGGACTTTCTCTGTTTGTGGAGAAAGAAATAGGATACTTGAACTCTGACATAAAATATATATATTTCTTGGTCTCTCTCTCACATGTACAGTGCTGTGGAAAAGTAAGTAAATCCCCTGAAAAGGTTTGTCAGGTTTGGAAAAGTTGGCATCTGATCTTCATTTCAACAATGTTGATAAACGACCCCTAATTCACCATATAACAGCAAAAAATAACACTTTAAACAAACAGAAATGCATTTTCCTTGTGCAGAAAAGGTTGTTACCCCTACTGTTATCACCCCATCACATGGCTAGAAGAGGTGCAAATGACTAGAACATTTTTAGAGAACTTAAAGCTCAGGAAGTTGGTCTGGGCTTAACCATACAGATGTGTGGTAACACGTTATGCCAATCCTTTCAAATCAATTATTCCACTGTTTGAAAGATAATGTACAAATTGAGAAACTTCTAATCTATCTAGCACAGGGCTTCCCACCAAATTCAGCCCAAGATGTGACCAAAAGATGCTTAAAGAAGTCTTAAAGAATCTGAGGGTCTACATGGGAGGTCAGGAAGGAAGAAGTCTCTTCTGCTTTCACAAAACAATATAAATGTGCATCTGAAGTTTGCCAGTCAACATCATGGGTGGCGAACAAGACTACTGGGGAGAGGTGCTTTGGACACGCGAGTCAAAGGTCGAGTTAAAGGTAGAGACTTCACAGGACAGCATGTATACTTACTGATCACATTAATCGTATAGGTCTTGCTCTGCACTCGGTTGTTCAACTCCACAGAATACACTCCACTGTGATTTGTAATCAAATCACTGATAGTCAAATGTCCAGTTTCTTTATTCAGGAGTGTGCGGCCCCGAAATGGTCCATAGTCTTCCAGATCTTGATCTCTCAGGACCCATTCCACCACAAAATTTTTTCCATGTTTCCACAGGATGTTGGTGAAGGGTTTGGAAATACCAGAAGTGTCTGGACTCAAGTGAAGCGTTCCTCCAACTGCTGAGTATGATGATTCCTGTTGGGCTGCAAGGAGAAAATAATGTGTCAGTCAAACTGAAGATGAGGAAGTAATATGTCTCCAATCAATTCAGTTTTGTCTGGTGGGTTAAACTTTCATTCCTCAGGTTGAACAAAAGGCTTGGTAACAACAATGTAATTAATCGTACTGTCAGCAGTTGCTATCTCAATTTTTCGTGTTGGGGGGGGAGGGGGGCATGCAACAAACTACAGCTTGTTGCACCAGTTAAATGTATTAAAGATACAGGGTTTCCTGCAGCACCTTATGTGCAAGACCGACCGCAATGGCTGAGCCATCAATATTTCATTGTATTCATTCAATCAGTTCATTGGGACCAAACTGTCAACTGAGTTCCAGAGTGAATACAGCGGTTATCAGCGACATCTGCAGGCCAAAAAGTGTTACTGCACGTAGAGGGGAGCAGCACGGACCGGTAACTTAACCCGCATTATTTTATTGTTGCCATTATAACTTCAACATCAGTATATCTGAGTATGTGAGCAATAATCTTACATGAGTCTTATATAAATATCTACTTTCACTGCATCACTTTATGATGTATATATTTACATTAGCCAAGCATAACCTACATGCCGTGGATATAGGAAAAAATGATCTAAGTGCGTGTTTTTGCAGAATATAGAGAGGATATAGTTATTGGTAAATTTAAAAAAAATGACGTACGTGATATACTAACGTTAAACTTAAAATGGCAACCATGAAAGCCTGGGATTGTTACATCATGTCCTGGGTATTGCTAAACACATTCTGGTGTTAGAAATCTGTCATGCTTTCCACAACTATTGGCTCTCTTGATAAGAAAAATCCCAAATGACCATAGAAAATAAATAACAGAACGATCTGAATCATGTGCTCTGGAAAATCGTGTAATTCTATCAATAGATTAGAGGCAAATAACCAATTAATTGAGAAGCTTCCCCTTGAGGGGACATGCACATATTTTTATAGGGATAGGGGATTTGGGATTGTAGAGTAACTATTATCCCCAAAGGAGAATCCATGTTCCAGTTGGTAGCCACAGTATAAAAAACCCGCACATACGGGTTTACACATTTCTCAAGGCAGGGAAGAGACATCGAAAGGGTGTCCAGTTAACTGATCAAAGCATGACATGCTGATTGTGGGACCGGCTAGACATAGACACTTATTTGAGAATAGTACTCTTAACTTTGATAGTTGTGTAATCTCCCAGAGCCCATACATTAAAAACCTTGGGGTAAAATTCGACCCTACCCTCTCATTCGAGTTGCACATTAAGGAGATCACTAAATCAGCGTTTTATCATCTTCGCAATATTGCCAAAATTCGACCTATGCTAACAGAGGCAGACGCAGAAATTTTAGTACATGCCTTTGTATCATCCAGAATCGATTATTGCAATGTCCTTTTCTCGGGCTTACCTACTGGGCGCACTAAAAAACTACAACTGGTCCAGAATGCTGCTGCCAGAATCCTGACCAAAACTAGGAAATTCGACCATATAACTCCCATCCTGTCCTCATTACACTGGCTACCAATTCAGGCCAGGTGTGACTTTAAGGTGCTTTTACTTACATATAAATCATTACATGGGATGGCACCGTCCTATTTATCCGATTTGATTAAACCTTATAAACCGCCACGCGCCCTCAGATCTCAGGACGCTGGCTACCTGTCTATCCCAGCAGTCAAAAAGAAAACTGCAGGTAACAGAGCCTTCTCTTACCGGGCTCCCTATCTATGGAACAGTCTACCTGCCTCAATCAGAGAGGCAGGCTCTATCGAAGTCTTTAAGTCAAGGCTAAAACCCCATTTATTCTCTCTGTCATTTGACGAGCCTTGAGGGAGTGGCTCAGTCTCTTCTCAGAGTAAGGCTAGACCAGTTAGCTCATCCTAGATCAGGGTCCTGCCGATGGATACTAGCATCCTGCCTACATGTCCTATTCTCCTGGTCTACCTGCTCCTGTCCACTGATGCTGGTCATGTTTGTCTGTGTGAGTGAGTGTGTGTATGGGTGTGTGTGGGTGTGTCTCCTATCTGTTCCAGGCCTGCAGCCCGGCAGAGTTGGCGTCTGGTTGGTCCCCGCCTCCTAGATGCTGACTGAGCGGGACGTTGCGTTCTCCTATCTGGGCAGTGTTGGCGCCTGCATGGTCCCCTAGTCCTATGATGACGCTGACTGAGTTGCCGTTGCTGTGTTGCCGCCCCATCAGATCTGGATGTCCCACCAAAATAAACTTTCATATATTGTGTATACGCTGCTTGCCCAAACTCGGCATCTATTGCACGCCCAACCGTCCTGGTAGGGGGATCCCTCTCTGAGTAGCCCCTCCCAAGGTTTCTCCCAATTTTCCCAGTGAGGGTTTGTGGGAGTTTTTCCTTGTCCTCTGTGAGGGTCTAAGGCTGGGGGATGTCGTGTACTAACCATTTATTATTTTCACATGTTGGGCACTGTGAAGCCCTTAGAGACTGTAACGGTGATTAAGGGCTATACAAATAAATGTGATTTGATTTGACTCACATTTTTGTGAATTCATGGCTAAACTGCTGTACTGCTCCGACTACTGTGAGTGCAGTTTTCCGAGGATGCAAGTGTGATACGAGGCTTACATTTTGAAGGCTATAGTGAAACAAGGCGGAAATTAAGAGTTGCTAATGCAAACCCCTGAGCGATGTCAATTGTTACGCACAAGCAATAGGTCAGACGAGGGTAAAGTTGATGACCATTAAAACTGACCAATGATGAAACATCACTCGATGCCGACTGCTATGATAAACAAAAATTTGTATTTAGAAGGCTTTTATTTTGAAGGCTATGGCTAGAAAAAGCAGAAGCTCAGAGTTGGTAATGTTAACCACTGAATGATGTCAAAATGAGTCATTTTCCACCAAGTGGTGGAAACGAACTTGGGTAATGTTATTGGGTAAACTATTGAAATTGTTGACCAAAGGTATAATCTTTGTCAGTTGTACTGTCTAATGATCAAAATCAAATCTAATTCATGGTTAGAGAACTCTGGAAACGAAAGCCCTGAAATAACGACCACGCTTGAGTGGACTATTGGAGATTAAAGTTACTTGATATAAGCGAACTACTAACCGTACGGTTCCGATTCTGAAATATATCCAGAATTAGATATTTATTCATTGACTACCTCATAAGCGCTCAATTTTTCAGCAAAATATACAGAAACTTTTCTTGTGAATTCTTATATAACGGATAGTCCTGCCAGATGATTTTGAACAAAATCTATTGCTTTGTTTAATTGATGTAAAACGTTTCCCCCTCGTATCTATGGGAACTTGCGCTAGCCACCTAGCCGCTAGTAAAACCAGTGGGTAGTCTTTGTTAACTTCCACTCCCTATCAGGCTTTTATTCTTAACGTTCCGACCGGAAGTGCTGTTGTATTTGGCTAGCTTGACACTGCGGAAATATAGCACAAATAACCTTAATACTCTATATTCTATTATTTCCACCCATGTCGACTTTTATGGTAATTATGCCCGCATGTTAGATGGGTCTTTAAATTCAATAAAATAAATATTAAGTCACTAAACAATCCAGTCCTAGTCCGGGTAACGCTTACACTGTAAACTTAACAGTATCCACACTACAGGCCTCGTTGAACAGTTACTGTTAAAGACGCGTACCATACTTAAACCAATCATTTTAAAAACTGAGACTGTAGCAGCAACACATCCACATAACATACCAGCCTAGTTTTCATGATTTTTTATAATAAGTAAAGTCGAAAAATGAACAGGGCGTTTCCAAACTGAACCTACCTAGTACCGAGTGCAGCAGCAGGAAAGCCGGTAGCCATAAACTCATATATCTATACATGTCCACAGGTTGATATAAAGCTGTGGAAAATGAATACTACTAACAGAAAGCTGTTAGTTCATTTTAGCATGTAACCTAGCACGTTGCCGCTTCGTCGCCGCCACCCTTTTCTGTCCCTTTCCGGTATTTTCCCACTCCCCCGCAGAATCTGACTCCCCTTCGCGTGAACGCGCGCACACTTAACACGTTACATTCTGTGGTCAATTTACGTGATTTCTATCATACATTTTCGGGTTTTCGGGTTAAATATGATTCGGTAGCCAACTGTAAACAGTCAGCTTCAGTTTACTGCAGGATATATGAATAATGAAAGAGTAGTAAATCGGCAGGAAGACGATTTTATGCGGGATTTCGTTTCACTTAGTTTTGTTTCGCAAATGTCACTGAACGAAATTCACGTCTCCTCTTAGGCTACAGCCTAATAAACAATTCAAGGTTATTTGCTGACATATCTGGACCTAGGACGTCAGGGTGGGGTCTGTTCGCCAAAGATTTATCATATTTCATCATTGTTGTGCACGTGTCAAAACAATAATTGTTCACTGAGAAAAATTAAGTCTCTCCTGATTGAACTAAAACCTGACTCCTCTAAGAATGCAAGATGTGACCCTCACCAAATTCACTCAGCGGGCATATCTGGACCTCTATTACATATTTATAAAGTCTTGTGAAACTAGTCAATACAGGGGAGAAATTAGGAGGGGAGTCAAATTTTGATGGGTCAGTTTTTACATCCAACAAAATCTGACTCCCCTATTATATTAGGAATGCAAGATGTGACACTCACCAAATTCACTCAGCAGGCATATATTGACCTCTAGTACTTATGTATAAAGTCTTGGGGAGAAATTAGGGGGGGGGGGGAGTCAAATTTTGTTGGATGTAAAAACTGACCCATCAAAATTTGACTCCCCCCCTAATTTCTCCCCTGTATTGACTAGTTACACAAGACTTTATACATAAGTACTAGAGGTCAATATATGCCTGCTGAGTGAATTTGGTGAGTGTCACATCTTGCATTCCTAATATAATAGGGGAGTCAGGTTTTAGTTCAATCAGGAGAGACTTAATTTTTCTCAGTGAACAATTATTGTTTTGACACGTGCACAACAATGATGAAATATGATAAATCTTTGGCGAACAGACCCCACCCTGACGTCCTAGGTCCAGATATGTCAGCAAATAACCTTGAATTGTTTATTAGGCTGTAGCCTAAGAGGAGACGTGAATTTCGTTCAGTGACATTTGCGAAACAAAACTAAGTGAAACGAAATCCCGCATAAAATCGTCTTCCTGCCGATTTACTACTCTTTCATTATTCATATATCCTGCAGTAAACTGAAGCTGACTGTTTACAGTTGGCTACCGAATCATATTTAACCCGAAAACCCGAAAATGTATGATAGAAATCACGTAAATTGACCACAGAATGTAACGTGTTAAGTGTGCGCGCGTTCACGCGAAGGGGAGTCAGATTCTGCGGGGGAGTGGGAAAATACTACGACACCTGTCCGAAATCGAAAGTAAAAAAGGCTGCCGATACTTGAAGGGCAGAGGGGTAAATACTGAGAAATAGAAAAATCTGCCGTTTGATAAAACCGTTTCGTCTTTAAGCAACTCAGTTATTTAAATCATCTGAGAATTTAAGTGGAGTGTATGGAGATTAACATTTTTTTTAGCATTTCTGCACAAAACTAAGATTTGAATTTTACAGTCATTTGTGGAGCATTACTGCCATCAACTGACGAGAGATGGACATGGATGGATGATCTACACCGTTTAAATCCGGTTTCCTCTAAGATTGTGAATATGCTGAAAAGAAATGGATTTAAAGTCCATATTTTTTATTCCTTTGCGTTTCCACTCTTGATCCAGTTTTTTGTCTCTCACGTGCATATTGGAAGATTGGAAACATGTTCCACTGTCATTACAATAGTCACATTTGGATGCCCATTTAATAACTGTGAAGAGGAATTTAATTTTGTATGACCTAATATCAATCCACTAAAAATACATTCCACTCTCCATCTTGTTTCTGCAGATACCCACAGTCTGTTGATATATTGATGTCTCCCTCTGGTCTCCTTATCCCACATCTCCTAACATTGATTCCTAACCTAGCAGAAATGTTGTTGTGTCTGCTTTACTGCTTTACTCATTTATCAAAAACGAATACAATTTTGTTACTCAGTTGATACTTCATATTCAAGAATACGTTGTTTAGAACTGATACGAGTCAACATTTTAGATCTTTGAGAAATACTCATGAAATTGAAATATATCTGAATATCTTGTTCACACACCATTTGGTGTTTCAAATTGTTGTCACACCATATATTTCATTCACATATGAACACATGTATACTGCTAATACAGTGTGGATTGTTTTGGTCTTTTAACAACTAATACCAGATTAATATAAATTATATATAAATTAATATGGTCATCTGTGCGTTATTGTCACAACTGCTAGTGCTTTAACTTTGAAAAGGGACTTCCGTTATAAAAACAATTATATATATACAGTATATATGGAATGGAGCCTGTGAAGCACCACCACCCCAGCACCCACCTGTGGGCTCTGTGTCATGGTCCCCCTAGAGGGGAATGCTATCGATGCTCCCTGCCTCACTTGGCTGTCTTAATTATGTTGCACAGAGGCCTATGCAACAGAGCCTTGATGCCAAAATAATTATTCTCAATAAAAATATCTCATAATCAAAACGAGAGTTGGTTGACTGAAATATTAAGTCAATTATTTTTTAAATTATGCAATCTTGTTTGAAAAATATCATTTGACAAAAATGTTTTTGATAAATGATGGACTCAGATGGTAGCGGACTCACTTTTGGATCCCACTGTATATTGGACTATATATTATATTTGGTTTGGTGTTCTTCATGTCCTTGCAGATTAGCCAAAGAATTAACCATTAGTTGTTTCCTCCTTAATTGTAATGACATCTACCTCCATTTGTAATCCTGCAAGCAATGTTGTTTAAAGAGCTCCACAACAGGTTCTTAATGCTTGGGCCTGAATACTATCTCTTTTCAAGTTTTTGTTTTATCAGCCTCCCATTCTATACCTGTAAAACATTTAATCACATCACACGCTGTGGTGTATCCGTTAAAACACAAGAAAAGATGTTCCTGATTCCATGACAGGGCCCGGGACAGAATTTGCCTCTATGCCTCCCCCCATTATCACCTATATCATAGTGACACCCCTTTTTAACGTAAATCCAGCCTTGTAGGCCTATGTTTAAAGCTGTATAAAGGATGAATAGTTGACATAACATAGATATGATGCACAATAGGTCAACTCAGAAATAGGCATAAGAAATTGGACATCCACCCTTACTTATGGAAAGCTATACCTAGATGAAATGATCGCAGGCCCTGTACTGACTTCTGTCTTTGCCTTGACATCTTTGCAATTAAGGCTAGCCATAGTTGTCTTCTTTGATAATGGCTTTGTTTTTTTCTCCTTTATTTTGGAAGTCTATACAAAGATTTCTTCTCCACCGTTTTTCCTGCTTTATTCAAACAGCCAACCACAACAAAAGAGGACTACTGTCAAAGTCAGGCAGTTGCACTGGAATTACATAGTGGTCCCCGAACGCGGCCGCTAGGGGGTGCTACAATACTTCTACAAAGCCTCAATCATACATCACTGATACATCACTGATACATCTGATTGATTTTGTGTTTAGCGTCAGCTCGTTAGCTAGCTGGTCAGCAAACCTTCACTTTCTTGTTGTAAACACGTGACACCTACACACTAACAACACAAAACAATATAGTAGAAGCTATTAGTAGTGTCTAGTATAGTAACATTAACACTAGTTAACTAATTAGTTACTATACTACTATACTATACTATATACTACTTTACTATATTAGCCTGCTGCTGGTTAGTTAGCAAGCTAACAATATAAAAAACACCTGTTCAGGTCTTTTTAAGCTACAACCAAAGTGTTTTGGAGTAGAGACATAAGCCAGTTTACTGTCACAATAACCTTCAATTGGAAACAAATCTACCATATCATAGAATATCCACTGACCTACTATCAATTGAAGGGTCAATTCACCGGATCTCCAACAATACTATTTTATGCACGTCCAATTCAATCTAGCTCGGGGATTTATTTTGAAGGTTGTGCTCGGAAGTGCTATGTTTCATTCTGTCTGTGTGACACAGTCAGCTCGGTGGAAAATCAGTGTGAGACTACCGTTAAACCACCACGTCAAAGAACAGGACAGCACGGAGAAAACTTTCTAATCAACTCCAATTAGCCTCGCGCTTAACTTCACATGTGGACTACTGCCGGATCTGTCTGTCATAAACCTACATTTATACTTTTATTCACGATGGCAGTTTTTTCCTGACATCAGTTTAGAGGATTATTTAACATTTTCTAACTTAATTGGTCGGTACGGGTCGTGTGTTTCTCTGCCAGGTAAACCGATGGAAAATGCAGGTTTCAACATTTGACTGGACGCTTTGGTTTTGTTACAGATCTTTGTTGTTTTCTAGTTATCGGGGTGGGGTTGCGTTTGTGGGTACCGGGGTGAGAATAAAGAGGAGGGAGAAACATTGCGACACAAAATCAAACTTTTTATCGCTTAGATCAAAAATGATTTCCGATCGTTTTAAGCATCTAGACCGAGAACGACTTGTAAGAAAACAAAAGATAGTTTAGGATGAGGAGTTCACGTGAAATACTTTTCAAGTTTTGAATCCGGGTTTGCCTCACTTAAATACTAAATGAGAGAATTGTATATCCCAGAATCATGTTTCATTACTACTGTAATGTGGAGATGTCTGAGCGAAAACTGATGTGGAGTTTGCTGCACGTTGATCGACTGAGGCATTTTAGCCCTCTATCCTCTATTCCAGAACAAGAATACAACCCCAACTGTATTCTTACTGTGTGTGTGTGTGTGTGTGTGTGTTTGCGCGCGCATGTTTCAGGATGGCAGACTGGAGTGCCCTGGGGAAGCTACTGGATAAGGTCCAGGCTTATTCCACTGCTGGAGGGAAGGTCTGTCTGCTTCTGGTTAAAGTCACATTTTGACTTAAAAACATTTCTAAATGAAATCAGGAGTACACAGGGAATACATTCTGCTTCTCTGTTAATAGATGGCTTTCATACAGTACTTTGTATTTTGCATTTTGTATATTTGAAATACTACTACAGCTACTACTACTGCTGCTGCTGCTACTACTACTACTACTACTACTACTACTACTACTACTACTACTACTACTACTACTACTACCACTACTGCTACTGCTACTACTACTATTACTACTACTACTACTAGGCTTACTACTACTACTACTATTACTACTACTACCACCACCACAACCACTACTACTACTACTACTACTGCTTCTACTACTACTATTACTATTACTACTGCTGCTACTACTACTACTATTTCTACTATTACTACTACTACTAGGTCTACTAGTACTACTACCACGACTACTACTACTTCTACTACTAGTAGTAGACTACTGCTGCTGCTGCTACTAGTGCTATTACTACTTCTACCACCACTACTACTATTACTATTAGTAATAATAACAACCCATCCATCTTACCATATCTTTCTCCCTCTTGCCCCCTCTCATCCCTCCCCCCTCTCATCCCTCCCCCTCCCTCGTCCAGGTCTGGCTCTCGGTCCTCTTCATCTTCCGGATCCTGGTGCTGGGTACGGCGGTGGAGTCGGCGTGGGGCGACGAGCAGTCAGCCTTCATGTGCAACACAAAGCAGCCGGGCTGCGAGAACGTCTGCTATGACAAATCTTTCCCCATCTCCCACGTTCGCTTGTGGGTGCTGCAGATCATCTTCGTCTCCACACCCACCCTCCTGTACCTCTGCCACGTCTTCTACCTGATTCACAAGGAGGAGAAGGTACGCACACAAACAGGGAGCGTCGACAATAACATCACCAATGCTGATATTTTTGTATTGAAGCTGCTGATATTTTGTACTGACGATTTTCATGCCAATTTTCAGTTCCAAGAAATGTCAGGAATTCACCCAGAATTCATTTTTGTCTGGGGCGTCCCGGTGGCTCAGTTGGCTAAGGTGCAGTGATGTCCTGGGTTCAAAGCCAGCCTGGGACCTCTGTTCTCTCTCTCTCTCTCTCTCTCTCTCTCTCTCTCTCTCTCTCTCTCTCTCTCTCTCTCTCTCTCTCTCTCTCTCTCTCTCTCTCTCTCTCTCTCTCTCTCTCTCTCTCTCTCTCTCTCTCTCTCTCTCTCTCTCTCTCTCTCTCTCTCTCTCTCTCTCTCTCTCTCTCTCTCTCTCTCTCTCTCTCTCTCTCTCTCTCTCTCTCTCTCTCTCTCCCTCCCTTCCCTGTCGACTATTAGTAAAGGCCAAAAAGTCAAACATTAATCTTTAAAAATAATTTCTTCCTGCCAGGGTGGAAAAGCCTCCGAAACATCATTTAAAACCACAGGACACTAAAACTATTGGTCACTGAAACCCATACTAATGAAATTCTTAGGTGTGTTAAGGCAGGTTTCCTTGCAGCTTTTACAAATTGCACTCCTCAAGCTGTTGAGTAAAATAAAGGGAAGAACCTCTATCATATTGGACGGCAATAACTGGCCAATTTTTAACAAAAGGCCAATATCGGCCCCATATACCAGCAAACCAGTTTCTTTGTATCACCATATGCTGAGCAACTGTGTTTACCTGCACCCTCATGAAACTTCAATCGGACTGATTTGATTCCAAGTTAACTCGTCTCATCTCAAATGGATTAACCTACAGGAACAGGTTGCAATCCGATTTAAAACCTCAAATGGATTTCCTTGTGCGTATGAACCGTTAATACTAGATAGTACCGTCGCCGTGTACATGTAACTTTAATTCTATGTGATTCCCATTTGATTCTGTTCTGGTTGTGTTTCTGCAGCTGACTGTAAAGGAGGAGAGGCTGCGAGAGATCCAGAGCAGAGGAGAGGATGTAGATGTTCCACTGAGGAAGATTGAACTGAAGAAGGTTGATCAATAACTATTATTCTATGTCGGTTTGATATAATTCACGTATGTAGTCTTTTTACATCGTTATTATTTGTTACCAAGGTGAAGTATGGGATCGTGGAGCACGGGAAAGTTAAAATGAAAGGAGGGCTGCTGAGAACCTACGTCCTCAGCATCATCCTCAAGTCCCTGTTCGAGGTGGGGTTCTTTTGTCAACAGGTTTCAATTTTTTCTGCCACCAATCGAGTCACTTTTATAGCATATACCTCATCTTCAAATTAAACTCTTCATATCTTTATTTTTTTGCCCAGGCGAGCTTCCTGTTCATCCAGTGGCACATCTACGGTTTCAGCCTGGCCGCGCGCTACGAGTGCGAGCGCTTTCCCTGCCCACACAGGGTCGACTGCTTCCTCTCCCGGCCCACAGAGAAAACTGTCTTCATCATCTTCATGCTCGTCGTCTCTCTGGTCTCCCTCGTCCTCAACGTCATTGAGCTCTTCTACATCTGCTTCAAGCAGGTGAAGGACAAGATTAAAGCGTCGGAGGCCGACTTCCGCCTGGCGGGGTCTGGAGCCCGGGACGTGTCGTACATCTACTGCAGCGGCTACCCGCCTCCCTCCGCCCCGATGTCCAGCCTAGCCTACAACCTAGACACGGCGGAGAAGACCAACTTGTGTAATAACTACAACAAGCAGGCCAGCGAGCAGAACTGGACCAACTTCAGCACGGAACAGAACCAGCTCGGCCAGAGAGGGAACAACGACGGCAGTGAGTCCAACAGCCGGGGATTCCAGAGCCCCGAACGCCACGCTCCGAAGGGTTGCTATGAGCTGCCGGGGAAAATGGGCACGGTTGGAAAAGAGCTACACCTGATGAAGTCGGAGACGGACCGGCCCAGCAGCAGGGCCAGCAGCCGAGCCCGGCCGCATGATTTAGATATCTGATGTCTTAAGGATCCAATTAAGACCATTCCCACCTTGGAGTTGTTGTGGGTAAGCTCCTTCTGCCTGATGAGACATCGATGAGTTGAATACGTAGATGAAGATGATGTGCTCCTTTCCTCACGTCCCTGAAATCCTGGCATATGTCTAGCTTCCTGACATAAAACAAGAAATCCACCTCAAAACACGTTAACACTATTATAAAACAGTACCACGTACCTTGAATTTCTTTGTCCATTTTGTTGTTTGACAGTGTATTTTGCTCATTCCCATGATTAATTGACCAAATTTAGACGACGTGACATGTCGAGATATTTCCAGGGCCGCTACGATGGAATTTAACAATCTAAAACATCATAGTTTGGGTGTCAGTTTCTTTCTAGACTCACCGTTTTGCACCGACGTTTGACAATCATACAGGCAGAAAGCTATTGTAGAAGACGAAGAGGTACCAGTTTCTCCACCGTAGCCTCAGTAGACCAGAATGCAACACACTTAAGCTCACTGCACTGATACTGCATTACAGATTTGTCTCGGGGTGAGACTCTCCAAGTCTTGAACCCACAAGTCGTGTGCCTGCCACAGAGATAGCCGTTCAGACGTTTAGAAGCATCCGGGATGCAGGCTAGGATTTCTACCAGAGTGAGTGAGTTTATTCAACTTATTCAACTATGTTACAAGTAAAACGTGACAGATTGATTGTTTGGTTCACTGACTGATAGAGACCATCTTTGTTCAACTGACTGCGCGGAACAGAAAAGAAACCCCGCCCGGAGTCCGACAATGAAAGAATCCCAGTTCACTCCCTGGATCTATTTTTGTTGCTAGACAACACTCATGAACTATCGGAGCCTCTGCCAATTTCAGGGACAGAAGCCTTTTACTTTCTAGAGACTTTCTAGAGTCTTTCTAGAGACTTTCTAGAGACTTTCCAAAGAGAGAAGTGCCTTTGACTTCTTGAGGTGATGTTTATTTTCACATTTTGCACTTCATGTTTGAAACCTTGCTTCTTACTCAGTGAGATGACAGTAGGTTGACGGAGCCACCTAGCACTAAGGTGTTGTCTGTGGTACATTCCAATTCTGACCCAATGATTCTGGAGGAATTGGACTGTACCAACTCTTGAACAAGGGGGTTGTGACATAAGACCATGGGAAATACTTGATATTGCTTAACATTCCACTTAAAGCAGTTCATTTTGAAGTATTTTTTAGTTTATGTTTTTCTTTGCAGTATTTTTTTTTTATTAGAATGTAAAAAAAACAACATTCCAATAACAGCATTTGCAGATACCGGATGGTTGATGATTGATCGATTGATTGATTGACTGATTGATTGGTTGTTTGTTTAATTAGTGGCTATATATTTATTAGAATTTACAAGTAGTTGGGAGAGCCTTTGCAAAGTGTATTTGTATTTCTTTGTATTGTTAAATAATATAATTTTCTGTCCTGATAAACTTTGAATAGATTCTGGGGTCTGGAATCCATTTTCTCTCCCAGAAAGCTGAACAATGCAAACATTTTGTTCGTGTTTTATATGTTTGTCAGTATGAATAGTTTTTAGACTGATTTGTCAAACTGGGTGATCTGTTTTGTTCTGGAAAAGGAAACAGAATATAACAAAACCACCATATTTCATTTGTTTCTCGGTGGAATCCCGTAGAGAATTTGCAAAATGATATTACAGCTTCTGCTTTGATGAAAGACTTTTGAAGTGGAGTTTTCTTGGCACAAAAATGTCCTGTAAATTGTTTTCCTGAATAGTGGGAGCTCTGTGTAGGCTAATGTTAAACCAAACTAACTGAATGGCAGACTACAGTAAAGCTAAAAGCTCCAGGGAACCTACATGTATAGGTAATGCCCATTATTAGATTAGATTAGATAAAACTTTATTGATGCCATTGATTGATGCAGCAAATAGTAATAGGATACAGAGAAAAGTACAATATAAATAGAGCAAATGGGGCTATTAAACATCACCAGCAATTTTAACACTAGGACATATTAAGAAACAATATATGTAGGGTGCAAAAATGACAGCAAAACTATAGAAAATAGATATACTATGAAAACATAGATGTACAAATACTGTAGGGATCATAAAAACTGCATTTCCACTTCATTGTGTTTGAAAAGGCTCTGATATATTGAATTTGTGACATTGCTTTAAGGAAAGCCCGTCTAGAGGTCCTCCCTAAAAAGTCTCTCTCTATTTGCCCAGTAGCTATATTTAGAATGTATATTTAGCTTGTTAGTATTACTAGACTTCCTTGTTTGAAAACAAATGGCTAAAGTAATGTTAACTTGCAGCTAGTGTTATTCTCCAGTTTGACGGAGGAACGCTAACAATGCTAGCAAGTCATTTTTTGGGTGAAGATGCATTACAGAAAGTTTTTTTTTTTGACAAATTCCTGGTGAGGGAAAAACAGTGGACTAAAATTCTACTTCTGTGTACTTCTATTAATCCTTTCTGAATCCATGATGAGTGACTCTGGCACAAGAGAACACAGCAGACCAACACTCCAGCTGCAAGTATCCGTGACGTTCGACTCTGTGTACGCGCTTGCGCCAAGTACATAGTGTTCATAAGAAATGCAATTTTTCATCAGTTTCCTGCCAGTGGCAAGTAACAGTAACAAATAACAGTATTTCAAAGCAGGTTATTTTGATGACATTGGAATCTGAAAGCCGCCGACTTATGTTGCTGAAGCCACGCCAAGTCCTTAAGGTACACTGAATGAAATGCTGCTAGCTAGCAGCTTCAGTAGTGCAGAAATTCCTGTAAAAAATAATGTTTGGGTTGTGAAAAAGATCATTTGAAGTTTGAAGAACTCGTCACTTTTCTTAAAACTTTTCATAAATTGTTTCCAAATGTACTATACATCAATGTAGGTATAATGTGGTTCATGTTTTTTTTTGTGTGTGTGGCAGAAACGTTATCAGCAAATTGCCCTTGTCTTGTTAGGAGTAAACTGGTCAAAATGTCTTGGTGTCGGCCCAGCGGTGGAGGGACTAGGACCGATCCCAACTTTTTATCCACTACGCTGAACAAAACCATGTGTCTAGCAGGCAATAAGGGCAGTGAGCCGCCCTGTGGCTATGTGTGTGTGTGTGTGTGTGTGTGTGTGTGTGTGTGTCAGTTGCTGGCAGGGCATTGGGCTGGTGCCCACATGTGGAAAAGGGAAAGGGTGGAGAGAAAGAGGGAGTGAAGGAGAGAAAGAGGAGAGTGGTTGAGAAAAAGTCTGACGGTTGGAGAGAGAAACAAAAAAAATAAGAAACTGTCTGTAACATTTAAATTAATAATCTCTGACATTTTCATATAAATAAATGCCTGATTTGCTATCAACACAATAGTGATTCAACCTCTAGCCAGTTCGTGAAAGCTTTTCCATTTGCTGTTCTAAACACCCAGTGTCTAGTAGATCTTTCCTGGGAGGAATCCTCTAGAGACAGGAAGTGATGCGTTTTACATCTCTGGTTTGTTTGGAATAAACAGAAGAAGAAAAGGGGAGTCAGCGTGAGCAGCGATTGCCACCGTGGCTGAACAGACAAAGAAAAGCGCGTCACCTACAGAGGCTTCACCAACAGACGTCACGGTACCGGACACACCGTTTGATTGACAGGTGATCTCTGCAGAAACACCACAGGGATGAGGGCACCAAAGATGGAGACAACGCCTGGAAACCCCTGGAAATGCCCTCCTGGACAGCAAGGATTTTTGGGAAATTGTGGAGGAAAAGCATATACCTGCCCACCATATTCACAAACTGTTATCATCAAAAATGAAGCTGGTTTTACATTTTCAGACTAGTAGAGTTGCAGTGTTGTGTATATTCATAGTTAGAGACAGAAGAGGTTATGCACGTTCAAGTGATGTGGCACTCAATAAAGTCAATAATTCAAGTTTATTTGTATAGCCCTAAATCACAGTTACAGTCTCAAGGGTTTCACAACGCCCACATGATGAAAACAATAAATGAAAAACAAAAAAAATGAAACCTCCCAAACAAACTCCCATAAAAGTAGGAAAAAAATGGAAGAAACCTTGGGAGGGGCTACTCAGAGAGGCATCCCCCTACTGGGCTTGCAAAGGGCGGCCAAGGCCAAAGACTAGAAAACGGAGAATAAACAGAATAAACACAATAAGGACGCTTGGGTGAAACTGCACGTTGGACCACGACGAGCTGCCCAGCCTGGAAACAGATAGGAGACACGCCCAAACACACTGCAGACGAACAGCATTCATTCAAACCGGTTCTGTTTCTGATTTCCTTGGAGGATTTTTTTTCAGTGGTCACCAAACCAAAATTTTAGACTAGTGAAGAACCTCCGCAGCCAGAAACCGCAGCCAAAATGTACCAGGATTTGTGTTTCACTGAGGCTAAAAAAGTTAATCTTGCTGCAACAGTTTTAGAGCAGTTTGTATAATCCATCTATTTTAATCCACAGTTCTCTTTAACACTCCTAACCTTAAAATCACTTGTATTATATTAACCTATTTTGACAACAAAAGTAGTAGTAGTAGTAGTAGTAGTAGTAGTAGCAGCAGCTAGCTAACAGTTTGTTCAGTTTGCTCTTCTCCTGCTCCGAGTGTTTTGGAGTAGAGACTAGGGCTGAAGACAAGACAGTTTACCGAGTCACAGTAACCTACATTTGGAGACAGGTCTACCCTATCACACTATTCACTTTTACTTTTATTTCCCAGAAACTCTCTTTTTCCAGCCTGGTTGTCACATACAGTATTCAGACATCATTTCCCAACTACAAAAGCCTCTATAGATAGCTAAGAGGACATGAGCAAGGACGTGGCTGTGACGCTATAACATTGTAAGCTGGCAAGTGTGTGTGTGTGTACGGTTCTCCCAATTGTCCTTGACTGTCTGCCTCAGGAGGATAGCTTTCCTCTTCCTGCTCTCTCTCTCTGTGTGTGTGTGTGAGTGTGAGTGTGAGAGAGAGAGAGAGAGAGAGAGAGAGAGAGAGAGAGAGAGAGAGAAGTCAAACACAAACACCAGGGAAGACATTTCCGCTGACTCTTGTGTTGTTCAGACCACAGCTTGGGATCTGAGTGGAGAGTGCGCACACACACACACACACACACACACACAGATGTGAGGATCGCAACAGCCTATGAACAGTTGACCAAGTGTTACTTTCCTGCCCCGCCTCTTCTCTGTGTTTCTTGTTGTAATATATATAATAACTACTACACTGCAGCTTCGCCACTCCGGCTGAAAGTGGAAAGTTTGACTCGGTGTTTGCTTTACATTCTCCACCCCGCCGACTGCGTCTGCTCTGTAGGCCGACAACCCCGTCATGTGTCACCAGACGCTACACAACTTTTATCCTCTCTTATTAGTCCGGGCCAAATGGATATGAACCTCTCAGATTTGTGTAAAAGCACCAAACGCTTTCAGACGTTTTCAGAAGTTTTCCTGTATCTGTATCTGCTGAAGTGACCATGATAAGATTGAAAAAATATGTCCTGTGTATGTATCATGTAACTATAGTTTTTGCCATTTTTCCATATGTCTGAAACATGGGAAATTAAGATAATGTGTTTGAGAAATATTGTATATTGTATACCGGCTATAGGGAGGGTCTGAGGGTTGCTATTACTATCGCTGTATCTCTGTGGCTTGTATTTTGGCTGAGAGACGAGAAACACAGAGAAAGTTCTGGTAGGGAATCAGTCCTGGTCCAACACTACATCGTCTTTGGGTGTGCAGAAAGAAACACTTTCACCACAGAGTCCTGTTAGTCATGAGTTGGTATATGACACATAGCAGAAGAATTAAAGAGCATGTTGTTTTAACCTGGTCTGAATCATAATGACAAGGCACTACTGCCTCGGTTTCACACACACATAGCAACAGGAGTTGAGGGAGTTTGTGAGGGAGACAGAGAGATACTGTGTGTGTGTGTGTGTGTGTGTGTGTGTGTGTGTGTGTGTGTGTGTGTGTGTGTAGTAGCTAGTGGGCTAGCCTCCCTACTTCGCTGAGTGAAAAAACAAACCAAATTAGTCCAGAGGCTTTCAGACTTTCTCCACCAACGACCCACATTAAACATTTTGCAGGCTGACCAATTCTCCCCCTCTGATTTTGTTGTCTTGTTGTCTTCTTAGTCTTATTTTCTATCGTATAGCACATATAGTGCTCTTTGTTTGAAGCCAATGTTTATGTAAACATTAGTCTTATCAGCCTAAACCAGAAGGGGAACTGCACACAGAGGAGCATCCCTCACTGATTCACCCTATTTCTCACAGAGGAAGTGACGAATCGAAACTTGAACTTACATGAAATATCTTTTCCATGTCAAAATATGGCCATATTTTCAATCTAAGTAATGTGTTGGGGCTCGACAAGACAAAACCCACCCACCAGCACTGCATCAGACCACCTAGTGTGTCCCAAGCCCTCAGTAAGTTGGCCTATTTCCGATGGCAATGAAGTTATGAAATCAATCCTAAAACTGACTGGAAAGCATACTTTATATGCCAACCAGGCTAATTGTGGGTGAGTTGGAAGCCATTGGGGGTTTTATAAATCTAAAGAAAAGACTGCACATGCATTTTTCCTGTTTTGTGCATACACAGATTTCTACACTTAAATATACACAGTTTTATGCCTTTGGCCCCTGTAGTTTAACAACATACTACCCACGTGATCGCAGACAAATCATGCCAGGCCTCGAAGTCAGCCAAACTGCAACAATGGAACAATGCACAAAAGCTACCATACCATAATAATACACACCACACTGTGAAATGACAACAGAAGGTATAACTGAAAAAAAAGCAACCGATGTGACAAATTAGCTATGAAATAAATAAATAAATATTAATAAATATTAAAGAATTGTAAACAATGCAGTTGGACAGTGTGGTTGTTTAGGTGAATTCATATATTGTATAATTGGTCGTGTGAATGGTCATGGATATGTGAACTTCGGGCATATAGCTGAGCTTAAAGAAACTCAATTTATAATTTGTGATTCTAGAATTTACCCACATTTTCAAATTAATATGGTTCTCTGTAATAAATAATTCATAGTATACATCAAGTTAAGTGGAGTAGCTTAGCAAGTATAATGTATAAAGTGCATAATGATTCAGAACAATAAGTTGCAAGTTCTCAGAAATAGAGATAGAGTTCTAACTTATTAGGTTTGTTGATTAAATACAAAAACATTTGTTTAAATAGTGTTGTAAAAATCGAATATTTTTACACTTATGCTTTTATTTTGAAGCCCAACCCAAGTCTTATTTTTTGGTTAGTGTGGCCACAGTAACTCAACCCAATCTGTTTTCCTCTTCATTCCTACAGTGATCTGTCCATCCTCTTTGTCTTCCACATTCTTCCCAGCCTTCCTCCTCCCATTTCCTCCCATGTTTCACCCCTCATGCCGACAACCTCCATCTCCAACAGATCAACAAGATGTAAAGATGAGGGTTTTTTTTTCACTTGTCTCTTATCTAATGCCTATCTCATGCCAAAATGACAAGCTTAGCAAACAATTTTTCCCTTGTACTGATATTGACCTAACTAACAGATTAATAAATTGAAGTTTATTCTAACATATTGAAATTGTTTATGTTTGTATGTCTGAAAAATCAGGCTTTTAACTTTTGTAATGAATGAACAGTGTGGGGAGAGGGTTGCACCTATCCACTTTGTATTTTCTTGACATTTTTATTGTTGCACCTCCTCTCCTGTTGTTTGGGCACAATATTGCCTCTTCAGAATATTAAAGCTTGTTACTATGTGCAGTTTAATCTGTCAATAAGCACCTCTGTCTTTATACCCCTCTCTCTTTATCGCTTCTCTCTCTCTTCTTTCCCTCTGTCTCTCTGTCTCTCTCTTACTTTGTAGTATTTTATGTATTTTATGTTTTCCTGCAGAGAGCTAACCACCCAGGGAGCTGTGAGAATATGTAAACCACAGCAGCCTCAAGGGACCAAGAGTTTCCAAAGGCGCTTTTTTCCGGTGACCCTACACATATTCGGCAGGATATTAAATAAGACCATCCATAAATTATCTAACAGAAGTTACCCAATGTTTTATTTACATCATGTATTCTTATATTGGACAGCCAAACATAACATAGGCAGCAGCTTTTGATATCAACCTGCCAAAGCAATTATACGAGCCCTAATGATCATAGGGATCCTAAACTATGACAGGGAGTACAATTCATGTATTGTTGCCACAAAGTTGGAAGTACAGAATCATCTAGAATCTCATTGTATGGTGTAGCGTTAAGATTTCCCTTCACTGGAACTAAGGGGCCCGAACCATGACAACAGCCCCAGACCATTACATACATTAGAAGGGGTGTCTGCATACTTTTGGCCATGTAGTGTATGTCACTGGGGCACCGCGACTTCGCCCTCAGTAAGCTTTCTCTTCAGCTGTGTTCAGAAGAAAACACAGTAAACAGAAACAAGAAATGACATTGGCAAAACATGACACTCAGAGCTGGGACGTCACTGGGTATTGAAAGAAAGCAAACCAGGAAGGAAGAGCATTTTTAGATCATGGAAGCGCTCCGACTTAGTTATGGGAACCCTTCACCTTTTTAGGCCTGACATAAATCCTTTGTATCACAATTGGTAATATAAAACTGATGTAGGTTATATTAACATGGGATGTTTTAAGGAAAAAACTTAAATTGATGTTTTTCTGAAAACATAATTCTTCAACTGAGGAGAATTTCCCTATAACGCCGGGGACACACTCTCTCTGCGTGTGCTTCTCTCTCTCTCTCTCTCTCTCTCTCTCTCTCCCTCTCTCCCTCTCTCCCTCTCTCCCCCCAATTTCGCTTTGAAGCTTGAAAAGTGAAACAGTGAACAGTGCTTATATTGCCAAAGCAAACGTATATGAACAGACAAAGAACAACATTTACAACAATATGAAAGTACATGCCACAAGTAACAGGGCAACACAAGTAAGAACAGCAATGAATGAAAAATGATTAAGCATTATGTATACTTGAGTAGTATGGTGTCTATTAAAATGCACATGCATATATATACATATACATCTCTCTCTTTCTGCTTGTGTGCGTGTGCCTGCTCGTCTCTCTCGCTCTCTGTTTAGACACAGACGGTAAAAGTTTAGACACAACTCCGAAATACCATCAATCAGGGTGTTTTATTTTGAAATTTGTTATATTTTGGAAATTGACCGGATGCTCTATGCCGTTCCTGTGTCTGACTTCCTGCCGAGCTTGACACATTCGCTCACGAATCGAGAAAATCTTAGACATGACGCCGAAACGATCGCTGCAGGCCGCGGCCATTCGGCGCCATTCGGCGCCCTTCCGCGTCCGGTGTGCACGGCCACATTGGTTAACATGGGCGCGGAAAGAATTTTCGTCGGCATTCGTCGCCTTTCGTCGCCGTTCCGCGTCCAGTGTGTCCCCGGCGTAAGGGGTTTCAAATACAGGTCGCCCTCCATGTGACAAACATCATGTCCTGAGGGGGGCGCTAATTGCCTTACTAATACCAATAACAGCTGCACTTCCGAGGGTCGAGTCTTGGACCAGTATCAAACCAACTAGAGTGAAAGGGGACTTCCGGTCATATTCCAAATAAAACAAAGATACATAAAAGAACATAAGAATTAAAAATATAATAGTACAAATAAAGGCACATGAACAAATAAAACGTCAAAATAAAACTCACGAATATGTATTTCAACATTTTTTGGAGCAATTTAAAATGTCAGAAGTGAAAAAGAATGTATTTAAGGAGCAATCTGTAGTAAATGAAAATACATGTGTTGTCCGTTACATTTTTTCATTTTTTTCTAAAGCATATAGTATAAAGAATGTTTTTAAGGCCTATAAGGCTGCTATATGTTACAGGACAATT
The DNA here is from genome assembly GCA_034670405.1 of Hoplostethus atlanticus. Taxonomy (NCBI): domain Eukaryota; kingdom Metazoa; phylum Chordata; class Actinopteri; order Trachichthyiformes; family Trachichthyidae; genus Hoplostethus; species Hoplostethus atlanticus. The sequence goes on along the minus strand of JAXDDX010000081.1, from coordinate 753,473 downwards.
TGCCACAAAAATATGCCAAACCAAACCCACATCTATTTTCCCCTAAGAGTAGGCGATCAAAAAGAGTAGCTGCATCAAAATGCAAATGAACAAGAGCCAATAAACAAGAGCTCAGACACATAATTGACGACAAATAGGCAAGGCTAAGAGGAAGAGTCAGGGTAGTGTTTCCTGAAGAGGTGGGTTTTCAGCCTGCGGCGAAAGATGGGCAGCGACTCTGCTGTCCTGACATCAGTGGGGAGTTCATTCCACCACTGCGGGGCCAGGACAGAGAAGAGCCGTGACCGTGTAGATCGGCCGCAGGGCCCTCTGAGCGACGGGACAACCAGTCGCCTCGAGGCAGCAGAGCGAAGTGGTCGGGCGGGGGTGTAAGGCTTGACCATGGCCTGGAGGTAAGAAGGAGCTGTTCCTTTCACTGCCCTATAGGCTAGCACCAGGGTCTTGAACTGGATGCGAGCCGCTACAGGGAGCCAGTGTAGAGAACGGAGAAGGGTAGTTGTATGGGAGAACTTGGGGCGGTTGAACACCAGACGAGCTGCAGCTTTCTGAACAAGCTCCAGAGGTCTGATGGCAAACGCCGGGGCACCAGCAAGGAGGGAGTTGCAGTAGTCCAGGCGGGAGATGACAAGAGCCTGGATGAGCACCTGCGCTGCCTTGTCAGTGAGGAAGGGGCGAATCCTCCTGATGTTGTAGAGGAGGAATCTGCAGGAGCGCGTCACTGATGCGATGTTTGCCGAGAACGACAGTCGGTCGTCCAGGGTCACACCCAGATTCCTCGCAGTCCGAGTTGACGTCACCACAGCATTATCAATGGTGATGGCCAGGTCTCGGTGCGGACAGCCCTTCCCCGGGAGGAACATCAGCTCCGTTTTGTCCAGGTTGAGCTTCAGGTGGTGCATCGACATCCACTCCGAGATGTCTGCCAGACACGCAGCAATGCGTGCCTCCACTTGTGTGTCAGAGGGGGGAAATGACAGGATCAGCTGGGTGTCATCTGCATAGCAGTGGTAGGAAAAGTCATGTGAATGGATAACAGAACCAAGAGATGTTGTGTAGAGGGAAAAGAGGAGAGGGCCTAGAACCGAGCCTTGCGGAACCCCAGTAGCGAGCCTGCGTGGTTCTGACACAGACCCTCTCAGCGTCACCTGGTAGGAGCGATCCGTTAGGTAGGATGCAAACATGGAGAGTGCAGAGCCTGAGACACCCATCCCCTCAAGGGTGGAGAGGAGGATCTGGTGGTTCACCGTGTCAAACGCTGCAGACAGGTCCAGGAGTATCAGGACAGAGGAGAGAGAGTTTGCTCTAGCGGCATGGAGCGACTCCGTCACTGCCAGGAGGGCAGTCTCGGCAGTCACCTTTTTAGGCCTGACATAAATCCTTTGTATCACAATTGGTAATATAAAACTGATGTAGGTTATATTAACATGGGATGTTTTAAGGAAAAAACTTAAATTGATGTTTTTCTGAAAACATAATTCTTCAACTGAGGAGAATTTCCCTATAACGCCGGGGACACACTCTCTCTGCGTGTGCTTCTCTCTCTCTCTCTCTCTCTCTCTCTCTCTCTCCCTCTCTCCCTCTCTCCCTCTCTCCCCCCAATTTCGCTTTGAAGCTTGAAAAGTGAAACAGTGAACAGTGCTTATATTGCCAAAGCAAACGTATATGAACAGACAAAGAACAACATTTACAACAATATGAAAGTACATGCCACAAGTAACAGGGCAACACAAGTAAGAACAGCAATGAATGAAAAATGATTAAGCATTATGTATACTTGAGTAGTATGGTGTCTATTAAAATGCACATGCATATATATACATATACATCTCTCTCTTTCTGCTTGTGTGCGTGTGCCTGCTCGTCTCTCTCGCTCTCTGTTTAGACACAGACGGTAAAAGTTTAGACACAACTCCGAAATACCATCAATCAGGGTGTTTTATTTTGAAATTTGTTATATTTTGGAAATTGACCGGATGCTCTATGCCGTTCCTGTGTCTGACTTCCTGCCGAGCTTGACACATTCGCTCACGAATCGAGAAAATCTTAGACATGACGCCGAAACGATCGCTGCAGGCCGCGGCCATTCGGCGCCATTCGGCGCCCTTCCGCGTCCGGTGTGCACGGCCACATTGGTTAACATGGGCGCGGAAAGAATTTTCGTCGGCATTCGTCGCCTTTCGTCGCCGTTCCGCGTCCAGTGTGTCCCCGGCGTAAGGGGTTTCAAATACAGGTCGCCCTCCATGTGACAAACATCATGTCCTGAGGGGGGCGCTAATTGCCTTACTAATACCAATAACAGCTGCACTTCCGAGGGTCGAGTCTTGGACCAGTATCAAACCAACTAGAGTGAAAGGGGACTTCCGGTCATATTCCAAAATAAAACAAAGATACATAAAAGAACATAAGAATTAAAAATATAATAGTACAAATAAAGATGCACATGAACAAATAAAACGTCAAAATAAAACTCACGAATATGTATTTCAACATTTCTTGGAGCAATTTAAAATGTCAGAAGTGAAAAAGAATGTATTTAAGGAGCAATCTGTAGTAAATGAAAATACATGTGTTGTCCGTTACATTTTTTCATTTTTTTCTAAAGCATATAGTATAGCAACCCCAGAATTGTGCACCTTTTTGCATAGGCCTATAAGGCTGCTATATGTTACAGGACAATTTGCACACAAAAAATGCCCAAACCAAACCCACATCTATTTAGGCCTATCAGCTAGAGTTGCACTCCATATTCATAATACAGGCTCCACTGAGTATTTTGATATGAGTTATGCCATTCTGTCCAACCTAATACTGTATTTAATTATAGTTTTTGTTCCAGGAGTGATGGATTCTACGGTTTTAAAGTGTGAAGCAAGCCAGCATGGTGCTGGAGATATTAAATGAATCAGAAATAACCTGCCAGTTTTTATTTACCTGCTTTAATAGGCTACAGTCATGAGAACATCAATGGAGAGGACTCATACTGTGTGTGCGTGCGTGCGTGTGTGTGTGTGTGTGTGTGTGTGAGTGAGAGAGAGAGAGAGAGAGACAGAGGGAGGGGGGGGGGGGGGGGGGGGGGTAGAGATAGCGAGAGAGAAAGGGTAAAAGAGAAAAAGGAGGAAACTGGAAGGGAGACTCAGAAAGAGAAAGGGGGGCTAAAGATAGAGCCGGAGGGGAGAGAGAGATAAAGATAGGGAGAGAAACAAAGAGGAGAAAGAGAGAGAATTTGCAGAGAGAGAGAGAGAGAGAGAGAGAGAGAGAGAGAGAGAGAGAGAGAGAGAGAGAGAGAGAGAGGGCTGTGCGTTGCATTGCATTACATCGTGCGTAAATGTGACCAACCTCGGTGTCATCTCTCCATCTCTCCATCTCTCACTCCAGCTTCCCGCGGCTTCTCTCTCCTCCTTTCAGCCGAGATCACCTGCTCGGTGGTCGGCCCAGCGGTCTGGACCGTGGAGCCCCGGGCTTCTCGGCTCGGCGCCCTCCTCCGGGGGTTAGGGGGAGCGCCGGGGACCTCCTCTGGGTTCCTACCGGGATTCGTCTCCGCCTCCTCCGAGAGCCATGCTTCGGAGCGCCGGGAAAGACGCGGCTCGACCCGCTCTCGGATGCCGGTGATGCGGGGTCTGATCGCCCCGCAAAACACCTTCCTGGACACCATCGCCACCCGGTTCGATGGCACCCGTAAGTAGAATCATATATAAGCATTGCATACGCGTGGTTTAGTGTTGGATGTAGCGATCTGACCTGTCAAGCAAGTTGACAAGAAGAACTGGAAACAATAATTTTTGGGGAATTTATGTCACGAAATTGTGTGATGAATTAATGTGATAAATTAGACATAGGTCATCAAGCTAGAGGGAATCAACTCAAATCAACTCAACTCAAATCAACTTGAATCAAATCAAATCACACTTTATTTATGTAGCACCTTTTGTGCAGGCTTTGCAATACAAAGTGCTTTCCACATTAAAAGAACATCAGAAATTAGACACAATAGTGCGATATGAAAAGACAATGAGATATAAAATGAGAAAATAAAAAAGAGAGGAAAATAATAATAATAATAATACAAATAAAATAGAAAATAAAAGCACCATTATGTAAAAGCCAGACTAAAAAGATAAGACACTGTTTAAAAATATCCACAGACTGTGATGCTCTCAGATCCTCAGGCAGGCTATTTCAGGAGCATGAACCAATAAAACTAAAAGCTGCCTCCCCATAGGCAGTAGTGTTCACCTTAGTACCACTAGAAGGCCAATGCAAAAACATCTGAGGAAAATGATGGTCACATACCTTAAAAGCCTGTTGAGTCATTTAAAAACGATGAAGATGATTTTAAAATCAATCCTAAAACTAACAGGCAAACATTGTAGGGACTCTAAAACAGGCGTTATATGTTCTCTCCTTCTGGTCTTTGTAAGCACACAAGCTTTCCTAAAGATTTCATGGGAAGACCAGACAGGAGAGAATTGCAGTAGTCAAGTCTACTGGTGATAGTAGGTATAGCAGATGGTATAGCTGGTGTTATGTCATAGTAACATCCCAAGTTCAATATTAGAGAAAGAAAGTTAACAATTGCTGAGTGGATGAGGCAAAAAGGCATGTGGTGTGGTGTGTTTACGAGCAACAGCTGAGTGAGATTAGTCTCTGGTGTGACAGAGAACATAGCGTGATGCGTTAGAGATCTATTTACATCAATTTCTACACATTGACCATCTTTATATTTTGTGGCGGCCCTGCCGATATTGTGGCAGTGTGCCACAGATTAACCTGTGTATGTTCAACTTGGGGCCCAGGGAGCCAAAATGTGCTTTGTGTACAAAACCCCAGGTGCGTAGTTTGGATGAGATGCCAATTACCATGACGCAACCATTGAAAATAACTGAAAAAAAGGGCGGGTGCAAAAAAGGTGTGCTATGTGATCACGGCCTTAGTGATGATGTTTTCGAGTTTGAGTTTATTTTTAAAGCAAACCAAACATTGCAATGTCAACTGCAAACCAAATATCGAGCAAGTAGTTACACAATACTGTATTACATTTGATATCTCAGTTTATTCCCATACTTCTGATGGTTTTGCTGTTATCATTACTATAATTATTATTATCCTGGGTTTCAATGGAGCGTTTTAGTGTGCCATGGTCTAAATGCTGTTTCAGAGGCTTTTCTACCCTGACAAGAATAAAAGTCTCGGAGAAACACTGAATACTTTGGCATGAAATTGGTCACATTTAAAGATATTGTATATTGACACAAAATTGTCTATCGGCAACTTTGGTTGAAATATATTGGTATCTGCCTTCAAGAACCCATCTTGGTCAAACCTTAGTATATACATATTCTACAGGGAGCCAGACATGCTACAGTCCTGGGCAGAAAGCTCTTTTACTCAGTGTACCAACGACATGCAGCTGTACAACGACAAAGTAGCCATGACGTTTGATCTTGTGTGTCTGTTCTGCACATCTTTGAGTATGAACCTGACCCTTGTTGCTATGCTGGTAAAACAGGTCCTGTCAATCAAAAGATCATAGCAATTTGTTAGTGGCCATATTATTGAAGGGGAAAGGCTGCCTTATTGGGGAATGGAAGCTACACATAAGCTCAAAGCGAATGGATGAAGTAAGAGAGTCGACAGAAATGTATGGCCTCGGGAATGATTGTTTGTAGTTCAGAACTGCACACATGGCAGCACTATACCAACTCTGTGAAGCTCAATACAGTTTTTGTTTAGACTGTGTCACAGAGGTGTTGGTTCAAATCTGTGGTAACTTTGGAATCTGTAGTTTGGTGGTGTTTAAAAACTATCCTGTTAAGTGTCTGTCTGCTTCGACTTGCCACCACTGTTCCTCTTTGCTGATGCAGTTTGTCAGGAATTCAACTTAATATGACTGGCCTGTGTCATTGCCTTTGTAATATATGAATATATATAGTGTTCCACATCCCCTTGATGCATATTTATGATCCTGGGTTTTGATTTGACAGCTGACTTGACAAAAGAAATAATCACAGTCTACATCGATTTGTAAACCCAGACCTGACTCATTCATATTTATGAGCACTAGCAAAATAATGGAATTTGTTATAATATCATGCAGGCCTAGCTCATCTCCCCACCTCGTGTAAGCATCAAGTCACAAGTCTTGCCACTAGCCATTTTGGTAGGCAGAGAGGCAGAGAAACTTCTGTAATTAAAGCTGCACTACAATTTTTATGTAAACATTCTGCTGTCTTATCAGCCTAAATCCCAAACTGTGGCTGCAACAGTGCACAAGTGTTGCACCCCCCCCTACTACACAGGAAGTGACATCCAAACTTAAAGCTGCGTTATGTTCCATTTTTATGTAAAAATACAAGCGCCTTATCAGTCTAGTAGTTCATGAAGTGGGGCTGCGCCAGAGAAGACTGGCCCCTCCCCCTTCGTTGAGCCGCTGTAGATTCGCGCCATTTGCCCCAATGAAGTTTTGGAGTCGGGCAGGTACACTGGCGAGAAAGTTTCCTCTCAGCACAGGAAGTGACGAATAGAAACTTACGAGTCAAACGCACACAGCTCTAGTGAGGTAGCTAGCGCCTCGGCTATCGCTACAGAAAGCTAAGGGTATTGGAGTCTTCAAAAATGAGAAGTGAAATCCAAAAGTGTCTCCTAAACAGTCACCAACGATTTGCCGAACCCCTTCGCCACCTCTACCCACCACACACTAAGAAGACATTTAGTTTACTGGCGTCACCTTACAGGATTTCTGGGTATTTAAGTCTTCAAAATTCAAACACTGCCATTCCGGGCCACCAATGTGCGCAGTTGCCTAGGGCAGCTTTAATGCTAAGTTGAGGAAGTCCAAAACTCCTTGAGTACTGAAAATAACTGTAAAAATGGCTTATAAATGGCATTCCCAAAATACTTGAAACTAACCATGGAAAAAACCTTATCGAGGAATACTAAAATTCATATACAACTAAAAAAGACTGCAATTTAACTAATGGACGTCATTTGAGGATAGGGTCTTTTAAGAGGGAAAAAAGCAAAATGGTTTTATTTATATATATATATATTTTTTTGTTCATAGTAGGGGTTGTTATTGACTGGAGGTCATAGTTGACCCTCTTTTTTATTTACCTCTGCATCACTGGGCACATCTTCATGCTCAAGTGGGAAGCAAAGTCTCTCTAGAGCTTGATGCAAGACAAAGAGACAGAGCAGGAGAATTTGGGCTGACTGAATGAGGCGGTGGGGTGACCGATCCGTGCAATGTTTTCGTGTTTTCGCCAGGAGGAATGTCTCGGGCTGGAGTTTTGAAGCTCATGTAGTGCAAAAAATGTTGTTTAATAGTAATACAAATAGTAATTAATATTACAAATATGTATTATACTTTATTGGCTTTCAGCTTGGTACCTTGTGTTGAAACACTGTTGCATGGCTTGGTTTAAACGTATTGGATTGAAGCCATATAATATAAATTGAGATTACATTATATTATATTATTAATGTGACTATTAGTAATTCATCACAAATCAATAAATATCTCTTTTCAGCAATATATAATTGTTATTATATAATAGTGAATAAAAAGTCAATTGTTTCATTCACTTCTCTCTCTCTATTTGTGTATGCATGTGTGTGTGGACCATGGTCCTTTTCTCTAACACACATAGGCTCATACACACACACAAACACACACACTCTGCCACACTGAAAGGCAGTGAATGCATTCTGGCGGGCTGTTGCTGTCACTGCTATCAGCGTCGAGGGGTTTCTAAGCCTTGCAGAGGCTGAGTCTGAGGGGTTTTTGCAGCTCAACATGGACTTCATTACATGTAACTAGTTCTTTGAATGTGACAGCCTTCCCTTCTCTCGGGGGGAATGTGCAGAATATTAATACAGCCAAGTAAAATTGGAATATGGCACAGGTATGCAGTTTCTCTGGATCCAGAAACACCTCCAGGGGAGAATGATTAGATTCCGGTAGGGGGTCCATTACTACATAATGATACATACTGTAAATCAACCCTGCACAGTGTAGAAATAGAGCAAAATCCAGACGTTTAGTTGCAAACGTGATTGAGGCCACATTGCAGGCTCTCGCTTCACATATTCTTTTATGATGTTTTAATGATGTGAAAATGCAATAACCAGAATTTGCAGTGCAGAGGCACGCTGACAAGCTGCATACTGCATCATACAAAACATACTGAGTTTTCGCCTCTATTCATTTCGACTCTATTCATATATTTACTCGACATATTTCTCTGACAGATCATAACATTTGTATCTGGCTAAGTAACATTAGACTAAAGCCCAGTGAGAAAGGGGTAAGGGGAGCGGAGGTAGCTAATATTATGAACCCTACCGCTCTTGCTAGTAACTGAAAAAAGTACAATCTAGCTATACTACCATATCTAAGTAGCTATACTAGCCCATAGATAATAAATTAACCATTGCTATTTATATTTTCTATTTATATTTTGTTCCTTCTTTGCCATTCTAGCTTGACAGTTAGCTAACTTAGCCCTGAAAAACTGGGCTGAGGTTAAACTCAACCACCAATGAGAAAAGTCAATGAGTCTAACCTACGAGTGTGGACGTGCATGAACATGAGATTCCTGTCCATCTTATTGACAATATGTGTCACTATGAATACAACCTATGATTCAGGACTGCAGATTATCAAATTGTCAGGGACAGTATATTGTTATGTGTAAGTGGCCAAGACAGCTTCAGAGGAAATGGTATCCTCCCACAAGACTATCCACTTCCGCTGAGTGACATGATGTAGTACTCGCCAACGTAGAGCTATAGTGCATTTACACTTGACATATTTTATTACAGTATGAATTATTAAATTTCACTGTACCCAGTTTATATTCATACTGGGAAGGTCTGCTCTCTCTCTCTCTCTCTCTCTCTCATCAATCATTTGCTCGCCTGCTCTCTCATACTATATTGCTCACCTTCTTCAAAGTGAGTGCTCTGGTCTATGGACTTTAATTATCTCAGTGGAATAAATGGAGTGGCTGCGATTCGCCTATCATACATTACTGACTTATGTAATGAAATATTCAAGATTGTCTTCATAACTGCATTTGTCAAAGCCCCTGCTTATATCACAGCCTGGGAATCTGCTTATATGTGCATTACTTGACATGAATGTTATTGGGCTTATAAAGATACGATTCATAATTTATTTGGCCATCTTAATTCTCAGCATATTCTCACTTTGTTTGGGAAGTAAGTTAGGAACCTGTAGGTTTGTTTATTTGAAGTGACAAGATGAAAGAATTAAATCAAAAGTCAAGAGGCGAGGCTAGGGTTAGCCTGGGTACCAGAGCTGCTACGGTCCTTGTCTTCCCCCTGCAACTGCTCAGCCCTCTGGGTCAGTTCCTGGAATGAGACTGGCGAAAACAACTTTCTCCCCCGTTCCATGGGCTCTAGGGTTTTATGCAGTCCTCCATTAGGGCAATTGGTGGCAGCTGGCAGGCTCAGGTGGTACCAATAGGCCTGGATTGTGGTAGTCTTCTATGGGCTCTGTGGGATGGTCTGTGGGAAGACCCAACATGCCACACAGTATGTAATTCATAGTCTTTCCATACTTCCCTCCCATACACTTGACTGAATGAAATGAATGAATAAAAGTCATCAATGAAATTAAATGAAATAATACGGTAATGAAATACATGATTGCAACCAGCAAATACTTTTGAAAAATGCCAATTTGAGCAGTGCAGAGTGAGGGAAGAAGGCGGTGTGTCTGTAAAACCTCTGACACATCCATTTAACAACATATTGGGGATTAGCCTACTAGCTAGCTAACATTACACAATGGAGAGTGACGGGCACTTTGGCAATGGAGGGCTCTATGCTATGACTTTTGCTGCTGCAATGACCGATTCCCTCATGAGAATCGTTAAAAGTCATCTGAATGGGAAATACGTTTTTTTGGCACACAAAAAACCACAACATACATCTGTTTGACGCCAGTCTTTACAAACCATACAACTGTAAATTAACCAAGCACAGCCTCAAACTACTCATTTAAAACTGTAAAACTGTGTATGGTAAAGTGTTAGCATGGAGCCTACTATCGCTCAACATAATAAATGCTAAAGTGTTAGCATGGAGCACTGGAGCAAACGATCTACCAGGGACACTTGGATGATTTTGGGGTCTGTGTCCCCATCACATAACATCTAAGTTGGGTTGTCATGTACAACTCCACCAAGGTCTCATATTAATTAATTGAAAACAATTAAAATTTCATGCATGGCTCTTTCAGAAACCACAGTCCTTCATTCCCGGTCCACGCCTCAGTCCCTTAGACAGGCTTAGGAGTAATTCTGCTCTCTTTGAAAGGCTCTCATCAGGGACAATTTAACAAGCCTGCTGCTTTTCAATGAACTTCATATCGTCTCCCTTTCTTCTTCTCGCTATTGTTCTCCCCAAATCATCCTCTCTGTTTCTTTCTTTCTCCTTTCTCTCCCCCCCCCACCTCTCTCCCTTTCCCCTGTCCTCTGCATTCACTTTCAACAACCATCTTATCCACAGAGCTCAGACATGCCAGCGGCATTTAGAGCAGAGGTGTAAAATCCAGGTTCGGAAATTAATGATGCCATAAATCAGAAAGAAAGAAAAAACGGAAACTGAATGAAACTTTCATTGAAAATGTATTTTACAAAAAAGAAAAACAACAGAATCTCCATAAAACAGTCAGCCACAGTGCAGCCTTCCTTCTGTGGCCTTTTTGCACTTTTCTGTATCTGGGTTTATTGTTGAAATTCAAAGAATTATTGCAACATCACTGAAATTTTGAAATGATGTATGGGGAACCAAGAGATTTTTGATGAAATCTCAACATTGCTCCGTTCCCTGCTGGCCCTTAACCAATTAGTCCTGATCCGCTGCAGCCGGTGTCACTACCAGCCTGACTCCCTCCCGCATCCAGCTCGACCACCCCCATCTGCCACATACCCCCCCATCTGCACCCCTGGCCTCCGGATCACCTTGAACTTAAATGGCTGAAGGGCCAGGTACCAACGGATGATCTGCGCGTTGGTTTCTGGTGTCTTTGGACCACTGCAGCGGGGCATTTGATCAGATTTTCTCCCAGAGATCCAAATGGCAAGATTTAAGTTGTTGATTTAGTATTGAATTAAACTATTACTCATTTTGCTGGTGACCCCCTAGAACGCCCTCAAGGACTCCTGGAGGTGACCAGACCCCATTTTGACAACCACTGGCTTAGGCGTTAGTAATTCAGGCTGTTGCTTTCTTCTGACTCCTTAGCCTCTTTCTTATCCATATTTTTTATCCCTATTCTGTCTCCCTCTCTTTCAAATTCCCAAATTCCTTTCCTGTTTCTTGCCCTTTCTTCCCCCGGGTCCCTCTCCAACTATCTCCTCTCTCCAGACAGTAACTTTGTCCTGGGGAACGCCCAGGTCCAGTCCCTCTATCCCATAGTCTACTGCTCAGATGGCTTCTGTGAACTGACCGGCTTTGCCCGCGGCGAACTGATGCAGAAGAGCTGCATGTGTCGCTTCCTGTACGGCGCCGAGACCAGCGACCGCCTCACCTTGCAGATGCAGAAGGCCCTGGACGAACGCCGCGAGTTCAAGACTGAGATCATTCTGTACAAGAAGAGTGGTGAGAAGTGGTTGGCTGGTTGGTTACTAGTTCACTTGGATGGGAAACTGGTTGGTTGGATGGATAGGAAGAAAGATGGTTGATGGGTTGGTTGTAGGGTTCGACCAATATTAGGCTGATACTGATATCTATATTTTTGGATTGAAGCTGCCAATAGCCAATATTTTGTCCCAGTATTCAGTATCTTTAAATTGGACCAAATCATTCAGCAACTTCAACCCAAAAATATTGGTAGCAACCTTCAAAAACTCATATTGGTCAGACCCTACATACAACTTGGTATTTGTGTACTGCAGGGTCATTTCTCTGTTTAGCTTTACAGAGTTTTGCAATCCATGTATCCTGTACAGGCTCCCAGTTCTGGTGTCTGCTGGACATCGTGCCCATAAAAAACGAGAAGAGCGAGGTGGTTCTGTTCCTGGTGTCTCATAAGGACATCACAGAGAATAAGAAGGACCTGGATCGCGGCAATGACTCCGAAACTGGTGAGAAATTGTCATGGCTGCCAACTGAATCTCGTTATATTGGTTTTTTTTTTTTTTGCTTTGGCAATAATTACTTTTTTTATTTCACGTCAGTAAAGCACCTCTGAACTGAATTGAATTAAAAAAAACAGAAAGAGACAGAGAGGGACAGAGTGAAAGAGAGAGCGGGAGATGATGAAAGGTGTGAGAGAGAGATAGAAAGTGAAATAAAGCTCTTTGAATTAAAGGTTGGTGGTGGCAATTTTAGAATGACTTTGCCATACAACACCAGACATACAATACAATACCCCCTCAGATACTCTTATTTTGTTAGATATCTTTCTGTGAGGTACATGTACAGGTAATCCCCTCTATCTATCTAGCTAGTGTGCAAATAATAGGACCCTTCCCACTGTCTGTCCCTGGTTGCAGATGAGGAAACGGGTCTGGAGGTCCACGAGATCAGCCGTCCGCCGGGCTTTTCGTCAGAGCGGCGCCGCAGTCGGGCCGTTCTCTACCAGCTGTCTGGACACCTCCAGAAACAGGACAAGACCAAGAGCAAGATCAAGATCAACAATGTGAGACACTGATGTTACCATAGCCTGCAACATGGCTAGTAGTTTAGCGGATTGGAAAAAGCTTGTGAACCATGAGATTTAGTAACTGGTGGAACCTCCTCAATAACCTCAACGTTTCCTGTTCAATATATCTATGAGGTTTCATGATGATCAGACAAACCATCATGGAGTCATTTTTGTGATAGTGCAGTCTTTAATTATCCGAGTCCAAATCCGGTTCTTGCGATGTTTGGTGGCAGTTGGACTGTTTGTTTAGGAGGAGTTGTTTGTAATTAATTGAGAATTGCAGGAAATCCATCATGTGGACTACGATGGTCCGAGTGGCAAAATTGTAGAGCAAGGACAGCCAGATAAGTGAGCCAGGTTTCAGGTCTGTAGGCTATAATTATAGTCTTTTGAAAGGTTTTACTGTTTTTTGTTATAAGGTCAGAGAGCTGACTCACCTTTATAACTGTGGGGTTTCGGAAAATCAGCTGCAGCTGTGAAATAAATTAAAAAAACCACTGTTAAATCAATGGATTTTTGTACGTAGTAGACAAGATGCAACGACTCAAGGTTAATGCTTAATTATATATATACTGCTCAAAGAAATTAAGGGAACACAAGGATATGCCTCCCCAGACCATCACTGACCCACCGCCAAACCGGTCATGCTGGATGATGTTGCAGGCAGCATAACGTTCGCCACGGCGTCTCCAGACTCTTTCACGTCTGTCACATGTGCTCAGTGTGAACCTGCTCTCATCTGTGAAGAGAACGGGGCGCCAATGGCGAACCTGCCAATTCTGGTGTTCTCTGGCAAATGCCAATCGAGCTGCACGGTGCTGGGCTGTGAGCACAGGTCCCACTACAGGACGTCAGGCCCTCATGCCACCCTCATGGAGTCTGTTTCTGACAGTTTGGTCAGAAACATGCACACGAGTAGCCCGCTGGAGGTCATTTTGTAGGGCTCTGGCAGTGCTCCTCCTGTTCCTCCTCGCACAAAGGAGCAGATACCGGTCCTGCCGCTGGGTTGTTGCCCTTCTACGGCCCTGTCCAGCTCTCCTCGTGTAATGGCCTGTCTCCCGGTATCTCCTCCACGCTCTTGACACTGTGCTGGGAGACACAGCAAACCTTCTTGCGACGGCACGTATGGATGTGCCATCCTGGAGGAGCTGGACTACCTGTGCAACCTGAATGGGCTGCAGGTACCGCCTCATGCTACCAGTAGTGACAAGGGCACTAGCAAAATGCAAAACTAGAGAAAAATCAGTCAGGAAGGATAAGGAGAGAGAAATGGTCTGTGGCCACCACCTGCAAAACCATTTCCTTTTTGGGGGTTGTCTTGCTGTTGCCTCTCCTGTCCACCCGTTGTCACTTTCATTTGCACCAAAGCAGGTGAAATTGATTCACAACTGTTTACGCTTCCTAACTGTACAGATCGATATCCCAGAAGTTTAATTGACTTGGTGTTATACTGTGATGATTGAGTGTTCCCTTAATTTCTTTGAGCAGTTTATAATGTATTTAGCATTAAGGAGTAAAAAGCATTTAGCTTTATGTAGTTCAGTGGTCCTCGGCACCCAGAGAGTACTGCTGGTTTTCAACCTAGCCATCTAATAGGGACTGAGTTAGACCCGGGACAACAGGTGAATACAATCAACTACAACTAGCATTTAACCGAGATTGAGATTTTGTGCCAATATTAAATATGTATTATCTAAATTTGGTTATTTTCAGATTTGACCATTTTCTTTGAATTTGATCATTTCAAATTACAACTATTCTGTATTTGGGTGTAAAAGCCTCTGCAGCAACATTTAGACCATGGGACATTACAATTGAAACACAGGATACAAATACTTCTACTACTACTAATAATAAACATATTCATCCAGATGTGTGGAATTTTATCAGAATGTTGGATTGCAGTAAATTCAGTTTATAAGCTGCCCACAGACAATCAGTGTAGATCAATTATGATCAATTATACAATAGTTATATTACTATAATATGGATTACATTTTTCTTCTCTGATTTTAATTGTGTGTGTGTGTGTGTGTGTGTGTGTGTGTGTGTGTGTGTGTGTGTGTGTCCATACACCACCTCACCCCATCCTCTCCAGAGTGTTCTTGGAGCCAATGCCAACCCGGTCCCAGAGTACAAAGTGGCAGACATTGAGAAGTCCCGGTTCATCCTCCTTCACTACGGCACCTTCAAGGCCGGGTGGGACTGGCTGATCTTGCTGGCCACGTTCTACGTAGCGATCACCGTTCCCTACAACGTTTGCTTCACCGCTGCGGAGGCACGAGAGGACGGCGGCTCGGCGGCACGCAACCCTCCGAGTGTCAGCGACATCCTGGTGGAGATACTGTTCATGATCGGTGAGGCTGGTTGCGTACGCATGTCTGCATGGAATTGAGCCTCAAGCCTCAATTTAGCTGAGAGTAAAATGTGACAACCGACCCCAGCCTCCCCTAATATTGAACTCTTTTAAATCCTATAGTTAATACCTAATCTTCTCAAGCACGCTACTGTCCGAGCTACCTCCAGAGCTGGTTTGGGTAATCTGATCTTCAGTGTGTCTTGAAGCGTTTACACCTGGATTTGACTAAACCTAATCTGATTACCCAGCATGCATTTTAATGCCAGGTGTAAAGGGAGTCATTGAGACTTGATTCAGCCATTAGCTGCCATTAGTAATGTAACATGATGATGGAAAATATTTGGACGTTGGTTGATGTTCCCTAACGTTGCATTTGCGTTGCCAGACATTGTGCTGAACTTCCGGACCACCTACGTGAGCACGTCCGGCCAGGTCGTGTACGATGCCCGCTCCATCTGCGTTCATTACGTCACGTCCTGGCTGTTTGTGGATCTCATCGCCGCCTTGCCCTTTGACCTGCTCTACGCCTTCAATATCAGCGTGGTGAGTCTCAAATACACACACACACACACCCACAAACAGAGCAGCAAACACAAGTGAGGCTGAAGCAATGCCTCTTCCACATTATCTGTATTATCTGACACCAAAGACACACGCAAAGGCACCCTTCTGTGCTGTACAGTAGTTCGTATGGTACCTGGGGATTGTTAGTGTAAGACGTTTTGAACAGAAATGTGTATGTAATTTATGTGTGTGTCTTTATACATTTGTGTGTGTGTGTGTGATTTAAGGAGGCCTGGGCCTTGCCAGCGCTTATACACGTCAGTCTTTTATCGATAGTAGTCTCCTGCTGTTTGCCTCTCGCCTGCCCAACGATTTGCTAAGACCAGAAAAAACAGCCTGCAGCCATACAGAGGTCCCAGATGCAGCAATTCACTAGACACACACTGAACACACACACACACAGTCTGCTATGCTATAAACGGCTGGAAACCAAAGCATGGTGAAACACATTTTTATTGGAAAAAAGAAAATTGATCATGTTCTTTGCCAGGGCTCTCTTGAAAATAAGCCATACTGCATACTACATCTCAATGTGGCTACATCTACTGAGAATGCTTTAAGATGTTTTTAAAATAATGCTGATTAAAAAAAGTATTAATAAATCCATACCAGCAGAGTGTCTTCACCGGCACTGAGCTAGGATGGGAAACTAAAACCCCATTGGGACGGGATTACAATTACAGGGTAAGGAGGGTAATAAAACACCAGCCATGCTCTCTGGATGGTTTTTGTGAGTAGTATTTTTGGGGGAATATCACCAACATGGCCGCTCTGGACGAGATTAAAACTGACAAATAGCCCAAGTGCTAATGATAATTACCCAGCCGACCCTGGAGGAACTCATCCCAACCCAATAGGCTGCACTCTTTTATGCCCAGTGTAAGATTTGTGGAATCCTTCTCAACTCCAACGCGACTCTTATCTCTTCCCCAGAACTTCGGGGTTCATCTGCTGAAGACGGTGCGTCTCCTCCGCCTCCTGCGCCTCCTCCAGAAGCTGGACCGGTACTCCCAGTACAGCGCCGTGGTCCTCACCCTGCTCATGTCCACCTTCGCTCTCCTCGCCCACTGGATGGCCTGCGTCTGGTACTTCATCGGGCGCAGCGAGATCGAAAGCAACAGCCCCAGCTCCTGGGATATAGGTGTGTGTGTGTGTGTGTGTGTGTGTGTTAGGACGTCAGGAAGTTTATCTTGAGGCGTCTTGGAGCGTGGATGGTGCAAATGAAGAATCACAGTACAGTAGCTCAAACTTAAAGAGGCACTAGGCAAGATTGTTACATAAAAATTACACCTGTCTTAAGTCAAAACTTAAGAGTTGAAATCCAAAAGGTGTCTCCGAAAAACAGCAGCGACAACAAAGCTGGACATTAGATCTTTATCCTCTCTTGTCCCTTTGGTATAAAGTGATTACAGACCAGCCAGGTTGGTCAGTGTTTCCCGATGTCACCTCACAGGATTTCTGGGTATTGAAGTTCTCCAAATTTTAAACAGTTACTTCTCACTGCCATTTGGTGTCGCCATTGTGTTTATCTATTGTTATGACTTAGATGAAGGGTTTGTGAACAAAAGGGTTCACAAACTTTTTCTAGCAACTGTAGGTATAAAAGCACCATGGATGCCTGACATACAAACACACACACATAGATTAAGTCTAACCAAGTCCATCTTTAAAAGACACAACAATTACACCAAGAAAAGCAAAAGCTAAAAACCCACAAAGCACACACACATATATACTGACCCAGACCCACATGCATTTGCGTCCATGCAAAAGTGCAACACATGCCGTCTCAGATGCGAGCACACACTGTCTGTCCCGTGCACCCTTCCCAAATACAGAAAACCCATGCGTACAAACACAAACACACTCTATAATTACCCTGCCCTCCCAGCCTCGTTAGCCCTGCTAATGAAGCCCTCCAGTAAAGGTCACCAAACAAGCGCTGATGCATTCTCATTAAACTGACAGAAAGGCTAACTCCTCCTGACTGTCCCTCTCCCCCCCCACCAGGCTGGCTACATGAACTGGCTAAACGCTTGGGAACGCCGTACTTCATGGCGCCACTCACCTCCCTGTTGGGGGTCTCTGATTCGCCGCAGGGCACCATGACAGGCGGGCCGGGCAATTACCACCACAACTCTTCCGGGTTGGAGTCGCTGACCGGTCTGGGCTCGCTGGGTTCGGGCCACTGGAACGGCAGCAGGGCCGGGGCGAGGCAGCCAAACGGCTCGGGGGCGGCGCTGGGCGGCGGCCCGTCGGTCAGGAGCTCCTACGTGACGTCGCTGTACTTCGCCCTGAGCAGTCTGACCAGCGTGGGCTTCGGTAACGTTTCGGCCAACACCGACTCCGAGAAGATCTTCTCCATCTGCACCATGCTCATTGGAGGTGAGCAACACGGCAGCAATCTGCACTGGGAAAACTCCTGTTTAGAACCATTTTCAAGCCATCCCTGAGGATAATAGATCCTACTATTACATGTAGGGGAGACCGGGGCGTTGTGGGTCAGGGGCGCTTTGGGACAGAATAGAACGTTTCTATTGGTGAAACATGCTGTAAATGATTCACAGACCTGATAAAAGGTGGTCCTAGCTTAGATTTCATGGCATGTTTCACCAATGGAAAGATTGTATTGTTAGTCTGTTCCCAGACAAAAGGCAAAATGCCACGTTGGCTTTGCTTCCTGAGCCCAAGCCAAATGACGGCTATGAATTTTTAATAGTTTTATTTTCTACTCCTGGAGTTTGTAATTGTAGTCATCAGCTCATGGCGCAATATCACTTTTTAGAACGAGTTATTCTATTCTGTTCAAGAATGGAGACTCGAGTTCCCATTGAAAAACTGCAAAAGACAAAGGATGCTGATTTCAATGCTGTTGCAGGACCTCATGTCCTGTCTTGTGTTGCAACTGCACATTAATGGATGACTCAACCACTGGCCTTTATCACACACACACACACACACACACACACACACACACAGAGCACTGCTGTTTCATGGCATTCTGGGGAGCATTTGTCCTTTTATTTCCACATATTTTAGACTCTCTAAAAAATCAGATTGGCTTTATTAGCATCTCATGGATAACAATAATAATAATGTAAACAAGTCAAATCAAGTTCTACATGCATTCAATATTTACAGATATTCTCTATCAGTCAAATGTATTTATAGAGAACAATACAAATAGAAAATCACACAAGAAGAATAAATCAAAACCTTTCAGGGATTACAGGAGCATCTTCAGCATTATTCTGTTTGACTTGTCAGTATTCATTTTTGTGACTCTTAGTCTGGAGATCGTGACATAAATATACAAAATCTGCAGCAATATCAGTTGTCTGGCTTTCCTCGCCTTGGTTCTACCACCAAACATCTCTGATAGGGAGATATTTAGGATGTCATCCTTCAGTCTCATTTTTGTTTGCAGTGTAAACGGAGACCTTCATGTCTTTACGTTGACCCTTTTCAGATCTCAGATCAAACATTTCATTGGATATTAGCATTTTCTTTCACGGATGCAATCCTTTCTTTCAAATCCGCCTTCATCTAACATCTAACACCCACCCCATCTACTGCTTCACCGTTCCCATCCTGACTGCCTACCTTTACTCCACCCTTATTTTTACTGTTACTATTTTTACTTTTTTAATAAAATGTGTTTTATTTGCTGTTGTTTTTACTGTAAAGTGTCTTTGGGTAATTCTTCTTGTTCTTCTTCTTCTTTTGGTCAGAACCATAGTGGAAAAGTTGACTGTGTTTTTTTGTAGTTGGTGGACTTGTCTGCACTCTTTGCTGCATCTGATGTTCATACCAGTTAAGAACACATGACAAATACCCATAAACCCTTGCATTTTGGGGTCATTTCCTGTAGTTGCTTCGGATTACATTCTCACTCTTAAGGAACCGCACAGCAGTTTGCTTGGATGAGGACCAAGACCTGCATTTTCAGGCACGGTTATTTTGAGAGTTCAAACCTGTTCTCACCTGGCCAAACCGATTCTGCTGTCTGTCTCCGCAGCGTTAATGCATGCCGTTGTGTTTGGTAACGTGACGGCCATCATACAGAGGATGTACTCTCGGCGGTCTCTCTACCACACCCGCACCAAGGACCTGAAGGACTTCATCAGGGTGCACCGGCTGCCCAAGGCCCTGGAGCAACGTATGATGGAGTGTTTCCAGACGACCTGGTCAGTCAACAACGGCATCGACGTCAGTGAGGTAGGAGGGGCCTCGCGACGGGCAGTGGTAGACTACGGGTTTGCGACTGGAAGGTTGCTGGTTCAAATCCTCTGACCAGCTGGGAAAATGTGGGTGGGGAAAGTGAAACAAGCACTGCAACTTTGCACAACGCCAAATATGCTCCTAAACTCCCAAACTATCTTACTAACCTTTTGAATTCCTTCTTTTTTTCCCCCTCCACGGTTATGCATGATTCATGAGTTTTCTGGGATGGATTGACCTTGTCTTTTATTTTGGCATCAATTGGGTTGGCTCGCAAAATGAAAAGCGCAAAACCCGGCCATTTTGCCCCCCAGGCAGACTAAAGCAACGGTTTCTGAGAGGATTTCAGTTTTAATTGGGGTTACACACACACACACACCGACATGGGTGGGTTCTACATTGGTATAATACATTTTGAAATGTGCATCCACCCTGGCTTCAAATCTAGTTTGACGTGGTGGACAGAAGCTTAAAGCTTTAACCTTTCTTTCAAAAGGTCATCCAGGGCATGCTTCGACGGAAGCAAACAGAGGGGTTGATTGCCTTGCTTCAGGGCAGTGGTTCTTAATCCTGGTCCTGCTGGTTTTCAATCCAGCCATCTAAAAAGGGATAAACTACCTGGTAGGATAGAAATCCAGCAGGGCTCTGGGCCCCTGAGGACCAGGATTGAGAACCTCTAGGGCACCTCAATGATAGTTATTATGGGAGAGAAGAGTGCTACTCATCTACTTTTACCACCCAAGTTCTTCCAGTTGGTCCCAAAACGTGAAGCCATGTCGAAGCCATGTCATGTATTTCAAGTAGTCACTAAATGCAAATACTGCTAAATGAAGAGCTACACATGAAGACGTAGCCAAGCACGCGGAGGCAGGCAGTTCAAGGGAAAAAGGCTTCACTGGAGAAATCTCAAAAATCCAACGCTCATGGAATGTAACAAAAAAGAACCATACAAAAGCTGGGCAAAAGCTCAGTTCCTAGAGCTCCTCCTAGGAGGGCGGGATCTGCTACTGTGGCCACTACCCATGACACCGATATGTAGCTGTCAGTTCATTTGTTTGTTTAATTGTGGGGAACAAACGTATTTCCTTTCACTCTCGTTCCTTCCGTAGCTACTGAAGGACTTCCCGGACGAGCTGAGGGCCGACATTGCCATGCACCTGAACAACGAGCTACTTCAGCTGTCGCTCTTTGAGTCGGCCAGCAGGGGGTGCCTGCGCTCCCTCTCCCTCATCATCAAGACGTCCTTCTGCGCTCCCGGGGAGTTCCTCATTCGCCAGGGCGACGCCCTCCAGGCGATCTACTTTGTATGCTCCGGCTCCATGGAAGTGCTGAAGGATAACACCGTGTTGGCCATACTGGGTGAGGAATGAAGAGTGGGGTTGCATTTTCAATAATAATTCAATATTTCTTTTTTTAATAAGCGAAACGTCTGCCAATGGCGAGAGATCACTTGACTTGATTCCCTTGCAGTTTCAGTGGTGACAATACTGAAAGGTGAAATAAGACAAATGATGATACTGCTCTGAAACATTTTGTTTATGTTGTTCACTTTATGGTACATCTCAAACACACACATCCTGATGATAATACATACAGAAACAAGCAAGGAAACAAGGAAATACACACTTGCAAAAACATACACATGATAAAGTACATGAACATACAAATAAGCACACACACACACTCGCCATTGTAGTGATGGGAAGGACTGGAAACAGCCCTGGAATCAACTGTCCATATCAAGCCTCGGGAGCAGAAACTGGTGTAAATAATGTAGTTGCTGCTTCCTAGCTGACTACAGTGGAATGACCTAATTGGCCTAGCTGAGCCTGGTGTGTATGTACAAAGCCACAAAAACAGAAACAGCATGATTGACTTGCGCTTTAGACGTGGTCTTCACAGGTAGAAGGCGCAGGCGTAACCAAATCCCATCGCCCCAGCAGCAGACAGCTGACACGCCCCCCCACGCCACCGCGTCCATCCTGGTGCAAGTCTGTCCACCAAATTACCAAACTGACGACTGCGGGGAAAAGGTGTCACTGCGCCTCATAATTGCACAATTGCAAATGCGCCACAGTTGCACGAAAACAGAGCCCTTTGACTTAGACGTAGACTGATATATGGGTTTTTCGATATTGTCCTTTTATAAAAAAATTGCAATATGGTCCAGTCAGTGTCGGCCACCTCTGATATATTAAACATGATGCAGTTTCTTTGATGAAATTCTTGTAAAATCGATCAATATTACAGTGGTCTCAAGCTCCTTCACTATATCCCGTCCTGTGTTTTCTTGTTTTCCAGGTCGGGGCGACCTGATTGGCTCTGACTGTCTGACCCAGGAAGAAGTGATTAAGACCAACGCCTGTGTCAAGGCGCTGACCTACTGCGACCTGCAGTACATCAGCCTCAAAGGTCTCCGAGAGGTCCTCTGCCTCTACCCTGACTATGCCCAGAAGTTCATCACCGAGATCCAGCATGATCTGACCTATAATCTTCGGGAAAGACATACCACTGAGGTAGGCTGATGGCTGATCTGTCTTTGGTAGTGCTAATGCTTGTCAAAATTAAGACCACATTACAGTTATTTGGTTACTAACCAGTATATCCAGATTACATTTACCCATAGGAAAGCAAAATCCAAGAATGGGCTCTTTCTAACACCAAGATGAGACTAGAGGCATTTTCTCCCATTTCTCAAATTCAACAACCACACATAAGCTCATGTTGATCTCACTCTGATCAAAACAAATGATCTTACATAAGTGTCATGAAAGAAAACAGGATGATGTTTTATGACTCCTACAACTTGGATTCTTCTCAAACATGCACAGTTTTCCTATTGAAGCCACAGGGGCAGCAGCCATACAGTTGGAGCTTATTGCCATTATATATGTCACATGTTAGCATCTTCACATTCAACTCAATAAATGAAGCATTTATCCTCTCTGTTGTCTCCTCCTTGCTCCTAAGGGGGGTTTAGGAGAAGCATTTCAGATGGAGGTGTTGACAAAATTGAGATCTTCCCTATTTCTTAAGAGATGAAGAAAAGATTAAAAGATTTTTCCCTCTGGGTAGTTCGCTGTCATTGTGTTTTAACCAGCAGAGCTAAACCAGATTATAGTACTGCTAGTAATGCTGCAGCCAAACTCCTGATAGAACGCAGGATGAATTTAGCCTGGAACCATTCAGATCCATTCAGTACCGCTCTCTCCCAAACAGAGAGAAATAGACAGAACAGGAGGGAAATGGAGGAAAATGAGGAAAACAGAGAAGACTTTTGGGTTCAACTAATATGTTTTTTTAAAGCTGCATTCAAGTTTTTTTTTATTTGACCACCAGCAATAATACTAATAAACATTCACCAACTGTGGTCAGAGAGGAACCTCCATCATATTGGAGGTGGCAGATTTTTAATAAAACGCCGATAGGATTAATAAAAGGCAAATACATCAGTCTGAATATAGTTCAGTCTGGAGAGGCGTGATTTAATGAAATCAATAAAAAAAAGACAAGCTTTGGGGCAGACTCCAAGAAATACCCAAACATCCCCAGGGCTGTAGATATAACCCCACTGGGTGATCTGATGGAGTCCTGATGCTGGTGGTGGTGGGAGAGACTGACAGCAGCTGAAATAAGAGAGTAAATAAAGAAGCTATCGATTTGTGATTGGTTCTCAGTGAGTGCGTGGACTTGGATGATTGGATTAGTGATGATGGCGAGGCTCAAAGGGTGTTTTCTTTCTTAAATGAAGTCATCGCTTACACTTTTGATCACTTACATGCCAAAAACAAATAATAATCAAGTATAATAATAAATCAACTTTATTCTCGTCTGGGTGGGGAAGCCAGGTTGTGTTCCTTCACACACACACATACACACACACACACACATACAGCAGCAGTAGTATTAGTGCATTCTCTACCAAGTGTGGCATGGGACTAAAAATAGTGCTGTCAAAGGGATGGGGATGTGGGGGGGGGGTTGTCCCTGGCTAGCTATGTATAGACCAACAACTAGATCGGAGAGAGAGACAGAAAACATCAGTAACAAACATCAGCAGGATGAAAGGAAGCGGGGAGGGAGGGGGTGAGGGAGGGGGTGAGGAGTCTCCGAAGTTGTTGCCTCCTGGGGAAGATCCTCTGTAATATTTGCATTCACGTGCCGACACACACACATGCTGTGTGTACTTGCACATGCAGCATCTCTCAAATACATCTCACACACACACACACACACAATTCACATACTGTAGCATATGCACACCTGCAGCATCTCTCATATGCAACACACACACAAACAAACGTATTTGCTTGATGCTCGCTTAACGGCACGCTGCACATTAAGGCTAGCACGTGTATGCTGCTCACACACACACACACACACACACACACACACACACACACACACATTGAAAGTCATAACAGTCCCTTTTCAGCACAGTTCCCGCCAGGCGAGCCTCTGCTATATATAAACCTCCTTTAATCTAAAAATACCACCAAGCCACGTGCAGGAATGACTGGATGGACAAGAAAACAAAGAGCGGGTCGAGGGTGGCAGCGGCCAGGGAGAAAGAGTCAAATTTATTAGCAATTTTTGTTTCAGTGTTTTTTTGTTTGAATTAGAATTATCGCCCAGAATGAGTATAAAAAAACATCATATATATAAAAAAAAGAAAGAAGAAATACCCACAAAAGTGCAGCACACATCGTAGACTAGGGTTACAGGTATCAGTCAGAAGAACGGATGAAAATAAGATCAGAAATAACATGGGAAAAGGAAACCACACGCTTGCTACAGTACCTGTTATTGTGAATGGGCAATCATATATATATGGGGATTGTTGTCAATGGAGTCTAAACCAGGTGTATTATGGGATTGCATTTTATTTATAAGCTCTAATAGAAAAGCTGTGGACGACTGAAACTCAACCAGTGTAATATTATCAATTATACAATACATATATAATCAATCAAACTGCATCATATCCATCACATACACACACACATGCACATACAGCAGCAGTAGTATTAGTGCAAGTGTGGCATGGGACTAAAAATAACGCTGTCAGAGGGATGGTGGTGGTGTGTGTGTGTGTGTGTGTGTGTGTGTGTGTGTGTGTGTGTGTGTGTGTGTGTGTGTGTGTGTGTGTGTGTGTGTGTGTGTGGTGGTGGGGGGGGGGTTGTCCCTGGCTAGCTATATATAGACCAACAACTAGATCGGAGCGAGAGACAGAAAACATCAGTAACAAACATCAGCAGCATGAAAGGAAGCAGGGAGGGAGGGGGTGAGGGAGGGGGTGAGGAGTCTCCCGAGTTGTTGCCTCCTGGGGAAGATCCTCTGTAATATTTGCATTCACGTGCCGACACACACACATGCTGTGTGTACTTGCACATGCAGCATCTCACACACACACACACACACACACACACACACACACACACACACACACACAGGAACACGTGCACCTACCTAACATAATGTAGCATATTTGAAGATATATGCAGTGTTCTGAATGGGAACGGCGTTTTCAGCGCTGCTGCTGAAATGAATGGCTGTACTTCCATTGCAGCGAATGGCAATGTTTTCAGTGGCTCAGCAGCCCCACCCGCAGGTCAAACAGAGAAATGACACCCCGTCGCTTTGCAGTTGGATTTAATTTACAGTCTACACTTTTTTAACGTGTCTTTCCTGCCAGTGACAAATCAACTGGCCTGGACCAACGCATAGGAATCTGCCTACACTGCTGAAGTCATGCGTAACATTTTAGTGTTGTAACTGTCGGCTGTGTTATGTTGCTGTATTCTATTCTACTTTTCTTTCCTGCATCCTGTTACTATTTTCTCGCTACAATGACTGAATTTCCTCACAGGTATCATTAAAGTTTCTATTGCGTCCTGCGATGTTTTTTCTCTTCTCAGACGGACTTGGAGAGGAACGGAGGAATCATGAGGAAGCTCCCCTCCATCAAGGAGGATGAGGAGGGGTCAGGGTCTGGGTCCAAAGGTGAACACTCCCCCCTCCCTAAGATACCTCCCCTGGGCAGGCTGGGCAGAGGCCTGGCCTCCCCCCTGCGTTCCCCCTTGCGCTCGCCCCTCTTACCCCCCAGGCCTTTCCGACCCCCCAGCAACTACGCCCGGCCCTCCACCCTGCAGATCCCCGTGGTCAGCTTCAGCTGCCCGCCCCAGGACCTCTGCCCTCGGTAGGAACCATTCACTGGCTGGACGTTTGTGGGTGATAACAGTGATAGGATGACAGCAACAAATCCCAAATTATTTTTGTATTGGAAAGTGAGAAAGGAAATATTATGATCGCAAAGAACATAAACTCCTTTATATCCCTTGTGACTTTACAGTATTTCTAAACGCAAACTGCGGTTTAAAGCTGCACTAAGCAACTTTACACTCTGGCGGCCCCATGTGGCAGTAGGAGATAACTGATAACTACAAATAAATGTCTTCTGCCACGTTCATGTCATTTGACTGGGAAAAACTTCACATCAACCTCCTAGTGGTAATTCCAAGTAGGACGTATGTGAACTTTTTTGTAGGCCCCGATATCTTGGCGTCATGAATTGCAGAAGTAAGTCAACATGGGTGGCAAACAAAAAATGATCAGTTATATTCACACTAATACAATCGAGTCATGAAAAAGCAATATTTATAGTTGATTTTAAAGTACATGGTTAACAATTTACCTTACAATCATCATCTTGGATGTGGGCGCTCCGATGAGTTAAATACGTAAGATCCTCTGCAAGGGTGCTGCCGATATGACATGAACCCTTGGAAATACTAACTGTTGGGTGATGCAGTATGCAAGTAATGCTTCTGCACAATCTCTTCCTCCCTTCCACAGGCCTTTCAAAGTGGCCACAGCTTGTTCTGCCTCTCCATTTCCTTAGAGGATACGTTGGGCTGCTGGTTATTTGAGTGCACCCAAGTCTTTGAAGAGAGCATTGACATCAGCGTCTCTGGAACTCTGTGAAGACACATTTTTCAAAGCTGATATAACTGTATTGGCTGAAGCTACGTGGACATGGGCGAAGTAGTCAACCACTTTTCTTATTCCAGATGAATAGATCACTTCTAGTCTTTCTGGTAAGGGTGTTGTCAACAGAGCTTGATGATCTGTGTTTTGTGCATGTTGGACAGTGTTCAGCTTTCTGGCTGATGTGGACAGGCAGCCTTGGCCAGCCACGACCCGGGTTATTCCTGTGTCAGGCGTTGGTGTGAATGGGCCAACACGGGTTATCAGACTCCTAACCTCATTGGTTACCGGGACAGTAAAATATTCAACTTTATCTACGGCAATATCACACAGTTACTTGAGCGGCAGTGACGATTTACAGTTGTAAATACGGTGCGGTCTGGTCTGAATGGTCGACGACCCGGGATAAACCTGGGACAGTAGTTTGGTCTGAATGGGTCCAACACGGGAAGGACCCGTGTTACATAACCCGGATAAATCCCGGGATTTGTGTGTGAAAGAGGTATGACAAGCTCTGGCTCTGTACTTGACAATTCCTCGATGGCCCAGAATGTAGAACCTCAAGGATTTTGTGTCTTAAAGAGCACAGAATGACATTCCTTTTTCCTCTTGGGAGAAGGGAACCAGTCCAGTACGGTCCTAATTCTGGTGGTAGGTGGGCTTTGTCTAGGGCACTCTGTTTGACAGTAGCGGATCAATGTGTTGCAGATTGGGGTGTGTTTTCGTTTCTCCACAATCTGCTGCAGTCCTGCTTCTGTTGCTGGGGAGAGACTGTCTACAAATACTTGAACTTCTACTCCCTCTTCTTTTTGAGTGACTGTTTCACTGGCAACTCGGGACAGCACGTCTGCTGTGATGAGCCTGCTTGCCAGGCATGTGCACTATAATCACAAGAGAACTTCAGCAGTCTCAGTTGGAGTTTCAAGATTCAAGTGGGAAGCTCATCAAGTGGGAAGCTCATCAAGTGCTTTGGACAGCAGCAGTTTGTGATCTGTCACAAGGGTGAACCTCAGGCAGATATGGTGACAGCCGCCCACGCACCCAGGTTGCTAATGCCTTCTTCTCGATCCAGGTACAGTGTTTCTCTCTCCTCTACTCTGCTCTTCCGTCAACTCATCTGTCTTACCGAGGCACTTTAAGGAACCTAACTTTTAATCGCCGGAAGTATGACGCTGATTACCTTAACTACCCTCAGATAAACAAGTATGGAGATGGTTCAACCAAGAAGCAAGAATTTGAATTCATGCCTGTGTGAAGGAAGAACCCCAGACTATACCAGACTAAAGGGTTGCATTCAATTGTCATTCAAATTGATAATGTAACATGGAGTTCAAGTATCAGAATAAAGGTTAGATGACACTTACAAACTTGTCCAGAGTCTCCATGTCATGTAGTCTCGCCCAGAGCTCGACCCACAGACCCGATGTTAACCCTCTCCTAACCCTCACCATTCTTATATACAGCAGGTCAATCTTTTCTTAGGCTCTGAAAGTGTTGACCGTATTAAGCACTGAGTCCATCGATCACGTATCCAGCTCATGTTCTTTGAAATGATCAGTTTGGAAACTGTTGACGCCAGAGAAAGGAAAATCCACCAGCCCTTTTGTAAGAAAGTAAGAAAATGTGTTCTTGTGGCATAAAAAAGTCCAGACACACGTGGATTTGATTGTTGAAAAGCCTTTACCTGGAGAGGGCTAACCCATTAAAGAAACACCTGCACGTATCAGCCTACCGGGGGCTGGATTATTTTGGATTACTAGTTTTGTCTGTAGGCCTCTGACGATTAAACGTCTAGTTTGTGGTTTAGGAATAATGCAAAGTCACAAGGGATTACTAGGGACATTGTATTTTCTTTCTGACAAGCAAAATCTATTTAAACCCTCCTAGATGTCCAGTGATCCTGTGTTAATGCCAAACCACAACTCACACTAGGGTAAAGGATACACCTACAGTATGTTGTGGTTTTCCTTTAGCTATGTAGATATGTAGCATTTACCTTAGACATTTTTTGATAGTCTATTGCCACCTTGTGGAATTTCTTTCTTTCTTTTTTTTCTGTCCTCAGGTTTGTGGATGGGATTGATGCAGAAAGCAGAAGTGGTTCGGCTCAGAAGTTTGACTTTAGTTCCAGCGCAACTCAGCGCTTCCAACCCAACCCTAGTTCAGGTAAATGTTGCATTAGAATCAATTCAGGTCAAGGGCTTCCTGTAGACAACCAGTGTAGTATTGATCAGTTCTACAAGAAGTATGTGATCAATCAAATTGCGTCACAGAGGTAGACGACACTGACTGGCTGATATCAGATTTTTAATAGAAGGCCAATATTGGTCCCATATATTGGTATAACCCTTGTGCGTATAGTGGTAAATACACATACAGTCATGCTTGAAAGTTTGTGAACCTTACAGGGGCTGGTCATTGATTCATATATTATAGAGGAATAATTATAAAATTCTTATCTAAACTGCAAATTTTTAATAGATATCCCAAATAAAGAACATGCACAAATAAATATGATGTGCAAAACTCAGATATCCCTGTCTGCAAAAATATGTGAATTCCTTAAATCAGTAACTTCTGGCACCTCCTTCTATAGTCTCCTATAGCCACTGATCAGTCTCTGGCATCTTCCTCGAGGGACTTTCACCCACTGTGAATGCTGTGAACACTGAATGCTATTCCCTTTTACCTTCCAGCTCAGTGTGTGTGTGTGTGTGTGTGTGTGTTCCCACAGAGGACCAAGAGGAGGCTGAGACCATGCAGTCTATAGCGAAGCTAAAACATGAGGTAAGGCTGGCATCATCAACCATGGCATCACCGAGAAAAACTATAATGTGGTTGATTATGAATGTCACGGGTAATTCAGTGATTAAAGACACAACATGTGGGACTTTCTCATGAACGTATCGCTGTGACGGCCCATTCTTAGGCCAGCAAAGAAACTGTAGCCATTACAGTAGCCCCAATGAATTGCTTCTTGCTTTAATTTGGTTTCCTTGCTCACTAGTTAACATACTAGCTAGCTAACATAGCCAAAAGGTTAACTTAAATCTAGAGACTAGGGCTAAAGATGAGACAGTTTATTGTGTCACAGTAACCTACACTTGGAAACCTTACCAGACTAATCACTTTTACTTATAACATTACTGAATGGACCTACACTAGCATGACTATGATGCTAGGATTTGACTGCAAAGCCTCTATCATAGATTTTTTTAAAATCTCTCTTCAATCCTCTATTCATTTATCCATCCATCACCCCCCCCCCCCCCCCCTTTTTCAGATGAACGTCCTTTCCTGCCAGGTAACCACTGTCAGTCAGGAGCTGCAGGAAATTACACGTCTTCTCAAGCCCCTCCTCCACACCCCACACACCTTGTTGATACCCGGTGTTGTGACTCCGCCCCCCAGCGTGTCTTCCGGTAGCTACTCCCCGGCCCCGCCCCCTCCTGCTCATATTTCCCCCCCAGACTGCGCAGAAGACAAAGATCTCCTATCCAGCCTGGTACCCGATCCATCCTTTCCTCAGTCCATTCTGACAGAGTTGTTAGAACGGAGCACTAGCTCAAACCAAGCAGAGTTCGATCCACTGCAGTGTTCACCCCCTTCACCTTCCCAGATCATCACCTCCCATCATATTACAACTCCCCATCAGAGCAACACCCTGTTCCCAGTCTCCCATTGCTCAGCTCCCCCGTCACTCTCCCATTGCTCAGCTCCCCCGTCACTCAACAGCTCTCCCCGGGAACACATGGTGGTGCCACGCCCATACTCCTTCTCCTCAACCTCCTCCATCCCCATTCTCTCTCCCTTCTCTTCGTCCCACCACCCGCTGACCCTCACTCCCCTTTTGATAGACTTAACAGGGCCAAACGTTGAGTCCCACAGTCCAGGTCCAAGTCCCAGCCCCACCTCCAGGCCCAGTCCCCCAGCATGGCATCCAGCCCCCAGGACCCTCTCTTGAACATGCAAGAAGGTGGAGTGGGGGGAGCACACGGCCCAACTCAGCTTCATCGATGAAGAAGGGCCCTTGGTTTAAAAAGAGAACAATACCCTGACACTGGCACAGGGTGGAAGCATGCCATACATACTTTTACTGCATGACGAACATTTGCCCGAAGATGAAGTGGATTATGTTGAATTTAAACTCTTGAAAAATCTTATCATGAGCACTATTTATGAGTAATGACTGATATGACAATAAAAAGAGTTTGTTTTACAGTTTGGCTTGAGGTGTTCTTTGATTGTAGTTGTCAGATATTTCACTAAAACTTCATCGTCATCAATAACACAATATAGCTAGGTTTATTTTTGGAACTATTTTGTGTTTATCTGCTGTGCAGTGATTTGTAGGTGTGAACAGTCTCCCACCACTTTCATTTCCTAGTTGATTAAAAGTTATTTTCATATGTTTTGTGTAAATTTTACCAATCTAATGCTAAA
The DNA here is from genome assembly GCA_034670405.1 of Hoplostethus atlanticus. Classification (NCBI taxonomy): domain Eukaryota; kingdom Metazoa; phylum Chordata; class Actinopteri; order Trachichthyiformes; family Trachichthyidae; genus Hoplostethus; species Hoplostethus atlanticus. Next base: position 722,223 of record JAXDDX010000081.1, on the reverse strand, counting down.
CTGTTAGCATGGAGCCTACTATCACTCAACATAGTGTATGCTAAAGTGTTAGCATGGACCCTACTATCACTCAACATAGTGAATGCTTAGGTGCTAGCATGGAGCCTACTATCACTCAACATACTGCATGCTAAAGTGTTAGCATGGATCCAATAATCTACCTGGGACAATGGACTTAATTGACCACTCCCAAAAACTCTCTCACACACACACACACACACACATTACCAGACACATACACACAATGATGACGCAACCCTGTAATTGCCAGTCAGGTTTTATTGTAGCTGTGTCTTGGTTTCTAGTGCAGCAGATAAGTGGAACAATCGTTCAAATGGTGATACAAGCACCAAAATTTGCATGGACATCTCTCTTGGGTCACATATTTGAAAAAAAACGTTAGCCACCAAAGAAATTCAAAATGGCGGCAATTTTCCAAGATGGCATAAAAATACTAAATGTTGCCACAACATTGGACAGAATGGTCCGAATTGAATGATTTTGGGATCAAAATATACATTTTTGACCATGCAGAATCCGATTTTACAACTATGCAATCTCCCAGAAGCTCCCTTCTATCATTTCTAGCGGATATATGTACATAAGTCAAGATTTGTTACATTTTAACATGTTTTATTATGTAAACTTCGAACGTTGTTCAAATACAAATTCAAAACATGTAATTCAATGTGGTATGTCTCTGAAATGATGACAGTAGCTGTACTGTCAGCATACTGAATGTCTGTTGTTGCTGAATGTCCATGTATCAGTGTATTCTAATTAGTCCTGGCATCTGCAGCTGCACAGTGGTGTGCAAGTGAGCCCAAAGCGGTAGCACTTGCACCTTCCTCGACATTCCGTCTTGCACCCACACTTGGTCAGCTGTTGACAACTTTCTGCAATGGGTGGCAGCAGTGTCCAGCAGATCTTCCACACATCACCTAGCTGAATCCAGCTCCTAGTCAGCTGTACTTTGTTGTTCAGACTGGCACACTGTTGACTGACTCCATATGCAGCCTGCCTGGTAGGCAGCACGCTTGATATGTACTCCTAGATCAGCACTCCTATACTCCTACTCTGAGATGCTTGATAAATACTGGTCCAAGTCACTAAACAACATTATTGCTCAAATTTGTAACTTGTGATTTGGCTGTTAAAACAAATGTCCATTCTTTCCTTTAAAAAACAAACAAACATGGGTCTACAATAATTTCTGGTGATCTGTGGAAGTCAGTTGTTAAAATAAAATTCTTTGTGTTACACAAGTTACCTGTGTGTTCATTTCAGAATGAACATCCTTATTGAAATCAGCAGACCACGTTTTAAGTTGTAGGTATGAAAATCAGCTGTAGCCTAAGTAATGTAAAAGTTTAAGTCGGTAGAACAAAAATAATGTTGAATTTACTTTAAAAAGTAGTGCATCATTTTTGCATACCCTCTTTTAAGTATATTGATGTTTAAGTTAAGATTACTGAAAAATAATATGTACAATATACTTAAGAGCAAAAATGATGCACTACTTTTTTAAGTAAATTCAACATACATTCTTTTTCAGTGTGTGATTCATTGTGATTAATATTTCCCATTCTATGCACTACAAAGGCAACAGTAATAAATTACCTTTTGTGAAACCAGCTGAATGTTAAGTAAAACCATGGTAATGGGATAACCACATGTTAAACTATGGAGCATAGTAGTAAAACCATGGTGGAGATACTGTAGTAATACTGTAGGAAAACCATCGTATAGTGTGATTTAACCATAGTATAACCATGGGTCATAAACCATGGTTTTTCTCTCCGCCAAAAAACCATAGTTAACCATATTCTGCTTACCATGGTAAAATCATGTTTAATTTTCGTAAGTGTAGGTTTCTCTAATACTTCCTGGGGTGAAATTCCCCAGGTGGCGTAGTCGGGTTTGCCTACACCTCCACCCCGTCACATACACATAAACACATAACTAATACTGACAGCAGTGAATTTGTTTTTGAGCGACTGGGTTTATTTCAGGGCAATTTAGAGTCTTCAATCCACCTGAACTGCATGTCTTTGGACTGTGGGAGGAAACCGGAGGACCCGGAGGAAACCCACGCCAACACGGGGAGAACATGCAGACTCCACACAGAGAGGAACCGTGTCCTTCTTGCTGTGAGGCCACAGTGCTAACCACTGGGCCACCGTGTCGCCCACAGGGAGACCTATGAAGGTTTCTGCTAGCCAAACACCTGAGAACTTGATGATGGCTTTTACACTCGGAAAATATTCACCCACCCGTTAATCTGAAGTCAGAGAAGCAGCTGCACACTTGAAATATATGTGCTCAGATTTAATCACAATTCTCTGCAACAATTTTACGTGCAGATTTGTGATGCCCAAGACGCCATCTGAGAAGTTGCAGTGGCAGATTCAATTTGTTCTGCCAAGTGCAAGTTTCAAGTGCAGCTGCTACCACATTCATTCAGATGTTCACTTTTACATCTGTAAATGTTTTCTGTCTTCAATCACGGGTGGGTGAATATTTTCTGAGTCGTTCTCAGGTGTTTGGCGAGAAAACCTCCATAGGGAACTTCATTCCACATCTTCGGCTTTGGTCGCACAGCAGCAGAATGTCCTCATCCACCTTCTTCTGCTTCGTCTAGGGCTTGCTGACCTCTAAAAATCGAAAGAGGACAATAAAGCGACCTTGTTGGAATCAACTACAGTGTGGAAGGACTTGACAATTCAGACACAAGTGGAGGTGAATGTCCTACCAGATGTGGAGTGGACCAGGTCATTGTTCAAGGGAGGACCTGCAGGGCTGCTCAGGGGAACCGAAGGGGTGGCCACAGTGGCAGAGTCCACAGTGGGGCTTGCTGTTGGAGCTCCAACCTGTGAGGAGACCATTAGTACTATTAACAAGAATCACATTCATTCCTGGTTGAGTCAATTTTTCATTCAGAGATTCCTACCTCTGTGGTGTCCAGTGATGGAGTCCCCTCAGTTATCACAGCCAGGTGTTTTTATCTCAGAGTCCAGAACCACCTGGGGGTAAACACACACACACACACACACACACACACACACACACACACACACACACACACACACACACACACACACACACACATACCATTTTAAGTTCAAGTTTCTAAGAGCAGTATTTGTATCTCCATTGTTTTTAATGTCATTTGGCAGAGACCAATATGTGCTCAAAGTGAACAAGTCTGCCCTCATATTGGTGATCAAAAACCTCTAGCGTACTAATGCCTTTTGTCATCAAATCTTGTAAATTTCCCACATGGTCTGGATGCACATGGTCCCTGATCTGCTCACATTATGGCCTAACTGGACCATTTCCCTCCTCTTCCACCCTCATCTGAGGGGGGAGTGGAGCTCCGGAGGAAATAATCTTACCTAATTTGGGGGCAGTTCCTGTCCTGTTCAGGTTCCCCATCACTCAGATTGGGGGCCATGTCTGAGTTAGGGTGAAACAAGATGGCACCTGGCTGTGCTTCAGTGGAAGTTCCCCTAGCGCTGGTGAATGAGGACACATGCAATTAACATATACTGATACCTCAGATTTGTTGTAATTGAGTGAATGAATAGGTGAATATTTTCTGAGCGTAGTTCTCAGATGTTTTGCTCGAAAAAAACCTACATAGAGACCACAGGTCTCACTCCCCAGGTGAGACCTTGGCTGAACCGCAGCAGCAAAATGCCTTCCTCAACCAGGAGAAGAAGCGTCCTGACTCCCTTCTTCTTCTTCTTCTTCGGCTTGCTGACCTCTAAAAACCGAAAGAGGACAGTCAATGCCTCAAGTGACCTTGATGGAATCAACTACAGTGTGGACAGGACTTGACAATTCAGACACAAGTGGAGGTGAATGTCTTACCAGATGTGGTGTGAGCAGCATTTGTGTCAACCAGGTTGTTGTTATCCATGACAGCCTGGTTCACAACAATGGCGGGGTCAGCAACAGGGCTGCTCAGGGGAACCGAAGGGGTGGCCACAACAGCAGAGTCCACAGTGGGGCTTGCTGCTGGAGCTCCAACCTGTGAGGAGACGATTAGTACTATTAACAATAATCACATTCATTCCTGGTTGAGTGAATTTTCAACTGTACATTATTGCTAATATATAATTGACACTGAGCAAGCAGTGATTCCTACCTCTGAGGTGTCCAGCGATGGAGTCTCCTCAGGTGTCACAGCCGGCTGTGCCAGTTCATAGATGGACTGGGAGCTGGGGTCCAGAACAGCCTGGGGGCTAGACACTCTCTCGTTGGAGGCCATGTCTGGCATTGGCTGAACCAAGATGAAAGTTCCCCTAGCGCTGGTGAATGAGGACACATGCAGTTAACATATACTGCTAGCTCAAATTTGTTGTACAGGTACATTCAGGTACCTTCCAAAAGGACAAACTCACAGTTATGCTCATAGCCAGGAAGCAAGACTTCCCACTGGACAAGCATGCCAATCAATCAATCAGTTGATCAATTGATGAATCATTCACCTACAGCGCCTACCCCTGTCTGATAACCGATGTGCAAAGCAGCAATATAAGGCCACACACTTACTGAGAGCTGTGGTGGGAGCTGCTGGCGAGGTCGCTCATTGCGATGAATGGATGTGCGAGGATTTCACTTGGTGTGATCCTCTCACTGGCCTTGATCTTGAGCATTCGTTTCAGGAGGTCAACAAACTGCCTCCTATCAGCGACCTCAGCCCTGTCCTCTTCCTTCAGGTTGAACTAAATTACCAAATGATGAGAAAAGTCCAACAGGAAATCAGTGGAATCATCTTCCTGACTCACAAAAAGGTTGATGGAAGTCATGAATTCAAACAATTCCATGTCTTCAGCAGCTACCACCTACTGGACTACCTACCTCTGTCAGCTCATCCAGAGATCTGAATGAGTACTTCCTGTTGTCTGTGAACAAGTCGTAATACTCCTTTATTCTACACCCAGCATTCAGGAGGTGGTCCGCTGGCTGAACCAGGAGGTCGATGATGAATCGCATCTGGAGGCAAAACACAGGATCACATCAGTCTAGACTATCAGGACTCCATATGGTTTTATTACTTGTCTGCTGTGATCATCATCTGCTGGTCTTAGAGTAGCTACTGCTATCAATAATTAAGAGTTAGTGTAGAAAGGGAGCAGAGTCCAGCTATAGTAAGCTACTGACCACATTATATTCACTCCTCCCAGGGAAGAGTACAGTAGAGGTGAACAATTCCGACATCACGCAGCCCAGCGACCACATGTCCACGGCCTCAGAAAACGGAAGCCCCAAAAGGATTTCTGGAGACCTGAGTGTGGAAGAACAGCAGCACACCAAATCAGAAACATTGTCGTGCTTTGAGGAATAACAATACAACATGGGGAAACATGGTAGAAATGAAAAAAGGAGGCATCAGTAGGAGAATGTCACAACAGCTGAGACTTATGTAGCCCTGAATTCAACATTTGTCCTCACCGGTATGGACAGGAAACACACACCCTGCTATGTATTTACAGTAGAGGTGAGAAACTGCAAACCCTCTCCAGTAGATCTCACCTGTAGGCAAGGGGCTGACGTATAGAGCCTTGCTTGGCTTCAGTCCTCAGAAGGGCCACGCCAAAGTCTATCAGCTTTACCCTCAATGGCTCTCTCAGACGATCCACCAGCATGATGTTGTCCAACTTCACATCTGCGTGGATCACTCCGATGCTCTTCAGGGCCTTGAATGCTGTGGCCATCTGCAGGGACAAAGTCGGTCATAGAATATAGAGCATGAACTACAGTGGAACATTCTGAAGCTTTGAATTTACTTCCTGTCTGATGGCGTCTGTACCTGTTGGATGATGGACCTTATGACGTTTAGTCGCAGAGGGGTGAACTCCCTCTGCTTCATGTACTCGTATAAGGAGATGTCCAACATCTCAAACACCAGACAGGTTCGACCGTTCATCTTGACATCCTGATAGAACTTCACGATGTTGGTTCATCCGCATCCAGACATCGAGATGCTTCAACATGGACAACTAGGGATAAAATGACAAGTTTACATGGTGATGTTATCAACAGGTAGTTACGTGCCACAGATTAAATTGACCAACAGAAGAGATGTAACATAATCTTTTGCATGACAGTAAAATCACCACCTCCTTTTGGCCTGATGGTAGATTCACTATCGTTTGGTATCTTTATGGGCCAAATCTCCCCGGTGTGATTTCATGGGACCCAAAGCCCTGCCAGGATTCCATCAACGGACTCTTGGGGGACACACCAGGGGAACACTGCCACCGGAGAAAATGGAAATAACCTGGCATGAAGAAAAGCACCACCCTTTTCCCATTAACCCAACTTACCTCTCTGTACTTTCATCCATGACTTTCCCTGTGTCTGTTTCACATTGGTAAAATTTCCCCCTTTCTCACACAATTCCAAAATACTTTCCCAAAGTACGAAATCTTGGCCAAACCGGAGCCATTTCCTCTCATGGAAACAATGAGGGAACACAGACATACAGAAACGCACAATAGTCTCACTTTCTACCCTTTTAAAAAAATCCAAAACCCCTCAACAAACAAATGAAACCCCTAACGATCTTTCACTCCCTCTTTCCCACTCTGGTTGAAGTTCCACATCACACTGGCCTCAACACTAACATGAGGCAACCACACTTTCTAAATCACCTTCCCACCATAGTCCGGACCAAACCACTCAGCACCAATGGCTCAACACATTCCGACGATGTCAAATCCCAAGCCTGTTTTTGTGGAACACCAGACAGCACCTACCCAAGTCACAAATCCATTTTTGACTTCTCCTCTGATTTAGAAAATACTTTACTTTGTTAGAAAATGCCACAGTTTCGTGGTTGACTTTTTTCCCCTACACCTGGTGGGATAGATCTGCAAACATAAACATTTCAAAAAAGGGAAACCCTGACTTTTTACCTAATAGGTCTTCTTTTCCAAGTCCATACCATTTAATACTCCCCTTGAAGGGCTATTATGTGGTCCACATTAGGGCCCGTTTATGTTAACCCTCAAACCCTTTGTCTGTTGGGCAACCCAACCACGGGGCCATCCCACACCAACGATCAACCAGCTCCACCAAACCTCCCTGGGCCCCCATGACAAAGTTTAAACCCTCTTGATAAACGAAAAAAACTATTATGTTGAGCAAAAAATACATTGCTGGCTTGTGTCTTACTTTCTTTTGTCAAAATGCATGGTTGATGCAATAATAATGTTCACGTGTTCAAAACTAGTTTATTCAATATACTTTAAAGGTTTCAAAACCCATGGTTATTCAAATATTTCACAAAATTTTTTAAAAATGTCTATGTTTGTGCAATTCATGGGTAGTGGTGTAGGACGGTGGCAGAACCCATTTTTCACTTTGGGACAATTTCTGACACAACCCGTAATTTTCTTAAAAAACCTTAAATTGCCTTGTGGGAAGCCACAGCTTTAAAACCCACCCTCTGGCCTCCCCACCCTGCCAACCTTTTATTTTAAACCCACTTCAGACTCATGCCCCGAAAAACTTCTCATGTTGTGTCATATAGTCCATACATGTCTATGGCTTATTCATATTGTCACCAAAAGGCATATTTCTTTTTTTTTCACAAATTTTTATTGTTTCATTATTCATGTTACATATTACGTCACAATTGCTCTTCCAGTAATTCTTTTTGAAAATGTCTAATTTCCCATGCCTCTGTAAAATTCTATTTGATGTCATACATAAATCAGTTTAAGCAGCAGCTGTGTTTACAACATTTATCACAATTCTCTCCCGCACACACTTGTGGTACAGTCGTAAAGTGCTTTGGATGCATTAGTGTTTGCCTTGAAGTAAAGCCCCCCCTTTCAATTTGGGAGCCAGGAAAAAAAGGAAAAGGGTGTTTCCCTACTCTGAGGTGTCCACGATGGAGTTCCTCAGGTGTCCAGCCGGGCTGTGGCCAGTTCAATGGACTGGAGCTGGGGTCCAGAACAGCCTGGGGGCTGACACCTCTCGTGGAGGCCAGTCTGGCTTTGGCTAACCAGATGAAGTTCCCTACGCTGGAATGAGGACACATGCATTAACAATACTGCTACTCAAATTTGTTGTACAGGTACATTCGGTCCCCTTCCAAAGGACAAACTCACAGTTATGTCATAGCCAGGAAGCAAACTTCCACTGGACAAGCATGCAATCATCATCAGTTGATCAATGATGATCTTTCACCACAGCGCCTACCCCTGTCGATAACCGATGTGCAAAGCAGCAATATAAGCCACACACTTACTGAGAGCTGTGGGGGGAGCTGCTGGCGGGTCGCTCTTTGCGATGAATGGATGTGCGAGGATTTCACTTGGTGTGATCCTCTCACTGGCCTTGATCTTGAGCATCTCGTTTCAGGAGGGTCAACAAACTGCCTCCTATCAGCGACCTCAGCCCTGTCCTCTTCCTTCAGGTTGAACTAAATTACCAAATGATGAGAAAAGTCCAACAGGAAATCATGGAATCATCTTCCTGACTCACAAAAAGTTGATGGAAGTCATGAAATCAAACAATTCCATGTCTTCAGCAGCAAACCACCTACTGGACTACCTACCTCTGTCAGCTCATCCAGAGATCTGATGAGTACTTCCTGTTGTCTGTGAACAAGTCGTAATACTCCTTTATTCACACCCAGCATTCAGGAGGTGGTCCCTGGCTGAACCAGGAGGTCGATGATGAATCGCATCTGGAGGCAAAACACGGGATCAAAATCAGTCTAGACTATCAGGACTCCATATGGTTTTATTACTTGTCTGCTGTGATCATCATTCTGCTGGTCTTAGAGTAGCTACTGCTATCAATAATTAAGAGTTAGTGTAGAAAGGGAGCAGAGTCCAGCTATAGTAAGCTACTGACCACATTATATTCACTCCTCCCAGGGAAGAGTACAGTAGAGGTGAACAATTCCGACATCAAAGCAGCCCAGCGACCACATGTCCACGGCCTCAGAAAACGAACCCCCCAAAAGGATTTCTGGAGACCTGAGTGTGAAGAACAGCAGCCCCCCAAATCAAAAACATTGCGTGCTTTGGGGAATAAAAATCAACAGGGGGAAACATGGTAAAAATGAAAAAGGGGGCATCGTAGGAGAATTCCAACAGCTGGATTTATGTAGCCCGAATTCAACATTTTGGCCCTCACCCGGTATGCAGAAACACACACCCTGCTATGTATTTACATGAGGTGGAAACGCAAACCCTCTCCAGTAGATCTCACCTGTAGGCAGGGCTGACTATAGAGCCTTGCTTGGCTTCATCTCAAAGGGCCCCCCCCCCCCCCCCCCCCCCAACGCCAAAGTCTATCACTTTACCCCAATGGCTCTCTCAACATCCACCAGCAGATTTTCCAACTCACATCTGCGTGGATCCACTCCGATTCTCTTCAGGGCCTTGAATGCTGTGCCATCTGCGGACAAAGTCGGTCAAGAAAATAACATGAACTACAGTGGAACATTCTGAGCTTAAATTACTTCCTGTCTGATGCGTCTGTCCTTTGGATGTGACCTTTGACGTTTAGTCGCAGAGGGTGAACTCCTCTGCTTCATGTACCGTAAAGGAGATGTCCCAACATCTCAACACCCAGACAGGTTCGACCGTCACTTGACATCCTGATAGAACTTCACGAGTTGGTCCATCCGCATCCAGACATCGATGCTTCCAATGGACAACTAGGGATCATCCCAATTGCCCATGGTGATGTATCAACAGTAGTTTACGTACACACAGATTAAATCTGCCACCAGGCAATGTAACATAACTTTGCATGACAGTAAAACACCCACCTCCTTTTGCCTAAAGGGTTTAGATTCACAAATCGTTTGGTATCTTATGCCGAATCTCCCCGGTGTCCGTTTCTTACATTGGGCTACGTACCAAAGCCTCACCTGTCCAAGGAATCCAGTATCTTAAGTTACTGGACTTCTGGGTGGAAAAGAGCCAGGGAGCAGCTTGCCATGTTTGCAGGAGGAAACTAAAAGGAAAATGGAAATGGAGAGAAAAGGAGAAAATAGTTACTTCAATCCCTTTAAATATCCAATTAACAAAAACAGTTAACCCTCAATGTTAACCTTGTCATTCAACATTGAGCGTATTCCTATCTGGTGTCAATGTTACATCAAGTGGAATGTATCCTGCAACTTTTACTGCTACACATATTAACTAAGATATTTTCCCAATAGTAAAAGTCGTAAAAAATGGCTGAAACACTGGGAACGATGTAACACTCTACATGAAGGTCATGTTAGTGTGAACACAGAACATTAAGAAGACGCTACTTTTAATTTAGTCAAATCATTTTTTCTGACCTTTTCTGAGTTTGAAGAGAGAATATACTTGTCTAGAAAAACCTGCTCAAGTCAAATCAAATGGTACCTGACTAACAGTCTTTCACTCCTCTTTCACCTCTGGTTGGAAGTTCCAGCATCACTGGACCTCAACACTTAAACATTAAAGAGGAAAAAAACTGACTTACCTAAATCAGTCGTTCTTCGTTTCCAGCGCAGTAGCCAGTGCCAAAATCCACATCTAGCACGCATTATGATGCTCAACAGAGGTTCCAGGCCTGATGATGTATAATCAACCAAGCAAAGTTGTTTTTATTGGGGAATCCAACCAGAAGCTCCTCACACCAAGATCAATTAAGTCCAAAATAAAAGGGAGTGATCTATGTACTCTTGATAAATTAAGAAAAATAACGTTTCACTTTAATAATTGAGGAAAAAATGACACGTGGTGGGGTGTGGTGGTGGTGATTTTCTTGCCACTACACCAAAGGATGGGATGTAGATGTGCAAAACAAAAATTAATGATGAGTGTTCAAAATAGTGATAATATCCTAAAAGATTTTATACAACTATAAGTATTACAATTATTTCAATGAAAAAATCCAATAACATGTTAATGACTCCTCCTGTGTAATGGTGCATGATGGTATGTGGTCTTCAAATAATGGGAGGGCCTGGTTTCTATGTTTTGGGAAACCTCAAATCCTTTTTGATCAATGGTGGGGACAATGACTGATCCAACCAATCTGTGGAAGTTGACATGTCAAACACACTTTAGATGTCTCAGTTAGTGAGGACAAGGCCACCGTCTTCTAAACCGAACCTCCTGCTGGGTCCCCACAATGACAAGCATGTTTTAACCCATCATGTGATGAGATCTGAAATAAGGAACTATGTCTATGGTTTGATGTCAATAATAATGTCATAATGTCATGGCTTGATGTCAATAATAATGTTCACAATGTGTTGTCAATAATGTCTATGGTTTGATGTCAATAATAATGTTCCCCAATGTGTTGTCAATAATGTCTATGGTTTTGATGTCAATAATAATGTTTTACAATGTGTTTGTCAATAATGTCTATGGTTTGATGTCAATAATAATGTTTCACAATGTGTTGTCAATAATGTCTATGGTTTGATGGTCAATAATAATGTGTAGTGGAGGTGTAGGACAGTGTAGGGAACAGAATCCCGGAGCAGTTTTCACTTTTGGAAAGAGCAAATTTGCTGAAAAACATTTCCCCAGTAATTTTGGCTTTAAAAATGATGTGCGCTTAAAATTGCTTGTGGGGATGAGCATACAGCATTAATAATAAGGCCCACCTCATGGCCTCAAGGCCCATTAAACCCCTTTCCTAAACTTTTAGATTTTTATTTTTTTATTTTTTACAGGTTCCACTTCAGACTCAGTTGCCCCGACAACGTTTCTTCATTGTTGGTTGTTACATAGGGTTTTAAAGTACCATACATAGTTTTGAATGGGTAAATATTTGATATCTTGGATCAACACAAAAGGGCATATTGCTTTTTTTTTAAACAACATTTTTATTTGATTTAATTTATTACATGTTTTCATATTACAGTCAGAATCCCGGGCTCCTTCCCCGTAAATTTCTTTTCACATTGTAACTGTCCTGAGAATTTGCCTCAGTGACAAAACCTCAATGTGAAAATCTCTCATTTGGATATGTTTATACATAAAATCAGTTTAAGCAGAGCTGTGTTACAACATATAACATGCTCTCGCACACACTTGTGGTTTCAAGTCTAAAGTGCTTTTGGATGCATTTAGTGTGCTTGAGTAGCCTAACAAGGGGATAGTGAGTCAACCCAGTGTCCCCTAGCAATTTAAATTAATTATTTCAATTCATGTTATTTTCTAGCCGGCTCCCCCTTTACCTTTATTCATTTCTCCCTTTCTTCCTCTCTGCCTAGTCTACCGCTCACCCCTCTTTTTTCACTCTAGTAGTCCTGCTTAGTCTCACACTGATCTCTCACACAGAGAAAAGCACTGCATACTTAACCCTGCATATACAACACTGGGTAAATGTCTATTTGATGGACTTCCACAACATATTTTAATTCTCTGGTGTTTTGTCAGACTTGAGGTATGTCCAGACATATGCAACAAACTAATACACAATAAAAAACTTTGTCTTGGTCCAAAGTGAGATGATTGTTAACAACTATACTCCCAGTGGTGGCACCCAGCTGAATGCTGGAGAGGCACCTGTTTACTCTGGTAATAAACCCCCTCTAGTGACTCACCTGCAAAGTTCCGTGTGAAGACAAGGGTGACGAGCAGTATGGGGATGACGACGGTCCCTATGGTGACAAGGCGATCGAAGGGCAGTTCGAGTTTGAGGCCGGCCAGGGCCCCGCCCTTCTCATTCTGAGAGGAGCCCAGCATGATCAGCTCCTTGAGCTTCTCCCCAGCGAGCAGAGCTGTGGCCATGTCTAAGTTTTGATCAAGGATGTTCTGCATCCGGAACACACACGACACACACAACGACCCCCTCTGAGCTGGGGAGAGACCAGACGGAGCTAAACGTAGTTTAGTTAAACACGGTAGTTAAACACTCCTCCACACAGTCAGACACACACATATACACACACACACAAGCACACACACAAAAATATGTGTGGCCAACTTCAGCCCCTCTCGACATACATGGGAAAGGACTGGGACATTGGGCCTGTCTTCTCCAGTGCTGTGATTCTTCTAAGATTTCTGACTATCCCCCTCTGTTGGAGACATAATGTTCAGGAGAACACTCTTCGCTCCATCGCCATTATATGCATCCCTATGTTTTGTCCCGCCTTCTCTGCCTGGCCTCAGTCCACACACTGTGTGGCAGGTTGAAGAATAAGATTGATAACAGCTTTCTTACATGGGAACTGACAAGTTAGCATGAGAGCAACCTAACATGGCAAGTGTTTTCACAGCGCACACAGCTGTGTCATTCAAAAGTACATAAACTGTTCAGCGTGCCCCCTTACCCCTGTGTGAACACATCTGTCAAAACATTAGTCAAAAACAAACTATCTCTAGCGCAGTGGTTCCCAAACTTTTTCAAACCAAGGCACCCCTTCATAGTCAATTTCTTTTCACGGCACCCCCCACCCCCCCACCCCCTTTAAGCTAAAAATTACACCATGAATATGTTATAAGAATGTATTTTAATGAACTGGCATCAATATGAAGTGAAATAAAATAACTTCTTAAAACGAAACATTATTCTCAACCAATCAGCTAATGATAAGAAAAAATAGATGTCAACCATTTTGATTGACTTGTTTGAACTAAGGCTATATTTGTTGCTGTGTGTGATTTATGCAGATTTACAGATCAATGTTTAACTTAAAATAATAATAATAAATAATTATGTTAATTGGTAAAATAGAAAAAAGTGCACTTATTTTGCTTTGTTCAAATGTAAAATAAGCCTACTTTTTAGGTTAATAAGAAAAACAAAGAACGAAAATAACTCTGCGTATGGAGCTATCAGGCATTTTAGTGGGAGTGTGAGCCTGCTGTTGAGAGCACAGTCTCTTGATGCAGGGAGAGATTGAAGAGAGCGCAACGCGTAGATCTGACTCCACTGACAGGCGATGCCTTCTCTTGCTTTTCACGTATGTCAGGGATGAGAAAGCCAGCTCACACAAGTATGATGTTGGGAACGGCAATAGCACACTGATCGCGCAGTTTGCCAGAGATGGATATTCGTGTCCCACAAGCAGCCAAAACTTGTCCGACGACATTTCTCCAAACTTCAATTTCAAAGTGCGATCCATTTTCAGTTCTGCAAGTTCTTCCTGGGCTTTGATTGTCAACTTCTTTGCTAATTCTGATGATCGGGAGTTGAAAGGATCGCGGATCCAGTCATAGTCTTCATTCTTCGAAGCGGGGAAATAACACTCAAACCTTTCATCGAGCGTTTTCAGATGCGCCGCTATCCCTTTGAATGCGCATGTTAGTTTTTTTTTAATATGAACGATTTCAATGTTTATTGCTTATTTCTTCTGTTTTTACAATCACATGTTTCAAATGTAATATAAAATTTAGTTCAAATGTAGCCTATTTTTATGTGATGAAATGTTATTAAAAGACACAGATCTTGCGGCACCCCTGGCCAGTCATTACGGCACCCACTTTGGGAACCACTGCTCTAGCGGACACAAATACGCACGAAAGCACGCGCACACAAACAAACAAACAAACAAACACACCTCTGAATTGTTGTCTTGGTCCACGATTGAAGAACTGAAAGCTGCGTGGGACAGAATGAAGACTCATTTACACTTTGAAAAAATGAGTTCGGTTTGACAGCCATTAAGGGTCCAATGATACTAAATTCCTAGGCGTTACTTAAGTGTAACGCTGAGCTGTACCGTTACCAACGCAGCTAACTAACTAACTAACTGCACTGGCAGTAGTGATTGTCCCTGACTGGTGAGAAAACACAGACACGTAACATTAACTTTAACACTGGCGAGGCCATCGTAGCAACTAACTGTTAGTTAGGTAATTAAAAGTTAGCTTGCACAGCGGAAATGAATAAAGACACCAGTAGGGCAAAGCTTCTGATTTCCTAACGTTACCTCCAGCTGTAGGTGACTGGTAAACATCTGCGTTTACTGAAGGCGCTTCAGTTTGGATAGCTAGCGAAGGATGACCGCTAACGTTAACGTTAGCTAACATAGGCTAGCTAGTGCGCTAACGCTAGCTAGTCAAACCATACACGGCAAAAAAGAACACATTTTCCATTAAATGTTGCCATTCTGAAACGTATGTAAGTGTTTTGTAATATATATAATAATTGTCAACAAAACAAATGTAACTTACAGAGCACGCCAGCCCATCTATCAGTCTACTCTGCCTTGGCTTGTCTGAGCTTCTAGTGCAGCTAACGTTTTTTTTCAAATACACATACATACACATACACATATTTGAAAAAAAAACGTTAGCCACCAAAAAAAAATTAAAAATGGCGGCCATTTTCCAAGCTGGCATTGATGACAGCTGCTGTCATCAATGCCAGCTGAGACATACCACCTGAGACATACCACATTGAATTACATGTGTTTTGAATTTGTATTTGAACAATGTTCGAAGTTTACATAATAAAACATGTTAAAACATGTAACAAATCTTGACTTTTATGTACATATATCTGCTAGAAATGATAGAAGGGAGCTTCTGGGAGATTGCATTGTAAAATCAGATTCTGCATGGTCAAAAATTTATATTTTGATCCCAAAATCATTCAATTCGGACCATTCTGTCCCATGTTGCGGCAACATTTAGTATTTCTATGCCCTCAATGGCGGCCAGCTTGGAAAATGGCCGCCATTTTGATTTTTTTTTTTTGTAAAATCGGATTCTGCATGGTCAAAAATGTATATTTTGATCCCAAAATCATTCAATTCGGACCATTCTCTCCCATGTTGTGGCAGCATTTAGTATTTTTATGCCATCTTGGAAAATGGCCGCCATTTTGAATTTTTTGGTGGCTAACGTTTTTTTTTCAAAATAAGTGACCCAAGAGGGATGTCCATGCAAGTTTTGGTGCTTGTATCACCATTTGAAAGATTCCTCTGAAATATTCACTTATCTGCTGCACTATTCTTAGGCGCTCGTCGATCGCAAATTGACGACGATCAGCAGCAAATTAGGTGACAAGGTGGGAGGAAAGGAAGGAAGGATGGATAGATGGATAGATAGCTCAATGGAGAATGTGAAAGAAGGGGAGGTAGCTACTCAGTTAGCCTACTAAAGGACTGCACCGTGGGGCAGACGGCGCCCCATTCCACCGGCTTGCGGTACTCGCCTTTCTCCAGCAGGTACTGGCGGCCCTTGTAGTTGGGGTGCTCGTAGAAGACCCACCAGCCTCCCAGGACCTTGCAGGAGTGGACCTCCCGCCAGTGGAACTTCTCCAGCACTGAGGTGCAGTCCTCGTTCGCCTCAATCGCCTGGCCGGCAAAGTCCCCTTTACCATAGAGCTGGATCTTGTAAGGGTCTCCACTGGCCTGGAGGTGGAGAATGGGGGTGGACATCACAGGAGGAGACATAACAATTTGTACAGATATGGAGTTTGGAGTGGAGGTTGGATGGGCAGTTGAATAACGGCACAGAGAAGGATGGGGAGAGAAAGAGAGAGTGTGGTGGTTAATTGGAGATTTTGGCTGAAGACAGGACAAATGACACAGCAAAGAGGAGTGGGAGCGATCAGAGACATTGAGTGGGGTTCGAATGGAGAGGTGGCAGTGAAATCGGGGGTGTATGGCAGAAGGGAGCAGTGCAGGGTGGGGAGTAGGGTTTGACGTTGGTTTTGAAGGCCAATATTGATACTAATATTTTTCCAAAAACGAAGTATTGCCGTGTTATTGGGTGAAACAGCACATGACATGATACTGAGATTGAGTGAAAAAGGAGGAACCTCCATCGTATTGGATCTGGATGGCATTGCCTGACTGATATCCTAGTAAAAGAAACCATTGTGTCGGTCTAACCCGTCTAACCCTTGCTTGGTGTAACCCAGTGTGTTGAAAAGGCTTACAACGTGAATAATCTTGCAGGAGCTGACTCTGTCGTTGAGGCCCATCCAGCGCTGATAGTCGGGGTACTCGCCCCTGGTCAGCACATACTGGTAGCCGATGTAGTTTGGCCTCTCGTAGATCACCCAGGTCCCGCTCTCCACCCGGATGGAGTTACAGCGGCTCAGGTAGGAGTGGAAGTTGGTGCAGTCGCTGTCACACTCATACCTGCGACCCTGGTAGTTCTTATCGTCATAGAAGATGATCTGGGAGACATATTGATTTTTAGTTTCATTCATGTGTCAAACTACTTCCGTTAAGGTTAGGCAATTAAAACAACTTTGGTTTAGGTTAGGATAAGGGTTAGGCAAGTGAAACAACTTTGGTTAGGGTTAAGGTTCGAGTTAGGTTTAGGTACAACTTTACTACAACTTAGGTTAAGGTTAGGCAACATTTTGGTTAAGGTTACATTCAGGTTTTGGTCATGCTTAAATAAACATTGATAGCTATCAATAATAAAAGGACCAAGGACGTATCTCCCTTGTCATGCTAACCCTAACCCTAACACCTAACCCTAACCCTTTCATCTAACCTAGAATACAAATGTTGACTATCACCATTTTGTTCACGGTTCCTCTTGAGAAACCATAACATAGTATTGACAATATTATACCCAGAACCTCATCACCTCATTTCTGGAATACACTGCTACTCACCCTGCCCATCTTGGGTGTAGTTGTGATCCTCCTTCGAATGTGTGTGTTATGTATGTATGTATCTGTGTGTGTGTGTGTGTGTGTGATCATCAGCCCTCATCCCCTTTTTATATCCACCAACGCTATTAGTGAGACAATTGCTTTGTCATGAAAATGACATCCAAAATTTTACATTTCGACTAGTCAAAACTGATTTACAGATATCTTTAATTTAATTATAGATATCAGTAATTCCTTTTTCACTAGTAAGAATAATCATTACAGATATCTACAATTGAATTTCCACGTGTTGAAAAAGGATTGTAACTAGTGGAAATGCATTTCCGATATGTCCGACATATCAACAAACCATTTTGGATATGTGGGCGTCATATCATGAAAGTACAAAGCCATTGGTCGACTTTTTAATAGGCTACGCCTACCTCATGAATATTCAATAAATGCTAATACAACACAGTTATTTTCCGTTGGCACTGGCGCCATAAACTGTCTCGGAGTGGAAGATCGATTTGCCACATTAAAATGTCTGTCAAATGCAGAAAATGCCGTCTCCGTATTACGAGACATTCCGTCGCACTCCTTTTCCGCTTGTTATCGTCACCCTAATTACCATATTCATTTCGGATATGTCGCCCTAATTACCATATTCATTTCGGATATGTACTGATTAAATGTTAAAACGGCGTGCCATATACGTACGTCATTGAAGGTATCTACAATGACATTTTGACTAGTGGAAATTCAATTCTGACTAGTTATGAAAGGAATTGTAGATATCTCAAATATAATTGTTACTAGTAAGAATATAATTTTCACTAGTTACAATTGTATTTCAGATATCTGAAATGCAATTCTAGATATCTGAAATTACATTCTTACTAGTTACAATTCCAAGCCGACATATCAATAATTGAATTTTGACTAGTCAGAATTGAATTTTAGATATCTAGAATTCCATTTATGATATCTGTAATGTAAGAACAATTGTAGATATCTACAATGAACATTGCCACTAGTAAGAATTGAATTGTTGATATCAATAATTTACATTTCCACTAGTAAGAATTGAATTGTTGATATCAATAATTAACATTTTGACTAGTGAGAATTGAGTTGTAGATATCTTTAATTAGAATTGCAACTAGTCAAAATTACATTATGGATATGTCGACTTGGAATTATAACATGTCAAAATTGAATTATAGATATCTGCAATTGAATTTGAATAGAAGTCATTGGTAAAAGTTGACTAGTTGTAATGAAGTTACAGATATCTACAAAGAACATTTCCACTAGTAAGAATTGAATTGTTGATATCAAGAATTAACATTTTGACTAGTGAGAAATGAATTGTAGATATCTTTAATTAGAATTGCAACTAGTCAAAATTACATTATGGATATGTTGGCTTGGAATTCTAACTAGTCAAAAAGCAATTGTTGCTATTACCGCTACTGATTAAATGTTAAAACGGCTTGCCATACACGGCCGCCTGTTGACTCTGTTTAGAGCAAACGGTAAACACAGACATGTACAAAAAATGCACAGACTACAGATACATGCACATGCACACATGCACACATTTACACTCTCACACACACACAGCCATGAATCCAAACTTTATGGACTGCCCCTTCTTAGTATTATACAAATGTTACAGAACTATTGTAAAGGTAAAAAAAAACTGGGAGTGTGCCAAACTGGGAGTTAGCGTACTGCCTTCCAGTGCATTTACGGAACAAAACAGCCGAGTCAGCTTTCTCTGTTCACCAACAAACCCAAGTGATCAATAGCAGCACTGACCTATACTGAATTCTAAAGGCTCATCCGTTACCAAATTCAGTACAGCAGCTGCCGCTGCCAGTCAAGCTGACAGCTACGCCAACCAATCATTTCAGTCCATTAACAATATATCCTCCCACTGAGGACTCTTATGCTACCTGAAAATACCTCAGCTTTCAGATGGTAAGTACTACTAGAAAATACAATCACCTCAGATTTCAGATGGTAAATACTACTAAAAAATACCTTTTGCGTTCTGCTTTCAAATAATACATTTTACTGGGGAATTACTTAATACTGCAGATGGACCCCCAAGTTGTCCAACTTCCTGAATTCTGACATCACCAATGAGGAAATACCTGTCGCCAAGTGTAGGGAATGATATCAACAAAATGAGGAAAATTTGCAAATCGTATCTCACAACTCATTACAGGACACTGCTACTTGCTGGAGTTTTGGTTTGTCTATATTTCTAAGTCTATAGAAAACTACATTCATGGCATCTTTCTTTCTCTTACCAATATCAAAGTAAGTACAGTCGTATCTCCTGTATGTGTAGTGTTCACAAGACCAGAAGCATGGGCGCACTATTGCCCATAACTTGTTTACTGTGCACCTCTGTAAATGTGTGATGAACAGTGGTTGGAGTGCTGAAGGTTATAATACCTCATAGAAGTGTCCTATTATCGTTGCCACTATTTGTGGTTGGTTTTGGGAGCTGGAAATGGAGGGTCCAACTTGTGCTATGCCCTTTTTAACACTCCTACACAGGGCATAACATATGTACTTAACAAAAGTACCACAGGGAGGCAGCATTTCCACAGTGAAGCGACAACACAAACCCTCCCCTCCTCACATCTCAGACAAGCCAAGGCAACTTGTTCTTCTGCACAGGTTACTACCAAAATAAAGTCCAAGTTGTGATTGATGGGGAAATTGATCTTGATGCCAAAATGGAAAGTTTCCACTGGTTTCCTACATTTTGGTATGATAAAAAAAAACTAAGTCTAGTTTCTATCATTATTCAAAATGGAGTGATAAGATGAACCTTTAATGTGTGTCACTATAGATACAATAGATAGCAAGAGTCAAATCATATTCATACAGCACATTTCATATACAATGAAGCTCAATGTGCTTTGTATGAAAACAATAGAGGACATACGTGGAAAAGTAGTGCAGACAGTGCTTCACACATTTTGAAAAAAAAAAAAAAAAGTATTTTGTATTATTTAATGCTTTTATTATATGAAATAAAATTGGTATTAAAATATTTGTTCATAAAATAACATACAAGGTATTAATACACACACATTTTCATGCCAATCTCCACTATACTATGTAAAAAAACACATTTAAAAACCCCTAGCTTGGTAGTTTCAGACTCATAAATGTATACAGAAAGTCAATATTTGCTGTTACAAACAATAAGAGCTGCCTTGTTTTCATTGGACCCTTATGAAAGCACTCTTTAATGGCAAAGCATACTAGCACACACACGCACACACCTCTTGCTCGGGGTTAACAACTTGTGGTTAACTTTCAAAGGTACTTAGTCTGATGCAGGACAGACAAGTGTGGGCAGTGCGCGCACACACACACACACACACACACACACACACACACACACCACACACCACAGAGGAGGAGAGACAGGAAGGGAGACAGAGTGAATAGTAATTATAGGTGACTATTCTTCGGTCCAGTATAAGTAGTAAAGTGCTGACCAAACTGCTGGTGAAAACCAAGCCTGCTATTTGGAAAGAGAGACAAACAAGTGATGAACTGAGACAGACTGCAAGCATGAACTCAAATCTGCTGAAAAAAACAAAGTCACTTGACACGAACAGCTGTTATTTCGGTGCAGATTCACATTGAGAACTTTATTAATGGAAGATGAACACTTTTCAAATCATCGACCAGCTGGGAAAATCTAGGTGGAACAAGTAAATTAGTAAAAAGAAGAACGCCCCGACTTTTTGGGAGGTTGCCCCATTGGTCAATTTACCAAGTGATGAGAACATAGACACCAAAGTAATGCGCGTGTCCCCGGTAGATCGTTGGCTCCGGTGTTCGGCTACCATATGCTAGCTCTGTAGTTCCTTCCATGTCTCTGCCTTAGAATGATGTGTTGCCTTCTGATTATTATAAAACTTTGATTGATGCATTTGAGGGTTAGTACCCCAACTATTTGCTGCATTAATAAAAACTGCGCTATACATGATATCTGGATTAAGTTCCATATCAGCAGGTATAAGCTTCATGCGTGCCGGCCATGTGAACCACCATCTACCACTCGGGCTAAATCATCATTTAAAAATTAGTTGTAGAATTAAACTATTATCTAGGTTACATTATTACATTATTATTATTTTGATATATAGAAGTTGTCTTTTTTTTCATCCAAGCTGAATGATTTACTCTATCCATTTCTTATTAACTTCAGCATCAGTCAATGGAGGGGGCATTCAGCTTGAATATATACTGTATAAGTCTTTGCAATCATGAAATAAACAAGCTAAAGCTAATGAATGAATTAAAGTAAAATAAAAGTAAAGTATCAATCATGCAACCTACAGCATTTAGCGTAATATTAGAGTTCTTGTCAGCATTTGTTTCCTGAATATAAAAAAAGTTCTGGCTTCCTTGATCAGCCGAGAAATAGTTCCGGTTTTCTCTGTATAGCCGTATCGGCGATCAGGCAAATGGTTAGCCTTCTAAAACGCCATTGGAAGACAAATGGTAGCCGAACACATAATGTACCGACACCGGTGCTCCATGCTAATACGTTGGCACATACACTATGTTGAGTGATAGTAGACTCCATGCTAACACTTTATTATAAAACGGGCAGGTTGAATCCAGTCCTCTCATGGTGTACCACACTTACCAAACTTTTTAACATAAGTTTTGATTTACTTGGTGGCCAAACTTTTGAGGAGTGGTTGTGGCACAGCTGGAGAGAGAAAGTTGCGAAGAAAACCACCATCAAACAGACCAAGTGGGCAGTGAAGTGTTTCACTGACTGGTGCGGCCAGGCTAACCTTTTGACTGCCTCAAGAAAAGAAATCAATCTATCCAGCCAGACCAGTTTCCTTGCTGGCCTTAACTGGCACATCAATGAGCAACAGCAACAATGTGTTTATGGGTGAAACAACAAGAAAATAGGAAATAAGAAATTAGCGGATGCAGGACTGGAAGTCTGGTAAATGACTGTTGGTCTCCTGGCTCAACTTGCCCCAGGGTACGGGTAGGTTGAGCTTAAGGGGGTAAAATATATGGCCTCAGGGGGTAAAATATTCCATGACATAAAACCCTTGTTTCAGTCACTGGGGCTTTTGCAGCCACTAGGGGGCAGGCAATCTGTCTCTCTGTTCTGTCTCATCTGAGAATCCCACTCTGACAACATACCTTGTGTTTACTTCAACATAACATGATGATAATTTCTCTTATTCTCAAAAGGATAACGATGCACAACTTGGCTCAGCACAGCTGGCAACACAACATTTGTGAGCTGTGTGTGTTCTAACTTGTTCATCTGCTGATTTTCTCAATATTTCTCTTCAGTGTCATTCTATCTTCTGATCCCCACTGATCAAATCCACAGAGCAAATTAGGCTAACAGAAATGCTAAGTTCATGACCTCATATTGTACCTTATACAGCCGTAAATTCATATTTAATAAAGCCTCAAACGTATCTACTTCCATTTAGATACAAGGGGGGTGTCTTACCCACAGGCTCAACTCACCCCGTTCTCCCCTACTTTGGTCAGCAGTCGTTTCACTGAGACAAGCTATTCTGCTGCTGGATTCCAATTTCTTTCCATAGGTTTATTATAGCAGCTAAGGTTATGGTTTAGTTTGATTTCTTTACACTAATTACAAATGGATCTAGTTTTATTTTCTTTATGAATGTGCTTGTACTCTCTCTCTCTCTCTCTCCCTCCCTCCCTCTGGCTCTCTCTCTCTCTCTCTCCCTGTGGCTCTCTCTATGTCTCTCTCTCATTTTGCTGCTCTTACTAAGCCAGCGGCAGCAGTCTTTATCATTCAGTCCTTGTCTTTCTCTCTCCCCCATCCGGTCCGGTCGCTGCTCTTTCTGAAGGAAACACATTGTAAAAGTTCAGATTTCTCAGCCTGGATTCACTAGCTTTCATCAATGGACAGAGATTTTTCACCACCAAGTACAGTGACCTCTTAAAAAGTGAGTATACCTTTAATAAAAACTTTATCACCTGCAGACAGACAACTAATTAAGATAATGGGAACTAACAGATAATGTAATAATTTGTCAAATTACAATAAAATGTCACTAAATTACATTAACAATTAACATTAACAATTGTTAATGTAATATGATTATGACTTAATATAATTTTAAAAAGTCAGGCTACACCCCTTATAATTTAATAATAATAAGATAATAGATATTAGATAATATAGAAGATAATAGATAATACTGGTGAGAGTGAAACCTCACAAAAGTCACACTATAGTGAAATTAAACTATTTCTCGTTTTGTTGGGGGACCCCCTGGAACCTCCTCAATGACCCCTGGGGGTCCCCGAACCCCACTTTGCTGCAATTAGTTTCAAAAGTTCTGTATTCGCTGAAAATGTTCTCATCTATCTTCTAACCTCAACATCTTGGTGACAACAGCACAGATTCTTGGTCATCTCAAATCCATTACAATGCAACTGAAAGTCAATAAAAATGTCCATCTAAGCTGCTTAGATAGTTTCAAAGGACAAGAACTTTTTTGTTCCTATTTTCTGTTATGATCAGTGACCTCTTTCACAGCTCTAACCCTGCCACTAGGGGGGTCAGATTTTCTTCAAATTTGCTTTCAAATTATTGTCAGTGAATAATCACTGATATTTCAGAATTCCATTGCTTTATTTTGTAATAGCTCACTTGTGTTTTAACATTTCAACTTCAATGAATGAACAATTATACTAATTATACCCATTATACTTCAAATGGTTGCCCGTCAACCTAGACCTGTTAAGTTTCTCTTGTATGGATAAAACGCCAACATCCAATATTCAAAAATGTGTAAATGTAATGTTTCCCTGCATAGATACACACCTCGTAGAACAAGACTTAAGACTTTTTACGAATCAAGAGAAATCACTCGCGGCGCGCACTTAAACTATCAATGGGCTAGCTTATTTCAATAAAGGCGGCACTTTTACAATTGGTTCGCCTCCAAAACAACGCCGGGTGGCGGGTGGTAGCGGTTGCCAGTAGATCGTTCAGTCTCCATGATAACACACTTATTCGGGCCGCATATACCCAATAGACTACATGGGCTTTAGCTCAGGGCCCGGGCCCAAGGGGACCCCGAGCCCTAGGGGGCCCCGAGAGCTTGATCTCCAATGGGACTTCAATTAATTATGACTGCAGCCTTTTGTCCTTGTAAATTATTTGTAGAATACAATTCCCTCACAACAGCATAATAACAACTAATGGTGTTTATTGCTCCTGTTATAGGAGCAATAATTTACTAAAACGAGCGCACAAACTAGAAAAATATGACGTGACCACTCAGGGGCTCCGTAGTAGCGAGCAGCGTGAGCCAGTTCTAAAAGTTGAAGTTTTATCAAAATAAAGTGCTACTTGGAGGATCACGTGCATGCCGTATTTACCAGAAGAGCATAATGATTACTAGAAGGTCTTACGTCTTGTTCTGCGAGGTGTTTATTTGCGGAACACAAAGGCAGAAACAAATTGCGAGCTCTTTGTATAGAGTCTGGCCTGGAGCAATGATGTGTCTGTACCGTCTATCGTGGCTTCAATAAAACCGCAGACGTTGATGAATTATCCCATCAGTTAGAAACTATCCGCCTGATCAACAGTTAAGCCTCTTGCCGTAACACGACTATAATGATGATAAACATAAAATCATAAAAACTTATGAAAGAAAATATAAAAAGAAAACAGATTTCTTTTGAGTTTGGAAGTATAACGATCGTTCTTCTAAAACCTCACAGGCACGCGAGGATGATGGCAGCTTTTCAGGATCAACATGACAGTGAGATACCCTCTCAATAATACAATATGATAATACGATATTCCTCCATAGTAGAAAAATGAGACCTTTTATTTCCATTTCTCTAGTCACCTAGTGCTGCCTCCCAACAGTTACAATGACAAAGAGGCTGTAATATATAATGTAGTTATTATTTTTTAGAATTATTATTTTATCTTTTTTGAAATTGTTGTTGCTGTTGTTATTATTATTAGGCCTATAGGACTTGACCTTTTTGAATTTAGTTTTTATTTCAATAGACAGATTATTTTTTTCATTTTCTAAAACCTTCAGTCTATATTTCAGTTTCTAGTGAATAGCTTCCTGTTTTTCAGCTATTTATTAGCATAAATAAAAAGCATAAATATATATTTTTTTAACCTTTTTTTTAAAGATAAAGAAGTAGGTTGTATTCTATCTTATTCATAATTAAGTTGGATAAACAATAGGTTTCTTGTTCAGACTTGTGGACAAGCAGAAACAAGTAATAATCCAATCAATATACTAATTGGAGCAGTGATGATGTCATCAAAACTAAATTGAAAAGGTTGGACTTTTTCAAAATAGGCCTTCCTCTTGTGGAGTAAGAGATGAATTTTCTATTCGCCTTCTTTCTTCAGAGCAATTATAAATGTTCTAAGTATATTTGCAACATATGCCAATATGCTGTTTGTACCTGGATGGTGCCGTACATCATTTGCACAATGCAGACAATCTTGAGAGGGAGAAAATACTGGTCGGTCATAAACTATAAAGAGATTATGACTATATATGAGATTAAACTATTCCCAGGTTTTCCTGGGACCCCTTGGAGCCCCCCTAAAGCACCCCCTTGGACCTCCTCAAGGACCCCTGGAACCCCCTCAGGTACCCCCTGGGTGACCCCGGACCCCACTTTAAGAACCACTGCTCTAGGCTAAGGCTGTTTTGCAGCCAGATATTGGGGCTCTTTTGTGATTTATCAGGGTCTCCAGTTGGAGGCCACTGAGTGTTACTGTACATTTGGCTTCCATGTGTGCCAGTAAAGTGAATGGAGTCTGTACTGGGAGTGTGTGGTCTCAGTATGCGTCTGTACAGCCTCCCAGTGTGTTGCTTGAAGTGGTTTGTGTGTGTGTGTGTGTGTGTGTGTGAGACCTTTGATAAACCAGGGCCACAATTTTGCAAGCTCTTATTACCATATTAGCATAGTAAAAGACTATTTCTGGATATGGATTAACATTCAAGCAGCGCTAAATGTCTCACTACACTTTAATATTGACAGAAAAAGTACAAATAGGTGTTAATTGCCATACTGGTATCTCAGAATAGTTTCCTAAACTTCATATAAAAAATATCAGTCATATGGTACACAAAATAAGGAATGAAAAAATGAACAGCCCATCGCACCTCAAAGACCAATGTGACATAAATAACCTGACAGTGAGATGCATGATATTGGTGGTATTTTGATTTCTCTCTGACTTTTTGCAACATATACAGTCACAACATTCACTTTTTCTTAGGAGCAGGATGAGGCAAATACATCTTATAGTGAAGTTATAGTGATGAAGACTATTCATTGAAATTATGAACCCAGTGTTTTCAGGAAAACATGATTCGTTTTTGTTTCTACTGCTGGTTGTTTGCCTTATGATCATTGACTGGAAGTCATAGTTTACCCTCCTTTTCATTTAACGCTACAACACTGCCCATACCTGCTGTTCCCATCCAATGGGAAAGGATAATCTTTACCGCCCAGCTAAAGGCAGCCTTATAGAGCTATAGGATACGCAGCATGTGTGATTCTGTTTACTCCTTCAAACCTCATGGCCGTCTCTCCATTTTTTCTCTCCTTTTTTTAAGTCTGGTAATAATTCCCTCCTCATTAATTGCTTTAATATTGCTCTGGTTGGAGAAGAAAAAGAGGAAGTGGGGACGGGGGAGGGGTTGTATGTAATCCATTGCCTGCTTTTCCCAAGTATTCTGAAATTGTGTTTATTAAAAGCAGACCAGACATGTATTGGGGAGGAAGAGAGGGAGAGAGGGAGAGAGGGAGAGGGGCGGGCAGGCGATTTAGAAACTAGTTGCATGCAATCTAACCGGCATCGCACCTCCATGGTAGGTGGTACCAGTTACCCATGGTGTGGTACACTATATGGCCAAAAGTATGTGGACACCTGCCCCTTGAACATCTCATTCCAAAATCATGGGCATTAATATGGAGTTGCCCCCCCCGCCCCTCCTTTTTCCACTAGATGTTGGAACATTGCTGCTGATTTACTTCCACTCAGCCACAAGAGCCTTAGTGAGGTCGGGCACCGATGTTGGGAGATGAGGAGAGATTCATCCCGAAGGTGTTGGATGGGTCAGAGCTCTGTGCAGGCCAGTCAAGTTCTTCCACACCGATCTCCACAAACCATTCCTGCATGGACCTCGCTTTGTGCACGGGGGGAATCTAGTTTGTGATGGATGATGGATGATGATACTCATGGAAGGATGAGTAAATTAGCGAAGGCAAAATAAAACCATGAGAATCTCTTGGACCATGTGACGGACACTTAACTGGTCAGTTGTATGGCAGCACAAGTGAGGATTGAAGCTGTTCTGAAGACAAAGGGTGGCCCTACTCATAAATTAAGTTTCTGTTATTTTGTCCACCAAAAATGGAATTCCTAATAACATAGCGACTCTTGATGGAGATCCAAACATCTCAATATTTTGTTTGAATTGGACGGGCTTTCTTTTTTTAAAGGCAGCTATTAATTTTGCATGTGTCTTTTGGGCTTTTGGGCTCAGATTCATGTGTCGCTGCTGGCTTTATGGTCATGCCATTGGAAACCACACTCCCGTGAGAAAAACACAAAGTGGAGAGTGAGACAGCAAACAACTTTCCGAAAGATACAATCCAGAGTTTATTTTTCCATGCATGCTGCTGCGAATGTTGGGGTTAGCCATACATATTTTTCGAAGGGCTTATGACTTGTGAATGTCAAGTAAACTGTTGTTTAATGTTCTACTTTTCCCAACACAGAAAACTGTTTACAGACATCACCAATTTTATAATTTCAAATAACATGTCAACCTCATGTTTAGCTGTTAGATACTGTCAGTCCTTGGATCAAATGATCAGACGATACATTTCAGAGTGAAAAAAAATCTTGAATCCAATAAATCACTCTGCAAACAACGTCAGTGGTGGGACAAGTGTGTTTCATAAAGGTGCCCCACTAACTGAAATAGATTGGACCTTTAACAGTGAAAAGTTGTTTAGGTTACCTGTATGCTGTAGTTCAGTGACTATGCAGTATTCGGTGCATTTGTTTATCTCTATAGTTTGGGATCCTAGGAAGATCGTATCACTACTGTGTGTGATATGAGACACTAATGGAGTAAACTCATTTAGATTACTGTTCAAACTCTTCCCAATTTAAGCACGTCACATCTTTCGTGTCAAGTCATGTTGTGTCATCTCGAGTCATGTTGTGTCGCCTTGAGTCATTGTGTCATGTCGAGTCACGTGTCATGTCGAGTCATGTTGTGTCGTGTCGAGTCATGTGTCGTGTCAAGTCATGTTGTGTCATCTCGAGTCATGTGTCATCTCGAGTCATGTTGTGTTATCTTGAGTCATGTTGTGTCATGTGAAGTCATGTGTGGTGTCAAGTCATGTTGTGTCATCTCGAGTCATGTTGTCTCAAGTCGTGTTGTCTTGAGTCATGTTGTGTAGTGTCAAGTCATGTTGTGTCGTCTGGAGTCATGTACTGTCATCTGGAGTCATGTTGTGTTGTCTCGAGTCATGTTGTGTCGTGTCGAGTCATGTTGTGTCATCTTGAGCCATGTTGTGTCGTGTTGAGTCATGTTGTGTCGTGTCAAGTCATGTTGTGTCGTCTTGAGTCATGTTGTGTCGTGTCGAGTCATGTTGTGTCATCTCGAGTCATGTTGTGTCGTGTCAAGTCATGTTGTGTTGTCTTGAGTCATGTTGTGTGTCAAGTCATGTTATGTCATCTCGAGTCATGTTGTGTCATGTTGTGTCGTGTTGTGTCGTGTCAAATCATGTTGTGTTGTCTTGAGTCATGTTGTGTAGTGTCAAGTCATGTAGTGTCGTCTGGAGTCATGTTGTGTCGTCTGGAGTCATGTTGTGTCGTGTCGAGTCATGTTGTATCGTGTCAAGTCAACGCGTCGATGTTGGTTTGGGTCGTGTCATTACATATCATGTCTGGGCTGTCAACTCACCTTTTAGTAATTATATATTTATTTAGACATGTAGTATAAAGTACTACAGAGAGGGAAACAGTAGGGGACCAAGGAGCTCTGGTACAACTTTTATCATATCTTTCATACCGTTAGCCATTACATCTGCTCAGTGTAGACTTTTTTTTCTCTTGTACCCACATCTAGTTAAATGCAGCATAAATAAATATATGTTCATATATTCAGTCTGTGAACCATAGCCACATGGTTCATTTACCCAAATAAAGTTTGCGATTTGGATTCAGACGCCGAGTGGTTGTCCCCTCCTCGTCATCTGTAAATAAAAAGTAATGTGTTCAGTATGGGCCAGGAGGAGGGATTGACCACAGCCTCCGAGCAGTCAATCCAGGCTCCCTACTGTCAACACCAAGTAAGTATGGGAGATGGTATAGTTGATGTAGACTAACACCTGGAACACCAGTTCAGGTCTCTGGGGGAGAGTTGGTAGCAGATCTGGGTAAAATACTGGTTATTCCATCCTGGCCAACCTTGACCTAATTTTAAATGAGTGCTTACACCTAACTATGACCTTACATAGAGACAAAAAAACACAGGTGGCTCAGCTCTAACCCTGTCTCCTCTATGTCTCCTTCCAGCTCCACACACTGTGCTGGGTGTTCCCGCCGGAGTCTGCGGGGGGATGGAGCAGCGAGGGGGAGGAGAGAGCCCCAGCCTCCGGGACAGCGCCAGCCCGGAGGAGAGATGCGAGAGCCCGGCCCCCGTCGCCCCCCCGCCAGGCAAGATGAGCCGTCCGGCGGTCAACGGCAGCCCGACGGGACCGCGAACCCGACACAACATCACACCGCCGAGACCACTTGGAGGTGGGGCAATGAACACACACATACTGCACGAATACAGACACACATACAGGACTGAAGCTGCCAGTAGCTGATGGTTTGTGTGGATGTTCAATATCTTAAAATTTGACCATAACAAAATATTCCAGTGCACCCAGTGTATATGCACATTTTCTGTAATAAGCCCTCAATATGTTATATCCTTGAAGTGTCTCTATCGGTGACCTCGGGGGGGACAGGGTCAGGCTCTGGTCCCAGCAGAGGAAGGGTCTCTATGGCGGTGGTTGCTGCAGAGTTTGATTTCTTGACCCAGCAAACACACCCGTACTGATTTGGAATCAGTTATGTATAGTTTCATAGTTATGGCTAAAAAAAAAACAACCTCAAATTATCTAATGGCGGAAATCCCAGATCCGGATCACCAGCAAAATCTAGTTAATTGTTCCTTGGTCCAAGATCTGCCACATTTCATATAAATCCATACGTACGTTTTTGAGATTTTGTACTATAACAGGAGCAATAAACACCATTAGTTGTTATTATGCTGTTGTGAGGGAATTGTATTCTACAAATAATTTACAAGGACAAAAGGCTGCAGTCATAATTAATTGAAGTCCCATTGGAGATCAAGCTCTCGGGGCCCCCTAGGGCTCGGGGTCCCTGAGCTGGAGCCCATGTAGTCTACTGGGTATACAGTATACGGCCCGAATTAGTGTGTTACCATGGAGACTGAACGATCTACTGGCAACACATGGATGATCACTTCTAATCACTTAACTTGACCCCCCGAACAAAAACTTGGTGTATTCATTTAACAGTTCAAGAAAAGAGGGTAGAATGGTCCTATTGTTGACACACACACACACACACACACACACACACACACACACACACACACACACACACACACACACACACACACACACACACACATTCTGCACTGATACTGCAGGATACACACCGACACCCACTTTTCTCTCACACAGTTGAAAACACAATCACACAAACATTGTAGCAGTACACACACACACACACACACACACACACACACGATGCTGGACCGCCTCCCTCCACCCAACCATTCAGTGGTTGAGTTATGGGCCAATAGCATCCGTGATGCTGGTTTGGGTTTGGCTGAGGCACATCTGTCACTGCCTCGTCAGGAGGAGGGTTGATAGCTTGTGAATTAGCAGTTCCTTTGGGAGAGCGTAGCATGAATGGTACTGAATAGTTCCAGGCTCGGAGTAGCTCTCAACTAGCCTGGACCAACACATGGGTATCGGCCTCACTGCTGGAGTTATAGCCGGGGTTCCTAAATGATATAGATATCATACTGGAGAGTGGTTCTGTAACCCCTAGACTGCTACCACACCCCAAAAAAGCCTACATGTGGGAAACACTGGACACATAAATAGGACCAGGAAGTGAACACTGACTTTTGAAACACAGGGTCCAGAGTCAGCAGGGTAATTCTAATTATTACTTGAGTTAGTTGTTCATTTTAATCTCGTCCAGAGCGACCTGTCGGTGATTTCCCCCCCTCGACCCCAGTATTGATTTCAGCCCTAATTCCCTACTGCTTTTCTCGTGAGTGATCTTAGTGATTTTAGTCCCTCTGGGTTTCAGTGGATTCCATTGTTTTCTGTGAAAGTGAAGATGGAAGCATTTGAGGAGGCTTTTGGTAATGTACCTGGTATGAACCCACTTACCATGCACTCATTATTGGGGAGCCAATAAGGTGAAGACAGAGGTTAAAACCCGTCTGCAGAGCTACATCCTGCAAGCTGGAGGCTAACCAGCATTATTTTCTTGGATGCCATGTTGAACTTTTGAGTACTTTTTGAATTGGGAACTATTTGAAGGCTTTGCATCCAGGAACGTCTGACCAAACTAGCCAACCCCCCACCCACCCTCCATCTGTCTATCAGGTCTGATGATTCCGGTCTACTGTGTGGTGGAGCACGCCGACATGGCTATGGCTGGTGGCGGCGAGGGCCGCGGCGGCCGCCGCGAGTTCGTGTTGGTTCGAAAGGACATCCTCTTCACGCAACTGGTGGAGACGGCGCTGGTCGCCCTGGGATACTCACATAGCTCAGCAGTACAAGCACGAGGTCAGTACAGCCAATAGAAGTTAGTGTGTGTGTGTGTGTGTTTTGGTGGGTAATTAACAGATGACTATTAGTAATGAAACAAAGATCTATAAATATAGGTGTTTATTATAAATTAACAGTTCAATTAATTCTATAAAAATAATGAATACAAATAAATAAATAATATATATGAGTATAGGCTTACACACACATTGCTATGACAGATGGCATTTAGAGACCATATTCAATGACATATGTTCTTCAGGTGTGATAACAAACCGAATTAACATCATCATGTGACTACACAGATTCAGTTACTCTACTAATCTAAAATATTACAGCCAAGTGGATTGTCCAAAAATGTGAAACTCTAAGTAGACTAAACCAAATTACAGTTGATGACTGAGCTGCCGAAATGAATGGGTGTCAGTCCTGCTGCGTTCAAGGTCTCCTTGTAAGCTGCTACTTCGGAGATCACAAGTTCGCTGCATTGAAGTGCATTTGAAGTAATGACAGAATTAGCGGTGCAGAGCTACTTTATGCTGCAATGGCAGAATGAAGAGCTGAAAATGCGCTTAGCACCAAAGATGGAGACTAAATAAAAACAAACAAGTGTCTCACAGATTCACACTTTCATCAATTTGAAGTGAAAAGTCATTGCACAAGCATGGCAACTACAAGTTAAACAACTGAAAATAGAAACATGTAATAATAGTTATTAGGATGACAAACAATAACAGACAATGATAAAATACTTTTACCATCAGTTGTTGACTTCCATGCTTCCTTCCCCCTGAACATGATAGCTTAGCAAATTGGGTATCAGAGAAAATCCAGACTTTCCCATTATTATATCCCATCATCATAAAGTTTCCTAGTCTTATTTACCACTTGAGTCGATCATGAGTGCTCACCTAGAAATTACCGTATTTCCAACAGCACCTGAATGCAGCATAAATAGTAGGGGTGGGTGGGGTTTGCCACAGTGGCAAAAGGTTTACACAATCACAGTATTTGAAAGTGAAATCAGTCCTTACCTGATCTGGGAAACCCCACCCACCTGGTGCTCCTTGCAGGCTAAACCAAACGCACGTCTCTGAGACACACAAAGACAGAGTGAGATAGACCAAGAAATGAGCGTAGACAGCATCCAGTCAACCCTGAAACAACAATCCTCACACACACACTCACACACACACACACAAAGGAAGGCAGTTTCGCATTCCTGCTCTGTCCCGTAAACACAGGGCGCTCTAACCGAGGCGACCGACGCCCTGCGACCCCCCCTCGCCTCTTCCAAATGGATAGGTTTTTTGTCCTGCGAAATAAGCCTTTTCTTTTCAAATAAATTATTTCTGGCCGGAGTCATGCATTTTTCCCCCCCAGTGTGGTCACGACCAAAATTATACAGAGTCCCTTCTATTTTCTCCTCTGATTGAATTGTGTCTTGCATAACTTTGGCCAGGCCGGTATTTTTAAACTCTGCCCGGCGCAGGTTTTTGTCTTTAAGTAAGTTACACAGTACAACTGATTAAAAAGAAGCTATATTGCTGATTTAGAGTCTATGTTTTGCAGTCTGGATCCCCAAAACAACCCAAAAATGTATTTTAAGAAGCACACTTTGGACGATTCAACTCATCCAGCTGGCTTGTTTTGAACATATTAAGAAGTATTTGATGGTACAACTTGACGGTTTGGTCTGCTGCTCTATTTAAAGCCCGTGGAAAAGTAATTCCATGATTGCCTTGTAAATACTGTATGTAATTTGTGGTCATGCATGGATATAAAAAGCATCTAAAAAGTATGAGAATTCAATTACATTCCAGTTTTTGGACCGTATCAGTAGCTCATGGGGGGGATTGGGAGTTTTCTGAACCGAAATGGGGTACTAGGCCGGAAAGATTTTGAAAGTTTTGAAAGCCAGAAATTTCAGCACTTGGCAAGTAATGGTAGAGTCATTGTTACTGAGCAATTGAATCAGATTTATGTAATAATAATATATAATAATAATGGGATCTTTGACCTTTTGGTTACAGGATGATCTTGTTAAACACTATTCCAACTGTACCACCCCTTCCTTACCTTAAGAGGGTTGTATTCAATAGGATTCAACCGATATGGGTTTTTCTATGATATTTTGGGACGATATAAGGTGCGGATAACCGATATTTTGTACTGATATTCAATATCTTTAAATTTGACCATTTTCATTCCATAAGAATAAAAATAAAATTCAAGTATACAGTCAGGCTGAAAAAGCCTCTGATCTATTATCATTTAATGCTGTTTAACACATGTATTTATTGTGTATGTGTTTTCTTGTGTAAATGTGTGTGTGTGTGTGTGTGTGTGTGTGTGTGTGTGTGTGTGTGTGTGTGTGTGTGTGTGTGTGTGTTCTCCAGGGATCATTAAGGTGGGCCAGTGGAAGCCCATGCCCATCCACTACCTAACAGACGCTCCAGAGGCCACGGTGGCCGACATGCTGCTAGACGTTTACCACATGGTTACCCTGCATATCCTACTCCACAGGTCAGCCTTTCGCTTGTGTGTGATGTGTTAGCATGGAGACTAATATCTA
Organism: Hoplostethus atlanticus; assembly: GCA_034670405.1. Taxonomy (NCBI): domain Eukaryota; kingdom Metazoa; phylum Chordata; class Actinopteri; order Trachichthyiformes; family Trachichthyidae; genus Hoplostethus; species Hoplostethus atlanticus. Next base: position 687,161 of record JAXDDX010000081.1, on the reverse strand, counting down.
CAGAATAGTGTATGCTAAGGTTCAAATGAAGCCTTTAAACTGTGCAGCTTCGCCAGGCTGGAGGATTTGCCGTCGGAGCAGTGGAACCACGCCACGGTGAGGAACGCTCTCAAAGAGCTGCTCAGGGAGATGAACCAGAGTGTTCTCGCCAAGGAGTGTCCCCTCTCCCAGGTAACTGTTCGACAACAGTAACTTAACGGGGGTTCAGTTTGGGTTTTGAGTAATAATCCACAAACATTTTCATATAAAGAGTTTAAATGTCAGTTTTGCTGCTTATTGCCAATTGACAAACACAACAGTGAGTCAACATGTAGCCAGTTCATGAGGTCAGGTAGGTGTTTCCTGGGTGAAATCCTCTGGTACACAGGAAGTGATGCGTTTTACTTTTCTGGTTCGTTTGGAATAAATGGAAGAAGAACTGGGTAGTTAGCATGAGCAGCGATAGTCACTTAAGAACATAACCCTAACCCTAACCCTTTTTTGTACTGACATTCTGGCCTAAAACAAAAGTCATCTTTTGCATTACACCTTTGTACAAATCGCTACTACTGAGAATACTTCAAGTACAAGTTGTAGTTCCTTGAGTCTTTTCCAGAAATAAATTCTGTTTTTCTGGGTTTGATTCACGCCCACTGATAGCGCAAGTATTTTCTCAAAACATATGTGGTTTCACCATTGTTTCACCACACAGTTACTGCACTGTTAGTCACACACACACACACAGTATTGACACCATCCCAAGGGAAAGGATACATACACATACACCTACATCTTCATATTCACACACACCCTGTAGTCATTAGACTTGAGGTTGTGATTTATAGAGGACTTAGTCATGATGTAATTAGTGATGAGGGGAAGTGTGTGGTCGGTGTGTGTTTGCAGCCTGACTCATGTTTGAGTTTGAATCCTCACATTTTCCCATGCAACGCTTTCAGTCGTCACTTACAAACTCACATTGAAAATCTGTAAAGATGCGACAAGTAACGTATTTCCTGCTCCCATAGTGCAAGATGACCATACTATATCTGGGGGGTTATATTTATCATTTCCTCTCTTGTCTATCTATCTATCACAGAGTATGATCTCAGCGATAGTGAATAGCTCCTACTACGCCAATGTCTCCACATCTAAATGCCAGGAGTTTGGTCGCTGGTACAAGAGGCACAAACGCATCAAAGGTAACCCTCCGAAGCTGTGACACTAGAATAAAGACATCAGTTTGTTTTTTTCAACAGCGGTGGCTAGAGGCTTGCCATCAGGTAGCGGGCGGTTTGAATCCCTGAAGCAGCTGAGAACATCTGGGGGTTGGGACTCAAACAAGAAATGTTAGGAACTGATGTGATTTGCTTTAATGGAACGTCCTGGGAAGATCTGAGTGAGGGAAGTGACTGAGTAGTGCTTTCTGATGCCTCAGCGACTACTGTTGAAGTGACCTTGAGCAAGGAACTGGCCGCCCCCAGTTCAGTGGACAGGCCAATGTGGGAACATCACGAGGCAGCAGTGTTTGAACAGTTTTTACAGGTCCTATAAAATGGCCTTGTATTACTTGGCCATGCAGAGCAATCATCACACCTAATGACTCCCAGTGGATGTCTGCCCATACTGTTACAGCTCCACCACCACGTTGAACAGTAGGTAGCAAACATTGTGGGTTGAAGGCTTCCTTTGTCTTTTTCCAAACATAAAACCTGGATGAAGGAAATGGCCTGACAGTTTCGCAAACAACACATTGCGCAACTGAAAACTTGAACAAAACAACAACATCATATGGACAAATTGGGATTTTGTGATTGGTTCCTGGTGACAAAAGGTCATCCAATCAGCAAAGACCCCACTGTTACTCTTTGCTGATAATTTTACCAGACTTTTCTCCCTGACACATTAAATAATTCTGCAATTTTTGCGATCGACGCACCTGCAATCCGATTATTTGTCCTCTTTGTAACTCACTCGCTTTTGAAAACCCACAGATAAAAGTGAATTGTCACATGGTAACTGGAATTCGACTCAACATGACGTGCCTGTGTAGCTACCTTTGTAATTGTAATTTAGTTACTTCAAAGTCAGTCCTTTTCATGAAGTATTTCCATTATTTTGTCCACATCTGTCATTGACAACTCCCAGTAGGAAGGAACTGTGACGCATGGTTCACATTAATGTCACCTTTAATATAGATGACAAAGATAAATGCTCTCAACCCTAATGGAATGTAGGAGCTCTTCTTACACTTAATCCCCACCTCTCACACACACACACACACAGGCTAGGTAAAACCTCGTTTCCCTGCCAAACCTCAACCCAACTTTTATTCTCTTAATAACCCAAAACTCCAAACCCAAACAGTAGAACCATAATAAGAAGCAGATCTATGTCAAGGAGAGGAGGAGCGACGATATGAGTGTCAAACTGAGTAGAATAGAAAAGAATAGAGTAAAATACAGAGAGAGAGAGCAGGTAGGGGTTTGGTGCTTTGCTCAAGGACACATGGCTGCTCCAGGGATCAAACGTTCTGGGTAACCTGCCACCTGAAGATAAGTGAAGACTTTATTGAAGGAGAGTTGAAGAAGTTTCCTCCTCCATCAAGCCCACAACAGTTCTTCCCAAATTCTCAAACCTCAGACAAACAGCCATGATTTATTGTCCAAACACTCAAAAAAGGATTCTGTATGGTACCAGAAAATGGTTCTTCGGGTTTGTACCATAGAAAACCCCTTTATGGTGCTGTAAGGAACCCTTTTAGAAATGCTCTCTATAGCACCGTGCTCAAATGGTTCTGGGTAGGACCTTTATGGTGCTGTAGTTTCATTCAATGGCCTTTTTGGTTGTGGTTGATTGGATATATGGATGGATATATATAAATATATATATACACAAACAGATGGACTTATTGCTTTGACAATTCTCCCCCTATACAGGTGAATACCTTGAGAAGATGTGGTCAGTATGGGATAAATCAGATATCAAAGGTGAGTATGTTTTTTATAGAGGGCTTTCAGGTCACAACGCCAAAAAACAACAGTTTTCAAGCTGGAGGTTGCAGAAGAAAATGTTTATCTCAAATATTGAAAAAAAAGGGGTTGGTAATTGGAATAAGATGGAATAAATTCTCTGGGGGTTGTTGAAAGGCATTCTGGGAGATGTAGGAAATATCACTAACTCAAAGAACAGCAGACAAGACAGGTTGGGGGAATGTGGGTTTAATATAAAGGTAAATTACAAAACTTGATCACAATACGACTCCTGGAATGCTTTGAACATCACATTGATGATATGAGAGTATCTGGGGGTGTTTTTATTGAGGTTAAGGATGATTTAGGATTAGGATTAAGATTAGAATGAACATTAGGTTTAGGTTAAGGTTAAGGGTTAAGATTAGGCATTTTAGGGTTAGGGTTAGGGTTAGTGAAATCAATGAAGGTCCTCACAAGTATAGTAATACAAATGTGTGTGTGTGTGTGTGTGTGTGTGTGTGTGTGTGTGTGTGTGTGTGTGTTCACGCAGTGGAGAGGGATTTAGACCTATGCGTCTTTGGCCAGCGTCCTCTCTCTCTCTTAGCCTCGCCCACCCGTTTGGGTACCCTGGTGATTCCAGGATCTCTGTGCCTCAAGGGTGGCCTCGGGGACACCCCCACCCAGGCTCACCCTCTGCCCCAGCCCCCTGGCCATCACCACCCCAGCCCCCCGCTGCGTGCCAAGGCTCCGCCGGCCACTCCGTCCGCCTCCTTGCCCCCCCTGCTGGGCCACGGCACACTCCTCTCCCCCCAGCTCTCTCCTCAGCTAGTGCGTCAGCAGCTAGCCATGGCTCATCTCATCAACCAGCAGCTAGCCGTCAGCCGCCTGCTAGCCCACCAGCACCCACAGGGAGTCAACCAGCAGTTCCTTAACCACCCACCCATCTCCCGGGTCTCCAAGGCCCCCAGTGGTGCCGCTGAGCCCAGCCTCAACCCTTCGGCCACCGAGGTTTCCTCCGACATCTATCAGCAGGTCAGGGAGGAGCTGAAGAGGGCCAGTGTTTCCCAAGCCGTGTTCGCCCGCGTGGCTTTTAACCGCACCCAGGTAATATAATATAATACAATATAATATATTAAAAAAATGTAATCTGCTGATAGCTAATATTTTGTTGATCTGTTATGTCAGCGTTTCAGCTAGCATGCTGCCTTTTGGTTGTCTGTAGCATGCTAGCTGACATTTAGCGCTATATAGCAAGTTATAGAAGTTATTGAGAAATGCTGGGAATTAGGGAAAAGACTAGCATAGGTACAGAGTAGTGTAGTCAGTTTGTAGTTGTATTTGGTGATGAGGGATGCCAGAAATCACTGTTGAGGCTTCTCACACACTCAACCCTGTAGCATTTAGATTAGGTGGCTAGCGAATGGTGCTACTTGTGTAATGGCGCTGCAGATTTATGATGGCTGATGCCCTCTGTAGTCACCATTTGTGAGTTAGTATGTCATTGTCTTTCACATCTGAATTGGGCTTCTTCAAGAATGAAGAAGTGCCCTAACCTTGCCAAAAGGGGCAAAACATGATACAAGAGATCCATACGTTCAAAGTGAAAAAGCTACATACATAGACTGTGGAAATCTCCCAGTCCCAGACCATATACAAAACCTATATACAAAAATTAAACACAATAAAATCTTGGAGAAGAGATAAACTGTTGAAAAAAGTATTCAATTAACAACAAAATATTAAATTGACCCAACAATTAAGACATTCACCATAAAAAAAAGAGATCTGATAGCTGATTTCAAACAACAGCATTCCCGTGTGCCAGAAAGTGTCTCTCATTTCCATGTCAAAGGAAAGAAATTAGAAGGAGAGAGGAAAGGTCCAAGTCCTCATTAAGTCCTGGAAAGGTGGTAGCTTTCACGGAATAGATCCATTACGTTTGAGTTTATCGCCACCTCTATACCTCAGACCAGGGGTGGGCAATCATGTGCCATGGAGGGCCGAGAGGATGCAGGTTTTCACTCCAACCAAAGACTACGCCAGGTGATTTCAGTGATTAGCCTAATTAGTGAAATCACCTGGTGTAAGTGCTACAAAGTCCTTTCTTGGTGAGGTTGTATTGCCGTATTTCTTTTCCGTTCATTGAACATCTTCTCAACCTCATCGGACACCTTCTCGGTGTAGGTGTTGAGGATGGGATTCATGTTTCCTGGTGAAAAGGGGGATTTAGGTCAGGAGGTGGGTGTTGCTGCTGTGTAAGTTCTGATAGTGCCAGAGCTTAAGATGTAAACTCGGATGAAATTTGATGGTCTCAACTATCTAATGAAAGACCATTAGATAGGGCAGAAAGTCAGAGATGTTGCTGCTGTTGTCTCGACCAGATATTAGATATAGGATATTACAACTCACTTCAGTCAGGCTGATTCAGAGGCATATACATTGCCATTTGAAGATAAAATAAAAGAGGGTCTGACAAAGTTGTCTGCCAAACTAAAATGTGACCAAACCAGAGTGAATATCGTGGTGGGCCACTCCAAACACAGGAGCATCCCCCCTATGTGTCATTACGTGACTTGACTGATTTTTTCTTGCCCCAGGCTACACAGCCAAAGCCCCAGAGAAGGAAAAGGCAGACGAGGAAGGGGCATGCAAAATACCAACCGAGGTCCGAAGACAAGGAGCTGGTCGAGACAACGGCAGTAATTAACAGAATCTATAGTTGATCTATAGATCTGTTAATTTACTATAATCTGTAATCGATAGTTGCCTGCCTAACCTGCATTGTGCACCCAACACCCTGATGAAGGCATAAGCCGAGATGCGTAGGTGTTCCTCTATGTCTTAGCCCTCTAATCAATGCCTTTTGAACGCCACGAGAACACATTTGTGGTCGCAATGTTTGCCTAGTTCAATTCCTGACTTCCTAGAGCACCTGCGGGTGTTCGAGGATTCCTGTCCGTCAGTCGGATGGTCCCAAAAATGACCTATATGTTTGTAAAGTAGTTGCACTGGTGCTTTAGCTCACTTGCCAGGGCAGTGGATATTTGCGCAGCAGTCCTGGGTTCTAATCCTAGAGTACCTGGACCAATGTAGTTGGATCTTATTACGGATTACAGTCATGATTGAAAATGTGTGCACCCCTTCTGCAATTCTAGATTTGTTTTTGTTTTGTTTTCACCATGCAATCCCTATCTAATCAAAAGGTGCCCTTTCTTAAACAATCTATACTTACAAATTTCACACGTTTTTAGAGGAAATTGTTCATGTAGTGAAATGAAAATAGTTAGAAGGGAATTACCGCAGATCCAAATATAAGTGAACCTCGTCTTGCATTAGTTAAATCAAGTAGGTAAGTAGAATCAGGTGGGTAACCAATTAAAGATCAGATCTCTCGGGAGCACTCCCAGAAATACAGGTACGAAACCTGGTCAGTTTGGCGTTACCCATGTAGATGAAAGAAGAACACTGTGCTGTGATCTAAGGAGACCTCAGAAGACCTCAGGAATAGAGTAGTGAGTGAGCAAATAATAATATACAAATGGAGAGCATTTAAAACAACAGCAACTCTACTATGAAATGGACGTCCTTCTAAAATATCACCAAGAGCCGCAAGAAAAATAATGAAACTAGTAAAAAACAACCCAAGCATAACATCCAGAGATCTACAAGCCTCCATTGCTGTATCTGATGTCATTGAGCATCCGTCAACAAGAAGAAGAACATTGAATAGAAATGGCTTTCATGCAAGGAAGAACCTCTACAAAGCTGCTCGTCTTGTCAGATTTCTGGAAGTCTGTTCTATGGACAGATGAGTCCAAAATGTAACTGTTTGGTCTGGGGGTGTTTTTCTTCCACTGGAACATGACTCGACATGAATCATGAATTCTGAGGGCTAGTCTTGAACAGAACGTCAGTCCATCAGTCCGAGAGCTAAAGTTGGGTCCAAAGTGGCTGTTCAACAAGACGATGATCCTAACGTATCCTAAAGTCTTTAGTATTTTGTTTTAGTCTTCTTTTTTGTAATTTGTACCTTGCTTTTGTATTTTGTACATTCTTGTGATACTGTTATGCTGCTGCAACCCGAGAATTTCCCCCCGGGGATCAATAAAGTATCTATCTATCTATCTATCTATCTATCTAAGAATGTCTCAGGAAGAAGAAGTTCAGTTCTTGAGTTGACCGAGTTCTGTAAGGAGGAGTGGGCAGAACTCTTTCTAGGAAGATACCAGAGACTGATCAGCGGCTATAGGAGACGTTGACTGCTAAAGGAGCTGCCAGAAGATATTGATTGAGGGCGTTCACATATTTTTGCACACAGGGACATATGAGTTTTTGTTAAATGAACAATGAAAGGATATCATATGTATTTGTGTATGTTCTTTATTTGGGATATCTTCATTACGAGTTGAGGTTTAGATAAGGTTATTCCCCTATAATATATGAAATAATGACGTGCTTGATCACCCTCTCCCCCCTACCTCTCTCTATCTCTACATAGCTCATATGAACATTGTGGCTGGATTATGTCCAGACTGTATAGAAATCTGATCACAATCTACAGACTAAAAAACACTGGATTAAAACCGCAAAATCTGTAAAAATCTGTCACAACTATAATGTAACAGTTACAATATTAGGTTTTTACATTTTCTTTTGATGTGTGTTACTAACTAGCTGTGTGTGTGTGTGTGTGTGTGTGTGTGTGTGTGTTTTGGCTGCAGGGCCTGCTGTCAGAGATCCTTCGTAAGGAGGAAGATCCTCGCTCAGCCTCCCAGTCCCTGCTGGTCAACCTGAAGGCCATGCAGAACTTCCTCAACCTGCCGGAGGGCGAGCGAGATCGCATCTACCAGGAGGAGAGAGAGAGGACCACCAACTCCAGCCACAACCACTCCAACAACCACATCTCCAACTCCACTGTGCAGAAACACACCCAGGTACACGCACACTTCTCTCTTCACTAAGTAAAGGCTACGTCACAATAGATTTTAACACAGATTCTAAGACCGGCTAGTCAGGGTGAGTCTCGGCTAGTCAGGATGAGTCTGGGCTAGTCGGGGTGAGTCTGGGCTAGTCAGGATGAGTCTGGGCTAGTCAGGGTGAGTCTGGGCTAGTCGGGGTGAGTCTGGGCTAGTCAGGATGAGTCTGGGCTAGTCAGGATGAGTCTGGGCTAGTCGGGGTGAGTCTGGGCTAGTCAGGGTGAGTCTGGGCTAGTCGGGGTGAGTCTGGGCTAGTCAGGATGAGTCTGGGCTAGTCAGGGTGAGTCTGGGCTAGTCAGGATGAGTCTCAAGATTCCCAAGTCCACTTGCTCCACAGGGAATATTAAAGTTTCATCCCGTCTTATCTCTCCTGTCCTCAGCAGACAAAGTCCAGCCCGGTCAGTGCAGAACTGCCATTGAAGCTCGAGTCCTTGGTGAACATCACCTCGGGGATCTATGAGGAGATCCAGCAGGAGATGAAGAGGGCGAAGGTCTCGCAGGCGCTGTTCGCCAAGGTGTCCGCCAACAAAAGCCAGGTCAGTCCCAATAAACACAACTTTGAACAGCTTCAACGGAAATACCACAGCAAAATAAATGACATTTACACTAGGTTTTACAGTTACCCAGTGTAGTGATAAATACAAAAGGTGATGACCATCAACAATGACCATTATGAGCAATTATATGACTGATATGGGCAAGTCTCTCTAGCTCTCTGTCATTCTCTGTCTATGTCTCTCTCACAGGGTTGGTTGTGTGAGCTACTGAGGTGGAAGGAGAGCCCCAGCCCTGAGAATCGGACCCTGTGGGAGAACCTGTGCACCATCAGGAGGTTCCTGGCGCTACCACAGGCCGAGCGAGACCTGGTCTATGAAAAAGAGTCCAGACACCAGCACAGCGAGAGGCTCCACACCGTCCTGCACCTTCCAGACCAGCAGATCCAGGTAAAAACATGCAGCCAGGCACAAAACTACAAGACCATGCAGATTACAGATTGGCAGATTTTTGAAGGCCAGTACTTTTAGACTGAAGCTGCCATTAGCCAATATTTTGTGCCAAGATACAATGTCTTTAAAGTGGTAATCTGTAATTCTTTTCCCCATCTTCGATGCTCAGCTCTCATTGCTGTGGTGTTTCTGCACTGCACTTCACATCACCTGTCGATCAAACAGTGCGTCCAGTACTTTGAGTCTTTTTCCTAAGATTTTCTGTCGATGAACACACCCTACTGGCTTAGTAAATGTCGCTGGGTGTTGTTTTGTTTCCTTTTTGTTATTCTTTGAAGTGGTAATCCACTAGAACCTGTTTTTTTAAGTCAAGTGGTCATTGCTGTGGTGTTATTGTTGTGAAAATCTACTTAAAATGTAGCAGAGCACAATACTTCAGTCAAGTCAAGTTTATTTGTATAGCTCTTAATCACAGTTACAGTCTCAAAGGGCTTCACAACGCCACAATATGAAAAAGATAAATGAAAAACAAAAAATAAATAAATACGACACCCCTGTTCCATAGACCTTTACTGAAGACAAGGAAAAACTTGTTAAGAGATCCATTTAGATCAATTTCTATATGGTGACCAACTTTTAATTTTGTGGTGGCTGTGCCGAATACAATTGTGGGGGGAAATACTGAATACTCGAAATTTTTTGGTCAAATATAAAAAAATAATTTAATATTGGCACAAAATATCGGCTTCAATCCAAAAAATATCAGAACTGGCTTCAAGAACTCACATCAGTCAGACTCTTGTAGTATTGGGTCATTTGCACTATAGCATAGACTGTATACAAATAAATGTGTTGACATTGTCATTATCCACTTTTCAATGGAAACAGGTCTGGAGGTCAATATGCACTAAGCAACTTTCATGTAGAGACAATAGAGAGGGATCCTATCGGGTTTCATTGGTTGGAGGCATTTGTTGGTTGTTGCTTTCAAGGAAAAAGAAAGAGTACCAGGGCACTCTTGAAGCAAAAACTTAAAAATACCTTTTTGTGAATGGCCAGGGTTTTCAGGACACAGGAGACTTTCCCATTTTCTCCCATATTTTCATCTGACAATCATTTGACAATCTACTCATCTACTATATTTGTTAATACTAGAAACACAAAAAAATCTAAGCCATATGCTGTCACTTCTGTTTCCGAAGAGTCAAGAAAATATGTTACGCCTGTGTAGCCTCTATGGTTATGTTATTAGTTTAGTAGTAGTAAGAGCAAATATATAGAAACTCATGTCTGTTGTTCAATAAACAAAACTCTTTAAAACTCTTTAACTCTTCCATTAAGGAATAATATGTATCTGCAACTCCAGTATGTTAAAGCGGATGAATTCTGCTGTTGAAATCCCAACTGCTTGAGAAATTTGAAGTAACCGCCGACAGCTCCCCACCACAGAGGTTTGTCACCGGAGACCTAATCCACGCCGCATGGGGAGTGACGGAAAGAAACACTTGAAATGTCATTTGAGTGGTCAGTTACACTTTCAGAGTGTAAATGTGATTCACATTTCAAAGCACGCACCAATGTGTTTTAAATCGTATCTGAAAAGAACAGATAGCATGTGTTGTTTTTGCATTAAAACATCCGACTCGTATCCTACCCTTTGAAGAAAAGGTCTATCATTGCTTTCAATAGATATTTCAGCATCTCTGTGTTTCCCTCAGTCTGTCTTATCCCCGCCACCTGCTTCTCCAACCAGCCCTGTCCCAGTCCGTGTCCCATAAATCATTGAGAATAGAAGTGGTAAATGACTAGCCCACACATTTCCTGCTAAAAATTCCTCCATCCCACCCTCTCCTCCCCGAACTGAAATACTCGTCAGTCTGGCCTAACCTCAATATTATTCTAAACATACCCTGTAATTATTGGAGCAGAAAAAAAGGAATTACCATTATCTTTATTTAGGGCCTTTAATTTTGATGGACCACAGATTTATAGCGTCGGATTCCTGTTTTCTTGGGGTGTGCTAGCCACCCCGCCCTGTTAATAAACCCTAGTAGTGTGGTTGTTTGTGTGATGAGCTCGGGACTTTGGGTGTGTGATGGTGGTGTGATGGGATCTGGTCAATCAGACTTCCACTTGTACTACATTTTCCCAAATGACTCGACAGAAGAGGGGCACTTAAAGGGGAAGTACATGGATCTGTATCACTCATCATTGTGGTTGTGGGGAAGAAGTAGATTGACAGCCTCTACCAGCTTCTACACATTGCGTACATTCGGAGGGGAAATCTGCTGGATTGCGCAAAGTTTTCAGAGTGGGGACAGGAAGCAACAGGGTCTTATGGGAAATGTAGTTTTATTTGGTTAAAAATTATACACAGAGCACCTTTAAACCTGCTATTATTGAGTTTATTACTGATTTGTTGATTTTTTTTCCGATAGGCGCTCCACAGACAGCCCCTGCCACCAATGAAGGACCCATCTCCAATACGTGAGGACCCACAGCCCGCCCCCTTACCTGGTTCAGGATGCTCAGATGCGGGTGCTGGGTCTGGAGGTGGAGGGCCCAAGAAGGCCCGCTCACGGACACGAATCTCCCTGGAGGCGCTGGGCATCCTGCAGAGCTTCATCGGCGACGTGGGCCTCTACCCCGACCAGGAGGCCATCCACACCTTGTCAGCTCAGCTGGATCTACCCAAACACACCATCGTCAAGTTCTTCCAGAACCAGCGCTACCACGTCAAACACCACGGCCAGGCCAGGGAGCCTATCCCCGGGGAGGACGACAGGGAAAGCCTGGGTGCATGCGAGGGAGGCGTCGGTGCAGCAGAGATCCGAGGCGAGGAGGGGCTCTCTGGATCCGAGGAGTCCAGCGAGGATGGGAGAGGATCGGTTGAGGTGTTCAGAACAGAAGGAGGAGAAGGAGAAGGAGGAGGAGAGATGGAGGTGGAGAGGGAAGAGAGGGAGGGGGAGGATGGGAAAGTCTCAGCCCCAGGAACCTCCTCCCTGTCCCCCTATAGTAGTCTGGACAGCCCGCCCTCTGCAGAGCAGCAGAGATAACAGAGAAGAGAGGCAAGATGGAGAGAACAGAAGTAAAGGACAGCACTACTTTGTGACACCTCATTGTGAACGAACACACACACACACACACACACACACACACACACAGTAGCTGATATTTTGTGCCAATATTCAAAGTCTTTCAATTTGATCTTTTTCCTGCCAAAAAACACACAGTCCATGTTTTCACTGTTTCCTGCAGAATTGTATTCTTGTCAGAGATCATGGGACACTAAAACTCTCCACTGAAAGCCATACTGATAACATTGTTGTAGGTGGGTTAGTGGCTCCTTAAGGACACCGAGGATAAAGGGATATACAGTACTGACAACAGAGTACCTCACAAGAAGGGCGTTCGCTTTTTGGCAAATAGCGGCATACAGGGCAATAACACGCTGCTGTCACATCACCAGAAAGCCCCGCCTTTCTGAAACAGCAGCCCATTTCACATAACCTTCCCATGATGCTTTGGGAGGTTCATGCATCTACTGAGCTATATGTGCAAATTGGACTCTTTCCTTTAACGCAGCTGAATCTTTTCCATCCCACCCTGGCATCAGCACTTAAATATATTTATTACTGTCTTTTAATACAATTTCAGTATTATTGTTGTTAATGATGTTGGTATTTTTCATTTCTTTGATATGAAAATTATTATATGTGAATGTGGGGGGACAACGAAGCCAGAAGACATTGTTATCTTTTATTTACTGTTTTATACAGTAGAAGTTCATGTCATGATGTAAATGTTGACAATCAAAAATGAATCTGTATTATTGTTATTTCAACAATCATCTTTACCTTTGGGATTGGGGGCATAAAAGGTTTGATTGAATCTCCTCCAAAGTAACATTGTTCTGATGTTACAACTGTGGCATTTAGACAATACAAGCAATTTAATAGGGGATGTGTTACGTTGCTCTTTTGAAGGCATTAAATAGGAGTTGTAAGTCTGCTGTTGTGAAATGCTGTGATTAATTTATCCCTTGCTCATCTACTCTGTACTTAATTCCTTTATGGCAGAAAGTGAAAACGTCTTGCTAAATGGGAAAATCTCACGGTTCTCTGCAGCTCATGCAACTAGGCGACAGACAAATCACACTTTTCTCCACTTTGTTATTGCCTCGACTCCAACGATGGACGCAACCGCTCTCATTTTTGAGACATTTATTAGTCTTTCAAATAAAATTTGTAGAGAACTGGGATGCTTTGAATGGCTGTAATCAACTTCTTGTCCATTTTGCTCTTGCCAGGCGCAAAATATTGCTCATGAAACAAAATCACCGAACCCTAATCCTATCGGTAGGGGAACGATGAAGCACAAAAATCTGATTGGCTGTTGATGACCAATGCACGTGAATTGGTAAATGTTAAAACATGACGTCAATGACTTTAATCATAATCATAGAAAAATCAGTGTTTTCAGTTTTAAGTCAATTACTTTGTGAAGAAGGTTAACGAGGCCAATTATTTTATATTTTTTATGAAACTCTTTTTCAATGATTCTCTGAGTTACAGCAACATTGCATTGGTGAAGCAGGTTTGCATTTAGAGAAGTAGGCTATTTATAAATGTATTAAAAAAAGGAAAGTAATCATATACAAAATAAATCGACCAATAGTAATCTTAAAGGTATCAGTCCAGGGTCCGGCACCAACTAGCATTGCTAGTCTTGTTTTTACAAGGTTATCTGAATGCTGCTGGTTTGGACCATTTCATTCTGAAAGGGTTCTTTACAGCACCAACAAGGGTTCTGCTATGAGGGTGCAGATTTCTGATGGAGCTGGCACAACGGACTTGTTTAAAACAGATTAATTCACAAGTCTGGCTAACTTTCTGCGGTTTCATGCCGTGCTTGCTTGCCAGGGCACCTGATAACAATTTGAAACGATTTAGCATCCACCATGTGTGAAATGCGAAGCGTCAATGTGCCTCTCCTCGTCTCTATCTCCATTTGTCAACTTAATCTCTGCTAACATATGTTTGCCTGTCGCATCTCAAGTTGACGTCACTTCTGCCTATTGTAATACATTACAGATTACTTGATGTAAGGAAACTACTAACCGTACAGTTCCAATTCTGAACTATATTGTAGAATGAGGTGATATTTTTCATTGACTACCTTATAAGTAGGGGAGACTGGGGTACTGTGGCACTTTGGGACAGACTAAAAATAGAACGTTTCCATTGGTGAAACATGCTGTGAATGAGTCACAGACCTGATAAGAGGTGGTCCTAGTTTGAAGCTATTTTCAGTCTGTCTCAAAGTGCCCCGGTCTCCCCTACACAATTTTGCACGCAAATGTTTTTCAACAAAAATGATGGAAATGTGTATATGTTAGGATTACTTATATAGCAGAGTGCCGGCAGGTGATTTTCAACAAAATCATTACTTATTTTCATTGTTTGTCCCCCATGTCTATGGAAAATCCCGCTAGCCACCTAGCTGCTAGTAAACCACTGGGCGGTCTTGGTTAACTTCCATTGCTTGTGGAAGCGTTTGGTTAGCTAGTAAGTTGTGCCATTTTACAACAATAGATATTTTAATTTCACATTTTCCATATTGTTCATTGGACTTCGTTGTAAACAGGCTTAATCGTTTGTTTGAAGATGCAATGTTAGCATAGTAGGCCTTGCTAAGTGTATGTTAGCAGTAACGTTAGCAAGTGTGTTACTAGCACTAAGCTAGTTTTCACTTGTTCACCGGAGACAAGTCATATGTTCATCATTTTATTTCCTCGTGTTCTGTCATGCTCGGTCATAAATCACATGTTCAAAATGTTTTTGAAAGTAAATAGCAACCTTTATACCCCTGTATGTATCCCCACAAAATATTTCATTTTAGTAGAGCCTGTCCGACAAAATGCTATTTCCCTTAATTTCATAGCACGTGCTCTACAAATATTGTGTGAATTTGTTCCTCGTGTTCATTAAAAACATTAAACATTAAAAAGAAAAATGGTTGACAGGATAAGAGTGTGCATTGGGCGATGCATTACATTACATTACATTACAGTCATTTAGCAGACGCTTTTATCCAAAGCGACTTACAATAAGTGCATTCAACATAGGTAGGCAAGAAAACTACTAGTCACCAGAAATCGTAAGTGCATTTCCTTCCTAAACAAGCAACTAAGAGCATAACTAGTGTTAAGGTAAGAGTGCAATAAGTTAGCAACCTACTATATCTTAAACAAATGAGACAAATGAGACAAATAAGAGAATCAAATAACAAGAGCTAAGACAAATAAGTGAACCAAATAAGCAAGAGCTAAGACAAATAAGTGTATCAAATGAACAAGAGCCAATAAACAAGAGCTCAGACACATAATTGACGACAAATAGGCAAGGCTAAGAGGAAGAGTCAGGGTAGTGTTTCCTGAAGAGGTGGGTTTTCAGCCTGCGGCGAAAGATGGGCAGCGACTCTGCTGTCCTGACATCAGTGGGGAGTTCATTCCACCACTGCGGGGCCAGGACAGAGAAGAGCCGTGACCGTGTAGATCGGCCGCAGGGCCCTCTGAGCGACGGGACAACCAGTCGCCTCGAGGCAGCAGAGCGAAGTGGTCGGGCGGGGGTGTAAGGCTTGACCATAGCCTGGAGGTAAGAAGGAGCTGTTCCTTTCACTGCCCTATAGGCTAGCACCAGGGTCTTGAACTGGATGCGAGCCGCTACAGGGAGCCAGTGTAGAGAACGGAGAAGGGTAGTTGTATGGGAGAACTTGGGGCGGTTGAACACCAGACGAGCTGCAGCTTTCTGAACAAGCTCCAGAGGTCTGATGGCAAACGCCGGGGCACCAGCAAGGAGGGAGTTGCAGTAGTCCAGGCGGGAGATGACAAGAGCCTGGATGAGCACCTGCGCTGCCTTGTCAGTGAGGAAGGGGCGAATCCTCCTGATGTTGTAGAGGAGGAATCTGCAGGAGCGCGTCACTGATGCGATGTTTGCCGAGAACGACAGTCGGTCGTCCAGGGTCACACCCAGATTCCTCGCAGTCCTGAGTTGACGTCACCACAGCATTATCAATGGTGATGGCCAGGTCTCGGTGCGGACAGCCCTTCCCCGGGAGGAACATCAGCTCCGTTTTGTCCAGGTTGAGCTTCAGGTGGTGCATCGACATCCACTCCGAGATGTCTGCCAGACACGCAGCAATGCGTGCCTCCACTTGTGTGTCAGAGGGGGGAAATGACAGGATCAGCTGGGTGTCATCTGCATAGCAGTGGTAGGAAAAGTCATGTGAATGGATAACAGAACCAAGAGATGTTGTGTAGAGGGAAAAGAGGAGAGGGCCTAGAACCGAGCCTTGCGGAACCCCAGTAGCGAGCCTGCGTGGTTCTGACACAGACCCTCTCAGCGTCACCTGGTAGGAGCGATCCGTTAGGTAGGATGCAAACATGGAGAGTGCAGAGCCTGAGACACCCATCCCCTCAAGGGTGGAGAGGAGGATCTGGTGGTTCACCGTGTCAAACGCTGCAGACAGGTCCAGGAGTATCAGGACAGAGGAGAGAGAGTTCGCTCTAGCGGCATGGAGCGACTCCGTCACTGCCAGGAGGGCAGTCTCGGTCGAGTGACCCACTTTGAACCCAGACTGGTGGGGATCCAAGAGGTTGTTCTGGTGGAGGTACAAGGACAGTTGCTTGAAGACAGCACGTTCAAGAGTTTTTGATAGGAAGGGTAGAAGGGAAACCGGTCTGTAGTTCTTGACCTCAGAGGGGTCAAGTGTTGGTTTCTTCAGAAGGGGGGTGACTCTGGCAGTCTTGAAAGCAGAGGGAAAGCATCCAGACACCAGAGACGTGTTGATGAGGTGGGTCAGGAAGGGAAGGAGTTCAGGTGCAGTAGACTGAAGCAGAGTGGATGGGACCGGGTCAAGGGAGCATGTGGTGGGGCGGCTAGATGTAACAAGGTGAAGGACCTCGTCTGGGGAGAGGGGAGAAAAATGGGATAGGGAGGGAGGTGGGAAGGGAAAAGGTGGAGAGGGTGGTAGAGAGGGATGGGTGGAAGGCAGATAGGTGCGGTTGGTGCGCAGGGCACCAACCGGGGGGTGAGGGAAGGAGGATCGGATATCGTTGACCTTCTTGTCAAAGAAGTTGGCGAAGTCGTCAGGGCGGAGGGAGGAGGTGGGAGGAGGGGGTGGGGGTTGGAGGAGGGAAGAGAAAGTTTCAAAGAGTTTTTTAGGGTTGGAAGCAGAAGTTTGAATTTTAGTGCAGAAGAATGCAGCTTTAGCAGCAGATAGAGAGGAGGAAAAAGTGGAAAGGAGAGATTGGAAGGTAAGAAGGTCCTCCGGGAGGTTGCCATTTCTCCATTTGCGCTCAGCCACTCTCAGGCTCCGTCTCTCAGTACGCACTGAGTCCGACAACCAAGGGGCAGGTGGAGTTTGGCGTGCAGGCCTGGAGGTGAGGGGACAGAGATGGTCCAGAGAAGAGGACAGAGTAGAGAGAAGAAGATCAGTGGCAGTATCAGGGGATAGGAGAGAAAAAGATTCAGGGGCAGGGAGAGCAGAGAGAACAGAAGAGGAAAGATCAGTGGGAGAGAGCGAGCGGAGATTGCGACGAGAAGAAACCATGTGGGTAGGGAGAGGATGTGAGGGGGGAGAGGAGAGAGAGAGAGTGTAGGACATGAAGTAGTGGTCAGAGAGATGAAGAGGAGTGACGGAGAGGTTGGCAGTAGAACAGTGTCTGGTGAAGATTAGGTCCAGTTGGTTGCCAGCCTTGTGGGTAGGAGGAGATGGGGAGAGGGCTAGGTCGAAGGAGGCGAGGAACGAAAGAAGAAGGTCAAGCTTCTCAGTCTGGATGTTGAAGTCACCGAGAAGGATGAGTCCAGAGCCATCGTCAGGGAAGTGGGAGACTAGTGTGTCAAGCTCCTCCAGGAACTCACCAGCAGGGCCTGGTGGGCGGTACACAACCGCGATGGTGAGCTTGACTGGATGAGAAACAGTGACAGCATGAAATTCAAAGGAGGAAGGAGAGAATTGTGGCAGAGAAAAAAGAGAGTATTTCCATTTGCTGGAAATTAGCAGGCCAGTACCACCGCCTCGCCTCGCAGCTCTGGGAGTGTGAGAGAAAGAGTACACATCTGACAGAGCAGCGGGCGTGGCAGTGTTTTCTGGGGTGATCCAAGTCTCAGTTAGAGCAAGAAAGTTGAGGGAGAGCAGGGATGCGTAGCCTGAGATGAACTCAGCTTTCGGCACAGCCGACTGGCAGTTCCACAGCCCCCCTGCCACCACTTGCTCAACGCGAGTTGAAAGAGTAGGATAGATGAGATTAGTGGGGTCGCGGCGTCTGGGTGTGACCCAGCGTCTGTGCGACCACCGGAAAGAGGAGAGGACAGGAATAGGAAGCAAACACATGGTAGATCACAATACAATGATACGGTTTATGAAGAGAAGAAGCACCAAATCTTCGCAGGTCGTTCTTAGAAGAAGTCGGGCTTGAAAAAGTCGCCTGTTGCCTTTGTTCACCAAGCCTTCGTTTGCCTGACGCTTGAAAGCTGGCGCTTTCAAAGCAGCCTTTGTAGGTCAGTTGCTGTCATTCCAGAAGACATTTCCGCCAGGTGGCTGAACCCATGATGGGATGATGACACGATCCTTCCTCCTAAAAATGAGAAAGGGTGAAATAAAATAATCAATCTTCATTCTCTTTTAATGTGTCTGTTGTACATCAATCAGGAAGAGCAAGTCAGTGTCAGTATAACTTTGTTCATGGCAGAGTTGGAGTAATCATTTAACTACAAGGTCGACTGAAATGATACAACTATGCAACGCTGACTTGTGATTGAGTCTTCATCAGTAACATCATCTAAAATATCACTTCTGCTGTGCTGTGAAATAAACCCAACAAAACAGTCATATTAACCCACAGCTGCAAAAAGGAAAAGTTGTACTGCTGGCTCCAACACAGAAATAACCATTTTAATGGAAATACTATCATAATAATAATAAAATAATAAAATGTACATTAAAAAAGGGAATATATGAGCATATGAGCAACAAATTGTCAAATTTAGCCATCAAATCAGTTTTGTACTGACCACAGTATGGGAATTTAAAATGTTAAGTACATTTTCCCTGGGTAAATTATCCCTGGCAATGGACTGTCAGGGGTGAAGAGCTTTATGGCAATGTTCAAAGGTTTTGACACAACAAGTTTCATAATAACGTATCTATTAAAATGGCCTGTGGCTGTTATGACCTTGTGAATTCATCTATGTATTAACATTACTGTGAATGGTAAAACACTAACAGTGCCATTGGTAACCCTAACCCTAACCCTGTGACCGATTTGTATGAAATCTGGTGTGATCATTGTAAATAAAGGCTGAAATTTGTCTTGTAGTGATTTGCAAACCCACCTTAGTTACAATTAAATGTACCTAGACCCCGCCCACATGCACCAATCACAATAAAACATGCTATCTTCAATAATACTACAATAATACAACAACATTTTCGGCCTATGTGGTGCTCTTTATAGACCAATTTTAATATGCTTTTGTATCATATCTAAAGGTCAATGAGTTATAGCCAATTTTATGTTAATGCACCACCATTTTGCCAATTAATCATATTTCTTCGGAAACATTTGCACATCAATATTTATCATTCTGACAAATTTCATGTCTCTACCCTGTCATGGCAATTTGCAACACAGCAGAACTACTATTATAGTTATAGTAGTTAGTAGTAGTTTTTGTAGCATATGAGCAGCAAATTGGCAAATTCATTTAGCCATCCAATCACTTTCCTGCTGACCACAGTATAGGGATTTGCAGAGTGTGCAGAGTGTGAGAGTGATAGAAAACCAGCAGTAGTCTAGATCCTGGAGCCAGACATCAGGGTTCAGGACAGAGCTCGAAGCGTTCACAGCTACACCATGTTAAGTTCTCCATTGTCAGTCCCATGCCCTCTCAGTCTGTGGCGGTCCGTGGAGTGACCCCCGGACCGGTACATTGTCCATGCCCATGTTCTATTCAAGAAAATAAAAGAGGAATCAATTATCAAAATGTCCTTTTTGCGTGTTTTTCTGTGTGTTTTTTCAGTGGTTGTTTGAACTATGATGAGAACTAATTGAAGATCATAGTTTACCCACCTCTAATTTTACAACTGCATCAGTGTGTGTTGGAATGGTCCAGTGGATTTCAGCTCTCACAGCTGGCTATTAGAACCGTATGGCAGGCTGATAGGGGGCCAATAGAGGTGTGTGTGTGTGCATGTGCGAATGTGAGTGTGTGTGTGTGTGTGTGTGTGCGAATGTGTGTGCGGGACGCAGGTGCTCTGCAGGCTGATATTACCCAGGATGCTTAGGGTGGGGGGAAGGAGACTCTCTGCAGAGCTCATAAACACACCTGTGATCCCCTGCTAGCACGCTCAAACACACACACACACACACACACACACATGCCCCCCCCCCCCCCCCCCCCCCAACACAGACACACACGCCCTCCTGCGCTCCAGCACATTAATGCACACTCTGATAAACAGGCTAATTCTCGCAGCAGCAGCAGTTTACACACCATCGAACACAACACACGGTAATCAGCGAAGCCATCATGTGGCACTGTGTGTGTGTGTGTGTGTGTGTGTGTATGGGCATGCTGTGTGTGTATAACATACAGGGCAAAGCTCAGAATGTCAAGATAAGTAAAGGAATCACACTCTGGTATGTGTGTGTGTGTGTGTGTGTGTGTGTGTATTTTCTTCAAACTTTACCAGTTATTGTATGCAATGACTTTACCATCTGTTGTCATAACCCAAATAATAGCTCCAATGATAACACCCAGACTCAATGTGCACTCCAACACAAACCATATTGTCAAATTATTTCAGTATTACATTTTAAGACCAATCTTACAAATCCCTCTGTAAATTACCAACTTTTTAATTCGGAAAAATGAAACAGGAAAATGCACTCACTTTATACACTGAGGGGGAAAATGCCAATTTGTGCAATTTTTAAATACAAATATGAATATAATATAATATGTTTCAAACAAAATAAATAAAAGTCATAATATTTGTATTTGTGTCCATATTGAACATATAAAATATCATTCTGATAGGATGAAAGGATTTTTCCCCCTTTTCACCCGAGAGACACAATTTCTTTACCAGTTTCCACAGGAACAATATCCTTCCTAGATATAAACACATATCATCGCTTGCACCTTTATATTTCATCAGAGTTAAGAGCGCAGAGTAAGCCAGGGCACAGCATGTGGGTTGAGTCTCTTGTTGTGGTGTGGCTGTACATCCATTCAGTAACGTTATAAGTAAAAGTGAATGTGTGATATGGTAGATTTGTAGCTTACTGTGACAGCAAACTGTCTCGTCTTTAACCCTAGTGTCTACTCCTACTCCTCTAGCTTGAAGAGCCAGCTCAGTTAACCTGAACAAACTTCGGCTTTGTTAGCTAGCTAACTAGCCAGCAGGCTAATTTAGCAAAGCAAAGGATGCTAATGTTAACGTGCGACTAGCTAGCCAGTACTAACGCTAGCTTCTTCTAGATATGTTAGCTAGTGTGCTACTCAGATGTGTTAACAACAAGACAGTGATGGCGGTCTATCTTGTCTCTCTCTACTTAACTGTCCAATAAAGCCCCAAAATGCCCCAAAAAGTTGTTTATTTTTACAGGATTCAAATATCAATAACTATATATATCATTTTGGCTCTGACATTGCTGCTTTCCATGAAAAATAAAACCATTTTCCACCAAAATATTAAATAAGCATTGAGTCATTTGAGCTGAATTGTGGTCCTAAGTACTAAGTGTCTCAGATGTTAAAGCACAACAAAACATTAGTGCTGATTTTAACACTACTGCACATCACAACTCTGTGTCCATAACCACACACACACACACACACACACACACACACACAGATGGCGAAAACACCCCAAGATGAAACGAGTCAGAAAACGACCACATCACATCGCCTTCAAAACAAACATTTAATTATGGCGACTCTGTTGCATTAATGGCGGACCGGCAGGGTTTTGATGTGCGCCGCTAAATAGCGCTACGTTGAGCCAGCAGCGGTTTTACACACCCAAAAAAGACTTTCAAAGCAAATGCCTTGAAGAGGAAAATGAAAAACAATTAAAGCCTAATAGGGGTTTAACTTCTGAAAGTCTGGAATCTGATAATTTTATGTTGAAATGAAATAAAACTATATTTGTTGTAAACATAAAAACATGCCAGCGAATAAATGTTCCTTATTTTGGGGTGGCTCATTGATGCATGTGGTTAATTGTTTTTCTACAACTGATGAACTTTTTGTGACGCTCAATATCCCGACACGGAAATTCTTCTCTTTCTTTCTTCTTAATTTCTCTCTCATCTTTCCTCCTAACCTCCTCGATTCAGGTCTCTGCATTAGATTCTCTCAAATTTACCAGGCTTACAGATAAATTATTGATTGATTGATTGATTGATTGACAGCACAGAAAATAATTAGGGCAGGGTTATGTTAGGGGGATTCTGGGTTTGTCTGAAAAGTGTTGCACACTTACATTTTCATGCCAAATAAAAAAAATAAAAAAATAAAAGTATTTACAAATATTTAATTCCAGTCATATTGAAAATACAACAGGTTTTTTATGTTCAGTTGATTATGGTACTACACTTTTGGTAGGTATTACTGTAATGGCATCACTTTTACTACAACTGTTACTGCCACTACTACTACTACTACTACCACCACTAATACAAATACAAATAATAACAATAAACATATCCATGCATACCTGTGTGGATTCTGATCAAGGCTTCCCAAAGACCACCGGTGTACTATTCTGCAATACATATGTAATCAATCAAACTGCATCATTTCCATCATATCAGAGATGGACGACACTGACTGGACCATACCTGATTTTTAAAGAGACAGTTATATTATATATTGGTTTTATTACATTATACATCATATAATTTATCATATATATCGGTCTGACTGTAGCCATCAGTATGTAATGCAGCATCCTGCCCGTTAACGCATCCCTGAGCTTTGACCGCAGCGCCAGCCCTGATGGCGACACTGATTAGCTAAAGTGATAGTCAATGAGCTATTAAAGCATTAGGTGGTTATGTAAGGCAGCGGTGGCTTCACGCTTGGTAAATAATTGTGTCATTGCACAGCGAGCTGTGCGGGCGCGCTTCAACACTCTGGGTTTTACAGCGTATCCACCACTCGCAGCTTTGCCACCATCAAAAAAAAAATCCTCTTCTGAATCAAGAGGCCGTGATGAAACCTCCTCTCAGGTCCTGCTACTTGGATGACAGAAACTGTTCCGGTCCTCTTTGAGCCAACGATTTCATCAACAGCGGCAATGTGGTGGAGGCTAAACCAATATGAGTATATACATCATAGTAATTGATTTGTCACTCAGAATTCAAATGTAATTGTTAAATGATCAGTGCATTTTGGATGATTTGAACGAAGAACAATGAAAATTAAGTGAAATCCAAAATGTTAAATGACCATTTTCTTTTTCATAATTTAATGTTTTTTACAAAAATGTAAGAATTTTTTGTTTCTATAGGTGGTTGTTTGCCTTATGATTATCATTGATTGGTTAAACTGAAAGAGAATTGACAACGTTTGATCAAAATGAAACTGTACAGGTTGTTTTTCTGGAAAGACACCTGATGAACATTCATTCATTTATTCATTCATTTGTTTTTCATACATGTTTATTCCTATTCAGGGTCATGGGTGGCTGAAGCCTATCCCAGCATGCATTGAAGGCAGGGAAACACCCTGGACAGGTTGTCAGTCCATCACAGGCCCTGATGAACAGATTTTGACATTCAAACAAAGGCTGAACTTTTTTAGCTTAGCTTTTAGCTATGGAGCATGTAGTTTAGTATTTCTATTTATTTTCCCTATTCTTATCGATCAATAAGTAATACACAGATTTTGACTGAAGAACATTATCGGCCCCATATATCGGTGTGGAGTAGTGCAGGCCAGCGGAGCCAGATAGGAAGCACAGCTGGCAGGGTTGCTGCAGACTCTCGACACCAGCTGCAGACTCTTGTGCAGAAAGAGCCACCAGGTGTCGTGGATTTCACGCTCCTTCCCTCCTCCACTGGTTCCCAGTGCAGCCTGCTGAACGGTTACCGGGCTGGATTAACACCGGCTGTTCCTCGGCGGCTCCCGCTGAGCCGACAGCCCACCGCACTTTGCTGGTCTCTTGCCGGCATCTCATCTCACCCGAAGCAGACAGAACAGAGTGTTTGTTTTCGTTTTTACAGTTTAGTTTTATATTGATTTCTGCCAGCGTCCTTACTCCCTCACATCCCTCCTTCCTTCCTCCTTCCTTCCTTCTAGGGGCATCGTTACACCCCATGCAGATTGGACTACTAAACAAATGGCTGTTTTGATGTCCAGTCTGCTTGTCAGTGAAGTTAGTTTTATACGGGTGCAGATGAGTTAGAAGGATGTCCATTGACTTTGAAGACTTCTGCTCCATTTGCCACAAACTTCAGTCACTAAAACATTATTTTATTTTGTGGCCAGAAGACAGAAGCCGGGGATAGTGAGAGAGGCAAGGTTATGATAGTAGCAAGCTAGCTATGTCAGTTAGCTAGCAACTAGCTAACATTTCGCAAAGATAGGGTATTGTTTACATGTTACATTAAATGATCATTCTTACTTTTATTTTGTCTATTTTCAGTGAACCTTGTTGAACTTGATTTTTAGGGATGTGAGTGCTGGGGGCCGGTGCCCGAGGAGTAGTTTAAGTCTAGCAACGCCCCTGCTTCCTTTCGCTACCCCCTTCCTCCCTCCTACCTCTGCCCCTTCGTCCATCTGTCCTCTCCTCCTTCCTCTTTCCTTCCGTATTTCCTTGCTCCTTCTCCTGTCCTTCCTCCCTCCCTCCTCTCCACTTCCTCCCAGCTTCCTGCCTATTTCCCTTTCTCCCTCCTTCCTCCATTCTTCCCCATTATCCCTTCCTCCCTCTCCTCCTTCTATCCTTCATCTCTCCTTCCTTCTTCCCTCCTCACTCTCCTCTTCCTTCCTCCATCCTTCCTCTCCTCCTTCCTCTATCCTTCCTCCTTCTTTCATCCTTCCTCCTTCCCTTTCTCCCTCCTTCCTCCATTACCCCCATCCTCTCTCCTCTTTCCTCCATCCGCCCTCTCCTTCCTCCTCTCTTTCCTTCCTTCCTCCCTCTCTCCTTCCTTCTTCTATCCTTCCTCTTCCCTCCATCCTTATTTCCTCCCTCCTTCCTCTCCCCTTCCTACCACTCTGTTCTTTACTAATCAGCAGTATCTGAAGCTTAGCTGGGATGTAAACAACCTTAAGAATAGCAACCACAAGCCACCCACACACACACACACACACAGACACACATAAGGACATATATTCAGACATATACATGTAAATACATACATAAATATAAATATGGACATGCACACACACCCACTTCAGCCCAGTGTGGCCTATACTCCCAACCCAGACAACTGCTAACAATTACAGCAATTACTGGCTCAGCAGCATTGCCAGCCAGCCACACCGCCTGTTTATCATGTGATTGAACACAAATGTCAAAACAGAGGAGTTTTGAGAGAAACAAGTTGCATCAGCGAGATGAAATGTTGACCGTCACGCCTGTGCTCAACTATTAAACAAGGGTTGGGTTGGTTCAAGATATGTGATCAAGCCCTTCTGTAAACATCCCAATCCTCATCCAGTGATTTTTTATATCAGATATGTTTTAAATTACAGTAGGATAAACAAAATTTCTTCGCCTGTATGTTATTGAGTCAAGCTGTGTCTCACCATCTTCATCCAGAAGGCTCCTCAAAGCAGTTATGGACCATTTAGGTAAGTTGTGGGAGGTCTGTTATCAGCGGTTCCAAGTGGAGGAAAACCACAGACCTCAAACGCACCTTCAGGTACCTTGAACTCCTGCTGTACTGTGATCAGACATACTCTTGCTGCAGGTAGCGGTTCTTCCACAATGTTGCTGATCATTTCTCTGGTATGGAAAGCCGCTTTCAATTAAGCCATACTCTTACCTGTGGCGTCCTCCATAGCTCTGTGGCCTCGGGAGCTGCTTGCCATTCTCAGGAGTCAAACTTTAAGTTCCTGATCCATCTTGTCCGGGTGGTCTCGGTGGAGGTCGCGCAGGTACAGCTTTGCTTCAGGAAAGGTACCGTGTAGTGCATTGAACATTTGAACAATATGCTCAATAAAGACATTTGTGTGTTATTTGTTAAATCACATTGTGTGTACTAAAGATAAATGAACATTAATAATTAAGAATTTGACGTAGTTGGTTTACAGATAATGTTAACAACATGAAGTAGCTGGCTAACATTAGCTAACATTATTATTAACATAACATTGCTGTAGCCTTTGATTTGGACCTTCTCCAGCTCAGCTCATCTCTCAGCAATATTGAAGGATAATTTTCATGCATACTATGTTCATTTTTTTGTCCAAAGACGCTGTTTGTCTCTGTTTCCATCTACTTCAGTCTTCTGGTATAGGGATTCCTTGTGTTGTCTCAAGTAAATCAAAAATGGCTGTCATGTGAATAACTCAAATTCAATTCAATTTTCACTCCTATATGACATATGCCTCATGTCCCATCATGCCTCATGTCCCATCCAGGTGGATAGGAGGTACGTTAGATCAGGTAATAGTTTGAGGGCATTATTCTATTAGGCCTCACACTGGAAAGAGCAGCTCTAATTGGATTAACGGTTGGGGAAGAGAGCTAGCAAGTGACTAAAATTAGGTTAGTGGGTGTGTGTGTGTGTGTGTGTGTGTGTGTGTGTGTGTGTGTGTGTGTGTGTCATGACCGCTGCGATGAATCCATCACTGTCTAGGGACCAAGCCTGGCCTCATGCCAGCGGCCATTTCACCTCCCAAACTCCCAAACGCACACACACACACACACACCTATATGGCTTTATTTCCACTGAACAAACACGAGGGCCATGGGATTAAGTAAAACACACAGATTAAACATTTTATTTGTGCTATTTCCTCGTCCAATTTCTCATCTCTTTTCTATGTATATCCAAAAGAATGCCAACCCTAATGACAAGGGTTTTATGGCAGCATCTGGTTCAGGATTTTGGCTGAGAAATTTGAGAAATTTGCTCTAGCAAAATACTGCCACATTAAATATACTGAGAGTAAATGGAGAAACTTCTCGATATGCAGTACTAGGGTTCTAGGGTCCAGAGATGGTCTTATAGCCTTGTGAACGCTTATGTTTGGTGATAATAGTTTTTCTGTTCTCTTTCTGTTCATCTTCAGACATTTTCTCTTTACCATTTTCACATGACCAGGGAAGCAGAACAAACTGTTTCATCACTTTAAAATGGATAATTGGCTCATTTATACCATGTGGGTGCCAATAATCTTGGCCAGAACTGTATGTGACAAAAAGCACCACACTGCATGTAAAAAGTCAGCAAAACACAACTTGCAAGTAGGTAACTAAATGCACCTCGTCCCTCCCCTTTAACACAAAAAATATTATTATAAGTTGCTGAAATAGTTTACTTGACATATACAGATACCTGATGACGTTTGATTGACGGGGGATTGGAAACCTTTGGTAAAGCACGACACAATGAGAAAAACCTGTATCATAAAGACATCCTTTTGCTAACACAAAAGGAGGGGGGAGCTGTTCATGATCTAGTTTAGGGCACCAAATATGCCAGGACAGGCACTGGACTGAAGCTACCAAATTTCAGATTTTGTGCTGAAAATGTGACAGTTTTCATGCCACAAAATTCCTCGCTGAATGTACAAATATTCCGTTTATTTCCCCCAGAATTTTATTGTTGTCATGGTGGAAAAGCCTCAATATTTAGACTATGGGAATCTCCATCGAACCTCTGAATATTACTACGACTAATAATAATAATAATAATAATAATAATTATAATAATTATAATAATTAATAATAAAGTAACATATTGATGCAGACTTGTGGGATCTGATTCAAATGTCTGATTTGGATCAATTCAGGTTACAACCATTCTAAAAATATATTATCAAATGTATTATTATTTATTATTGATGTTATTATTAAATAAATTAAATTAAATATGTTATCAATAAAGATGTGACTTTTAATAAAATGAAAATAAAAATAAAATATATCAGCCTCACCCTACTCATTAGGAATTGATGGATAAGAAAAAACAAAGTTCAATGAACTGAGATGGCCTTACAGTAGTTGGTCAAGAATTTAACTACATATTTCTGTCTCTCTCTTCGTCCTCTTCCATCTCTCCAGTCGTCTACTTTCCTGGCAGGCAGCAGTGTATCCCGTGTTGGGACTGAAGTCTCCTCGGCAGAGAGTGCCCCTAATTTCATTAATTATAAACCAATATGCTGCTGGCGGCCCCTCTGGAAAGGACTTTACCCAATGCTGGCATCTGTTCAGCCACAAACACAGCAAGGGATGGAGGGATGCAGGGATGGAGGGAGGAGAAAACAAGGACGTCTATTCCTACATGAATCTTTAAAGTGCCTGCGACGTTTCCATATAAATACACATTAGTCTTTCTTCTCTCTATCACCATTTGACAGTGTCCGAAATTAATGTTTTGGCTCACCTGCCAAGGGCTGGTAAACTACAAAAAAAAAAAGAATCAATCCCCTCAGGATCTTGACCAGCTGCCACAGATTATAATCCATTTCACTCCTACGACACTAGTCCTTACACACCACGTGACCCAGTTAATGAGTACGTTTTATGGTTTGTGTGATGCCAAGGAGAAGCAAATGGGATGTGTGTCACGAGGGTTGTAAATAGTACATAACAACTAATACAGGACAGTTGCCCACTGGTTTCTCTTAAATTCAGAATGAGAGGCATTCTGGTACATCAGTACAGTATCACAGTTTAGACTATCTAATTTACAAATATCCAGCAATATCAGACTGGATAAAGAAACATGTGCCTCAGACTGTATCAAAGCTGACTGTCATGGCCAAAAGAGGTATTCTGCTGCCACCATGTGTGCCAAAACAGCCATGCAGCCAGCAGTAGTGACTGAATTTGAAAACTGTCTCAACATGTGCCTGACAATTATTTTTTGAATTGCAGCTATATCCCTCATTATCTATCCATCTAATATTAATCTTGCCTGTCTCACAAATAACTGAGCTATATTGCACCTATCCTACAAACTTACAGGAAAAAAGTGCTCCAACTACAAACCAAGTTGAGTTCAGTTAGAGAGGCTGTGCCAAAAACACATTAGCGGAATTATTATTATTAATTATTATTATCAATTAGAGGGCACCTAGAATAACTTTAAATGACATGAATAGGAGATGATTAATTTATTTTATTGAGAAAAATAAGAGCATCCAATGGTATTCACAGTAAGAAGTACAAAAACTACAGGGAAATAAATAAATGTTGATATTTAAAATGACATACATTTTAAATAACATTTTATTTTCCAAATTAAATGTATTATTAAATTTGTTATGAAAGGGGGGGGGTGGTATACGTTTGTTTCTTTGGATTCATATTTTGCTATAGGATTTTGGCAAGGTTACATGCTTCTTATTATTGAGCTTTCTTTTTTTATTTTATTTTATTTTATTTTATTTATTTTTTAACTATTTTACAAGATATTGAAATTATATTAAGCTTTGGTAACTATAAATATAATGGATACTGATAAAGAACGCGCCCAACCCAACTCGACGCATGCTCAGTTCAATTCGTGCGCAAACGCTTTCCTCGGCAATCTTCGTGACTTTACGCCACCGTCCGTAAATAATCGAGTCCTGTCGATAGAGCTGATTTTCGCTGTCGTCGTCTCCCTCGTCCTCCTCTCCGTGTTGTTGTTCTCGGTGACGCGACGGAGGTGTAGCCTGACGCGGTCTCTTACGTGTCGGTCTGAATAAAAGTGGAGCTCCGTAGACCCGGGAGTGACGAAGCGAGTCTGTGTTGGTAAGAGGATACGCATCCGATGTTTTCTAAAGAGATAGATGGCTGCCCAGAGAAGTTATTTAGGCTAATATCAGCACAAAGCCAACAAAGAGATCATGGCGGCGGTGTTGCAGAGCCTCACAAAATGAGTCAGTCTCTGCAAGGCTCGCTGGCTTGCAACACAACTGAGACTTAGGTATAAATATGGGAGTGGGCTTGGATCTTGTTCTTTTACTAAAACCACTTTGTATTACAGAACCAATTAGCTACGTACAGCTAATTCATGTCAACTCGGTGCTAAATGAAGATTGAGCGAACAACTTTCCAGTGAAAGTGGGTGCCCTAGTTGGAAACAAAACTGGCATGCAATGCATGCAGACATTTCCCTCTACACATGCTCACAGCTAGCAACCTATGAGGCAATGCACTGATATTTAGACTAATGTTAAATCACAAATAGCTAGCGCCAACTTCCGTCATGTGTTAAAAAAAAAGAAATGTGTCAAAATAGCATATATTTGGGGGGGAAAGTTTGCTAACTTGGCTAACATGCATTATTCTTAGCTAGCTGGCATGCTAGCAGAAGGACTGAAGCTCACACTAGTCAGCTTAGCATGCTAGCTAGTCGGCGTATTCAGCTCTGCTTAGCTAACCATGCTAGCTTTAGTGTGCTACGTTTATGGCCAATGCTAGCCTTGCTAAATTTAAGCGGCATTCTTTGAAATCAGTATATTATCAACATTTGAAAGCTGCAACCCACTGCAACACATTTGTTCCCTTATTAACGTTATTTATCTAACGTTATATTGCCCGTTTCCTGTGAAAATAAGCAATAAACTGATATGATTTGTAAATGAATTATATGCTAGCTTGTTGTGCTAAGCCACACCCTCCCCTACTGTATCAGTAAGCAGTTGTGGAAAATGCACATAACTACCAGTGTGCTTACTTCACCTCATGAATCACTGTCACACCTTTTGTCCCAGTTAATGCTTTTGCACACACGTACCCATGCACAAGCAGACACATATTACCAGTTTCTTACTTTTTACAGATATTTAACTGAGCATGGAGGCGGGTGCAGAAACACAGCAAAGTGGTGAAACAGTTGTCTCTGAGTCTGAGGCCCAGCAGATTGCCACCCTGGCCCAGGTACACACAATAATGACCAATACGTGTTTTATGCTCAACGTCTGTATACATGTTGCTTACATTTCCATCTTGCTTTGGTCGCAGGCATCTATAGCAGCAAGCCAGTTGTCCTCCGGCGGTTCCACAGTCACCCTGGTGCAGTTACCCAACGGTCAGACAGTCCAAGTCCACGGGGTCATCCAAGCTGCCCAGCCCTCTGTCATCCAGTCCCCGCAAGTCCAAACTGTACAGGTGGGGGAAAAGTTTTTTTTTAACGAACAACATCCTGTGCAGTTGTAATGACAATTCCTGTTTACCTGCCTGTTTCCAGTAGGGCTGCACAATTCATTTTATTTCCAAAATGAACAATCAGAATCTTGGCTTGTTGTCAACATTTGAAGATTTAATCCAAAACTACAGTAGAAAAGGGAGATGATGACATAATACACAAAAAGACAATTTTGTTCCTTTTCGTAGATAACTTAAGAGTTTCTATTGCTTCCTTAACCAACCGTATTTCATTGATGAGTTAGATGTTGGGACATTGAATTGTGATGGTTTTTGTTTACCATTACAGATTTCAACTGTTGCTGAGAGTGAGGACTCTCAGGAGTCTGTAGACAGTGTGACAGATTGTCAGAAGAGGAGGGAGATCCTTTCCAGACGGCCTTCTTACAGGTATGTTACAGCTAGAGTAACTTCAATTCATTTAACATATGTATTACTGAAATGTTAATGGATGGACAACTCCCTTTCATTTCTAACGGAAACTCTTATTTTCTTATGTGTCATCCTGATCACATTCAGTGCAATTAAAAGCATTAGCAAAAACAGCACTCCTTGTTAAGACAGTCACCTAAAGGTTAGAGGAGCAGGCTTGTGAGCTGAAGGTCCTTGCACCTTTAATTCCTGGACTGCTGGGGAAAGTGATTGAGCCGCACTATTCCCTGCCCCAGCAACTACTGTCGTGATGCCCTTGACCATGGTACTTAACCCCCCACTTCTCAGTAGAAGACTGGGGTTGCAGCAAGCGTGCTCTGCGTTCCTTCACTGGATGGATAAAGGTTCAGTAAAATGAAGGACGTCTGCTGAGGTTTCTTTCTGTGATTTTGCACCTTTGCAGGAAGATCCTGAACGACCTGTCGTCGGACGCCCCGGCGGTCGCTCGTATTGAGGAGGAGAAATCGGAGGATGATTCAGTCCCCGCCATCACCACAGTAACCATGCCTACTCCCATCTATCAGACCAGCACCGGCCAGTACAGTAAGTACTTATAGTTACATTTTAGGCATACACTTTAGGGGACAATAAAGAGCCACCTATCTATCTATCTATCTATCTATCTATCTATCTATTCATCACCACCATGTCCTTGTCCCTCTGCAGTTGCCATTACCCAGGGCGGGGCCATCCAGCTGGCCAATAACGGCACAGACGGCCTGCAGACGTTGACCATGGCCAATGCGGCCCAGCCCGGCACCACCATCCTGCAGTATGCCCAGACCAGCGACGGGCAGCAGATCCTGGTACCCAGTAACCAAGTGGTCGTACAAGGTGGGGGAGCTTAAATATAATGTTACAAATGGCAAATGATGATGGGATGTGGAACACAGGGTTCCTATGCAGGCCTGGAAAGTGTAGAAATGTATTGAAAATGGCTTTGATATTAAATATCCGGGTTTTGAAAAGCTTGGGAACGCACAAAATGCCTGTACACCGAGATGTGAACTTGAGAGTTCAATACCACTCTGGGTAAAGATACCATGTTATCCGTCTCTGTCCCTCAGCGGCCTCTGGAGACGTCCAGGCCTATCAGATCCGCACGACCTCCGCCAGCACCATCGCTCCCGGGGTGGTCATGGCGTCCTCCCCTGCCCTGCCCTCAGTGGGAGGCACCGAGGAGGTCACGCGCAAAAGGGAGGTGCGCCTCATGAAAAACAGGTACGGTTTTATGGTACAACCCATAGTTGATGCTACGGAAATGTTGCCAGGTGGTATTGGCGTTGCCACAAAACCAGAAATCTTATTTGATACCAATACAAAGCAATTTTTCTTCCTTTTTTTTAACTTTTCCAGCACATACTGTATATGCCTTCTGGAGTGAAAATATTGAATGTTTCTAAAATTCACTACCGAATGAAACCTTTTACAATGGCATTGACATTTCAGTTATCGTGACAACAAATCTGCCTGTGGGTCTTATTTTGGCGGGACACTGTGCCAATATGACCAGGGAGGGAAATAAACCCCAGCCAACCAAGTGCTACTTTTAAAGTTGATCTACTGTTCCAGCTCATGTGACCGGTATCTAACTAGGAAGGTTTCTATTCTAAAAAGCAG
The DNA here is from genome assembly GCA_034670405.1 of Hoplostethus atlanticus. Lineage (NCBI taxonomy): Eukaryota > Metazoa > Chordata > Actinopteri > Trachichthyiformes > Trachichthyidae > Hoplostethus > Hoplostethus atlanticus. The sequence continues at coordinate 653,849 of JAXDDX010000081.1, read as the reverse complement.
TCTGGTTTGTAATACAGTGAAAGTGGCTGTTGATTTTTGGACTAGCCACTATGGCCAGTGGATGAAAAGCTAACTCATTGTCTGTATATCACACAGGGAGGCAGCCCGCGAATGTCGCAGGAAGAAGAAGGAGTACGTCAAGTGTCTGGAGAACCGCGTGGCCGTGCTGGAGAACCAGAACAAAACCCTCATCGAGGAACTGAAAGCCCTCAAAGACTTGTACTGCCACAAATCAGAGTAGGAAGGTCACCCAACGCCTGCCAGGGGCCCCGGGGTGCCCACCTGTCCCCATGTACAGAGACTCAAGCACAGAGCCGTGCATCTGGACGCAACTCCCCCCTTTTCTATCTTTTCGTTGTCTTTTTAAAAAAAAAAAAAAAGTGTAAAGTGACTTAACAGGGAAGAAGACCCCCCTCCCTCCTCCCCCCGTCAGCAATTTGAAATCCGAATCCTCCCTCAGTTTATCGTGACAGAGCGCTGCGATTTTTAGAACGAATGTGGAGTAATTTTCCTTTTTGAGGAGAGCTCATCAACGATACAGGGTTCATGTGGTGAGGCGATGGGAAGCCTTCCAGTCACCGGCGCCTGGAAACACTCGTCACCAGCAACGGGGAACTGCTCCGCCGCCGCCGCCACTAACAACGTATGGAACTTTTTACCCCGCCCCCCCCACTCTTCCCCCTCCAAGACTCTCGGATCATTTTGGAGAGGTCACCTTTGTGTGCGAAATTTGTAATTGTAAATGCGCTGTTGCATTAACGCCTGTTACTTACTAACGCTATGAACTGTAGAGCAGCGGTGTCACGGACATTTTATCTTTCCCAGTTATGTTCTGGTTTATCATGTTTTAGGTTTTCTGCTTGCATCAGGCTTTTTTTTTATTTTCAGTTTTTTTATTTTTTTTATTTACCAGCCTTGACGAACAAAAAAAAGCTAACCATTGAGTCGGGGTGTGAAATGTTTTTTTAAATTTTTTTTTTAATGTTAAACTAGCGGTAAAAAATGTTTTAGCGACAGGAGTCTCTAGAGCGAAGACGAGGGTGGAATTCAAACCCTCTTGTCTCTCAACTCATACCTGTTCTTTTTTTTTGTGTTCTCCTACTTGACCAGAGGCAAGGGGGGTATCGTATGGTATGCTTTGGATCTGTGTGGCATTAAGTTAAAGAGTTTGGTTCCAAAGTGATACGTTCACCAAAAAGATGATGACAAACTGGGATGGCTTAAGAAGAGTTGGTGACTTGAAGTCTGTGATGACAAAATTGTAACGGACTGGATTTTGCAGACTGGATCCTCTATTTTAGACATTGGGTGTTGAGCATCTAGTCATTTCTTTCTCCAAACACCATTTTGGAATACAAATCTTAAAAGTGTTGTTGGGGTCTTGTACCTTGAGATGCAATGGAAGAAAATTCACTGCACGTTTTCCAAACACATTTTGGAGACACGCCTGTCGTCGCTGGAGTCGTGCACGGCCTGGTATTTTGTTATAAGTGCCAAATGTAGAAGTAATGCAGAAAACGCACTATTTCTGAAAAAAGGAGTTTTAAAAAGTTGATAATGGGATAGTGAGTGGTCTCCAAATTGTGTTTACCGACTTGCACAGCGATGCACATACAATCCTACTTCATTTCAATCTGAATTCACGTAACAGGAAAGTCTTGACACCTCAAAGATTATACTTGAAAATCACAGTCAACTGGTAATCACAACATGTTTTCTTGCTTGTCGATTGATTACCCAGGCATCACTTTTGAGTTGATTTAAGTCACACTTCTATGAAATCTCAACAATACTGCTCTATCGCACCTAGAAATACCAGGAAGAAAAAAGGGCTGTGAAATGCGACCAATATTTTATCCGCAGTAGGGGAACTCAAACATCTGACTGACAGCACAGTGAATAAAATGGATCTTCATGAGTCTTGATTTGATAACGAAATGCCATATTGTATTCTTTTGATATTATATATAGCCATCTGTCATAGTATGCTTTTTTTTTTTTTTTTTTTTTTTTAAGACGTTGCTATTTTCATTCATTTTGTATTCACTGTATTTCTAAATGTCAGCACCACCTTGTATGAAACAGTAAATCATATTAGAGCTATCTCTTCAAATATTACATTTTTGGCAGCTGTTAATAAATGTGTTTCTGGTAATCTTTGTCCGACGGTGTTTTCAGTATTTGCTTCCTTTGCAAGTCCATGAATTCACTACTACAAAGGGGAAAAAGGAAGACGTTTGTCTCAATCCACTTGAAAGTCCTTACAGATCCCTCTTAGTTGGCAGTTTCACAGCTTTATAGATATGGATGTCCCTTTGACTTTCGTAGTGGACCTCTTCAACTCTGAACCGCTGCTTCAGCATGCTCAAGAAGTTGGTGTCTCGCTCGTAGCGGATCTTGCAGGCCAGCAGCACCACGGTGGCGTCCGAACACAGGTGCTCCATGGTACGCAGCAGCGACGCGAAGGTGTCCTCCAGATAGACGATGTCCGCTCCCAACACTAGATCAAACCCCCCCGCCGGGTAGCGTTCAAGACCCTCACCCCACGCCAGTTCAGACACCACCACTGACGCCTGGAGGTCCGCGGGCATGTTGGCCTTCACGTTGGCAGCGAGGAACTCCAGGGCTGGTTCTCGGTCAGTGATGGTCACTTTGGCACCTGGAAGGGAAGTTTGCATTGAGATGTGATACTTTAACGGCCTTTCATTTACTAAATACAATATCGACACAATATATCCGATATATGACCTTTGCCCTTGTTCATTTTGGTTGCTTGTCATTTTTGGTGATCTTGGAATTGCTCTGGATAGGAGCATCAACTAAATGCCTGGACATGATCAACTATACTCACCTAGCAGGGCTGCCACAATGCCCACCAGCCCAGTGCCAGCTCCCAGTTCAATGGCCGGCTTCCCCTTTAACTCCACCTGCCCCAACTCCAGGTACATACACATGACAACCGCCTGGAAAATGGGAAATGATTATGATCAACACGAGCAGGCATTAAGTCAGGTTGATTTGTGCATCTATGGCTAATACCCGCACACATTTCAGCATGGAAAAATAAAAGACTGCGCAGTACCTATTATGTCCTGAACACTAATATATAACAAGTCTACTGCAATGTTGGATATATACATAGTGTATCTACGGTGCTCACTTACTGCATCCCACACAACTGCTGCTACCCCAAGCTTTTTCCAGTCCTGGGCAAGACTGAGGTTGTGGTTGGCAAAATGAAACTGTGCTGATGAGTTATGGAGTTTAGAAAGCGCAGGTAAGGGATTCTCAACGTACGGAACGAGTGCCATAATGTTAGAAACAAAACTACCAAAGAGATCAATTCATGTTTTGTAGGTTGAGATAGCTAGTAGCCATGCGCATGACCGTGCAACTCGCAAAGAAAGCCGCCTAGGAGCTAGCCATAGTGTGCGCTTGTTTTACTACAAGGGCTGGCACGCGGGAGTGGGACTTTTGTTTCCTGTAAGATTCGAACATAGAAGTCATCACTCAGTCCCATTCAGGCTACTGTGTACCATAAAACGTGCTCATTCTTGTTGTGGCGCGCTCAGACAGCGATTTCAACCAATCAAGTAACCTCAGTGGCTATGACTGACCAATGGAAAGGCCGGGTTTGGGTTGGGCGTGTCTTAAGTGGGTTCTCCATAACGGAGGCGGAACCTGCAGATGAGATGTCCACTTTAAAGTCTAGCTCTGTCAAGCTAGCAACAGATATCAGTAATATCGTTTCCGATTGGTGCGTCGTGTATTCAAAATAAAAGCAAAGAACCTGACGTTTTCCAATGAAGACCTTTATTTTTAAAGATAATAACCGGAAGTTACACATTAGCAAATTTTGTAAGCCTGATCGCTAGGACGTGTCTGCTGCAAATGCGATGAGATGAAAGCTCTTCTGAAAATTGCATTAACGCTACCTTTCTGCTCATGTCCAGGAGTTCAGGAGTTTTTCATGTAGATACTTATTTGCGCGGTAGTTTAGGAAATGAAAAGCCTTTAACCGAAGCAGAGATTTCAACGGCAGTGCCTGTGGATTGATCCATGCTGCTGAAGCCAAAGGATCGAGGTTGCGGAAGCTAACGTTAGCCGGCTAGCCATGGAAGAAGACAGAGAAGCTTGTGACTTTTTATTGCTAGCTGCTACTACATAAATTGACTTGATATTGGTTGGTCACTGTCCGAGACTAAGCTGTCAACGCATCTACTGCTTATTCCAGTGCGCCAATATTATGCTGCGCAAACGCCCTGAATATGTCAGCTGTCCTGCCCACACCGCAGATAACCAGTCTAGTTGGCTAGTAGATAAATCCCATGTTATATTACTTGTCAAAGCAAAGCCAGATTTTTCAGTTTGCAGTCAGGCAGCACAGGCTCTGCTGGTCCTTAAAAGGCCTTAAAAATATCTTAAAATAACTAAATTCAAGGACTTGAGGTTCTTTTTTGGTAGTCTCGAGATCTTAAATGCATTGTCAGAGGTCTGAACATGTATTTTCTCAGAGTGCTGCTTCTCTCATGAGATACCAACCGGGCCACACCAAACTGCATTCTGATAGATCTACTTTGTTTCAATTTTCAGATTTACTTTTACCCTAAATTTCACATTTAAAGAAGAAAAAACTGAAATTGAAGTTGCAGAAAGCTGCAGGCACCCCTCTGCAGCAGAGTGTCCCAGTCAGGCCAGTGAGAGATCCCCCTCAGTTGTATGGGAAACAGGTGTTGGCTGCAGGACCGCTGTAGGTGAGCAATGGGAGGGTCGGTGTCGTGCTGCATCTCTCCCGGTGAGAGCCCCAAGATCCACAGGAGAGAGGTGGAGCTGGATGAATGTCCCATCACCACCGCCGAGGACGTGAGCGAAGACACCGGGACCTACCTGCAGCACATCAGCGACAGGGAGCTCCCCGACGGTGGGTGGCGAGGGGGGTTGCCTGATATCTGTTATAGCACAGTGCCACTTTTGGATGCTTTCATCCAAAGGGCCCTAGGACTGTTATCTTTTGTGACAGTCTAGGAGAGCAGGACCATGTGGGCTACAGTCTCTCTACACTGATATAGACGTTTTTAGCTGTTCAACAGTTTGTCCTGTTGACTTCAATAATGCCTTCCTTTCTTTTTGATTTCTAGCTGTAGACCTTGTTCTTTCTTCTTCGTCATAGTCCTGTTATTATTATTATTAAGTCCTATGACACAGAGTCCAGGGTCCATTTGGCCGTTGAAGTTGAAATCAAGGTGTGAAGTGTTTCTATTGTGTGCTGGTTCTGTGTAACGTGCCTCATTTTCCCGTCTGCCTCCTCCAGAGCTGGCCCAGGAGGCCAACCCTTCAGACCACCCCAGAGCCAGCACCCTTTTCCTCAACAAGTCCCAGACAGATGGTCAGTGTGGTGTTCCTCTGTGAAAAGATGCCACCGTGAGAATCGGTTCTGAATCTCACTTATCTCACTGACTTGTCTTTTTTTTTTTTTTTTGCAGTGCGTGAGAAAAGGAAAAGCAATTACCTGAACCATGTAAGTACCAAGGCTACCTGTGCTTTATGGGGCTGCCCCCCCCCCCCTTCCCCTTCTAACGCCGTCGCCTCTCCTCCCCCAGATGTCCCCGGGGCTCCTGACCAAAAAGTACAGTTCCTGCTCCACGATATTCATTGACGACAGCACCATCAGTCAGCCCAACCTCAAGAGCACCGTCAAATGGCAAGTCTCCTCTCCTGCGTCTCCTTCACATCTTCCTTCCTTCCTTCCTTGAAATCTCAGTGTGGTGTTTTTTTTTTCCTTCAACAGGCAATGGAGGGGAAAAATGATTCAGCCATTGTCCTTCGTTCCTCTAAAACGCCTTAGCATGTTTCACTGAAGCTATGGGGTACTGCTAGCACCAAGCTAACGAGCTAGCTTGTGGTTAGCAATGACAAAGCTACGTTTTCACTGTCCATGTCTTGTCTCTCTCTGTTCCAGTGTCACATTGGCCATATACTATCATATAAAGAACAGGTAGGTCAACGTTTGTCATTGTCATATCTTGGATTAGAGTCATCCTGATACAGGGACCCAAAAAAATTGAGCTAAATAATAAAAAAAACTTTATTTTATTCTCCTTCAGAGATTCAAACCGCTCTCTGGATATATTCGATGAGAAGATGCATCCGCTATCGGTGAGTAGAGTTGTCTTGGTGTGTGTGCGCACTCTGCCCTGACTGACCTATGACCTATGACCCCCCCCCCCCTCTCCTCCAACAGCGAGAGAAGGTTCCAGACGACTACTCGGTGGTGGACCCAGAACACAAACTCATCTACCGCTTCGTCCGGACGCTCTTCAGCTCCGCCCAGCTCACCGCCGAGTGCGCCATCGTCACTCTGGTAGGGTTACCCCGTCAGACCGATGATGAAGATGATCTCATGTCTCCGTTTGGTGGAGGATTACAGGATCGATCGGAAGCTCTTCATCCTCCCCGACCACAGCTGCTTAAAAGCTGTAAAAGCTGCAGTGACATGACGTTTTCTTTTTTTCTTTTTTTCATTAACGTGTCCCAGAGGAAGTGGGCTGGCTACCCCATTCGTTATCATGGGTTTCAGTGGAGAGTTGTAGTGTTGCATGATGGTCTAAATGCTGTTTCAGAGGCTTTTCCATCCAGACAGGAATAAATATGGGGGAAACTCTGAATCCTTGTATTTTTTTGCGGGCATGAAAACGGTCAAATTTAAAGATATTGACAAAATATTGGCTATCAATGAGTAAAAATATCAGCATCTGCCTTCAAAACCCCATATGGCTCAAATCCTAATTGTGTGTGTGTGTGTGTGTTGTGTCAGGTGTACCTGGAGAGGCTGCTGACCTATGCGGAGATGGACATCTGCCCCTGTAACTGGAAGCGCATCGTTCTTGGTGCTATCCTGCTGGCCTCCAAGGTCTGGGACGACCAGGCCGTGTGGAACGTCGACTACTGCCAGATCCTCAAGGACATCACCGTGGAGGACATGTGAGTTTCCCTCGGTGGCTCGTTGTGAACACGAGGACGTAAAAAATCTTGTGCTTGGTAACTTAGTTTGTTATTATGAACCTTCCCTGTTCCTCAGGAATGAGATGGAGCGTCACTTCCTGGAGCTGCTCCAGTTCAACATCAACGTCCCAGCCAGCGTCTACGCCAAGTATTACTTTGACCTGCGCTCGCTGGCCGACGACAACAACCTCAACTTCCCCCTGGAGCCGCTCAGCAACAAACGTGCCCAGAAACTGGAGGTGAGTAGATCCTCGGACACTGACCTTCGCTAAACCTTTGAGGGGAAACGCCGGGTCATGTAAACCGGCCTGGTGCACTACAGAGCTTTGTAGTTCCAGTAGTAACTGTTGTGTTTGTGTTGTTGTTTCCAGGCCATCTCCAGGCTATGTGAGGACAAGTACAAGGACCTGAACAAGCCGTCTATGAGGAGGTCCCTCAGTGTGGACAACCTGGTGGGTGTCAAGAACTCCCAGGCCGTGCTGTCCTAAGTCTGGGACGGCCATCTTTAAGTCTTGCAAAAAGGGGGGCGGAGCGGAGAGACGGACTACGAGCCAAGCTCCAGGATGTGATGTCACACTCAAGTCAGGCAGCGCTCCTGGAAAGATGCTTCCACAAATAGATGATGTGAATATCAGTAATCGAAGAGTTCTATCCCAAAATGCTAAATGTCCACTTTGGGGGAAAAAAAAAAAGTCCATCTAAAATGTAGTCGGTCTGATCATTTCGTCAACAAACAACCTTTAAAAAGTCTGATCATTTTGTTCATCGATCATTTGAAGAGTAGGTGTCAGATTTTTCTAATTTCTGGAATGAAACGCTTCAGTTTAACATGAATGTGCTCCTTGAACATGCCACAAGAACTTGAGGACCTCCTGTTTCTTTTTTTTCTTTTTTTTCACATCACCCCTTTTGAGGAGTCCAGGTCACATTGCTCACTCTGGCTTCAGCCTCCATCTTCCCACCAGCCACCCCTTCCTCGGTCGGATGACAGCACACCGTCTCAAACTACCCTGTGGTGTAGTTCTACACGTGGACAAAGAGTAGACTCTTTTTTGTTTTGCTTACTATGTAGGCCCCTTATAGCTGTGAAATGGATCAGATTTTATTTAATTCAAATAAATTTCAGTTGCTGTATTTAAAAGTAAAGGCTACTTAGGTGAGAAAATGTGTCTTGGTGGATTTTGTTAGCAGGAAGTGTGACTCCACAAGCTACGATCACCTGATCAGGGGTGATGATGACGAGGAACCAGAAGATGAAACAATAAGCTGGAATTTGTGGCTGTAGTGCGATGTGAATTTACAGTGCAGTCCTTGTTTTACTCACAACAGCCAAGCAAGTCATAAATACAAATGGTCTATTGAGGCTCGCTTTATGAAACCTCACATTACAAGTATAACTAACCTTTCCTGTTTTGGGGTTGAAAAAAATAACATCCTTTAAACATCAGCAGGGATATTGAGATTCTGCAAGAAAGAAACTTGTTGCACCAAAAAAGGCTGGATTATATAGTTGAATTAACAGGCAACTCCTCGATATGAGTTGGTTTTGATGAATTTAGCAGTTTACAAGAATCACCTGAATGCCCTGTCACTAGCACTACAAAGAAAAAGGTTATCTGGCTGTATAGTCTATGAATCGATTTAGTCAAACTGTTTTTTGACTCAAATTACTATTTTGACATCAGGCCAGGACTAGCAATAGATGAGGACTAATCCTCTGAAGAAAAAGAAGATTTACAAAACATTTAATTAAAATCTAGTTTTATTATCGAACTGAGTGAAACATTTCATACTTTGACGCAGACCAGCTGTGTCCTCATCACAAGAGGCTACAAAAACAGCTCAAATGAGACTTAAATTCAACCTTGACAAATCTTTCAATTTAGCCGATTGAACACAGGCAACACATTATGAACACCTTTCACATGATCAACGCCTCAAATCAACAAAAACAATCAGGTGTTTCTAATATACACTCATTGCATAGAAGAAACAATGAAATAATCAAGTGCTGTGGTAGGTACACAAAGGCACCACAAGGGGGCAGGAAAAAGCAGCAGTAGACTAGAGGAGTCAACAGGTCCAGGGGCCTCACTCCAGTTTTCCTACATTTTTTTTCAGCCATTTGTGTTTTTTTAAAAAGAGGGATGTCTTTATATGAAACAAGCCATATTCCACCGATGCACCTGGTAATAAATATGGAGCCATACTGCAGTGCAAAGACAAGTGGTGAAACAGAAGTGTAGCTCCAGTCCCAACAACAAGTATTAAAGTGGAAGTGGATGTATAATTTAGTAGCATGTATGTTGACATGAAATCTAAACCCTAGTCATGACCTTTGACCTTTAAAAAGTAGTTAGTGCATCGGCTTGTCACAGTGTGCCCGCCTTACTCAACATACAAAAATAAAACATCTAAAACTCTTACTTACAGTCACAGTAAACTTTTACAAAACGCTCCAGGTAGAAATCCATAAGTGTAAAACTTTCTGGCTTAAGACACAAAATTTTATTTTCTAGTCCCCCATCCAGTTTGACGTCCACTTTGTCCACTTGTCACAACGAGGGATGGGATGCTGACTTGTTGTCCGACTGGGAGGGGGCGATTCCAGTCCGGCTGGTGAGGGAGGTGCTGGCCTCGCTGTACATGGAGGCGCTGGAAGGTTGGTGTCCCCAGCAGGAGCACCATCGCCCCAGGAGTTGAAAGGCATGTTGGATAAAGGAGGGGTGGTAGGAGCCATATTTATAGATTTGAAAAAGGCATTTGATACAGTCAATCACAGCGTACTGTTATCTAAATTATCAACCCATAATGTATCAGAAAACACGATTGAATGGAGGGCATCATATTTGAACAATAGACAACATTGTACAAGAATTAAAGGAAAAACATTTTTAGAGTGTCCTATTGGTGTACCTCAAGGTTCAATTTTAGGCCCTCTTTTATTTAGTATTTATATTAATGATCTACCATCCATTTGTCCAGAAGTTAACATTCAAATGTACGCAGACGATACAGTCATTTATGTACATGCTAATTCTAAACAGCAAGCTGCATCTTTGCTTATGGGGGCTATGGAGAAAATAGCAGACTGGATGACTTAATCATGCTTGACATTGAATTTGTCTAAAACAGTTAGTATGTTTTTTTCCATTAGAGGAAGCAAATCCCCTCTTCCTGAAATTACTATAAAAGGACAGAGCATACAGGTTGCTCAGCATGTCAAATATTTAGGTGTGATTGTTGATAGCAGCCTAACCTTTAAAAAACAAATTACAAAAATTACAAAAACAGTAAAACATAACCTTGCTAACTTTAGATGGATAAGAAATCAAATGAGTACAGATGCAGCAAAACTGTACATGCACGCAATGGTATTGTCACATATTTCATATTGTATTACAACCTGGTCTCAGACAAATAGTACACTAATGCAACCACTTCATAGTTTGTACAAGCAAGCATTGAAAATTCTGGATAAAAAACCGACCTTTTATCATTACTGCAATATAGTTAAAAAGTACAATCTTTTAACATTTGAAAATTGTATGTTTATGGCCAATGTTGGTTTACTATAAGATCATAAACAATCTAGCACCACAACCTCTGGCTCAAGGTTAACAAGAGCTTCCTCTAAAGGGGATTGCAATGTAAAATTTCGGTATACAGCATTTGGGCAAAAGTGCTTCTCAGTTAAGGCAGCCGGGATGTGGAATTCTTTACCAATTAGTATCAGAGAGTGCAGTACTTTTAAACATTTTAAATTTAGTGTGAAAACATGGTTGAAGAACAATCAAGGCTGTGATCATTGAGCAAAGAGACGCTGAGTTTGGCCAGCATTGGAACTGAGTGTTTGGTTGGTTTCTTGTACGAATGAACTGTCTGTTTTTAATGTTGGGATTGCTGATTGTGTGATCCAGAGTGGGAATTTAGTATTGTTCCTCTGTTGTTTGTTTTTAGGTGGTTTTTATTTTTGGTTTGGTTTCTTAGTGTTTTATAATGTGTTTTACTGTGTCTTCACAAAATGTAAGGTTTAGACTCACTACAACTGATTTTTTAAATCTTTTACTTCTGTAACCTGCGCATCATTAATGGCCTCTGCCCAGGGACTACAGATGAAAATTAGCTTTTAGCTATATCTGGTACAATAAATGTATTGTGCATTGTCCCTGTTAAATAAACAATAAAATAAAATAAAATACCTGCTCCTGTCCACTGACGCTGGTCACGTTTGTCTGTGTGAGTGAGTGTGTGTGTATGGGTGTGTGTGGGTGTGTCTCCTATCTGTTCCAGGCCGCAGCCCGGCAGAGTTGGTGTCTGGTTGGTCCCGCCTCCTAGGACGATGCTGACTGAGCGGACGTTGCGTTCTCCTATCTGGGCAGTGTTGGCGCCTGCATGGTCCCCTAGTCCTATGATGACGCTGACTGAGTTGCCGTTGCTGTGATGCCGCCCCATCAGATCTGGATGTCCCACCAAAATAAACTTTCATATATTGTGTATACACTGCTTGCCCAAACTCGGCATCTATTGCACGTCCAACCGTCCTGGTAGGGGGATCCCTCTCTGAGTAGCCCCTCCCAAGGTTTCTCCCAATTTTCCCAGTGAGGGTTTGTGGGAGTTTTTCCTTGTCCTCTGTGAGGGTCTAAGGCTGGGGGATGTCGTGTACTAACCATTTATTATTTTCACATGTTGGGCACTGTGAAGCCCTTAGAGACTGTAACGGTGATTAAGGGCTATACAAATAAATGTGATTTGATTTGATATAGAAAAACTTGTTTGGTTGATTTTCACACTTCCTATATGATTGGACTCGTATAGAAAAATCTCAGGTTTTCACGCGTCTATATGAATGAACTCATATAGAAAAACTCTCATGGTTGATTTTCCTGACTATTAGTGAAGTAGTCAATAAACTGTTTTTTGACTCAAATTACTATTTTGACATCAGTCCAGGACTAGCAATAGATGAGGACTAATCCTCTGGAAAAAAAAAAAGATTTACAAAACATTTAATTAAAATCTAGTTTTATTATCGAACTGAGTGAAACATTTCATACTTTGACGCAGACCAGCTGTGTCCTCATCACAAGAGGCTACAAAAACAGCTCAAATGAGACATAAATTCAACCTTGACAAATCTTTCAATTTAGCTGATTGAACACAGGCAACACATTATGAACACCTTTCACATGATCAACGCCTCAATTGCCTCAAATCAACAAAAACAATCAGGTGTTTCTAATATACACTCATTGCATAGAAGAAACAATGAAATAATCAAGTGCTTTATATGAAACAAGCCATATTCCACCAATGCACCTGGTAATAAATATGGAGCCGTACTGCAGTGCAAAGACAAGTGGTGAAACAGAAGTGTAGCTCCTGTCCCAACAACAAGTATTGAAGTGGAAGTGGATGTATAATTTAGTAGCATGTATGTTGACATGAAATCTAAACCCTAGTCATGACCTTTGATCTTTAAAAAGTAGTTATCGACATCTGTACGGGGCAGCACAGATCAGATGTTTGATGGGAGTCAATATCATCAGAGTTGTGAGATGAAGAGGACTGGCAAACTGAATCATCCCTCATTCTGCCCAGGTTGCGATCACATTATAGAAGCATTGAAAGTGTCCTAGCTTGTTTTTTGTTCCTGAGACATCCTGCTTCACACAACTCTTCCTTCGTGAAAATCAATTTCCATTCAGAAAAAACGCTCATGTAAACCAAAATAGGTGGCAAGCTATTTTCACAGGTGCATGAAAACAGATAAGATGGCAATGGAATGAAAAAAGACATCTTGGTGCATCGGCTTGTCACGGTGTGCCCGCCTTACTCAACATACAAAAATAAAACATCTAAAACTCTTACTTACAGTCACAGTAAACTTTTACAAAACACTCCAGGTAGAAATCCAGAAGTGTAAAACCTTCTGGCTTAAGACACAAAATTGTATTTTCTAGTCTCCCATCCATTTTGACGCCCACTTTGTCCACTTGTCACAACGAGGGATGGGATGCTGACTTGTTGTCCGACTGGGATGGGGCGATTCCAGTCCGGCTGGTGAGGGAGGTGCTGGCCTCGCTGTACATGGAGGCGCTGGAAGGTTGGTGTCCCCAGCAGGAGCACCACCGCCCCAGGAGCCGGCGCCAGGCCTCCACGGTCTTCCCCGACCAGACCCACACCCCGGACGTGACCCCTACCACCAGGCTCATGAAGTACTTGAGCATGAAGACCGCGTGGTCGGGCCCCGAGCCCAGCTGCTGCCGTTCAGCCTGGCAGGAGCAGGCCAGGGCTCGGTCCCACCACGGCCGAAGGTGCTGCTCGTACATGAGGCAGGCCACCACCACAGTGGCGGGGACCATGTAGAGCACTGTGAACAGCCCCAGTCGGATCATCAACATCTCCAGCTTGTTTGTCTTGGTGCCGCCCTGCTTGATGACGCTACGGATACGGAACAGCGACACGAAACCCGCCAAGAGGAAAACCGCACCAGTGAAGAGGTAGACCACCAGAGGAGCTAGCACAAAGCCCCTCAGGCTCTCCACGCTCTGGTTCCCCACGTAGCAGATCCCGGCCACTGGATCGCCGTCCACGGAGCTGAGGGCCAGGACGGCAATGGTCTTGACGCTGGGGATGATCCAGGCGGCCAGGTGGTAGTACTGTGAGTAGCCCGCTATGGCCTCGCTGCCCCACTTCAGGCCAGCAGCCAGGAACCAGGTGAAGGAGAGGACGACCCACCAGATTGAACTGGCCATGCCGAAGTAGTAGACCAGTAGGAAGACCAGCGTGCACAGGGCTGGTCCTGAGGTATCGTACAGGATGTGTTGATGGTCCTCGGAGCAGGCCACCCTCTCGTGGCCAATCACTAGCCGCACCAGGTAGCCCAGGGATACGCACAGGGAGCACACAGCCAGGTAGACAATGGGCAACTCCGGGTACTTGAAGCGGCCCCTGTCGATGAGGAAGGTGGCCACCGTAGTGAGGGTCGAGAGAAAGCAGAGCACCGACCACAGCCCCAGCCACAGGGTGGTGAAGGCGTGCTCATCCTGGGTGAAGTATGGCTGGCGGCATGGCAGGGCGCAGTTGGGAACGGGACCCGTGTGAACATGACCAAAGAGCGGGTGGATGTTGCCCTTGATGGGTACCAAGGGCTGACGGCAGCGGCACTCCATGTCACAGTCCTGGTGGCTGTGGGGTTTGGGCAGGGGGGCCCTGCGCCGTGGTGGGCTGTGAGGGGTTTTAGGGGTCGGCTTGGGTACCGCTGGCGACAGGGTGGTGATCTCGCTGCTGTTGCGATCCATGCACAGCCGGTCGGCGTCGCCCAGCTCAGGAAGCCTCTCACAGCTCATCCTCTCGGGCCACTCAAAACCATACTGTCTCATCAAAGGGGAGCACCCACGTTTGGCCCTCTCGCACACCGAGCGGCAGGGCGGGAGCGGCTTCCGGTAGTCCGGGATGCAGATCGGGGTGTACATGCCGCACAGGAAGAAGAGCAGGTCGGCGGAGCAGTGGATCCGCACCAGGGGCCAGAACTGGTGCACCTCCAGGCCCACCTCGTCCTGGGTGTCGTGGTTGAACTGGTTGGGCATGTAGGTGAGGTTGTAGCCGATGCCCTTGCACATGGGCACTGTAATGGGTTCACACACTATGTCCTTGGAGACAGGCTCCACTGGCTGGGAGCTCAGCAGCAGCAGCAGCAGCAGCAGGGACCACACACACCCTCTACAGACAGGAGACAAGTCTGTGGTCGCCATCTGGAGTCAAAGCCAAGTTTTAAAGATAAAACGTTACATGGCTGCTGAGACTGAAATAGTTTACACATTCATTTGCAATGATTAACCACACTGGCAGGAAATGAACAAATAGAGAACTCACCTAATTGATTGCACAATTGTCAATTTTGCTTTGCGCATTTATCACCGTTCCGTCCCCAAACAGCGGAGAGGCCAAGAAGAGAAAGCTTGTAAACTGTTATCCACGCGGTGCGTCTGCATCACTGAACGAAGTAACTCCTCTGTCTGTCGTGTCGGACACCAATTGACGCTATTTTCCAGCGCGTGAACTTCCTCGCGCCGGCCACACAACATCAGACGCAGTTCAGCCTTTCAGTTCAAAACGCGTCTCCAAACCTATTCGGTTATATATATCACACGTTTCTCGCGCCGGGTAGCCTGATGACTGACTGTGGGATCTCGGGCTGTCTGCTGTCCCATGCAGATATTGGTAACACCCCCCCACCCCCGCGCGGCCCCCTCCATCCCCCTCAGGCTGCCTGCCGCGCCTACGACGCCGCGTCCTCTCCAATAGAAACTGTTGGGAATGAGTCGATTCAGGTCTGAGCATTGAGGCGCGACGTGATGATTTTTATTTTTATTTAAGGACGTGCCACGGATCTCCCCACTTGATAGGATTTTGTCCATTGGCACTCCATCTGATTTATCCATTTACAGAATGATGTTACTATATACTGTAGGCAGGGAGGTAACAGTGGGGAGAGTGAAACCTATGATGAAAATAGTCATCCATCCTCCATCTGAAGGATCCCTGGTTGCTCTGCTGTGTTGTAGGGTTTCAACAGACAGTATTTTGTTGAATTTGTCAGAATTCAAAAAAAATTATCTTAGAGAGATGAGAGAATAACCAGTGGCCATTGACTTTTCTGTGGTCTGTGAGATTTATCTGCAGTCAGGCAGATAAAATAGGTTATATACTGTATATATATATATATATGTGTGTGTGTGTGTGTGTGTGTGTGTATTATTGCCCAAACCACAAATAGGGAGTAGCACCTGTTTATTTGTGAGCAAATATTGTGCAATGTTGTGTCTTTGTCTTGTCCTGACTTGGGTCGCAATGAAACTGGTGATTTCATAATAAGGAGATGTTACAAGTGCCCTAGCTTTCCTAGTAAAAACCAATGGAACAACAATAAAGACAAGAAGGCCCTGCTGAAACATCCTCTGATAGGGCACAACCCAAAATAAAAAACCCTACGTTGAGTCAAACTCACCTCAGTTTATTGAATCACTTGGTGTCAGACATACAGTATGATAGATCGTATTTGTGTTGTTACCCCCCCCCCCCTCTGTCTCTCTGTCCTCCATTGCTTGTTGCCTTTTGTTTGGGTTACTAGAGGCATCTCAGGTCATTAGGGGCCCAAATGAGCCCTGAATGTCCCCTGGACCACTGGAGAATCACAAAGAGGGGCTATTGTCAGTACATTAATTGGCTGTGACAATTGCATGTTAACAGACAACGTTCGTTTTGACCCCGTCCTCAGCAAAACGTCCAATCACGGTTCACATTATTGTCATATATGTTGTTTTAAAATTGTATTGTATATGCTTTTAGCTGTTGCTCTGATCCTGAGATGTTTACAATGAGGGCAGTGGTAGAATAAGCTTGAATTCCCAGATCAGTAGAATTACAAGCAACCAATAGTTTGCCCTGAATCATCCCAGAATCACTGGATAACAGGTGAAATACTGGATAATCTGTATGATCAATCTGCTCTCACATTGTTTACATGAGGTTTCAAGTGTCCGTTGATATATAGGGGATTCAATTACACCCTTTGCTAAAAGACTAGGTGTGTGTCGTCTCTGACTCATTTCAGCTGTAGCCACACACACACCCTTCATGTGAGTCATACACTGGTTCACTGGGTTTTATCATTTCAGTGGAACTACGGAGCTGTTGAGAGCATTTATGACGTTGACATTGATTTTCATTGATTCACGCTGAGCTGCTCGAGACTCTTTCAAATGCAGCAAGAAGTCAACTCTCAACAGGTCCAGCAGAATGAGAGCCCCTTCTCAACAAGTTGAACATTTGAAAATATCCAGTGCACTAGTGGTGTTCATGTTTTGTGACTCCTACCTTCACATCACCTGGAGGATGCATTCTAGGTGTTTTCTGAATATCATTTATTTTAGACTTGCAGGCAACATTCGACCTGGCCTGCACAGCAAACTTTACCATGACCATGCAAGGACCGTCGAGCATCCATCCACCCAACGTCTAAATCACATCCCCTCCTGATTGTCTGTGCTCAACTCCTCAAAACAAAAAGAGGTTGTTTGCTCCCATTTGCATGTTAATGCCATATGTGGGTCAGGAACAATGCCACGTACAGCTGGAGACCACGTGGCTGTTATCCAGTAACAATGACCTGGAGAGAGGTGGGGGGTGGGGGGGGGGGGGCAATCTGGACCCATTAGCCGCTCATTAGCAGCAGCTTTTCCTACACAAGCCAAGACAATGACTGGGGTGGGCGAGGCCTAAAGGACTATCAGGCTACCTAGCTTCTCTGCTGGTGTGTGTGAGTGTGTGTGTCCATGGAGAATACATGGTGAATCAGACCGGCACATGAAGAGGGATGCTTGTCTTTGTAATACACAAGAGGATATTTATCAGAAACTACCCCATTTGATAGTACATCTAAAAAAAAAAACCCCCATCTAAATGGTTTATAGTGTCTAGGCTGTGTGTGTGTGTTTGCACCCCCCCCCCCCCCTCCCCACCCACCCCGAAATGTCTCGACAAGCCTCTGGGAGTCTTGTGGCTATGTGGCCCCATTCAGGAGTGGCCTGCCTCTCCTAATTACCACACTCGAAAAACTTGATGACACAGGAATTTGCGAAATGTCAAATTAGCGCAAAACCAACAAGGAAACAATGAGGCCCTCTGCCTCGGCTCGCACGTCCCTGTCTCTGTCTGCAGAGAGGGAGATATCCATCCACCCTTGCATTTTCTGCAGATGATTTTCTGAAATACTTGGACACGTTCATCTGTTTCAATTTAACAGCACACGATCAAACAATAAGAATACAAACATCCTTATTGGCACCTTTTTCTAATACTTCTTGTAACTGTCAATAAGCTTCCTGCACCTTTCTGCTTGTAGTTTCTCCCACTTCCCAATTCCAACCCAAGTCCAACATGTTCTCTTGAACCAGCAGTCCCAGGCACTTTTGCTCCAAAATGTTCATCTGCGTCGCCAAAGAGCTCAAATGTGGTTTCATCGGTCCCCAGAACATTTTCCCAGGGGGATTTAGGTTTGTACAGGTGTCTAGAACTGTAACCTAGCCCTGCTCACTGCTTAGCACTGCCAGCCTGTGTGTGTGTGTGTGCGTGCATGAGTCAGGTAACTGTTACAGATACACTGATTTGGGCTTTTGGTTTCTATCTGGATCCATTTGTATTCTCCCTATAGAGAAAATGAATGGGGGTTTTTGAATCCCATTTGCTAGTCGTTCTTTTCTTAAAATGGGTGAAATAGTGACAGTAGAAATGACACGTGATGAAGATATCACACATTTTAACATTATTTAACAAATATTTTTAATTGAATCCACCTCAACAAATAAAGAAATGCAGAACAGAGAAACCCCTGAAAGCACAAATAGTCCTTCCTACCTATCTATCTATCTATCTATCTATCTATCTATCTATCTATCTATCTATCTATCTATCTATCTATCTATCTATCTATCTATCTGTCACACTTGAGGGGACAATGGGGAGTGTGTTGTCATGGATACGGGGGCTTGGCGCCTCCAACATGGCTCTGCATCCATGCACTCCGTGAACAATAAGAAGTCAAGTTGCGAAATAGGAGTTGTTTGGCACTCACATCCTTTGCTGTGTCCTTGACAAAGCGTGTGCTGTCTCATATACAGTCTTGGCTTGTATCTTATCAGAATCAGAAACACTTTTGTTATCAAATACTTGAAATCTACGTCCACCACGCCCCGAATGCTGGTAACATTTGGTAAAAAAAGATTCCTCTGACATTCAAGGTTTGAATTTGAAACTCCAAATGACTACAGTCCCCAACTATTCATTTGGACTGAGACAAATAAAACCCGATAAAATCCAATAGATCACTATCTACTGTAAACCACACCTACATAAACATAGACAAAACATGTCACTGCTGTCCCTCTTCCCAACCTCAACCATGCCTCACCTTGCAGATGGTGAATATCTTTGGGACAATATTCCACCATGGCTGCAGTAGCTAACCCTAACCCAACTGTCTTTAGGACCCTGGCCAAACCTGGTCAAAAGAAAGCCACAATCTCCAAACTAAAGGCTCCCTCCTTGCACCATCCTCTATCAATGAGCTGATGAAAAAGCAAGACGGCGGAGGGGGGGTTATTGTGTCTTGAAACTCCAATGGGTGGGATTGGAGTTTTTGTTTCAAAACAGAGTACAGGCTGGAAAGTCAGAAATCACAGTACCTGGTGAAGCAACCCCCCACAGAATGCAAGACTGCTCGTTATTTTCTAATCCTGTTGAACAGTTGAACATGGCAAATTGAAATAGTCATGGTTGATTTATAAGATCACCTCTACATTTAGTCCTTCAAATAGTTCCATACCAGACCATCTCCCCTCTTCTCTTTTTTTTTAGAGGTAAACAGAGTTGAGAGGCATGAGGTTGCAGAGAAAGCGCAATACCCATTTCTGACCACAGAGTGGCAGTGCTGCTGTATGTAAGAGAGCTGGCTGGACTGCAGGTGTGAGACGAGCCTGTGTATGAATGCGACACCTAAATCCACCCGAGCTCTGATGCAGCTCATCATTGCCAGACCGGGGGGGGGGGGGGGGGGGGATATGGACGGACACAAGCAGACCTCTTCCATCTGTCCTTTTCAGATGAAGAGTAAAACCTTTTTTCCCATGAGCACCCAGTGAGGGACATGGCATGACGCAGCCACGTTAGATAAGGGCCTTCGTTAAAGATAGAGTCCAATTGAGGATCCACACTGAAAGCTCACATTTCAGAGGGGTAATAATGATGATCTACAAAAGGATCTATTGAAATCCATTGTTGGGGGGGGGGCGGGCTACATTTTGTCAGGCCATGCAGTTGGAAATTGTCCTGTATGCAAGTTTGTGAGAAAGCTTAGCTGTAAAACGTGTGAAATACCCGCATCCTGCAAAGCACATATCTGTACCGTGATAACCTCAAATAAATAAAACGGTGTGTGTGTGTGTGTGTGTGCACGCTTGTGAGTATGTTCGCTGTGTGTGTGTGTGTGTGTCCTGTATGGCTCATCGTGTCAGCGAGGCTTCATTAATCTCCCGGTGTCATGGGACTCATCTGAACTCCGAAAGAGGGCCAGAGAGAACGAGCCGCCCCCTCGAGGAGCCACTCCGTTTACCCTCCGCACACTCAGGTCACTCTTCACATCATCCACACTTAGACAACACAATGTCAAAGCCTGCAGCGGGGGGCCCTGCAAGCACAGTGCTGAGGCTGCTGATCCGTACAGGCAGAGGCAATGGCTTCGGAGTGGGGGAATGCTGTGTGTTGTCTCTGCTTGTGGACATGTGGGTGCACGAGAAGCTGAACATGACAGGTTTCCACTGTTGAAACACTGACAAGAGGGTCAAAACAATAAAACACATTCAATGCAATACTTTAAAAATCTATTTGAGGTTTGTGAGGTAGACTAGGGTCAACCTCTGACACCCCTCGGTTTGGTATCTTGGGTGTTGTTGGTGTTTCTAGGCGCCGGTTAAGCCGGAGTAGTCCCTGCATAGTCGGAGCAGCCGGTTTCTAAAAGGGGTGATTTTGAAAAGGTTGACTTGAAAGAGCGTCTGAATATCTCTCGGCACCTTCTGCCTCGGGGTAATTCGACAGGCTCTTTTCTTGGATGTGCTCCAGTCGTGCAGAGAGCGAGAAGCGACCCAGACCGAGTTATGGATCTGGGAGGCCATTTAGACGTCTCATCACAACAGCATATTCTCAACCTGACTGTCCCCATTTCCAGTTGCTTTGGTGCAGCGTCATATGCCAGTATCGGGCCGGTAGAGGCCTTTTAATGAAACCTCTGATATTATGGAGGTGAGGATATGGTTTTCAGTCTGTAAAAGCCTCACCCTGCCTGAAGGAGCCGAAGAACTTCCTCAGTATGGCTTTCAGTGGAGAGTTTTAGTGTCCCATGGTCTAAATACTGTTTCAGAGGATTGTCCACACTGACAAGAATACAATTCTGCGGTAAACTCTGAAAACTTTTTTCAGAGATTTTTTTTATCATTAAAAATGTCAAATCTAAAGATACTGAACATCAGGACAAGATATAATAAAAATATCAGTCTTCAAAAATCAATATCGGTCAAACTCTGCGATAGACCATGTTGGTTATCATCTGAAGAGCCAATTTTTAACGAAAGTGTGTGTGTGTGTGTGAACTGGATCCAACTTCCTACTGTCTCATGGCACGGCGTCCATCTCGACTTTGCCGCCCCGCTGCGGCTACCGATGAGCTGGCACAAAAATGGCAGTCGACTGGCTGCTGGTTTCTCTGTCCTCTAATGAGCCGGCGTGCGTTTCTAACCGCGTCTCGCTCCCCCGTTGCTCCTGGCAACGGTGGCGGCACCAGTGGCGGCACCGGGCCCGCCGGTCTGTCAGCGTTCAACCAGACACGGGCCGGGGACCAGTCGCCAAATTGTTTCAAAGAGGAGCCAAGTGCACTTTGACCTTTCGTGGGAGTAGTAGGGAAGGGAAACACACACACACACAAGCAACACACACACACACACACACACACATACACACTGATAACACCCCTGACAAGATCTTTATTGCTACCCCTTCTGACTGAGGGCAAAGTTTGTTTACCTCCTCATACCTGTAGGACAGAAGGTGGAAGACAGTGGACAAACCAAAGCGTAGTCGGTGTAGTCGATAATACTACATGGACTTCTGGGATTGCAAATATACGTGATCGGCTGGTAAGAGTCCCCGATAAGTCGACAGGCTGTCTCACAATAGTTCTCATCAAAACACCGAAACTGCTTATCTATATCTCCCGTGTTTTCATTTGGACAGCAAATGCGGAAAAAACTGCTGGCTGCGCCGAATCGGTGTGTTTTGATGTGATGTGTCCTGAGTTTTGCTGTGAAGAGGGCACAATGTATGCAGTGTTCTCCAGACGGTGTGTGTGTGTGTGTGTGTGTGTGTGTGTGTGTGTGTGTGTGTGCAAGGTAGTGGTATAACATGTTTGAGGTCAAATGTCATTTACCATCATGCCATGAGTCAAAGGACGATATCTAGTGAGAACAAACTACCAGAGTATGTTGCTCAAGAGCATTTTCCCTGTAAATCCATTAACCCATTAGGTGTTGTTGCTCTACAGAAGCAGTTTACATTTACTTAAGTGTATTTTTAAGTGAAATTATTAAGTTAACACTGATGAAGATTTTTGTATGAGACTTCTTTCACTTCATTGTAATTGCATACAGGCTTGTTGCCATTTTCTACCAATTTATGAGATTTATTCCTACAAATATCTATCTATCTATCTATCTAGCACACATACACATGTTCCCTAGAGTGGATCAGCTCAGACACATCCACCGTCACCACAAAGACATCATCTATCTGGACCGAGGTAGAGGAGGAGAGTTTTTTGAGTGCAGCTGCGGTCCACTATCAGATAGAGTCCAAGTGGATAGGAAGTGTGGGTAGGAAGTAATGACGGGAGATGGTTTGGGATGCGGCCGAGGCCCCCCCGGCCCCGCGGCGGCCGACGGTACCGGTGTTTTAATGTTCCTCTGTGCGCTGTGATCAGCAGAAGCATCAGAGCGATGATGACGCGCTGAGGAGAACAAAACGGTGTTTAATGGGCTGGAGGCTGGGCTGCTGTGCACTGCTGGCACAGAGCAGACAGGGGGGGGGCGGGGGGGTGAGGTGTGTGTTTATATGTGTGTAAGTGTGTGTGAGAGAGACAAAAGACAAAAGAGAGAAAAAAAATCGTAATTCATCATAATTTAGGAGTCTTATAATAATATTTTTCTTATCCTGAAATATCTTGAAATTATGTGGATCGCCCCACTAGTACCTCACTTGATTAAAGAAAGCTTAGCATTGGAAACAAGTGACAGTATCACCCCATTGGCTGATTCTTTCACATGTTTGAAGAAGAAGAAGAAGAAGAATTTAAGACTGAGTGATTGGTCAAGAGGGACGGCTGGGGGGGAAACCCTAACATCAGTACCCGAGCTGCACTGGGTCCACTGACCTTCATGGGCGAGTGGCTGTGAGAAAAGAGACCGCAATAAAGCTAATGCAGGGAAAGGGAGGAGAAAAAGAGCGAGAACAGGGGGGAGGAGATGAGGAGGAGACAGCACGCGCATAGGTTCCCTGTCCAACCTGCACTGCATGCGCAGCAAAGAGTATGTGCTGCATGTACGTTAAACCTCGTCTGCGAGCTTTTCCATTTCCCCGTTCCTCCCTCTCCTCCTCTCTCTTCCTCCGTGCTTCTGTCTAATCCTCTTTTGTGTGACTCTTTCATACTCTCTCTGCTTTTTCATCAGGATGATTAGGCTGAGACGTCTCCCTCCCCATCCCTCTCCTTCAGCTAAATAATGTTCCTATTATGGAGGGATAATTGCCCCGGATTTTTTTAAATCTAAAAGTTATAAGGTTGTTTTTTTTATGGCATTGATGATTGGAGGAGAGGAGGCAGTGAGGGGGGTTTCATGGTCCATGATGCATCAGATTGTCCGTTTGAATCACAGCGTTACGGCCCCGCGATCACTAAGGAGATGAGACGCGCGCACAAGGTCGCGCTGCTCAGCTTTGCGTGACTTCTGCCTTGTCTCTTCGCTTTTTCTTTCCCGCCCTTGACACGGAGATGATCCAGAATCGTTTGTAGGTCAATAGTCCTGGAAATGTCTGGACTCCTTAAAGGAAGCAGTCTGGGGGAATATTGGGACTCTATCTGGCCTCTTTTAAAGGGATTTTTGGCTGCATACTCTGCAAAAAACATCCCTCTCAACAAGTCTATTGTCTATTTAAGTCTATTTAATAGTATATTGAATCTAAAATCTTATTTTTCTCAAAATGAGTGGAAACAAATCTTAATTCCTTCTATTCCCCATGCAGGTTCAAGTGACAATATCTTCAGATCAGGCAGAACAACACACTGAAAGTATCCAGATAAAAGTTATTTCCACACTACACAGATCGGATCGGTGTGAACAGTAAAGCTGCATGGAGTTGCATTTACTTTCCACTTCTGATCTGGACCACATGGCTGTTTGGCAGCCTGACATGAAGTAAATGTTACCCCCCCTGCACCTGAGACAAGTGTCATCATGTTGGCACCATGGTAGCTTGGCTGAGCCGGTGTTGGAGCATGGGAGGACAACGAGACACAACAATAAAAAGAAAGAGTAGTAGTCTGACTTGATTGGTATTTGGGGAGACGTCTCAGCTGGTAGCAGGTATGGGTTACAAAAAATCAGCCAAAAAAATCAGATACGAGCAGCAATTTTGAACTGAGCATGAACGCCTGCAGTGTGTCACTTGAATCAATTCTGCAACAAACAAACAAGTAGATCTTCATTGGAAACAAGTACATTTTTCTCACCACATTCCCAGATTCTGTGACTGCAGCTTCATAAAACAAGTGAAGAAATCTCTGATCACAACAAATCATGCATTAAAAAATGGTGATGAAAAAGTAGAAATGGCTGTATGCATGCACTGCATACTCCCCCCTCCCTTCCTCTCTCTCTTGATCCATCTCTCCCCCCCCCCCCCCCCCCACACATACACACTCACATATTATCTCACCCCGTTGGCGGTTTTTCACTTGTTTTAAGGAAAATAAGACTCAGCACTCGATTAATTGAGTTGTTAACATGGACATTTTTTTTGCAGTGCAGCGATGCCGAACACGCTTGCTGCTCAGCACCCGCAGTAACAGTTAACAGGATTAGGCATGGCTTACATAAACATCTCCCATGGCAACAGTGCACCGGCGCCAGGCAACGGCAGGGAGAGAGGAGCCGCGAACCGTCACCGGAAAACGTCATCATCGTGGGCAGGTCAGCTGAGTGTCAGCTGGCTTCGATGCATCATGTGTATAGCTACGTTTTCTCATGTCAACTCATTTAGTATGGAGTCTTCAAATCTTATGTTTCTCAAAATAAGTGGAAAAAATCTACCAATGGGAAGGATAATAATTTTTTGAGAGCATTTAAACAAGTGATAATATCTTGAAATAAGGCAGATAACTTCAGTAGCAACAAGATAGTATCATTGAGTAAAATAATTATTGAGACAAGTTGATTTCCATTAGAAACAAGTGACATTATTGCACTAGCAGATTGTTTTTTTCACTATTTTCACTATTTTTTTTTTTTACAGTGAATAGGATGGTAATACGCTGATCATTTATCTTCAAGAATGTTTTTTTGCTTTTTCAGATGATAAATGAAAATTGTCCCTAAACAACTCACTGATGGTGACCAGTAGGAATTGCAACAACATTGATACTAGTTTTTTCCTCCCACAGCCATCCCCTTGAGGTACGGTGGCCTTTGATTGCCAAAAAATATTTTCATATTTTCACAATAGAGATGAGTAAGCTAGCCAATTAGAGCAGCAACAACAGAACCATGTGTTTTGGTCTTTTTAGCCTTCCTAGTTGAAATGTCTTGTGTCGCTGGTTGCATGCTCACAGCACTGATATAACACCTCCATTGTTGAGCAGTTGAAAATGCGAGTTGAGGGGGGAGAAAGAAAGAAAGCCAGAAATTTCACCATTTGGCAAAGCAATCGTTGAGTCATTGGTTATTTTGTGCTACGGGGCGGTAGTAAAAAAATGACTTATTGTCCCTTTAATGGTTCCAGCTGAAGCAAACAAAGCTGTTGGAGACAACTGTGACTTGAACGCTCCTTGTCTGTTGCCCTTGTACAGTGTGTGTGTGTGTGTGTGTGTGTGCGTGCATGTTTTGTGGCCTGCCTGTGCAGTGACAGTTTGGCACTGATGCCTGAAGTTTGGTCCCGTCGGACATACTAGGCCTTTAGAATGGTTCATTTCCCATAATTCCCTCAGGAGACACCACATTGCTCAATGCCTTTCATGGCTATGGCTCTGAAGGAGAGTAGAGTAGAAGTCTCTCTCTCTCTCTCACTTCTCTCTCTTTTCTCACTCTCTCCGTTTTCCTCGAAATGTCTCTCTTAATATCTGGCCGACATTTCTTGCCCACAAAAGAGGCCGAGTGCACTGCTGGGGCTTTTCAAGGAGGACAAGTTGGCATTTTCACTTGTTACCCGGGCTGCGTCGTCCTGACACGTGTGCGCCCAATTTTTAGAAAATGTCACCACTTCTTAAACGATGTCTTGGGAAGGCGACAGTCCGCTTGGTGGAGACAGTGGGTAGCAACTCGTATGGTGCTGTCTCTGTTTACAATTAAAGGTGTTAAGTGTAGCATCTTGTGTTTCCTCCCATCTTTGTCGCAGGAAGCAAGAAGAAGGATGAGAGCCAATAACAGCCCAGGGGCATCTGCCACCGAGGGACTACATTCCCCAGCAGGCCACAGCCAGTTGGCCATCTTGCCCCAGCTGAAGCACATCACCCAATCAGCCAGGTGGGAGCTGATTGTGTGACGTGGACTTAAGCGTGGACTCTGCAGGCCACGGGGAAGACGAGCAGACGACTCCTCACACTCTTGACTTGTGTAGATAAGTTGTCTCATAACCTAAAAAGTAAAAGTACAAGTAGCATCTTAAAATAATACTATCAATGGTTGTTTGCAGCTTGCGCGAGCCAGACTCCGCCCCCTAGCATGGCGATATTTCGATATTCTTTCGGTGGCGTGCAGGCTGCCGGTCCGGTTCTCTCCGTTCTTTTCTCCTTCTGTTCCCCGACTGGAAGACAACCTCAGAAACAAATACCTCACCTTGTTTTGACTTGTAGTTGTAGCAGCCATCTTGGATCGACCAGGTGTGATTTTGTCAGATGCGTCAAAGTTTCATCAAAATATAAACCTGTGGCATCTGAGATGTTGCGTGTGACGGGCGCACAACGCAACACCAGTTTCATTTTGGGCAATGAAGAACATTTCCCTCTCATGACAATCAACAGAAACAGAACCAGGAGGTTTAATATTTCCTCTCCATTAGTGCCCACACAGTCTCAGCAAACCTCCGTCCTTGTAATTGCCTCACCTCATCCTCCTTCAGTCTCTCTCTCTCTCTCTCTCTCTCTCTCTCTCTCTCTCTCTCTCTCTCTCTCTCTCTCTCTCTGCCTCTCTGCCTCTCAACTGAGATAAGGAGATTTAGAGGGAAGGGGGGACCGCTCCGATGCCCGAATGGGTGCAAAGTGGAAAGCTTTTTCTTTTTCATAGCTCAATGTTTTTGTTTTTTTCTTCAATTTCCAGGATGTTCTTATTGGCTTAAGAAGTGGGCCGACTTCAGTGTCAGCGTTGAACTTGAATGTCAGTCACCGTGACGATGAGGTTCTCACCATGCCCCGGATGTCCTCCTCCCCTCATGTCTAGTTTTTCCATCTCTCACTTTTTGCAGATGGAAACTGATGAGACTCCAGACTACACGGTGCAGTCAGGTTCATCCAGACGTCAGAATCCACAGCGAGCACAGACCTGTTGGCCGAACTCGTCAAATTCACGTCTGCAATTGGTCTAAAGTATCACGTGATTGGTTGTGTTGCCTTGTGGGAAAGTATCTCCATTCCCTTTGTCTACATCTCCACGTTCACGTCTCGTGGTCGACTCTTTCAAAATAAATCGTAGCTTCATAGGTTACGTCTTTAATCGTCTGTTTCTATCACCACTGCCTTCGCTCACCTGCATCATCTGACTTAACATGAATGAGTGTAAATCTCTAAAAAACAAAAGGTCTGCACGTGTTTAGTTTCAGTGCATGGTGATTTGTAAGGACCACTCCATTGCCAAGGACGCGGTGTGAAGTCAGATGGTTGATTCTGGCCTTTTGAGTTGCCGATAACTCTGATCTCTTTGTCCCCCCAGCCTCTATGGATGCTGCAGAGTAATTGCCAGGATTACAGTGATTTCTCACGGAGGACTTTAAGTAGAGGAGGGGCTTTAAGTGTGTGAAGGACTGTGCTAGCCGTTTCAGTCTCAAGCAATATGAAATGCATCGTCTGTGATTCTCTGCATCGTGCGGTCTCTCTTCCGTCAACTCCCCTAGTTATGACAATGATGTCAAATTGCTGAGTCTCGCTTTGCCCATGAACACAACTGAGCTGGACTTTCCCTTTACAGTAGAACAGGTCAGTGATCAATGTGTATAATCAGACTGAGTACAGGCCCATCCTCCCATCTAGAGGATTAAGGGGGTCTACAAATGCCTAAGCACAGCAGACCGGACCAGGGGGTTCAATGGAAAAGGGTCCCGTCTTCTCTTGTATGTGACGTATGTGTGATTACGTTCATATCGAGACTGAAACACAACTGTCATCATCAGAGACTCTTATTTTTCTTTTTACTGTAATTGGATCAAACAATCACTTCTTGATGGCCACCTAAGGTCCGTTGTGCAGTAAAATCAGGAGCTGCTTTCAAATGAGAGTTTTACTTGTTACTTGAATACTTTGTTATGAAGAGAAATTATCTGTCGGCTTCACATTTCAAATAAATACCTCTTCAATATAACCAGTACGTAGCCTATTGCGTGACACAGTTCTGTTTAATCCTACGAGTTCCTTCTGTCATGTAGTAATCGTCCAATTATATTTAACTCAAACCGCTAAATAATGTTGTTTTTTATTTTGAAATATGAGCAGTCAAACTTTGAGTCCTCACGATGCTGGAAGACCAACACAATTACAATCACGGACTCTTGAATTGGACCTCGACTTGGTGTGTGCTCGGCCTCAGATGACCCCCCGTGTCTTCTGAAAGGAAAGAGTTCATCTCGGTTTAAATGAGTGTTACTTGTCTCTTCCTGCCGGCCGCCACTGTCAGAACGAATCAATCACCAGTTGAGATGTGGCCCTCTGACATGGTTATGTGACTCCCATTTATTGCTGTTGCTCCCTCTGAAGGGGTGAATGTATGGAGTGCCGGCTGTGTATTCACCTTGAGATGTCTCCCCTGGCACCGGCGTATTTGTTGACCACAAGGGGGTCTTTAACCTACATAGGTGGAAACATTAGCGGGGCTAAACGCATGTCGCTATCCCTACTGGAAAACAGCCAAGTCAGCAGTGGATCGTGAGCTATGAGCTGGATGTTCGGACATAAGGGGGGCGGGTAGCTCCCCTGCAGGCGCTGTCCTCATGAAAATAGACACTATTTTGCTGCTGTGTGTTTGAGGCGCATGTCCTGCACATGACATTGGAAATGACATTGATTTCATTGCATGTTCATTTCCTCTGCTTGCTTTGCCTGGGGGCAGAGAGGTGACCATGGGGTGTAGCTGTGCAGGTGCAGGGGGGTGATTTCCTTCACGTGCAGAAATGGTTTGAAAGGTGGAAGTGGGTTTGCAAATGAATGAAAAGGATGAACCAATTTGTGATCTGATTTTTGAGTATAAGCCATGAAAGTTTGTGTTGGATAAACGAAAGGAAACAGGACAGGATGGAGCCCCATCTCTGACTCACGACGGGGCACAAGGTAACAAGAGTCACGTTTCTTTATTTCACCTTCTGTCAGATCTAAAAACGCACTAGCAGCCAAACGGGAGTAATCCTTTCCCACTGGCTTCAGATCTGTGAAAGTGAACCTGCTAAAAGCGCCCAGGGGTGGGGGTGATTTAAAGGAGTGGAGTCAGGGGTCGATTCTCATTTGGCTTTGGACTGCGGCTGATTGCGACGATAACGACGCTGTTGAGTCGCATTACGCTGCTGTCGTCTGGCTGATACCTGATTGCAGCTTATCAGAGGCATTTACATCGCTGATTACCTTCTTCCTTCTGCAGCTGACCCCGGATCAGTCCTCTGTACCGTGGTCCTCGTCCAGACTGCCGGAGTAAACCTGATTACAGACCACATGGAATCTTTGATAACACCAAATGTCAATAATGGAAAATAGAATGGAACAATAACTAATACAAATAATACTTATATATAATAAAATGTTAAATCTTAAAGTCCCCAAGTTTTAGTTATACAGCCATTTCTCAGTTGCTCTGGAGGCAGAATCAGATTGGCTTAAACCTCAGTGGGCGGAGCCAAAGACATTTTTAGTAACGTTAGACTGAAGCCCAGTGAAAAAGGCAAGGGTAAGAGAGGACCTAGCTAATATGAAGCTCTTGATACTACATGGAAAAAAAAATGCAACCCAGCCATACCAGCAAACTGTTTCTTTGGCTCCGCCCACTAAGGTTTAACTCAACCAATGAGATTACCCCTGCCTCCAGAGCAGCTCTGCCTCTGAGAAGTGAATATGAATAGACCCTGTTGCCACCGCAATCACAAACAGCTGGTTCGTCTCTCTGTCGGCGGCTCCATGGTAGCACCCGTGCCTGTCGTCTGTCCGTGTCCCCGGGGTTGGGTGGGGAAGGTGGGAGGTCGGGGGTGTGGGCGGGAGCGGTAGATGTCGCCGGATAACTCGGTTTCCCTTGGCAGCAGGCCCCAGAAGTGTCACCGGTCATACACCTCCACTCTAAGCACATCCAAGCGCTGTCTCGTCTGAGCACGTCATCTGCTAAAGATGAACCTGTCACTTACCAGGCAGAGATGAGTCCATGCTACTCTCAGCGTGGTGCATTTTAGACACACCAAATAACATTGCATAAGCTATATGGCAAATGGCACCATACACCCTTCAGTTTATTTGTTCTGTTATTCTTTCAGCAGTCTGTCTTGATCATTCATTTAGTTCATTTTCATTTATTTACTTAATTCCCTATTTTCATTTCCTGTGTTTTACTGTTTTACTTGCTTTTAAATTATTATTATTATTATTATTATTATTATTATTTACTATTATTTATGTATTTATTATTATTATTTACTATTATGTATTTATTATTTATTTATTGTTATTTATTATTATTTACTATTATTATTTATTTATTTATTTATTTACTTATTTATTTATTTATTTTATTCATTTTTAACTTTTATTTTTATTATTATTTGAAATATATTATTATGGGATGGGGTTTAACATACAGTCAGACAGTTTAGCGGGGACACAGAATCATTAGGAGATCACCAAAGTACAATGATCTGGTGTGCGCGGCGTGTCATGGAGGATTACTGATCAAAGCCAACACTTAAAAGCAACTCAGCTTAATAGACTGAATCATTGATCAGGGGCCATCGGGGTCACCTTCGTCTCTGTGGTGCTTCTCTTTGGATTTGTGACGGAGAGGGACGTTCCTGAAACCAGCATAGTGTTATTATTATGTTGTATTAGGTATCATGTATGGCACCCTGCACCCTCCAGTAATCTCCAGCAGTACAGGAGTCGGTAAAGAAGTTCAGAAAGAAGTGAGGGGGAAAAAGAAAAGGGCGTAAAACAAAAGTAAATGATGCTGAATGAGAATGCTGTAGAGACGGGGAGAGGTAGAATAGAGTGAAAATGGAGGAGGGATGGTATATGAGGATGAGTCAGAGAGAGAAATGGAAGCAGAAAGGCAGACGAGCCTGTGTTAGTGAATGATGAGGTGTGTGATGGGACCTAATCTGCTGTCTGCTCTGTGCAGTGCGCGCTTTGTGCACTGAATCTGAATGGGATTCACGCCCGCTGCACCGCCGCCACCTCTTCTCTTACAGCTTGCATCGCGGCCCCATGCACCTGTCTAACTCAACAACCTCGGCCAATCAGAGTCCACAGCGGGCCTGTCTGACATCATCGGTACCCTGCAGAATCTGGTGGTCCGTTGGTTGTGATTTGGAGGGTCACAGGTTTGATTTCTGTACCAGCCGTGTGCCCATCAACAGCTATGTGTACTACCAAAGTGTCCTTGAGCAAGCCACTGGTGGAAATGTACTTACATCAAGTGACGGTTTGCTGAGACTTCATGCTTTTTTTTTCACTTTCATACACTCATTCATAGGGATGCCCAGTACTCCCACAGCCTTCCACAGTTCAATACGAGAAGTTGCAGGTTAAAGGAAAAATCCCCAAAACACTAAAACACAAGCTTTATCCAGTTATGTGGACGATGTGATGTCACACGTCTGCAGCAAGTTTACGGATAAACTCGGTTGGATAAACTCAGAAATACACGGTGGTCAAGCGGAAAACGAGGCTGCATTTCTTAGTTCGTGAAAAGGTGACATTTTGGAGATACAAGGTTTTCACTGTTGGTGGTGGATGCTGTAGCGCCGTCATCAATCGTTTGAATCAATCAACAGCCACGAACAATCATCTAGATATTTTTCGTGCAATAGAAGATAAAACCACAGTCCACTACTAGGACCTCGTAATGTACTCCTGATGAGAATGACAGGAAGAAGAAGTCTTACTATTTTTCTTTTTTTTTTTTTTTTGGCAGCCTCCACTTTTTCTCAGGGTTGCCAGTCAAAGGGATAGGCGGAGTGACAGGCCAGTCGATAGAAGTCAGCAGTGATTACGCAAGTTGCTTATGCCTGATGAGGAAGGATAGCACGTTGCCAAGAGAGTGGGACCCATGCCCAGTCACACACTGAGGTACACAGTACTGTAGTATACTGTACTGTAGTATACTATACTGCACAGTACACGTTTTATCTACTCTATGGATGCACACAGAGAGGCGGAGTTAGGAAACATGTTATCTTTGTGTTCATGTTAACCCGTGATGATGTCAGCCATGTTGACCCACTATATTTAGCAATAGTGATGCTAATCGGCGATGCTAACAAGACTAGCAGCTTCTCTGGTGAAAGTTAGACGCATTACCGAGTACAAGGAGCATGTCAGTGGATTTGTTGTAAACAAGAAAGTCAACCTGGAGACATTGTGCATTTAGAGAACACCTTTTTGGTCTTCGTTTCATTGTAGTACCAGCAGATAGAAACGGCTAAACGTGCTCATATCCCTGAAAAGTTCACCTCGGATGCTGTCGCAGCCTCAATACATCGATACAGAGTTTACAGGAGAACAATCGTAAATTTCTATCTAGATTTTGTACTGACGAACTCCAGATACTGATGTCTACACCAACGCTAGCCTCAATAGACCACGATGCAATGCAGCCGCAAGACACGTTGGGTTTTGAGTAAAGGGGGCGTGGTCACGATCGTAGACATGCCCCAAATGTCCATGACCTAGCTTGGTAGCTAGCTATCCTCATATGCCCTGCCTTTGGTCGAAAGCAACAAGTTCACGCCAACCCCTGTCTCTGGGGGTTGTTGAAAGGCATTGTGGGAAATGTCGCAATCCCAAGTAACAAGGCAGGTCTCCTTTAACTCTTTAGGAGGAAGTCATTCATGCTCACAAATCAAGACTAAAATGCACTTATTGCTTCCATCTTCTGTGCTGTTAGTCACTGCTGTTAGCTGTTAGCTACTAGCTGTTGCTCAAGGGCACCTCGGTCACAGTTGTTGAGAGAGGGGAAGCTCATTGGTTTCCTCCACCAGGACTCTACCATTCCTCCATATATACGAGGTACTCTTATGTTTTACAGACGTGACTACATGACATCACATATATATTCGCAATGGTACTGCATGATAAAATGTGTTCATT
Organism: Hoplostethus atlanticus; assembly: GCA_034670405.1. Classification (NCBI taxonomy): domain Eukaryota; kingdom Metazoa; phylum Chordata; class Actinopteri; order Trachichthyiformes; family Trachichthyidae; genus Hoplostethus; species Hoplostethus atlanticus. The sequence goes on along the minus strand of JAXDDX010000081.1, from coordinate 620,431 downwards.
ATTTTATGAAAGGTGACTTTAATAATTCCAGCAACAAATATGGATCCACGATTTCAAAATACATGAAAGAATAAAGCTGCGACGATCCGATTCACAAGCTGGTTTCAGTCATGATCAGCCTTTGTCAATGGAAAGGATTCTATTTTTTTTTTATTGCAAGAGCATTTTCATGTAGCCATTGTGTTTCTCCCCTATACCTCCCCCACCACCCCCCCCCCCCCCCTCCTCGGGCTACGCTATCCTTGCTTGATAAAACAGCACCCTCTCTCACTTTATCTCCCTCGCTCATTGCTTTGATGTGTTGCGATTGCGTTGGTGTGGCGGCGGTGTGCTGGTGGGAGAGGAGTGGGGGGTGGGGGGGGGGGGGGGGGTGTAGCAGAGAAAAGCGTTCTGCAGTGAAAATGTGCTCCCACTGAAGCGTAGAGAGACTGCAGCACAGTGAACGAGCCTGTGCACCACCTGCAGTCGTGTGTGTGTGTGTGTGTGTGTGTGTGTGTGTGAGAGAGAGAGAGCAAGCGAGCGAGAGAGGGAGATAATCACCCAAGACACACTGATTCAACACCTCTCTCTCTCTCTCTCTCTCTCTCTCTCTCTCGCTCTCCGTCGACCCAATTCTCCACACACACTACAATCATCTCACCCTGAGCCTGCCTTGTATCAGCCCTGCACCGTGACGGCTGTGTGTGTGTGTGTGTGTGTGTGTGTGTGTGTGTGTGTTCACTATTAGTCTCTGCTCAGTATTCCCAACCCCCCCCCCCCCCCCCGTTCTCTCTGTCTGTCCCTTCGTCTCTCTCTGTGCTTTTCCTTCATCTCTTCATCCATCCATCTCTCACTCGTCCATTCACCCTGTCTTCCTCTTCTTTGCCTCCCCCCTCCTCCCCCCTCCGATCACTACTTGATGCGCACTTTCGTGTTGCCGTCTCCTGCTCGGTGGTGTTGTGGTTTAACTCGCCCCCCCCCCCCCCCCCATTTCTCTCACTTTCTGCTGAAAACACACTCGTCTGGATGCAACCCCCGATCCACCGCTCTCTTGTTTCTCCATCTCTTTTTTTTTCTCTCTTTCTTCCAACCATTCTGTTCCCAGTCATTTCTCCCCCCCTTCTCCTCCTCCTCCTCCTCCTCCTCTCCTCACTCTCTCCCTACTCCCCTCCTCCCGCGCTGGCTGAGTAAGTGCTGCAGCATCAGTGTATGTGTGTGTGTGTGTGTGTGTGTGAGAGAGAGAGAGAGAGCAGCAGCGACAGAGAGAGAGCAGGAGTGTGTGTGTGTAAGCGGAGTGTGTGAGCACTTAGCACCGGGGATCCTGAGCCGGAGGGGAGCCTGGTGAAGAGGAGGGCTCTTCTTCTGCCTGCATGTGCCTGTGGATGTATGTGCGGGGACAGCGTTTTGTGGGCGTACGTCTGTGTGTGTGAGAGAGAGAGTGTGTGTGTGTGTGTGTAACAGTGTCGTCGATCAGCGGCGGGGCTCTTCGCATTCTGCAGCCGACGGTGCTCACCACACTTTGAGGACTGACTCATCCAGACCTGGCTGTGGAGGGAGAGAGAGAGACAGATGGATGGAGAGGCAGGCAGACAGGCTCTAGGCTCCTGGTGCTCCGGGTCCCTCTAGTCGATCCGAGGGTCTAGTCTGTACGTGGGACCCCCCCCCTCCTCCCCTCCCCCACAAATTGGAGCCAGACAGGTAGCCGAAAATTTTTCCTCCCCAAAAAAAAACAAAAACACGAAAGAGAAAAATCCCAGTGGTCGTCTGACTTGAAGGAACATTTTTTTTCCCCCCACTGCTCTGCGGACTAGGAACGAGGGGTCTCCTGCCTTTACGGGGGTCCTCCGCTTGACGGCGTTCTTCTTTGTTTTTTGGGGGGGGGGTGGGCGGGGGCGGGGGGGGTTGTAGGATCCCATCCTGGAGCTGAGGGGGAGATAAGAGGCTGGCAGACGAGACGGGACGTACGCAGGCATGGCTCGCCTCAACTGGTGCCTGGCTGCCGTCATCAGCTGGGGCAAGTTCCTCTTCGCCTGCTTCTTCCCGCTGCGGGGGGCCAAGCGAAACAAGGTAAGGCTACATGGGAGGGAGGGGGGGGGGGGGGGGGGTGGTAGGGAGGTTGAGGCTGATATAGGGCAATAGGGAGAAGGGAGTCAATGCATGCCACGTTGTCTTTCATGTCTCATTTCGCCCCCGAGGAGGTGAACGTCTTCTGAATGCGATAGATATCAGGAATTGTTGTCCTGCGTGGGACGTCCATCAGGACCGCTCAGCCAGTTAGTCCTCACAGCCCGCTGTCGCCAAATGACCAGATGACGTAGCCGTGAAAACGAGCTTGGCGAAGCTCCGAGCGGTCGTTGGACCGTAGACTTAGGACGACCGGTTGGCTGCCCCTTCTTTAAGTGCTGATTCAAGGTCAGTGTTACATCTCCAAGTGGTCCAGGTAGCTGCTCCAGATACATGTGTGGTGTGGTGGGGCAATCTTGCTGAATCTGATTCTGGATCTGCAGTCGCAGTGAACACCTGGACGCCCAAACAAATGCTGCCCAGTGCACTTCCATACCTGGTACATCGGGTCACCTTGCCTCCACAGCTGCAGGCTGGTGTTGCACCGTGGTTGGGGGGGGGTTTTGGCGCAAGTTGATTCCTCGTTTCCCCCGTTCATCTCATGTCATCGCTCCTCAGGCTGCATCCGTTGGTGTTTTTTTTCTCACGGGCGGGTTGTGAGTCTTTCATCCCTGCGCCATATTTCGGCGGCCGTATGGCGCATGTGAATGTGCAACAAAGGCCGAATGGAGTTCACCGAGCGGTGTCAGTTGGATGCACGCTCGGTTTCTTTGTCTGTTTCCACACAGCCCATGGTATTAGATAGAATTGGACTGCAATCTTTGGTAATGTCTCTCTCTCTCTCTCTCTCTCTCTCTCTCTGTCTCTCTCTCTTTTTCTTGCTCTCCTGGTTTCTCTGTTATAGCAGCTAATCAATCATGTGTAACAACTCCGGTATGTCTATCTCCCCTTACACACACACACACACACACACACACATGCACACACACACACACACACACACACACACACACACACACCTGATAAATGCTGATAGGTGGGATCGTTTTTGGACGTGATCAAGTAAAGACACCTTTTGGGACCTTGTATCCTTTAGATAGCTGCTGCTTGTTGCATTTCTGGTTCGTTTGACATCTTGAACCTGAACCTCATATGTGGAGGAGCATTGCAGGGCTGTCCCCCCACCCCCTCCTGCATTTGGGTAGTAGTGGTGTTATAAGCCTGGTGATGGTGAAGCTGTAGCCTATAGTGCTGCAGCCGCCCCGTCTCTTCATCCCCCATCACACACCCCCCACTCTCCACCACCACCACCACCACCACCACCCCCCCGCCCCAATGCCGCAGCTCCTTATCTCTACGTCCGCTGTTCAATCCCACCACAAACTCCCCCCACCCGACACGCTCTGTGGTATGTGTGTGTTAGTGCCTTTGCGCATACACAGACACACACACTCTTCTATCTTCTATCCTACACAGTTCTCGCTAGTCAATCACACATTTTGCAGAGCCTCTCCTGCCAGCGTCGCACATTCACATACCATAGCATCCGATCTGGCCTAATTCCTCCCACCCCTCCTATACCCCTCCTACCCCTCCTACCCCCCCTGAATCCAACCAATGCTGCAAGAGGATTTACTTTCTTTTGAAAATCTCTCACCATTTAAAAACGTCAAATCTATACGTAGATTATTGCGGATGAAGGCTCTGGCATCATTTTGTGAATTCGACCCCCCCTACCACCACCCTCCACCCTTTTCCCTACCCAGATGGCAATTCAGCCACATCTTCCATCACTTATCCCTCCTCTTCCTCACTCAGCATTTGGCGACTCCAGTTCATTTCTACTTGAAAAGCCCTCAGGACATCCGAATGTCTTCCTCTAGTTTGGGGTTGGAGAGGATCTGCAGCACACCCGCGATCGCAGCAAAGCACATCTGCAGGGGTATTGTGCGTTTTATACAATGGCTGCTAAAGCATGTGCGGTCTGTTTCTTCACAGTAGTATTCCTATAGAAGATGAAAAAAAACAGGAGAAAACAAGATTGAAGCTTCCTGGCTAGCATGGGAGTCTCAAAAATATCAGTCAGGTGAGGATTCAGTCACCTTTTTTCAAATACTGCAGGAGATTTCAACCTTGGTAACTTGTGGCCTGCTTCATGTTTCTTGTCCTCAGTTTTTGATGGAGCAGCGATGCCTCCCATTGCAGTAGACTGACAGGTGTCTTTTCACCCTGGTGAAGAGACTGTGCAAGCTGATAGTGGATGCTGTCTGAGACTACACTGCAAAAAAATGTCCATCCTAAAGCTAGCAGGCTCAGCATCATCTTTAAATCACTTCTTAAAACTTAAAGGTTTTATACACATGATTGCTTTCATGTGATTTTTCAGTTTTTCTACTATTATTACCCTCTTTGTCTTTTATTTTTATCTTTTATTCTACTGGGGCGCGGTAATTTCACTTGTTTCAATTGCAGTTTCACTTGTTGTGTGACAATATCTTGAAACAAATCACTCCGCTAGTATCAAGGTCATGTCGCTTGATTCAAGGAACTTCCTGTAACAAGTTGATTTGCACCGACATCATCTCACCCGATTGGCAGGAGGTTTTTTTTTCTCACTCGTTAGAAAAAGAAAAAACTGATTTTAAGACTCGATACCGGATTATTTGACTCGTCAGGACATTGTTTTTTTGCAGTGTACGTTACAAGCGTTCAGTCACGTGACTGACTGGGAGGTGAAAGTGGAGAGGTAAGGCTCTGTGTCTCGCCTCTGAGGACCGCTGTGAGGTGTTCAGTTTCCATGGCAACGCAGCTCACACAGTCCCTGCATGATAGGCCGGCTTACTACAGGAGATGGGCTGGGAGTATTGTTGGCGTGTGTGTGTGTGTGTGTGTGTGTGTGTGTGTGACAGAGAGAGAGAAAGAAAGAGAGCGAGAGGCAGGGGGATGATGATGTGGACGGTGTTTTGTGGTATTGTGTTTTTTACGCATAGAAGGGTACCACCCTCTTTTCCTCTCCTCTCCTCTCCTTTCCCATCCACTTATTTCCTTTCCTTTCCTTTCCTTTCCTCTCTTCTCCTTTCCTCTCCCATCCACTTATTTCCCTTCCTTTCCTCTCCTCTCCTCTACTTTCCTTTCCCTTCCTCTCCTCTTCTCTCCTTTCCTCTCCTCTCCACTTATTTCCTCTCCTCTCCTCTCATTTCCTCTCCTCTCTTCTCCTTTCCTTTCCTCTCCTCTCCTTTCCTCTCCTCTCTTCTCCTTTCCTTTCCTCTCCTCTCCACTTATTTCCTTTCCTTTCCTCTCCTCTCCTCTCATTTCCTCTCCTCTCTTCTCCTTTCCTTTCCTTTCCCCTCCTCTCCTCTCATTTCCTCTCCTCTCCTCTCCTCTCCTTTCCTCTCCTCTCCTCTCCTCTCATTTCCTCTCCTCTCTTCTCCTTTCCTTTCCTTTCCTTTCCTCTCTTCTCCTTTCCTTTCCTTTCCTCCCCTCTCCTCTCCTCTCCTCTCCTCTCCTCTCCTCTCCTCTCCTCTCCTCTCCTCTCCTCTCCTCTCCTCTCCTCCCCCCCCCCCCCCCCCCCCTCCCCCCTATTCATTTAACTAATGTCCCCCCGGGCTGTAAATTTGCATCAGGCGCTGCTGCAGACAGCCAAAAGAAGAAGAGGATGATGGGAAACCTGTCCAGCTGAATGGGCCCCTTATTCTCTTCCTCCCAGATTTCCTCTCCTACCATATGCATGAAAACCTCATTCATTTTTCATTTTATTTATCACGCGCTCCGAACTTATCTCCGGGTTGAGTTATGCCGGCTGAGCGGTGTGCAGGTACGGTGCCCTGAATGCCTCACCGTATTCTGGGCCGGCGTTCAGCGTGATGGATGCTTTGTTATTCCAGCATTAAAGCTTTAATGTGATGGATTCTCCGGCGACAGAGGAGAGGAGAGGAGACCGCAGAGCCGCTGTAGAATACTTATCTACCAACTTGCTTTCATTCCTCTTCTCTTCTCTTCCCTCCGTCTTCATTTTACTCCTCTCTCGCATTCGCTCTGTCAGCAGTATGTGCATCTTGAGGTATCCGAATGTCTCGTCTGGCGGGTGTTTGGGTTGATGCAGTACAAGCTGGCAGGTCTGTCTATCACATATCAGTCTTTATGTGTGTGTGTGTGTGTGTGTGTGTGTGTGTGTGTGTGTGTGTGTGTGTGCCAAATGTGTGTGTGTATCAGTTTCCCCAACCGTTGAATAGGTGGGAGCTGCAATAGAGAGTTTTAGTGTCCCATGATGGTCTCAATGCTGTTTCAGAGGCTTTTCCATGCTGAGAAGAATTCAATTCTGGGGGAAACAGTGTGTGTGTTTGTGTGTGTGTGTGTGTGTGTGTGTGTGTGTCTGGTGCGTTCCAGCATGTTGCATTGGGAATAAGGGAATAAGAACCTGACCTCACTGTGGAGAAATGCTGTACTCGAAAAAATACACCACACCCAAAGCGGAACGCCGTTGCCCCCAAAACCAAACCTGCATGCAAGAAGTGTCACTGAGACCGGCTGCGTTCAGAATTACAAAATAAAAGCTCCTCTTTTATTGTCTCCGCTCTGTCTTGTTGACTTCAGATGTTCATCTAACCGACGTTGCTATACATCCATCTGCAGAGAATGCCTGCCAACATACTGAGGGTTGGTTGGAGGCCACTAGAGGCTGCTGTCAACCCAGTTTAGACCAGTTGGCTGCAGGGAAAGAGTGCCTGTCATGTATCAAACAGAGGCTCCAAATCCATGCAGTCTGGTATGGCGAGAATCAATATTATTTTCCCAATATCATTTCCGTACGGCGGTCTTAGTTGACATGAAAAAACACACGTAATGACACAAACATATACACACACACACACACACTGATGTTTTGCGTCAGGTTGGCCTATGGATTGAGGTAACAGTTACAGTGGAAGTGATGGAGTGCAGCCGGGGATCAATAGAGGGTGTTTTCTCAAAATGAATTGGCTCTTAGCCCTTTATGGATCCGGTTTGTGGAGCGATGTAATGATACGATGTTGATTCAGTGCTGCACTCATATGGATGTAAACAAACACATGCATGCACAGATTCACACTAAGAGTTGAAATATCCGAGGTTGCAGGGTGGTCCAAGACATTGAACCCCCCACCACCTGCCCAGTCACTGTAAGAGCATCAGCCCAATGTGAATCTAATCTATAGGATCAGTCATCCCATATGAACGCATAAGGCAGCGACACCTTGCTAACGTAACAACAGAGAACCTTTCGGAGCAGGCAGAACTGATCCTACATCAGTTTTCAGGGCGCTCGGACAGTCAAAAGCTCCATTGTAGCCTACATGGATTCCTCCGCCGGCGGAGCAGCTGGCTCTGCGACTGCTGCAGTACTTTTCCAGTAGCCTCGTTTTATTTACCATTTTGAAGAAAACAGTTGATAGCACGAGGAAACTGAACTAGATTGAATTGAATGAAACTAAAATAGGTTTTATTGTGAAAGCTAGCGGGTTGAAATAACTTTTACAGACTGGATCTTTTTAGATTTTGGCGATATTGAAAGATACATTTCAGGTAATGCTTTAAAAAAAAAATCAATACATGGTATAAATGTTTATTTTGCAATGAAGCATCCGGCGCTGTCAGATGGAGAACAGGTGTTGACTGGGGAGTGCATTTGCTTTTTTCAGACTTTTTTTTCCCTCCAAAAACATAAAGGATGACACCTTCTGTACTGCAAGAGAAATGCACATGTGGCCATTTATCATTGCATGCATGTGGCCTGTGAGTGTGTGTGTGTGCATGCATGTGTGTGACTGCACGTGCATCTACTGTACAGCCGTCACCGGAGTGACGGACGCAGCAGTATTCACCGTTTTGCTCCACTCGTTCTTCGGCGGATACCTGTAGCTTTTTTTCATAGAAATGGTTTTGTTCAGGCTACATCAAAGCAAGTCGGGGCATCCTGCAGATACTCTGAAGAAGAGGAGGAGGAGAGCAGATCTGGGAAGGAGGAGGGAGGGAGCCGATGAAAAATGAAAAAAGTGACATTAGCGCAGACGTGAGTGAGCATGCTTTGCAGAAGGAGGGAAGGGAGCGATAGAGGGGAACGAGAGGTGAGGTATGCAAGGAAGCAGAGGGGGTGGAGGGTGGTTAATGAATAGAGTGTGTGTGTGTGTGTGTGTGTGTGTGTGAAGGAGAGAGTGTGAGCAAATGCTGGGGGGTAAAGAGAGGGAGGGGCTAACAAGGATCACTTGAGGAGAGTTTTGGGAGGGAGAAGAAAAATAAAGGCCAAGACTCACTTCCCCCTTTCCTCCACGGAATAAAGTTACCATACTTCAAGAGGCAGAGAGAGAGAGAGAGAGAGAGAGAGAGAGAGAGAGAGAGAGAGAGAGAGAGAGAGAGAGAGAGAGAGAGAGGGGAGAGAGAGGGGGGGAGTGGAAGAGGTAGAGCAAGCAAGTGAGGGAGGGAGAGAGAGAGAGAGAGAGAGAGAGAGAGGAGGAGGAGGGAGAAGACTGACTGAGGCCATCAGAGATCGAGAGAGAGAGAGAGTGAACGAGCAGCGTTACCCTTCCCCACCCTCCTGCGTCTGGAATGGATCCGTGTCACCGAAGCCCGCGTGGAGTTGCCGGGAATTTCTGGGAATACTGTGGATTTCTGCCGTGAAAAAAAAAAAAAAAAGCAGAAGAAGCTCCAGCGGGACACTCTTCTTCAGGATGCCCTCCGTCTCCCTGTCTCTCCCCTCCGCTCTGTCAGGGAGGGCCAGGACCTGGATCTGCCTCTCCTGCATGTTCTGGGTAAGAAATCACAGCCAGGTGATGCAAAGTCTGATCTCTGGAACAGCGGTCGCCATGACGACATCATCCTCATAGATCTATAGTTTCAAAATACTGTATGTTACTTTCTATGATGCCTAGTCGTCTGATAAACTGTATTGAGTTGTAAGCTGAGTTTAGGTGGGTCTTCCCTGCTCTCAGTAATGGATGACCCAATAGTTTTCTGATGTACCATTATTTCACTTTGAGGTGAAGTTTTGTTTTACCTGTGTTGTAAAAAAAAAACCCTTCCGTGATGTTGTCGAGTCAGTCAGAGCGGGATCCTGAACGCCCGGGCGGATCTGTTCATGTGTGAAGGGTAAAAGGGTCAAAGGTGCCTTTCACAGTGAATACACAGCAGCACCTCTGTCGCCTCCAACTCTCGTTTATGTTCAGTTTTTTGGAGAGATTTGATTGGACGGTGGAGCGTTTGAGGATATGTGGCAGATGTTTGAGAGTTTTGGCGTGGCGGTGGATGGGATGCTGGAGAGGTTTACATTGATCAAGTGAGTTTCCTCCAACTCAACTCAATTGCAAGCTAATACTCGCCTAGCTACACCGCTATGATACGATCCATCCTCTGCGGTGCATCAGCTCATTCTTCGGTTATCGGAGGTCGACGTGTGGACGATTCTTCTCCCGACCGGCGAACGAAACCCGTACAGTAGCCGACGCAGGACTAATCTAGCCGACTGCTCGGCGGCGGCTCGCATCGGTGTGTTCTTGTTGCGTCCACACCGGGCGAGGCAGCGGGAGCTATTTCTGGTTTCTCCTGTATAATTTAATCCGCTGCTGCTCGCATCCCCTCCGATCGAGGACCCGAGCGTGTCGGGAACCGGGGGCTTCCACGCATCAGCAGGACGATCCGTGGTGGAGGAGGGGGAAGAAAAAAAAAAAGAAAAAAAAAGACAGCACGCCCACACACCCACGTGTGTGTGTGTGGACTTGCAAGCATGTATATGTAGACATAGAAACACATAGATGCATGCACGCTGCAACACACACACACACACCCATACAGTAAATGCTCATGCACGTTTTGGCCTGGATGTTTTAGAAATCATATTTTGCAGAATTTGCCATTTAAGATGCTACTCAGCCATGTAGTGTGTGTGTGCATGTGTGTGTGCTGCATTTTCGCTACGTGTTAACATACGGCCTCATCACACATTAGCTAGGTTTTTATCGGCCCGAGCTTCAGTATTACACCGTCTTTATTGGAGGAGCGGGTGGATTTACTGCTTTTTCTGTTGTGTAATGTATATACACACCATGCAACGATCGCACCCAAGTGTTAAATGAAGCATCTGCCCTACTTTTGCGTAGCTTGCAGTGCAGAGAGCCATTTAGATGTGTGGGGGGGGGGAGGAGAGAGGCAGGCTTGGAGAAAAGGCTTCCATGCAGTTTGTATGCACAGTCAAGACACCGAGTCGTCGTTCTCGTCCAGATCGCGCCGTTATCACCCTTTAGGGTCGGGGAAGCGCCTCGAGAGAGAAAACGTAACTGGGTACGGCAAAAAAAAATTGAACACGAAGATGAAAGAGGGAGAGACAAGTTACGGGTTGTGAAGCTGTGACATCCTGCAGGGAAAGATGGAGGGGAAAAAAGGAAAGGAATGGCGGAGGGTGAGTGACGTGTGAGGAGCAGGTTCTGAGAAAGCTCCTCAAATACATGCTATTAATAATGGATCAGCCCCACGCGCAGAGAGAGAATATTAGATTGGACATGCTGACAGAAACCGACACAGATGCAGGCTAGTTCCTGCAGCAGCCGGCCAAATACTACGCCGCTGCTACTGCTCTGAACAACAGCAGCATTATTTGACACAACACCGGCGCTCTGATTGTCACCTATTCTCACAGAAGAACCTCCCGCTGGTGTTTACCCGAGTGCAGATCCTCAGCGCTGTCATACGCCATCCATTCTCTCTCTCTGTCGTCTTCCCTCTCTCGCTCTACTGTAGTCCCAAATAAAGAGGATATCTAGCCACGTGCACACACCGCGAGCATCTTGGTTGACCGATTGTGGATGGTGCAAGAGGCTTTTGCTTCTATAGTCTCTGCAGCTACAAAGTTTTGAACAGGCAAATCATGTTTTTTCGACCCTTCGACCCCGACGACGGATGCAGCCGTTCTCTAAGCATCATTTTGCATCATTTTGACGTTTTTTTTTTCCTGTAGTCCTTTTAGATAAAAGCTGTAGATGAACTGGAACGCTTTTTGAATGGCTGGATTCAACTTCCTGTCCGTTTTGCGGTTGTCTGGCGGAGGTATTGATCATGAGACAAAATCACACCGGTAGGGCAAACAAGGAAGCGCAGAAATCAGATTGCCTTGTTTTTGAGTTGAGTTTCCTTGGTTGCTCAGCTCTAAAAAAGTTGCACAATGTCTACCAAGTGTGTTGCCCTACAGATTGACAGATGGATTGATTGATGCTTCCCGAATAAGCAGAGAAACGAGGAAGTCAAATAAGTCAGATCACAATAGCGCTGACACATCTTTATCAATCTGTTATACTTCAGTTATCATGCTGAAAAATATTTAAAAAAACATTTTATTTCATTCTATTGTATTCTGTTGTGCTCTATGCTGTAGTCCAGTACAGGGCAGCTGCATGGTGGATCCATAACTTGTCTAACAGAGTCCCTTATTGAGCGAACAATATCCCCCCAGGGCTCTGAGAATCAATCAGCCTTTGATTGGACGGTTACTGGTTTCCACGCCTCTGTGTGTGTCACCTGTGTGCACGTGTGTGACATGTATGAATGTGTGTGTGTGTGTGTGTGTGTTAGACATGCCATTACCCTCTGCTAATAAGAGCGCTGCTAGCCCTGCCTGGTGATTAGCTTGTGTTGAGTGAGGAGATTCCTCGGCGTCTCTCTGCACCGGCCGGGCGGCGGATTCCCGACAGCGCCGCGCGACGAGCATCATCTTCATCCGTTCACTTGGAAAGGACAGCGAGCGAACCACAGGATGAAATCATACTTGACCACAAGGTTATTGGAAGAGTCTGATTCCAAAATGTTTTACTGTTTATCCGTTTTTTACCTTAAATGAAGTTACATTAATCCCAGTCTCACATTCCCACAATTTAACGCAGAAAATGAAAAACTATTGGAAGATCGGAACCGTAGATCCTCAACGAGAACGAGGAGAAACTCAAGAAAAACAAAAATGGAAGGTCTTCAGGCATGCAACGCCTGCTGAGAGTTGGTGAAAGAAAGTGGAACATAAACAGAATATGATCACTGGGCCAAAGAACAACAACCCATCCTACTGCTGTTGGTCGTACGAGATGTGTGAATGAAATGAAACGGTAGTAATTCAACAATACACGACGGCGCGAACAAATGTAACAGGCTTCAGTAGCTGTGAATCGTAGGTGTGAGGTGTCTTATCGTGGAAAGCGATGCCAATTGTCTGTTGGAGGAAATTCAGAAAGCAGCAGCGAGCGCTCGTTTCCCTCTCTTGTCTTCCTTGTGTGCGAAGCGCTGGCCAATACAAAGGGTCAAGTACTCTCACGTGGCGTTATCAACTACTGTCGATTTAGAGGTCACGACCTTGGGCGAGTTAGTGCCGTCCAAACTCCACTGCTTCATTTTGTTATGAGGCTGAACTGTGATCCCGTCAGCAGAATGTAGATCGTTTTTTTTCAGCATGTGATGGCGATGGCGACGTCTATGATGATGGTGATGATGATGATGATGATGATGATGATGATGTCCACCCAATGCACTCAGACCTCATTTTCGTCAACCGCTTCCAAAGGGACCACATGTCCTGCTCAGCTGCCATAGAGGCTGACTGTCCACAGCCAGATCTCCCTCCAACTCTGCACCGGAGCTTTTTCCATGCTCTAGTTTTTTTTTTGCTGTGTGTGTGTGTGTGTGTGTGTGTGTGTGTGTGTGTGTGTGTGTGTGTGTGTGTGTGTGTAGTGTACGCACGCCTGGTTATGTGGTACTGTATGACAGTCCACAGAGAGTGTAGCCGTCACACCAGGTGTACAGTGTATCTGACCGGGTGATTTATATGGGATGTGAGCGGATGCCTCCCTCCAGGCCCTCCGAGCCACCACCAGCCAGCCCGTGACCCAGCTTCGGCGCACTTCCCTGGGGCACCGAGCACTACCCCCTCCCCCTCCCCCTTCCCCCTGCGCGCTTCTCATCCCGGACTCTGGATCTCTGCCCCACTAAGTTCACTTCATTTATTCTGTTGAGAGGGATGCTGGCGGAGATGCTGTGGATCTGTTTGTAGATGGTTTAGTTTAGTAGATCAAGAATGAGGCTGAGGGGGGATGGAGAGGGGAGACCAGAGTGTGTCTTTGTGTGTTTGCAAAAAAAAAAAGGTGCATGAGGAATTTGACCCCGGTTAATTGCTCCTGACACATTGTGAGACAATTACGCAATACAGGAATTGACACACAGATGTAGTGCAGACAAGACTTACTGAATGACAAAAAACACACTGCAAGTATAAAGTCACAGGAATGGTTCCTGTGTACGATGTGCAAAATACAAGCTGGTTGACAGACTCGAACAGTAGCGGAGACATGCATGCACACAGAAGTACAACACATGCATGCACAGAAACACACACAGAGAGAGAGAGAGAGACAGAGAGAGAGACCATTAGTAGTGACTAATGATCATAAGCAGCCTGACTTCATGATCTCAGCTCATTGATCTTTGTGTCTCTCTGTCTGCACCTCTTATTGATCATATCGCACAAACAGTATACAGCTGCACCCGCACACACACAAATATACAAACACACACATACACAGGTAGGCAATCACACACACACACACCCACAGCGTTTCTTGGCTTCCTTGAGGAGGGATCCACTACAATCTGGCGACCAGCCCACGATGTCAGTCCACTGGGATTGGTTGCATTCACTGCCATCAATAAAACATCCCGGCCTCATATCTGTGTTATACACCCTGCCATGTATCGATACTGAGAGGCAGAGACACGTGCAAACCTTAAAAATCCCAATTATTTATTTGTATTTTTCTTGATTTGCAGGTTTGTACAGTCCTTCATGGTTGTGGATCTGAGGGGATTCCCTCCCTCCAGAACAGATCTCATATTTAGACCTTTTATGTCTCCTAGACACAAATGAGCTCTTTTAAAGACTAAGATGAGAGTAAAGGCATTTCCTCCTGTTTCTCAACAAAACAACCACATAACAGCTCAGGTTGATCTCACTGTGATCACAACAACTCTGATCCAGATCGTCTGAAATATCGGCTCGGAGGCTGATCTGAGCCACCCGGATTAATAACACGTCTGATATACAGAGTGGAGGCCGTCAACAGCCAATGAGAAGCAAGTTTGCCGAGTCTGACCGTCCGCCTTCATTGCCGTTTCGATCGGTGTCACGTTGGATTGTGCGATTGTGCGAGGACTTCAGTGACAAATCAGGAGTCTCAGTTTTGTCGCACCACAGTCTCACAACGTTTCAGGATATGAGCTCAAACTCTGAAACGCAGAGACACCAGTGATGTTCAGGCTTCCTTCCTCCATCACAAAAAGGATTGTGTGACAGAAGCAACAATTAGATACGCCACTATCATGGTTAAATGTAGTAAAACAACTTTAGGTGAGGCAACTAAAACTAATTGATGAAGGTTTTTGAAAATGAAAACTTCAGTCAAGGTGGAAAGGGAGTTGAACCTGGGAGATGAAGGTAACTGTATCCCTCGTCGTGTCTCCATCATGTTATCACATTATTGCTATTTTAAGACGTAATGCTCATTTTCTGAAACTTCGTCAGACCAGGTTGTGTATATGGGTGAGTGTGTGATACCCCTGGCCTGATCTGGCTTTGGTGTGTGAAGCAATGCGTTTTCAAAGTTTCGTCACCCTTAGGACAGATGGAGCTCCTTCAAAAAAAACATGGTATAAGTTTCACGTGAGCTTGCATCCATGAATCACTTTTGCCTTGTAGCATTTATGCACACGCACACACACACATATAAACACATGCATGCTCACACACACACATTTCACTGTCATTCTGGTTCTCGTTTTCATTCTCGTTGTGTTTCTCTCGCTCTGTCTCACAAAGGCGCCCATTGTTCCTGACAGAATTTCAATTTGGTGGAAATTGAAAGCAGGTGTGGTTCTGCTTTTTCATCTCGGGGGTGGTGGGCAGGCCTCCCCCCTCCCTCCCCTGTTGTTTTCTTTCGGGTCTGCTGTGTTTGAAGGAGCGGGTCAACTCCTTTCCAAATCACGTCGGTCCACGCGAGCGTTTCGTCTTTTTCTGTCCCTGTTGCACCTCGTTCGTCGTTCTCACTCGGTCAAGTCAGTCAAACACTCCATCACTTTCTCTCTCGTCTAAACCAGCGGAAAGCCTTTACAGTGCAAAGGAGAGAAAGCAGTTAGTTATTTTACGACAGCTTCATTTAGCAAACTCTCACATTTGGGGCTCCGTCACATACATCACTGTCAGGTGGAAAACCTTGTATCTGTCAGGTCACCTTGTGCACCAAAATGTCAACGTCTCAGAAAAACACCATTGATCTTAGCTTGACCACCATGCATCTTTGAGTTTATCCAATAGGGGTTTGAAAGAGCTCCACCCATAGAGGACCATGTTATCCTTCACTGTTGAAAGTGAATACACCTTAATCTATAGCTGTATTTACTTCAGTGTTCCTTGCTGCAAACTGTTATTGCACCCCAGGGTGCACTCTGCTGTAGCGATTAATGGACTACAGTGAGGGTGTCAGATTGCACGATGCTGTACATCTTTTTTCCAACATGCCTCTTTGCTTTTTTTTTGCCATTCGGTCCAATTCATGCAGCAAGACTTTCCCCTTGTTGGGCCATAAATGAAACCACATGTGGAGTTTTAAATTAGAAGAGGCTGCCGCATGTCGGCCATACATATGAGGATAGAGGTGGATGTTGGTTGGTGTGTGTGTGTGTGTGTGTGTGTGTCCAGTCCATAGTCCCAGATGTAGCAACTCAAAATGCACCTGGAATAAACAGGAAGTCTTGACTACAAACATTTACCCTTCGACCACACACACAGGCCAGACACTGAAACTGCTCTTAACACCGACTCAGGCAAAATTTCAGTCCTTGTCCTATTGGATCTTAGTGCTGCATTTGATACTGTAGATCATACTACTATTTCTTGACCGGTTAGAAAACTGGGTTGGACTTTCCGGCACAGTCTTAAATTGGTTCAAGTCATACCTTCAAGACATGAACTATTTTGTTTCCATTGGCAACTATGAATCTGAGCTAACCAACATGACTTGTGGAGTCCCCCAAGGTTCAATCCTGGGGCCTTGTGTATTCAATCTCTACATGATCCCGCTAGGCCAAACTATGCGAAATAACAGTATTGCCTACCACTGCTATGCAGACGACACCCAACTCTATATAGCCCTATCTCCTAATGACTATCGTCCCATAGACTTACTGTGTCAATGCATTAAGCAAGTCAATGACTGGATCAGCTAAATAAAGACAAGACTGAGAAGAAAGGCTGAAAGTCAGTACACTCTCTGTCTTTAAAAACCAAAGACCAAGCCAGAACTCTTGGTGTTATTACGGACTCAGATCTCAATTTTAACAGCCACATAAAGTTTGTAACAAAATCAGCCTACTACCATCTTAAAAACATAACAAGGCTCAGAGGACTCATGTCACACACACACACACACCCCAAAGTTGTGTTTGTGTGTGTGTGTCTGGCCTGTTCATAGATGATGCATATTTTGTGTGTGTGTGTGTGTGTGTGTTGTATTTGACAGTGTAAGCCTGTGCGTTAACAGCGTTAACATGTGTTCATGTGTGAAATGGTTTGGGAGTTTTGGGCGTACGAGCACATGGCTGTATAAGTGTATGACCTGTGTGTGTGTGTGTCAGGATTAATGTGTGTGTGTGTGTGTGTGTGTGTGTGTGTGTTGGCTCCGTGCCCACTTGCGTCGTCCCCGTGGAGAAGGACAGAGCGGTGCCTTTGAGCGCCGCCCCCTCCCCCCCGGTTCCCTCCTGCTCCCCCATCTTGGTTCTAAGTGGGGTCGTGATTGCGGTAGCGCAGTGATGCTTTTCATTAGCTAAGTGCAACTGGAGGAGAGGAGAAAGGAGCCTTGATTTACTAGGTCTGCTGTCTAAGCTTGGGCACGCACACGCACACACACACACACACACACACACATACAAATATCCTCCATGTCTTTGTCTCTTAGACTCGTCACTGTCCCTTTATCCCCTTTTCTTTTTCTCCATCTCCACTTCTCACTCTCTCTCACTCTCTCTCTCTGTCTCTCTCTGTGACCCCCGTCCATTTTCTCTCTCCACCCCTCTTGGGAGTCTCCCAACACGACATTGAGGACAAGACTTGATTTTTCAGAGCCGTCTGCATTGGCTTGTCTCTTCTTTTTTTTTCCCCCACACATATTTCAAGATGTCCGTTTTTTAGGAAACCGCTTTGTTTTCAGATGCACACCCATCCTATTTTCAAATCGCACACAGGATTTGAAATGTATTGAATGGGCCCCCTATGGTTGTGAAACTTGCCAACAGCTAGAATGTGCCAAGTAATCTTCTAATTCAAGTAAAAAGATGGGAATCAGGAAAACTGGAGTGCTGAGGTTTTCACAGGTTGTCCCGTTGGTCAACTTCCTCTTCATGTGATGAGAGGATTGGCAAAAAAACTAAAAGGTCTACCTTGTTACGTTAGATAATGCTAGTTGTCTCTATCCTAACAGGTAAAAGGTACGTTGACCAATGAGCTACATCGGTTGGGTTTTCCTCGTTAACTTCGCGTGACTGCTCTTTTCTTGGGAAAGCTTGTGTGTGTTTGTGTGAGCATAAGGAGACGTTATTTCACACAATATGGCGATTTATTTTTTTCCTCACATAGACGCTACTGTGGAAATTTTGGCAGCGAAGTGACTTTCTAATGATAAGCCTAATTATGAGCCTCGATAAAAATCTCACTTCACGAACTTGAGAGAAAGTTGAGTGTGTGAGCTGCTATACCAAACCTCGGATTCAACGCGATCTTGTTCTCGTTCTTCATCGTTTTCTCCAGCGCTCTCTCTCTCTCACCTCTGTGTTGATCTCTTGCCATTTCAGCTGCTCTCTTTCTCTCCGAAAGGTAGAATCCCAGATGCTACATGGCAGCCGTCCAAGAAGCATTTGCACTCCTGTTGTGGTGATACTCGCTGTGGACCTCGGTGCCAGAGTGTGTATGCATCCAAGTTTGTGTGTGTGTGTGTGTGTGTGTGTGTGTGTGTGTGTGTCTCTGCGCAAGCACGTGGTTGTATGTTGTTGTTTTTTTTTATCCTACCTCATCCATCATTGCTTGACAGGGCATGTTGACCCCAGTTGCCGTGGCAGCCAGGTAACCATGGCACCTGCCTGCGACACAGCTGGCTGTGTCTGATTGGTTTAGCCAGCGGCTTTCTGCCAGGTCATCTTTAACATCAGGGCTGTAGAGTGGCACCAAGGTGCTTTAACAGCTATTTATAAACCCAGCCAGGAGCACGCTGCAAAAAATGTCCATCTCAACAAGTCGCTCTGCCTCATAGTTAGTCTTGAAATCGTTTTGTTTTTTTCTTAAAACATGTGAAACTCTCTGCCAAGGGAGGTAATTCCACTTGTTTCCTGTGCAGTTTTGCTTTAATCAGGAGTTTCCAGAAACTAGTGTCAATATGTTGAAGGCAGAACCAGGCAGATGACTCAACTAGTATTAAGAAAATGACATTTGATAAAAAAAAAAATTTGATTTCCATTGGAAGCAAGTGGAATCATCTCTCTCCACTGGCAGATGTTTTACTTGTTTTCAGAAAAGTCAATACTAAATTAAATGACTTGCTAAGATGGATATTTTTTGCAGTGCAACGTTTGGAAACAGGAGCTGTTAAAAAGCTTTTCCAGCCAATGGGAAGCTGCCAATATCTCAGATTTGCACTAAGTCTCATCACAAACATTTGTGTATTTGTGACAGATTGCAATTGCATGTAAAGACTCCCTCAGATCTGGGAAATCCACAACATACTGGACGTAAATCATAACACTGGAAAAACACTGAGAGACAGCGGATGGTCGGTTCGTCACCATGACACTCAAATATCATTCCCCCACATTGTGCTGCTGATCTGTATTTGCTCTGCGCCGCCTCGTGTTGTCCCGCTCCTCCTGTCCGTCTCAGCGCCGCTCCAGCAAACATGGTGGACGCATAACTGGGTCAGCTGAGTTGAGATCAGTTCAGCTCAGTGAGACTGTGCAGAAAAGCAAAATGTCTGTGGTCACCCTCTGTTTAAACCCCGGCGCTCCCTCCCTGCATCAACAAACTCGCAGGAGAAAGGTTGGTGTGTGTGAGCGGAGTGGTGGTGTGTGTTTTTGTAAAGAAGCAGTCAGGCTTGCCTCGCGTCGCGGCAACATGTGAGTCATGATTGAAACAAGAGATGAAACATATTGGAGAGTTTTTACTGCAGGTTGAACAATAATAACGATGAATCTGTAAGTTGTGAAGAATATTGTTTCATCCTTCCTCATCCTTCTTCTTCTGCATCTTCTTCCCCTCTGATTCTGTTATCCATTCTATCCACAACACACGGACACTTGTATTCCCAGCATGCCTCTGACGTGCACGGTCCTTGCGTCCGGTGTAACTTCATCTCTCGGTGTATTTTGGGCTAACCTGATTAACCTAACAACATTAAAGAGGTGTCACCGCTAACCTTTCCCTGACAGCAAACTACTCTTTACATACCTTAGGCGCTAGCTCGCTGGAGTGGGCTCGCTTCTAAGCCTCCCTCTGTCTGGGCTCTGTGCAGCCAAGGTCAGCCATCATTCCCCTCTGGAGCTTAGCGAGCGTGTCACAGTGTGACAAAAGCCATTAAGATTTAGGGAGATAGGGGAGTTAAAAACGCTGAGAAATACACTTTTCTAAAAGCGTTGAGCCAAATTGACTGCGGCACATGGAGAAAAAAGGGTCGGGGCCTTAAGAAACCCAACTAGACTGTGAAGAGAAGGATTACAAGACTGGCCTTCATCAGTAGTACGAGTAGTAATTGTAGTAATTGTAGCTTTAGTTGTATTAGTAGTACTAGTACTAGTAGCAGGAGTAAAAGCAGCAGTATAATAAGAGTAGAAGTAGTAATAGTAGTCGTAGAAGTAGTGGTAGTAGTAGTAATGGTGGCAGTTTATAGATCCCAAATAGTGAGTGAGTGATTGATTGATTGATTGATTGATTAATTCAACTTGCTTGGGGAATAAGGTGGCTATAAAATTTGGTTTAAATAAAGAGAATAAAGAGTCACAGTCCAGTGGAGCCCAACCCAGCCAGACCCAGCTGCACAAATACACAGAGGAAATGACATCATCCTTATGACTCACCGAGGAGGTTCTTCAGAGAGAGGGGAGGTGGGGAAGGAGATTGACTGAGGGAGGAGAGGTGAGAAAGGACAGCGCTGGAGAATATTTTGTTCTCCTTGGACCGATGCTGAGCAGCATCGTCCCCAAGAGAGAAACGCTCAGGAGATGAAATTAAAAATGGGGGAAAAGAAGCTTATGAAAATGAAGATGTTCTGCTCTCATGTTTCTTATGTTCTCGTTGTATCGTTGTATCGTTGTATTGTTTGAAGTAGAGAAACTGTCCACTCTGCTGCCTCCCTGCTGCCCCGGCTCTGGTCTGTGGGGCCCAAGCAGGGTGTGGTGAAGTTTCTAGAGCTGCTGTGTCCTCAGGCAGGATGCTTCAGCACCCTAGATACACACCTATATAGACACACACACACACACACACACACACACACACACACACACACACACACACACACACACACACACACACACACACACACATACATCATTCCTAGAGATTGGGAGGCTGCTGGTTGCTGTGAGGCCTTTTTCTCTCCTCTTCATCATTAATTAGTCATGTAATTAGAGAACTTCAAAGTGAAAACATCCTCCGCTGGTGTGTGTGTGTCCACGTGCATGTACACACGTGGCAGCACATGCGTGTGTTTGTATATGTGTGTGTGTGTGTGTGTGTGTCAGTGTGCACACGCGTGCATGGGAAAACATCTACTGCTGCTGGGCTGAGTGTGTGTGTGTGTGTGTGTGTGTGTGTGTGTGTGTGTGTGTGTGGGTGCATAAAGTGACGTAAATAAGGGAAGTGTGCAATTGGATGTGGATGATCTTTTATAGCCTTTTTTAAAAATGACAATAAACCATATTTTTATGGACAGTTCAAACATTTACTTTGCTGTCTCACTCCAGTCCAATAAACTGCTCACTGCTTTATGTCTCATACTCTGACTGTTTGAATCTTGGTTTGGGCGATGCTGGCTTATCATTCCCTTCAACAAAATGTTACTAAATGAGGTTGAGCTTATTTTCTCTTGCACACAAACGATGAAACACTTAAAAATAGAGACAAAGGAATTAGAAATTCTGCAAATGAGACAGAGAAACCCCCAAGGAGCATATTAAAGGGATCCCACGGGCCTTGAGAATCCTTGAACGTTTGTGGATTTGAGAAGAATAAAATAAAGCCTTAGAAGTTTTTGAAAATGAATATATGGCCTTGAAAGACTTTTTTAATTAAAATATACTCAATATATACCCAAACTCATCAATTGATCAACTGTCTGGACCTCTGAAGAAAATCTGTGATGGAGATTTGTGGTATTGCAGCAGTTTGAAAGTGAATGATTTCAGTAGTTCTTGACTTGACAAGATCATGATTAAAAAAATGTGGCTTCTATGATGTCTTACCCAAAAACATGCCAATTTGAGTCCTTGAATTTCACCAAATACGACCTTGATTGTCACTAAAAGTCCTTGAATTTGATGTCCAAGTGAGCGTGGGAACCCTGATATAAAAACATCTCAAAGAAAAGGAAGAAGTAAAAAAAACAACCAATAAACAAGCAAACTGGTCAACAGAAACCAAACGACATCAAAAACGGAGCATGAAAACCTAAATGTGTTTCTAGTGCTGAACTCAACTAACTCGCTCATCTCCCTTCCTTCCTCTTCCTCCATCAGCCTGAAGAGCTGGAGGGCGTCCACACACACACCTTCAAGCTGAAGCCGTTCAAGAAGGCCAAGAGCTGTGATATATGCAAGCAGGCCATCACCAAGGAGGGTCTCATCTGCAAAGGTGAGTAGCTGGGACATTCACTTCCACTGGGAGCTTCACCTAGTATTGGGCCAAATAAAAAAGGTTGAAACTGACTCAGGACCAGAAGGTTGCTGGTTTAAATCCCTGAGAAATCATTCCTTCTCTTTCCCAGCATGGACTGGGCAGACGGCACGATAAACAGACACTTACATTCATACCTAAGGGCATTTGAGGGTCTCAAGTGAATTCAAGTTTATTTCTAAGCCCTTCATCACCAAGCACGTCTCAAAGGACTTCACAGAGAACGAGCCAACTGAGATTTAACTCATCAAAACATCAATCGCAGAACAAAATGATGCATTGTGTATGTCTGGTTTGAAAGGTCCCTGTCCACTATTTCAGCTAGAACCATCTTTTTTGTTTGCTGCCCTTCTTCCTCCGTCCTCCATCACATGTTTTTGGTTTAAGGTTTTATTGTCACTCCGAGAAGAATTCAGGGGATATTATCGCAAGAAGACTCCCGGGCAGCCTCAGATCTCTCTCTCTCTCTCTCTCTTGTTCACTCTCGTTCACTCTCTCTCTCTCGTTCACTCTCCCTTTCTCTTCTCTGAAATACAAACGCCACCTCTTTAGCGCAAGCCGAGTTGACAAACACGCACAGAAGCCCAGCAGTAGGAGATCGGGCATGTATGCAGGCTTTGGCTGAGGATTTGCTGTTAAAATTAGCATGGCTGCTGCTGCATTAGCCCAGATAAGAGGGAAAAGAGAGAAGGGGGAGGGAGTAGGGGGTGCAGAGCGAGGCAGAATAGGAAGAGAGAAACTGGGGTATATGGGGATTGGGAGATAGAGAAATGGAAAACAATGAAGAGAGAGAGAGAGAAAGAGAGGCGAGCACATGAGGATTGCTTTCCCCTTCATCCCTCCTTTGTTATATAATGGCTGTATACATGTCATGGATGGATGGATGGATGGATGGATGGATGGAAATATTTATGAATAGGGGTTTCCCTCCCTTCCAGGCCACCATACTGCATGCTGAATAAAAACTGCACTGTGTAGATTAATAAGGAAATTTTCAAAACATCTAGGATATTATTTGTTCAAGGTAAGGAGATAAAAGGCATGGATGACTTTCTCCATCTTGGGCAGAGATGAAGGATTTCATTTTGGAGATGCTCCTGAGCTGAAAAAAAACTGTATTTCACTACTAAGTTGATTTGTTTGTCAAACTTGAATACTGAAAATCACCCAAGGTTTTTGGAGGAGGTTTTTATACTGGAAGACAAGAGACCAATGCATGATTGTATATCTTTGATAAGTGGTCAGGGCCTATAACAAGGCCTGTTTTATCAGAATTTAGCTGGAGACAATTCAGTCAGGCATTCATGTAGAATAGATGATGTGCTGAAATCTGGATTTAGTGAGACATACAGCTGTGAGTCGTCTGCGTAGCATAGGTAAGAAACTCATTCAGCTTGACGGGTTATCCTAAAACTGAAACCCTACGACACCCCGCATGACGTTAAGGTAAAATCACCTATCTAGACAGTGAAAATTCTGTTGGTTTGGTACAAGTGGGTTGATCTGCCAACTTTTTTTGTTGTACCACATGCAGGAACTGTTTGTAGACCACCAACCTTAGACAGCTTGGAAATTGGTTGATAGTTTTGAGAGCAGTAAATTCTTGGGGCCACACTTCTTTCAATGCGATGATTAGGATGAAATATAGTTATATGACAATGCTACTAATTATTACGTTAGTCAGCAGGTCTACAGACATCAGACGTTGGGTATTTTCGTAACCAGACATGGGAGTGGTCACGATTCTACACAGTCTAGATACAGTCCAGCCACAGTGCATGTGAGAGGAAGAGTGGGGAAAAGTAATTCATCATCTTCAAATAAATGGACATGTTCAGGCCATGTACAGTATCTACCCAGAGGGATATCATAAAAACAGAACTTTATGATGTGAGTCCAAAAAAAAAAAGTGTAACCATATAACCCAATTTGGTTCTAACCAGGTTAATGGCTCTTCGGCACCTAGACAGTGTGTTTTCAATGCAGCTCTGGCAGACACATCACATGACCACCAGCCGGTAAATGTTTTCTGGATACACACACACTGTCCTCAGACGGTTAAGCTCATTCCCCCCCTACCACTCTAATAATGGATTCTTCCTGATGACATGGCAGTACCTTCTGTGGGATAGTTGGACTGACCTCCAGCACCAGCCAGCACCTCACTACCGGCCATATTTCAGCTTTTATCAAAGATGCTTCATACGGGTCTTAGATCAATAGACTATTAGACACAATAGTTTTGAACATCAGCTCTATGAACTTTCCAATCAACACAACTCAAAATAACTGTTGCTGAAAAATCACCACTTACTAACACTTTAACAGGTTTCCAGTGTGGCACGTCAAAGCAACAAGTAATCCATGTTTTTTTTGTGGTCTGCATCTGCTTGAGACCACCCAGAACACATTTGCTTGCACACACACACACACACACACCTGGGGACCACCTGGGCTGAGGCAGCAGGTGTGGGGGGTCAAGGGTCATACCTGCCCAGACATCACAAGGCAAGGCAAGGCAAGTTTATTTGTATAGCACCTTTCATACACAAGGCAGGCAGTGCTTTACATGAGGCATTAAAAGACATTTTAAACAAGGACATTTATAAAGAAAAAAAGAATAAAATAAAATAAAAAAATTAAATCACAGTGCAGAAGGAATAAAAGTCGTAGTGCAAGTTTAGAGTTCAGCAGAAAGCGGTGGTGAACCGAAACGTTTTTAGTCTGGACTTAAAAGTAAAACAACATGGCCCCCACCATTTCCAGCCCCGGAGGTCAACAAACTCTCTTGTCTCGTTCCCTCTCTCTCCTTTTCCCGCTGTTCCTCTGTTGTCTTTCTCAGATGATAAAAATATTAAACATATCTAATTCTACTTGAAGAGTTTTTTTTTTTAATGTCTCTCTGTCTAAGGGGCCAAATAGATTGAAGCTCTCCCATCCAAGTATTGATCATATTCACCGTCATTTGGAATTGATCTGCTTATATGCTTGCTTGCTCGATCCGGCCACTTGGGGGCAGCACCACAGCACGTTAGCCTCAGGATGTCTTCCTCCCACCACAGGGCTGACCTTGCTGCAGTCTCCGAGCAGATGATTACTTTTTAAGCACATTCAAAAGCAAACACTTTCCTTCAGGGCCAAAAACGCTGAATGGAAGACGTTTACTTTCACAAGCCGGTTTTAAAACCGTCCCTGGTGCGTTCAAGGACTCACAGACATTTACAGACATATGCAAGTGACACAGCAACCTGAGTACACTGACCTCTCCACTGCTGCTGTATGGTTTTAGTGGTTTACTGCTCTTTGTGGAATTACTGTTTCTATTGTTTTCTATTGCTCTCTGCAAACTACTAGCCTTCTTATCTTGTCTCTGTACTACTACCACTAATAATAATAATAATAATAATAATAATAATAATTATAATAATAAAAAATATATATATTTTATTTTATTTATTGTTTCTCCTCTTTCCCCCAATTCCATTGCATTGCATTTTGCCTCTTGCCAGGCCGTCGTTGCAATCTTAATTGACTTGCCAGGTTAAATAAAGGTTAAATAAAAATAAAAAATGACAACTGCACTTTACTGTCAGCTTTTCTACTAAGGTAAAGGGACTTGTCTACTTTCTCACCCATTGATAAAAAGTGACCAAGTTCTCTGAGCTGACCTCTTCACACATTTACTTCAAATCACGCATTGATCTGTGTGTGTGTGTGTGTGTGTCCTCTATTATTATCTATTACAGTCTATTGTGTTTGTATTGTGACAAAAATGCAACATATTCTCTTTTCTTTCAGTGTGTCGGCTGTCCTGCCATAAGAAATGTGAAGTGAAGGTAAGAGATTGAGCATCTTTTATTCAGTGTTATTATTAATGCATGGCACACACACACACACACACACACACACACACACACAGATAACCTGCCTTCGGTGGAGATTTCAAGATCTTTAAAAACCATGAGGTGCTTCGCTGGTCTGTGATTCCATCTTTGAATCAGATTCCCACCTCCTCGCGCGGTCGAAATTCATCACATTCGATCCCAATCTCCAGTGGAAAGGGAGGAAAAGGAAAAGGAGCACGGTGAGAGGAAATGAAAAGGAAGGGAGGGAGGAAGGGATGACGAAGAGAGGGGAGGGAAAGGGTGGAGGGGAAGAGCGTAACAAGGCTATTCTTAGTGGGCTTTAGTTGTGACTGCGGGAGAAGTGTGTTGAAAGTTTTCCTCTCCCATCCCTCACCCTCTTCTCGTCTCCTCTCCTCGTCTCCTCTCCTCTCCTCTAATTCTACCCAAATATTACTATAGGAACAAAAGCTCTGTGTTCCCAAAACATCCCAGGAAAAATGTGCCAAATACCTCCAAAACCAGGCAAAAGCGATTTGCGGTGGCAATTGGGGGAATAACCGGGCTAGCCGGAGTCATGAGTCATTCATTTCGGTGGTGACAGACATTGGACAGGAAATGTCTTGTAGGCGGCGGGAAGAGGGGGGTGTGTATGGGTGAGAGAGAGAGAGAGGAGAGAGAGAGAGAGGAGAGAGAGAGAAAGTGGCAGGATAAACAACAATATGAGAGTGATTATGTTGAAAGCAGCAGGATGGTGTTCGTCCCAAACTGGCTCCAGTCGGAAAGCTTGGGAAAGACGGGAACGGAATTCGGTCAACAGCTCTGCTAACGTGCTAATCCCTAAAGTGATTTAGTTGGACCCCCAAAACATTTGTGTTCGCTTCATCCAGTGAAATGACCCTCGGTGAAAATAAACCGGACGCAACACGGCTCGTTGTTTCTGGCCGTGAAAACGTGAAAACGTTAAGGACCCTGGGCAAACAGAGGTGTGGACTCAGGCCGACGCCGTTTGCTTTCTTTAGCTGACTCCTCGCTGACCTTGAGCAGTAAATTTGTCCCGAGACGCGACGAGGTGCCAGACCCGGGCTCCCCTCTTGAAGAGCACCTCGACTGCGCTGCGTTGGTTTTCGTTTCATGTGCTTATTATTTCAGGCTGCCGCGACTTCCTGTTTTATACTGCAGCAACCAGAACATAAAATGATGGTGGCGTAAAGTTTAACTGTTTCATTACGACTTAACAGCTCCTAGTGATTCGATGATTCAGAGTTTGATGAGTTCAGAAGCAAATAAAAAACAAAACAAAACAAAAAAAAGGCCTTTAAACATCTGTTAGTTCCTAATCTCATACCAGTGTAAACGGGGCGCTGTGCACGGCTGCATCACCAGCTAACGTTCATACTGCACCGACTGGCGTTATCACCTCGACGGTTGATCGCTAGCTGGGTTGGCGGCGGTCAGACTAAACAAACTGCACATGCTACTTCAGCGTGGCTACACCCAGAGATTTTCACAATTAAAGCACACATCCTTATAGACCTGTGATGGCGAGGTAGGCCGCTGCAGCACTAACAACGATGAACACTAGAGGCAAGGCTGTCACTACACATCGTATGGCTGTGTATCGTCTCGTGGGTTGCAGCAGTTTGTATTTATTTGATGATTCAGGGTCGTTTTTGTTCCAGTACGGGCCGGAAAATTAGTTTTAAAAGCCATAAATCTCAGCAGCTGGTGAAGTAATCGTTGAGTGGAGTCGTTGGTATCGATCTACAACTTCATCAACCGCCCCAAAGATACGTTGGGCTCTAGTTTCTCAAACCAAAGGCACAAAGCTCAGTCAAAGGCACATGGCGTGGGTGCACCTGCAGTTGAAAATGATATTGGACTACGAGGAATATCAGTAGATAGGGTGGGTCTGGCTGCTTTTCCTTCCCTTTTAAAGTGTGCTAGAAGAGTCCGGAGCGTCTCCCACATGTCTACAGCTAGAATGAGTGCAAGTGCAAATCCCCGTAATCCTCCTCCTAGTTCACGGCAAGTCGCCAAAAAACACCAAACAGGAGCAGGCCAGAAAAAGCCCTGTGTGCGCCATGCCATGCACCGGTATGAAAACACATCTTACTATTGTGATTTCTCTGGGGCAGGAACAACACCTTCAAAAGTCCATAACACACTACGCCGATGACCCTGCACTGCTGTTGTCAGTGAAACCGTCAGTGCCAGGGTTCCCTTTGTCAGACTCTTCCTGCAAAACGTCGAAGCTCTGCGACCGCATGCGGTTCAATCGTCAACTTTAAAAGCTTATGAAAATGTCTGCGTACGAGATCCAAAAGACAGATGTTCAACAACGAGCCTCGATGCAGAACGGCTAATGGTTTCTTCTCGCTCACCCCCTCATGTTTTCCTTTCCCTTCAACCGCAACCATCCCTCTGTAGATTTGTTATTGGAACCCCAAGGACGCTAGCTAGCCTGCTGCAGCCGCGCAGCCCCTTCTGCTGCAGCGACGATGCGTACACTAGATGGACTTTGGTGACCCCGGTGTGTTTGTTATGGGGTGTCTATGGTGAGGTGGGCGCTCGTCGGGAGAGAGTGATGTTGTTGGCTGGGAGACGGCCGATTTCCTTGGGGCGTTTTCAGTCTCGCTAACTGGAGGTCTTACAGGTTTTTACGTAATACATGAGATGCACTAAATTGTGTATTAGCTTGTAATCTAAAAGGTAGGAACCAAACCAGTGGGTGAAAGGTTTTGACCTTTCTCGACCCCTGGAATAAGTAAAAGTTGTGACCAGATTTCCCTCAAAAAAAATGTCCTCGTTACAATTTTTGTGTTTGAGCAACCATCGCGGTAATTTGCTGATATTTCATGGGTTGTACTCACCGTTTCGTCCCAGTCGGGGTCATTTTCTTTATTTCCCCGTGTAGAGCAAGGCAGCAACACCAGCGGGGTTAGGGGTGTGATTCCCTCTGGGGCCACCCGTGCTAAAAAATGTATGCAATCAAGCTACTGTAAAACATCTTTGGGTAAAAGCGTCCACCAAATAGCGTATCATTAGCAAGCATGTGTGTTTGCACATATATGTGTGTGTGTGTGTGTGTGTGTGTGTGTGTGTGTGCCTGTAATCTCCCTGTTCCCACTTCCCTCTCTCACACTACCATGGAAACAAGCGCTCTCATTTATTCCCTGTGATTTATCCCTGCCATGTCTTGGAGTAAGCCTCCTGGAATGCCGCTGCCGTGGTTTGTGCTGTTCGATGGGCTGGTGGGTTGGAAGACACAGGCGAGGTTTGGCAAGGAAAGGTACCGGGGTGGAGAGGAATGAAGGGAAGGGGTTAGGGGAGAGAGAAGGAGGGGTGGGGGAGTTTGAACATTTCTCATGTATGCTCTCATGCTGACTTTTGTCTCGCCCGGACGTACTGTTGTTTACATGTTTGTGTTTCTAAAATACACCGTGGTCCTGGAGTACCAATGATGGATGCAAGTGCTTTTACAGTGAAATTCAGGTATTAAGAATAAAATTGCTTTCTACCCTCTGGAGGTCAGAGGTCAGGGTTCTCTGGAGCTGGCAACCATTCAGTGTCTTCATCCAGGCAGAGGGGCTTGATCCTGGGTTCTCTGAACACCAAGCAACACCCCTCAGTGTTTTCAAAGTTCAGCAGCAGCTCCTTTTTGTTTTTGAACGTCAGCGATCGAGCGTGGAAAACTTGTTTACTTATCACTAGTTGTCAGCTGGAGCCGAACAAAGTGTTCTGGGTAATCAGGCTTTTTCCACTTCCTGTGGTTGTAGATCGGTCTTGGAGCAGGACCAGAGGGTAAAACAGGACAACGGGGGAAATGAGTCACGGTCGCAGTCCAGGAACACAAATACCAGAGGGTGTGAGACACCTTCAAGCAGAAACGCTCTAATCTATACGTCAGCCTGTCAGGGAGATGTTTTACAGCAGGTTAAACACTACATTTGCCTCAGTTTCCTCAGAACCAGAGAAATCACCGGTGCCCTTGCTCCAACGCTGCGAAGAGTTTGGATCCAGTCACATGCTGGGCTTCTATTTATAGAAGATCTTAAAGGTTCTTTTTGTCAGGCCAAGAAAATCCAGGGGATATTATTGCTGCGAGATGACTGAGACGGTCTCATTTCATCTCTAGCGGCCTGAAATCCCCCGTCTGACTCGTTGCTTTTACCTAACACGAGCGCTGATGTGCAAAAAAAAACCAGCTACGCATTTCAAGGAAAGGATGCTCTGTCAAACTTCCCAGGGTCTGAACCTGAACACCGGCACACTCAACGCAGTCAGGGGTTTCAATGCGACTCAGGACGTTCACGCGCATTCCAGACTCGGCTAAGCCCGACCGAGCCGCGGCTAAGCCGGGCTTCATCCAGTGTTGAATTTTGAGGTCAAGGGTTTTGGAGGTCTGGGTTTTTAATCCTGGCATCCTAACGTTTTAATCCACATCCTAGCTGGCGGATGTGTGAAAAGGGGGTGAGGCCTTTAATTAGGCCCCCTAGCAAAATGACATGCAATCCAAAAAGCTCTTTAATACTCCTTCACGAGGCACAGTGGCTACCCGTTTCCCTGTGTGTGTGTGTGTGTGTGTGTGTGTTAGCATGTTAGCATCGAGTGCAGAAAGAGAAACAGAGAAGTTAGCATTGAAACCAAACCACATTAGCAGAGGAGCTTACAAAATGCTAAATGATGGAATTGCAATCCATCGATATCGCTGCAGCCATTTATAACAAATACCTCTGGGGATCTCTGCACCTCCTTCTCCTTCTAAGGTTCTCCTCTTTTTTTTTTTTTTTATCTCCTTTATCTTCCAAAGGGAGAAAGTGGAGCGCGACCAAAAACACAGTACGACGTGCATGCAAGCAGAGAGGAAGAGCATTCAAGAATGTTGGCATGGGAAAGAGAGTAACCGTCCAAGCATGAAAGTGAAAAAGGTAGAACGAGAGAGAAAGAGAGAGAGAGAGAGAGAGAGAAAGTGATGAGACACACACACACACACACGCACGTGCACACACACCCACACACACATACACAGGCGAGGGAGCCAAGCCTCCTCATTCCTCAGCAGCCCTCACAGAGGCAAGTCTGTTTCCCCGGCGCAAACACGTCACATCAAAGAGCCATCACAGCACGTCGCCATAGCGACGCCCTTCAGCGGTATAGATGTAGCGCAGTAGTCGGCGATGGCGCTGGCAGACAGGCCGAACAGGAGGCCTAATAACCGGGGCGCTAGCAGATGACTGATGTCCAATTTACCTCAGCCCTCGTCTGGAGGTCAACAGCTGAGTTCACCCAGAGTGCACTAAGACCCAAGAGGAGAGAGGGAGAGTATTTTAGAAAACTGGGATCTGGGGGGTCCCGACTGGCTGCGAGTTCATGCTCTTATTCTGCAAGTCAACCCCACAATTTTTGCGCCATTGTAGGTATGTTGCCATGTGCACTCAAATGTCTGCATCCCCCTATGCTAGCTGTAAATAGGGACGAACGCAGCCATGCAACGTTTGGACCAATCAAATTTTACTTTCTTTTTTTGCAGGACAGATGCACTGCTGTGAGTTATATAGTAATGTACTTTCCAGGTTGCTTGCATGGTGTAGAGCATTGTTTTAACTGAGTTTGATGAGGAGGAGGAAGAGTTAACACCCGGATCGCAACACAGAGACAGAAATTCAAGTTGGTTCGTAAAGCAGCCTCCCTCTCTCTCTCTCTCTCTCTCTCTCTCTCACTCTCTCTTTTCAAGCATGTGTCAACAGCTACAGAGAGGGGAATGAGGAAAAAGAGGGAGGAGGAAAAAGGGAGGAAAATAGACAGAGGGAGGGATACAGAGGGATATAGTTACTGTCTGCCCCCGGATGGCTTTTTTGCTCTCTCGTCTTTTGGGTACCGGAATCTGCGAGGAGCCCCAAGCCACTTTCTTGGCCTTATATAGTGTGTTTCAAAACTTCTTGGCAGCTGACAGGGGGAACAAAAGCCAGCAGTATAAAGAGTGTATCCTGGTCAGGTCCAAAGGCGGCACACACACACACACACACGCACACACACACACACACACACACACACACACAGTTGACTTCAGTGGCTCTCTGGCACGCGTTTGGGATTACTTCTGTTGTTTTGAGCGAGCGGGGCGGAGGGGGAAGTGTCTCTATTTGGTTCTCCCTCTCTCTCTCTCTCTCTCTCTCTCTCTCTCTCTCTCTCTCTCTCTCTCTCTCGCTGGTCTGTTGAGGCCTGGAGGGGGGTCTGGAGGCAGGCAGAATGCAGAGGTAGAAACAAGACAGAGGGGGAGAGAAGAGAGAGAGAGAGAGAGAGAGAGAGAGAGTGTGAGGAAAAACCGGCCACCGGCGTGCAGGTAAGAGATCTTGCAGGACCGGCAATCTGGATTACCAGATCCATAGACGCCATAGTATGTTTCTGAGAGATTTACTACAGTAGAAATTGCTAAATCTTTGTATACTCTCGTGGCTTCAAATGCATCTGCAGTAACAATTCAATTTTGTTTAGCTCACATTGGTATCATGTTGTAAAGGATCTGTGTGAACTACGATCCCAGGCGATGTATTTGTTGTCCGGCTTTTTTGGAAACATGTTTTTCCATGTAGGCTTGCTCCGCCGCACACTCATGGGAAAGTCGCTCCCATGGGAAACGGGACAGAGTTCATTTGAGTTAACCGTCTGAGGCTCGCTTAGCCTTTCACGACCCGGACTAGCGGCTGATTTGCGGGAGAAAGGACTGGGAGCAACTGGTCGACACACACCGGGCAAACACGTGGTTTCTGTGGTCTCTTTCTGACATAATCTTTCTTTCTTTCTTTACCTTTCCTCCTTTCTCCACTTTTTCCTCACCCCCGGACGTCTTTGATGGAAGGATGCAGACTGATGATGGCAATCGTTCACCTTTGACCTTGAGCTAACGCTAGCATAGCAGTTAAACCTCAGTGGTCAAGAGGTCACAAGGCTTGTATGTGGTGTTTCCCACTACGCAGTCAAAACAACAGAAAGGAATGTTATTATGACGCTGGTATTAAATACAGATATTTGCCTTGTTTGATATTGGATCAAATGTCAAACAATCAAATGTCAAATGTTTTTCTCAGTCTCAAGAGGTAATCGTCCACTCGCTTTCTTCGAACTGCCAAAAGAGCCTTAAATCACGCGTCCCTCATGTCTCATAACATGATGTTTTCTGAATGATGTTTATGGGTTGGCTGCTGTTGGTCTCTTCTGTGTCTTCGTAACATACGTGGTTTCAGGAGAGTTCAGACACATTACAGCACTGAAACCTTGGCAGCCTTAGAGGAATAACATCCATTTGAAAGGCAGAGCCAGGTTCAGCCTCAGACAGCTGCCTTCGAGGTTGAAGGAACTTCCAATTCCTCCCACATTTGTTTGTGCAAATATTTTAATTTTTTTTTGTGTGTCACACCTCATATTTCTTTTTCTGATTTTGAGATATCGGTTCTACTGCAGCCTTTTCGCCAATATGGCACACACAGGCAGAAAGTTTAACTGTGAAAGCTGATGAGTTGGCCCCAGAGTGTGTGTTGGGTAGCGTTGTTAAAGCGGCAGTGGACTGGGGTGGGTAGCACTTAGCACGCCGCCACACAAGAGGCGGAGTCTAATTTGAGGGGTGGCTGAGTGTGGATTAGAGAGCGGCTCGGTGCTTAACGGTGCTATTAGTGGTCCGATGAGCAAAAGCATCCTGCGGCCACCTCTAATTAAACATGAACTCTGAGGGACGGCCAGTCTCATCAGCACCGTCCAGCTCCCAGTAGTGATGAAAACATGCTTGTTTGTGTGGAAGTCCACCCTGCAACGATGCACAAGTTGCACGTTTTTTTTGCAGATCAGTGTCTGGTTTAGAAGCAATGTTAGTAACCTCCCACGTTAAAACCCCCGTTACATGACCTCATGTGTACGTTGTACCCGGTTGTGCCCCCGCTCGCATCAGAATTCAGGCTTTCATACTGGAGGTTTTCAACCTGTGTCCAAAGCGAGCCGCAATTGCACATCTGATATCCATCATTTCCTTGTTTAATGGGGTATTTTGTCGTCTGTTGCTCACAGTGATTTGGGTTGCAGCCATACAAGGGGCTGAGGCAGCCAAGCCATAGCCTGCTCACCGCTGACTGTGGTCTGACCGTGATCAAATAGCTGCTTCCTCCATGATCCACGGTCCTTGGCCTCTTTGCACTTCCACTCTATGAAGTTCCTCTGGCATATCGGCGGCGTGTCGGTTTGGAGTTGAAATAATGTCAGCGCACAAAAGCAGAGCCGATGGGTAATAGTTGAAATAAAGACGGCGATCTCCCAGCATGAGTACGATTCAAAAACAACCTCTCATGTGTAGCGGTGTGGTTTCGTCTGAACCATTTAGAGGAGAAGCAAACCGTCTTCGCCCCGCCGCCGGTCAGTTTCAACGCTTATTCACGGTGTGTTAACCATGTGGTAGCGATTTGGTTCCCATGTGAAAAAAAAATAATGATGCCGCCTCGTGTTGTCCGCAAGATTTAGAACTTCTTTTCTGGCGGATTTCACATTGTTGTTCGAATCGCTGAAGCAGTGAAAACGTCAGAGTTGTTCCTCCGGTCCGTTTTGATGTTGTGGAAACACCCTGTTTGTGTTTGGCTACTGAGTGTTGATGGATGCTAGTGGAAACCAGCTGGCAGGCAAGCATCTTCTACTTTGTAAAAACAATTATTTAGACTGTCTGTGTTACAAACCAGCCTTTCCCCCCAGAACTGTACTCTTGGCAGAAGCCTCTGAAACGGCATTCAGACCCTGATGGGGCAGTAAAACTCCACTAGAACCAGACTAATGAAACTCTGTTAGGTGGGTTGGCAGCTCCCTAAGGCGGGAGACCCACCACACCTATTCAATGGTAGGGGAAACCCATGCACATGCACATGCACAATGGATGTGAGTGTTCAAAATGAGATTACAAAATGATTGAAAGCACAAAATGTCAAAAAATTCTGGACGTTTTTGTGGGATATTTGGTGTTTTAGGTCCTTGGTTGACAAACTGATAACAACACCTTTACAGACATGAGATTTTCCCATGCAGTTTTCTTGGCAGAGTCATTTATTTGGCCATTATTTTACTACTACTTGATTTAACTCTCCTTCTGCGTTGCACATCAGATATTACTTCCCCATTGACGACATCGTGGATGCTGCCAGCTGCCATACCCGACTGCCACCCAGTCGGGTATGGCGCGTTACACACTTTGACATCGAGCGGTACAGGAACGCATTTTACCCCCGTCGCAATGTGCCGCGGATTTATTAGCTATCCAAGTAAAATAAAATCCCAGCCCGATGTATAAATCCCTCCGAAGCGCCGCTGGAGCTGCAGTCCTTATTTGGCCCCCTGACCTTTTTGAAAGGGAAGAATTTACTTTCTCAGGCAGACTGCCATCAGCGCTGCAGTGGCTCTTGTGTGGGCAGGAGGAGGGCTTCAGGAATGTCGAGTGTGGTCAAACCAATGGCAGTCTTATTTATCGGAGCCAATGGGATGATTAATGCACAGTGGCAAACACACATCGGCTGAGCAGAGCAGATGAACCAAGGTCAGGATTGGGTTTTTGCTCACTTAAAGGGCAACAAAAGAAAAAATCAGTTCTTCCAAGGTGTGTGAAAAAGAACGACAGGAATGAAAAGGCAAATACTTAAATACTTTATCAAAGTTTTATCGTGTCGTTCATGTTTTTTATCGCTGAGTGGAAACGGGGCTGAACCGGTGAGGCGGATTCTTCCTCGGCTACCAGGCGGGAGGATGATACTTGTCCCAGCCTGTCTGGAGAGACTGAAGGGAGAAGAAGTTCATCCCTCATCTCCCCGCTTTAACTCATGATACGATGATTCAACTCAACGGAGTGGGGCTCGACAGTCACGCTTTGATATTCCTCCCCTCTCCATTTCCACATAAACCCACTTGAATACTGGAGCAGCACTTTGGCTGATCTGCTCTCAGGGCGACGGTGAAAACAGTTGAGCCTCACCTGAGACGTTTGACCTTGGCGGTTTATAACTCAACAGCGTCCTGCCCCCCGCTCACCTCCGCTTGCCCCCCCCCCCCCTAATGAGGCCTCTCGACGGGGTTGAGATGGCGGAGGGGCCCCCCGGTGGCTCGCTGGACTCCTTGTTCTACTCCAGCGGCTTCCCAGACGCCCCTCGTGACTCAACCAGATTATAAGCCCCCTGTTTTACTCACTTAAACCCTCTCTCTCTCTCTCTCTCTCTCTCTCTCTCTCTCTTTTCTTGTGGTCTGCTGGTCATTTTGCTAAGAAGAGATGCTCACCCAGAGGTCAAAGAAAGGGTCAAACATTCTTCACTTATTTTAACTGGACTTGCATCAGAAACCACAGAGAGAAAGAGCCACAACACCAAGCTATGAGCAGAGCAATGGATACTGAGTTACAGCATCCATCCATCCATCACAGCAGAGGAAGCCTGAAGCGTTTGAGCGATGTACATTTGGGTGACAACACAGTAAGAATAGATACAGACGGGCATGCTGGAGGACAGCCTAGCAGGCAGGGTCCTCTGGCTGGTGGCATCAATCCCCCACACTATCTAGCGCCGCCAGACCCACAATTTTTACAGATTTTTGAGATGCAACAGATGATGGGAAAACAAAAGGCTGAAGTGCAGGTGTGAGTCTGGCCCGGTGCAGGAGCATGTGAAGCCTGCGTTGGTCTGGCTTCCAGCTCCACCCGCCTTATATGGACGAATCCAGCGGGGCTGTTTGCTGCACGGCGGCTGGGAT
Organism: Hoplostethus atlanticus; assembly: GCA_034670405.1. Taxonomy (NCBI): domain Eukaryota; kingdom Metazoa; phylum Chordata; class Actinopteri; order Trachichthyiformes; family Trachichthyidae; genus Hoplostethus; species Hoplostethus atlanticus. The sequence goes on along the minus strand of JAXDDX010000081.1, from coordinate 583,801 downwards.
GCTACGTTGTACCAAGGAATGTGAGATGGTGTGATTTTGGAGGCGGCGTCTGCGTTTTCTCTCTCTCTGCTGCTCCGTCTATCTAGTCTCTTGGTTTCGTTGACCCGTCTGTCTGCCCGTCTGTCTTCCTAACAGTGTAATTCCACCATGTATGCCCACGGTGTTAGCGTTTGATTCATCGATGTTTACATGCACAGAGAAATCCACTCTTAAAGTAATATCAATAAATGTTGTTTATTGTTGCTGTTCTAAACACCCGGTGTGAGGTAGGTCTTTCCTGGGAAAAACTCTCTGGTGCACAGGAAGTGATGTAGCAGCAGCAACAACGGTTTGTTTGGCATAAATAGAAGAAGAGCTGGGTAGTTAGTAGGGGTGTGCCGAGTACTCAGACAAAACAAATATTTGTACGGATATGGTTGTTTTTTTTCCGATTGTGAACGTCATCCAAGTATTTACAGATATTCAGAACAATATTTGTCCTTCATTCTGGGTCCGCTGTCTCTAAACATGTTGCCAAAATGATAAAAAAAAGGTACCACTTTAACTCAGTCACTCAAGTATCCTGGTTTTGGGTCGACACATGAAAGCATCATAACATCCTTTGATATTAAAGCTATATTAAGGTTACGGTGTCATGGAAACATCTTGACGTTGATAAAAACACATGGCTTCACTATTTAGATCATCCTTCCCCTGCTACTGCAGCGTGTTGTCCTGCTGATCCTAGGTCTGCTCTGCAGCCTTTTGACCTTTTAGATTATCACCAGCGGGTGCGATCAGTCGGACATCTCCCAGCACATGGTACAGTACAGCGCACCGAACAGCGCTGCCTGTCAGCCGTAAATAAAAAGGTAGCTGTTCTTGCTATGAGGCCCCCGGGGGCCGCGGGGACCTGATATATGAGTGTCAGTCACAGCCTCGGGTAGCGGCGGCGGCGTAGCGAACACACACGAGACGACTCGAGAAGCAACCTCCATCTTCAGCTGTCATTTCCTCCATAGTGTTTGTTGAGGGGCAGAACAGAGTCAGTTATTCGCTTTCCCATCTTCCCTTGAAGCTACTGTCACCTCCTATATAAACACGTACAAACACACACACACACACTAGGGTTATATATTGGTTGTCGATGGATTAAATATCAGATATGAACCAGTTTTCTCGTCCACTGCTGATGATGATGGAGGTTCCTCCCTGACCAGAGCTACGTAAAAAGTCTGTTAAACCTGCAAAGAAATGTTATTGTCTTTGCACATTTTATTGATCCATTTAATTCTTAGTAGCTTCCCCTACTGAATAGGTGTGGAGGGGAGGGGGGGGGGGGTCACCCTGCGCTAAAGAGCTGCATGCTAACCCTCTAATATTTTCATTACGATTTAGTGTCTGATGGTGTAAATGCAGTTTCAGAGGCTTTTCCACCCTGACGAGAATAAAAGAAACATTCATTACTAAATGTTTAATTTTTTGGCATGAAAGACGAAACATCGGCACAAAATATCAGCTGTTATCGGTATCGGAATTCAAAAACCCTGATGCATGCTCTCCTCACATCCATGTATCAACAAATGCCACGCAAACATTGTAAGATGCATGCATGCAGCAAAATCTAACCCTGCATGCAACTACTGCATCATAACATGTTGATCCGTGTAAAGATCCTGCAGCTGTAACCGTGTACCTCGATGTCCCGGTCATCCGTTGGTCAGCGACATCCCTTAACTTCCCACTACCGTTGGAGGCCTTGATGTAGCGACGCCATCGCCACACACACGCGTTGGGTGGACTCTGCTCTGCCAGCGTTGCCACGTCAACCGCTCTTTTGTTTTTCCCACAGCACACTAATCACGGCGGCTTCCTTCCTCCCCGCGTCTGTTGTCTGCTGATAGGGCGCTCTCATCTCGCCGCTCGCAAACATCCGTCGGCCCCCCCCCCCCCCTCCCCCGTTGCAGCATGCACACGTATACGTCCGTGCACAAACATGTTTACGCACGCAAACATGATGTGTTGCAAATACACAGTCATGCTGGGGTGATGAAAGTGACTCGGCTGTGATCTGTGATGCTGCAGTTGATACATGTGAATCGTCATCAACTGATGATGCATTTCAAATGTTTGTAAAAAGCTAAAATATCAAACAGGATGTAGAATCAGGTTGTAATCCGGGTCCCTGCGTGACGTCAGACCTGAGATGTCATGGAGCGTTACTGAAAAAGGCACACTGTGTTGAATGTGTGTTTTGCCTGGATTCTGTCAGACAGCAAAGACTGATGAGCAAAAGCATCATGCAACCTGAAGTAGGAAAGGATTGTGGGTAATACTTCCACCCATGACAAGACATGCAGCAGACAGTGGACTAAACACACTCAAGAAGTAATGTGAGGAAGACGGCCGGGCGAGTACTCAGCCATTCAGGAGGAAACATGTAGAGATGACTCTCCCAAAATAACCTTTATTTAAAAACAGAGTTACAAAGTGCTTTACAAGTAAAAGTCAACAGTAGACCTCTCATCAGTTTCTATTCCTGTCTCCATCCCTTCCTATACACTCACTTCCTGTTCTAGTCAGAGGTCAGAGGTCATCTTCAGGTTTCATGTCTGATCATCCCTCTGTGTCTTTATCAACAGGTCACCACATCATGTCAAGTACCTACCAACCATGAGCTGGTGAGTATTTCCAAGTGTGTGCGTGTGTGTGTGTGTGTGTGTGTGTGTGTGTGTGAGTGAGTGAGTGCTTGACAATCAAACGAGACTTTCCAAGATGCTCTGACCTTGAAATGCCCTTCCTAACGCAATAGCACATCCTGGGATTGTGGCCCGAGGACACACGGGGAGCATCGTGAGGTCAGGGGGCTTTAACCGCCAAGCGCTTCCTTTGCTTTCCTCAAAGGAAAAGCTTCAAACGAGGAAGACGCTGAGCGCTACTTTCAGCTGTCGAGGTGTGACAGTGATGGTGATGATGATGATAACGGGGCCAGTGGGAGACCGAGAGGTTAGAAAAGCCTGGCTTGTGATTGGATGGTGGCCAGTTCGAATCCAGTGAGAAAGCGAGAGAGAGTCAATAGAGAGACCAATAGAGTGGAGACACCTTGATGAAAACATCGACTGTGTCCAATAGATTCTTCCTCCTCGGTAAACAGCTGCTTAAAACTCACGGGGAGGAACCGAACTGAGCTATCTAGTCGCTTTTGTTGCTTGAGTTGTTTTTCTCAGAGGAAGTGAGCTCTCTAATTATCTGGGGGTGTTAATTGAGAGCTGCAGTCGAAGTGTGATTCTTTCCCTGACCTCTAGGGGGTGCTGCCGTCCCAGTGTCACAACAGACCAACCGCTGGGATGTGATGAGACTAGTAGTAGGAGTAGGGATCAGATAGGAATCGATTTGATCCCTAAGAGTCGAAGACAAAGTGACGTCATCGTACCACTTTTTGCTCCGGAGATTAAACAGCTGTATTGGATGATCAAAAACAGGAAGTGTTATTATTTATTTCCCCATTTATTTACTGTGGATCCGGTCCTGTTGATAGAGCTCACATCAGCCTCACATGTTGTACTCAACACAGGGACAACTGTCAGTGTGTGTGTGTGTGTGTGTGTGTGTGTGTGTGTGTGTGTGTGTGACAAAGAGAGAGTGTGTGTATATACAAGCGAGAGAGAGATCTTTCTTTCTACCTTTCTTTCTTTCTATCTTTCTTTTTCCCATCATGTTGTTTCTCACTTGGCGTCAAATAAAATCTAACCTCTCTCCTCTCTCTCTGTTCTCCCTCCAGCCTCCCACTCCTCAGCTCCCATTAAAGCATGTAGATACACCGGTAAGTAACACCTCCTCCTCTCAGTTTCATCAAGGGAATCATTAGTGTTAAAGTAATAGAAATAAACGTCTGTTTTCCTACTTCCAATCAATATCAATCCCCGATTGATATGTCACAATAGTGATTCAACCTCTGGCCAGTTCATGTCAAGTAGGATAAACCCTCTGGTGCACAGGAAGTGATGCGTTTTTTAGGTTTGTTTGCCGTGAATAGAAGAAGAACTAGAATAGAAGAAGAATTATTTAACCCCTTTTCTATTCTGTGCCAGAAACAAGAAACATTTTGTACAGGAACATCTGTTGCAGCCTGTGTACTGCATACTGTGTCTGGGTGGCGCCAGACGCCACAGCCGAGCCGGTCGAAGCCCAGACCTGTTTATCTGTTAGTAAACTGAACTAGCTGCATATTGAGACGTCTCCTTTTTCACGAGACCAAAAGCAACGGACACCGATGTCCCCGATGGCCCCTCCTCTGTCTCCTCTCTCTCTCGGTGAGTCATGGCCGTGAGTCACCGCTTGCGTCTCCTGGACGTTTGGATCATCAGGTTTGACGGTGACTCAGAGCCAGGTTGGGAACGACGGCTCTGTGGAAACGAGCTGGTATACACTATGCATTCAAACAGGGAGAGAGGGGGAGAGGAGAGAGAGAGGGAGGTGGGTGTGGTTTGGAGGGGTTGACAGAACAATATATATATATATATTGTATATATTCAATATAAATGATACCAAGGTATTATTTTTTAACAAAATGCTGTGATGTTCACTGGTCACCTGCTGCCTTGATACCTAAATCCAGGAATGTTCATATGGGGTTTTCCGTGTGTGTGTGTGTGTGTGTGTGTGTGTGTGTGTGTGTGTGTCCGAGAGGGGAAGTGGTGATGGGATGTTTATTTGGTTCGTCCACAGGATCCATCCATGGTGGTTTTGAGTCAAAACGTCCCATCGTGACCATAATTGAGTCAGTGTGGGGGGCCTCCAGTCGGGGGTCATCCAAGTGCACTATGGGAACTGTTTTACACACAGAGGATACAGTGAGGAGACACATGCACACACACACACACCCTGCAGTCAAAGTCAAAAATAGCGATGTGGGACAGAGAGAGAGAAAAACTTGCTGAGTGTTGTAAATTTGTGTTTTGCTGGATGTACTTGAAGTACTTAGACTAACTGAAAGAATGGAGGGAAGATGGAGAGAGGAGATGATGCATTTGAGTCCATAAGGATCGTCAGACGAGCACATACCACCTACATGCAAACATACACACAAACACACGGCTTGGGGAAAGAGGGAGGTGGGACAAGAGAGTCAGAAATAACGGGAGATAACGAGATCGAGGGAGGAGTAGATCCAGAGGACAGAAAGTGGGCGGGAGAGAGAGAGAGAGAGGGGGAAAGAGTAAGCAAGATAAAGTACACAGAGAGGAAGAAGAAGAGGGGGAGCGTTCATCACGACTCACCGCTTTATCTCTCGTTACTCTCGTTGGGCAACAAGGTGCGACGAGCATCCGACCGGAGCTGCTCTTGAACGAGGCTCGGCGGTGGTGAAGGACATCCTCATCTGCTGTCAGAAGGAAAAGGAAACATGTTTAGACCTCGTTTATTGACAGATCAGATCAGCCTTAAAAGAAACTAGCAAAAAAGGGGGTTCCTGCGCTGAGCCATGCCCCTGGGTCGCTCCATCCGGAGGCGCTTTGCCTCCCTGCGTTCGTCCTGGAGGCGGAGCGCTGGGTACCTGTTCTCTAAGGTAGGCCACGCCCTCGCAGGATGTTCAAAGATGAACTTTTAACATTGCACTTCTCGGTAAATGGTGTGATGCACTTCCCCTTTCACTGAAGAGCTTCTACTTGCTTTGCTTGTTAGATCCACGGACCTGCTGCTGTGTGTGTGTGTCTGTGTGTGTGTGTGTGTGTGTGTCTGTGTGCAGCTTTACCATGCTGCATTGAATCTGGCGTGCGGTTCATCCACCCATACTCCTGCAACACGACAGGCTGTTCCCGTGATGTGAAGTGTCCCCCCCCCCCCCTGAAGCCCCATGTGAACAGGCTGTTTCATTTTGCAAACACCGGCGTCCGTGGTCCTGCTAGCATCTGGTTCCTGTCAAATCACCGTGAATTACGCTTCCCATTTCGGCTCGGGGGATTAGCTTCATCTCTGCAGCAACACGGAGAGCTTTGGTGTTGTGTGTTTAACCTTACCGCCATGTTTGGAGACCCTTCTTGAGACTTGAACGTTCGCTCCTTGTGGCATTGTGGGAAAAAGTGGATAAACTTGGTCGAGGCTCTTTTTGCATCATGTTTTTAATGTGAATTGGACGTGCAACAGTGAGACTAAACTAGACGATCTATCAACCAGGACGGAGAGAGGCGGTGATGTGCCTGATCTCCACTGTTCCCCAGTAAATAGCTGCACAGTGGACAGGCTAATTGAGGCATGTGTCGCCGTCCAGACAGCATCTGATGAGATGGGAGTCTCTGACTCTCTCTCTCTCTCTCTCTCTCTCTCTCTCTCTCTCTCTCTCTCTCTCTCTCTCTCTCTCTCTCTTTTATTCTTTATTTCTCCTACTCTAATTACAGACCAACACATCTTCAGCATGATGGATGTTTATGTGTCTATATTTACATCCTCTCTCTCTCTCTCTCTCTCTCTCTCTCTCTCACCCCCCTCTTTCTCCTCCCCCCCTCCTCTTTTTCTCTCTCAATTTTCAGTTTCAGTTGTGTGATCTGACTTCCCTCTTATAGTTTATGTCAGATTGTAATCCAATAACCTACGGAGGCCTCATCATCATCATCATCATTACCAGATGGAGTTTGCTTATAAATCGCTTTCTCTCTCTCTGTGTGTGTGTGTGTGTGTGTGTGTGTGTGTGTGTGTGTGTGTGTGTGTGTGTGTGTGTGTGTGTGTGTGTGTGTGCTGTACAGGGATCTACGAGGTCCTGCAAGAGTGTGGAGACGAGACGAAGGCAGTCGCGGTGAGACACGACGCTGCATTGCACGCACACACACACACACACACACACACACACACACACACACACACACACTCTCCATCACTCCACCACATACAACACAGCAGCCTCTTTCACATGAAAAGCAGCAGAATACAAAACAACAATAGATCAAGTAATCCGTTATTTTCCTTCCAGCATGGCTGTTGCTCTTCTGTTGCTCTACTGTATACTCACCAGCCAATAGGGCTGGTCGCTGTTTGGCTGATGAAATGGATTGCACAATACCAGCATCATCTTGTCAACAGTGAGTGGAGAATTGTAAATCTTTTTCAGAAATACAAGAGCGAGATGGGGAGGGGGGGGGTGGGGGGTTATATTTGATCAGAGAAATCTGGGAAAGCTGGATGAGAAGTTCTTATCCCAGAGTGTAAATCAAGAGTCACAACAGATCATTCAAACATCCACCGAACATCCTGGTGGTCCTGCTTCCTGTTGTTGTTGTTGTGTGGTGGTGGTGGGGTGACCTAGCTGTTAGCGACACCGCTGAAGCTGGTAGAGGTTCAGGTCCAGATTCACTAAGGAATGTGTTGCAAGGGAAATATGTGAATTCTTTGCACTTCAGTTCTTGAGCTGAATGAGTTTCATCTCATTCACTAAGAAACTTCTGCAAATCAAGAGTACCGTGCAAGCTAATAGCCTCCGTTATCAATTGCAATCGCAAAATTGTGTTCTTCAGCTTTAAGACTGATCCACCCAGGCTGGCACCGCTGCACCTTAAAGCACCTTTTGTAACTGAAGTGTTCTCTGATCAGATTTGAGAGAAAACTCTCTCCACTGTCTTGCTGGTGACAATGTCCACGTCTTGCAGCAATGATGGCAGTCAATGTGAATGGTCAAAATCATTGTGCAGATTCTTGTGAAACAGCGAAACAAATAAATGTGTGCAAAATAATAAAACGTACAAGTGTCAGGGAAGTGTGTGTTCAGTAGGGGAGGTGGTCGTCTGCTTGAAGGGTCACTCTTTCGGTCATCCTGCCACCAGGGTTGCTCTGGAAAAGAGTAACTTCCTGAAAAGGTATAACGCCCCTCTCCCCCTGGTCTACCCCAGGAGTCAGAGTGTGGTCCAGGCCATGGAGGAGAGCTATGAGGTGGATCTGGTCTACATCACAGAGAGGATCATCTCCGTCTCTTTCCCCGCCGCGGCGGAGGAGCGCAGCTACATCACCAACCTGAAGGAGGTGGCCTCCATGCTGCGCTCCAAACATGGTGAACACTATCTGGTGGGTTCTGGTCACGCGGTTGAGTGTCATCTCACTTCCTGTTTAGATTTGATCACATCAGATTGAGTTCTGTTACAAAATAAGAGCCCCACCAATTGAAAAGTGAAACCTACTCTTACAGGAATGGTTGATTACACCCAACTACAACACATTGTGGTTTATAAGGACAGTAGTAACACAAAAGTTATTAGTTGAAAAAATGACACTAGCACAACTGTGTTCTCTCTATTATCTCTGTATATGGGCTATTGAAAGCCTATTGAAAGATGATCTTCATGGCTTTTGGAGTACAACTTTTGGTGAAAACACACAGAAACGTTGCTTCTCTTGATGTGAGTACACGGGGAAAATGTCTTGTTGTGATGGTCTGATGCATTAACGTTCGCTCTCTCTTTGATTTCAGACGCTCAACCTGAGCGAGCGGAGGAACGACATCGCCAAGTTAAACCATAAGGTACAAACACTCTGGTAACTAGAATCTCTTGGCAACCTGTTGTTGTTGTTGAATTGCTAAATGAGAAATAACAAGTGCAGACAAGAACAAGACACTGAATCCCTTCCTGCTCCAGAGGATGTAGCTTTAGCTGAACCTGAACTCATCACACACACACACACACCCTTTAATCTGCAGTGCTGATCTTGCCCATATTCTGGTCTACGTAATCCTCTTCAGGTTCTGGACTTCGGCTGGCCGGACCACCATGCACCAGCGCTGGATAAGATCTGCAGCATGTGCAAGGCCATGGACACGTGGCTCAACGGAGACCCGCGCAACGTGGTGGTGCTGCACAACAGGGTGAGGCAGCGGGTGACCGGCACCGCCGTGCAGTTATAAGACTATAAGACTATATAGACAAGCATTTGTTGAGAGTTCACACGGAGAATTTCTTCCCCGTGTCCACTGTCACCAGGTTATTGTCCAATTAAGGATAGTTATCTTGAAATGTGAAAAATGTGATTGTTTTTTTTATCCTAACCTCATAAAATATCTATAGTATATATAAATATGATATGAATTCTTTCATTTGATCCTTTTTGTGGAAAGAAATTTGTTGAAGTTAGTCGACAGCACTTTGGCAAGAGAACAAACCAGGTTATCTCTAGTTGTCTCTAGTCGTTTTAGACAACGGGAAGTTGTAAATATGTACAACTTGTCTCTGTTTTCTCTCTATTCTCCTCGTCGGCCTGGCGATCGTAACGAGACCAATAAGGATCAATTAATCATCGTTTCTTCATCGTGCAGGAGAGACACCAGCGTCTTCCTGATCATGAATTGTGTTTTTTTTTCCTCTTTTATTCTGGAATAAACTGCAGCCTCATGCAGTAAATCTTACTGGATCAGCTGCGTTTTATTGAGCCTAGCACACACACACACACACACACACACACACACACACACACACTTTTAGAAACAAGAGGTCATCATGGTTTTTGTCTTCTAACATGATGACTTCCAGAGTCTGACTGTGGTCAATGTGATCAGGCTTTATTTACACCACTGTGGCCGTGTGGTGCACGCTTTCATCAACGTCCTCGTCCTTCAAATGTAATTCACGTAACGCGGAGAAGCGGTCAATTACTCGGACGGTTTATTGTTTCATCTCTTTCGAGACATTTACGACATAAACCTTTTGAACTCGTCAAAACGACTCCCACGGCAAAAAACAGTTTTAAACGATCCATGAAAACAAATGATGGGCGGCAAGTTTGAAAACCATGTTCCTGAAACCCTTTTTCTCTCTCTGTCTCGCAGGGGAACCGAGGCCGGACGGGGGTGGTGGTGGCTGCCTACATGCACTACAGCAACATATCTGCTAGGTATGAAACATTTGAAATCAAAGCGCTCCTGTGAACGGGGAAACACATTTTATGACGTCTTTGAACTCGACACGATACGCGATACTGTCCGCTGTGCTGAAGACAGGTGAAGAATCGATGCTATCAAAACCAGTATTGCTTCTACTCACTTCAGACCTCTCCATCAGGGGGGTTTTCTGAGGACAGCGAGGCCCCCCCGAGGGTCTGGGACTTGAGAGGCCCCTCGAAAAAAATGAAACACCGATGTGATTATTATGGCAAAACACTCTGGTCCCGGCTGGCTTTATTGTTCTGGCGCTCTGAGAAGGAGCTCTACAAATGTCATCATTCTTTAATGCGACCAGATGTTATGAGGTGGGACGGTGCCATGCGGACTTAAAACGGCTTTGTAATAGAAGAGCCAGAGGATATATTTCAAAAAGTCAAACTCGGGATAAATCTGTGTGTGTGTGTGTGTGTGTGTGTGTGAGAAAGTGAAGTGAGGTTAGTATTACATTGACAATAACACACGTCTCATTTTGGGTCATGCAGTGCTGACCAGGCGCTGGACCGGTTCGCCATGAGGCGCTTCTACGAGGACAAAGCACTTCCTGTGGGTCAGCCGTCCCAGAAAAGGTTAGTTATTACCTCACTTCCTGTTTTTGCTGCTTGCTTTTATGAGTTTGACCTTTGCCACGGCGCTTCCCCCCTGTCATTTCCACATTTTATTCCTCGAGAGAGTCGAAGCAAAAGCCAAAGACGAGGGGAGTACTGAAGTTGAAGTTTATTTTATTTCCACATGAAATGATGGAAATCGCTTCAGTACAGATGCTCAATGAATAGACAACTTACTATATATAAAGCAACGTTCACATGATCACATACTCAAGTCTTAGGAGTACAGTGCAATAGAAGGGACTACTGGTGAGAGTTAAGGGTTTGTATTGCCTGAGGGAAGAAGAAGAAGAAGAAGAAGAAGAAGAACTTTGATCCCATCCAGTGAATAACAGGACAAGATGAGGGAAAATGTTGTGACTCTTCCCAACTCTCATCTTTCTCAATTTGCCTTAGAACATTTTCACGGAGGAAATTCTTTTCGTTTTTTTTGTTCCGTTTATCTCCAATTGAGGTTTAATTGAGATAATTGTGAGAAAATGTCATGGAACATCGAGAGCCATCTATCTTCTCCTTCTGAGGGATTCCTCTGGTGTCTCTGGGGAGGAGGCAGCTTGGTGGCAGTCCGTCTTCTCAGTGTCTCAGAGAACAGTCAGGCATATTTTCTACATATATATATACATTTTTGACGAGAAAACTTTAGTGTTTTAGTGCTTTCTATTTTTCTATTTTGCTGAGAAATACAGCGAGTGGGTTCAACCAATCAGGAGTGGCTCGTAGGGTTTCTTAACAATCTCATCTTGAACGCAGCTCACTGTTATGAGTGGGATACTCTCCTGTATCCATGACATTCTCCTTAAACACCACCATTCAATCATATATCTGAAGCCTCCTCTGCAGTGTTAAACAGTCAAAGTTGTTAAATGCTCTTTGATTCTGCACCTTTTATCTTCTTGACCTGCAGAGGAGAGGCTGAAGGAATCTGGAGCATCTTGAAGAGGAAGAGTAGATAAAGAGTACAGGGACTAAATGGACAGGAAGCTCCGGGGGGGAAACACTTCAGCCAGTGAACCAGGCGGGCCAGCCATTCTCCAGCAGGTCTATAGGCTTGCCCTCTGCCCCGCTGCTATTTCCTGCTTCGGATATAATTATCTCTGAGTATTATGGCCTGGAATGTGACATTAACGTCGGGAGAGGGAGAGGAGCTGGATCTGCAGCTGCCATGGCAACGGACCAAGCCAATAGACGATTGATTTATGTCACTTTGACAAAGCAAACTAAAAGATTAAAGGTGCCATGTGTAGCATTTTAACATCAAAAGAAATCATGTTGCCTCTAAATCTGCCTCTGCATTTTACATTACGTGATTTTATGAGAAATCAACTGGATTTACAGCACAAAGGGAGATTGCTTTACGGCACAAAACAGGAAGAGGGCGCTGTTTTTCCTGTGCAAATGGAGCTAAGGATTTCAGGGTTTCTCGTAATGGCTGATGATGGAACAAGTGAAAGTCCTATGGCAAAACCACATCGTCAATCATTGCCTTATCGTTCTTGCTTTATCATGCAAGTCACAACATCCTCTTTGCCACAGGAAGGAAGCAACGGGGCTTATGGGAAATGCGGTTCTTAATTTTGCAATAACAATACCACAGGCTACCAATCGCCTCAACCAAGGTCACGAGAAATTTCATTTATAAAAGACTGAACGTCAATATGTCTCAGTGGATGAGGTGGTGATTTTGCAATGTTTACAGTTTGATTTCACACACACACACACACACACTGGACCTCGCCAACCCAGCTGTACTTCCACGGCTTCCCGGCCCAGTCTAATTGAATTTCAGCGAGGCTAAACCATCTGGCCACTGACAGCAGAGCAAGGGGGGGGGTGGCTGCGTGGGCCGACCCCGCGGTCAAGGTCACGCTCGGTATCATCATCATTATCATCATTAACAACCCCGACCACACTAACTCACCAGACCCCCCGGCTGGCCTCCGTACACAACTCGACTCACTCTGACACGTCCCGTAGTGTGGAAAGGTTGTTTTATCGTCCGAGTTGGAATTCAGCGCCGGCGGGAGGTAGCGGCAAAACCACACCGGATCCAGTGTCGTACAGGATGAGTGTGTACAATCTTTCCCAGCGTGCTTTGAGGTAGCGGTAGTGGTTTAAACGCCACCCCTTTTTTTCAAGTCTTGACTGTCTTTTGCCTGCAGGTACGTGCGATATTTCAACGGCCTCCTCTCCGGACACATAAAGATCAACAACAAGCCGCTGTTCCTGCATCATGTGATCATGCACGGCATACCCAACTTTGAGTCCAAAGGAGGTGAGCATCCAAAAAAAAACTAATTCTGTCCATGTTGTTGCTGGTATTGTTGAAATCCCTCCAATTTTCCTTGTTTCTCCTCACAGGCTGCCGTCCTTTCCTGAAGATCTACCAGGCCATGCAGCCGGTCTACACGTCAGGAATATAGTACGGACACTTTCTTTTTTTTTTTCCGATTCAGTGTGAAGTACGTGTTTGTGTTTTCAGGTTTGTGACTGCATGTTAACACGTCTCCATTGATGTTGTGACTGCAGCAATGTGCAAGGGGACAGCCATACCAGTATCTGCATCACCATTGAACCTGGCCTGCTTCTGAAGGGAGACATACTGGTACGTTTGATACTCTTTCCATTGTTTTACTCCTCTTTGACTCTTCTCCCACTTTTCTACAAAAAAAAATCCCTATATTTTTCTCATTTGCTCTTATTCTATTTCTTTTTATGATCATGATCAAAGTTTTCTCTTCTCACGAAATGTACAAATATTGGCCAACCGACTGATTGATCAATTGATCTTGCCGCCCCTCCCATTTGCTCCCCCCCCCCAGCTGAAGTGTTACCACAAGAGGTACAGAAACCCCAGCAGGGACGTTGTGTTCAGGGTGCAGTTCCACACCTGCGCCATCCACGACCTGGGGGTGGTGTTCGGAAAGAACGAGCTGGACGAGACCTTCAAAGGTAGCTGCTGTTCTTGGTGTGTGTGTGTGTGTGTGTGTGTGTGTCAGGACTATCCATGAAACCAAAGACCAAGAGCAGATCTAGTCAAGTTTCACTCCGATATCACAAAGTTGAGTTGAGTTCACTGATAGAGAGTGGAAAAGTCCATTCTCATTCAAGACCAGTTTCCTTCTGCACACGTGAAGGAGTAGAGACACTGAAGGCATCATCTTAACACGGACCGAGACCAATTAGACCTGAGTCCTTCAAATACTGCGACTCGAGACTCGAAATCAAGAGTAGACTCCAGAACTATAGCTGTAGTGTGTATTTGTGTGACCTGGGTCAAATAGTACAAAATAGTGTGTATTATAACCTGCTTGAAGTGCCAGATGGGTTCAAATACTAGTTATACTATTTGACCCAAGTCTACATGTGTATAGGTGTGTGTGCACATGGTTGCTGAAAATAAAAAACACTTGTGTCTCCGTACAGATGACAGATTCCCAGAGTACGGGAAGGTGGAGTTCGTTTTCTCATTTGGACCAGAAAAAATCAAAGGTAATCATTTTTTCCAAACCAGTTAAAACGTCTTTGGATTCATGAAATGTTTACAGCTCTGGGAGAGTTTTGTCAGAAGATATAAAGAATAATATTCCAAGTATATTTATTTAAGAAGGAAAAACAGCAGTCAATCCCTCCAGCATCTTGAGGATCCAGAAGGGAAGTTGTTCTAATTTGGTCAACAGGACTACAATTCCCTACAATCCACCATTTTTTGTGCAATCAGTCATTTTGTAAGCTTATGTGTCCCTTTTTTCAAAATAAGGGTATCCCTTTTTGGAATTCAACACTATTATGCACTCCTTCCATTTGATGTAATATCAACAGCCCAATACGCTCTGTTTGAGGACTTCAGTTCCCATCATGCATTGTGCTCCTCAGGCCTGAGCCACCTGGAGAACGGCCCGAGTGTGTCTGTGGACTACAACACCCAAGAGCATCTGATCCGCTGGGATTCCTACGAGAACTTCAACCACCGCTTTGAGGACACTGCAGACGGTGAGTGTGACACACACACAACACACACACACACACACACACACACACACACACACACACACACACATATATATACAAATGCACATGCACAGTCATGTAGACACACAGAGACAAGCAGACACAAGCATGGACAGACATGTGCACATACACACACACACGCGCTTGCACAGACACACATGGGGAAACAACCACACACACACACAAATAGACACAAACTCACACACACACACACACACACACAGTCCTGATGGCCTGAGGAAAGAAACTCCGTCTCAGTCTCTCTGTTTTTTCCGTAGTCACGCTGCCAAAACAGAGAGACTGAGACGGAGTTTCTTTCCTCAGGCCATCAGGACTGTGAACTCTGACCTCACCAGGACCCCACCAAGACACACACACTGCCCCTCTTATGCACACACACACTCACACACACACACACTTAGGTAATGACTACACATAATTTATAGTATATTACATTCATACGATTTCCCTTACTACTATATCTTCATTTCCAAAGTGCTCTTACTGTATATATTGTGTTGGTTTTTTTATATAAGAGCTCTTACTGTAATTACTGTAATACTGTAAATACTGTGTTGTTTTTTTATTGTAAATACTGTGTACTGTTGCCCTTTTGCACATTCCCGTTGAGCATTGCCACTTTTCATTTCACTACACACCCCGTGTGTGTATGTGACAAATAAAGTTCTTGAATCTTGACTCTTGAACACACACAGCATGATGTATTGCTTGTCTCCACTCATCCTCTGCTACTAATAGAGACTTCCAGACTCACATGCTGTCACGTGTGTGGTAGAGCTGCCTGGGTGGTTTGATGTACTTCTTACCGAGTACTCAGAGGTCCGGTCTGTACAGGAACTCAGAGGATACTCCTTCTGAGAGACTTGGTTTGAGTACTTCACATCTTCACTGTTGCAGCGAAAAGGGAACAGAGAAATGATCAACAGCTCAACATGTTTCATCTATTCTTTAACACGCAGATACTCTTTATCTGTGATTCTGCCTTTCTCCTGTTTGCCTCTCTTCTCTTCTGCCAATGACAGCAAACCTCCCAAGCCTCTCTAAGCACCCCCCCCCTCTCAACACCCCCCCCACCCCATCACCCTGTCAATTACGCCTTTAAATAGCCGCTGCAGAAATAGGTGGGCGTCAGTCGCCCTGCTACTGGCTGCCCCCCTCGCCGGGGGGTTGTAACCTGAAACACCACCAACCCCCGAGCCCCACAAGCACACCAACCCATTTCTTTCACTGACAGTAGCATCAATAGACCAGAATGCAATGCAGCCACAGTTTGCATCTTTGCACGTTGTCTAGGGGGTTGTTGAAAGGCATTCTGGGAAACAGAAAAAGGTCAATTACAACACAAAATAACTCCTGGAACACATCGAACAGTGTGAGGGTATCTGAGGGTGCACGAGGCAAAATGGATTGACATTCAGTGTTAATCAGAGGAACTCGATGACCACAAGGAGGATCTACTCCTCTTTATTTGAGTCAGGGCTTGGCAGCCATTGTGGTGCTGCAATCATTTTATATATGGGATTTTTTATGGCTTCGCAAAGACCGTTTCGTTTTTATTAACTTCCCCCGGAGAACCGTTTGTAGTAATCGCTGTGTTGCAAAAAGGTCATCGGGAATCGCCGGGATTGCAAGTTTGATCCTAATTGAATGGGCGGCGCCGTTCTCAGCGCTCAGCAGAAACTCTCTCGGCCAGTTGACTCGCTTTCATTCCTCTAATTGCAGGCTTTGCTCTCTCGCTTGGACGTGAGAATGTTGCACGTTCAGAGCAGCTCGGTGCAGGAAGCGAGTCTCTACTGGTGCAGGGATCGGACCAGGGTTTTATTTTGAAAAGATGAAAAATTGTGAGATCAAAATATATCCAAAAAGCTTCAGGAAATTTTAGGGAAATTCTATCCCAGTCGTGTCATCAACATTGAGATGAAGAAATTAAGCGTGTTGCAGTTTTGTTGGCACGAAAAGTCATTTATCAAAGTGTTAATCGGCACTGAGACGGTGTTAATAAGGTGTAAATTGCTCACACGTTTGAGTTGGCATAGAGGAGGTAACCGCAGGTGAACGCACAAACACACAGTGGAGCTACGTGGCTAACATTGATTAGCTTCACGACAGAACGGGGCTATTTTTATACGCTGCAGCAGAGTCACTAATCACTCAGCAAGTATCATTTGAAGCATTCAGGCTTGTTTATTTGTCGGAGGTGTTAAATGAGCGTTTCGTCCTCAGGCGTTCCCGTCTGAACGCGTCCGGCGACCTTGGAAATCCACTTGAAAGGACCCAACGAAAGATAGGTGTCTTAAAAGGGACTGTAGGATTAGCGAGCTTAACGTTCTAGTTGTATTTCATACCAACACTCTGACAGGAAATGTGAGGAGAGCTGCCATTCTCTGACTTTATTAGCAGGTATTTGAACGCCTCTTTGCACTTAAACAGTTGCTGAATGTGGCTGAGTACAGTGTGTAAGAATGCAAGTGAGCATGTGCGTCCATCCACGTGTGTGTTTGTGTCTATATGTGTGTGTGCATGTAGGATGCGTGTGTGTGTGTGTGTGTGTGTGTGTGTTCGTCTTTTGGTGTGTGTGTATGTGTAAATACATGTATGAGGAGTCGTCATTGGAGTGTTGATGCGTGTGTTCACATGTATAAGGTCTGTATGTATTAGAGTGTGTGTTTGTGTGTGTGTGTGTGTGTGTGTGTGTGTGTGTGTGTGTGTGTGTCGGCGTGTCTTTGCTCCACTAATAGCCCTGTGGTCCGGCAGCTGTCGACCTGCAGGTCAAGCCAGTCAGAAGGCCACCGCTTGGGCCACCGAGCAGCTAGGAGTAGATCTGTCACACACTAGAGGATAGACTCCACATAGGAAAATGCACTTGATATTTGTCTTCCTATGCCCATGAAGTCAACATATCCACCAATATATAAATGTCCACTTTGTTACACTCTATTGCAACTGTTGTACCACAATATTGATCCAACCTCTGTTCTAAACACCCGGTGTCAGGTCGGTCTTTCCTGCTGCACAGGAAGTGATGCGTTTTACGTGAAGAACTGGGTAGTTAGCAGTGAGCAGCGATAGCCACCGTGGCTGAACAGACAGAGAAAAGAGCGCCACCTACAGGAACTCAAACTCCATTAACAGAAAATCCAAGGAGAAAGACGTCACAGTACTGGACACACTGTTTGATTGACAGGTGATCTCTGGGGAGAGCAGTGAGGAACACCACAGTGAGGGAACACCACAGTGAAGGAACACCACAGTGAGGGACACCACAGTGAGGAACATCACAGTGAAGGACACCACAGTGAGGGACACCACAGTGAAGAACACCACAGTGAGGGACACCACAGTGAGGGACACCACAGTGAGGGACACCACAGTGAGGAACACCACAGTGAAGAACACCACAGTGAGGGACACCACAGTGAGGAACATCACAGTGAAGAACACCACAGTGAGGGACACCACAGTGAGGGACACCACAGTGAGGGACACCACAGTGAAGGACACCACAGTGAGGAACACCACAGTGAGGGACACCACAGTGAAGGACACCACAGTGAGGGACACCACAGTGAGGGACACCACAGTGAAGAACACCACAGTGAGGGACACCACAGTGAAGAACACCACAGTGAAGGACACCACAGTGAGGGACACCACAGTGAGGGACACCACAGTGAAGAACACCACAGTGAGGGACACCACAGTGAGGGACACCACAGTGAAGAACACCACAGTGAAGGACACCACAGTGAGGGACACCACAGTGAAGAACACCACAGTGAGGAACACCACAGTGAAGAACACCACAGTGAAGGACACCACAGTGAGGGACACCACAGTGAGGGACACCACAGTGAAGAACACCACAGTGAGGAACACCACAGTGAAGAACACCACAGTGAAGAACACCACAGTGAGGCTGGGAGACAAAGATGGAGTCAAAAAAAGAGAACAGAGAAAGCAGCCTTCTTTTCAAATTGATCACCAATAACGTGTCCAATTGGTGTTGATGAGGCTTCTGATTGGCCCAGGGGTCATGACACCTCCAGTAGAAGAGCTTCAACTGAATCATCAACAACAACACAAAGTTCACATTGCAACAGTGTGTGTGGTGCACAGCAACAGGCCCAGTGACAGCTCAGCCTGTCTTCCTTGTTTACTGCCCCCCCCCCCCCCCCACCCTCCATCCCATATTTGGCTGGGGCAGAGCCCTGAAACATGTCTGGAATAGCTGGATAGAGACAGAGAGACACACAGAGACAGAGAGAGAGAGAGAGAGAGAGAGAGAGAGAGGGAGGGAGAGAAAAAAAAGACCAAACTTTTCCAAAGCTTTGCCAAGAGTGAAGAGGCTTTCTTGTCACTGGAGTTTGAATGAGGGAACGATAGAGAGACACCGAGGAAAAGAGAGAGAGAGAGGACAAAAATGAAGCCAAATCCAGGAGGGAAGGCGAGCGGCCGGTGAGTGGTGAGCCCTCGGGATTACAACCGACGACGTACGATCATGTGTGGCTGTGGGAATGTGGTGGTCAAACACCGTCGAACCTTTTCAGACGTTGCTGCTGTTGTTGTTGTTGTTGTTGTTGTGCAGTTCAAAATGGCTGCTTAACACATAGTGCGAGTTTTATTTTCTTTTTAAAATGTCACCAACGTGTCATGAAAACGTCCGTGTTCCTGTTTATTATGTTTCCATGTCAACACTGTTGCTTCCTGTGTGTGTGTGTGTGTGTTTGGCGTCTATATGTTAAGAAAGTGAATCATGGAGCAAATTTGTGTGTGGAATATTTTCTGAGCAGGCTGCAATTAGGGTGCACCAAAACTATTAAGGAGCTCGGTCGGGTTAACTCGCTGGGAGCTTGCAGAGCGGACGGGGGAATATGAGGCGCAAGGGGTTTGTTTTACAACGGGGGTGACGGCGTGGAGAGGAAGCAGTAGTTGAAGAGATTTGTTCGAAAATGAAAATGAAAAAGTTGATGATGATGCTGCGATAAAACATCTCTTTTTCAGAAATGAATGATGGGACTTTTTGGCGTTTTCAGTTGTTTCCTTGGTAGTTGAATTGGTGCTGAAGCTTTCTGTTCTCTTTCAAGTATAGCGGAGGCCCGTCAGGTATTTTAAACGGACCTTCTGCGTGTCTCGTGTGAACTGGCCTGCACGGCGGCCTGGCGCTTCTAGTTAGAGCTCTCGCTGACAGCGTGATGAGCTCTAGCAGCAGGTTCAAATCCCAGGCCTGGAAACCCCGCTGAGCCCCGTCCTCATCTCTTAATGCCTCCTTTCTCCCACTGTCTGTCTGTCTGTCTGTCTGTCTGTCTGGCTCCTCTCCCTCTCTCTATCTCCAAGTCGCTGTCTCTCCATCTGTCGACTCCCCCCTTCTGAAGAAATACAGTAAGAAGTAAATGTGTCTGTGCTTGAGATATGACTTTACACTCAGAGACTCTTTATTTGAAATTGTGCTCCTGGGTGGCTCTTTAACTTTTAGTTTTCATGTAAAAAAAAAAAAAAAAAAAAGATGTTTGTCTTAAAATATAATGGAAAAATGGACGAATCAGTGAAATTAGTTCAGACCGCGACCTCGTTTGACCTCTGAGGAAGCGCAGCACTGAAGTAAAAGTAATTGGTTTCCACCCCTGAGAGTGACGCGCGACATCTCTGAGCCCGCAAAGAGACAGACGTGACAGACAGACATGGAGGCAGACGGCAGGCAGGCGCATTTTTATGACAGCTACTGATCCTCGTGAGTGAAGGACAGACAGGGCGGACGGGCGGACAGAACCACAGACAGCCAGCCAGTCGGTAGACAGACAGACAGACAGTAGGGATGGAGGCCTGCCAGCAGCCCAGACTAATCCTGTTCTCTCTCTCTTTCATTAAACTGGCAGAGTAATGATGTCCTTGTTCATGTGCAATGATGAAAAGTTCTTAACGTCTTTGGCTCCGCCCACTGATGTTTGACTCAACCAATGAGAGCTATTCCTGCCTCCAGAGCAGAAATGTTGGTTGAGTTAAAACTTCGATGAGCTGCAGTTTGCCGGGACGTATTCTCCCAACCAAAAGGCATGAATCTGAGTTACTGACAGTCAGACAGACAGACAGACAGACAGACAGGCGGATGGATGACATCACCCTGAAAGCAATCTCCGAGGCAGATACTGATACAGCCATGTCACCTTACTGCGGGTTGTGACAGCTGGACTCTGAGTGATAGATGGACTGGAAGGCAGACAGGCAAATATAACCGCAACAGTTTTCCTTGTGCCAGTCACTGATACACCAGCCACAACACCTCCTCCACTGATGGACTGTCACAGCATCTCTCTCTCTCTCTCTGTATCTATATCTACCTCTCTCTCCCTCCCCAGCTCCCTATCTCATGTCCACCTAATAAGTTTCTGCCGTTGGGGTTTAGGTAACTCCACTTCTGTCCAATGCAGTTTCACTTGTTTCAGAAGTTCCCGACAAAACAAGTGTAAGTGTGTTGGAACGAGGCAGAAGTGTCAAGATCACGACACTTGATTCAAGAAGATTCACACTGGAAAGACTCTTAAGACTCAAATCCAGGATTAAATGACTCGTCAAGATGGATTTCTTGCGGTGTCTCTCTCTCTCTCTCTCTCTCTCTGTCCCTTCCTCTCTACAACACACACACACACACACACCAAGTCAGTCAGCTGTCAGTCAAGCCAGCCACCCACCGTTGGCATGCAGACTAGCCGTCGTCACGGCGATATGTAAGCTGTGAAGGTGAGTGTCAGATCCTGCTGAGAGATACCCTATGGCTCGATGACATCAGCGTGCATGTGTGTGTGTGTGTGTGTGTGTGTGTGTGTGTGTGTGTGTGTGTGTGTGTTTAAATGTACGTGTGGAAGTAACCAACTGACTCAAACGTTTCTTGTCACTTGATGAAAGGACGAGTCAAAACGAGCCGAATGTTTCAGCTTGTGTAACAGCAATGACAATACAGCTGAAGACGCTGAGGCAGACTGACCCTTCCTGTTCCTTACTCCTGTCTCACATCATTTCTCCTGCTTCAGATGGAAATCTACTAAGTTTCTACTAATCAACTCATTGATCCTTGCTGTTTTCTAGTGTAGCGATCTGCCTCATTCTGTCTTGTTTCAGTTTCTAGAAGATTCCTGAACCCAATGAACCTGTAATGGACACAAGTGGAAATATCTTGTTTCACTGGCAGAATTCTTCACTTATTTTAAGAAAACAAAGATTTCAAGCCTGAATATGAGACTTACTGTATTACTGTGTTACTCTAGTACTCTGTTACTCTGTTACTGTTACTCTGTTACTCTAGTACTCTGTTACTCTAGTACTCTAGTACTCTGGTACTCGGTGTCTATGTGGTGTACAGCTCTCAGTCTGCTCTGTGAAGTTCAAGTTTACTTGAACTTTGGAGAACAAATGGTTCTCTTCATCTGCTCCTGGCCCTCTTTCAAGCAGCCTCACTCCAACACACACACACACATACATACATGCACCCACCCACACACACACACATGCATGCACCCACACACACACACACATGCATGCACCCACACGCACATACACGCCCTGTTTCCTCCTACACCTGCCCCCCCCCCCCCCCCCCCCCCAGCCCCAAAAGAGGCCTCTCTAGCACAGGTCAGCTATCCCACTTTAAATAGCTCTATGTGTGTGTGTGTGTGTGTGTGTGTGTGTGTGTGTGTGTGTGTGTGTGTGTGTGTAAAAGAAGAAAGACAGACTGTATTTTCTTGTGCACACAGTCTGACCACCATGAACCAGTGATGAAGTATTTACAGCTTTCCATGCAGACTGGATATAAACCTCATGTGTGTGTGACATGAATCACATCCCAGCTAGTTCATGTGATGGTTGAAGCACATTGTCTATTTATAATAAACCATTGGCCACAGGTGTTCTCTGCTAGTGTGTTTAAATGGCTTCTTAATGTGGCAATGAGACACAGTCAGGCAGGTGCTTGTGTGTGTGTGTGGCACTGTATGAGCTATACCTGGCACTTTCACAATGAAAGGAAAGCACCTGTCACATAAGACAGGTGTGTGAGAGAGAGAGAGAGAGAGAGAGAGAGAGAGAGAGAGAGAGATCTGGTAGTCCAAGCAGGTAAAAACAAAAGCACATCTACTACTTGACCCCGGTGTAGTTTGTTATTTCTAACAGCTAGATGAGGAGTGGTCAGAGGGAACGTCAGTACAGTAGCTCGCCACAGTAGGAAACCAACTGTGAGCTATTTGTCCTCGACGAGCCTCGGTGACTCAACTGGCCAATCTAATTGGAGCCTGCTGGAGCTATTTATTGACTACAGTAGCGAGCTAGCGAGCTATTTATTGTGTTCACATGGCTAGGTGGTTATTGGTGCTAGCCAGAGTCATGGTGACTGTCTGGGAGTTTTCCTACCATTTTAAGCGATGCTATTCAGATCTGAAGCTCAGTAGTCTACGTACTGGACCGCTAGATAGTTTGTGTATGCCGGTCTTAGTTGCATCTTTTTGTGTGTGTGTGTGAGAGAGAGAGAGACAGAGAGAGAGAGAGCTGTACAACACGATGTCTTCCAGCACCCGAGCGTATGCACATGCCTTGAGTGTGAGGCAAATGTGAAGGTCATGACCTTGTGATGCTTGTTCAGTGGGTTCCTGTCGTGCCCGACGTTGTTTAGCGCCTTACTTCCTTTCTAAGTCAGGAGAATTATGTCAAACGCTCGAGCCACCTCCCCCCCTCTCCTCCCCCCTCTCCCTCGTTGGCGAGCAAGGTGTTGAGGAGGTTTATCCTGCTGCCATGAGTTTACGACACAATATCAGAATATTAAGGAAAGAAACGCCAAGGAGAGGATATTTTACTTTTTTATGTTGAAAAGCTAATAGTGTGTTATAGTTTTGCCAACCTGCTGTCTCCAGTTTATTACCTTTAGCAATATGTAGCTTAAAGGAGGGTGAGGGTTAGGAGGGTGACTCACTAGGAACTTTCATTTGGGCAACATCCCCGGCAACAGGCAACACAAGATCAAAAATATATTGAAATATTGAAACGCTTCCTAGCAACAAAATAACAATTCTTGGGCATTTGGGCTTCAGAGTCGCCTCAAAACGATGCCCTGTGTATCGCTGCCTTTACATTTTGAGGACATCTAACCCTAACCTCCCTCACTTTCCTATATGACTCATGTAGGAATGGTGTGGGGTTAACCAGCAGCTGGAAAAAAGTGTCAACCCCTCAACAAGTTGAGTCGCTTTTTGCCACGGAGAGCCGAAAGATCATCTTTTATGAAGGAGAACAAGGGCACTTCCTATTCTGTAAAAGGTCACCCTGTGTCTGTGCATGTGGGTGAGAGAGAGAGAGAGAGAGAGAGAGAGAGAGAGAGGGGAGAGGGAGAGAGAGAGATCAGCAGAGTGGATGGGTGGTAGGCAGGGTATCAGGTCTTAAAGTAGGCCTTAAAAAGTATTAAATAGTGTTAAAGCGTCTTTTTTTTCACCATGCAATGACAGGTTTCTTTGCGCTGCATTTCCACCTCCATACAGAACAAGTTAGTAGCACAATATGCATCATAAATCCTTTACTAAACACAGTTGGACTTCAAGTCTCTTAACAATTAATTCCCTTTTCTTATACTGCCCATTTATACTTTCAGAACTTTTATTAGCAAGGTTCAATCAGAAAATATGATGTTTTTTGTCAGCTTTGTTTTCCAAATTGGACTTAAATTCAATTCCAGCTAGCATTAAAAAGGTCTGGAGATGTCCTGGGTCCAGGAGGGAGGGTGACACCAAGCTAGGGTATCCCCTGATGATGTCACTGGGTAGGGGTGCTGCCAGACGGCGTGGGAGTTGTAGTTTTAACGCCACTCCCCGTGGGCAGTAGGCTGGTGGTGTCCCTCCCCCGTTGCTGGGAACAGCCAGAGATTCCAGTGTGCCAGCTCACCCCTTTTCAGCGGCTGGAATGGTACAACCCCACCTCACTCTAGTCCAGCACATGTTGGGTGATGGGAGGACATGAATCAGGAAGGAGAAGGAGAAGAGCCACTGACTGCCCAGTAAACGGGCTCTAACTTGAATTGTGGACTAGACAGGGGTTTTTTGTCTGACCTGACCGACTGAAAAGGAGGGACTATAGGGTTTTGATATCCTTTGGGGTTTTGGGGAGGAATGAAGTGAAAAATCAGAAGCTTGGCCAGCAGGTAAGGAGGATGTTTCATATGAAGTTGTGATGGATGACTAAGAAATACACATGATACAGCATTTAAAAGTGACACCTACTCTGATAAAACATGCTGCCATGATAGGAAAATTCATAATGGAAACAAGTTATTACTATTCCAAGACCTTTGCCTACAAAACATCTTTGAGGATGGAATTGTCTATATTTTGAAATATTGACTAATTGTAGAGTAGATGTTTATCCTGACGTCATCATTAAACACAACCACAGGGACAAATTGTGTTTACAGACCCATCGCCCGGTCTCTCAAGTTGTTGTTGACATGGGCTCTGAAATAGCTGTGGTTGGAGTGATCCACCATCTGTCCAACCGGGGTCGCTGAATTTGGAACATCCCACATTTGAGCCGATACGAGAAACCAATATTGCCGTATTGCTTTTTTCATTGCCACAGGATGAGCTGCACGTGTGCTTGTTGTGTTTCATGAAAGCATGTATGCATTACAGAGTTAAAAAATATTGGCTCCAGCTTATCATTGCAACAGCGTGTTTTAAAAGGTATACATTATATATACATTATTCTAGAAGTATGATTTGAAGTATTAATAAATGCTAAAATATATCATGTTATCGATTGAATGTTGAATTATTTTGTTAAAATGTTACTATGACACACTGCTAGATTTCTCCCATTGGTTTGTGTGAATTACCTTTTTCAACACTTATCAAGCGCGAGGCATCTAGTGGTTTTCTGGAGGATTTACAGACTGTTTTGGAAACTGTCATCGCTTAAGTTACATTCCTTTATCTGTCGCACAGCCAGGCCAGTGGAATTCGTTTCAGTACACATGAAAAATTGCTCTGACATTTGCAACAAACTTCAGGAACACAGAGAGCATAAACAGAAAATAGACTATAAAAATGTGGCCGTGCCGTACACATACTAATGAAGTTGCTCATACTCAAGATAACCTTAAGTTAACTTAACATTGTGCTACATGTACGCAATCAGTCTGACATTGCCAGCATGAGTCAGCAGCCAGCAATCAACTTGAGGAAGGCAATACTTCCCAGTCCAGCTCTGGGTTGGCAAACTGGCACTGTTGTTCCCTTTGACTCAGAAGGACCAGCTGTTCCAGGACCTGCCCTGATTCATGTCAGGCCATGCAGGGCTTGCACTGACGCAACGTGACAGGGGCTTTGCAGCTCTGCAAATAGGCTATTAATAGAGTCGGGGGGGGGGGACCCTGTGTGAACCACAGGGTCAGAAGAGAGGGAGACATGATGGAGGGGGGTCACTATGTTTGTGGTGTGAGTGGTCTGGTCATATGTATGATGGTCTGAGACAGAGAAAGCTAATGAACAAATTCTCATTGTATGTGAGTTAAAATAGACAGATTTAAGACAGACAATTTGATTTTCCATGCAATTCTGTCTCTGCTTGTAACTGTATAAAAACACCTAAGTGGGGTTGTTAAATTTCAATACATGTTCCTTTACTGTCTCTCTTTCAGATGTTGTTCACACCCAAGGTCCACTTGACGGAAGCCTGTATGCTCGGGTCCGCAAGAAAGACTCCCTGGAGGGAGTGGTCACCATCAACGGCCTCCCAGTCCATGAGAACCCCTTGACCAACACTGAGCACCCGTTGCAGCAGCCTAACCACCCTCTACAAACCTCTGACCAGACCCTTCCTGTCACAGGCCACGCCTCCCTCCCTGCCGTCGACCACACCCTGTCTGTGAGCAGCGACTCCGGGAACTCGACTGCGTCCGTCAAGACCGACCGTACCGATGAACATAGCCAGTCCCTGCAAGGCGGTGTGAACCACAGCCACCAGACACCGGGCCACCCACCACTCAGCCCCCAGGAGAAGAGAGAGCTCGACCAGCTTCTGAGTGGCCTTGAGGCACCTATCCACCAGCGCCAAGCCTACCTGGCCACATCTACCAGCCCAGGAGGAGGCGTCCGCCACCTAGTCCCAGCGCAGGTGCACGTCAACGGGGGCCACACCCGACTGATCGGGGCCCCCTCAACGGAGGAGCGTGAGACAGATATTCTCGACGACGAGCTGCCCAATAGCCAAGAGGGCAACAGTGTGGACAGCTTGGGTACGCTGTCATCCCTAGAGGGCCAGGCTACACCGGCTGAGCTCTACTACCAATCAGAGACACCCGTCAGCGGGCAGAACGACGGACCCTACCTTGAGAGAGTCGTTCTAGGGGAGAAGTTGAGTGAGATGCCCGTGCACGGTGTACGAACTCCCACAGCGACGCAAGAGCGGACCATGGACACTGCTTCGCCACAGGGGGGATACAACAACTACCAGAACGGAGGAGGGATGTACCACTCACAGTCCTTTGGGAACCCGCCAGCCAGCAGCCCCGAGGCCAACCCTAAACTGATGCCCCGGGCACCCGAGAGGAGCACCAGTAGCCGGGAAGCCGTTCAAAGAGGTCTCAACACCTGGCACCAGTACAGTCTCCCAGACGATCCGTTCGGTCCACCTCTCCAGTCCACTCACAGCCTGCCCCATTTCCCAACCACGGCCTCGCAGCGGGACATTGAGCAGTCCATCGAGGCTCTCAACATGCTCATGCTGGACCTTGACCCCATCCACTCCCACATGTCCAAGTCCCACAGCGCACCCAGTGGGGAGAACAGCATCAGTTCGTCTCAGGTGCCCTTCTCCCAGACCCTGGCCAGGCCCTCCTACCAAGCGGACTCCGCTATCCACAGCTACAACAACTCTGGGTCGGTCAACAACGCCAATGCCTTCAATCAGCCACTTCGGTTGGCTGGGAGGGTGTCGACATCGCCTGCCCAGAGCCCCGTTATGGAGTCTCCAATGTCGTATACTCCCCAGAGGCCCAACACCGGTTACCAATCCCACAACACCACCAGCACCACCCCAACACACACCCCTGAGCCCTACCTGCACACACACCCGGCCTCTGGCCAAGCCACCCCCCACTACTCCACTGATCCCTCTGCCAGTTTCAGCCAGCAGGTCCCATTGAAGCCTCTGAACTCATACCCAGGCGCGGGGGTATCTCACTCCCCGGACCTGCAGGGCTCATCACCTTACCCAGGCTACAGTGCCTCTTCTTCCCCTCTCCCCGCACTTACCCCCCAGCCCAAGGATACATCCTCTTCTCCCGTGCCCAGAGAGCAAGATGCCGAGGAAGAGAACTTAAATCTGGAAGGCCTGGTGGCTCACCGCATCGCTGGTAAGGCTGGGCTGATAGTTATTGTACTGAAAGAAGAGTGAGAGAGTGAATGAAAGAGTGACTGACTGACCAACTGACTGAGTGAATTTCCACTGTCTTCACTTTATTCATTCTATAAACAAGGGCATTTATATTTCTCACCTATGTCTGAGATGATGTCAATATGCTATAGATTCAATATACGGTCAAACATGCCAAAGAAATGTGATCGCACGATTAGCTGTGCAACTAAAATAATTGAGTTGTTGAGAGTGGAGATGGGATGAGAGTAATAATAGCCACGGTTTTGGAGGCACCAGCTTCCATGCATTGTCTGCATTCATACCCAGCTTGGTATGAAATCCAGTGGAATTCAAGCTCACAGGCGCCTCCCAGTGGAAAAAGTTTGTACTTGTCTCTGTGGCAGAGGTCATGCAGATCTTTGTTTTGTTATAGAAAGATTTTTTGCTATGCACCTCTGTACATCTTCAAAATATATCATTTACAGGTTAATTTGTCTTGTCCATAAATCAACCCAACGAATACAGTATTTGGATTTGAAGGCAGCAAAAGTTTTCCTTTTTTAAAGATATTTCTGCAACACATTTGCAGAATAAATTCTCACACATAAAACAGTGACATTAATGGACCTTGACTGGTTGAAAACTGCCTAAATTGTCCTTTAGGGTGGAGTGCCAGTCACGACCATGTCCTAAACTAGAGCAAATTTGAACATGCCTGTAAAACCTGAATGCTTTTTTTGATTTGATGCGTTTTTGATCAAATATATTAATCAATCCATGATAATTTAAATATAGCCTGCTGTATAGTGATTTGTATCATACATAGTAGTATTCAGAACTTAGTTTGTACCCTATAATGTGTGAAAAAAGCGTACTAAAAAGGCTTTAGTGCAGTGTAGTCCGCCAAAAGGCACATTTCATAGAATACTGTTGTTGTCATCGCTGAAGGATTTTCTTGGGTTGTGAAGGAGCTGTCATCTCATCTGACAAATTTCTGTCGACTTTTATTTGACTCATTTCTGTTCTTTTTTTTCTTCTCTGTTTCTGTTTCCCTTTCTGTCACTCCATCACTCTGCTGTATGGACTACCCTTCCCACCACTGCTTCCTCCTCTCTCACCTTCCTCCTCCTCCTCCACCTCCTCTTCCTCCATCTCCTGCCCTCCATCTACCCCCCCCCCCCCCCCCCCACCCCCGGGAACAGAGTACAACGCTCGTATTCAGGGCATCAGCGAAAGCATGACCACGCAACAATCTGACCGCCATCGCTCCTATTCCTTCTCTGGTTTGTCCACTGTCCCTCGCTTTTAATTTCTTTGTTTCATTGTTTCCTTTGTTTCTGCATTTGTTTTCTTTCTATCATTCTTTCTTTCCAATCTTCTTACTATCTTTTACTCTCATGATTATCCACCAATTCCTCTTTCTTCTTTTCCTTCTGCTCCCTCATTCCTTTTTCTTTATTACCCTCTTACTACTTCCTTACAGTCTCTATCTCTTTCTGTCTCTCTCCCTCCCTCTGTCTCTTACAACTCTTACAACTACAAAAGTTCCCCCCGGGGTTGTGCAGAAGATATATTTTAAAAAAAGGCTGTTTATAAAAACTAGAGTTTAGACATGTTCTCCAGTTATTTTAAGCCCAATCTGTAAACAGGTTTTTTTCACAGTTTACCAAACACATTTTCCAGCTGGGAAAGATTTATTTTGCGGTGTTTCAGGGATGCGTTCCAGGGGAATGACCCCAGAAGTGACTCAGGAGACGGGCCGGCGTCGGACCACCAGTGAGGGCCAGTACCAGAGCAGCCATGGAGACCCTTCAGGCCGTATAGGGCCAGGCGGTACACTCACCAGACTTCACCAACACCCTGGCTCTCAACCCAGGAGGAAGACCCAGAGAGGTATGGCGTTTGATTTCACTCACTCCAATCCCACCTGACGTCCATGTCTCTGGACTGTAAACCCACACAAACACAGGGAGGACATGCAAACTCCACACAGGGCTGGGAATCATACCCGGGACCTTCTTGCTGTGAGGTGACATGAAAACACATCCCTTCCATGTGTGCATTATTCCACTAGGGGGCCCTGTTGCCAGCACTCACGCTGTACATTGTGTCTCTGCAGTGCGACTACCCACCCCAAGTGTCCACCCCATCATATAGGTTAGGGATATGATACTAAACAGACCCCAGAGCATGTGTCCTGGTATGTCTCACATGCATTATTAAGCATAAACAAATCAGTCTTGTTTCCATTGAGTAATGCAAAGATGGCAAAGCAGGTTAGTTACATTATAAAATGAAGCATATACAGTAGATAGAGTAGCGGGAGAATAAATCATCATCATGTTCAGATCAAAAACAGTTCTTAATGTCATCATCTAGTTGAGTCTGTATGAAACTGTGCAGCAGCCCTGAGTCTGTTTAGTAAAGATTAAAAATGCTTTCAACATGTTTTGGCCTCTTCGCCCACATGAGGGTTTTTTTCTGGACTGCTGAGGAATGGAAAACATGGACCGCTGTCCTGTAGTTGTTTCAGCTCATGTTTGTTTTCAGTGGAAACCCTTTTTGTTGTTGACAGAGTGGATGTGTATTTTACTGTTTTTTTTGCAACGGTTCATTATAAGCTGCAGCCAAGCAACTTTGCTCGTTGGCGACTCCAAATTTACCCAGAAATCATGTAAGGTGACATCAGTAAACTGCAGACAGCATGTCCATGTTGTCCATGAGTCCAGCTTTCTGTATTTCGCTCTTACATTTTGATTTTGCCACTTCCTGTTGGCGGAGAAGAGACCATACCTGACACCAAAATTTTATTTGGGCAAATAGGGCAAATATACACAGTCTCAATTGGTGGAGATGGAACCTTCTTCTCTATCACAGCCCCACTTTGGGTTCAAGTAGTTAATTATTGTGACTTGGTTATGAAGTCCATGTGGGACGTTTGATTTGATGTTGTGTTCCTGTTTCTTCTGAC
Source organism: Hoplostethus atlanticus (assembly GCA_034670405.1). Taxonomy (NCBI): domain Eukaryota; kingdom Metazoa; phylum Chordata; class Actinopteri; order Trachichthyiformes; family Trachichthyidae; genus Hoplostethus; species Hoplostethus atlanticus. The sequence continues at coordinate 552,918 of JAXDDX010000081.1, read as the reverse complement.
GTCATGTCTCCTTGTCCTTCTCCCTGCCCTACATTGTGTGTGTGTGTGTGTGTGTGTGTGTGTGGGCGTGGCTGTGCCCTCCTCACGTCTTACAGGGTCCCATGCACAGCTACCGGGAGGCGTTTGAGGACGACAAGGTGGACGGGCGTGCCGTCAGTCCCACCTTCGGCAGCGGTGGTGGTGAGAATTACCCCCAGACCCCCGCCTTCCCCGTGTCTCCACAGACCCCTTACTTCAACATGTGTAAGTTCACCCTACCTGCAGACAGAGGGCGCTCTCTAGCAATGACAGTGCATTGGTATTGCACTGTGACCTGCAGTAGTCCAGTGGTGAAAAGGAGGGGGGGGTAAAACAGTGAGTTAGTCTTTCTTTTAGTTTGTGGTGATATTTCAGTTTTTAGTAAACATCATGAACAAACAAAAAAGTAAATAAATAAATACAAATTATTGAGGAAATATTATAGTTTTAATATATACAAACTTTTTTCACTCTTATACAGAACAATGAAAAGGAATATGACACAACAAACTGAGATCACTGACCATTACATCAAATTTTAGCGTGTTGCCCATTTTCATACAATTTCCCTTCGTTTTCTTTCCACGATCCACAACAAGAAATGAGTTCAAATGATGAGAAGAAGCACTAAATAAGAGAAAAGCAAAATAATAAATACACAATTTGAGTTTTTCAGTTCATTCGCAGTTTAATTGTACAGTGTTTAAGCATAGAAACGAAGAGATAAAATACGATGCTAAAAGACACAGAAAGAAGAAAAGATACATTTTTGTCCAGGTGAGAAAAAAACAAAGAAACAAACCAATAAATACCAAGCAAAACCAGTACCTGCAAATATTTATTTTCTTTTCTTTAATCTGACTTTTTTGTTTCTGTTCATTTAGTTAATATTAAATCTTCCTGTTTGCCCACTCTCGACGCCTCTCAAGTTTTTCCTTGATCTCACTGAGGATCGACGGTAGGAGGGGTGTCGTTTTCATGTATTTTCTCAAAATGTGGGCAGTCTGAAGCCCTTGTGTGATGAACGGCTAAGTTGACTTGACAAGCTAAACTCAGTAGCAGAGAAAGTGGAGTTTCTCCACACAGTCACGAGCCTCCCACGCCCCTGTTTCTACACCCGCCGCCCCACTAGTCATCCCGTTATTCCTAGTGCCGTTACTGAACAGCGTACCTGTACCATTCAACCCTCCCATCTCCCGCATGGCCCCACAATGGAGGTTGGCTGCAGGGCACTGCAACCCCGCGTCTTGCCTCCAGGCCTTGTACTCTACCGGTTCCCCGTCCACCCACAGCCAACAACCACCAAGGAAACGCATACCGGTCCAGACGTGCTTTGTGGTAGGAGCTTTGTCCATCTCTTTCTGGACCAGCAGCATCTCTGTCTCCGACACCAGGCTGGCCAGATCCCGGTGGTGCTCCCTGCAGTGCCGCAGAGCTTCCTCCCAAGTCTTCCTCTCCCTCACCACGATCACCCTGTAGCAAAGGAAAGTTATGCGTATAAAGCGTCCAAACCTATTGATCCACCAATGTCTATAAATCGCCCCGTAGCCATTCCCCTGACCGCTATGGGAATAATGTGGACCCCAAAAGAAGCTGGACACGTTTCCACCTCCAGACCACTTCCATGTCATTTCATCTTTGTACAGTCCAATCCACATGTAATAAGTCCAGGTGCTGAAAAGCTGGTCAATAAGCTCAAAGTCGCGTAGATTGCTGATGGGGGCCAGATCTGTGTAGTTCAGTCGACAGTACTCCTGAGCTTCATGCCAGGTTACTTTCTTCTCCACGTAAACGTACTTGCCGAAAGCCCCGGATACACTCAGGAGGAGCAGGACTCGGAAGAGGGTTTGCGCCATTGTTGCCGTGAATCGAGAGTCCCACCTCAGACCTCCTCATCTGAGGAGGCGAAGGAGTTTTTCGTGGTATTTATATGAGCCGGAGTTCGTGGCAATTTCTGTTTGGTCTTGGCCAACAATTGTATTTGCATTGGGTGGGGCCTCTCTCCCTTCTGCTCCACTCTGTGGCACCTCAGTGTTGAGTGGTCAGGGGAGAACTCAGCACGAACTCACAGAATGATGAACGATGACACCAGATGATTCATTGATTGGTTCATTATTTCAGAAGCAAAGATTTATTGATGCTAACTTTGAATGTCAGTAAAATATTTTCACACGATTCCATAAATCATCACCCCCACCCCCTCCACACCCACACACACACACACACAATGTACTGAACAACTGCACTACATCGCTCTGTGAGATGTGCAATAAAATGCATCATTAATTTAATTGTTTTATCATATCAATTATGGTTTGATTCCTATCGTGGGTACAGTCTGCACCACTCTCCCTGCTTGTACATCTCAGTTTTATCTCTGCCCAAATAAAGACGGTTTATTGTTGGTGCACTGTGATGAAAACTAGTGGGGGGGGGGGGGGGGGTGGGGGTTATAGGGGATCCCCAGCAACATGACAAATGTTTTAATTGTTTTTATTTTTTAAGACTCTATGAATTTGTTTGTATTGTGTAAACCTGTACCTCCACTCAGGGGCAGAGAGCAGAGCCCACCCTTTAAATATGTTTGACCTGACAGCAAAACAACAAATCTCTGACCGGATGTGTGCAAATGATGTTTTTGACTAGAGAGTTTGTCGAGTTGCATTTCCTCTTAAACAAAACCGGGAAGGGAAAATGGAAATCGGGGTGGAAGAGTGCAAATAAGCTCAAAGGCGTTGTGGCAACTGCAATCAGACAGAAAGAAAGAAAGAAAGAAAGACCTCACTGACCACCACGTTCAGCAGGTCAATGCGACCCGCTCAGCCCAGTCCACCCTCTCCTGCAGTCAGTCCTGAACACACACTCGTTGCAGTAAGAATCTGTTCTGTGGCAGAGACCTTCATATTCCCCCTCATCACCTCTTTCCACCCTAAGTGGGCACTTAGTCTGATTCCCTGTCATGCTATTGGGTTGGATTTTTTTTTTGGTAAGTGGAGGATGCATGGAATTGAAGAGTTAATTTCCAAAATGCCAGATGTAATCCGAACAAGGACGTATTCACATGTCACATTAAGTTAGTTAGTCAGTCACAGTTTTGTAGCCTATGTCAGGTGATCGAGTCCCAAGTTCAAATTCAAGTCCTCAGTGCGTGAGTTCAAGTCTGAGTCACAAGTCATCAACTTTGGGACTCGTGTCTGTAAAAGTTATTATTTTGTAAAGCAACAAAAAAAAGTACAAAAAAAACCCTTTTTTTTCCAACAATGTGTCATTTTGGAAAGAAAACTCTTCAATTGTTGGATTACTGTCCCATCCACCACGGCACCTTTAATACGACCCTTTGTCATCTTTAACCCAGTGTTGTTGACTCATTCAGCCATAATCTAACCTGGACACGAGCATTGTTTGGATAATAATGTGCTGTTGAGCTCCTTACATTCCCATACAAGTGCATTCATCTGAAAACCTTGTAACTCCAGTTTGGATGATTTTCATGTTTTCACTTCAACTTCATAGTTCCTGAAAAGTTGACATTTTGGAGAAACAAGGTTTTCACCCGACAACAGATATTTTATCATCGATGGCCCTAGGCTCAGTACTGCTTCAGCTACTGAGCAGAAGCACAACAGGGCTACAGTCAAAAAGGATATTGGAAGAATGACACCCGATCCAGCAGTAGAAACATGAAAACATGTTGTTTTAGGTGTATTTGGTACGTCTATCGTCTCTGACCTCGCCATTTACACTCCTTTATATCATATTTTGTACTGAATGAATTTGTAATAAAGTCTGATATAGGAATTTAAGCTTATTCCACTATTTATTGTAAATATCTCAACTAAAGGGAAATGGAAAAATAGTATTTAAATGCATTTAAATACATGGAAACCAACCAACTGATCCTCAGCCCTTTGGCCATCTGATCATTCATCTCTTCCACTATTGGTTATCTCTGTTATCTCTATATTTCATATAGTATCATGTTGTTGTTAATGTGAAAAATGGTGTATGTCTGTGATATGCATGGTTATTCCAAATCCTTGCATCTTTCTCATCTCCACTGTCATCAAGTGTCTGTGTAGATCACCGATATACCAATGACATCGCTCGCTCGCTCTCTCTCTCTCTCTCTCTCTCTCTCTCTCTCTCTCTCTCTCTCTCGCTCTCTCTCTCTCTCTCGCTCTCTCTCTCTCGCTCTCTCTCTCTCTCGCTCTCTCTCTCTCTCGCTCTCTCTCTCCAGCTCGCTCTCCTCCTGGCTTGGCCAAGACTCCTCTTTCTGCACTGGGACTGAAGCCACATCAACAGGGTGGATCAGGTCAGTCAGTACACACACACACACACACACACCAAATATATACTCATCTGTACAGCAAATACATACCATGCCATGATATAGAGCTGAAATGCCATCGCTGTTACCATAGAAACGTTACCTGCTCTAAAGCTGTGCGTGGTTTGGTAGCCGGACCAGAGCAAAGTAATGTTAGACATGATCTTCTTTAAAGATGAGGAGATGAAAATCCTCAAAAATCAGCAAACGCTTTTATAGTATCATGTTATTTAGTTGTTGAAAATGAAAAGGGAGTGGATGACGTTACTCTCAATGCTCTATGGGATGAGTAGTTCATCCCCTCTTTAAAACAGTATCTACACGGTCTTGCTTTGTTTTTGTTTTTCATCATTTCTTTGCTGAATCTGTTGTTGTAATGTTGTGATTCAACTGGCTCATGGTACTCTCAGGATTAAACGCTTACACTGATGTTTTTGGGAAATTGGCTCATTGGTCAATTTACCTTTTCCATGTTCTGATCTTAAGCTTCCACCAGACGGTCATAGCTCCGCCCTCGTCTGCCCTCACATCCCTCCGAGTTATCGCTTTGCGCTCAAGTGTGTCTTCCCTGTCTTCTCCTCTTCCACACATCCTATCTTTTCTTCCACTTTTGTCTTCTTCTTGCTTTCTGTCTCTTCCTGCTGTCAGACTCTGACTCTAGTGATGGAGAGCAAGGTAAGGGCATTTCTATGGCAATATGCAGCATCCCTCCTCCCACCCTCCCTCCCCCCTTACCACAGTCACAGTGTTTGGGCCTGACACCATTTCCCCTAATAAAGATATTGCAACTCTTCCTTCTTTTTTTGTTCCTTTTTGTGTTTTACTGCAACCAACTGTGTCCCCATCCAATTCTGCATCCCACTTGAGGAGTGTCTGGCTTTCCACCGAATGTTTGTTGTTGTTTTGGGAATGACTTCACTGACTTTTTATATTTCTGTCGCTCCAACTCTTTTTTTTGGGGGGGGTCCAACACACCATAATTGCATCCCATTTGGTTTCAAAAGTGTTACCAGCATATGCTATTTCTGATGAAGCTGGCACTGACTGTGTGTGTGTGTGTGTGTGTGTGTGTGTTCAGATACCCGTGGTTTCGGAGACTCAAGAGCACAGCCATTCAACGCTCCGTTCTCCTTCAGCAGCCCCATCCACTGCCCCGATGGGTGAGTAGCACTGGACCTCCAAAGAGCTAGTTGACTCGGTCCTTTATTCTCTACTGGGCCGCTGAGTCTTAAGAAGTCTCCCAAACTATTTTGTCAATATGCACCTCTTTGAAAAAAATGTGTTCTTTAACTTTGTCATTTTAACAAAAATTGAAAAGTAAAGTAAATCAATGTCCAGCCATTGATGTGTAGCCAGGTCACTGATGTGTGGTTTCATTGTTAAAGAGCAATTGCGCAAAGGGAGTATTTAGTTTCAGTGACGGCTTTGAAAGGAGAAAATCATAATCAAAACTTTGTGGCCCACTAACCCTGAAGTATGTTTTTGAATGAGTTCAAGTATTGCAAAAAATAAAACTTCCTGCAACGAGTCTGGACTTGCATCAAAACAACAAACTCTTCTGTTACTCGTCTGCCTGCAGGAGGAGGATGGGTTCCCTAGACAACGCCCAGCACAGCCCGGCCCCCACCTACCCCCACGGGCCCCCCTCCCCCGAAGGCTCCCAGGTCAACATCATGGGGGTCCACACAGTCCCTGGCAGCCCCAACACCCTCCACCGCACAGTGGCCACCAACACGCCGCCGAGCCCCGCCCTCCAGCGACGCCTAGCCAGTCAGACCAGCCCCGCGCTGGCCAGACACCCGCCGCCGGCCAACGGCAATCGGGACGCCATCCCTTCCAGCCCTTTAATCGGACGCAACCGGGCGGGCGCTGCCGTGCCTCCCAGCCCTCTGATGGGGCGCCGCCCGATGGCGAGCGGGCACAGCACACCCGACGACCCGGGGGCCACGTCTCGCCAGGGGAGCGCTCAGCCCCCTTCCTCCACGCCCTTCTTCCCGGTTTCCCCCCAGCTGCCGGAGAAGAGGCACATGCCCGGCGGCGACCCGGAGAGGCCCAACGGCGGCGTGGCATACGGGACGATGGACAACAAGAACAACATGCCGACCCCGGCCGGCGGTGGCAGCCCTCCGAACATGACCGGCACTCACACACTCCCAGACCTCTCCAAGTTCTCCGATATACGGTGAGGAAGAGGAAGAGGAAGATTGATTTCAAGTTGAATGCATGACGATTTTGAGCTCCTGTAGGGTTTGACCATCCCTTGTGCTCTTCCTCCACAGATGGCTACCCAGACATCAAGATGAATGTGAAGTTTGTGCAGGACACCTCCAAGTACTGGTACAAGCCGGACATCTCCAGAGAGCAAGGTGAGTGTATGAGTGTATTGATCTCGTCGTTGGAGTGTAAAATAACAATGACACGGCCATTTTTCCAACAAATGAAACATACTGCTTTTGTCCTCTCCCGTCATCTTTCCTCTTCATCTCCTCTGCCGTTCTGTTTATCCCATTTTCTCCTCTTTTCCGTTTCGCTCTTCCTTTCATCGATCAATGTCTTTGTTTTTCTTGCCTCTGCCCCTTGTTTCATCTTCCTCCATTCATTGCTCCTCCTCCTTCGTTCCATGCAACCCCCCCCCCCCCCCCTCCTCTTCCTCCTTTTTCTACCTACTTCTCCTCCTCCGCTTGCTCCTTCTCCTTTCAGCCATCAGTGTGTTGAAGGACAGGGAGCCCGGGGCGTTTGTCATCAGGGACAGCCATTCCTTCCGCGGGGCCTACGGGCTGGCCATGAAGGTGGCCTGCCCCCCGCCCACCGTCCAGCAGAACAAGAAAGGTACAGAGTTTATTACACCCAGAATCACTTCATCAGACGAGTACGTTCCCTCATGCTACATAACATAAGAGAGCAATGCATTCAGGATAGAAATATGAGAATATTTACTTGTTGGTGGCATTGTGTGTATTTTATGTTCAGTTATTGATTTGAATCATTTTTCAACACACAATATTTTTAACTTTTGAAATAAAAAATGACACAATGCTCTGACGAAAGTGTTTGCTGGCGTGAAAGTAAAACCCATTATTGGTTATCACTGAAGTTATGAGTCATTAGGGTTAGGGTTAACAGTGTGTTTTAGGGGGTCTCCAAGGAGGGCGTGAGTCTATTTACAGTATAAATACTATTTCCTTGTCTTATTTTGAAACTCTAACAAGTCAAGGTTTGGACAGAAAGTGTGTCTAGGAAACATTTTGAAAGCTGAGATATTTCAGTTCATTTTCGTCCATATATTGAATTTTAGATCAAATCAAATAACAGATATTTTCATCCGTATCTTTTTGGAATGAAAACCCTGATATAGTTGAACTATTTGAGGAGTGCTTGATTCACCTTGCTGGGCACTTGGACACGTCAAAACAGGGTCAACAGGCTAACCCTAACCCTTAACCCGTAACCCTAACCCGTCATGGCTCCTGGACTGTGGAACAACCGAGGGGATTAGGCTGGTTAAAACAGTATCACATTTTAAATCACGTCTTAAAATGCACTTTTATAGACTTGATCTTACATATTGATCTTTAAATCATCACCATGGTCCATGGTATGTCGTCATGGTGTCTCCAAAAACGACAGGTCAAAACATGGTGATATTTGTTACTGACTGGCCCAGAGGGATACTGCATCATTCATGAGGGACGACATGATTGCTTTGTTATGATGAAGATGATGATGATGAAGAGTAGGAGGCTGATGTTCTTATCTTACCCGTACTTCCTTTGCCAGTTGGTGACATCACCAATGAGCTGGTGAGGCACTTCCTGATTGAGACGAGCTCCAAAGGGGTTCGTCTGAAGGGCTGTCCCAATGAACCCTACTTTGGTGAGTTTGTCCTGCCGGAAACTGTCACTTTTGTAAATCGGCTTTTCATTTAAAAGTGATCCAATTTAACAGGGGTATAATGTGTGTGTGTGTGTGTGTGTGTAGGTTGCCTCTCTGCCCTGGTGTACCAACACTCCATGACTCCCCTGGCTCTGCCCTGTAAGCTGATGATCCCCACCAAAGGTCGGCATCACCATCACCCTCCTCTTCATCCCTCTATCCTCTTTCCTCTCTCTTCGCCGCTCACGGACACGATCCTCATTTTCTCTTATTTCTGTCATAACTGAGGCCTTTCACTTTCACTTTGTTAGTGACGCTGCACAATAATCTTTTTCTTCTTTGCTTGATTGGACAATAAAGTTCTATTCTATTATGTCTCGTCCTATCACAGACCCAAACGAGGAGGCTCTGGAATTGGCCACACCCACCGATCCGGTTGTTGAACTTCTGAAGCAAGGAGCGGGTAAGGGGCGAAGAACTTCAATGACTCCTCACTGCCATTCAAACCCATTGTACAGTCCTACAGTATCACTTATCCGTCGGCCCGTCAGAAAGCATCCTTAGTATCCTCCACACAGGACATGGGGAATTAAGTTACCCGGCGATGTGAAATCGAACCACAGTTTCACAACATCGCGAAAATCAGCTGGCATTTTTTAGGTGCAGATGGTTTGTCAGTCCAAACTAGATCCATCTCTGTCTCTCTCTATCACAATATCTAACACCAAACTCTCAACCCACCAATCATGAACAAGCCCATTGCTTTTAACTTCCAAAGAAGTTGGAAAAGAAAAAGAGAGTAAAGCATGATTTTTTTGCCAAACACTTCCTCTTGGGAGGTGAAGCAAAACAATAGTCAGTGAAAACGACAGTAATTGGAATTGTACAAATACACAGTGGTTTCTGGTACCTGAATCTGTTCCCAGTTCATCTGCTCACACGCTGTCCCCCTTACATTGCAGTAGCTCAGAAGGGCCCTGAGGAAGCCAATGGTAAATACCGGTTTGCACTGCTCTGCTGTACCTTGAATGACATTTCTTAACGCCTTTACTTGACAGAATGCCTTCATGCCTGCTCTCACAGCAACAATGCTTTGCCAGTTGTTTTGTATGAGTTGCAGTTATATAGCAGCTCAAAGCCATTTAGATTTTGTCTTGTAATAAAAAACAAAACGCTTCAACTTCAACTGGTTTGTGCTGCATGTTATTTACAGAGATGCAAACCTTTATGATGCATTGTTGACGCATTGCCAAATCTCCACACTATAGGCTATAAAGAGCGCTAGCTGCGGTGCATGTGACTACCATAACTGTACGACTGGAAGCTTGTGAAACCCTCCTCACTGCAACTTCCCTCACCATTGAATTGCATGCACATCACATCTCATCCAGCTAGCTTTTAACAGCGACTCTATCTCGTTTGCTTCTAGCGTGCAATGTTCTCTACATCAACTCTGTCGACATGGAGTCTCTCACGGGGCCTCAGGCCATCGCCAAGGCCATCAGCCAGACGTTGGAAACCAACCCTCTGCCCGCTGCAACCACCGTCCACTTCAAAGTGTCCGCACAGGGCATCACCCTCACGGACAGTCAGAGGAAGTGAGTAGCCAGATGCTTCAATGGTTCTGAGAGCCAGTACCTGCATGTCCAATACAAAGTGAATGGTAAATCGCAAATCGTCTGCTACAACGGAGACACAGGTGTTCATGTAGCGATCATGTAGCCTTAGCTTAAAGGGTAACTGACACCGACGCTACACTCAATTTATTTTGCACACACTCATGCGTTTACACATTAGAGGATATTTCCACTTTGATAGGTGTCGCCTCAGTAACGTCTTGCGTGTCTGCATGTGCCTGCCTTGAACGATAGCCAAACCCGAGGCTCAATACCGGAATTATCAAATACACTCAAGAATTGTTCACCTAGGTTGCCAAGACCCAGAGGAAAGTTTCAGTGTTGTCATTTGTAATTTCCCCTTATTTAATTATGACTCAAATGGACAAAAGTAAGAACTATGAACTGGAAGCTTCTAATCAAAAGATAGGCGGTTCATTGCAACTACAAGTACATTTTAAGCAGCTGAGAATCATTTAAAAAAAATGGAACAATGCAATTGTCTTTGACAGGGTTAGAATATCCTGCAATCACACATGAAACGGGGTTTTGCAAAATGAGCACACTGCTGGACAGGCAGCTAAAGCCTCCATGCGCTGGATTTTCCAGACAGTTGCGTTCGTATTGCTTTCAGTCGCTGAGGTAATATCGTGATCAAATTAGGACATTGGAAAGCTTGGCAAGCCTGATGAACCTTTCTCAAGCCAGGAGTTATTTTTCCACGGCCAGTGTGCAGACGTTACTAGGTAGATCATTATCAGAGCGGCGATATCCTGCGTAACAGGATGACAGACATTTCATTGAGGCGTTGCAGGTGCTGGTTTTCTAGGATTTCGGTGGAACTTGAACATCGTAACACATCGTAAACTCTCTCTCACTCGTTCTCGCTCCACACACTTTGCTGATAACTTTTTCGTTTCTCCATTCCCCAGGATTTTCTTCAGGCGGCATTACCCCATCAACACGGTGACCTACTGTGATCTCGATCCCCAGGATAGAAAGTAAGTCTTGATTCAAGGAGCTGCTTCTTGCACAAAAGCCCAAACACAACGCCGTTTCAGATTGCTTCAATAAAATACATCTCTTGCCTTTTCTCTCCGTAGATGGGGCAAAGAAGGAGGCGGTTCAGTGAGGTACATCTTGACATACTAGGCCACATTTTGATTGCCCTTGTCCAGTGATGCACTAGCATATAACATATAATGGCATATTAACATGACCATCACAATGCCAGCATGTCAGCCAAAGACCAACACTAAAAGCAGATTATTTCTCTTAATCCCACTAGGCTTTTTGGATTTGTTGCAAGGAAACAAGGAAGCACAACGGACAATGTCAGCCACCTGTTTGCCGAGCTGGACCCAGATCAGCCCGCTTCAGCCATCGTCAGCTTTGTCTCCAAAATGTTGAAGCGATGAAACTCCCGACGTCTAAATGGCAGTGGCCATTTTGGTATTCTCCCTCTTCATTGGTGTCTTTTTCACCGGGACTCGAGGATGCTCTTCTTTTTTTTTTTCATTTCTGTTTCCTCTTGGTTGTAGTTTGTTTCTGTTTCCCTTCTCTTCTTTCATTCTGCGTTGCAGGTTTGTCTTGACTTTGCTCTTTTTCGAAGAAGTCTCTATTCGAAGGATTCGGTGTTGATCCAGAGTGGCGCCAGAGGATGTGTGCTGTGGAGTTGTGAATGTGACAAACTTGGAGGCCATTGAAGGGAGAAAAATGATCCACAGGGTAACCAACCTGTACGAGGAGAAAATGCTAGCTAAAGACTAAAGGAATAAAGCTAAGTTCAGTGGGAGCACTAAGGAGAAGAAAGGACTCAAATATGTTTCAGGGGATTTTTTCTTTTGGATTGATTTACCAAAGGTAGTTGCAAAACAAGTGAAAGAATGAGGTAGTCAATTAAGCCATTATTTTTCTCTCTTTTCAAAAGATGAAGTGTTGAACAAAAAAAAGAAAAGAAATATGGTTTCTTCTTGAACTTGTGTCTTCAGGAAAAAAAGTTGGCCTTGATGGCTTTTAGCAAAACAGTGTCTGAAGACCTTATGCATGTTAGCTTGATCTTTAAGCTTGGTTCTTCTACCTTCCACAAGTCATTTGTGAAACCCTTAGATGGTCATTTCCGGGCCTGTTGTGTGTTGGAAAGGGCTCTGCAGTGAAATAACGACTGATCTAAACTCTGCATAGCAGACCAAACTCATCAAACGCCACACTAAGGTCACCGCACTGTGGTCAGTGCTGCCTCACCTGCATCACCTCGGCCTCTGGTCCAAGCCTGATCGCTCACTCCCAAGACTTGCTAATTGTTTCTGGATCAGAGGTGGATTACTCTTGCCCGCAGTGGCCGGCTATCAGAGGGCTCCTGATTTTGGAGAGGGACTTCCTGTCCACAAGATGGCACCATTCAGTCAGGCTTGGACCCTACCCCCAGCGTCACAAAAGACTTGCCCATCACCAACTGCTTGCAGTAGTGGATCTGTTCATAGACGCTGCCATTGAAAACACACTGGAAAACGCCAGGGACTGGCCCCATGACCTGGACCTATGCACTGTTCTGCATGTTGTAGTCCCAAATGCACCCCTCCCTCATACCGTAGCTACGTTCAACATCACCGAAAACATTCTATGCTGTGTGCTAAAATGACTTAAAACCTTTAGACAAGTACACTGAGGTTGTATGACTTGTCAAAGACTGCATGAAATAGACAACATTTTTGTACTCTTCTCAGAGTCCTAAAAAGAAGTAGACAACCCATTGTTGAAGTAGTCACATGGTGGTGAGATGCAATATTTCTACTGTTTTCGTTGTCCATTTGAGCCAGGGTTACTTTTCACTGTACCGAGGACAGACTAGTCTTTGTTTTTGGTTCCACGGTGAATTTACCATGTCGTCAAATTTACATTTAGATACCTTTAGGGCAAAGGAAAAAAAACAAGGAGTTTCCACACTGTGCGCAAATGCCTGCTTGTTGAACACATGCTCAACCATTCACAATAAGCTAAGGAAATTGATATTGATATAAATGTACATAGATATACTACTTTGAAAGGTGACATAGCGAAAAAGTATTTATTTTTGTTGCTTTGGTCCCTCATGATTACTCATATATACATATATTGTACAGTCTAGATAAAGAAGATTACCTAATGGGTTGAGAAAAAAATATATACTTATTTTAGCTAATGATTTCAAAGTCCGACGATTTTGAAATGTGTTTGAATATATGGTGTACATTACTTTGTACATGTATATGTTTGTTTTGGCTCGTCATGTTTCTCATTTTTGCGTTCTCTGAGAAAGAGGTAGGGCATGAATGACATGTGTAACGGGGGAAAAATTGCATGGAAAGGACGCATCTGAGTGGGTGTCAACCGGGCGAACACTCTCATAGAAATGACGGTCGTCGGTAAGATCTGAAAGTCGAGAACGCGATTTATAAGGGATGCCGACCTCAAATGCAATATGAAAACGGCTGTATGCACCCATAACAATTACAATTATGATTTGCCAAAGATTCAAACACTTAATGTCTATGCTGACTGGCTGCATGTTGCTTTTTTATGTTCATAAGATTCATATGGAGCTGTACAACAACTACTCAGTCATCAGCCATTGTATTCCACCGTTGGTTTATCCATCGAACGACACGCCTCTCTCTCAGCTCTAGCGACTGCGAGTGTCACTTAGATGAACTCTAGTCTTTGAAGTAGCCCTGCTTGCACCTCTTCTGAAGTGCAACCAGCAAGGACTCGTAAGGTGTGTCACACAAGGGGCCCTAGCACTATACAGTTGGGACGTCCAGCTGGAGACGGTGAAAGGGCGGAGGTTGGTTTTTTGTTTTCACCGGTGTCTCATACCGTGTCCATGAGCTGTTCAGGAGGGAATAGGCCTATACCTGCTGTGCGTGTGTAAACAAAGCACTTATGTTCACGATACCAAAAGAGGAGTGACATCAATTTCCTATGGGCGTCAGTGTCCGAGGCAAATGGAGTTAGACTCGTCTCACCGTTGCGCTAAAGCTCTATGGGTTTCAGCTTCGCCGAGCTAAATCTCAGACTGCCAAAGGTGTCTTTTCCGGCCCTCTCGAAAGTCACGTTTTATTTATTCTTATTATTTATTCTTTTCTGACATGTTTTTAAAAAGATCTTCTGTTTTTATTGTCGCATTATCACAGTTGTCAGTGTTAACAAATGGAGGAATGTATGGTAACGCTTGATTGAAAGCAAAGAGGTACGGTGCATCGCTGCCCTGGCCTCGGCTCGGGCTCGACACACCGCTAGCAAGCTTTCCTTAGCTTTATACCATTTTGTAGTCATCAGCAAAGAAATGCAACATTAAAGAAATATTAATTTTAAAGAATGACTAAAGTTCACGCATCATTGGACGCACTCGTGCAGCGTACCTGTCGGCTTTGAGTGAAGAGTTACCGAGTTGTTTTAGTGAAAAAGAAGCGACCCCTATGTACAGATGGGACTTGTTGTATGAATGTGCTACTATGGATGTACAAAAGGGTCTCAGGTTTGTTTGCGCTTATCATTTACATTATATTGTCATGGCTTACCTGTTCCTAAGGAGAAAAAAAAACATTAAAGCAATACAAATCAGTTACGGTAAATGACACGGTTGTACTTTGTGTTTCAATTACAATTTGCCACACTTGGTTTCTCATGAGCTTCTTGGCTTTGATTTTCCGATGTTGTGGCCGTTCAAACCGGTAACCATCCTTCTCCTTCCTCTCTGGTTTGAGATTTTCTATCTATGGGTTGAGAAAATTCTGCCACCCTTTGTGAAACCTTTTTGAAACCAAGCAGATAAACTCCAAAATGCTCAAAGCGAGGCTGTTTTTCTTAGATCTTTGGTACCATTTTGTTTTCTTTTGTTTTCGTTCTGGTACTTAGTTTTGTTTGGTTTAGTGAGGAACACAACGATAGGGGTGAAACCAAAAGCAGATACTAAAAACACTACCGAGTACTAAACTGCGGTATAAGGGCAAACAAATTGATGACAGGTGTGAGTTTGGCCTCCGTTGCCTCCGACGCCAAGCCGCTCCAGGAAACCCAGTTGTTAACGTTATAGAGGCGACCTACAAAGCAGAAGCCCGTATTTTGTTTTTTTGTCTGAGTTCGAGGTCGACGCCCCGCTTATGTGTAATAAGAGCAGAATGCAGCCAGTAAAAAAAAAAACATCAAAATGCTGCGACTTTCACACCACTGCAGACAGTGTTCACCTCGCAAGTATGCATGACACACTTCCACGCTGACAGATTACGTATGTACTGTCGCTGCAAGGGTAGGCACACGCCAAGACGCTCCACCAAAGTGCATTCTGGACCTTTTGGACTGTAGTTTCGTAGACGCTTAGATAGGCTTTTTGACTTCTGAACAGACAGATCCATCGCTTTTCACAAGAGTCGGGGCGAAAGGCGATGGATAACAGGCACGCTCCCAAAATCTGTCCACAGCCTGTTTGATTTGATATGATTTGATTTGACACCTTTATTTGAACAAGGACGGCGAAGGTTTCTCTTACAAGACGGGCCTGTGCGCGGAGGACGGTTTGCATTTCAATCAAAAACAAAACAAAATCATAATACAGAATCTGTCAAGGCAATAAAAACAGAGCGAGAGTTCAAATATCACATCAGTGGCCCCGGCGGTTGGTGTCCACCCTGATACCGGGAGGCTTTGGGGTTCGACCCGCGGCCAAGTCATTGAATTAAAAATTGGGACCATATGCCTCTCGGCTTTGAAATCAGATTTGGAAGAGACGGGCCGGGGGTCAAGCTCCTGTGATGGAATGACTGTCCAGGGTCTCGGTGCAGCCAAGATGCTTCACACCAAAGAAACGGCAGCAAGAAGAAAGAAGAAACAGCAGTCCGCCTCTGTCGGCCGATGAGCTGCCAAGGCTCGAATAAGGCTTACTTAGCAGTCTTTCTACTGACTCTGTCAAGTAAAACAAGAGCTCTCCTCTCGCCGCTCTTCAGCTCCAGACGATCTGAATCTAGAAACTTGATAAACATCTCCACTTTGTTCGCTTTTTAAGGCAGATGTCAGTTTCAGTTCATCTGTGTTGCTACGGGTTACCAGAATCTCACAGCATTGTATAAGCTGCTATTCTTTATTTCTTTTATTGATAATACTAATCGATATAACTTTTAATAATTTGTAATGGAGGTGGGGGGGGGGGTTGACTGGATGCAGGGAGAATCAGGCTGGTAGGCATCTGACACTGGCTGCAGCCAATTAAGGTTAATTGGACAACTGAGCCTGGATCTGATTCTACTGATTGTTGAACTGGACGGGCAGCAGGCACTCTGACCTGAGAGAGGCATTTACTTTTTAACCTTTATTTTCTCCAATTTCAACCACTCTTTTATCTCACATGTGTCATCTCACATCCAAAGTAATCAGAGTAAAACACCAATCAACGGTCCAATACTGATGATGCCCTTTCTATACAGTAAAAAGTCATGGAAAGTTATTTCAGGACTTCCAAAAAAGTTTCAGCATTATGAGTTTCTTATTATTTTTTACATTAACATTACACAAAAACCTTTGCTGCAAAAAAAACACCTTAACAAGGCAAGCTCAGTGTCTGCACTGGATGAACAACATACAGGAAATGAAATATTACCAATAATGCCGTCATTACTTTTGTTTTTCACTGTCAAGGTCTTCCAGTTTCAAACCTCCACTGCTGTTACTTTGCCTTTAAAAGATTTTAAATATTTCATGAACATTTTAAACCCTTGTTCTATTCTTGCCACATGTCTAGTTCAGGGTTTTCCAAGTGGAGATGGAGACGAACTAAGAAAAACAAGATTCTCGCAGATTACCACTTTGATTCATGCCTCCCACACAGGCGACACTTCAAAGGATCCCGTGTTACCTGAAGTAAACCAACAAACACGCCCTCACATCAACGGTATCTCCAACGGCAAGGTTGTGTTTGAAATTGCCAAGATGCCGACCTTTGACCCACACTCAGGTGCAGTGGCCCGGTGTGAAGGGGGTTTACCTTTCAGCCCCGGTCCCAGGCGACTCCCGCCCGGAAAACAAAAGGGTGTCAGGAGTCTCGCTTTCACGCGAAGAGGCAGTTTCATGCTTTAAATCCATCGCGCTCTGCCCTTCTCATTCCTTTAGTGTGTGGTGTCGTCGCCGTGAAACCTGGTATCTCCATTTTTGTGTGTTTTTTTTAACTTGAACTTAAGGTTGGCATGGTATTTTTAAGACTCTACGGTCCATGAAACCCTTTCAATATTTTAAAAATTAATCTGGAAAGGCTGAAAATTTGACCTTTTTAACGACTGGGTGTTTAATTGGTAAACAGCAGCAGAGTTTTGATTCCCAAATAACAAAAAAATGTAATGTCCAATATATTAACCGCTCTTATCTTGTGGTTTGATGTGCTAAAGGGCCAGTAAACGTTCTCAATCTATCACTGTGTGTTACAGGCATCTCACCCAGGTATGACCTTCCCACACAGAGACTGGAAAAAGCCTGACCCCTGTACATGCGGACGCCACTGGACTGTAAATACTCAAACGAGGGAAAGTTCCCACTCCCGCTCTTATCAAGTGGAAAGATCAACCTGTTTGTTTTGGTTTGCCACTCCACGTCCTCTTTTTTTTTTTTTACTTCTTTTATTTCCCCGAAGAAGAACGAATCTTGTTTTCGTTCGATGAAAAGAAAAACAGATGAAGCGGGAGCGATAGGCTTAATCTCCTGTAGCCGCTCGCGAAGCGTAGAGGCAGGTGCTCGTCACAGCAGGGGGTGGCCTTAAAGTCATAGCCGCCTTTTTTTTCCTACCGCACGGTGATGATATTGTCAAGTTAACAAATAAAAACTCATCAGTCGTGTACGCCTACTCTTACTGCTGTTTCTGCTGGTGATAATCTCCCCCTGGCAAGTGCCTGCCGACCAGGAGAACGCTCGATTCAGGTCATTTGCGATGGAAAACACTCCTAGCTCCTGTCATATCCGGCGTTTGACCGATTCACGGCTCCTGAGGGTTTCCTTAAGATAACAGTGGTGAGTTCAGGCTAATTACGGGTGGAAACGGTACACTGGGCCTCCTCTCACATCCACATGTTGATCAGGAAGAGGCCAGAGCTGAAGCCTGAAATGGGCCAGCTGTTCGTCTTCCAGGGAGCTCGGTCTCTCAGTCTGGAGCCCCCGGGAGGCTTAGCCCTGCAACTGCTCAAGCCGGTGTGACGTCTCTCTGGACCAATGATTGTGCATTAAACCCATGCCCTTCTCATCAGTCATCCATCTGCCCCGCCCACGCTTTGAGATTTATTGTGAGAATCCACTTCAATTCAGCTCTCGGTGGAGAGCACGAGCTCTCTCGGTCCAGCGTAGGATTGAATTGAAGGGGAGACGAGGGGGATATCTCTCCCTCAGTGTTAGAAGAAGGCTGAAGTGTCATTTTTACTCATTCTGCGTTTGAGTTTTAAACACATTTTGTGATTGACCTTGGCTACAAATGCAAACAGCTTTTCCCTTTTAAAAGAACGGAGCTCTTCCCTCGGTTGTTTGAAACTCCTTTGAAGGCATTTTGATGCCAAATTAGACGGCCATCTTGCAGAAAACTGAGTTGTATTTAGGCCACCACCATGCACACGGTGTGATGTCCTGCCCAGGGTTACACCAGAGTGTGTCCCCAAAGTTGCAAATGCAACCTAGACCCTTGCAGCCATCACAAACAAACAACTAATAAACTAGCTTGCTGTATGCAGGACAGACATTCAAACCATTGCAGGAATGACATTCCATGACACTGGGAAACGGCTGCGGTCAGGTTCACATGCTTCCCAGGAATACAGCATCATATTTGGGAGAAGAGTGGAAGAAGTGGACTGTCATAAATGCGAATACTCCCAAACTGAGTCATGATGGGGCGTAAGTGTTCTTTTTACGACGTGGCCCTTTAGGGGCCTCGGGGCTTCGGGTAGGGCTGTCCACGGGCCAGCTTTCCAGAACTCCCCCAGGGGTCCACAGAGGTGGTAGTTGGAGTGATGTATTGGCGTTACTCCATACATCTTCAGATGCTTTTATTGTATGCTTGTTCTCATATCGTCTTTTTCTCCTCCTGAAGGGCAAAACTGAAAAATAGAAAGGAACCTTTAACTGGGAGATTGGACTGGAACCTGCTGGATGGAAACCCTGCTGCTGTTTGAGGTGAACATTTGCTCACTTTGTGTAATCCCTTCAGTGATTTCTCCTCAATGGTTTCCCAATATCAAAATGGTGAATGTACCAGACAGACATGAGTGGTTTCAATTTTGGATCGATGCAACACGGTCGGTGCCGTTCCAAAGTTAATAGTTTCTTTACTTTGAGGGTTTTCTGCCTTTGAAAAGGCAATGATAATTACCGGCATGAATGAACGTGACCACCACCATTTATTTCCTATGTTTTTTCAGGTATCATTAAATGCAGCACCAGTTCCATTACATAACCAGTATTTAGTCTATGTTTTCTGCCAATGGCAATAAAAATCGAGACAATCTCTTCCATGGTGGAACTTACACCCCTCCGCGCATTTATTCAGCGACCAGGCTGCCAGAAAGCTGCAAGAAATGTCCATCTTAACAAGTCATTTAATCTTGTCCTCAGTCTTAAAATCTTATTTTTCTTAAAATAAGCAATAGATCTGTCAGTTGGACCAGAAAATATCACTTGTTTCCAATGCAAATCAACTTGTTTCAAGAATTGGAGCGCCTACTGTGCACATGTGCACACCCTGCAGACTGACTATGCTGCAGATTCACAGATCTGCAAACCAAGCCAACGGTCAAGATAGAGAGAATTAAGGTGATAAAAACGCTGTATCTTGATCTCTAATAAGCTCTATTCCTTGTATTATCTTCAGCACATTCTAACTTCTCAAATGTTTTCTTGAATCGAGTGACATGGCCTTGGAATAAGTTCAGTAATCTCCCTTATTCAAGAAAATGTCACTTGATTCAGGGATTTTTGCATTGGAAAGAGATGAAGTTTCTCACAGCAGGGCAGACCTTGTTTCAAGGAGACAATACTGTCCAGACTGTACAGATTAAGCGTCTTGTTAGGACGGAGTGAGTCATTACTACAACTCTGCACATGGGAAAGGTGCAGTCTGCAATAGAGAGAATAAAGTTTCCCACGTGTAGTTGGAAGTGACACATGAATGTTGTGCTGAATCATCTCTAGTGTCTGGTAGATTTCTCTCTCCTGGTCACATGCTAACATGTTAGCATACAGTAGGTTAAGGTCCCATTGGCAACTAGCGTAAGAAGAGAGACCTTTTAGTGATCCAGAGTTGCTATTTTTTTCCTGCCAATCCTCTTGTCACATAAAGGGGAAGTTGACCAACAGGCCAATTTCCCAAAAAGTCGGTGTAGTCCATTAAGGAGATAAGACATTTATTTCTCCCCTTTGTTTTTATCGTTTACTTCTGTTTAAGTCCCACTGTAACACGCCAGGCTTGTGACTGGTTACAAAAAAAAATCTGTGCAAAAAAGTAAAACTCGACAGCTGTCAGAGGTGCCCTTGAGCAAAGCAATTAACCCCCAGCTGCTCCAGGGGAGGCACTGAGCGGCCAACAGGAGAAGGTGCGAGTGTGTCGAACTACGAGCGGCGGGGTGTTGACAGAGGCGACGTGCAGCAAAAAAAACACATGAGTCATCGGGGCAAACATCTCTCAAGAAGATCCCAGAACCTACAGACCTGTCTGAGCTCCATTGTTCAGCATGCGCCACTGGACCTGAGCTGAACTCGGTGAGCTGAGCGGTTTGTGCCTGGAGGCGGCGTACAGTCAGCGTTGCTGGCGAAATCCTCTTCTCACCTTATCTGACAAGGAAAAACAACCGCAGCTAACAGCGGAGGAAGATCAGGGGCTGACAGCAGGGTGGGTCTAGTGGCTGCAGAGACTGAGTGTCCTTGGAGAAGAGCGTCAAGCTAACGCCTGCCAACATGCACTCAGCGTCCACTTTATTAAGGTACACCTCCCCGCTCATGCAAACAGCTCGATCCTCCACGCAGCGACTCGCGTATAAATCGGGTGGATTTTTTCCTTTGCAAGACAAGCGAACGGCCCCTTTTAAAAACTGCCGAAGAAATTGTTAGATTCCCTCGCCGCCGTCCTTGGTGTCCGGCGAGCGTCGTGTGAGGCGAAGGGAGGCGGGCCTTGACAGAAGCCCCCGGCGATGTAAGAGCACCGCGGCTGTTTTGTCTTCCACCGAGCCCCTTGTAGGAAGCGTCTGTTGATGGAGGCTTTGATAACAGTATTGCAGTCCACAGTTACACACACACACACACACACACACACCTGGGAAGCCCACCTTTCAGTCAATAAGGCAACAAAACAAAAGTCATTAACGTCTCGGCTAGCTAGCATTGGTTGCATGCATGAGTATTGGTCTTCAACAAACACTTGATTGGACACAATCATTCAGCAAAACACAGGAAAAGTAAATGTACAGATTTATCTTTTGAAATAACTTCAAAAAGATCCAACATCTAATAAAATAACACGTGCACTAGATTTCATTTGATAAATTGAAGGGTTTCATTCCAAACAGAGAACATTTTATTATATGATATTATTATTATTAGAAATATGAACCAGTGAAGTCCATATGTACAAGATAAAGTCTGCTAAACTTTCCCTTTTAAACCTCATGTAACCTCATTTCAGCCAATCAACATCTTGGCTCTGAGCTGGAATGGTCATGGTTTCCATCAGAATGAGGTTGTTTAGTGTTGTTTAGTGTTGTTTAGTGTACAGCGACCATACAAACCAGTCAGGGAAAACACCGAAACGTGCTGGGAGTCCAAGACGTCGACACAATAACAGCGAGGAGGCGTATTTACTCCCCTACTGTCAGTCAAACCGTCTCCCTCTCTCTCACCTCCACCAAAACAACATGGAGGCTCATCCATCACGCTGACACGGGACGTCGCTTCCTCGCGGGTTTGCAGCCGACGTCAAAGGAATAATGGCTGTTCACCGGAGGACACAAAGGCAAGTGTTTATGTACGGTACTGCGGGGCCTTTTCGTGGGGCCCCTAGCTGTAGAGGGTCAAACTGTAAAGTGACGGTTTTAAGACCTCCTCCGATGCAACCAAACTCTTTTCTAGCTAAATGTGGGTGACAGGCTTGATGTCCTTTCATAGTTCCTTCCTTCCTTCCTCCCCCCCTCCATGCTCTACTCTTTGAGCTACACAGGAAGACAGCATTAAAGCATTATCACAACGTCTTGGTGGTTTTTTGACCCTGGAAAGTCTTCCAGCGAGAAAATGTGATATCTTGCCTTCCTCCTTCTTCCTCCCTGGATTGATATGGTGTTTAATACGTGTAAAAACTGACAACCTCCCACACGACCATCTGCTGTGCTGCTGCATGTTGGAAAGTATGCATCACGCGCATATGCACTCCCATCCATCAGACTCGGTAAAAGTTTGTTGCTTTTTTTTTTTGTGCAAAACTGCGAAAGTTATAGGAAATATATTTGTGAATAAGTTGTTTTTGAGTCGTACTTTCCCATCCGTCCTGCAGACAAGAAGATGAAAAGGGAATTATGATGCTGCAGCAGGCATGATAACAAACGTCCCCCTCCTCCTCCTCTTCCTCCTCGTCTCTCTCTCTCTCTCTCTGATCTCTGATCTGCTGTAAGAGGATCTGTGGGCCTGGATTTGGCATGGCAGCTGTACAAGGCACCAAGCTTCCAAGCACACCGTATCTGTTTGCTTTGGATACTGTTGTTGTTGCGAATCTCCCGCAAGAGGATAATATTTCTCTGTAATTAATAGCAGCCTGTTCTGTCTTTGGCCCGGGGAGGAAACGGGTTTGCAAACACACAGAGAGAGAGAAAGAGAGAGAGAGAGAGAGCGCGAGAGAGAGGGAGAGACGGAAACTTTGCTTCCCTGCCGGCTGCGGTTGAGTTGGATCAGCTGGATGGAAGCAGTGGGCCGTTGGGCAGCAGGGTGGCGTAGTGATTGGGGGAGCATCCGCCCTGCTGGAGCAACCCACCAACCCCAGGGGGACCTCTGACCTCTGACCTCTGACCTCTCTGTGGAGGTGAAAAGTGATCAATCGGGTATCGCATTACATCAATAGACTCCCCAGCTCCTGTACTGCCACTGCTGCTTGGCTTTGTCTGGAAAGGGATTCTTTATATTGAAGTGTGTGTGTGTGTGTGTGTGTGTGTGTGTGTGTGTGTGTGTGTGTCTGTGTCTGTGTCCCAGGGTTACAATATGAGTCCTGGAAATCAATCAAGTGTGATTTTTAGTTTGTTAGCTGTATTTGGCATCTGACAAATACAGCTGCATGTTATGTGTGTGAAACAGCTCTCACTCTCAAGACGTGACGAAGCATGAAGCGCTTCTTCTTACGTTAAATCGCCTGTGTTTTATCCCCATGTGTTATTCCATGTTTTATCCCCATGTGTTTTATCCCCATGTGTTTTATCCCCATGTGTTTTATTCCCATGTGTTTTATCCCCATGTGTTTTATCCCCATGTGTTTTATTCCCATGTAAAGCCTTATCTAATGTCAATGGGTTCATCAACTTGGCATGAGCTCTGCATGAGTTTGGCATCAAGGAGAGTACAGGCAGTGCTCGCAGTGTAATCCCTGAGAAATGCCACTGCCTAAAGCTGTAATCCTGCGAGGCTTTAAGACTGTTGCTTTACAAATACAGTACAAAAAAAAGCCCCAAATGAAGAGCTGGAGGACCCCCGGGCGAAGAAGAGCTCAATCCTTGTAGCATGTGTAGCTTGGCAAATAAATCTAATTCTGTCTCTTTCTGCTCCATAAAGACGAGGAATCTGCAAAAAACATCTTGGCGTGTTTCACTATCCAAAAAATAGAACACACACCCAAAGAGGTGCAGCCTTATTGGCAACGATGAAAAACTAGCCACACACTCCTCCTTACATCTGCTGGGGCATTTATTTTACACGCTCGTGAGGAAACCTTTCACCTTCGATGAAAACGCTATAAAAAAGGAGCAACGGGTGTTTATCCATCCCAGCGTTAGACGCAGGAAGTTGTTTGAGTCTGCAGGGGGGGGTAACGCGCATTACGACACATCCGGCTCTCGCCCAAGAACAAGAGCGGCACTGTATCCGCGGCGTGGAAAGAGATTCCCCGTTTCCCCCCCCAACCTGACAGATTTCCATCAACTCGAAGAAGAAGTGATTCAGGCAGACGCTCGTGACGTGTCATTAAATCAAGTATTAAGACGTGTCAGTGACAGCTCAGTGAAAGGTCGGTGTTGTTTTGTTTTGACTGTCGTAGGTTTTTTTTTGGCGCTTGTCAAAATCGAGAAGTAGAAAGAGGCGATTGAGGAAGAAATGAGGTCAAAGACTCAAATCCACAGGGATCGCCCATCGTTTTTTTTTTGACATATTAGTTAAGTTGTACTTGCTAACGCTGTGTTTACGCTTGGCGAGGAAGCAGCATTTCTCCAGCCTTGTTTTGTCCCATCCCATCACTCAGCATTTTCATCCTGAGTGCCACATCTTTCCAAAACAACATCACATTGGCTCACCCCTCTCTCTCTCTCTCTCTCTCTCTCTCTCTCTCTCTCTCTCTCTCTCTCTCTCTCTCTCTCTCTCTCTCTCTCTCTCTCTCTCTCTCTCTCTCTCCACACACCTCAGCAGCTAAGCCTCCTGGAAACACAAGATGACAGTGTGTCTCTCAAATTCACGAGGGAAGAGAGGCGCACTTGGCTTTCTGTCTACAAAACACAACACCCTCTGACTCATCCCCGAGCCGACAATAGCGTCCTGTTACGAAACTGCGTGTCCACCTAGTCGACGGCGTCTCGGAGATCAACCCCGGCTCACGCCAGCTGACACTGGGAGAGAGAGTATCTGATATGTGACACATTTTGTGGGGGAGGTTTTTGTGTCGGCTCAAACTCAAAAACACAGAGAGAGAGAGAGAGGAAGGGAGGGACGAGGTGGGGGTTATTTTTTCCTGGGAGGTGGAGGTGGCTTGTTCACCGTGCACCGTTTCCATGATGTACCTTCTTATCGATGCTCAATCGTCCAAACTGTCGAGCTCAGCAACCCCCTGATAGAGATCTGCACCGTCTTGTGGAAATCTTTTCCTTCCCGCCCTCACCCTGATCACGTCGGCCTCTCACCTTGCCACGGTACGCGACATCTCCAAGGACACCGATGGAGGCAGCGAGGTGACTTACCGACTGTAACCGTTTCTGCGAATTGCGCAGGTTTTTTTGCACGTCGCATGCACTCAGCGAACCCGTCAGCGTTCAAACTCAACACTGTGTCGGGTTATATAAGGCCAGAGTTAATTTAGCGCTACGAGTGGGCAAACAACTCTCCAATCAACACCTGTCAACTCCAAATAAACACTTGCTAACACGGTGCAATTTACTGTGCACACACACACACACCACACACACATGCATGCACCACACACCAATACCTTTCATATTCATTGCACACATTCCAGGTGAACTTCTACACAGATGGAATTACTCTTCATATAGTACAAGTGTGTGTGTGTGAGGTAAAAAGTGTATGTAAGTGCAAGTGTGTGTGCAAAAGTTTCAGGGACATTCTTTTGGGCGACTGAAGCCAAAGGATATCCCCTCCAAATACAAGAGCGTACCGTAGTCACATAAAATGAGGGGTGTTGCTTTATGAGCGTTCAAACCTGACATATTTACTACTTGATTGAAGGTTGCAGTGAACGTGAGTGCACACATTCTCCTCCTCAGCAAATCTGACTGAGTGTGATTCAGCTGTTTTGAAGCAAACTGCCTGAATGGAGACAGGATCGAACGCAGCCCAGGTACATATTTGCTTTATTGCAACGGGGGTGGGGGGAGAAGACGCACAGTCGAGGCTACGTTGAGGTAGGGCCGCAAGATATACAGCACGCGGGGAGGGAGGGTAGCATCCCACGTTCATCGGCATGTGCACACACACACGCAAAGACAAGAGATAGCATTTAAATTGTCAACCCAGGCATGCCCGTTTCATGCCGACTGAAACCTAGTCAGCCATGTTCTCATTCAATAACTGTGTGTGTGTTTCTTCATCGCTTCGTTTCTTTCCGAACAAGCCATATCTTGCGTCGATGTGAGGACCCAGACTGAAGGAAGCACTTAATTTCAGAGAGCCACCGACACATACAGAAACCAGGAGGAGTTAGTTTAGCCTCTCCAAGTCACGCTGACCCCAGAAACCACAGTGGGACTCATTCTGGGAAAACCCTCGCCATCATTCACGGCATTGTGCACCGACGCCAGTGGGGAAACGTTGAGGACAGCGTGACCGCAAACTAAACGCTCCAGAACAATAAGTCACAGCGATTCCTCGGAGAACCTCCTCTTGCCAATGACTGTTCGTATTTTCTTGGGAGACGTCGGGAGACGAGACCAGAAACCGCAAATTCTGAGAAAGCATTTTCAGATGACCGATAACGAGAGTTTTCCAAGAAATGTTTTGCTGGTGTCGAACTTTTTCTGCAGGTGCTATGATGAGGTCTTAGATCATCACACCACTGTGCGGTAAATCACATTATGTTGTTTGACTCTGGGGGATATGGGAGTAATTCAAAATTTGAGTGGCAATGTGTGAGAAAGCCAATCTGACACAAATTGCATGGTTTATTTTACAGAAGACAAATGATTCACAGACAGGATCTTCAGGGTCCACAGATTGATAAAAAACACTTGTTCTTTGAGTGCGATTGCCATGGCACAGGCACACCATTACTCTTCCAACATCTGGATCCAATGATCTGCCTCCAGGAACGTCCATGTCCAATCCACGGTTGCCAGGGCCACACAGATGTGCTGACAGGGTTTTAGCCAATCTGCCATCTCACGTACTGCTCGCTATAATCTTTTCCTTCGCCGAACCCCGTAGCCTGCAAAGCTCTTTTTTTTTTTTTTACATCTTGAGGTTTACGGTTCCCAAACATCGCATCGCCTGGAGTCTAATTCGGTGATGAGACGACAGCTGCTGTGTCATGGAAACAAAAAGTGCACGGTCATCCTAACAAGTTTGTGAATCAGAGGAAACGCTGCCAGACAGTTTACAGTAAAGGGGTTTTGGTGGCAAACATTTGCCGATTGGTGATTCTATCTTTACTGCTGCCTATAAACAACACATTCATTGATTTGAAGTGGTAACCCGCAAGATCTCTATGTGTTTTTATTTTGAATCTTTGGTGCTTAGCGCTCCATCACTGTGGTGTTCCTCACTGCTCTTCCCAGAAATCACCTGTCAATCAAACAGCATGTCCAGTATTAGGACGTCTTTCTCTTTGGATTTTCTGTCGATGGAATTTGAGTTTCTGTAGGTGGCGCTCTTTTCTTTGTCTGTTCAGCCACGCCGGCTATCGCTGCTCATGCTAACCACCCCAGTTCTTCTTCTATTTTACTCAAAAACAAACCGGAAATGTACGCATCACTTCCTGCACGGCAGAGGAAGACCTACCTGTTTAGAACAGCAAATGGAAAAGCTTTCATGAACTGGCTAGAGGTTGGATCACTGTTGTGTTATATCGATCTGCGATACAAATGGCTGCCTTATGGGGACTATACACGAGGCAGGATCAATGGACACCTGGACTTGACACTCAAAACACACACACACACACACACACACACACAAACATAGCTTGGAGATTCAAACTCAGTTTCAGCAACACAGAATCCAACTCTTTCTGAGAATAAAGAGCTGATTCTGGGAATTGAGTTTGTGTGTGTGTGTGTGTGTGTGTGTGTGTGTGAGGGGGTGCTATTCGTGCTGCCTCAGCGCATTTCTAGTGGTTAACTTGGCTTTGTCACTTACAGTAAGCTCTGAGTATGTCATATGGGGAACATCAGTCACACAAACTAGTCATCAGCTAATCCACAGTGGGCAACATACAGTGGAGTATTAACCACCAGCGATTTGAACAAGCCAACCCACTATAGAGACATCCTGTTTGAAGTGTGAGCGCATTACATTTGGATTTATAATCTTAGGTATTTAGCTAGTGGTCTTATCCAGGGAGACTTACAACAGTCCAACAGTAGAATCTGATAGAATCTGATCTAATGGTCTTATCCAGGGAGACTTACAACAGTCCAACAGTAGAATCTGTCAAACAACCTATAGAAAGTGCAAGGGTCATAGTAGTGCCCTGAAAACAAATGTGATAACAGCAGATTGGAGTTTTACTCATGCAAACATTTCTCAGAGAAAAGAGCTGCCCTGGAGGTTGAACCTCAGTGGGTGGAGCCAATGAACCACCTGTTTTTCAGAGCGCAAGTTAGCGAACTGGCAAAGTTGAATGGCAACAAAATATAAATAAAAAACATAAATGGCGCTGACTTCTTTTTTTCATTCATTCACGACCATGGCTTTTATCATCTTGGAAGGCCAGCTAGGCTAGCTAACTAGCGAGTCTAGATGGGCTAGTATGGCTAGTGTGAACTTGTAAGGTCAGCTAGGCTAAGGCTAGCTAACATGTGTGACCCTCTTTGTTTGCTGTGTTCCCTCTGGTGTCATCAGGCTTCATTGTTTGCACCTGGACAGGTTTGCCCACGGAGGATATAAGGCCGGGCCAGTTGCTCAGCTCTCCCGGCCTACACACACCCCTTCTGTGCACCAGAGACCTTTTGAGTTGTTTCTTTACGCAGCAAAACACCCTACAAATCATGCTACACTCATCCATCTATCCATCCATACATGCATTACACTACTGTGCTGGCTTTCACATCCCCTGTTGGCTTTGTTATTGTTTTTTTACACTCAGGGTTAGGGTTACTTTACGTATTAGGCTACACTGCATTAGTTAGTTAGTAGCATGAGCGCTAGGCTATTAGCTAGCTCCTTGCCTTTTTCACTGAGCTTCAGTCTAATGTTATTTAGCCAGAAAAATTAAATTCAACTTTATTGTCATTAAACTATGCCGGAGCACATGTACAACGAAACGTACAAAAAGTACTATGGCTGTACTGTACTGTGTGTACTGTGGCTCCACCCACTTTAAATCAACCAATCAGATTATTTCTGCCTCCAGAGCAGCTCTGTTTGTAGAGCTAAACCTCCAATCTGCGCCATGACAATTACTTCTGTGTCACTAGAATAGTCACGCATGATAGAGAAGTGCTAAAGAAATAACATCAAAGGAAAATAAAGTAAAAGATATTGCAGGATAGCTTTTGAGATATCAGTTTCACAAATATTACTTCATTGTCTGGCGTATTTTGTCTGTATGACTCTCCTCTGTAATGCAGCACATTACCCAGAGGTCCCGGGGCTTGAAAGAAATATGACACTCAAGTGCTGTTTCCCATAGATTATATCACTGCTCCGAACTATTTTGTGCTGAGGTTGCTTCTTTCTCTGCTTTTGATCATTTTCTCAGTTCAGTCATGACTAGCGTTGACTGGAGCTCCATTATCTTTCAGAACAAGTGCAGTAGCAGCTTAAATGTCTTTTGAAAGATAGCAAACTAGGTCATGATATGAAAGCCAAGCTGCAGACAGGAGAGGAACAATAGCGGCGAAAGATGGGAAAATGACAGATGAGAGGGGCAACAGAATAAACAGACTTCCTCAAAACTATTGATATTTTGCAGGCAAAGGTCTTGGAATAGTTAACAACTTAAATGTGTTTCCATTATGAATTTTGCTTTCATGCCAGCAATCATTTTTATCAGAGTAGGCATCATTTTTTCCAAACGGTGTCGTTCCAGCTGTGGAAGAGCACCAAAATATCCTGCTCGTGTAGAAGTGTTGTTACTTTGCTGAAATCTTACTTAAGTGCTGGTGCGAGAGTCTACTAAAGCAGAAGTAAACTGTAGGTCATTTAAAACGTTATGTTCCTTCTCGTGCAATGCAAAAAGGATGAGACATTAATGGGGAAAAAAACGTAATAAAGTGTGTAAACAAAGTAGTTTTCTCTTCTCTGCTGACATACTTAAGTAAAAGTAAGAATACTCACTTGAAAAAGTACACGTGCACAACAAAGTTACTCAATTACAGTAAGTACGTGCAGTTTGTTACTTCCACCTTTTGTGTATTTCTTATTTTGGAATGAAAAAGGAAGACGAGCAGAGAAGGAGAGAGAGAGAGAGAGAGAGAGAGAGGGGGTTGTAGCTGATGGGAGGGGTGGAAAGGTATGAGTGTTGATAAGATTTGTGTGTCTGCCTCACTCTGTCTATACAGTTCCACTATAGCCTCAGGGGCCTGCTGGGGCCCCCGATACCCAAGCTTCAGTGGGTGGTATTTCTGTCACAAACCTCTTGAGGCGTACAGGTACTCTATATATACACGTACGTCTCTTTCTCTTTCTCTCTGACTCTACCACTGTAGGAGCTGGACATGTGCCAGCGCCGCAGGGCGGGGTGTGTGTCCGTGCGCCATTGTGACATCACACATCACAATGCGATCTATGTTTTCATTCGCCGGTGTCCTCGGTTCACGGCACGAACGTCCAATCGTGCTCTAATGGAAATTTTGTCGAAAAAGTCGTTGAATAAAATTGATCAAGACTCGTGAGATTTTTTTCTTTTCGCTCACCCTTTCCACTGGAGGATCAGAGGTCAGAGGTCAGCTACGTAGCAGCAACCCCTGGAGCTGCTAGGGCCTCAATGCCTTGCTCAAGGACACTTAAGGAGGGCTTGAACCCAAATCCCGCTACGCCACCCAGCTGCCAGAAATGTTAAATCCAGCCTCAGACTTGGTGTTGAAAGCAAAGGAGGTATTGAGCTTAATTCCAAGGGAAATCCCAAACCATTTATTTCTACCCAATGTGGCCAAATCCACTATCTGTACATCGTATGGCCCACGAGCCCAAACTACACAGGAAACCCTACCTTAGCGAACATAACGTCAGGTTTTACGAACCCTAGCAGCACTTGGACCGCGGTTCCTCGATTTCCCAGATCTGGAGGGGAAAAAAAAACAACAGCTGACATTTTAGCATCGCCTCCATGCTTTTCTTTAATCATCAATTTATAAATCACAAATATATGAGTCTCTCAGGCCTTCGAGACCTGCAGCAGGGTGTTTTCTGTGCTGTGGCTGCCTGTGGTGGGGGAAAGACAGACAGTCTCACAGATTTACAATCTGAATGGCTTTCTTTCTTCCACCCAGGACAGAGGGGTAGAGGAGTAAAAGGAGTGGGCGGGTGACCTTTCTGCTGTGTGCGTGATGTCGTGTGACACCTGATACGGTGCAAAGGTCAAGGGCAAAGACAAACGAGAGTCGGAAGATGTGAAGAGGACTTGCCGACAAGATGTGGTTTCACAGGGGGGGAAGGGATAGAGGGAGGGAGGACAAAGAGACGGTGAAACTCGAGGCAGCGGCAGAAATTAGGGTATGGCTTTTTGAACTTTGATGCTGATATTTTTAGACTGACGTCACCAAAAACTGATCCCTTGTGCCGATATTCAGTGTCTTTAAATTTGACTTTTGTATAAAAAAGAAGAAGAAATCAATGTTTACCCCAGAATTGTATTGTTGTCAGGGTGGAAACGCCTCTGAAGCAGCATTTAGACCACCATGGGACAAAACTCTCCACTGCAATGTCCGTAGATATTGCGGTGAGAAACTGTCAAAGCATGACAGTAAAAGACCGTAAACTCTAAAGTTCAATACAATTTCTGCAACAGTGAAACACCGTGTGTGTGTATATATATATACATATCATACAAAATTGTAATTTTTGCACATAATTTCTGTAAATACATTACCCCACTGTTAAATGAAATGGTTTTAATGGAAATATTCTGTAATAATATGTAGCAGCCAACACTATAATTTTTTTTTTTTTGTAAAACATACATCAAACAATTGTGTTGATAACAGAAATATGCCATAATATATATTAGCCAACACTATAATTGTTGCATTTCTGTTCTGTTCATCACTGTCAAATACCCTACACTACAAATTGAGCTGATAACAGAAATATGGCATCATATTTGTCATATATATATATAATATAATAATATACATAATATATGCCAAATTGTAGTTCACCTTTTTAATTTTTCAAAATTCATCTGGTAAAATTAGAATTTGATCTTTTGAAGAACCTGAGCAAGTCACACCTATACAGTGGTAGAGGAAACTCTGGGCTACATTACTGCCTTTAAATTATTATTTATTATTATTATTTAAAATATTAATTCATAGAAATATAATTGAATAACTAAATGAATATATAAAATGTGCAAAGAAAATTACATTTCTGGGGGAGAAACCTCCATAATATCAGAGGTGGAGAATGTGACTCAATACTTTGCTAACAAAAATAACAGTGAGTAATAACAATCAGGAAACTTGATGGGGAAATACAACTGCAAGGGGATGAACGTTCAGTTCAGTCCAGCTCATTTTTTATTTTCCACAAGAGCACAAAGATACAATAAATACAAAAAGATAAATCTCAATGCAATTAAAAAAGGATGACTGGTGGCAGATACAAGAGGAGGGGTCATGGGGATATTATGGGCATGAAAATGAACTTTATTGACTTGTCACTAACACACACTAAGCATGGAAATGAACTTATCCTCCACACTGTCAGGACTTGGCTCCGGTGAGTGTGGGATGCAAGAATAAATAAACTTGTTGGCTGCTGGTCTTCCCACTGCAGATGTATTTTCAAACTGGGAAGCTGATCTGAGTTTCATCCACTGCAGCAGCTTGAATTCTTTGACATTAACAGCGGTAATCTAAACCGGAGAAGGGTGCAGGATCAGGCCCACGGTGTGAAAATGCCCATAAAGTTTCCCCCAAAAACAAAAACATGCTGATCATCTGCAATCTTGTCTGGCATGTTTTCGGTGTCCGCCAGATATCGAGTGAGTTATGACTATTTTGTCCTCAGCAACACTCCAGGAGCGCTGGCCACTTATCTCTACTGGCCACCGACCTCACTGAGTCATAAAAGAACCACAGGTCATTCTGACCCTGTTGAGATTTGGGCCTTCACAAAAAGTCTTTCCGCAAGGCCTTTGAGAATGCTTTTTTTGTTATGGTCACGACGACATTGCACAAATATTTAAAGCTAAAAAACAATAGAGCCCCGGGGGCATCTGAGGGCACCACGGTTATACAGACTTATCCACTTTCACGTTCATGCTGTTTCCTCAGTGGTCAGCTCTTTTTCGGGGATCAACAATAGTGTTTACTCAGCCACAAACGTTATTCGATAACTGTGCTCAATCACGAACATCATTCACTCAGCCGATGATGCTTGATAACGCCCTTGATGATAACCCATAATAACTAATTTACGGCTGCAGAGACCCAGATATGTGCTGCTCTCCCTTTGACTCTTTTGGCCAAACATGCATACTTTGTAGGACATGACTTTTACTGGATTATTAAAACTATCCAACTATCTATTTTCTATCTATTAATAACAATATTTTATCATTTATTCATTCTTTTTCCACGCTTTATGAGGAAATCATCTCATGACCCCCCTCCCCCCCTTGCAGCTCCACAGGGGAACTGTGAGAACCACGTTTACGGTCAACATAAAACACAAGTAGAAAGCTTATTCTGCAAGAATTAGGCCTACAGCAAATTAAAAAGTTAACTCGATAGTTCCCCTGCTTTTTGGTGTTCCTGTATGTGTGGGCCTGTATGCAGGTGCCAGAAAGGCCTGTGACAAATATAGGAGTTTAAACCAACTGTTACATGCAAGCAACATGGGTCCAGGTAAGTCTAACCGGACTGTCTGCACGAGACGGATAGTTGCATGTGACGACAAATTCTTCTCAGTGGTGATGGAAGATGCACCTTTAGCATGCTAACCCGGATAGCACGCTAAAGGTGTAGGTGCTGACTTTTCCCCAATTGATAAATTACGTGTGATAACAACGGAGTTGAGAAAAATCAATACATCTGTATATTATTCTCACATAATAGATAGGAAGGTAGAAGAAGGTAGGTGGTCAGGCAGGTGCAGATCTTCCACAAAACCCCCATTACTGGATCAAGGTCAACACTGCCAAATTTGATCCCATAGTTTTTATCATTATAATGAAGATCAAAGATTTGGAAGCCATACATCGAAAACAAAAATCTCATGGAGGGGAGCATCCAGGGCCAATGTTCCCTCTAAAATGATAGTCTGGTGGTTTTCTGCTAATAATCCAAATAGGAATATCTTGTCAGTCATCATCCCTGCACATATTGACAAATGTAGTCAATAGAAGCAGGTTTTGGTGGCAAAGTTTAGCCATAGTTGGGGTTTAATTGACACCTAGCTGCATTCAATCTAATCTTATTTTTCTTCAAACAAGTGAGAGAATCTGCCAGTAGGGCGAGATAATTCCACTTGTTTCCAGTGCAAATCAACTCTAGACTTTCTATATTTTTTTGAATCAAGTGACATTATCTTGAAACTAGAGGAGTGATCTGTTTTATTCTGCCTTGATTAAAAAAAATCTCCCAGCAGGTGAAACTGCATTGGAAACAAATGGAATTACTTTATCCTATTGGATTGGAGTTTTTTCCAATCCAATTTTTTTTTGCAGAAAAAGAGAATATCTCATTGAGTCGCCTTCAGCAGCATCGCCTCGTATCTAGCAGATCTGGAGACATGCCAGCACCCGCCCTGTGAAATCAGCATCGCAGCGCGCGGAGTTGACAAGTGCGCCTCCCCCTCCAAACGTTGTTTGACATACCCATCGTTACAGGCTTCGCCTCTGGCAGTTTCTTTTTTAAAAGGCAAGCTCAAAGCCACAGATTATACATTCTGCTCACGAACCGTGCGGGTGAGGATAACCTACGGAGATAGCCGGCACTCAGGAGGAATCTGCTTTTTTTTCTTCCCGTTTGGAGACGACAGCCTGCGCGTAAACGGCACCGGGCATCGCTAAAGGAAGGAATAAGCGGTAGTCGGGATATTTTTATTGTCTCCTTTTAATTTGTCGGTGACTTTGCACGAGAGAGACGTGTGGGCAGGGGAGCGGACAGTCTTGGCTGCGGGTTGCAAGCATCGGATGCGGTGATACTGAGGACTTGAGCGCGCGAGGCACCTGTGGATGCAACAAAACAAAAAAAAGCAACAACAACCCTGATGTTTAGACTCGACGCATTTGCAAAGAAAAGATTCACCACAAGATTTAGTTGATAATCGTTGCGGTTTTCGGTAAAGCACCCTCCAGAGAGACACTATGCTGCTAAGTTGTGCATTCTTGGCGATACCGCTGCTGACTCTTACCGGCTGCAGCTCGTCGTACGTGCCGTGCGAGCCGTGCGATCAGAAGGCCCTGTCCATGTGCCCGCCGGTGCCGGTGGGCTGTCAGCTGGTGAAGGAGCCGGGCTGCGGCTGCTGCCTGACGTGCGCGCTTGAAGAGGGCCAGCCCTGCGGCGTGTACACCGGGCCGTGCACGCGCGGGCTCCGCTGCCTGCCGAAGAACGGGGAGGAGAAGCCGCTGCACGCGCTCCTCCACGGCCGGGGTGTGTGCCGGAACGAGAAGTTGTATAAACTGCTGCATCAGTCGAAGGGTAGGCTGTCATTCAGATGTCATCATGTTAAATGTGTTCTCCCTAAGGGTGTCCTCATAACTGAAACAGTCCTTAAATAATGGCAGCATCATATTATTATAGTCACTATAATATTCCTATAATATCACGAGGGGCTTACAGTGAGCTCACAGTGGCCTTAGTCCTATTATAGTGTATTTAGTGTTTTAATCTCCTTTGGCATTTCTATAATATTCCTATAATATTCCACTAATTACATTATTTATAGTGTGATACCCATTTATAGTGACTTTAACATTCTTTATGGTATTTTTTTAAATGTCCTATGTTGGTTCTATCAAAGTCCTATAGGGACTTACTGTATAGTGTGTCACTGGTACTCAATAGTAAATTTATAGTGACTTTACTTCGTGTTTTTTTTTATCTCCTATGCTATAATATTCCTATAGAGTCTTACGGTGTCTGTGATGTTTGTATAGTATCTTTCTAAAATGTAGTATTACTGTAGTCTATTTATTATAAATCTTAAAAGAACTGGTCTGATGCTGCAAGACTACAATCCATGCTATTTTAACCAAGGAGCTAGGGGGCTCTTGTGCAAAGACATGTCGTGTAGATGTAGTGGTAAATGAAAATGTGGATAAATGACCTAAAATAAAAAACAAACAAATCAATTATATTCTAGGAAAACCTGTCCTCACATTAACTTACATCAGATTTATCCTGTGTATGCTATGAATTTACCTCCTAAAGATTCATGTCAGCCTAAAAAGAGTCATATTCTGGAAATACAAAGGTGGGTCTCCTGAGTTGAGTTGGGTTTACCCACCTCTGCATCCCTGCACCGGGTCTTGGAGGCTGATCTGGGTCAAGCCCCTTTGTATGATGGGTTGACACCTGTCATTACCAAGGCGCACGACTCAAAGCCCCATTGCGCCTTGACCCGGTGAACTCTGTCAGCAATTGGTGCCCAGTGCCGATCAACCTGTCATCTCGGTTTGAAAGGCCTTGTAGGCTGCGAGAGGTAAATCAGTAGGTTTCGTGAGTGGCCCATTGCCTCGGGGGGGGCCCCCAGCCTACATAACACAGGGGAGAAGATTATAGGCGCTGCTCTACGAGGCTCCACGGCTCCTTTTAATGGCATTTCGGGGACGGTCCCAACGTCTGCTGGGAAGCATTTTGAGTCACGCGGTGTCCGGATGGCTTTGTGTGAAATGTTGGCTTTTGGCCCTTTTGCGCTCAGGTTGTAATTTGAGACGTGGGGCGTGAGAACATATTTTGAGCAGTCACACCTCTATCCTTTGTCACCCTAATCGTTTACCGTAGGGTTTTTGATCCTGTCCTGTCTGGCCTCCTCCCTTACATTTTCTACCATCACCTTATCTCTCCTGTGCCCTTCCTCTGTCATTCTGTGCCTATCCGCCTGCACACTTCAGTTTCTGTCCTCGCTCTCTTTCCGCTCTGCTTTTACCTTTTCCCACACCTGACTCACCTTTGTCCCTCCCTCTGAGATTTATGATATAGCAGATTGGAGTTTTACTCATACAAACATTTCTCAGAGGCAGAGCTGCTCTGTGGGCAGGAATAATCTCACTGGTTGGGTAAAACCTGAGTGGGCGGAGCCAAAGAACCACTGTTTGTCTTGCAAAGTAATGTGAAGCGCAGTGGAAAGGGCAAGAGGGAAGAGAGGACTAATATTATGAAGCCAAGTTCAAACTAGCATTACTAGCATTTACCTATCTGGGTAAGCTAGTTAACCTCCTGACCTTCATAGATATAGGCTAGTAGGACTAGCTGACCTGCTAAGTTAAAACTAGCCTATAAACTAGTTAGCTCGCCTGCTAGCTGACCTTCCAAGATCATGAATGAAAAGAAGTTATTGCCATTTATGTTTATTTAGTTTGTCCAAAGTTCCTTCTTTGCCACTCACGTTTGCCAGTTAGCTAACTTCCTGCGGTTCTTTGGCTCCTCCCACTGAGGTTTAACTCAACCAATCAGATTTTTTAGCTCTGCCCTCTGAGAAATGTTTGTCTAAGTGCAACTCCAATCTGCTATCCATCTCCCCTTCCCTTTCCCACACTGTCCTCCATTCCCTCCCACCACACTGTATTAGTCCCACCCTGGTCTCTTCATCTCTCTCTCTCTCTCATTTCTTCCTTCCCCTTCCTCCCTCCCTCCCTCCTTCCATCTTTCCACTGAGGACTGTAGGCCCAGGCTGTGCAGTGATTCAGCAGAATGCAGGCTGAGCGTGGGTTACTGATCCCCCGTCTGTCTGCCCGTAGCCAGCTTCTGGATTAACTCCCCATTTCCTGCTGGGCGTACATCCATCCATGCATCCAGTCTCATGACAGATATAGTTTCATCACTGTTGCATGTGTGGATTTTGTGTTTGTGTCAAAAATAGTAGGCAGAGACGAAGGAACAATGATATAAAAAGTGCTGCAAAAATCATGTGTGCCAGTCGTTACTATGGAGCTCCAGTTATCTATATGCCTCTGCATCAATGTCACCAAGACGACATCCTGATTCTGGATCCGGTTCCCCAGAATCCCCATATTTCACAGTTC
Organism: Hoplostethus atlanticus; assembly: GCA_034670405.1. Lineage (NCBI taxonomy): Eukaryota > Metazoa > Chordata > Actinopteri > Trachichthyiformes > Trachichthyidae > Hoplostethus > Hoplostethus atlanticus. Next base: position 515,045 of record JAXDDX010000081.1, on the reverse strand, counting down.
AAACACGAGGAAAAGGAGGAAACGAATGAAAGAAACACCATCAGTCAGCACCAGTCAGATTATATGAGTGCGAGGATTAGCAAGTGAAGACTTGATTGGACTTATACTGGCTGCTTATCTTCCCCAGCTCTCTCTGGAGAAAACTGTGTCAGCAGGAAACCGGAGGTGGGGGAAATCTCGCTTTCCTTTTTTCCCCCAAGTCATTATGGACAGTGGTTGGATGACATCAGCATCGCCGTCATTTTCATCATCATCATCAAGGGGCGGGGAGGCTTGGGAGGTTATAAGCATCATCTGCAAACAGAGTGACCTTGTTTTGTAGCTTAGCGATCACATCAGTGCAGGAGTGGAGGGTGGGGGGGTCAGGGGGTGTGAGGATTGGCCTTGGTGAGTTAAATGTAAAATTTGCAATCTGCCGAAGTGAAACTGGAAACAAGTGCGTGATGTTCCAATGGATACCCGGGCCAACCGTGGCTTACAACACATACGGGACTAATGCATGTTAAAAGCTATAAATGCTATACCAAAGTGAAGCAGCGTTTGGGAAAGCTAGCCATGGCCTCTAATTCCGTCGTGGTTTTTGGACTAGAGAGAGGGAGAAGGGCGAGCGCTGAGGTCTGTGTGACTCTTCAAAATTCAGCAAAGTGTTATTTTTTGTGAGGCACAGATGAAAGATGCGTGTACATCAGGGTTTCTCTGTGGCCGGGGCCCAAAATGGATTGCGGCTGTTTCTGGTGGCTCGCCACATGACAAGTGTAATAGCATGTTTTCGTGGGCCTGGGTGCCCCGAGACCAAATATCTCATTTAGGTCCCTGGCTATAAAAGTTTAAAGCCCCTGGTCTATATACCCCAAACTGGCAACCTAACATGCCATAAATGTAAGCTATGTTGTCCCATATGTCAACAGATCGAGTCTGAAACTGGCCAGTAGACATACATAACCATATATCACTTGGTGCAGTGAAGTCATCGCATCATGTTGGGACGTTTCTAAACTCCTGTCCTGTGTCCGGTCCAATAATTTGAGCCATGAGACACCCGTGTAGAGGTGCACCTTGGGGTGGGGGCCATCGTAGACCACTCTATATCATATCTGCCAAATTTAGCAAAAAAGACCCTTTATGGAATACAATAGAAAACATCTTTAAAGCCCTATTTGAAAGACTAATATTACCTTGGGATGTGTTTTGAATCTACCAGGTCTGTAACTTGTAAAGTAAAACCACCGATTCCACCACCGATGACCTGGAGGTGACTTGGCGGAGACAGAGGTCCCCTGATAATACTAACCCTGTGCGACTCAAACTCTGTCATTTCAGCAGCAATTTGTTGTTGGCACGTGATTTTCTTTCTTCTTTCTTTTCCTCGACACAAGATTTCTCTCTTCCGTGCGTCTTTGAATAACGGAGGGGAAGGTTACGAATGCATTTTCGGTGCTTTGATAAATCAGATAGTGACAAATTACACATAATAGTCACATAATAGTAGTTGCGTGTGATGGGGCTGCAGAAGCCTCAAGCATGCATGATGATGATGATGAGTCCCTCTCTCTCTTCCCTATCAGATGGAGAACCTCCCGATGGCGCCTTGCTAGGAGTTCCAGAGTCCTTGTTGCCCCAAACTAAGATGCCCTTATACAGAAGAGACAACATCGGCAGCCGCAAGGCCCTGGCGATGAGGCAGGCCAAGGACCGCCAGAAGCAGGTGGCCAGGCTGGGACCCACCAGCCACCTGGATTACTCCCCTCCCACCCTGGATAAACTGCAGCCTGAGTTCGTAAGTGGTGCACGCACGCATGCACATACACACACACATGTAGGTGATGATGCATACGCTAACACGTGTGCATGTGTGCGTGCATGTGTGTAGGGGCCCTGCAGGAGGAGGCTGGATAATCTCATTCAAAGCATGAAGGACACTTCCCGGGTCTTGGCTCTCTCCCTGCACATCCCCAACTGTGACAAGAAGGGCTTCTTCAAGCGCAAGCAGGTATGGATGCATCCCCACATGTAATGTTGTTTAGTCACTTCACTCACAAACTGGAGAATATTTCGTCCTTGGGTGTCCTGGTGCTCCCATGTAACTGTGACATACTGGGTTTGTCGCAGGTCGTCTCCCATCTTTCCTGCCATCTTTAAGAAAAGTATCTCATCTTTTCCTGATCACTTTCCACCTGCAGTGCAAGCCGTCCCGCGGTCGGAAGAGGGGCATCTGTTGGTGCGTCGACCGGTTCGGGGTTAAACTCCCCGGCATCAACTACAGCGGAGGAGACCTGCAGTGCAAAGAGCAAGACAGCAGCAGCAACAGCAACACCAACGAATGAGAGTTGTTCCCCGTCGAGGCCCTCTTCACTTTTCAACCTGCCAATCAAGCTAGCACAATTAATGACTGCCAATCAGGAAAATGTGGCACAAATGCTCATACACGTGGTCAGGCGTGATGGATTGCATTGATTTTTTTATGGGGAGCCAAACTGAAAAGCATGCTGGGAGCCACTTCTGGTATTGATGTAATAGATGACGCTGTGGATTGGCTTCCCGTTTCATTTACAATCAACAGACATTCCTTTAAACGTCTCGAAATCCTGCAGGTGTACTTCCACTTATTAACTCCCCGTTGACTATGTACCCACTTCTGAGGTTGAACCAAAACCTCATCTCTCTCTATATATATTTCCAGAAATTATAGAAAAATATATATTTGTACGTGATATTATGTTGTGTATCGAGTCAGAACGGCGAAGTTAGATATCGGTAAATTTACTTCACGAAATTATAAGGCAAGAAACATTGTAAATGTGGCTGAATGTGGCTGATCTATATCTTATTGTTGTCATGGCGATGAGAGCAACCGGTCTGGTCGGGGCGGCATCATGGAAATAGTGACTCATCTCTCTTTTGTCTAAACCTTTTGCCCTTGCGGTGCACTTAGCCACAATTGTAGCTCGTTATCCTGCCGTCCCCGTCAAACCTGAGATGTTCCCCCGATAAAGCGGATCGCATCGGCGGCCATCGAGCACGAATCATAGTCAAGATGGCGATCACTGTCCTTTTGTGTCGCGGGGCATGCTGGGATTCCTGAACCATAACCAGTTGTCAGTGGGAGATTTTTGTTGCTGCTCGTTGAGTCTCTGGCTCAGACAGACCCATAGTACAAGAATGATACAAGAGAACCTCAGTAACATAGTTGAGTATATACTGTGTTGGTTATTTGAGTGTAATGGCCTTTAACTGTGCGCTTCCACGTTGTTCCACTGTTTCAAAATCGTGAATTGTATGTGTGTGTGTGCATGCTTGTGCGTGCACGTGCGTGTTTGTGTGTGTGTACCGTAGTTCTCAACTCCTATCAGTGAGAAAAAGCTATGGCTGAAATCCACTTGTTCTCACACCAGCCGGCTCAAGCTAAGACAACCGCGCGGCCTCGTGCACTTCCCTCCCACGGCTCACGCAAATCCTATGCAAAGGGCGCGCGCTGTTGATATCTCACCCCCGTCCACGCCGAGGGTGTTTCACCGCCGCACAGGCAAATCTCTGCCGGCCGGACGGCGACTCGCTCTCGAGATCCGGTGGGTCTTTCAACCCCGGAAAGAGCGAGGTCTTTGAGTTCGCATGGAAATTCAAGTGCCTTCTATCCGCGCGCCGCTTTGAATTCTGGTTTGCATGCGGACGCGCGGTGTGGTTGAGCGCGAGCGCCAGCGCCGCAGCAGATCGGAGGACAACGATCTCCGGTGTGGATGCGGATGTGGTCACGGGGCGTTTTGTTCTCCAGTCGGTCGCTGACGGAGATAAGCGGTTATCTCCCCAGTCGAGCACTGCTGAGGCTGAAAGCACGACGACAGCGGACAGACATCTTTGTTCCGCTGTTCAAGTTTTTAATTCGGGTTCACAATTTATTTTGTTATAATCTCAACGTGTGTAACTCCTATACTCTCCGTTAAAACCTGAACGACATTCCTACCGCCTGCACGTGTGACACTAGGAGAGCATCGACAGGGGCTCGTCGGCCTGCTACCCAGTAACAACACCTCTTAGTTTGACTCCTGAACACAGTGACACTTTGAACATTTCATCTCACGAGACAACAGCAAAGATTAATGTGAATATGAGAATATGACAGTGAAATATTTATCAGGCGTGGAATTGATGTACTCTTTCATTTTTTTTTTGTAATGAAAAAAAATCACAATTTAAATAAAGTTCCAATACTCATGAAAACGTGTTTGTGTATTTATTTTTTCCATCATGTGTACCAAAACCTGGCTGTCTTGGCTCGAGCCCAGCGACGTCCTCCCGCTATAATTGACCTTTAGTGGGCTCCATAAACCCAGACAGCACCTGCAGTGGGGCTACGGGAGCTCTCTGGCTGCGAGCCACACACATGGGTTAGCCTACTTGGCACTGGGCTAGGGAAAGGGTTTGAGGTATTTCGGTGGAGTTTGCCACACTGGAAAACACAAATGCCAGAAATGTGCTTGGAAGTCAAATTTCTTAAAGCCTTTATTTTACTGAAGAGTTACAACTGGCTGACGTTTGAGCTCCAAAGAGCCTTTTTATTTGCCAGGGTGCAAAATGAAACAAAACACATGAGCACAAAGGGAATTTATTATCCTTTTAATAGCGTTATCTGTTCTAGTACAACCACTAGGCAGTCTAAACTGGTGTCCTTCCTACGCACACTATCATCAACATGTACTATGTTTCATCTTTTAATTCGGTGTATTAAAAGCAACGGCAGGTTTCAAAGCTTACAGTGTAGCGTGAGGGCGTAACAGCAGTCTGCAAGCTAGCACACGGAAACACAACTAAAACACCACATACTCTGAAGGCTTTTCATTGATAAGACATTACAGTACAAAACACTGATAATTGAGCAAATTTGAGCAAATCCACAATTAGTAAAGCGATGTCACCCCGGATGACCTCTACTGAGTCTCGTCTTCACCTCTTTCCCTAAGATCATCTAATCCAAGACACTCTGTGGTGGTTAAACTTTGAAATGTCACCGTCAGCGAACAAACTACAAACACACACAAACAGGGAGATGTATAGCTTACTCAGATGTTTCAAACACTTTTTTTTTTTTTTTTTTTCCCCAAATACTTTTACAGTTTGTTTGGATCTTTCCCTCTTCAGACCTGGGCGGGGGGTGGGGGGGTCGTGCTATATTTGGGGCATGAGGGGGAGATCCAGCTCTGGTCCTCCGAGGTACTGGCTGCAGTTGGGGTCCCCCCTCACGGTGGGGGCCGACAGGGATGGGCCGGCCGGTGTGAGGGTTGACACACCAGCACTCGCCCCTCTGGCCGTGGAGAGACATCTTGCACTGGCAACACAAAACGATGTCTGTTTTATGTCAGTCCGTCTATCTGTTGACGTCTATAGTATCAGTGTGTGTGTCAGGTAAGATGCTTTAGTGACACAGAAGTCACAGAAATGAATGAAAATCAACTTTTCTGACATTTTCAAGGGATGTAGTGGAGGGTCAACCCACCTTTTTATTTACAGAAAATATTTCACCAACTTTTTTAGTTGACATAAATCTAATTCAGAGTATAAATCACAGGAAATAACATCCAACTGGAGAAAGGTATATGAGAATAGGGTATTTTAAAACATACATTGTAAAGAAAATAAAGCATATCTGAGCATAACATTGATTTTTGTTTATATTGGTGTTGTGGTGCCTTATGATGGTCACCGCCTGGAGGTCAGAGTGGCTGCAAGCTCCTACCAACTCCTACCAATCACATCCCCCACATCGCCCCAGAAGGAGTCACCTGTTTGAGGTTATACTGCCCCCTCTTGTCGCAGTTGGGGATGTGCAGGGCGTAGAGGTCCTCCAGAGGACCTCGGTTATCTCTGAAGGGCATCTTGGATATCCGCTCCAGTACCTGGTCCAGCTCCTGCTGACACTGGGTCTGAACGCAAGCACAAAAAACAACAACAACAACAGCTCGTCATGTCCACGGGGGCCCCGACAGCGCCACCTGGAGGTTTCTATGACAACGGTGGTAGTACGCAAAGGCATGCAACTGTGCTGTACAAGCCAGGCCACAAATCCATGGTGAGCTTAATGACTAATGGCAACTATTTCACCTTCTATACAGCATACACAGTAACGATCGAAAATAAATTGTAGGAGCCATTTTTGTGGTATTTGTAATTTAAATGTGTGGACTTTTATTTTGATAAATGTGTGGACTTTTATTTTGAAATATCTAAATGTCAGAATCCGGAGTTGATTTGATTGAGGGTACCTGTATATGGCAGGTAATGTTTGGTTTTGAATGAGATGGTAGTGGGAAGCCTGTAGTTTCCGACCACACCCCCTTTAGAAAACTGGTTTGGAAACTTTTTTTCTTTTTGTTTGGCAACTTAAATTTTGTGTTTAATAAATATCAGCAAAACGTCAACTTGGATCTTTTTTGGAATGTGCGTCGAAACGATCTACTCCCGTCTCAGTAGTGGCTTATTGGAAACCAAATAGAAAGCCCCTACATAAATAAATAAAACAACATTTAACAGCTCTTGCCAGGAGTACATCAACACCAAAACCGCATCAAGATGTGTTGGTTGGGCAATCAGCACTTTTTTAATGCACCACGTAAAATCCCTCATAAACCACGCAAACACACACACACAGCAGATAGATGCACAAGCACACATGCATGAACACACACACACACACACACAATAAAGTTAAAAGACTTTGTGTAATGGGCAAATGAATCATGTTTTTTGCCGGTAATGAAGAACAACTCCTGCCAGTGACCTCAGGTTTACCTCGCGGTTCGACTTCACCAAATGTCTGTTGTGAAGCGAGACAGTTAAAAGTTTCTGGTGAAGCTGTAACCTTTAAATGGTTTTTTATGGCGTACGGAAAATACCAGACAGCCAGTTAGCGATGCCCGGGTTGACCCGCGACTCCCAGTTCCTGCAGAACAACGGGTCAGGTGTGTTTAAGGTCACTACATATCTGCCTGTTGATTAAAGGGGAGTGGAGGGTGGGACTGCTGAGGAGATGGAAAACAGCATTACAAAGCCTTTCCTTGTGCAATGGTTGTTTTAATCCCTTTAAATTGATTGATTGGTCTGAGACATTTATTTCCTTTTTGGCCCCGGCGTTCATATAAAATATGACTTTTTTTTTTTGTGATTCCCCAAGTGGAGAACGAGCCACCTCGCGCACAAAACATGGGATTATAAATACCCAAGATGAGGAAATAGAGGTTGACGAGCCTTAACACATGATGTGTTTATCAGCATCAACTCAACGATAAGCAAATATCATCATCACCATCATCTGATCTGGTAGCCTCATCCTTACAGATCCTGGTGTTTTTAAAGGAACATTTCACACTTTTACTACATCCTCTGTCACATATCATCCGTTTGTGATGTTCGATGGATTCCAGGAGTTATTTTGTGATGAAGTGTTGTTATTTACTTTTTGGCGTACCCACTTTCCCTCAACCTAGTGCTTGCCTACATTTCCCAGAATGCCAGAGAACGGGCGTGAACTTCAGCAGTGGGTTTTACTTGAAGGTGGAGATAGCAACGTAGGTATTTGTGGGAAGGGACCATCTCTACCTAAAATCAACTAACAGCTCTTTGATTTTTGTGACATTGATGATAAGGTAGTTTGTTCCATAGACCCTGATGTGATGCAGCTAGTTTCCACCCAGGTTTGCCTTTGACTGTCACACAGTTTGGCAGTGACATGTCACTATTACACTCCCTCAGTGTGGATGTGTAAGACAGGTTAATGGGTAAACCTGGCATGTCAGAGACGTAAAAGGTCCCTATCCCTGTGTGGAAAAATCATCTCCTGTTGCAGAATGAATTTTTGGAAAGTTATTGGAGGATGAGGTTAGCGGGGGGGAACATCATGACAACCACATGCAGGAACGTTCATAAGTGAAAGGTCAAGATGCATTAGAGAGGATTACAGCATCACCTCAACTAGTCTGAAATGAATGCCAGCCTTGATGGCAGTAAAACACTAAACTCCTGGTCCCACATCCAAGCAGCTGCACCAGTGGGAGGCGGCACCGCGCTCCTTTTGCCCTTCCCTTCCAGTCTGATCTGATCTGAGCGCAGCAGACTGGGGGTATTCACAACTCCAGACTCCTGTGATCGATTACTTAGTGATTGTTGACTTTAATCAGCGTGCCATGTATCATGTATCATACACATTAATAAGTATTTGTTCTGCATTCACACCGCAGGCCTTCATGCTCAATTCCAACTTGCTGCTCATATCTGATTTGTTTTGGATGTCTGTTCACATCTGTTCACATCTGGTCTGAGATGTAACCCATATCTAGTACCAACAGGAACTGACAGAGATGGCAGAAAGACACGCATGTGCAGAGCAACGATAACAAAATCTGTTTTTCCTTGAAGTTTTAAACTAAACTGCGGCGTCTCCCCAAATATCATCATGGGCACCAAAATCACATCAAGGACTGATTTGTCACAGCAATGCTGACAGATCTGAGCGTTCAAGTACAAATCATGTACATGTAAGTCACACGCCTCAGGATCCGGTTTTGTGACTTGTGTGTCTATGTGGTCCGAATTGGAATTGAAAGAATCTGCGACTCCATGCAGCTTTTTGCTGTTCCCAGTGGAAAACATCAAATCTGTGTCGCACACGAGGGAAACTTTCAGCTGCAGTGTGAATGCAGCCACACTTTTATTACTTTAAAGCTTTTATTTCTTTCCAGTAAAACATCATTTCAAAAGCTCATCTTCCATATCTGAACCGTTATGAAGCTCTCTGACAAAAAACTGACTCCTGTTCATCATCATTTGATCATTTGAGAACTCGTCCCAATAGCGACCTCCGCCGTCTCTCACCTGCTTGGGCCGGGTGGGTTTGGCCTCCTCCACCTTGTTGGTCTTCATCTTGGTCTTCATCTCCTGCCGGTGCTGGCGGACGGCGCTCTCCTTCGGCCCCAGCCAGGAGCTTTCTTTGCTGGGCTTTCGGATGGCCGGTATCTCGGTGAGACCCTGCTCGGACACCGGCTCCACGGCCTCGCCTGCAGGTTGAGGGGTTGAGATACAGTCGGGGAATGATTTGACCGTGATCTTTATATATATATAGATAAATTAAGTTGGTTCAACTGAAAACACACATCCAGTATTTACACATATACAACTCATGTTCAACACTGGGTTGACATGCTATCTCTCATGTATATGATGCTTTAAGTGTGAATCACAGTGGGTGAGCAGGCGGGGGTTCATTGTCTTGCTCAAGGACACTTTGACAGGACACACGTCGGTTGACATATTAGCTGTTGCGGGGATCTAACCTGTGACTTTACAGGCACAGGACGGTCACAGGGCAGTCTCTCTATCCCCCTAGGTGGATAAAAATGACCCCTACCATCTCCAGGGACCCTGTTCTTCAGCTGACCTCCCTGTGGCGGAGGGCAAGCAGAAGAGAGTTTCCCTTTTCTGGGATCAAGAAACGTCTATTTCTGCTCCGTTCAATAACGTCCATATGGACTCGACAGACCTGCAACATAATCATAGGTAATATATGGAAAATAAAAAGTGTTGACTGAGACACCCGTGGTTATTTTGGATGCGTCGGTTCAAAAACGTAGTTGAAAAACATCATTGAAAGGGAAAAGGATCAGACGGGCCAGTCAGGACACCGAGTCTAAAACAAAAATCATCAAGCCTCCATTTCTGGAGGTCCTAACTGGACCTGAAATAAAAGGCTTTACCACCCCCCTAATTCTCCTGCAACTGGAAGATCACAAGTTTGATCCCTGCAACAGCCAATGTGTGTTGATTAAGAGCTACGATGTGGACTGTCCCGACCCGCTTGCACAACAGCCCCGAGGTTCTGAGGCTTGACAACACCACCGGCCCCAGAGAACGGTTAACCAGTTAAACGGAGGGGATAAAAATCAAGATTTAGTAGCCTAGTAAACTTCAGACCACAAGAATCGCGCCGGACGTCACAACAACGCAAGCCGATCCGGGCCCTCTGAGCTCGTTCCCAGGGTCGTTTCTGCCTCCCGCTTGCTTGTTACCGCTGAAAGTATGTGGATCGACCTGGGAGAGCTTCAAGGCTAGCGGGCGCTTCCTCCGGAGGGCAACTCTCGGTGACTTTCTCCCCTCGGAGCCTTGTTAAACATCAACTTCCCCCTCTCTCTCGCTCTCTCCAAACAGATGGAGCAAACAATGTGAGAGGCCATGAAGTCCAACCCGACATGTTGTTTCTGACAACAGAGCATACTTGGGGGTGAAGGGTGACATTGGGGGGGGGGCTATATGTAACGCTGTACATGTGCACAGGCTCAGAAAGGAAGGTCACTATAACAAGGAATCTCTCATGTTATGAAACTCTTGGTACCAAAATGAAAAAGAGAAAGAAGGCTCAACAGCGGAGAGTCCAGTTATGCAAGGACCAAACTGTAACGTGCAGACTTGAGGAATGGTGTGTGAGAGCGACTGTGTGTGTGTGTGTGTGTGTGTTACTGTATCCTTTTCATTTCTCAACACACACACACACACACACACACATATGGTAGTTGTGCTGCTGCTGCTAGCGGCGGCGGTGGCGACGGCGGTGGGGAGGCATTCTCTGTGCCCTGCGAGAGGTAAATTTGACATCCGGTCGCAGAATATGATTACGAAAGGCCAAAGAGAGAGAGAGAGTGAGAGAGAGAGAGAAGGGGAGAAAGGAAATTCCAAAACGAAGCAAAAACAAGGTGCTGGCGCCGCTCGCCATCAGATAGAAGTGGTGTTGTTGGACTCCAGTTCCCCTCATGACGCTCCACTGTGCTCTCTCTCTCTCTCTCTCCGGCTTTTCTTTGAAGACAGTTTCTTCGCAAAGGGCAAAAGTCAACTGAAATCAGGTGTGTGTGTGCATGTGTGTGTGTGTGTGTGTGTGTTGCACAGATAAACACACAACACACACACACACACATGCACACAGGAATATTGGCGGCCGGGGCGCCTTTTGTTTTGCTCTCTTACATAATCCCCGCAGTATCCAAGTGCAACACCGTCGCTCCCACTCGGAGGAAACCTGAGATGTTTGCGTCTGCACACAACACACAGGCACACACACACACACACACACACATTTATATGCAACAAAAACAGCAATCTCCCTCTCTCACACACACACACACACACACACACACACACATAAACACAGAGGGTCAGGACCCCACTTTGAGGGGGCACTAGGCCTCTGTGGTACAAGCTATTCCACAGAGGTGGGCTAGGGCTCAGCAACGTCAACAGAGCTGCAGGCCTACTGTCCAGTCTACTGCTTGGATTAATCCTCGGACAATGGCCGGAAAGGCATCCTTTCTATATCTGATCCATGTCGAATTCCCAGATGACGCGCCGGGTCAGAAGTGTCCTTGCCGATTGCCGAGCAAATGGCAGACTTGGCCGGCTGGCGGCGAGTGGGCAGAAAAAGAAAAGGGTCCCGAGCAGAAACAAACAGACATCGGCTTTATTAATTGTAGGAATGTGGAACGCCAGGAAAAAAAAAAAAAAAAAAAAAGTACCTACCTCTCTGAATATGCCTCTCAATGCAGCTCTGAGGTGTGAAATAAGTCATGTACCACTTAGGAAGTTGGTGAAAGGCACCATATAGAGTAGCTGCAGTCCATCATCCATTACACGGCCTTCTGGGACTGTTTTCCTAGAAGCACACGCTCAGCAGAGTGCAGATATGTTTACCTTCCAGGCTTTCTGGCATGACACAGGCGTCTAAAAGCGCCGGGGCCTTTTGGACAGGCTCTGGCACGTACGCCACCGCGGCATCCAGCGAGCTACCGGCTACCGCTGCTTGAACCCTAGGACTAGCAGTACGGGGGGGGACCTGGAGCGGGAGGAGGAGGACGTGAACCGAGGCAAGCTGCAACACATCGCAGGGCATCGCATGCAACTTGCGAGGGAGGAGAGGGAGTTGAAAGGTGAGGAACAGCACGTTGTAAATGATGCACGTTTGCACACCCTGCATACATGCTGCAGACCTGCAAATATGTTGACCTCTAAACCATCATAGTCAACATGGTGAGACTTCTTTAAAGCCAGGAGGTCTTCAAGAAGATGCTGCCTTCCTCTCTTCTATATGATCTTCAATACGTTGCATTTGTCCTCTTCTTTTCTATCCTATTCTTTGCTGCTGCAACAACGCCATTTTCCAAAAGGGATCATTAAAGTTCAATCTACTGCAAATGACATGTGATGCACATAAGAGACACATAGGGATGGCTGCATAGTTTCAGTTGCTCTAAAGACGTCAAATAAAAATGTGAAAAATCAAGCCAAGCCATGTACAGCAACATGCCATTAGCCAAGAGAGACCACAGTGGCATCTCAAGTAGGGTGCGACAGGTTTGTGAAGGACAATGAAGATACTGATATTTTTAGACTGCAGTCATCAATCAGCAATATCTTTGACCATTTTCACACCAAAGTGTTTCCCCCAGACATATCTTCTTGTCGAGGAGGAAAAGCCTCTGAAACGGCATTTAGACCATCATGGGACACCAAAAAACATAACTGAACAATGAAATGATTCTGAAATGAAAAAGTAAAATGTGCACCACCCCCTGATTTATTTCACTCGCCATGTTCAACTATCAAACCAGGTTGAGAGGCCGGCCCTCTCCCCTGCAACGCCCCCTCACACCGCCCCTTCCCTTCCAGTGTCCGTCAGCTCAACAGCATTTCAGACATTGTTTGTGTTATCTTAAAGCTCCCTTTCCCAGAAGGAGGAGGAAGGAGAGAGAGAGAGAGAGAGAGCAGGAGAGTAAAAGGAGGGGGGAGTTGGGGGATATTCTGGATCTCAATAGAGGCACGCGGAGATTCTTGGCACCGGTACATGTGAAGTCGTCGCCTAGGGGGGAGATGGCACAAATGCCCCGGTTTCTGAGAGGCTTTTATAACTGGGAGCTTATCTCAGGGCTATTTCAGTCCTGCGGGCTCCGTCTGGACACCCCCGCAGGTACAGAGGAATGCCCCTTGTTAGCTAACAGTGTTATTTCAGGGACCCAGATGGGCACAGGAGGGTTTGGCCTTTTTCTTTTCCACCCCATATTTCCAGTCAACGTTTCGAATCATCCAGATAGAACAAGTCTCCTTGAGGTTCGACCTGCTCACGGTCAGCGACTCTGGAGGTTTGTATGGTGACAGTGCTGACAAATTTAGACGGTAGAAAAACAGAGATTGACTTGGGTGAAATGAATGCCAACCATTTATTTTAAAGTTAAAGTCAAACAAATGCACCGAGCATGCATCCCTGTCAACCAATCAACCGTATCTCACCATTATCACGATACCATAGTACACAATACTACTATCTTACCTTTTCACTATATAACTTTATATAGTGGTATTAGTTTGGATGCTGTATCATGGATGGATGGATGGATGGATGGATGGATGCATGGATGGATGGATGCATGGATGCATGAATGGATGGATGCATGGATGCATGCATGGATGCATGGATGGATGGATGGATGCATGGATGGATGCATGGAAAGATGCATGGATGGATGGATACATGGATGCATGGATACATGGATGGATGGATGCATGGATGGATGGATGGATGGATGGATGGATAGAGATGGATGGATGCATGAATGATGGATGGATGCATGGATGCATGGATGGATGGATGGATGCATGATGGATGATGCATGGAAGATGCATGGATGGATGATACATGGATGCATGGATACATGGATGGATGGATGCATGGATGGATGGATGGATGGATGATGATGGATGGATAGATAGATGGATGGATGCATGGATGGATGGATACATGGATCGATGGATGCATGGATGGATGCATGGATCCATGGATGGATGGATGCATGGATACATGGATGGATACATGCATGGATACATGCATGGATGGATGCATGGATGCATGGATGCATGGATACATGGATGGATGGATGGATGGATCCATGGATACATGGATGGATGGATGCATGGATACATGCACAGTGGGTCTCCAACCACAGTATAAACACGTTGTCCATAATTTGCTCCAGTGTTTTAACGTATCTGGACGGCCTGTGTCTGCACGTTATGTTAGTTAACTTCCAAGTATTTTTGAGATATGGACTCCTGATCCTGAACCCCGTCAGATGTAATGACACGTTCCCCACAGTACATGACTACACTGTGGTTTCTTCAGGTCGTATTTATGAACGCATCACACCTTCATATGCCCTCAGATTATATGGAGCATCTACTGCGATCAATAAACACACCAATCAATAAATTCAAGCTGATTGTCGTCTCCACACATGCATGCAATCACCCGCGCAGATTAGGGATGTAACAGGCACAAAGGGAAAATCCGAGCAGACAGACATTTGGTTTTGGTCTCAGCTCCACCTCACCCACCCATTTTTCATATTTTCATGTTTTCAATTCAAACGTTTTGACTGAAATCGCCCGGCCCACATGTTTGGGTGGTCCCGTGCGTCATCTTTTAGCTGCTTCTGGGCACCAAACAACCACCAAGGGCCGATTCGCTAAAAAACAAAGACATCACAACAACATCTTCTTTTTGCTTCATTCTAGTTTCCGTACAGCTTCAAATCTATCGTCAGGTAGATAACTAAAGACGGGACTCTGGCTTTCAGAGATCCTTATAATATTGTACTAAACAGGAAGATGCACACAACTAAATGCAAAAATCTCCCTTTTCTGTTTGCAACAATTAGAAAAGAAATACACGATTATCTAGGAATACAAGATAAAAGAACACTTATTAACCTTCATTAGTAGAATATTTCACTATACTACTGGAATATAAATCAAATCAAATCAAATCAAATCACATTTATTTGTATAGCCCTTAATCACCGTTACAGTCTCTAAGGGCTTCACAGTGCCCAACATGTGAAAATAATATATAATATATAAAATATAAAATAATATACTATATTTCAATTATATATCAAAACTCAATCCAAGTTCAACACCCATATTTACACATCATTAAATAGATGTGTTTCTCCAAAGCACCATACATTTTCAGTATGGGAAACAAACAACCCTCCACCCTGGCAGTATCAGTGTAATGCTCTACCTGCTGAGCTATAAGACATTACAACGACGTGAAATTGGTTCAGTCCCGACTTGGAAGTTCATTCCTGTCATTTCTGTGCGGTAGCCACTGCTAATATTGTGTACTGTAAGTACTTAATTCATTAATGTGAACCAGCGGACAGAAATTGTCCGCGGTCTAGACCAGAAGATTGGAAACAGGAGAGACAAGACAATGAGCCAGTGGCGACCACACACCACTTTTAGTTCATTTGGTTCGTTCCAAAACATCATTTAGACATTTTGGGTAAAAAAAATATAGTATTAACTTATTAGTTCATTGATAAATATTTTAAAAAAACAGATGGCTGCTGTAATGTATTTGTAATTCCTAAGTGAAAGGCTCAAGATAGCACAATCTGACCTAAAACCACATCTAGATATCTTTCTGCTTATTGGTATGATGACATTAAAGACATTAAAGGTAGATATTAAAGGTCTGGACTATGACAGCAACGATGCACAGTGGTTTCTGACATATAACATCCCTCCATGGATCAGATTGAGGATCAGTAGGATGCCTTACGTGGCAGCAGGATGGCCAAGTGGTTAGTGAGGTTATCCCCCCCACCCATACCTGCTGAAGTGCTCCTGAGCAAGACACGTAACTGCTACCTGCTCCAGGAAAGCCCCAGTGGCTGGCTGACCCCAACCAGAAGATGAAAAGAGATATCCTCCCTTGAATGATCGATATAAAATTTATCAAATCAAATTTTAAAAATGTCCTTTCTTTGCATTGCATTGCAAAATTCTGTTT
This sequence comes from Hoplostethus atlanticus, assembly GCA_034670405.1. Taxonomy (NCBI): domain Eukaryota; kingdom Metazoa; phylum Chordata; class Actinopteri; order Trachichthyiformes; family Trachichthyidae; genus Hoplostethus; species Hoplostethus atlanticus. The sequence goes on along the minus strand of JAXDDX010000081.1, from coordinate 499,168 downwards.
CCTGTCTGTCTGTCTGTCTGTCGGCAGGATATCTCAAAAACTCCACGAGGTTTGGTGGACAGACAGGCCACGGGTGAAGGAACATCCCATTAGTTTCTGGTGGAGGTTGGGATCTGTCATTTCCACCATAAGGCGGTTATCGTGTTTTAGCCACAACTATGAAACTAGCAGAGATAGAGACATGCTTCCACATCCTGAGGGTCAACAAATCAATTGAACTGAAAATTGACAGGGATGATGTCTTTGGGGGTAACAGCAAATTTTAAGAACAGTTCAGTGTTGGCAGAGGTTTGTGCTCTCTGAGTGTCTTCAATTAACACAACAAGAAACAAGCACTGATAAAAGGGACATGACGTGAAAATATCATTCATAATCCACTTTCCCACATCATCCAAACCATCCCCTATAACTCTCTGCTTGGCTCTTATTTTCATTTCTTTTTCTAGCATTTCAATCTAACATGAAGAATATTGTCAGTGTATATTTGTTTCCAACTGTGGTGGTAGGAAGAGCCGCCATGGTAGAATACATACAGAGGAAACACTGCTCCTTAGTATTGGTTGATTTGGTGTTGTTGGTGATCTGCACTTATTCTACTGTTGTTATCATTATCAGTTAAAATGTGATGGAACATGTGTATGTATTTTCCCTCACACATCCCGATGACTGAGTACATTTTACAGTATCACTTCCTATGTAAGAGGTTTACAAGGCAAATTCATAAGAGGCTGAGCAGATTTTCCCTCAGGACAATAAATGCTATCATATTGAAATATTGAATTGAAATGTATCATACCATACTGCACTGCATCATATTACGCCTGTTTCCAATTCTTTGTGCTTTGCCATTCAGTTGGAATAATGAAAATAATTCAAAAACTGTCTGTTAATATCCAAATATATCAGGAGCAATATGTCATCCCTCCTTTCCCGAGGCATCAAATCAGCTGAAGAATCCAACTAAACAACACATATTTTCCTGTACCCTTAACCTCTGTATTTACTGATAGCTGTACTCACAATCACAGATGGCCTCTTTTGAGCTGCTCTCTATCATCTATTTCATTATGTCCCCTTCCTGCTGCGTTATCTAGCCTATGTGTACCGGGAGGAATTTTTCACAGGAAATGAAACCCGCATAGTCCCAAACTGGGCCAAATGAAAGCACTTCTCTCCCAGCAAGTCACTTCTTTAATAGCTTTATTGTGTCATTACAACCTACAGTATTTTGCAGCAATACATTGAGAAAAGCTTACACCTGACGTAGCATAAACTGTCCATAATCTGTTTTACCATTTTTTAGAAACATTTTATCACAAAAATTGGATAACAGTAGCCACTGCTGATTACACTAAAATCAAAATAAAATGAGTACAAGGTCTTTTATTTTGAAATCCACAGTGGTATAGTCATATTACATGCTACTGCTCTAGTCTGTAGGTCAATTCTAAGCCTGCTGCCAGAAATGTGGGAGTGAAGTTTGATTTGGATCTCAGTTTGGATCCAAGAAGAAGAAGAAGAAGCTAAGAGGGCTGTTCAGCCTCGCTGCCTCCGGCTAAAAAAAAAAATCTCTTTTATCTTTTGACCTTGAGAAAGCTGTGTGTGCTTTTCTTTCACCTCACTTAGACCAGTATAACTCTCTCTTTATTCCTCGGTCAGAAATATTTGTCTCTCCCATCTGCAGCTAGTGCAAAATGCAGCAGCGAGGCTTTCAACCAAAACTAAGACAGGATCACATTACCGCTCTTTTAGCATCTGTCTCCCCACTGGGTTCCTGTTTTAGAATAGATTTCAAAAAGATGTTACTGATTGCTTGTAGAGCGCTGCAGGGTCTGCAGGGTCTGGGCCCCAGCTCCATCTCAGACCTTTTAACCCCCTATCAGCCTGAGATCCTGAGGCTGGACCCTCCAAAGGGCCATCAGGGGCCTCTAGGTACCCAACCTGAGGAGCTCAGGCTGGCAAAATCAGTGACATCTTATAAATCACTTCTCCAAGCAGCGTCTTGCAGGCAGGCTTTTATATAACGTCTTTTATTCTTGTTTGTTTTGCTCTTATGTAACCGTCTCAATTCATGCCTGGCATTTTTTTTTTACTACTCGTCTGTTATTGTTTGAAAAGTCCTGCACAAATACGGTTTATTATTTAACGTGACATAAACCGTGAAGCGAGGCCGTAACGAATGCTTGATGAATGTGCCGTGGGACACTTTTGACCTTCTGTCGGTGTGTGTGTGTTAAAAAACGGGGGCTACTCCGCGTGCTGTCTCCGGTAGTTTCTCTTCGTTCCGTGGAGCTCGCTGCCAAACTAAACACGCGTCAGGTCTCAAGAGGTAAACTCTTGACAAAAGCACGAGCTTGGAAACGAGTGGAAAGCAACCCCCGCGAGCTGGTGCCACTGCACGCTCGTCGGCGGCTGTGTGTCCACGCAGCCTTAAACTCAAGTCAATTAACACGGCTGTGTGCTCTGATCCAATACCTGACCGGGCCTTGTTTCAGCCTGGCTGGCTCGTGAGCGAGGCTTCACATTTTCTTGCACATGCATCCAAACAGTTAATCCGGCGCGGCGGACTAATTTTCCGGGTAGATAATCCAGTCACTGCCTTCATGTTAACGCAGTCAGTGACACCAGCAGTTTACAGTTACTTCTGGTCAAAGCCTAAAGTCCACTGTGCCGATCAATGCATTCCTCTCTCTCTCTCTCTCCCTCTCTCTCCCTCTTTCTTTCTCCCCTGCTCGTCCCCTGAGGAAATGTCAACATTAATTCTGTGATGTTTGTGTGTAGTTTCCAACAACTACAACATTTGGGAGATTTTACAGGCCACAGTCTATTACAGTGTTTTAAAGGGAGATAACTGAGCTGTTTCAACCATGGCTGAGATTCAACCGGCCAGATTTGTTGTTCCTCTTGTTTCTTTATTCCCATACACTTAAATGAGGTCTATACAAAGACCTTAACATGGGAGGGAAATGGAAAACCACCTCATACAGCAGTCAGTGAGAATCAGAGAGAATGTAATGACTGCCTAATAAATGTATAAATACATAAATGTGGCTCCCAAATGAAAAATAAGTTATTAAAGTAATCCTATAATATTTTTTAGAATAATATTATATAACTCTAATATTTCATGAGGTTATTTGTGGACTATAATAGCGATACTATCGGATACAAATGCCATTAAGTACAGTAAGATCACTATAAACTGACTATTGTGTACTACAGGCATGGTACAAGTTCCTATAGGAGTATTATAGGAGTACTGATTCTCCGTCAGGGCTCTGCCTTCCATGACAATGCATTTAGGTTATTCCTTCCCCGTAGCCTCCTGACTACAGTCTAGACAGTGTCATTAAAAATTGATAGGTTTGCTGTAAACGGACTGACCGCTGGTGTGTTCCCGGTGCTCCAGGCTCCAGGTCGTGGGCTCGGTGTCCACTTTGCGCCCGCAGAGCCCCTGGCCCTGCACCAGTTGCTCCAGGGGAAGCTCCGAGTCGGGCTTCGGGTAGCACCGCAGACCGCTGGAGCACCTCGGGGTGTACACGCCGCACAGCTCGCCCTCTTGCCCGGCGCACACGGGACAGCACCCGCAGCCCGGCTCGCGCACTATCTCCGCGCAAGTCTCGGTGAGCTTCGGGCACTGCGCCTGGCGCTCCGCGGTGCAGCCCGGGCAGCGGAACACCATCTCGGCCAGGGAAGCACCAGCGAAAGCCGCGGAGAGGATCAGCAAGCTGCAGCCCGCGTACGATAGCATTGTTATAGGCATGAGGTTTTTGGTCATTTTCATGAGCGATGGAAGACAATCCCAGGTAAAAAAAAAAAAAAAAAAAAAAAAAAGGGAGGAAATGTGAAAGCGAACAGGTGAAGCCGGGGGCTGGGACGTCTGCTGGGTCCTACAAATACCCAGGTTTGCTCTCTCGGGGCCACATGAGTGTTAATTGGCAAGACATGGAACTTGCCATACCTGAAAAATGAGTCTCAGTGTGATCGTTCAGTTTGTTATCTTTAATGGAAAACACACATCACCAGAAATCTATTATGAAATATATTTTAAAGACATTCAGGGCCATCCTGTCCCTCTAAACCTCCTCTAGTAATTTGTCAACTAATCTAGTTCAGCATCATTAGGATTTAGTGATGCTGCAGACTTTTTTCCCAGTAGGATTTCACAAAAAGTTTTTTAGCTTGTGATCAATTCAGGACCTTGTGAGGGAGTTGGAATATTGACTATTGACCATTAAAAATTTGAAAGTTGGTGTTGGTGAAACGGTCTGGACTTTCACCAACATCAATTTTAAGTCTCAGTCAGGGGATGCTTTTACCAGTGTTGTCATATCCTGCGTACATGGAGACGCATTGTGTTTGATGTGTATTTTGTAACCTCAATCTAGAGCCATGAAACAAAACCCAGAATACCCAGTTGGTCCTTTGGGACAAAACAGAACCTGTAGCCTCGACCTATGAGGTGCTAGGTGCTTGCAGACATTCAGCCCTCTTATTGCCTTGTTCCAAATGGCACCCTCTTATATATTGGGGCTACCTGTGCATAGATGCCACCGTACTCGTTCCTGTTTCAGGACAGAATATTCACTGACAAGAGGTTTACGAAAGGTCAAGCCAGAGTTGCATGCTCTTCATCACGGTCCTTCCCCTTTAAGGAAGGCAAACAGTGGATTTCATCACCACCAACATCATCTTCATCATCATCATCATTATCATCATCATTGATTGATTGATTTAGAAACAGTGTGACAAATATTATACATAGATACAATCCCAGGGGATATTTCTATATTGTTCCTGACAGGACAACTTTATCATCAACATTATTAAGTGATACCTTTTTTTTCAAAACATAAGAATTAGCAATCGACCTCCACCCACACAAAGTTGGCCCACATAAGGGTATTGATCAACAGGTAAACCAATGGATGCCATCTTTCCTCATGACCATGTTCTGTAGCCTGACCTTGACCTCTGACCTCCCTGGAGGAGAGGAAAGTGAAAAGAGAATATCCCTATCACATTGATTTAAAAAAAAAAAAAAAATGCTTTTCCCAAACGTAGAATAGAAATCAAAAAGAGGACCAGATGTGTAAAACTCAAACTCCAGCATCAAAAAGAGGCAGTGATCTTATCCTTCCCCCGCTGGAAGAGGCTGCATTACTGCACATACTGTGGCCTGTTTGTTTTTATCAGCGTGGCCCGCCCCACCTCCCAGAATGCAATGTAAATAAATAAACAAACAAAAGGACTATGTCCAGAGCATTCCTTGCATGGAAAGACCTCCCCGCCGTGGCTGACATGTCCATTGACACTCAATTAAAAGTGGCCAGCTGCTCCCGACATACGTGCCCCGTGTACAGTGATGCTACTGTGCACGTATACAGTAATGTTTCCTATCGATCGGCGAGGCCAAGCCTTGAGGTGTTGCGCTCGCCCGCCGAACAAGCTCCTATTAACCCCGTCCAGCGCGGTAGACTAATCGGTGTTTATCCAAGGGCACAGAAATAGACATGGCGGCGCAGACGGAACAGCAGATATAAATGCAGATGGTTTTGTTTCGTGGGTTCCCTCCCCCTGATTTCATACTATTTGGCCCTATTCACGATCGGCATCCTAGCTCACCTTGGGGGGGCGGAGAGAGGCAGAAAGGGTGCATTTGAAGCACCTCTTGTATCTCAGGGGGGTGTGAGTCAGGGTGATGCCCAGAGGGGTGTTTGCACATAGAACCTCATATGTCATTTTCTGAAACCGTGGATGGAAAAGGAGGCGAGAGAAGAGGCCTGGCGTTTTATAAATACAAGCCTGGGGGCTAGGATTTGTGTCTGGGATGGCCACTAGCTAATAGGCCTAACAGGCCGCAGTATCTGACCATGTGTGCAAAGTAATCCCCACCAAGGTCGGTTACTTAAATCCCTCCCCCCCCCCCCCCCCCCCCAATGGAATTGTTGAGTAAATACAAACTCTGGATAAACTCACACATTGATAGAGGAAGGTATGGGATCACCGATGGACTGAGGACACATACATGTGCCTCGTCGGGTGTACAGAGAGAGTTCTGTACGCGATAGGTCATCTCCCCCAGAAACACAGTGTTTTAGACGTGATGCACTTATGTAGTTGTGCAATTACGACACATGTGGGAACAATGATGTGTGATGTATTGTCATTCAGGTGGTGCATTTGCTGGAATTGGGCTCAAAGTCACCCTGATGTTTGTAGACTGACCACAAACAAAATATCTAAAGGAAAAGAAATACTGTATGTATGTGAGTTGTAATCGATGCAGCCGTGACCTCGAGTACTGTTCATGTTTGTGAGGCTAGACTTTGCCTTGAATAGCCTAATGTTGACCTGCCAAGCTCACAGCAGGCTCGCTCTCCTTTGGCCCAAATCAGCCCGAAGTCCTCGCTAACAACGGTTAGCAGTCCATTTGAACGGCACAAAGGTGGAGAGACAGTGATAGAGTGTCCCTAACCCTCCTTTTAGACCTAAACCATTCATTCCACAGTTGTTGTTGTGTTTTTTTTTTAAACCCAGTAGGATCCAAAACATGTACCACCCCCCTCAAAAGTTAGGGAGCGACCGCGGAGGGGAGTTCCTGCAAGGGACCGTCATGTTGTTTGTTCACTTTTCAGACTTTTGACAAGGAGTGAGTGCACGGCTTCGCGTTTGGCCTTGATTATCCTTAATTAAAGTTTCCTTTGCTTGGTTTACTGATTGGATAAGTAGAGGCAGCGAGTGGGGGGGGGTGTGGAAAAGCAATTTATCATCAGATTTATGGGCCCGTATAAAAACCAAGTCATACACTTTGCACCGAGCCCTCTCATGCAACGGCATCTAAACAGCCGGATTATTGTATATTTGTTTATTTCCGAAGCCATATGTTGCGAATTCTGAACAAAGGGGAAGCTCACCGCTAACGCTACGCCGTCCAAATCCAGAGGAGATTCGAGAAATCTGCACAGGCCCTTTATGGTCTAGCAGTGTCACACAATGGGATACTGTCGGTTACTTTTCGAAGGCATTTGTTTTTGTTTGAACGTTTGAACACCGTACCGCTTGTAGAAAGAGATCACAGAGAAACAGCTTTCATGCATGCACACTCTAGCTGGTGCAGCACTAGAAACATCTCAGGGAATGGAAATGTTTACCGAATTACAGTACATAAATCCTTACATGGAAATGTTCTCATCACAAGTCCCAAATGGAAAAATGCTTATGTGTGTGTGTGTGTTTGTGTATATGTGTGTGTGTGTGTTTGTTTGCTACCTAGCAACAAGGGATGCATGTGCAAATTAGGAAAGTTCTTGTTTTATTTGCTCATGTAAATCTTTCTGAAATATCTGCTATGAAGCCACAGGGTTATGTACACTGAAGTGAAACAGATCAGACTCGTAACATCACCAGCCTGCAGCACGGAAATCAATTCACATCAAGTTTTACGACTGGTGGACATGCTGGCATTAATGTTACAGCATTACACTGAAATTCAGCTTCTTTTTTTTTATGGAGCAAAGTTCATCATCTTAATAGCAATAATATCTTGTCATCCTCAAAGACGTCATAGGTGAAAATGTGAGACTTGCCCGCTACATTGTCGGTTTGTCTCCTCCTAACGACATCGGCAAAAATGAGGATTTGGTCACTGACTCATTTTTTTTTTTCACGTAGGAAAAATGCTGAAGCGCTGGGCCAAACTGTAGTCAACAGATGAGATGAGTCAGCAGTGTACGATAAATATTTCCGATGCACTTTTTACTTCAACTAAAATGTTTGTCACACGCCTTAGAAAATACTTAGGAAGTTGTTGTTATTGATAAACGGGTGCAATGTATGTGTGTTTCTTTTAGTTCAGCACAACATATGAAGCTCTTCTTTTTTACCACCCTTAGCTTCCAAATGTAATGCCAAACATTGTCCCTTATTTATCAATATTTCCATGTGTAAAAGGTTTAAAGTTGGTGCTACAACTGACTTGAAACACAAACCATGCATGCCAACTGTTTCCAAACACTCGTTATAATCTAATTATAAGTGGAAGTGAGTTTGATAGTGTGTGTTTAAAAAGTTTAAAAAGCTCCACGGACAAACGTTTGTGTATTTTGCTTGATAAATGAGGCCCATTAATTGTACATCACAACACACACGACTGGCTGGGGAGGATTTGTCAACTCATTCAGCATGAACGTGGTTTGATCAGCATGCCTGGTTGCCCTCTCAGCAGTCAGTATACTTGAACCATACGATGTGGGCGCACGTTACTGTACTCTGGCCCCTGCTGTGTGAAACTGGCCAAACCGGCTCCTCAGCGCCAAGCAACTGGGGTTTTTTATTGGTGCCATGACTCGGATATGGTCGAACTAACCTTTGCCAGCAGGCAGATGTGGTGCAAGTCTCAGGTTGGTGAGTTTGACAGATGGCATTTATTAAACCTCAGCCACCACTTAGATTACAGCACAGATGAGTGTACAGCCTGGTTTCTTCAACCCTGCGCTGGAACCCCAAATTGGTCTACCTCTACTGAGTCGACACATGACAAGACTTGAAATAATGAGCCTGGCTCTCAGGATGAGAGACGAAATGTCTACTTTGGGTCCTGTGGCATGACTGGTTGGTTGAACTGGGTGTCAGTTCTGGGGGGTAGTGAGGACTCAGTTTGTGTTTGACAGTGGCAACAGCCTCCCTCACTTGATCCTGGTTTGGACATAATATTCACTAAACTAAAACATTTGTTTGGTGTGTGTGTGTGTGTGTGTGTGTGTGTGTGTGTGTGTGTGTGTGTGTGTGTTCTGCTGTATGTTGTGAAGTCTGGGCTCCTTGGGTTAGTGCACCACTCAGTGGTCACCTATTGTAATGAGTAAAGAGCAAAACATTTAGTCATGCTGCCCTGCAGAGGAAAACACCAATTACTTCTATTGTGTGATTCAAGGTGAATGGTCATGCCTAGGGTTTGGATTTCATAGTAAGTAACTGTGTAGCCATTGATTTTAATTGATATATTATCCACTTCTCTGCCAGTAACTTTGAAATCAATTTCTGAGATTCACCACTCGTACAGTTACTTAACTTTGGTTTTGTTGGGCAGAAGAGAAAGAAGCTATTATGCTAAATACAATGTAAAACATAGCAAATAACACACTGACATGGGTTAGTGGACGGAGACTGACTTTATTGACTGTTATTACTGGTTATACATCACATGAACCTTTCCCATTGTAGCGATATATGGACTAGAAATGTTCCTTATTGTCAATGTGTCTACAAAGTCATCTTAATTGTTGATGAAGGAGCTTTGATGTTGTCTTTTCAAACATCAAATCAGTCTTGGCTTTTTTAGCTTTGGAATAAAGTCACCTGCAAAGAAAAGGGACTAAGCGACTATAACCTATTTTTTTTTGACACATCAGAGCCACCATACATCCTTGTCAGATGAGCCTCACGTGACGCAAATATGGCAACAGTACTGTGCGTATGACCTGGAACTACCACAAATTTACCAGTAAATTATTGTTTTTGTCCACGAATAAATACAAATATGCGTTAACTATCGCAGTTCGAGGCAAAATATTAATGTTGGCTATCCGCTACTTGGTTGTCACCGCGCAGGTACAGTAATGTTGTCGTTTCAGCCTAGCTAGCAGGAATGTAGCCAGCTAGTAGCTAGGTAAGCTAACGGTAGTCGAACCAGTTTTACAGCCCCTGCATGCTAACCTTAGATGTAAACGCACGACATGACTTTCAACGTAAATGTTTATTTAGGTAAACTAGGGTACTGATTTGTGTACCTGTTGGTGCGGGTGTCATTGCAGCAATTGTCGTATATAGCAAGCAAAAGGTAGTTTTAACTGTCATTTCAGCTAGCAGCTTCTCTGTTTTGTTGTTGTTGAGATAACCAGAGCTCAAGAGGGCGTCGATGTTAAAGTTACTGGATCTTTATGTCACTTGTAAATTCGCCCATATTTCCTGTGTTGTCTGCAACAGGATGGCTGTATCTCACCCTGGCCAAACCTCCCTCGTACCCTGCTTGGCCACTCTACTCCGAAATGATGGTAATGTAATGTGTGTGTTCATGATGATAGTGCCCCGTGTTGTTAAGGGTCTTTCGCTGTCCTTTTTAAAAGCCTGAGTCATGTCTGCTCATATGGCCAATCGGGTTATGAACGATATGAATTCAGACAGTGTTGGTTAGGTGTCCCTTTTGCTCGTTGAGGTGGAGTAATGATAACAAATGATTCAGCAATATGACCCCAGTTGCTTGCCTCCAATCAAAACAAAGCCAACATTGCCTTGTCATCATTTCAATTTGTCAGCTACATCAAAACAGCACCAGGATAACATACTGAAGGGTATTACCACACATTTTGCTTAAAGATATGTAACAACGCCTGTATTACAACTGACACACACTATCGTCAGGAATACACTCCTTACTATTAGTTGCTGGCTGCTGAATTTAAGCTTATTCTACGGTTGCATTCATTGTGGGTCTCTCTGGGTAACGGTTGTCCGTTTTAGGTGAGGCGGTGCTGGACGGCAGCAGCACACTTACCCTGCTGGCGTCCAGCTTGCAGCAGCTGACCCGGCTGTTTGAACAGTACCTGCTCTCCCGGAGCCAGCAGCACGGCTTCCTGGCGCTGCCCTCCCACCCTGCCGACACCGCCTCCCTGCTGCAGCTGCAGTTCCTCTTTGACGTGCTGCAGAAAACAGTCTCCCTCAAGGTGGGTGGCTGGGTGAGCGACTGGCGGAGTGAATGAGTGAGTGAGTGAGATGAAGAAATAAATGTATTTTTCAGAGGACATTTCTTGGCCTGTTGATCTGATTTTTAAAGGGGCATTTTGTTTTGTTTTTTGGGACAATTATTGATATTTATTTATGAAATAATACATTGGCAATAAACACTCAATTTGTATGCACTAGGATTTGTTTTATTTATATGTCATATATATTATGATATAATATACCACAGGTTCCACATTTCTTTCTGACCTACTGTGTGACTTGATGTTTAAACACAGCTCATCAACCCGCCAGGGGCGAGGCTGCAGTCAGTGGTGAAAATCTTCCCATTCAAGTCTCTGAAGTGCTTGGAGGTACAGTTTGAACATACCATACTACGTTCTGTCATCTGTGGATTGGTGTCCTTTCCTTACCACTCTCCTTACTTCACCCCTTCCTTCATTCTATCCTTTCTTTCTTCCTTCATTCCATCCTTCCTTCCTTCTCTCAAAGTGCATTTTCTTTCACTGCCCCCCCTCCCCATTCTGCCTACCTGTCCTGACAACACACTTGTTGATGTGCTTTCAACACACTAATGTCTTCCTCTCTGTCTGTCTCTTTCTCCCTCACTAGTTGAAGCGTATCCCCCCACACTGTCTGGAGGGCCTCAGAGGAGTTTACTCCCAGCTGGAGGTCTTTACCTGCTCAATGAGCCTCAGCTCCCTGGAGGTAGGGTCATTTGTAGTAGGTATGTGTGTGTGTGAGAGAGAGAGAGTATCTGACATTGTGTCTGTCTACAAGAAAGACACACAAAGGCTAAGCGACATGTGTGTGTTTGTACTCTAGGAGCTGCTTTCCCTCTGTGGAGGAGACCTGAGTTCTGCACTGCCTTGGCTGGAGCTGCACACTCTCAACTTCAGCTACAACTCTATCGTCTGCCTCGACCAGTCACTGGTGAGGCAAACACAACAAACATGCACACAGATGATGCATTAGCTAATAATCCTTCATTCCATCCATCCACTAGCCATCCATCCAATAATCTGTCAATAAAATGTCAACCGCCATTGACATCCCTCTACGTGCTCCTTCTTAGAGTTTACTGAACGTCCTGAAGTCTTTGGATCTCAGCCACAACAAGATCCAGGAGTGTGCTGAATTTTTAAAGGTAGGATGGATGTAATTTTAAATTGTTTAATCACAATTAAACCTCATTTGTGTGAGGCAGAGATGTTCAAAAGATAATTTAGATGTTGTTGTTTTTTGGCATGAAATATTTCCCCCTGCATTTTTTTCACTGTTTATTCCTTTGACACCCCCGTTCACCCCGTTTCTCTCTCCCTCACCCATCGCTTTCTCTCAGCCCCTGAGTGAATTGGAGCACTTGAACCTGGGCTACAACTGCCTCCAGAGGGCGCCAACGCTGGGCCTGAGTGCCAGGGCCAAAATCCTCACACTCATCCTCCGGAACAATGAACTGGAGACCATCAATGGTAAGGAAGACGGAAAGAGACACACACAGAACATTTCCTGAATTACTCATCTTCCACTAATAACTACTCAAGCACAGACAAATAGTCCCCGGTGATACATAGCAGTCAGATCAGACAGAGAACCTAGCCAATCAAATCACGGAGCTGACAGAGGTGTCAGCCAATCAAAACCTAACAATGGGGTGTCTGGGACAAACAGGAAGATCATCACTGTGAAGATACACAAACTCAGAACCTAATCCATTGTGAGCTAGTCGACTTTCTCTGCCAATGATATTCCTCAACAGCGTCCAAGTACGGCTGCTCTGCTCCTTTGGAAGTCCTTTTGTTAATCTTGGATGTTAGCTGTCATCACACAGTGAAGCAATGAGTGACCTGACACCTGTGTGTTTATTAGAGTTCATGTTGGAGGGGAAAAAAGCATAAAAACCAAATTACAGATATTTCATAATGTGTATATATGCTGTATTGTACAGGGTATATGCATGCTCTGAATTTTTTGTTTGTGTGCATGCATGTGCGTGTATATGTTGCATGTATATGGTCGTGTGCTCTTGATTTTGTTTTGATCACACAGGTGTGGAGCAGTTGTCCTCTCTCCAGCACCTGGACCTGGCCTACAACCTCCTGTTGGAGCATTCCCAGCTGGCTCCCCTCTCCCTGCTACACAGCCTCAAAACAGTGAGTGCACACACACACACACACACACACACACACACACAGGGATGAAGATATACTAGAGGGGTTGTAGTTAAACATGCACAAAGGACCCACACCATAACATCTGTCATTTGATGGACACTTCTGTGCAAAGTTTCTTACACTGAATGCATGATTTTCTTTATTTGCACGGGTACCCCCTGTGGGAATCAAACCCCTAACCCTGGCAGTGTTAATGCCCTGCTCTACCCATTGAGCTGTAGATAACCAAGAATCAGCATTGGAGTTTACCTTTCACAATTTAGTTTGAAGTGTGCTTTTCTGGTTGCTCCCTGCCCTTTTTTCATTGTCTCTGGGCACATGTAGGACCAGTGCAAACACTGGAAGTGGAAACACTGGAAACACCATGTAATTGTGCCTCCTGTCTGTCCTCTTCCAGCTGAACCTGGAGGACAACCCTCTGTACTTCCAGAAGACCCACCGAACTTGTACTGTCCGACACCTCTCCCCGAAGGCTGCCTACCACAAAGTGAGTAACGTGGAGATATTAATTATTATGAAGACGAAGAAGAATATTTATATTTGTATAACATTTTAGTTTTGTTCTAAAGTCTTAGAACTGGATGCTGGATGAAGGAACAAAACTAACATTAAGATGGGCTAAATGTAATTGCCCTTGCTTGGACATCATGGCAGCAGCACAAAGGACATAAAAACAGTACATGTAAACTGCAACTTAGAGCAGCTTCAGATAAAAGCACATCATATACACATCGTCTTGGGATAGAACAAATAATATAATATAAATACAATATATTAATAAACACAGAGAAAGCACGCTGTAGATGTAGATCCAGGCTGTAGATGTGCATTAATAAGATGTATTGACAGGTGGGACACTGTGTTGTCTACCTGATGGGAGAAGTTGGTATTCACTGGTCAGGATGTAAGTGAGGTCTACTGTTATTTTCTGAACAATCTGTCCAAATACTTCCAGTCTGTTCAAATACTTCCTGGAAAGAGAGGCCTCTGGTGGTTTTGTGACTTGTGGAAAGTTGCTAGGTTTCCAAACCGGGCAGTGATCCTATTGTGTAGCTGGCAATCTGTGGTGGTAGAATGGAAGCAGTATTATAAATGGTGTGGTGTGTTCCTGTTTTGTTGCAGCTCCGACTTGATGGCAAACCCCTGTCCTCATCAGAGTTGTCTGTGAGTAGCCCGATCAATCACATCATCATCTCACTGTAGTAACCTGTGTGTTTTCAAACTCTTGTCAAATAGAGCAAGCAATGTTTGTCACATTTAGGTATTGAAGTCTTCAAAATGCAGTTACCTCTTGCTGCCACTTGGGGCCGCCAAAGACTAAGTTACAGAAAGTTTCACCGTGCAGGTTTATGATAAGAACAAATAAAGTCTGACATTATACCACCCTCCTCCGCAGGTTCTGCCCAAACCAGGGCAGCTGATTGGCCAGGCACAGACCTCTCCTCCAGTTACCACGGCACCAGAGCGGGTTAACCAGGAAGTGTCCAGTGGATGTGGGGAACTGAGCGACAGCCTGTCAGTTGCGGAAGTGGGAGTCACACGTATTTTCAGGAAGAAAACCAGGGTAAGCTAGCTGATCCCAAGTCCATTGGAATCGGTATGTATTGTTTGTGTGCTGGCTGTTCATTTATCCTCACTGCAGTTAGGTTCCTTATTTTGCACATGAAATAGGATTCCCACGGACCTTGAAAGCCTTGAAAAACTTGGGATTCACCATGATTTCTTGACTTGACAAGATCATAAATAAAAATTAGACCTCTGTGATGTCTAATTTTGACCAATGTCATACCTTACCCCAGAAATATGCCAATTTTGAGTCCTTGAACTTCAAACAAAATCTTGAAAGTCAATGAAAATGAATTTGATGTCCAAGTGAGTGTGGGAACCCTGATGAAATGAGAGTTTTACACTGATGAGGAACGTTTTACTGCACTGTGTGGAGCTATTGCTTCCCTGCCTGGTCTTATCAAGTGATGTTGTGCTGTGTTATTGTTTGATTTCAGTTTGAATTGTCTAATCTATCTTCTGTGCTGTCTCCATTGGAGACTGGTGCACAACGAGATGTTGTTGATGTTGTCCTTCCCGTTTGTGTTTCAGAGTAAGGTGAAAGTGAGGAGGGCCAGCATCTCCGAGCCCAGCGATACAGATTATGAGTTCAGACCACAGACCTCTTCACTGGGTGGGTTAAGACAATATATCTGTGTAATGAGCAATATGTCTACCAGAATGAAACTGATTAATATTAGTGGGTCCTTTGCCTGTTGGACAGTGAGCACATGGTGTTGGTGTTGTGGTGGATGTGAAAGCATTACACGTATTTTCTGGTTATCAATGTTTCTCCTGGCTCCTCCAGACATTGTCCTCCCCCATCAGCAGGAGATTGAGCGCATGTCCAGCTTCAGAGAGCAGCTGGGAGAGGACTGGCTGCGGTACCAACACCATCTAGAGGGAGCGCCACCCTCTACCCTCACCGCCCCTGCTAGCACCTTCACCAACGGCCCCAATGTCACCCCATGTCCGCCCACCAGCACCAGGCGCCAGCCCTCTCCACCCACTCTGGAGGTCCCGGAGGTCCTCCCACCACCTCTGCTCTCCTCAGAGCCCAGAGTAGAGACCTCTGATGGGGACGCAGACCAGGAGACAGAGTCCACCTTACAGTGGTCAGGTCAGAGCCCTGGACACACTGAGTCCACCTTGGACAGCAGCATGATGGAGAGCCTGGGGGTGGGCCAGGGGCAAGGGGTGCTGGACTCACCAGGTCTGGAGGGTCTGGAGTCCCTGAGTCCGGCTAAGATAGAGAGCGGGGACACCAAGGAAGAAGAAGAGGAGGAGGACCTAGGAGGTAGGAATGAAGAGATGGGTGATTTTTTTATGCAGGGGAAGGTTATGCCGGGCACTACCAACCAATCACAGTCTCGGCTACTCCGCAGATCTACTGGGGCAATTGGGGGGTATGTGCCTTCCTTCAGGGTATATCCACGTCAGTTCATAGTGGTAACGGAAATTTCAATACTTCACTACCATTGTGAAAGATTGAATCAAATTTTTAATTGTGTAAACGTTCAGTAATTGTTGTTTTCTGCAAGCTGAAATTCCACGCGTCACCACCAGAGGGTGTATAGAGTGGAAGAATGAAATGAAGAAGAAGGAATAGCAGTCTGGGAAATGAACCAGTGTGAACAGACGCCTTTTGTTCTTGACGTACTTTTCTCTTCCCCCTCTTCTTAGTGGACCTGTGTCTCCCCCTGCTGGTGGGGGTGTTGTCTGACAAGGACGACAAAGAGGAGGAAGACAGGGAGTGCTGGGGGAGGAGGAGGAGGGAGGTGTTTCTGCGGGTCAAACAGGGCCTGGTGCTGGAGGTGGACATGCAGCGCGGCCAGGAGAGATGCCGCCTGGAGCTGGACAGCCTGGCCAGGGTGGACGCCACGGAGGCCGCCTGGACCCGAGGGGTGAGAGGAGGGAGGGAGGGAGGGAGGGAGGAGCGGGGGGGTAGAAAAAGATGGAAGGAAGCATGGTGAGGAGGAAATAGAGATGCCAAGTAGAAGGGCTGAGGCAAAGAGAAACTGAGATCGGTAGATACACCATATACTCCCTTTTGATTCTCACTACTTTACTGAAGCAAGTACAACACAGAGCTAATTACAACATGGTTTCCTCCTCGGCATATTGAGGCTACATTTCCAACTTTGTGTCTTAGTTCATGCTGGCACCGACACAGCGCCACTCAAAGGGGCACCGACTGTTGACCAGGACCGTGTGCTGTCAGAGGCACAATGAATTATGGCCATTTTAGTTTGCCTTGCACCCCATGGGAATGGATTAATTTACCTGGGCGGGCTGCCCTAATGTGAGGAAGATTGATATATAGTTGGATATGTGTGTGTGTGTGTGTGTGTGTGTGTGTGTGTGTGTGTGTGTGTGTGTACTCGTATGGAAAAAGGACTTGAGGAGGTGACGGAGATGATTTCTCTCCTCCTCTCTCTCAGGAGACAGAGAAAATGCTTCCAGCTGTGGAGCTTCAGTTCCACTACATCAGCAGGGAGAGGAGGAGGAGATGCTACGTCATGCTGGATGATGACCCACAGCAGGCGCTGCAGGTTAACACACACACATACACACACACACACACACACACACACACACACACTCTCTCTGTCAGTCCTGTCATCTGATTCCCTTTGGGAGCAATAGTGGGACACACAGGATGTTGTACAACACATACACACATACAGAAACACACACAGGAAAACCAGAGCAAGGTAAACACACTCACAAAACGCACCCAGTGGCTTTGACTCTTGTTTGTACTAGCCTGGTCTTGCTCTCTTCTCTAACTTGCTCTCTAAATGCAGCAATTTAAGAGTTTTGAATCCAAACAGACACAAAGATTCTGCTCAGATTTGTCAGATTTGTCAGGTATTAGTGAATCATGTTTCATAAACTCCAACATAGCTGGTCAAGGTACAGGGTAGGTTGGCCTAGTGGTTTGGGTCATAGGTTTGACCCCACAACACCCATTATATACAGTATAATAATATATAGCCACTACCTGCCAGTGTCCAAAATTAACACCCACCAAATGCCAGTCACCGGCCAAACTGGTTGAGAGCCAATCAAAGCAACAATGGCTGTGTATCAAACAGGCTGTTGATTGGCTGGCTGTTACGCTGCACTGCACAAAGTTGTAGCAACTAAACTTCTGTTTTTCTGCTGTAGGAATGATGAACTACCCTAGCATTAGTTGAAAGGTAATGCTTTTTCCATCTGGGAACACAGAGCAGATGTGAGGCCACCAAACAGGAAATATGAAGACAAAAAAATTATCGAGTTTTCATTAAAACTTTAAATCTGCTCTTCATAATAAATGTTTCACATTCAGGCCGGTAAAAATCATTCTTGGCAGATCATTTAAAGACCAGAAACGCCGTTAAATGCCTGAAACTGTCGCTAGGTTCTGACTGACGTGCTGTCTCGCGTGGCGGAGGAAAACCAGCGCCGCGACGCCGAGGTTCGCCCCAGCCGCGTTCACCTGCAGTGCCTCCGATGCAGGTCAGAGTTCACGCTGCAGGGGGAGCCGAGTGATGAGGAGGTGAGGGGGAGAGCTTGGATGAGAGGGGCGGAAGGCGTGGAACAAACCGACGGGGAGGACCTAATAGAGGCCGAGCGTGGAGAGGATGGTGAAGGTGAGAGCAATGAAGGCAGACTTTGGAACAGATGTATCTATTCTGCCTTCGACAAATACTTTCCGTTGTTCAACTCTCAAGTTTGTGCAAGTTGCCCCTTTTCTGATTCACGCCCAGAGCACTTTGAAACCTCTGAGTCATCGTCGGTTCTCTGCGTCGTGTAGATACGGCAGTGTGAAGGCTAAGCTGGGAAAGTTAAAGACCCAGACACAAGACGAGGTCAACGCAAACCACCTAGAAAGTTGTCAGTTCCTTGCAGTTTGACGTCAAGGCTCGGTGACTATCTGGCTCCCATTGTCGGCGTTGCACAGGGCTGCGTATTTTCCCAAAACAAAATGTGGATATCAAAAAAAGGCTGGAGTGAAACATCCCAGGAGTTATCTGCTGTCTTTTATTGCCAAGCCGGCTGTTCTGCCGAGTTCCCACCCACCTCTGTTATCAGCGGGAGACAGATAATACCCGGTGCTCCAACCAAACCCGACATTAAGACCTGCTCCGACATGCTCAGGCATCACACGGGCTTTGTTCAACAGATGTTTTGGGGCTTTCTTAGAACCATGCTCCTTTTGTTAGTGTGCTTAGTCTGCTGAACTTCAGGCAACACATACCCTTTTCATCCGCACGTGTCTGAACTGAGGTATTTGTTTGCCAGTGGGTCAAAGAAATGCATCGCCTGCAGCAAAGTATTGTTTTGGGCTTTCTTCCACAGATGAAACGTATTAATACAAGAATGAAAGCACGGTTCCTCTTGAGTTGATTTTTGTGCCCCAGAAATCGTCCTCGTGTATGAAAGAAGCACAGATAATATAGTGTTGAGGCAACGTTCAGGTAGAGATCGACATACTAAGGAAAACACTTACTTACTATGTCACACCACCGTGGTATGTGGGAGACGATGTGGTCACGGTGGCGTCTGTCTGTCTGTCTGTGTAGACACATTCTTGTGAAGCCAATAACTCAGCAGCAATACATGATAGAAACTTGACGCTTCCACCACAGGTTCCCCCGATAGTGTAGATGATCTGAGTAGATGTTGGACTACCTTGTTCTTGTAATGCTTTAAGATACAGCGATCATATTAATACCAGCCACGTGTTATGACAAGACAAGTATTGATAGAAATATTTGCAATTAGTGCATCAATTAGCTTAATGGCCTCATGGCGGGACATCCGGCATGAGAAAAGTGACAACTACTCTTACAATATGATTCATAGCATAAAAATAAAAACAACTTCTGGTACTTTTAGAAGACTAGTAGGTAACTTCAGTCGCTGACAGTACTTTTGCAGATTGAATCCTTTATTTTGTAGAGATATTGAAGAATGAATTCAAGGTAATGATTTTTTTTTCAATATTGATACATAGCTTTTTGGAAATTAACTCTTATGTATGTTTGTTTTTTCAGGAAACAACACAATATGCCCAGAATGTGGTAGCGACCATGTGGTCCAGCTCGCTGGCCAACCAGCTCCCTCCACCAGTACGCCCATCCGCCGTCCCTCAGGGCCGGACACTGGGGACGCATCATTCACCCACGACCACACTGAAATACCTCAGAGCAGCTGCAATGCCAATAAGGTCTCCAAACAACAAAAAGCTTTCCTCTCTGTCTGCTTCGAGTTGTTTCCAAAACCGCTAAAATCTTATCGCTTCTCCTCTTCTGTCACAGCAGGAATGTTACACAGATGGCCCGGTGTCTAGAGACGCCAGCCTTAGTGGTAGTCCCATACTGGAAGCTGCTGCCACCACCAGGGAAGACCCCACCTTGTCCTTCGTCACCTGCCCGGGGAAGCTCCTTTTTCACTGGGGAAGGCGAGGGTGACACCTGGGATGAACGCAGCCTCTCCTACAGTACGGAGTGCCAGAGTAAAGAGGATCTGGCCGGGAGCTACCACTACACTCATGCTACACCGCCTGAAGGCCACATTCAGGTCCAAGTCCAGCCTGCAGAAAGATCCAGCCCTAGTGCTGGTGGGTGTCTCTGTATTGAAGCTTTTCACATCTACTGCAATGTACTTCTGGGTAGTTAAGTGGAGAAAATTGCTCATTGTATCCAAAGCAAGCAAATCCTTAACAGTCTACCACAGACACGGTACATACATGGGATTCAATTGAATAGGGCAAAGGGGATATCTTTGTAAAACACTTCAAGTCTTGATTCAAAGCGAGGGGAGAGTATTTGGATCTTGTGGGAAAGCGTGTGGCATAGAAATCCTTAGGGGGGCACTCCATCTCTATGACAAGCCTCCAATTTCTCCAACATTTCTGTCTGCCAGTTTTAGATGAACTGCAGCAAGACAGATTGGAATCGTTACTGCAAGTGACGGCGAGAGGGAATGAATGTCTGAGTCTGCACACAGGGGACAATGAAAGAAAGAGAGGATGGAGTCGTAATAATAACTTCTTTTTTTTTTTATTGTAGTAGCAATGCCAGCACCATGTAATCTGACCCTCCAGAAACCACTGGCTCACCCTGGCTGCAACTCGGACCCAGTCTGAAGCACCGACAGGCACCGAAGAGTTGTTTTTGTGTTTTTCGGTGACACAGTGCACCCATTGTTGTGGAGCAGCGCACTAATTTTCTCCTTGTTTCAAAAGGAGTGTGTGCTGACTCAACCTGTGTGTGTGGGCGTGGACACACACACCGTTCACCTCTCGAAAGAATAACACCACTTGTCTGGGGGTTCAAGGACCATATAATCCAACTCCTGTTTACACTCTCTCCAGATGAAAGACGTTCGGCTTTGTTTTGGCCTCTGCAGGTTCTGGCCCTGTCATCCTCGATCAGCTATAACCTTTCATAAATGTTCACATAACATCCAATATAGCCATGTGCAGCTCGTTGCAGTTGATGTCTGTTGGCTGAAGCTGCTGCCGTCCAATGTTGGCCAGGAGAAGAGTCCTAACGTTGCTGCCAGGAAACTCTTAATAACCATTGTCTAATGAAGAAATGATAGAGGGTCTTTAGCTGGTATAAATATCGTCCCTTTGACCCAATGAATACAAAAATCTAAGTATTTATTCAGTTGGGGTGAGTTGGGGTGCCAAGACTATCGCTGAAAAAGGCAAAAGTTAATTTGGGGTCTGCATCATGGTAACTGCTCAGTTTGACTGTTATGTTCGTCTAAGTTTGAATGGTTGTGTTTTGTAGATCATTTGGACCTGCTGTCTGAGGACTACGAGGCAGTGGACCATCGCTTGAAGCTTTTCCTGGACGTGGAGGTCTTCGAGGAGGAAGAGGAGCTTCACTCGTTCCTTCGGGTAGGAAAATGGGAAGTTGCGGGGTGACACATGCCTTCAATGGAGGTATAATCAGGGTAGGAAACTATTTCGTACCCTGGACCCATTCTGGTATGAATGAACCACCAGATTCTGCAGAATAAGCGGACCTACTTTGGCAGTACTAGCATTTCACCAATGGTGACAGCCTGTGGTAGAAGGTTCAAATTCAGCAGTCGAAGGTTTCGATGGCCCTGTTTTTGTTGCTCGCTGTTTTAAAACATCCCTGTAAGAGATCCCTTTGTACAAACAAGTCCATCAGGGAGAGGAAGCTGATGGGTGGTGACAACTCTCAGACCTACCACAATATAGCTGCAGTGTCTTTTCCAGCCAGCCGAGATGAACACCAGCCAACCCACCCACTGGCTCTCCCGGGAGGCCATCCCAGCCAAAATGCCTTTCCTCCTCGTGTAGCTCTTATGACTGCTGGTACCCCCCCTGCTGTTGCTCAACTTTCTCCCAGACCTCCTCGCATCCTGAGAACTCCTCAGAGCAGCGGGGCTATTGCTTTACTCTGTCAGACACCTGGATGGAGAGCAAAGAGCAGGAACAGGACCAAGCAAACCCCCAGCTGGAGACAGGAGGTCCAGCCTCATCCAAGTGTTTATTTATCTAGTGACAAGAACTCCTCTGCCTTTGATCCGTCCGTTTACCTCCAACGTTTCTGTCGTTTTAGAGGAAGTGAAGCAATGTCTCGACCTCCAAAGAGCTTATTGAACACACAGGGCTGGTGTCATGTGTGAATATGGATCGTTCCATGCCGGTTAAATGTAAAATCAGCGGTTAGAGTAGCACTTCACATGACATGTATCCTGTTTTTGTAATGCTTTCAGATGTCCACTGTCAAATTCGGTGAGCCGGGGGAGTTCCCCTCTCTCTTGGTGGTGTCCAACCAGCGGATCTACTTCCTGGAAATGACATCAGAGTCCCAGTGAGTCAAGCAACTTTGCAATTTAATGACGGTAACAGTACTTTGACCTGTCGAAACTCAAAATGCACAATGCAGGTAAACACACTGTCCTTTCTTAAAATCAGTCAGTTGAACAGTGACACAAAGTCTGAAGTGTTTCAACAGGGGGCGCCATACTGCAGTTGTGACTTAGGGCTTTAAATGTCGGTGGTGTGGAGGATGTGGATGATATTGCATAACCTGCCCAAGGTTTCTGGGTCACATCTTGAGAACACATTGACCGCAGTGTATCTTGGTGCAGTCCATCCTCCCTCCGCGAGGTTCAGCCCCTTCGTCTTCATTTTTCTCTCCTCCATGACAGTGAATGAAAAGCTTTTCTTCTCTCTTCAAAACAAGAATAATTTCCCCCAGGTCTAGAGCCCGTGCTGTGTTGTCTCTTATAACACACACACATCATTTCAGCCCACAACAACTGCCCTCCCTGGTCCTTGGAGTTGCACAAGGAACCAAATAGTTACGCAACAGTTTGTCAGGATTTAATGCAGCTTGGATCGCATCCCTATTTTTATTCATAATCCAAAACGAGGTCTTACAAGGTCAGCATGCTGACTCAACCTTGGTGAAAAGTGAATGTTGAATGCATATCGAGCTCAAAAGACCCCAACATTTTAAAGTGTTGGAGACAGTTTCAGAGATCAAGTGATTTTGTCCATTCATTTGTGACACAGATTTTCTCTGTCCTCTGATCCTTTCTGTTGTTCCCGCCTTACAGAACCCAGCTATGCGATTGGCTCCAGAAGAGGGACAGCTACCCAATCACAGAGCTTAGTTACCTGGAGGTGGGGCTGGGCTCCCAGAGCATCCACATGGAGTTTGAGGACGGCGGCATCGCGTACACCCTCCTCGTGCGGGACAGTTCACGCTGCAAACGCTTCTTTGCCCTCTTGACAGGTACCAAGACACGGCCGCGACACAAACACTTTTCTTTATCTTTCTCGTATGAAAAACTCCTATGTGACTTCTGTTGAAAGGTTGGAAAAACACAGAAAAGACAGCAACCCAGTAAGAAGAGGAACTCACTTACTCTCACTACCATGAACACACTGGTTACACCGGTAAACTCATCCTACTGCCCCACAAACTCACACTGTACCATATGTGTTAATACCTGTGTGTTCATGGCTACACACACACACACACACACACACCCTGAAGTAAATTTCTATGCCGCCTCCCCCTTAGCATTAGGCTCACACACACACACACACTGTCTGCATCCTGCCCGGGCCAGCTTGTCAGCGAGGGAGGACCAGAGGCTGAGAGGGAAGCAGACTTTTATTAGACAGGGTTCCTGCTCAGGTCTGGAATGTCTGGAGAAGTATGGAAAATGAATTTGACAATTTCCAGGTTTGAGAAAACTCAGAAAAACATCACGACAAGTGTGGAAAAAGTGTTGTTGCTCGGCCGGGATGCATTTGACCGCACACTCTTGTGTAATTGTGGTATTTGTATTTCTAAGTTAGCTAGCTGACTGTCAGGATACGAAACACTGAAATCTTGATACGACACACTGAAATCTTCAAATTCAGTGAAGAAATGAAAGAGTGGAAGAAGTAAAGATATATAAGATGATCTGAAGGAGCCCTGGTCAGACCAGTCCTATTCCTCCATCTCTCACTCTGCCTTCAGCTGGCCTCTGGTGCCGTTTCCATCCAGCTCTCATTCACGCAACACTTATTTTTTGGAAGTGCATGGAAAGATTTGGTATTTATTGTGGTGTGATACTCGATCCGCCAGCGTCTGCGACTGTGCACTTTTACAAAATCACTCCTATCCAGCCTATTTCTGCAGCAGTTTGGTCAAATGTTCCTTCATGTCTTGGATTAGTAGACATTTTCACTTTCAAAATGTTTCTTCACACCAGGTGGATTGGGTTTGTTTGGTTTGGACCCCCAAATTCTGACACTATTTTAATGGCATACTGAACAGATCCCTCAGCGCTCTTTCTTTTCTTTTCTGTGTGTGTGTGTGTGAGTCTGACCAGTTTAAAGTGACATTTAAAATGCATCGCTCATTTTCTCCAACAATTACTTTACTTTTCTCTCTCCCCCCAACCCCCCCCCCCCCCCCCCGCACCCTCCCCTCCCCTGACAGACCCCCCCGATTCACAAACGGCTCTAAATTGTCCAATTCAGAGCTGACACCTCAAAGTTGACTGCTTTGGTGGTTTGCTGTCATTTTCCAGCTGGATTGGTCTTATGCATCCCATAAAATAAAGAAGAAGAAAAGACAGGGAACAAGTAGATCAATGTTTCTATGTGTGGGTGATTAAACGTTGCAGGTCCAGTTGGATAGCAAGTACCCCTTACCTTATATGAAGCTTCAGCAGACACACACCTCTCAGATTTCCAGCCCTATGCCCCCCATAACCCCTGAGCTATTTGGCTCGTACGCCGAAGTCTCGTTCCAAATTAACCCCCAAACAGCTGTTGTAATATTTTGTCAGAGAGAGTAAGGGATATCTCAACCATAACAGAAACCTTTTTTCTCCCCCTGTCCACGCTGGCTCCCGTCGTATGGACGAGGTTCAAACCCACAATTGGAGTGGCGAAGGACTGCTGTCATTACGGCGTGAGAGAGGTTCGCTGGCTGAGAAGGATGTGGTTTTCCACCGGCACAGTCGTCTGGATCTCACAGCTTTTTTGCACAAACCGAGTCTGACATAACTTCATAGAAACACGAGAGATAACACGAGACGATCAAAACAAACAGAAAGAAAGCGTTGTCTTGAAATGGGGGTTTTCCTGTACCTCTTTGTTTTATGTTGCTTGTTTGTTGAGTTGAGATGTTTCCAATCCCTTTAGGTTGTTTTTCTCTCACTTGCACAAATGTGTCTTTTTCACAAAGGGAGGTTTTATTACTTCACCGGGTACCTAAACTAAACTGAGGGGATAGGTCCAGTGTGACTGATGTGGATCGTCAGCATTAGCAAGACACAGCGAGGTTTGGGATGAAATACACCTTTAGCAGTGACTTACTTTCCCTCCTGTTCAGGAATTTGAAGATCTGTGCCTCTGCGGTTCCTTTACCACACAGCAGGCGCCTCTTAACCCATCGCTGAACTTGAGGTAGACTTTTTGGAAGGAAATCGGTGTATCCGGTCCATGTTGGCTCTCTGTGCCCCCACACTCTCCCCTCCCAGCGGTCTGTTATCGCGAATAGGGGGTAAGGTTTCATGTCAGACGGACAAGAGCCCAGCTATGTCTTGTGAAAATAAGCAGGGCATTGGTGTTGGGTGTTTGAGGACTGAAACAGGTAGAAGCATGGATGTTGACCCGTGCCAGCCAGAGTCAGTCCACAGCAAACTTGGTTCTTTACATCTTGGGCATGTCAACCAATGACCATCTTAACATTTACTCTCGTGTTCAGGCTTTGATCGCATTTCCAAGAAGTAAAAGAATTCTGCCAGCGGTGTGGGAGAATTTCACTTGAATCCAAAGCAAATTTTCTTAAATCAAGTCACGTTATCCTGAAAGTGGTTGAGCGATCTGCCATATTTTAAGTCACTTTTTAAAATCTTAAGGCAATAAATGAAACGTACCACTGACAGAACTTCCACCTTGTTTTGAGAAAAATGAGATGAAAAGCCTGAATAACACATGAAATGAGATGAAGACTGACAAAAAAAAGAGACGCCACGTAGAGCAAGAATGTAACGTTTCCTCTACCAGCCTGGTGGCTTATGGATTCAGCACTTTAACAACCAAATATGATTTTTACAATAGAATAGGGACTGCAACATGCACAAGTGCCTCTTCTAGTTTATTTACCAGCATGTGGCTGGGAGTAACGGGGCCAAACGGTTGTAGGGGTCATGCATGGCCCCCAGGAAAACTACTTGACAGCTACGGCATCAGATAAAGGACATTCTTGATTAGAAATAAATAGACAAACTCCTATAACACAGGTCTGTCTCTCTGTTGAGACATAAAGGGTGTGTATCATTTTATCAGCTTTTTTAAAGAAGCCCTGGCAGCTATCACTGTCTTGTCATCTACACCTGTTACCACACACACACACACACTGAGCTACCAGAAAAAGTGTTTTCCTATTTGATATTGAGGCCCACCTTGCCTTTCTTTGCCCCGTCTCAAAGAGGGTTTTCATGTTGTCAGCTGGGGTTTTTGTTGGTCATAATCTTATTTTTCACCCCCGTGTTTTGTTCCTTCATTCCCACTCCTCCACTGTGTCCCTTTAACATCCTTTCGAAGTCCATCTATTCAGACTTGACTCTGAAGCTCCACTCCAGATATCCTGCGTGCCCCTGTATTGTTGTCACAGTCAATGACACGCTACAGTTCGAAAGACTGTGAGCGTGACCTCGCCGCATTGTGCTCCCACCGTTTTTCCCACCCACTTTTTTTTTCTCGCCCGATTCTATGGAGCTGAAATCTCACACCTGCAACCAGAGACCTCTTGGCTTTCTTATCACAGTAGACTGAGAAGTTCCCAGATCGAGTCCATCTTTTGTGTGCGGGCTTCCTCCCCATGTTTGGGTGTGACATTTTGAGGCTACCTATGTTGTTCTGCGCCGTGTCCTTTAGCAGACGATGTTTTCTTTCTCAGACTCCTTAGTTTTCACTCACACGCTCTTTGTCTCTACACCAATTTCCCAGTTTATAATACTGTCACACCGATAAATTTTAGCAGAACTGTCCAATAAGCAAGCTACTTTTGAGTCACAAGCCCTGGTTCGCTTGTGATTGGGCAGCGTGAACCTAAACATTTCCAGATTTGGTTTGAAGAAAACAAACTGTAGGTGTGATCGCTCCATTATTGTTTCCTATGTTTTCCTTACAAAACCAGCGTGACGTCGGTGCTCTCTTGTGTCTCTTCTTGCAGGGGTTGTGCGTGAGATGGCGCCCAAATCAGACAGCAAGCTGAAGTCCATCTCTACCATGAGACTCAACCCTCAGCACCACCTGTGGTACGCTACATTTACACCCACCTAGTAGGGAGGGGGGATGCAGTGGATGAATGGAAGGCATCTTGATGTGTTTTAATGTTGAAAGATGTGGAGGAGATAGTTGTTTGTGTGGGAGGGAGGGAGGGGAAAGTGAAAGGGGGTAATGGCACTTCGAATCCAGACTCCATTTAGTAGAACCTCCCCCTAAATTAGCTGGTAAACCATGTCTTCATTTGTTGTGTGTTTTTTCCTCCAGTTACTGGCAAACAAACAAGTTGCAAACCACTCTGTAGAATCCCATTGAAAAATTATGGTATTTTTCATTTAGTTTTGATGAGGAAATAAAAACAGGATGCAGTGGGGTGAGAAAGCACCCAGTATCCAGTTAGCTCAACTAACACAAACACACCTTAAGTCTTCCAATTTGTCCTTGGCCCTCGGGCAAAAACGGCACTGCTCATACATCCATAACAAACACAAATGGAAACAAATAAAAACACTTCCCTCTATTACGTGAAAACCACAATCTCAGAACGCACTCCCAGCGTTTTGTGCAATCCAAAGTCCTGTCAGCTGTTATTATGTCAATTATCCGGCTTTGCTTCACTGTAATTGTTAAAAACACCCCGTGATGTTTTAAGTTGTTCCATTTAAGTTACAAGACAACACGGTAGCACACAAGCCGACGGCGTACCGAACCTGCCAACCGCAAACCAACACACCTTGAGAACCAGGGGGGCAGCAGCCTGAATACAGCAGGGTGTGATAGGGAGGAGAGTTTGTGTTCGTGTGTTCATGTCTCTCTGTGATATTCTTTTTTTTTTTAAACTTTTTATTTTAATTTTTTTGCATTATTTTACATAACAAAACATTTTTTGACATAGGACCCCAATAAAGATAAATTAATAATAATAATTAATAAAAAATACAATAAAATAAAAATAAAAAGGATAATAAAAAATTATAATAATAAAATAATAATAATAATGTAGTACAAAAAATAAGTATAAAAATAAAAAACATTTACAGAAGGGGTGGCATTTGCTCTCTGTGATATTCTGATGTTGATTGATGTTGAGTTGGTTTCTCTTGATCTGGCAGGCCGCTAGTGTGTGAAGACATCCGTACAGATGTGCAGGACGGCCAGCTGCAGTTCTTCTACATCCTGGCTTTCCTCCTGCAAGGTGAGGTGGCACGTGCACGCCCCCCCTGTTACAAGCGCCTGTGTCGGCGTGAATGCAGCCTGTGCACGGTGCACGAGCGCAATAGGATGTCTCTCTCTTGTTTGTGCTTCAGCGGACACGTTTGCAGCAAAACATAGCTGCAGGCTACACAGCTGTGAAGGTTCAGTGGAATTTGAAGTGCTGTAATTTGTAGCATGCCCTGATCTGCCTTTCCCTCTGCCTGGGCTTACCAAGCTGCAGCTCTCCACTGTTAGGTGATATGAAGCTCTACAGCACAACACATCTTTATAGCAAAAAGCAGCTGACTTTAGTGACCCATGAGTGTAAGGGGTGTTGTTACCTGTGCTCATGATGTGGCAAGGTTTAAGGCCTTTATACTGTAGTTACTAACAAATGTTTTCTTCAAGAGTTGTGGGAATGAGTTGATGGAATGCGTCTTGACCGATCACATTGTTCGGTGTTTGGCTGAAACTTCACACAACCTTGTCAAGAGCTTCACAATGTTGCGACGCTGTTTTTCTCTCAGAGGACAGTTGGACTCCGTTGACGGTGCTGGCGACCCGGGAAACCCTGTACCTGCTCAACGAAGATCACCAGTGGCGGAAGAGCTCGCCCAACCCGACCGCCGACGAAAGCGGAGAGCCCTGTACGGGGAAGGTCGCTGTTGTGGAGACCCAGCCAATCAGCTGCGTGAGCTCGGTCCACCTGTGGCCCTTGGACCCGTGCAGGATGGACATAAAGCTTTACGATGAGGTGAGTCCAAGAGGGTGTTGAGGGTGGTTGGGTAAGAATCTGGTCAGGACACAATGTCACCTGAGACCAGACACTGATATTATTGATGGATATGTTAACGTAATAATCAGTATTTTAGCTTCCTAGATGAAAATATCAGTATTGGCTTAAACAAACCTCGTGTTCCCCATCCTTCCTGTGTCTCTCTGCTACTGTTAACTATCAAATAAAAGGAAAAATGCCAGAAATCTGATATTGTTGGTGCCATTGTTTTTTGATGTTCTGTTCCCTATGTTCATGTTGCTGTTGGCACACCTAGCTGAACGAATCCCCTGATCATTCAATGATTATCCTGTTTTCACCATGATCTCCTAACAGCACCACCAAACCTCCTCCTCATCCTGAATAACACGTTTCATTGAACGCACCAGTCTGGTGACGTTTGATCATCCATTTCATAAGAGCAAGTTAATATGATATTTGCTGAATGTGTTTTAGGGATGCATTATGTTGACAAAACTTTATATTGCGCTTGTGCAATATAGACAATTTCATGTTCAGTGAAATAAAATGCAGAAGAATCTAAACGTGGTGGAAATGTGAGATGCTAATGCTGAAGGTTTGTTCTGCACAATACCAGAATACCTTGTTCAGGCCATCTGGAACATCTTTCCCTCTGATTAAAAAAAAACTGCAGCCTCTTGCAATTTGGAGCAAGTTGCAGTAGTCAGTCTTGTGATTTCTATTTTTTTGTTTTTCCTTTTGCATTTTGTTAACATTGTGTTTTCTCTCTCAGACGGTGAAACAGGAGAAGACTTGGTCGTTGCGCTCCGAGAGCGACGAGCTACTTCAGGGCCTGCTGGCCTGGATCAGGGCTCAGTGGGAAGGCATGTTCGGAGTCAAACTCAGCACAAGCCTGCAGGACACGACAACATGATGGAAAGAAAACAGTTCCTGACTGTCCGTGTGTGAGCTTGTGTGTTCTGTGGGTTTGCGTGTCAGTACTGGGAAGTGTTTTGTGAGCCATGAGTATGTGTTTCTTATTTTCTCTCTACACAGTCTGCACCTAGTCTGGCTACATTTATTGTTTTCATTGTCTTTTAAGCCAAGTACTTGGAGATGATTGCACTCATTCATGTGATGCACATGTTTGCAAAAAGCATGGTTTGCATCTCTTTCCCCTAGACACCGTCCCACTGAACTTTTCTACAGCAGAACGGGTGTGTGCCTTATTTGTTTTGCAGCTCCTGCCACGTTTTCATATTGAAATGCACCTTAATGCATCTCTGCTTACTAATGTTCATGTTATTGTATCTTTGTGTGTGTGTGTGTGTCTGTGTGTCTGTGTGTCTGTGTGTGTCTGTGATGTGCAAGTCCATCCCCCTTGTTGTTGGCCTGGACTGAGGGTGGTCTCGCCAGCTTAGGGTGCAGTGAGTTGTGCCGTCATGCGCTCAACACGAGGCTCTCAAAGGTCAAGTCTCAGGACTCGTCATTGGGGCTTCACACCTTTTGCGTCCAATTAGGGTCTTGTGATGCGTCAAAGCTCTGCGTGATCACGTGAACAGAAAAGGATACAAGAAGGGAAAAAACACGCAGAACGTCCTCAAGCCACTGGAAGATGGATGTTGACAGTACCTGCTCCTCTCAACTTTTATTTTCAGCTTGACTTAATGCAGAAAAGAACTGTTCTGCAGCATAATTCCATCAAGTGCAGTTCATTGGCATCACATGGTGTCTTTGTTTCATATCAGTCAGTTAAAAACCTAATCTGTTTTGGTTAAAACATGTAGCCCGGTGATGCTACTGCGATGTGTACATTGTCGTCATATACTCTTTGTGATAAAGGTAAAGGTCCAAGTCAACTCAGCTGTTAAAGTTGATGTTGACAAACCAACAATTTATTTCTGTTAACATTGTTTTCATAATTGAGTGAGAAAAAAGTATCTTTTATTTTTATAGGAATAAAAAACGTGATGGATGATGAACTGAATGAAAATGTAATGTGTTTTTTTTAGAAACCCAAACAGCCCTAATCATTTTAAACTACTTCCTCTCACTGTCCCAGCAGCATCACCAACCACAGCAACGCAGCTCCCCTACAAGCAATACATATCCAAGTCATTTAGTCTATTGATTCTTAAAATGTTACTTTCCTCAAAATGAGTGAGAAAATCTGCAAAAGGGCTAAAATAATTTCACTTGTTTCTATTGCAAATTTATGTTTCAATCATTTTCTTGAATCAAGCAATGTTATTTTGCTGCTTGTTTTCAAGATATTGCCACTTGAAACATGAAATCTCCCACCGTTGGACATTTTTGTACAGTGTAATCACCTGATCCTCCCCAAATGACCCTGTTGCCAATAACCACAGACCTAGTGCCCCAGATACCCGGGTTTCACCCCCACTTAGATCATACTGTTGCAGAACATAAATAATATGGTTTGTACTTATGTTGACCTGGCAACGTTTGACCGCATTGTCTGCCACATTCCCTGTGGTCTTACTACTTAAATGGTCAAGGCATCATCTGAAGAACCTTGTCAACCATTCGTCAACCCTGTAGGCAATTAGTTGTTTCTCTTTTCAGTGACAGCCGATTATTGGAATGACCCGCTAAACCCCCTTGAGGCAACTGGGGTCAATTCTTCACTTTAAAGAGCATAGCACTGGTGGTTTTATGATACATACTGGGCCAATATGGGAGGTTTTTTATTGCCCCCATAACACAATATGATCAGAATACTTCTATTGATGGGGTTGTTGAGATTTCTGGATTTCAAAACCTCTCTTTCTGGCCCGTACTCTGTTTATGGAACAAAAACGCCCCGTCCGTTGGAATTTCAAGACCGTCCCAGTCCCCCCCTTACGGCCAAATTGAACTACAGAAAATAACTCTGCTCCCACAACATCACCACAACCATCCTCCAGTCAGTAAGCCTCAGGTGCAGGAGCAACGTGACCTGTCAGTCATGAAGCAACTTCTCCCATGCCGGCTGTCATTTTACCTGGTCCTTCCCTACAAACATTTTGAGGGAAAGACTTGGGTATAAGATTGTGTACTTATAAGTGCAGTTACTGAACTACAATTCCCATGAAATGGCCTCTTCACCCTAAGGAGCGTACCAAAATGATTGCGCCTTTTAGCCAAAGACCATAACTGTCCCTAGCTACAAAATGATCATGAAGCAACGTTAGCTAGTAGGCTTACTAGCAAGCTAAGTCATGTCTTGTTTTGGGGTTGTTGCCAAAGAATGACATGTTAGCTTTGCATGGAAAGTTCTCCGCTTTGTATTTGTGTGTATTATTCCAGTAGGAAGTTGAAGCCTTGTTCATATGGAACGGGTGCTGGATAGTGTAGGGTAGTGTAGTGTAGGGTAGGGTTACGGTAGAGTAGGGTAGGGTAGGGTTACGGTAGTGTAGGGTAGAGTAGTGTAGGGTTAGGGTAGGGTAGGGTAGTGTAGGGTTAGTGTAGGGTAGGGTAGGGTAGGGTAGAGTAGGGTTAGGGTAGGGTTAGGGTAAGGTAGGGTAGGGTAGGGTAGTGTGTAGTAAATCTAAATATGTTCAGTCAAGTTCTATCGGTTGAATTCCACCAAAATGATGCCGAGGAATAAATATCACTTTGGTTTGTAACATATTTCAGAAAGGGAACTGGCGTGAAGCAGCGCCGGGTGGGGACGGCGTTTATTTATCATTATGTGATTATGGTTGAAGCACTTTCTGAGCAGAATGTGACAGGCTGTTGCAGGGTTCAAGCCTACTGCAGTTTGTGGCTAGCTAGCAGCACCCTTTGGCTTCAGCCAGGGAATGCTAACATGCTGCAGATCAAGACGCGTGGCTGTTGACGGTGCAAAACTTGTGACCTTTTTGGTCTGCGGAGCTTTTCTTTCTGCCACCCCGCCCTCCTCCTGACTCACGGCTGTGTGTCCAGGCTCAGCTGTGTCAAAGGGACGGTGAACTAATTTCACTGTGTAAATATTGTTCTAACCACCGGTGCTGCACATGTGTTGTACACATGCTTGGATGCTTGCTTCACCTTTGATTGCGCCCACGTGTCTGACATACCCCCGATCCCAGTACAGTGTACAGTAGCGGCTTTACACATAAATGACTGGTAACTACTCATCCGGTGCCTAATGCAGCCGGCTTTCATGCCAGCTTGTAATATTTGTCACGTGTGGCTTCACAGTGTGGTGAAGTAACCACACAAGTGTCTTCTCACTTGGCCCCCTGCAGCCTTAATTGGCAGATCAACTATAAAGAGTTTTAAAAGAGATGGTAGAGAAAGGAAAGCAAGTTTTA
This sequence comes from Hoplostethus atlanticus, assembly GCA_034670405.1. NCBI lineage: Eukaryota > Metazoa > Chordata > Actinopteri > Trachichthyiformes > Trachichthyidae > Hoplostethus > Hoplostethus atlanticus. Next base: position 465,697 of record JAXDDX010000081.1, on the reverse strand, counting down.
ATGGTGGTGATGGTGGTGGATGTTTGGGATGGGGGCCTGCATGCATGTGGGTGTAAAACTGAGGTATGTGTCAACCCGTCCTACTTCGTCTGGATATATAAGTATATTGGGTGAGATCTATCTATCTGTCTATCTGTCTATCTATCTATCTATCAAGGTGAATGAGTTCATGCTTCACTGAAGGAGGGTTGCTAGTCAGCGGACAGGGAAGAGTCTTAGTAACAGAGGAGTGCTGGGATACAGGCATGGCCGTTTGGCCGAACGCAGACATCTGGACTGCTTCGAGTTCCCACCGCCTCCTCCAAACTTTGTTTTTCGGTCCTCTGGTAAATCAGGACCACCACAGCTGCTGCGATGCACGACAGCAAGAAAATGTGCTGAAGTTGCTGAAGTCCACTAATTCCTGGACCTCCTCATCTAACCTCGTCTAGCTGCAGTCTCGCATTAAACCAGTAGTTCCCAAAGTGGGGGCTTGGGGAGCCACCAGGGGTCCAGAAAAGGGTTCCAAGGGGGTCCCCGGGAAAATGAGGAATAGTTTAATTTCACTCGCTAGTGAGAGAATGTGTAAGGATGGCTGTTTCACTGCATTCTTTGACTATTTTATGAAAAGCAAAAGTATAAAAAAAAAGAAAAAGCAGTGTATCATTTACAAACCTGAAAGTCTACTTCTGTACTTTATAAACCCAGGTGACATGGCAGAGGGAGAAGGGGGGTTGAGACAGCACCCTAACAAAACAAACCACATATAGTGACGTGTTCCTATAGATAGTATTCCTGTAGGGACTAATAGTGAGTTTATAGTGATCTTTGATGGTATTTTAATCTTCTATGGTATCACTATAATATTCCTATAATAATATATAACAGGAGCTTACTGTATAGTGGTACTCGGTGAGTTTGACTTTATTGTACTTATTTTTTCTCTCCTCTGATATTCCTATAATATCCCTATAGGGACGTAGAGTTTTGCTGTGATATTTTTACACCATCCTTCGAAAATGTATTATAGGATCTCCACAGTTCTTCGTGGTCAGGGCAAAACAGTAGTCGTCGGTGTGGATCTCAGGTTTCAGGCGAGGGGCCTCCTCTTCTCGAGTGGGGCCGAGTTACGTGGAAGAGGTGTGGGAGGAGGGGAGGGAGACTAAAGGAATCAAGATCTTTCTTTTGTCCTCTGTTTGGGACACCGGTACACTGGGGTCACATGGGCTGAACGCGCTAATAGGCTACCGGAGGTTGGTTTAGCTGCAGATGAGACGCCGACGAGAAAGCGAACTAATTAAGAAAGCCTGCGCGAGCAATTAAGTCTCAAGAGAAGACGCGCAGCTTGGAGCGCTAAAGGTAGGTGCTGGCATCGAGAAAACTTTATTTACAGAGGTGAAATGTTTTTTCCACAGGTTGCCACAACGTCGTTTGTGATTTTTTGTCATCCAGCAAGTTAATTTTTTACAAGGCAGGTTCACCGTTTAATGTTTGGAAAACGAGCTCTGCTCCTCGAGCCCGCTCGTGCGTGGTTGCGGTGAGTCGCAACAAAGTTAGAATTTAGTATAAAGCAGAGTTAGTCAACAGAGACTAGCTGAGCTACAGTAATCCTATAATAATAGATGGATACTATATAATACCACAGCGGAAGTTAAAGTGTCATGCAGCTACTATAAGTTAAAAAAAAAATAAAAATAAAAGTCTATAGTACCATAGGAGATTAAAAAAGTATAAAGTAAGACGAGGCCACTATAAACTCACCACGTTTTATTTTTTTTAGTAGTATGGGTGTCTCAATCTTTTTTTTAATTATTATTTTTTTAAATCAAAGCATCAATTCTTTTCATCGAGTTTCTTTTTTTTTTTTTCTCCCCAGTAAAACTTTGCTCCAGGGAAGCCACAGTTCTCAAATTGAATCTCACTCAGCAAGTTCTTCTGGCGAGTATTTCGTCTGGATTGCTTATAAGAAGCAGTTCAACATCTGTACTGTGCTTATATTTGAAACTGAAACGTATTCAACATGGATCAAATCATTTTTCCCCCCGCGGCATTTCTGTTGCAAAGTCAGGAACTCTTATTCTGGAGAGTGACAGCGCTGAAGTGCAGTGATTGACGTTTGTAGGTGTGTTATTCTTCTCTATTGCCCCATATAAATGGCAGACTGCATGGGTATTTCATGTGCCCTCTGTCTGCTCCCTGAACCCTAAAATCCAGCTTTCTGCTTTTGGTTAGGCAGGAATGTTAACTCGCCTTTGCTTTGTCCAGATATTTTCCTCAACCCCTCAACCCCCCCTCCCTGAAGCTTGGTGACTCTCTAAAATCCATTAAATCCGTTGGGTTGGGTTAAGTCCACGAGCAAATAGGCTGCTGTTAAAAGTTGTCTTTGGTCAGCTGTTAGAGGACTGTTTGCACATACTTGCACGAGAAGACCAGTTTCTGTTGGTGAGCTAGATGGCTGGGTGATGAGCCACATGTTGCAACACCACTGAGGACTGCTCTGTTTTTGTGTCTGCATGCTATCTAGACAGGAGGGAAGCTAATATATTGTAGAGGTTCCCAAACCTTTTCAAGTCAAGGTCACCCAGATCCATGTACTATATACCACTTTTTTTTTCCCAGGTACCTCCATCTGAGTAAAGTTTTGCCCGTCTCTACTGGTACTGTGTAGATCAGAATAGTCGCTCTATCTCTAACTTCTTGTTAGTGAAATGAAACTAATTTCTATTTTGCTGGAGACCCCCTGGAACCGTCTCAAGGACCCCTGGCAGGTTCCTTGGACCCCACTGCTGTCAGAAATCGAACCGCTGTCCACATGGAAGGATTCATTCATGGTGCGCAGCCAATGTCCAAAATGAACTCACCTACCAGGGGCAGCTAAAATACCTGCCAAGAATATATATTTTTTTACTGGTCAAAATAATTGACATTTTTCATAGAAATATGCCAATCTACCTGTTTACAGTGCCACTCTGCCTACAATCAATCACTTTATTTAGAACTTGCTCACTAACTTCTACTATGGATGAAGTTTGTAATTCATCATGAAGTGCTGCAGAATTCAAATGACAAAAAAGCATTTGAATTGTAGTTTAAACGTTTGAGAACAGGCACAGACAGAGTGACCCTGATTGATTTATCTGCCAAAGACTAATTTTTACCAGCCTTTAGTGGTTGGCTGGTATTAATTTCAGACCCAGCCTCATGAACTGGTTGATATCCCGTCAAGCGCACTGGTAAATTATGGACGTGTGTATTGGCAAGGTCAGATCCTGCAGGTTGTAGGTGTACCGGTGTCGGTCACATGACTGAAGTGTGGTGATAAGTTTGTGTAAAGGGTGATAAAGGGGTTTGCACACAGCATGCCTGTTAGGTAAAGTGTAAATGTCACACTGCTTCTTCAAACCATCAGTCACTTCTAACATGGAACCAGCTGCTCTGGATCCTTTAATTGTTTAGAAGTGTGATTTGATCACAGCGGTTATGTAACCTGGATATTACATGTCCATTTATTTAGCAGTTAAGCTTCTATGGAGTCCTAATCAACTCGAGGCCTGTTTGCAGACAATGGTTAGGTAATACCTTTCATTCCTTAAAGGCCTCTTTTTTTTTTTTGGCCCGTGCATGATATTTTCCACACCAGGTAGTGGCCTCAAAACACAGCTTGATATGGAGGTTGCTGACTCGGATTTTCTCTGGACGAAACTAAACACACCTTGAACTGGGACATGTGGAAGTGTATGTTTTAAAGGACAGTCCACCTTTAAAACGTCTTGTTGCATTGAGTGTTTACATGCAAAATAATACTTTTATGTGTTAAGTATTTTGTGGAAGGAAGTACATGTAAACACCAACACATTGTCAATACTTCCATGTGAGACCACAACCCAACTGTAAGAAATCCAAATATAATTGGGATAAGCCATTTTTAACCAACTTGCTGAGGGTGTCGAAGTGCTGTTACCATGGTAATATATTGAACACTGGTGATAGGTGGCATGTAAACACACTCAATGTCAGCAGCACAACAATTAGTCAAGAATCCCGTGCTTACTGTTATACGGCCACTTCTAAAACATCTATGCCACTTAGACAAGGCTTTTAATTGTATGGTAGGGTAGAACAGATGTCACTCTGTTTACCTGTCATTATTCCTCTAAGGGCCTCTCACAAGGGCCACTTGCAAGTTGTCTGTTTTCAAACCGAGTACCAGCATTCAGAAGGCCTAGGAGACAAGCTAATGGTTTGTAGTGGGTCGTGGTAACCAGGAAATGTCATGAACATGGGTAGTTAGTTGGAGTTCACCATTTCTCTGATTGTACTGAGGGTTAACCGGATGCTTGTTGTCGGCAAACCTCACCTCTTTCAAACCCAAGAGGCTTTGAGATGCCTTGTACTACTTTGGTAGTTTTGATCGTTTTTGAAGATTTGCTCAACTCACATGTAAGTTTATGTATTTGTGACGAGGTTCATAAGACCTGCTTTTTGATACACACGGCGGTGTCCTGGCAAAGATGAGTCTCACCATTTCTTGTGAAGCTTGTGAAGGTGCCAGTTCTGTGGGAGTTTTACAAAAGAAGGAATGATTAAACTGGCGTGAGCCTGCATATGACGCATACCTCAACTGTGTAGACGTGTCCTCAGGTGCTGGTAATGGGTAAAGCCTCATCCTATTGCGATGAATCATGAAATGCTTGTAGGGTGTGACAAGCTTTAATGCACCCTGTACATGGATATTCAGGGAAGGTTGGGGGCAAACAACCAACAATGGCTGTGTTCTGTCTAGGGCTGGACTGATATCTGAGACCTGGTTGTTTATTGGTATTGGTTTCATTGACACATTACACAGAAGTTGAGATATTTTGGTATTAACATGAGAGGCTAATGTTCAAGATATTCTAGTTTGCTTTATACTTGAGGAACAGATCCAGTCGATGATCGATCCCAGCAGAGAAACCTTTTAAGAGTTAGCAACCTATTTTAACGCCTCAGTGCAACCTTTAAGTTTAGTTTGGCTAGTTTTGGAGATATATAATAATCCAGTCCAATCCAGTTATTTATCAAGCTTTGTTCTGTTAGTGATCCACTTTGAAGGAGCAGTCTCTCAAAGTTACTGACTGTATCGCAATTACACAGATTAAGGTGTCAGTGTGGTTTGAGTCATCTAAAGAAACTAGACAATACTGCAAGTCTACTCCGTCCAAAAAAAGAGAGGGAGGGGGGGGGGGGGGAAGAACACTGAGTTGAATTGACCCCATTCATTGCTTAGCGTCTTAACCTCTCCAACCCAAAGCCACGCCGGCTCCCCCTCACAGCTAGCTGCGACTTGCCAACCGATGCTTTGATGTTGGGGCGAGCGGCTGAGGCTTAGCATGGCAGGGCGCTATAAGAATGTGGTTTACCGTACTGCTTCCCAGACTAGCGCCTCTGACTCACAGCATCGTTTTGAGGTGAGATGGTGTTCGCTTACTTGTACACTGCACTGATGCATGTCTTTTGTCTTTGCCCACCCAGAGCTGTTAGCTCCCCGGTCACCTTGGCACCATGAGCTGGAGCTTCCTGACTCGTCTGTTGGATGAGATCTCCAACCACTCGACCTTTGTGGGCAAGATCTGGCTGACGGTGCTCATCATATTCCGCATTGTGCTGACAGCCGTTGGGGGTGAAACCATCTACTACGATGAACAGAGTAAATTTGTGTGCAACACGCAGCAGCCTGGATGTGAGAACGTGTGCTACGATGCATTCGCGCCCCTTTCTCATGTTCGTTTCTGGATCTTCCAGGTGAGCCACGTTGGGTTGAACTTTGGGTTGTACATTGACAAACATTTAGAACAGCATGTCTACACTAACAGACGAACCACACTAACGTTAAATGTGTTTGTCTAGGTGATCATGATCACCACCCCCACCATAATGTACCTTGGCTTTGCCATGCACAAGATCGCCCGCATGGACGACAACGAGTACCAGCCACACCGCAGCCAGAAGAAGATGCCCATCGTGAGTCGCGGGGCCGTTCGAGACTACGAGGAGGCCGAGGACAACGGGGAGGAGGACCCCATGATCTCTGAGGAGATCGAATCTGAGAAGCCGGACAAAGCAAAAAACAGTACGGTGAAGAGATATGTCTTGTACAAGTAGCTTTGCAGTGCTAGTCATCTCCACATGTGCATTTCTTGTCATTGTTGAGCTTAATTTTGGATTTTCTTATTGATGTAAATGTTGAACAGCAAAACCTAATCAATCACAAAGCATCATAAATACATTCCATCTGTTTTATAGTGACTTATTGATCTAAACATCTCACCGTTGACACCTACTAAACCAGAAGCTAAACAGCATGTCTCTGCGCCCCCCTCTGTTTTCAAGGCATGGTGAAAAAGCATGACGGTCGTCGGCGAATTATGCGTGACGGCCTGATGAAAGTCTACGCCTGCCAGCTGCTGTCGCGCTCTGCTTTTGAGATCGGCTTCCTTTTTGGCCAGTACATCCTCTACGGCTTTGAGGTGGTGCCCTTCTACGTCTGCACGCGCTCGCCATGCCCTCATACGGTGGACTGTTTTGTCTCACGCCCCACGGAGAAGACGATCTTCCTGCTGGTGATGTATGTAGTGTCGTTCCTCTGCCTGCTCCTCACCGTCCTGGAAATGCTTCATCTGGGAATCGGCGGCATCCGCGACACCTTCCGCAAGCGCGCTACCCTCAGTGCACGCGCCCACCGACCCTCCTCCGCGTGCCGCCTGGGCGCCCTGCCGACGGCTCCCCCCGGGTACCACGCCGCCATGAAGAAGGAGCAGTGCGGGAAGCTGAAGGGGGGGCTGAGGGACTCTCCGATGGCCGACTCTGGGCGGGAGAGCCTGGGGGATGAGGGCCCCTCAGCCAAAGATCTGGCATCCAGACACCTGAAGCTGGCCCAGCAGCACCTGGACCTGGTCTTCCACATCGAGGACGGGAGCCACTCACGAAGCAGCAGCCCTGAGGTCAACACGGCCAGGCAGACGGCCGCTGAGCAGAACCGCCTCAACTTTCTCCAGGAGAAACAGGGAGAAGCTAGTGAGAAAGGTAGCGCTAGTATCCATTGATCCATTGCTTTCTTCCCCTCTTTGCTCTCTGAGCTTGGTAGATATTTGGACTTCAGTGGCCACTTCATAACAGTCTGTCAATCCACTGTTCCTATGAAAATATTTCTTGAAGATTTACCAATAGCTACCACAAACGTGTCTATGAATTTCTCCATTCGAGAGCACTTATTTCCTTTTGTGGTTTGAGGCCTGACCCTAAATCCATGGCTGAACTCCTGATGTGTAATGATGGGTAAAGTCGAGTTCTAGTGTGCAAGCTGTATATCCTAACGTTTCTCTTTTCCTCTCCTAGGTATACAAGCCTGAGCGTGCTTCCTGCCTCAAACGTCTGTCCTTCCATTCCTACTGGCCCTAAACACATGGGGAAAGCACATATGGGAATGCAGTCAGACCACTGAGGGGGAAACCAAAGTGTGTGTGTGGTGTGTGTCAATTTGTATGTGTGTGGTTGAGAGAAATGTGCCTTTCAGTATTAAGGGTCAGTCCAACAAAAAAAAACAAAAAACAAAGCTGACCAAGCTGCATTGTGACAATGGTACATCTCCACAACTCTGTAAACTTGAAAGGCTGCCAAATACTTTGCTCTCGAGTTTCTGCTTGCTAACGTACACCCACACCTTGACAGTGCCTTTAGCTAAAGCCTTGTCTACACCTTTTTCCTCCCAGTTGTTTTTGTTGCCACGCAGTAATCCTTGTCCATCAGAGACCATGTGTGGAGATTATGTAAGGTTTAAACTCCTCTCTGGCAAATGTCAACTTTTTTTTTTTTTTTTTTTTTTAATTTAATATTCTTCCTAGTCAAAGAGACGCTCCCTTTCATAAAAATGTTGCAGACCGTCGAGTGCTCACTGGGCTCATTGGCTTATTGTTGGCCTCGGAGAGAATCGCAAAGAACACTACCTTGGTTTATGTCATTCTGGCATGTGTTGGGGGTGGCATAACCTTTGGTAGAGGAGTCTTTCATGTGTAACTACAACAGTTTTGATGTTTGTGATTATTAGTGTTGGCCAGAATAGATTCAGTAATGTCAGGCAGAAATCCAAGCCTGTATATTTACTCAAATTGGCCACAATGTTTACCTGGGAAATGCTTGAATTCGTTACTGACTGGAAATGTCCCTCCACGCTGTTTCTAAGGTCTTTCCAAGGATCATTTCAGTTGTTGTTGGGCTTTGTATTTGTGCCATCAGGTCATTCCAGATATCCCAACATCTCTATCCCAAATACCAAGCTAGTCCTGATTACTGAAGACCTACATTTGTCTTTCTCACTTCAATTCTGGATATGACTTTATCTTAAAGGAAGTGTTGGTACCTTGAAATGCCATCCATTTCACGACTACTTCAGTGTGTACTACGACATCTCTAATTACAAACCCCTACATCTCAACATGTTTCTCGATTTCATTGATATTTTCCTAACTATATAAAGATGGATTTTCATTCCGTACATCTGGGCTTAATCCATCATAGCATAATCCATCCTCACTTTCTTTTCAGACAGTACTGAAGACAGCCCTGGTGCCATTTAAACTGTTGGTATGCTGTTTGGTGTTTGGAAAACAAATGCATTGTTCAGCTCAACTTGAAACTTTTGATTTGTAGCTTTCATTGTTCATACTGAATTCATACTTCTCATTCTCATAGCCTGCCAGTTGGGTTTATGTTCTTTGGCTGACAAATTAAACTGGAGACTGCTATAGGCCTATTTGATGCTGTATTGTTGTTGTCATCTCTCTTTCCGTTTATTTTTTTTCTACTTAATACAATGTACAACATTCCATTTTGAATATGGTACTGCTTCAATGTTTTGTTTTATTGCAAGTTTTGTAGTTTTTGTAACTTTAGAGATTATTTTGTCAAAGAAAATAAATATATTTGAACTGTGTTTTTGGACTCTTCATAATAGAAATAGGAACTGCATTTATACACTTTTTCTAAATGTTTTTGCCTTTGGCCCAGTTGGAAAAGGGCTGACAAGATATTTCCCACTAGGTACAGAGACTATGTAGGTAAATCTCCCTAGACTGTCTAGGCTTTACAAGAGAGGTGGGGCATGTTAGGGTTTACAGTATCATCTACTGTCTGACAAACTTTATTTCAGGACAAAACATTCCCATTTAGTTCTCTTCCGTTAGCCCGGTGACATACCTGTTTTGATACTGCAACAGGGAGTTAAGAGCTACAGATACTGCAACAACGCCTCCTCCTGTTAAGACAGAAAATGTCTGATGCGTTAAGATAAAAACTGCTGATAAAAACTTTATTTCAGTGCATTACATTTATTTTTGCACATTCAGTGAAATAAAATGCCCCTGCATCACTTCCATTGGTGCCAAAAATTCCAAGTTGCCATGATTTATGGATTTTATTGATTGATAAATATTAGCTAAATTGTATCCTGTCAATATAAACAACTATTGTAAATATAAATTGCATTGTATTTTACAATTTGTAGTGAAATTCCGGGTCAAATGAAATGATGTAAGAAGATTAACCATTTGGAACACCCCCTGAGAATATAGAAAATGGGTTGACCCAGCTCGGTGTCAATTGGTGTTTAAATCACAGACCAGCGCGAGACGTCAAAAAGAAATACCATTTGCCGGAGTGCTGGCATGATGCCAACCCCAAAAGCAAAGTCTGTTTTTCGATAGAGAAAAGAAAGAAAGAGCGGAAAAAAGTGAGACAGTTTCACAGAGGTTCGTTAAGAAATGTGAGTGTCTAGTTCAAGGAAAAAAAAAAATCACCCTAAAGCAAGTAAACAGTGTTTAAAACCGCTATTGGCGATGTACGTTGATTTTCTGGGGCCATTTTTATTGTTTGATGGTGTATTTTTCTTATTTTTGTGGGTAAGTGGTTAAACGTAAGACGACCTGGCTCAGAATTGAACACAAGGCAGGTCAAGTACACCAAAACAGCAAATTACAACACTTAATCGCAAAATAATGATATATAATGATATGGTTTTCCGTTCATGTTGATGCTAGCCATATGGTGCTTTTCATAGTTAGCTAACCAGGGTTCCCACTGGTCATGGCATTTCTGGACTATCAGAGAATGTTGAAAGATGTATTCCAGACGGGGAAAGTCAGGGAATTTGATGAATTCTTTGGGGAAATTTAAAGGAATATAAAGGAATTTTACGAATGGGTCACAGATAAGCCACATATATATATATATATATATGGCAGAATGTGGTTTACAACTTCTTTCACACATTTATTGCATTAGCTGGTGGGGTTTCAGCTGTTCTTATCCACCGCAAGCCCAACTGTAGATTAAACCAGACTATTAATTACTATTAAAAAACAATGTTACCCAATACCAATCCAGGAAGGAGTAACAATTTTAGGTCATGGAAGTGCTCTGACTTCAAATGGAAAGTCATGGAAAAGTCTTGGACTTTTCTATCAGGCCACAGTGGGAACCCCGGCTAACGCCACTGTTGACGTTCTGTTGTTTCAGTTGAATAGTAGCTGCAGAGGGCCTGCTGCACATTAAGACAAGCCAAGAGTCACATGACAACCCCAAATGAAAAAGCTTCAACCGCCACTGAGAAAGGTGAGCTTAGTGTGTTGTGAGTTTATTTGTTGTAATGCTATAAGTCCCTCGCTCTGTCCAGAGAAAGCTGGACTCACCAGCAGTAGATCTTTTGCCTTTCTCATCCCTTTGGTATAAGGCATCACACTATAAACTTTAACATTTAGAAAGAAGTTTCATTCTTACGTGCTTTTCATTTCATTAATACGTGCTTTCGGGAACATTGCAAGACGAGAATGGGTGTCATGGGTGAAAATATTCACTCCCTCTTTTCTGCAGTATTGTACACTTCACAGTAAATCATACTGTAAGCAAATGCTTTTCATGGCATTGTATGGCTTTATCTCTGTGACATTGGATATAGTGTTTTCACATCATGCATACATGTATTTTAATTGCTTAGATATCATTATCATACAAGTTTCATTGTACAGTATGCTATTTCTTTTTACAAGCTTACAAGTTTACAAGCTTTGGCAATAGTAAGACCTAACAGATAGTCACAAGGTGGAGTTGTGTGTTGGGTGGCTTCACATGTGAGGAGAGAGGAAGAGAGGGTCCAATATGATATGTCGTCCAGAATTTCAAGCGGCTCCTCTGTTGAGTCACGATGCACGATTTACAATGTTGAGTTAATGTTTGAATCAGTTGGTTTAATACCATACAATATATCAATAATACCAGGAGTAGTCAAACTGTAGCACTGTGAAACCTTGAGCCGTCTCAAATTAGGCCTACACTGCCCTCCAAAGGTGAAAAACAAAACACATACACTACATAATCTCTACTTTTCAACAAAAGGTATAAAGTGAGCACACTAGTATTTTCACTTCAAATGACAAAAATCGACTTTTGGTGAACACACGTCTGTAGTAAAAGAACTTCTGTAGTAAAAAGGATAAATGGATTAGATAATAAAAGCCATGTATGGTGTAAGCATTAGATACAGGTACACTCTTCGGGTATGATGTTGGGCAGGGTCTCATACTTGAATGAGTACCCGCCATCAGATGTGGTGGTGATCCTCAATGACGTCATGGTCCCTGGGACTGGAGCGCAGCACTGTTTGATCCCCAGCATTGCAGTGGTGCGATCCCAGGCTGAGCAGTTACCATGACAGTAGTGGAAAGTCAGCACCTTGGGATGGATGATCCAGTTGCCCCAGCCCAGCTCCTCAAAGCTGATGTCGATCCCCGCTCGGTGGCAGTCGCTGTACTCCGATTTCTCCTGCGATGGACGTTGCAGCAGGTCGATGGCGGACGGCGCCCAGGGAATGGTGGCGACTGCACGGCGGGGCGAACGTTCAGGACCCCGAGGCTGGGCATGGATATGAAGGAAAGGCATTTTGTCCGGTTCGTTGGAGTGGCACTGGCAGGTTGGGCAGCGCACCTGCAGCACGAAAGGGCCTTCAGACACGGAGGCCTGGAGGTTCTGCTCCAGGTGATAGGTGATCCAGCCATCCGAGCTCGTCTTTGAAGGAGCCTCCGTTGCCTGAAGAAGCTGCTGCTCTGAAGTGAGGATAAAAAGTGGGGCAGAGGAGTTGGTTGCGGCCCCTTCCCCTGCATAGAACCAAAAGTGGGCTGAGGTGACCAAAGCCTCCTGGCTGTTCATGGAAGGTTGGAAGTAATATGTGAAATGGGTGGTGGTGGTTTCTCCAGCAGCTGAGTCGGATCTGGCACAGGACGAGTCTGCCAAAATAAGATCAGAGTAGTTTATTGTCCATTTGCACAGATAAGCCTCTTCTATTGTTTCCACATACCCCCAGGACTGCGTACATATTCATTTGCAAACTTTTTTGTAACCTTTTACTTTGTACTCAATTTGTTGTGCCATTTGCAATGAACAAATTTTCCATACCCGCTTAAACCTATTCAGGGTCACGGGGGGACTGGAGCCTATCCCAGCATACATTGGGTGAAAGGCAGGAAAACACCCTGGACAGGTTGCCAGTCCTTCCCAGGGCTAGCACAGACATACAATCACTCATACTCAGATTCATACCTATGGGCAATTTAAAAGCAATTCACCTAACTTGCATGGCTTTGGAATGTGGGAGGAAACCAGAGCAAAATCTTTTTCTCATAATTTGTAGCACAACAATATGTGTAAAATGCAAGTGCTGTACAAACTTTTGCCCACAACTATATATAGTCTCCTGCACATGCATATCCACAGGGGTCTTAAATACTGAATCAAGGGAAATACATAACTAGGCACTGTAGGTGATCGAGTGAGGAAATATCACACACCGAAGTGATATTAATATTTACACTTAAAGTGATAGCAAACATATAAGTCCCCAATTGTACATGAACTGCATCAGTACTGTAATCGCCATGGGCAGTTATACTGTATACTGTATACTATACTTATACTATAAGAGAATTTCCATTCGAAAAAAAAAAAGCCTAGTCTCACAGAAGGATTCCTGGCATGGAAGTAAAGCACGTGCCAACAGCAGTTTCGAATCAACTTAAGGCCTTTGCCTACAAAAAGTAGGCTCATGCATTTTGGGTTGCAAAATTAATCCAAAATGCCTATATAGTGTTTGGAATGAAACCTTTCAAACAAATAAGGTAAAACATAGATTTATAGGGTTATTTAGGTGAAAATCCACAATGGTTCTCACCAGAACTGGGGAAGAGGATAATCTGAGGGTTTTCCTGGTGCTGATTGTGGTGGTGGTCTACCCATGCAGTCCTGCCAGTCCTGGAAAACCGCCGGTGCCCCTGCCTAGCCTGTGCCCGTGCTGTTCCCCCATTAGGACCTTGCACGTTGGGCATCGGGGGCTCCTCTAGCCCCAAACCCTCCAGGACCCGCTCTTTGAACCAGGCCAGCACTACTTCTCGAGGCAGCTCATCTCCCTGGCAGGCTTGTGTCAGGCTGTGGATCCACAAAGGGCCCAGGATGAGCAGGGTGCAGGACAGCATGGCTGTGTGACAACCGCTCAACACTGTTGGATGCAAAATGGCTTCCAATTGTATCAATTAATACAGAACTGAAGTCCATTGAAGACCAACTAGAAAGTGTAGCGGTAGTATGGATCAGCTTTTCCTCTCTTCCCCGTTAGTTCCACAGAATTAATTCTTTCCTTCTCTGTCTTCCCGTTCTCACATCAACACGAAAAGCTGTATTCCACCTTCCCTTCTCATTGGCTTATCTTGGGTCAACCCTCAGCAGTTGTTTTTTAACTTCTTCTGCAGCTGGGTATTTGGGAGAAGTGGCGAGAATCTGTGCACAGTGGCATTATGTTGCCAATATCCAAAAGGAACATGATGATGACCTTGACTTGTGGTGTTGCTTTATCTGTTTCTACGTCTGTTTCACACAGTATCAAGAGAATGTGTCTGCCTGTTTTCCTCCTGTTGTGTCCTGTGGAGTCGCTTTTGGATGGTTCTGCAGTTCAGTTAAAAACACATTTTAAGGTGTAGTTTGAGGGATAGGGAACTTGTGATTGACACAAACATGTCCATAATTATATTAAATCACTAATAACAGACGGAGAGATGTTCTTAGATTACTTTAAAATGATTTGTTTTCCTCCATTTAAAATCTCAAACCGTTTGAGCTACTTTGCTTTGAAGTGTACTCATTTTCATTTTTAGTAACCTTTGCAATATGTTGCCACAAAATTTTGATGAAAGTGTAGTCAGCTAAAATAACAAAACTTCTGGCTTCTTTCTGCTTTCTGCAAATAGGCTCAGATGTTTTGCACTAACAGCAAAAAAGGCTCATTGCGTTTATTGTAGTAACCTCGTCTGTAGATGATCGCCTTCCCTTTCACAATTAAACTTGAACTTCTGCACACAGAGGCACCTGTTCCCCACTAAAAATCTTATCTTGCAACATTTGTGCCACCTTTATCTAATTGGCCTTGAATCCTATCTGTTTCAGACAAATCATTTTCATAATGGGTATTTCTGAATGTATTGCATGGCAAGGACATTTTATCAGTATTTCAACAGGTCAAAGGAAATGGAAGACCAGAAGGGCAATAGGGAAGGGGGAAATACAGGGAAGGGAAATCCAGTGTGTGCTTGTACACCAGGCAGTGCAGTTGGCCCGTCAGCTTTAATTGGCCACAGCTTTTACCGGATATAGGGAGAACCAGCCCACTAGCTTGATTCTCACCTGCAACACTCCTCATGCCTCAACCACACATCCCAGTCTGCCACAATACTTTACACTGTATTTGCCAGTAGAGGATGCTAAACTACCACAGGATGCTGATTCGTGTGCCTGTGGGTGTGCATGCATAATGTTTGTTTCTATAGGTGTGTGTGACTGCATAATGTTTGCTTTTGTGTGCATGTGTGCATACATGAGGGTTACATGCCACGACTCTTACAGAAATGTAGGAAGTCACAGCCTTGTCACCAAACACCCAAATCTAACATGGGGCATGGTACCCAACACAAAGATTTATTGATGTTACAGGCCACCCGGATAACATGGGGAATAGTACCTATAAATCAAAAATGTATATGGACAATGTTGAAAAGATTTTTTATTTTGCCAGCACAGGTGAGAATTTATGAAATAAAAACTACAGTTGTAGTGTATTCTTCCTTTAACCAACCACACTCCTGCTGATTAGTGAAGGGAGGAAAGGAAGGAAGCAGATTATGACGAGTCGTTGCTTCTCTCTTCATTGCTGATGTTGAAAGCAAGTCTCCTGCAAAACACGACAGAACAACTTCAGGCATCGCGACACTGGGAGCCTTTACTGTGCATTTACATGTCCGAGGGTGTTTGTTGATACTTACACGGAGCAGTGATGAATTTGCTGTGAGTTCATCAGATACAAGAATAATTCATCATCAGATACTTGGGAGAGTCATCACAATATCTAGTTCCTCCCAGAACATCAGCGTTGACAGGAATCTCACACTCTTTCTTGCCGTCACACCTGTGGATGTGTGAAAATAAATTGCCAGTGTCCTTGATTTAAAACTATAAATAATAACAATAAACTACATCTGTATTAAGTGCTCTAAAATAAAAAGGAACAAATGAAACATGTCAACAAAAAGGTCTAATAGTCAAATCAGTCATTACAGCCAACTCAGTGAAATACTAGATTCCCAACAATCAAATTAACAAGACTGCAACAGCAATCAGGGTTCTGTGTCATTTTCACCCTGACAGGAGATCATACTCTGGACCATAATTAATAAAAGTTTGCACTAAATTAATAGCATTAATATAAGAATTACTTACAAAGCTGAATGCAGTGCTGGGGTGCCAGAATTGCATTTGGTTCAACAAATGCCACAAAAAACTTACATTGTGCAATAAGAAGATTGTTTTCAGTTTCAGTGTGTTGAACATTTATTTAACTGGCTACAGAGCATGTATAGGTGCCAAAAAGGGTATTCTTTCAGCGCCATTTTGCCTTTTGTTAACTGTGAACCAAATATGCACCTGTCATACACTCTTCCAGCGACAACATCACTCATGCACCAGGTAATATTTGCAGGCTCTGTGGTGCAGCTTTCACGGTCGAGACGTCCATAGGCGGTCTTCCAGACAGAAATGACGCCATTATCTAAAGGGAGGAGAGAGAGAAAGAATCTTCACAGTGAAAGCTAACACACATGTCCAGCATCTTCTGGCTAATATCAAAGCTTGCAGCCAAAAATCTGAGAGCGATTTTTGATTCTGGTCTGAAATTTGAGAAACAAATCCAAACTGTTTCGATTAGTTAATAAATATATCTAGGATCAGGTCATTTCCATCATTCTTGGAAATGGAAAAAGTCATTCATGCTCTTATTTCGTCCCGTATTGACTATTGCATTTCCCTGTTTTGTGGCCTTAATAGGAACACTCTCTCTCCGCCTGCAGCTATGCAAAATTCATATAAGTCCCATTTTAGCAAATTTAAATTGTGTATCCCTGTATGTACAAGAGCACAGTCTTCGTCATCGTCCCCATCGCCCCATCGTCCCCACATCCAGGCTGAAGTCAAGAGGTGATCGAGCCCCAAAACTAGGAAACAACCGCCCAGTCAATATACTTCATTCTCCCTCTGTACATGCTTTTGAGACACTGCTCAATGTGTCTTACTGTGCCTCGTTTGTTTTGTCTTTACTGAAGAGGACAAACAGTCTGCCATTGTGAAGAACTGAATGCTTGAGATCTGTTTGTGCTGGAAGAACAACGCCGTCCCCCGTCTTCCTTTGGTGAAATTTGTCGGAAAATGCAGTGTAGAGCCTAATAGAGGCTGCCAGTCTTCACGTTGATGATCTTATTTGTTTATAGTTAAATACAATTAGAATTAAGTAATGAAAGTAATATCTCAAAATACAAAAAAACGTTCAACATTCCAAGTCAATGATTGGTAAAAGAATTATACTTTTATTTACCTGTTAATGTGTTTAGCGCGTAATGATATAAAGAAGCTTTAAGGAAACCCTTTAGGTTTGTTTTGACTGAAGAAAAGTCAGTAGCAATTTGACCTTATACATTATATTATACCTTAACATTGCATTATTTATCAATAGTGATAAATAATAAATAAATTAAGCAGGATTAAAGTGTGTTCTTACCACACTTTACTTTTGCAGTTTTTCCATCACATACGGAAATGGTGTTCAGACCTGCCAAAACATTAGAAGTTAAGTTCATGAAATCAAATTACCATAATACTCGATAGTAAAATGTTGAGACATATGGAAAGCAGAGCTCACTTGGGTCTCTCTTGCGACAGAAGTAGGAGAACTGGAAGAAGATGTTTGGTGAGTAATTACGCCTGAACATCCTTTTGTCAGCCCAGGGCGGTCTGCAGTACACCCAGCCATTACAGCTAGGGAAATATTAGAACATGTCACATACTGCATGTTCAGTGTAACATCAAACAACGTGATGAGCAGCCGAATCATGTTTCAGACTTTTCAACTTGCATAGAAACCGAGTGTGAAGATCTGCATTCACCTTAATGTGCTGAGCCTCACCTTTTACTTTTGTACTTTTGTACTGTTTACAAAAATCTATCAAATTGAAACCACATGAACTTAATTCAACATAATGTATTGATTTGAGAAGATGGCTACTCACAACATGAATTGAATGTGTAAATTCTGTTCATGAAGAGAAAAGGAAAGCCTCAACAGAATTGACAGAGGGAAAGTAACATTGGTATTAAGTTTGTTGTCCTTGTCTATAATATCCTTTGTAAATTTAGCAGTGTCTTTTCTACAAAGAAATAACATTTCACACAGAAGCAACAATATCATCAGGCTTGTCTCTAGCAGCACAGACCTCAGGGCTTTTCGGACCAAAGCCAATTGAGTGTAGTTGTATCAGATGTCCTTCAGCTGAAGATACACAAATAGACATCACAATATAATGGTAAAGATTCATGGAGGGGTTGAATAAGAGAAGAAGACATTCGGTCCATTCTGTCTGAGACACATGACATACTGATCAGTTTAAGAGTAATAAGAATAATGCTAAATGTACACTTAACTTAGCATGCATCTAAAAACAGAGTTTGAAAAGTGCTCTACAAAAAGGTAAAAGTAATCGATGGAATACATACGGCATTTCAGCTCATTGAGTTCACCAGGACATGCCACATCATACCTAATGACCAGTGGCGACTGGTCATTGGGGTCAAGTGGGGCATAGCCCCACGTGCTGTCACCAGAAGGATCTGTGCAAACAAAGATAATTATAGCAGATAATAATTTTGAACGTTGAAACTAATTTGGAGGAGAAATTGGAAGTAAAGCGCCTTGGTGCCTTTCACTCGCAATACCATGGGACAGCCGCGACTCAACGCATTGGCCATGCTATCCATCGTAAGGCAGCTGATTCAGCAGCTAACGTTACATGACTTTATCCCCAAAGTCATCGGTAAGTTTGCCCAGAGGAAGAACCGCCATGCCGCCTTTCTCTTCAAGTGAGCCCTCAGCTTTGGTGAGTGAAAGCATATTTATCATCCTGCCTTGGTGGTGCTGGTCCGTGCATTGGCCATATTGTTGTGCTGGATCGATTGATATAGATGGTGACGAGTGTGTGACAGTGGTAATTCTCTCTTATTTTTTTCAACCAGTCTTGTTTTTGTTGTTTATCTTGAAAACTCAATTTGTAACATGTATTAACATTTTTGAAGAAGAATTGAAGCTTTGTCTTGTTGACTGTGAATCCAACAATCCAATCTGAACTAAGTTACTTTAGAGCAGTCCAGCCATGTTCACAAACATTTGACAATTCACATCCAGTAAAAAGATAATATAGCAATTATAGCATATGTAGTGTATGCAGGAGACATCATCTTCCTCACTCTTCCTCTCCGGACCAGACATAATACACGGCGCCACCCCAAAGACTAACACATTCCTCTCCTAGGGCCTTTTGGTCAGGTCAGGACCCCTACCGGGCTCCTAGGGACCCCAGGAACCCCCCTCTCTCGGCAAAAGGTGGATTTTCCCCATAAAACTGTCAAAAGTAACACTTTACAGGTTTTACTAGCCGCTCGGGTGCCATTTGGAGATGGGACCACTGATAAGGGCCGGGGAAATGGACTTACTTTGCATTCCAAAGGGGGGAGACAGACTAAGAGAACAAAGAGTTCTGCAATACACTGTATATATATGATTTCTGCATGTTTTCTATTAAATGTGAATAACACATCCTGTGGCGGATGATGTACCCTACTCCCCAATGTATTATCTTGCTTATTCAAGGCACACAGCGTGTGTTATTAAGATTTTTGGTTTACTCGCCAGCGTTTTGTGGTAAGACAGTGATGTTTGGTATCATACAGACACATTTGTTGTAAGGTGATTAAATATGTCACTTGCATCCCCAAAGGATCAAGAAAAACAATGTTTTCCAAACCTGAGCTGGAAATGCAGTTTTAGGAAAATGGGAATCACCGAGCATCCGGTTGTAAATCTGATGCATGCAAACGAGGGAAACACCTACTCTCCTGACTTGCCATAAAGCCCTCTGAGCCCTTTGGCTCGCTCTCTTACACGCTCGAACTCTCTCTCTCACGAAATATCACGAACTAAGAACTACGAAACTAAGTTTGAACCTGGCTCCAAGCTCTTCTACAAGCAACTACCAGATCAGCTCTACGGTGAATATCGACGAGGCGCCCGAATCGAATTCACTCAACCTGATCCAGAAGACTACGCAACCAAATCAGAAGCCAGCCGCTCCGCTACTCTGCTACCTGAACGACGTGTGCCAAACACATCGACCCTTCCCTCTATCTTCACTGAGGTGAACCGTTGGCACGACCACCCTGACGAACCAAGGCCCCGGACCGCACTCCACAACGGCCCTCCTGACATCGACTGGCCCAGCCCAACACGTGCGTGTGTTTACCTGGCTACTGCGACTGCGCAACGGTTGCCCCGGAGACGAGGACGCCGCCGCTGACGCCCCACAAACCAGACGGTTACCCCGGAGACGAGGACGCCGCTGACACCCTACCAACCAGACGGTAACCAGCTTTCTTGTTGATGCACGGGTGATGCAAAGGCAGTGTTGAACTGTGAAAGTGAGGTTAGAATACCCTCTCTCTCTCTCTCTCTCCGCTGTCCATTTCCTTTGGTCCCAAGTCTCTCGGAAACGGTCAGCTGTCCTCCAAGTCATCTTTCGCTGTTGCTACGGTATCACCATTAGACGCATTACAGCTCAGGTCGTCTTGTCTGTGCCAACTTCCTTGCCATCTTTGATCCCAATATCATTTGCCACTCGTATTTGATATATCCTCTGCCACTGTTTAGCTTCCTACCTTGTTTGATATATCCTCTGCCACTGTTTATCTTGCTTTCTTGTTTGCCAGTTTTATTGCCATTGTCTGTTTTAGTTTACTATACAGGTGTTCATTTTATTAGTGTTTGTTTTACTTAGTTAATAAAATCTTTGCATTTATAAAGAACTGGCTTTTGTGTGTCATTGATATATCCTGGACATGAAGGTAGAAAATCACTGTAATCTAGAGCTAACTTCTTCTGATTATTAGACTGATATCATTGTAAAGAGACTATTCCAGTGTAAACTGGTGGTGCCCCGTAAGTGTTAATTAATAAGATATTAATTACTAAGAATAATTTCAATAATTGTCAATTTCAAGAATTGACCAAATAGTCTCATCGTTCATAACGAAGCTCAACACACTACACAAGTGATAACATACTGTACCTGGGGGGTTAGATGATGGCGCACACCAAGCTGTAGCCAGCACTAAAAGGCAAACAGATCAAGTTCTGTATGAATATCTCTTATAGTCAAGTCCTCCTTGAATATGCATTGGAGCAGAAGATACTGTAAAAACACCGTAGTAGAAAACACTGTAGTTCATGCTTCCCTTTCTAAGAAACATTCACTGTCAATATCTTAATAATCCTTTTTATTTTTTAAATTATTACTTATTCATCAATTTGTGTGTGAGACCTTCATCTTTTTCTTTTATTCATTTTTTTACAAATTTTATTTATAAAGTTTTCAATTTCTTTTAAAACATACATACATCACAACAAAAACAAACACAAACCACAATACAAAAACAGAACAAACTGCCAGTTCACAAAAAATAAGAGGTATGAATAATGTGCAAGTCCATGCCAGTCCAAGTCATGTGGTATCCAGATAATAAAAAAAAAAAAAATGTTATAGGAGTCCGAAAGGCCAGCCCCAAACAAGGTCAGGAGGGTGGGTACATAAACATTGCACAACACAGTACATGGCAATACAGTGCAAGGTGTCAGACTTGGCACAAAAGCATGGACCCAAATGCACGACTTGAGACGGGGAGATAAAGTACAAGTCCGTTTATTCCAGCTAGGTTCGGTACACAGAAAGGCAGTCCGGATAAGGCAAAGGTAGCAGACAAGGGGCAGGCAAAAATCCAGGTCGAAGAAACAGGCAACGTCAAAAACCAAAACTCACGAGGGAATGCAGGAAACAAAGGAAGGCTGGTAAGTTTGTCACAGGGAACAAAGACGAACTGGCAAATGAACAGGGAAACACAGACTAAATACTGACAGGGAGGGGAGACAATGAGGCACAGGTGCAACACATTAGGGCGGGGCAGGTAATCACACAGGCGGGGAGCCTCGGGGAGGAAAGGAAGTAAAGTGACCTGAAACGAGACGACAAGTGAGTAACAAAATAAAACAGGAAACAAGACAAAACACAAGAGGAAAACCAAAAGGGAGTTAACGGGTCCGAGCAGGCGTGACAGTACCCCCCCCTCTAGGGCCGGCACCTGACGGCCCAGGCTGCGAGGGATGAAGGCGATGGAAATCCCGAATGAGATCAGGATCCAGAATATTACTGGCAGAAACCCAGGAACGTTCCTCTGGACCGTAACCCTCCCAATCGACCAGATATTGGAAGCCACGGCCCCGACGGCGAACCGCCAGAAGCCGACGGACCGTGTAGACAGGACCCCCGTCAACGACACGGGGGGGAGGTGGGGGCCTGGAGGCGGGAACCAGTGGACTCTCTCGGGCGGGCTTGACTTGGCTCACATGGAAGGCGGGGTGGACTCTCATGGCTTTAGGCAGTTTCAGTTGCACAGTCACTGGGTTAATGATTTTGGAAACAGGGAAAGGACCAACGAACCTGGGTGCGAGCTTCCTGGACTCCACTTTGAGGGGAAGATTTCTGGTGGACAGCCACACCTTCTGCCCACTCTGGTAACTAGGAGCCGGGATGCGACGACGGTCCGCCGCAGCCTTATATCTTTCGGAGTTGCGCAGCAACGTGCGTCGGGCTCGATCCCAGGAACGTCGACAGCGACGAACCAAAGCCAGTGCGGATGGCACACTGACCTCGCTCTCCAACGAGGGAAACAATGGTGGCTGGTAACCATAAACACAATGAAAAGGAGACAGTCCAGTGGAGGAACAGGGCAATGAATTGTGTGCATACTCGACCCAGGTAAGTTGTTTGCTCCAGGTGGTGGGACTCTGGGAGACCAGACAGCGAAGAGACGTTTCCAACTCCTGGTTGAGACGCTCCGTCTGACCGTTGGTCTGAGGGTGATGTCCGGAGGAGAGACTGACTGTGGTGCCCAGCAGCGAACAGAACGCCCGCCAGAACTGTGCCACAAACTGCGGGCCCCGATCAGACACCACATCCCTAGGGAAACCATGAAGACGAAACACATTGTGCAGCATCGCCTCCGCCGTCTCCTTAGCAGAAGGCAGTTTAGGTAGGGGAACAAAATGAACCATCTTGGAAAATCTGTCCACCACCGTAAGTACGGTGGTGTTACCTTCAGAGACGGGCAGCCCGGTAACGAAATCCACAGAGATGTCTGACCAGGGCCTCCGTGGCACAGGAAGCGGGCGAAGAAGACCTGAAGGGGGTTGGTGGGAGACTTTACTGCTGGCACATACCGGACAGGCGGCAACATACTCTGACACCTCCTTCTCCATGGCCGGCCACCAAAACCGCTGCTGGATCACGAACATGGTGCGGCGGACTCCGGGATGGCAGGAGAATCTCGAGGTATGGGCCCAGTGGATAACCTGAGAACGGAGAGTGAGAGGAACAAACAACCGGTTCGGCGGGCAGCCGTCCGGAACCTGACAGTCTCTTAAAGCCTCCATCACCTTGTTCTCAATATCCCAGGAGAAAGAGCCCACCAGGCAGGCGGGGGGAAGGATCGGAGCTGGGTTCTGGTCCGGAGTCGTGGAAGGAAAGATGCGGGAAAGAGCGTCCGGTTTACTGTTCTTCGATCCGGGTCTGTAAGACAGAGTGAAGTGAAAACGGTTGAAAAAGAGAGACCACCTAGCCTGTCGAGAGTTGAGCCTCTTGGCGGACTGCAGATACTCCAGGTTCTTATGGTCCGTCCACACCAGAAATGGCTGTTCTGCCCCCTCCAGCCAGTGTCTCCACTCCTTCAATGCCACCTTAATGGCGAGCAGCTCCCGGTTACCAACGTCGTAATTCCTCTCAGCGCTGGACAGTTTACGGGAGAGGAATGCAGTCTGTTGTCCTTAGCCGAGCGTTGAGACAGAATAGCCCCCACGCCCACATCGGAAGCATCCACCTCCACCACAAATTGCAATGCCGGGTTGGGGAGAGTGAGCACTGGAGCTGAGGTGAAGGTGGTCTTGAGTCTCTGGAAGGCGATTTCCGCCTTGTCCGTCCACTGGAAAGAGTTCTTGGGAGAGGTTAGGACATGGAGAGGAGCAGCCACGGAGCTGAAATTCCTCACAAATTTCCGATAGAAATTTGCAAAACCCCAAGAACGCTGCACCTCTTTACGAGATGTAGGAGTGGGCCAATCGACCACTGCACTGACCTTCACCGGATCCATCTGCACCCTCCCCTCCGCGAGGATGAAACCCAGGAAGGAAACCGTGGCCTGATGGAACTCACACTTTTCTGCTTTAACAAAAAGTTGGTGCTGGAGGAGACGCAGGAGAACCTTGCGGACATGCTGAACATGAGACTGCTCATCGGGGGAGAAAATCAAAATGTCATCCAGATAGACAAACACAAAGTCATTAAGCATGTCACGAAGGACATCATTCACAAGGGCCTGAAAAACAGCGGGGGCGTTAGTGAGGCCAAAAGGCATGACCCGATACTCATAGTGACCACTAGGGGTATTAAAAGCAGTCTTCCATTCATCCCCCTCCCTTATTCTCACAAGGTGATAGGCATTTCTAAGGTCTAACTTGGTGAAAATCTTAGCCCCGTTCAGTTGTTCAAATGCCGATGAAATCAAAGGGAGGGGGTACCTGTTCCGGATGGTGATCTCATTGAGACCACGGTAGTCAATGCAGGGTCGAAGAGACTTGTCCTTCTTGTCCACGAAAAAGAATCCCGCACCAGCGGGGGAAGACGACGGGTGAATAAGCCCGGCTGCCAACGACTCTTCCACATACCTCTTCATAGCGGCGGTCTCCGGAGCTGACAAGGAGTACAACCGCCCTTTAGGAAGAGAAGAACCCGGGCGAAGGTCGATGGCGCAATCATAAGGCCGATGGGGGGGAAGCGAGGAGGCCCGAGACTTGCTGAATACCTCCTTGATGTCGTGGTAACAGGAAGGCACCTTGGAGAGATCCGGATAATCCGCCTCTGGGTCCCGGACCTCGGAGTCGTAGTCAGCAGGAACGGACTGGATCTGGATAGGAGGAGAACCCGCCCCACAAGTCTGCACACAATCCTTGCCCCAGGACAAAATCTGTCCCGACTGCCAGTCAATGTGGGGGTTGTGCAGGGTAAGCCAGGGATGACCCAAAATAAGAGGATGTTGAGGTGAGAGATATACATGAAAGTTAATCCTCTCTGAGTGGAGATCCGGAAACGTAAGGGTAAGGGACTGAGTGCGATGCGTGACCTTACAGATAAGGCGACCATCCAGGGCACAGGCCTCCAGGGGTCTCCGGAGGAGGAAGAGACGGAGCCCCAGTCTTTTAGCCAGAGCGGCATCGATGAGGTTCGCATCAGAACCAGAGTCCACCAAGACTGGTGCTGGAGGGAGGACACAGGAGAGGTGAGAGTGACCTGAGGGTGTAAACGAGAGGGATTAGAGACAGTCACAGTACGGCTCACCAAAGCCCTCTTCCTCATTGGTGAGCCTGGGCTTTTAACGGGCAGTTAGAGATGAAGTGTCCTCCTTGTCCACAGTAGATGCAACGCCCCTCTGCCATTCTGCGTTGGCGCTCCTCTGGAGAAAGGCGGGTGCGACCTAGCTGCATAGGCTCCTCCGGGGCCACCGGGGTCGCTGGAGGAGTCGGAGAAGATCGCCGCCAGGAAGGAGCGATACGAGAAGAGGAGTGCCCCTGCTGGCGAGGAGGGGAACGATTGAACCTGGCTCTGGACCTTTCCCTCTCCCGGTTACACAGCCGTATGTCAATCTTAATCGCCAAGGCGATTAAGGAGTCGAGGTCAGGAGGAAGATCCAAGGGAGCCAGCTGATCCTTGATCGGTTCCGAAAGACCCTCGAGGAAGGCGTCAAACAAAGCAGTAGGATTCCAGGCGCTCTCTGCTGCCAACGTGCGGAACTCGATGGCGTAGTCCGTGGCTGCGCCCCTCCCTTGTCTCAGCCTCACCAGCGCCCGTGCCGCCTCCCGTCCCGGGGTCGTGTGTTGGAAAACCTGGGTAAAAATCTTCACGAACTGAGGTAAGGATTGACAGGCAGTAGGGGACCTTCCCCATTCCGCTGTGGCCCAGGCTTCAGCCCTTCCCGTCAGGTGCGAAATAATAAAGGCTATCTTGGCTCGGTCAGAGGGGAAAGCCGCAGCCTGTAGTTCAAAATGCAGTTCACATTGCGTCAAAAAAGGCTTGCAGTCACCTGAATCACCGGAGAAGCGTGTGGGCTGGGAGAGGTGGAGAGGCAGCGAAGGACCCGAGGAGGAAGCAGCAGACGCCGCCGGCGCAGTAGGTGGAGATGCGGGAGCAGGCGGGGAGGGAGGAGACTGAAGCCTCTGCATCTGTTCCACCAACAGAGGAAGTTGCGACCCGAAAGCCACCATCATATTTTCCTGTCGTGTGTGCAGTTCCTTGAGCTCATGGCACACTAGGTTCAATTTGTCCTCCTGTCGGAGTATCCGCTGGGAGGAAGCCTCGAGAGCTGCACGCACCGTATCTGGGTCGGCTAGGTCCATCTTTGGCCAGTTCGTCCTGTCAGACTTGGCACAAAAGCATGGACCCAAATGCACGACTTGAGACGGGGAGATAAAGTACAAGTCCGTTTATTCCAGCTAGGTTCGGTACACAGAAAGGCAGTCCGGATAAGGCAAAGGTAGCAGACAAGGGGCAGGCAAAAATCCAGGTCGAAGAAACAGGCAACGTCAAAAACCAAAACTCACGAGGGAATGCAGGAAACAAAGGAAGGCTGGTAAGTTTGTCACAGGGAACAAAGACGAACTGGCAAATGAACAGGGAAACACACAGACTAAATACTGACAGGGAGGGGAGACAATGAGGCACAGGTGCAACACATTAGGGCGGGGCAGGTAATCACACAGGCGGGGAGCCTCGGGGAGGAAAGGAAGTAAAGTGACCTGAAACGAGACGACAAGTGAGTAACAAAATAAAACAGGAAACAAGACAAAACACAAGAGGAAAACCAAAAGGGAGTTAACGGGTCCGAGCAGGTGTGACACAGGGTTAAAATGAATAAACAAATAAAATCTAACAGCTAGTCCTCAGGATGTCTATCCCTGTTAATGTACTCAATGAAGGGTCCCCAGACCTTAAGAAACTTAGGATATATATTTGACAGAGTGTATCGAATTTCTTCAAGATATATAGAGGAAACCATGTCATTTAACCATTCTTTGAAGCGAGGAGGAGGGACAGATTTCCAGTCTTTCAGAATGACCCTTTTTGCTATAACCATACCGAACATAAGAGCTTGGAGACCTTCATCTTTACAATAGATCTAATTGGTCAAAGATGCATTTTAATCATGCTGATAAATCCCAGAAAGTAGGACCATTGTGGTTTATTGGTTGCTATTTTGACCCTTGTGGTAACCAGGGAGCTATTAATCTTTCTTTCTTCTGTCTTCCCCAAACCATTGTTAACCATTGTATATCAACCAAAATATGTGTGCTTTAGTTGTTTACTGTCATTAAAGGTAGTTTGGTGATGGCAACATTGTCGTACCAATTATCAAAGTAAAGAACACCCTACTATTAGTACTACTGCCACTATTATACTATATTAAGAAATAGCCTATTTACTAAACAACATTCATTTGAGAAACGTCATGGACATTATCCCTTTCCTTAGATTTAAAACATTTACAATTAACGAAACATAAGTAATTTGAAACCTTTTAAAGAACATTGTAATTCGTTCTGATTGAAACTGTTAATCTTATTTGAGTCTCAGAGTTAAAACACAAGAAAGAAAATAGATAAGGTTGTACTCACTGGCAATGGTAGTCAGTATCATCAAGGGCATCTTTGCAACTCTAGAAGAATGAAGACTGGTTACCAAGTGGCAAACAACATCATTTTATATGATTTCATCTAGAAAAAAAACTGATGGAATAACCTTAAGCATATACTCAAATGATCAAATATCCTGAATCCTAGTAAATATTTGATTTTCATAATGTCAAATCATAGTACTAGCCTTTATTACACATACAAAGGCAAGTTAATAATGCATGCACTGTATTACTTGACTGTGTCAGTGTCACAGGTACTGTTAGTCCTGAAGGCCCTCTTCATGTCTTATAATAACATTGGTGTAAAAAGTTGTCTTTGTGTTAGCTGGTTTACTTAAAGCGCCTCTGCATTGGCACGCCAGTCAAAGCATGAAGACCAGAGATGAGAGCCGTGACAACAGTTATGACAACTATGACAAATATCCATGACTTACTCAAATAATACATCCGGTGCACAGTCAACTGGAGAAGATAGGTAATCCACATGCCGACCCACATGCTGCAGCAAACAAAGGGAGAGCCTGAGCAAGGCCTGATCCAGGCCTCTTATCAGTTCAGGTGTGGCCTGATAGATTGAGGCTAAGTCCCCCCTAGGATCGGGCAGGGAGGAGGGTTTACAACAATTGGACAGTAATGTATTTAGCTTATCTAGTAGCTGTGGGACAGTTATGAGTTGTTATCATATCATACCTCCATAAGGCAAGGGGAGGCTGTCAGTACCATGGACAGTGGCGCCTGTAGGCAGAATGAGGCTGGGTAAGGTGATAGCTGGTCAGTATAACATTCACAGCTGCTATGGTTCTGAAATGAGATGCTCCTGTTTGTTATCACTGATTACCCACTTTCCTGCATACTCCTTGCTCAAGTCCTGTAATGTCTCAACCGCTCAACACTGTTGGATGCAAAATGGCGTCCAATTGTATCAATTAATACAGAACTGAAGTCCATTAAAGACCAACTAGAAAGTGTAGCGGTAGTATGGATCAGCTTTTCCTCTCTTCCCCGTTAGTTCCACAGAATTAATTCTTTCCTTCTCTGTCTTCCCGTTCTCACATCAACACGAAAAGCTGTATTCCACCTTCCCTTCTCATTGGCTTATCTTGGGTCAACCCTCAGCAGTTGTTTTTTAACTTCTTCTGCAGCTGGGTATTTGGGAGAAGTGGCGAGAATCTGTGCACAGTGGCATTATGTTGCCAATATCCAAAAGGAACATGATGATGACCTTGAGTTGTGGTGTTGCTTTATCTGTTTCTACGTCTGTTTCACACAGTATCATGAGAATGTGTCTGCCTGTTTTCCTCCTGTTGTGTCCTGTGGAGTCGCTTTTGGATGGTTCTGCAGTTCAGTTAAAAACACATTTTAAGGTGTAGTTTGAGGGATAGGGAACTTGTGATTGACACAAGCATGTCCATAATTATATTAAATCACTAATAACAGACGGAGAGATGTTCTTAGATTACTTTAAAATGATTTGTTTTCCTCCATTTTAAATCTCAAACCGTTTGAGCTACTTTGCTTTGAAGTGTACTCATTTTCATTTTTAGTAACCTTTGCAATATGTTGCCACAAAATTTTGATGAAAGTGTAGTCAGCTAAAATAACAAAACTTCTGGCTTCTTTCTGCTTTCTGCAAATAGGCTCAGATGTTTTGCACTAACAGCAAAAAAGGCTCATTGCGTTTATTGTAGTAACCTCGTCTGTAGATGATCGCCTTCCCTTTCACAATTAAACTTGAACTTCTGCACACAGAGGCACCTGTTCCCCACTAAAAATCTTATCTTGCAACATTTGTGCCACCTTTATCTAATTGGCCTTGAATCCTATCTGTTTCAGACAAATCATTTTCATAATGGGTATTTCTGAATGTATTGCATGGCAAGGACATTTTATCAGTATTTCAACAAGTCAAAGGAAATGGAAGACCAGAAGGGCAATAGGGAAGGGGGAAATACAGGGAAGGGAAATCCAGTGTGTGCTTGTACACCAGGCAGTGCAGTTGGCCCGTCAGCCTTAATTGGCCACAGCTTTTACCGGATATAGGGAGAACCAGCCCACTAGCTTGATTCTCACCTGCAACACTCCTCATGCCTCAACCACACATCCCAGTCTGCCACAATACTTTACACTGTATTTGCCAGTAGAGGATGCTAAACTACCACAGGATGCTGATTCGTGTGCCTGTGGGTGTGCATGCATAATGTTTGTTTCTATAGGTGTGTGTGACTGCATAATGTTTGCTTTTGTGTGCATGTGTGCATACATGAGGGTTACATGCCACGACTCTTACAGAAATGTAGGAAGTCACAGCCTTGTCACCAAACACCCAAATCTAACATGGGGCATGGTACCCAACACAAAGATTTATTGACGTTACAGGCCACCCGGATAACATGGGGAATAGTACCTATAAATCAAAAATGTATATGGACAATGTTGAAAATATTTTTTATTTTGCCAGCACAGGTGAGAATTTATGAAATAAAAACTACAGTTGTAGTGTCTTTTTCCTTTAACCACCCACACTGCTGCTGATTAGTGAAGGGAGGAAAGGAAGGAAGCAGATTATGACGAGTCGTTGCTTCTCTCTTCATTGCTGATGTTGAAAGCAAGTCTCCTGCAAAACACGACAGAACAACTTCAGGCATCGCGACACTGGGAGCCTTTACTGTGCATTTACATGTCCGAGGGTGTTTGTTGATACTTACACGGAGCAGTGATGAATTTGCTGTGAGTTCATCAGATACAAGAATAATTCATCATCAGATACTTGGGAGAGTCATCACAATATCCTTTTCTTCCCAGAACATCAGCGTTGACAGGAATCTCACACTCTGTCCTCCCCTCACACCTGTGGATGTGTGAAAATAAATTACCAGTGTCCTTGATTTAAAACTATAAATAATAACAATAAACTACATCTGTATTAAGGGCTCTAAAATAAAAAGGAACAAATGAAACATGTCAACAAAAAGGTCTAATAGTCAAATCAGTCATTACAGCCAACTCATTGAAATAGTAGATTCCCAACAATCAAATTACTAACTAACTAACTAAATTAATAAATTAAAGACTGCAACAGCAATCAGGGTTCTGTGTCATTTTCACCCTGACAGGACCATAATTAATAAAAGTTTGCACTTTACTTAATTAATAGCATTAATATAAGAAATACTTGCAATGCTGAATGCAGTGCTGGGGTGCCAGAATTGCATTTGGTTCAACAAATGCCACAAAAATATTGTTCTTTGAGCAAATTACATTGTGCAATAAGAAGATTGTTTTTAGTTTCAGTGTGTTGAACATTTATTTAGCTGGCTACAGAGCATGTATAGGTGCCAAAAAGGGTATTCTTTCAGCGACATTTTGCCTTTTGTTAACTGTGAACCAAATATGCACCTGTCATACACTCTTCCAGCGGCAACACCACTCATGCACCAGGTAATATTTGCAGGCTCTGTGGTGCAGCTTTCACGGTCCTGACGTCCATAGGTGGTCTTCTCGACAGAAATGACGCCATTATCTAAAGGGAGTAGAGAGAGAAAGAATCTGCACAGTGAAAGCTAACACACATGTCCAGCATCTTCTGGCTAATATCAAAGCTTGCAGCCAAAAATCTGGGAGCGATTTTTGATTCTGGTCTGAAATTTGAGAAACAAATCCAAACTGTTTCGATTAGTTAAGAAATATATATAGGATCAGGTCATTTCCATCATTCTTGGAAATGGAAAAAGTCATTCATGCTCTTATTTCGTCCCGTATTGACTATTGCATTTCCCTGTTTTGTGGCCTTAATAGGAACGCTCTCTCTCGGCTGCAGCTATGCAAAATTCATATAAGTCCCATTTTAGCAAATTGAAATTGTGTATCCCTGTATGTACAAGAGCACAGTGTCTTACACGTGTCTTACTGTGCCTCGTTTGTTTTGTCCTTACTGAAGAGGACAAACAGTCTGCCATTGTGAAGAACTGAATGCTTGAGCTCTGTTTGTGCTGGAAGAACAGTGCCGTCTTCCTTTGGCGAAATTTGGCGGAAAATGCAGTGTAGAGCCTAATAGAGGCTGCCAGTCTTCATGTTGATGGTCTTGTTTACAGTTAAATACAATTAGAATTAAGTAATGAAGGTAATATCTCAAAATAAAAAAAACGTTCAACATTCCAAGTCAATGATTGGTAAAAGAATTATACTTTTATTTACCTGTTAATGTGTTTAGCGCGTAATGATATAAAGAAGCTTTAAGGAAACCCTTTAGGTTTGTTTTGATTGAAGAAAAGTCAGTAGCAATTTGACCTTATACATTATATCATACCTTAACACTGCATTATTTATCAATAGTGATAAATAATAAATAAATTAAGCAGGATTAAAGTGTGTTCTTACCACACTTTACTTTTGCAGTTTCTCCATCACATACGGAAATGGTGTGCAGACCTGCCAAAACATTAGAAGTTAAGTTCATGAAATCAAATTACCATAATACTCGATAGTAAAATGTTGAGACATATGGAAAGCAGAGCTCACTTGGGTCTCTCTTGCGACAGAAGTAGGATAACTGGGAGAACAAACTTCTGTCAGCCCAGGGCGTTCTGCAGTACGCCCAGCCATTACAGCTACGGAAATATTAGAACATGTCACATACTGCATGTTCAGTGTAACATCAAACAACGTGATGAGCAGCCGTATCATGTTTCAGACTTTTCAACTTGCATAGAAAACAGAGTATGAAGATTCACCTTAATGTGCTGAGCCTCACCTTTTACTTTTGTACTTTTGTACTGTTTACAAAAATCTATCAAATTGAAACCACATGAACTTAATTGAACATAATGTATTGATTTGAGAAGATGGCTACTCACAACATGAATTTAATGTGTAAATTCTGTTCATGAAGAGAAAAGGAAAGCCTCAACAGAATTGACAGAGGGAAAGTAACATTGGTATTAAGTTTGTTGTCCTTGTCTATAATATCCTTTGTAAATTTAGCAGTGTCTTTTCTACAAAGAAATAACATTTCACACAGAAGGAACAATATCATTTGAAATCATGCAGTAGCAAATTACCATATGGAAAATTGTGCAAAAAATGAAATGGACTACAACACCACTGTTTTCTTTTAAAGGCACCATCTTCATTTGATGGCTACTACCCCAAAACAGTCATATATTAGGTTGCTGTAATTAGAATTTTTCATGACATTTTCAACTACATAGCATTCTTTGTTTATGTGTAGTGCCAAAAACAGAAGTTATTATATCTTACAGAGTCTCAAGCCAAGGTCTTAGCAGTCTTTGGAGGGCACCTGGAGGTAAAAGGTTCAATGCAGGCTGGTCTCTAGCAGCACAGACCTCAGGGCTTATCGGACCAAAGTCAACTGAGTGTAGTTGTATCAGATGTCCTTCAGCTGAAGATACACAAATAGACATCACAATATAATGGTAAAGATTCATGGAGGGGTTGAATAAGAGAAGAAGACATTCGGTCCATTCTGTCTGAGACACATGACAGTAGTAACAGAGACAGAGAGTAATAAGAATAATGCTAAATGTACACTTAACTTAGCATGTATCTAAAAACAGAGTTTGAAAAGTGCTCTACAAAAAGGTAAAAGTAATCGATGGAATACATACGGCATCTCAGCTCATTGGGTTCAACAGGACATGCCACATCATACCAAATGACCAGTGGCGACTGGTCATTGGGGTCAAGTGGGGCATAGCGCCACCTGCTGTCACCAGAAGGATCTGTGCAAACAAAGATAATATAAGATCATTATAGCAGATAATAATTTTGAACTTTGAAACTAATTTGGAGGAGAAATTGGAAGTAAAGCACCTTGGTGCCTTTCACTCGCAATACCATGGGACAGCCGCGACTCAACGCATTGGCCATGCTATCCATCGTAAGGCAGCTGATTCAGCAGCTAACGTTACATGACTTTATCCCCAAAGTCATCGGTAAGTTTGCCCAGAGGAAAAACCGCCGTGCCGCCTTTCTCTTCAAGTGAGCCCTCAGCTTTGGTGAGTGAAAGCATATTTATCATCCTGCCTTGGTGGTGCTGGTTCGTGCATTGGCCATATTGTTGTGCTGGATCGATTGATATAGATGGTGACGAGTGTGTGACAGTGGTAATTCTCTTATTTTTTTCAACCAGTCTTGTTTTTGTTGTTGGTGTTTATCTTGAAAACTCAATTTGTAACATGTATTAACATTTTTGAAGAAGAATTGAAGCTTTGTCTTGTTGACTGTGAATCCAACAATCCAATCTGAACTAAGTTACTTTAGAGCAGTCCAGCCATGTTCACAAACATTTGACAATTCACATCCAGTAATAAGGTAATATAGCAATTATAGCAAGTGATAACATACTGTACCTGGGGGATTAGATGATGGCACACACCAAGCTGTAGCCAGCACTAAAAGGCAAACAGATCAAGTTCTGTATGAATATCTCTCAATATGCATTGGAGCAGAAGATACTGTAAAAACACCGTAGTAGGAAACACTGTAGTTCATGCTTCCCTTTCTAAGAAACATTCACGGTCAATATCTTAATAATCCTTTTTATTTTTTTAAATTATTACTTATTCATCAATTTGTGTGTGAGACCTTTTTACAATAAATCTAATCGCAGAAAGTAGGACCATTGTGGTTTATTGGTTGCTATTTTGACCCTTGTGGTAACCAGGGAGCTATTAATCTTTCTTTCTTCTGTCTTCCCCAAACCATGGTTAACCATTGTATATCAACCAAAATATGTGTGCTTTAGTTGTTTACTGTCATTAAAGGTAGTTTGGTGATGGTGATGGCAACATTGTCGTACCAATTATCAAAGTAAAGAACACCCTACTATTAGTACTATTGCCACTATTATACTATATTAAGAAATAGCCTATTTACTAAACAACATTCATTTGAGAAACGTCATGGACATTATCCCTTTCCTTAGATTTCCTTAGAAACATTTACAATTAACGAAACATAAGTAATTTGAAACCTTTTAAAGAACATTGTAATTCATTCTGATTGAAACTGTTAATCTTATTTGAGTCTCAGAGTTAAAACACAAGAAAGAAAATAGATAAGGTTGTACTCACTGGCAATGGTAGTCAGTATCATCAAGAGCATCTTTGCAACTCTAGAAGAATGAAGACTGGTTACCAAGTGACAAACAACATCATTTTATATGATTTCATCTAGAAAAAAAACTGATGGAATAACCTTAAGCATATACTCAAATGATCAAATATCCTGAATCCTAGTAAATATTTGATTTTCGTAGTGTCGAATCATAGTACTAGCCTTTATTACACATCCAAAGGCAAGTTAATAATGTATGCACTGTATACAGGTACTGTTAGTCCTGAAGGCACTCTTCATGTCTTATAATAACATTGGACAGTAATGGATTTAGCTTATCTAGTAGCTGTGGGACAGTTATGAGTGGTTATCATATCATACCTCCATAAGGCAAGGGGATGCTGTCAGTACCATGGACAGTGGCGCCTGTAGGCAGAATGAGGCTGGGTAAGGTGATAGCTGGTCAGTATAACATTCACAGCTGCTATGGTTCTGAAATGAGATGCTCCTGTTTGTTATCACTGATTACCCACTTTCCTGCATACTCCTTGCTCAAGTCCTGTAATGTCTTCTCTGTGAGGTCAATGTGACATCGATGAAGGTAATGTTGTGAAACAACAACAACAACAACAACATACCACAAATAATGTACTGACCCCCTGAGGGCTGTTTTGTAATGTAACACTTGACTGGTCCAAACATCTCAAACACATTTTTAACCTTCCAAATATTCATTTTCATCACTGACACACAGAAGATTCTCCCAGATGGATTTAGATTTTTCCATTTTCCTTGGCAAAGATTCCTTCTTGTGTTTCTTTTTCAGTGGTGGGGTCTTCTGTGGCCTCTGACAGTAAAGCCCTTCTTGGTTCAGTGTCCAGATTATGACCTCTCCAGGTCAGCCTTGAGATCTTTGGATGTCATGTGAGGTGTTTTTTTTCACCAACCTTCGACGACTTTGAGATCAACTTTCCTCTTACCACCAACAATTCCATGAGCAGCAAACTTCTTAGTAACATTTTGAAATGTGGAAACAGGAATACCAAGGTCTCTAGAGATGGTCTTATAGCCTTGTGAATGCTTACATTTGTTTTTGTTATCGGGTAAATTCTATTTCAGGGAGCACCAATCATAACTAGGTGAACTCAATGACCAATGATGAAACTAAAAGAAAATAGTCTATGCTGCCCCCTGGCGGCCAGACAAGGCAGTGACAGCAGGGATCCTCACACATCACTATGTGATGACCGCAGTCTTGTAGGGCAGATATGCAATGCATACAGGACTGGAGAAATGTAATTGCTAATAGACAATTTGGTGTTTAGATTTTTACTTTTCCAAGCAAAGCGAAATGAGAAATATGCCTATTTTGATCCTAGGTTTCACTCTTCCAACTGTTATCTACCTACATGCGGATGCAACCGCTGGTCTGACAAAATCAGACCATTGGTGTCTGAGATATGTCATCACGTGGAGGGAAAAAACGACGGTATCACAATGTGCCTTTTTTCCAATCGGGTCACAAGTGGCCTTTATGATTCTTATTGTCCACCACATGATGAAATTGGGAGGGACTATGGATCGGGCTGTGCCCTTCCATCCATCAAACCAGATACCTCAGGTGATATCTCAGACACCACTGTTCTGGATGAAACTTGGAGAGTTGCATTGTGGCACCGTTTGGCCGAATGGGGGTGCTATAATGAGAGGTCAAATTTCACTGGTGTGGTTTTGATGAAACTTATTGTTGCCATGTCCTGCTGGTTTGGCTTGTAAAGCTCTCTTATAAGATGATTGCTGAAATGAAAGTAAAGCACATTATGGGTTACTTAAAGTTATGCAACGTTGCTTTTCAAATATTGACTTGAATTTAAGACATTTTTACTTTACTACATTTTACTATATCGCGTTTTGGAATGAGACCCCTCAAAATGAATGGCTGTCGGTAAGCATGTGCTCTTATTTGATTATGGTTTGTCTGAAAAATACATCAATGATATTAATAGCTTCTTTATACTAAAATAGTTAAACCTTGGCAGGGGTTGAAAATAAAACGTTATTGTGCCTGCTGAAGTTGTTTTTAACTTGTTTTATTATACTGTAGCTATTGTTATGTTAGTGCCCTGCAGTTAAGTCCTATCTGCATTCTTGGACACCCTTTTTATAGCATCTCTGCCTCTCACACACTCTGTTTCTACATGCACACACACACACACACACACACACACACACACACACACACGTTTCAGTTGATAACATTATCTAAAGGGGTTGG
Organism: Hoplostethus atlanticus; assembly: GCA_034670405.1. Taxonomy (NCBI): domain Eukaryota; kingdom Metazoa; phylum Chordata; class Actinopteri; order Trachichthyiformes; family Trachichthyidae; genus Hoplostethus; species Hoplostethus atlanticus. Next base: position 428,859 of record JAXDDX010000081.1, on the reverse strand, counting down.
TGTGTGCTGGCTTGTGTGTGTGCTTCTGTGTGTGTATGTATGTATGTATGGATTGGTCACATGGCAGTCTAAAAAATGTGACCTATCCATGGTGGTGCAGCTGTCATTGCAAAGCTAGTGGGGGGGGGGACTTGCCAGTGTCCTAGTACTGGGGGGTGAAGGGGGGAGTCGAGAGAGAGAGAGAGAGTAGATAGAGAAGAGGAGCAGGAACTGACATGCTAAGAAGAAGAAAATCGTTAAAAAAAAAGAGTATACAAATGCTGAAAAACAAGGGATAAAGGCATAGAGGGTCTGAGTGGTTTGACATTGGAGCCACCACTGAGCAATAGTGATTAGTCTCTCTTTCTCTCTCTCTCTCTCTCTCTCTCTCTCTCTCTCTCTCTCTCTCTCTCTCTGACCTCTGAAAGGGACCATGGTGGTGGCTGCTAATGCTACATGATCTAGGCTGGACTTACACCTAGAGTCTGAGCATGCTACAGCACACACAGAGATGCAGGCTGTACTAATGGATTCGAGATGAAATATTTTGCTCCATGGATCTTGTTACCTTAACAGAGAATTTGCGAGGATGTCCAAAGGGATTCCTTTCAGCTTTCAGGGCAAAAGTGAAGTAAGTTACGTTTCTTTCTGTTATCGGCTATATTCTATTTTAGGGTGCACTTTGGATGAGCAGTATTTGTGGGTTGTTCTATCAGAAATGTGAGAAGCACAGCAACATTTATGATTTTGTAACATATCAAGATTACTCAATGATCATATATCACTAAAGTGTATTTATTCTATGTATTGCTATATTGAATACTTAATTATTATACTTAATACTTAAAAACGGAATGATCTTGACTTGCAAATGATGTCTAATTTTTGAATAATGTCAAAACACAATGTGATTACTGTAATCTGGTCAACGCAGTCCCAGATGCTACAGCCCAGATCAAAACTTCTCTGTGCTTCCTGTGAGCCCAAGAATACCTAAACCAATGGAGGATTTCAAAAGAGGCATCAAATAACTGCAGCTCATCTCCAGAAGGCACTCAATTCGAGACCCCCCCCTCAAAAACTTGTGAAAAGCCATGAGCAAAGCCCAACCTCCAAGCACAAAAAAGATGACAGAAGGCCCAGGAACCAGGCCCGGTCCCGGCATCCCCTCCAAGAGGGCCAAAGTCCCCCAGGACCAGGACGTTCCAGACACTGGGGCTTTAACAGAAGAACCCACATTGCCAGTTTTCATCCGTAAACTCCGCAAGGCAGCAGTGGGTACAGGATGTGACATCCGCCTGAGGGTGTCGTTGGCAGGATTTCCGAAGCCTTCATTGGCCTGGTACCGCAATGAAGAGCTCCTTCTTCCGTCAGACGTCCAGGACTCAGGGGGACTGTGGATAAGGGACTGCCACACAAGTGATGCTGGCCTGTATACCTGCGTGGCCACCAATGAGTTGGGGGAGGCGAGAAGCAGCGCTGTCTTGGTCGTTATGGACCTCGGTGAAGGTAATTGGATCTAAGTGAGATTTTCTCTGTCTTTAGCAAGAAGACCAAAGTCTTGACAAGGTAAAGTTAGTGACTGACAATTACGTAAGCGCTCGTTTCCTTAATATGTGTAAATATTGTATGCACATAAAATAAATAACCCATTTCACATTTATGGCAAATGTGTGCAATGTTTTAGGACAAGAGTCATAGAAATGTACTGCTAAAAGGTCAACTGATCATATACTTGATGACGCAACTGATTCTGACTGCATTCATCTAAAGAAACAGAAAAACGTTGCGCCAACAAATCGCACCTTGTCCAACATAATTTAACCTCAGCTATCAACTGCTTATCAACCTGAAAGTGAAAATCCTGCCACATAATGATCCGGTTAGACTGGCAGAGTCCTGAAGCCTATGAAAAGAGGTTCACCTGAAGTTGAGGTCCTTGCTTACGTCAACATGGCAGAAGATAAAAAATATAGATTCATATAACGTTGTAGAAAAGACATAGGTCTAGCTTTTTTCTTCTTCAAAGTATGGGATGCTGGGGCCAAAAGATAATGCAGATAATGCTTTTGACGTGTTGTGGAGTGCAGGTTAGACAGCGATCTGTGCTGCAGTAAAGGATCTTGCCTACACGTCACCTACATAGAGATACTTGAAATCTCACGACTAGCACCAGGTCATCGTGAGCGAACGAGAGATTTCGAGAGTTACGACACATTTCGGGAAGATATACTAAGATGCCTTTCGGGAAACTCACCCCTGATCTTGCAATTGCCATTGTTTAGAGAATATTGGGTGGGCCAGGATTTGATGATGAAAGTAAAATACAGTAAATTATGAATCTGGACATGATACAGTGATTAATCCCTTCTGAGCACACCCACAAGGGCAGGACAGTAGGCCTCTTATCATTACTATGATCCCATGAAACGAACCCCTCCAACGACGGTTCACCCAGACAAAACTAGATCTAAGATTGCCTCTGTCTTTTAAGCATTAGCCAGTAACAGTTTCCCTCATCTGTGGAGAAAGATTAGTTAAAATTAGCTTGTGGATGTAAATAGAGGCTCCAATTAAGGGTGGGGATGGTGGGTGAACTGTCACCTGCCATTGCGTTCTATTAGCTGCACAGCTGAACCCGTCACCTCTTGAATCCCTGGTGTGATTGTTGTGTTTGCTGGGCTGAAGAAGCTGCCCTGCCTTGGGACTGCCATTTTTTGCTCATTATGTTGCATTTAATACTCATGAAGCACGCAAACCTATGACTAATGACCTGGGAAAGTCCTCCTTTGCATGCAGTCTCCTTGTGTGCAAGCCATTAAAACATTACATTACATTGGCCAGAGCTGTAAATACATTTAAAGCTGTTTGCAGTGGCCTATAGGCTTGTGTGAGAGTATCAAAGTTTGCGGGCCAGCATGTATTTGTAATTATCTACCTACCTTCAGGCTTTTTTTATCGACCTTATTAACAGAGTGCAAACAGCACTACCAGGAACTTCTAGTTGAGCAGGCTAGAAACTCAGTTGTCTTAAATACACGTTTACAGCTTGTAGATTGTCCCACTGCAGTCAGTTAAACCATGATTTACATTTTGGAGCAAAAGCTAAAGCTGAGTTAGCTCTTTGGGGGCAAATTGTTTTAATGGTAAAACAAGCATGGTATCCATTTGGTTCAGAACATATGCTGCTTATATTGTTCCTAACTCATATTTTTAATCAGAAATATGTATTGCTGAAAACAACCTATAGTACATAAGTGAACAGACACGTGTGTACAGGGGCTGCACAGCACTGGAAAAGGAAATCATCTTCTTGAAAATGTTTCTGAGTATTGTGATTTCAATATGAACTTCAATACATGCAGACTTTTTCGGTATTTAAAAACTGTTTAAAAATATTTAGAGTTATTGCTGAGATGCCAAATCTTAGGTTTTGCTCAGGTTGAATAAAGTGCAAGATTGGCATGAAGCTTCTAAGATTTGCAAGTTGCAGTAGCCAATATTGCAAAGTCAATATTTTTTTTTCAATTAATTGTACAGCCCAAGTGTTTACATGCACACACACATCCAAAAGCACAGTCACGACAACAGACTGTGGACAAATGGACAAATATTAAGAGGAAATAATCCAATAATGATCCCTGTGTTAAAAACTGCTCCTCCCTCCAGCATATTGCTGCTGGAGCAGTTCTGTAACACTTCTAAAATTAGAAAGCTTTGGTTGGGTAGCCATGCTCAGGGTGGTAGTTCTGCCGGCATAAACAAAGCAACGCTGCAGCATGAGAGAGATGAATTCAGTAGGAGCAGGACTCAGTTCCCTCTATTCTCCTCTTTCTCATTCTCTGACTCAAAGCTTCATTCTCACTATGTAATTCTCTGACTCATTTCTCTCCACATCATTGTACTCTCGTCACTCTCCCCTCTCTCCCCCTCGTCACTCTCCCCTCTTTAGCTTCCTTTTTTGTGTCATGCTCTTCTACACCAACCTGAGCATATTTTTGGCTTTTTCGTCGATTAACACTTTTTAATTCTAATTTCAATTCTCTCTTTTCTCATTTTGTATCGTACGTCTGTGTGATCTGGGATACTCTTTTGATCACTGAGAGAAAAATGTGTCTTTTCCTCCAAAAAGAGGTCAAAGTGCAGGGTCAGCTACATAGCACCCCCTAGAGTTGGTAGGGGTTTCAGGGTCTTGCTCAGGGACACTTCACTGTTACAGAACGTGGGCCGTGGGGGTTGCTGAATGCTGACTAAAGGCTTTGACCATCAAAACTTTATTTGGACCAGTAGCAGGACAGGTCAAAACTGAACCCAAATCAGATTGCAGAGGCAGCTTCACCTACATGCTATCTCTTAAGGCTTATCTACCTACCTATCTAGTATCTACCTATCTATTTTACATCATTGGCCCTGGCCCTTTCTCTGTGGAGTTCTCCACATGTTTGCGTGATGCATTCAGGTGCCCCGGTGTCCCGGTGTCCTCCCACATTCCAAAAACATGCAACTTAGGTGAATTGGAGACTCTAAATTGCCCATAGGTATGAACGTGATCTTTCTATCTGTGTTAGCCCTGTGATGAACCAGCGACCTGTCCTGAAACCAACCAACCAATGAAATGAATGTGATGTGAAGAATAACATCACATTCGGCCTCGTCAGTTTCACATCGTACGTTTGAGCTACTGGATCCTGCAGTGAGATAATTGTAGGTTAGATTTGATCGTGGCCTTATTGTCTTGGTCCTGTAGAGAACGTTGAGCGGTTGAGCTGACGTGTCACCAGCTCTCACATCCAGCTGTCATATCACTTATCACCTATCTCTCTGTCTCTCTGTTTTACTGTATCTGCTGTCTGACCTGTCTCTCTCCCCCTCCTCCTGTCTCACTGTCTCCCTCTCTCCCTCTGTCTCTCTCTCTCTCTCTCTCTCTCTCTCTCTCTCTCCTAACCTTTGCTCTCCTAGCTGCTCCCTGTCCTTTCTGACCTTTGTCTCCCTCTTACATCTCTCTCTCTCTCTCTCTCTCTCTCTCTCTCTCTCGCTTTCTCTCTATTTCTTCCGCCTGTTTTGCAATATTTCCTTTCTGACATCCCTCTTTTATCTCTCTCTCTCTCTCGCTCTCTCTCTATTTCTTCCTCCCTCTCGCTCTCCTAGTCCCTCTTTTATCCCTCTCTCGATTCAACAGGGCTACTAGGCAGTACAAATTACATGTAACGTCATTTTCTCCCCTCTTTTGCCTGTTTTCAGAGTCCTAGCTGTTCTATTTCCTTTCTGACCTCTGTCTCCCTCTTACGTCTCTCTCTCTCTCTCTCTCTCTCTCTCTCTCTCTCTCCTTGTGGTTATTTATGGCGTGGTATGTGGCGGCCAGGGGGCTGTCGTTCTAGTGATGTGTGAATGCTGCTGGCCCCCTTCTCCTATTGCACCAGCAGACATCACAGATAATTATAGCATCGCCACGGTCAAGACACGGCACTGTCACACTCAATCACTATCACCATGATGAAAGAGAGGCTGGGAGGGCGTGGCTGTGTGTGTGTGTGTGTGTGTGTGGTTGTGCGTAGATGGGTTTCCAGCTAGTGTTTGCGAGCGCACAGTTAATTTTAGTGGCTGTAAACAATTTTTCAGATGATCAGTGAGTCAGACGTGACTAATGCGCCGGTCTGTCCCTTTAAGATATCAGCCTGAGAAATCAGACCAACCAGAAACGAGACTGCTGCTGTGTCACAAGTCTGGACTCTTATATTGACGTCACCATCTGGCTCGTAGCGTTTGATTAACATGCCGTCAGGCGTCTAAAGGCAGACTCGACAGTTTGATGAAATATCCCAACAAGTGTCACCTGTGGTTTTTATTCTATTTTTTATAAAGGGTAGATCATTGTTGTGTTGTGACACCGTAGCGTGATAGTCCCAGAGATGGCCTGCAGCTATTCCTAACCTTACATTTGAACGGGTCTGTGTTGCGTTTTCCTTTGAGGCACTTGAATCCTTTCGAAGATCAAACACCTGTGAAAGGTAGTGCTCCTGTAACTGACCAGTGAGTCTAGCTGAGGCAGACGCCAGAGCTTGTTCTACACTGTTGTTCACGATGGCCGCCAGAGGGTGTGTTACATCACCTTGATGAATTGGAGTGCCAAAAAGACAAAGTGGCAAGTCAACAGAAAGGGCAGTACGGTCAGCATTTAACAGTCTCATACATAAGACGGCCATAGTGATCTACAATCACACTCAGGTCACAGTTTTGCCTTCCTGATGTCTAAGTGCTTTGCCGTGTACAAACATATGATATATGATGTTTCACCATGGTAGAATTTCTTCAGTGTGAGCCCATATTTTACATTCATATTTATTGATAGTGCGATGGACGCCAAGCTCATGCAGTTTGAACTTTATTTTGAGCTCATCACCAAGGCTACAATGTCATTTTCACCTCAAGCTCCAAGGTTTATGAGCAACTGAGCAAAAACCTTCCTGTATGTGTCGTTGTAATCTTTAACACTTTTGCACAACGTGTCTGTTTGTATTGTAGTAGCCGTACACCTCTCAATCCAAGCAGAGTGACCCACACAGGACAGCAAAGGTCATTTAGTTTGTATGCAATGGTGTGTGTGTGTGTGTGTGTGTGTGAGGGTGTAATCTCCATCTATAACCAGGGGGCCGGGTCGTTTGTAGGGGGGGTACAGAGGGAGAGTACAGTACAGCAGAAGGGGGTGTACTATGCCCCACTCGAAATAGACTGCTAGAGTTGGCAGTCAAAGTTGGGGAGGACGGGGGAGAGACGAAGAGGGCAAGAAACAGAAACATGGGCTAAGGAAGATAGATGGTAAAGCCCAGGGAACTGGAAGGTCCAGCAGCCATCTTAGAGTGCACATCCCTGCCTGGGCAAGACCACGATCATTCACATCGGAAGGGGAAGCCATTTTAAAGACTTCACCTCAGGAGAAGATGGAACTGAGGGAAGTCGCCATGTTGGAGCCTTTCCGGTGGGGTGCCTCCAAGGGGAAAGCGTTGAAGAAAGAGTGCGAGTGTCTGAGCGGCTTATGAACTTGAGGACTTCTGCTGGGGAGAATTAACCACTGAGCAAAAGGCAAGATGATACGGAAAGAGTTGCTCGATGCACGCAAGGCTTTGAGAAACGCTAGGGACAGTGTGAGTGGGCCAAGAAGGAAGAAGCTGAGAGGTGAGTGGGAGCTGATTTTCACACACCTTCATAATTTGTTGTCTTCTTTTGCAGCGGTGCTTCAGAGGTTGAGGTGACAATGAGGTCATGCTGTAGCAGACACATATCTTAAAGGGGTGTTGAGTCATTTTATTACTTTTATTGACCTCTATCGGTGACCAAGGGCCTCTGACACAGCTTACTGTGGCCTGTAAGGGACAAAAATAACAGAACCTTCTAGCTTTCTTTGACTTTGAACTTTTTGTCATATCAGCACCTGGTGAAGTAATCATTGAGGCACAACCCTGTCAACCCCCCCGCAGATATGGAGGACCTGGAGCCAAAGGGGCACCGAAATATCTTTTGATAATGTCATCACATGAATACACAAATAAAGAGATACTTACACTAAAATAGAGATTTTACTTGATGAATTCTAGTTACGCTCTTCTGGCTCCAAGCCCTCAATATGTTTTGCTCATTTAGTGCTTTGGTACAGTAAAAATCTCAGTGCACCTTCAGCTAAGTGGCACAGCTCTCATGAAAATGAAAACAAGGTAAAGCACTTGAGGCGGCTAATGTTGCCACTTAATTGGATTAATCTTGTCTCTCTTTGTGTCACCCGATCCTAAAGAGCCCAGCTATTCATGGATCGTCTCTTGACAGGAATATGTCTGTAGCCTTTCCTTCACGCTAAATTACTTTTCACTGAAGAATCCCGTTCTGTTTAAGGTAAAATAATACAAACATGGAAGTACATAGTTGCCCAAAAACCCAAAGCATCTCTCCTTTTCACAGTGCATTTCAGATAAATCACATTTTAGACTACCTCCAGAATCCAGCCTGGGACCAGCAACAAATAGGTGTTTGGCCAAAAGAGGCATCTTGTGCATCTAATACTCCACTGATGCTCCTCACACACTTTCCCTCAAGGTTACACCCTACGTACGAGAACTTGCTTTCAAGGTGCTGTGTTTCAGGACTGAAACTATAAGTGTCTTTATTGCATATGACCAAAAACACCCAAATTAGGCAAAGGTTTTTTTCATGGTCTGGAAAAAACAAAAATACCTGAAAATACCTTTTTAAACAAATGGAGTTTGTGTATGAAGCCTGTCTATCTGCTCAGTCACATTTCATGACAGTCATATTTGATGGCTATATTAGTGTTGTAGTTCACAGCATTCCTGTTTTCAGCATTTCTTATCGGGCCAGTCTTCTTGTCAGGACTGTGACTGACGTAAATCAGGCATCCTAGGGCAGAGATAAGCTCCAGTCGTTTGATAACTCGACATTCCCTAAATATTATGCCTAAATGGAGATAAGGTACAATTAATTAGGTTCCCGATCCCCACGAGGCAGCCAGGCTCTGACCGATGTCCCCTAGTGTTTGGTCTGGCAAAGTTTGTGTTCCATCAAACTGGTACACAGTCATTCACAGGGACCCTCTGGGATTTGGACAGGATTAGGTGATAGGATCAGGTTGCAGTTTGACTGTCAACACTGCCAAATGCCATGTGGGATTTCCAAACCACCACCACCATGTCAACTGAAGCGACACACTGCTGCAAGTTCCCTTTCAAGCTAAAGCAACCCCACATAAACAATAAGACGTTACTTTACTGTTCAAACCAGTTGTCGCCTAGCGTTGAGGCATCTACACAGGCTTTACTGTTAGCTAAGCCAATACGTTCTCATGTTATACTTTAATACTTCATGTTAACAGATGTTGTTTTGCAAGTTTCTTTATTGGAGCGCCTTGTAGTTGCATATACATTATGATGGGTAGGATATGACTTAGTCTGTACTGAAACACAGCAACAATGTGATTAAGATGCAACAGCACCAGGGTCTGTTTTCTGTAGCAGAGAGATTATGCCAGGCCTGCTGCTGATAAAGCTGTATGCCCGGAGGCATCCATCAAGGCTGCTCCACAGAAAGCTGCCCCCTGTCACAAAATCGATGGGTTTCCGTGAAGCCTGCTCACTTCCTCATTGTTTTAAGCTAATTAAACTATCGTCCTTCCCAAAATCGCACCAGTCCATCTGGAAGTCAATTTAATCCTCATTCCTTATCCACAATTTCTCTGTCTCATCTGCAAAGTGAGATATCTTGCATAAGAAATATACCTTTCATATCTCTGGGTAACATTATGTAGTAAGTGTGTGTATGTCAGTGTGTGTCTCTCGTTGCCACAGAGTTTACCAGTTGACCGGTGAGGTTGAATAAGCTGCTCTGCTGTTGCACCATTGGGTTCAAAGGAACTAAGGTCCAGAGTAAGATGATTGATTTACCCCCATTGAAAGTACATCATATTACCTTTGGTCTCATGGCCTGATGGTGGGTTTTCTGTGTTATCCCAGCTAGCGATTGATTAAAGCTGAATGGTTGTGGCTTTCCATGGGTATAAAAGAGCAATCTCATGAGGGACATTTCCAAGCGGCACGAAATGAAAGCTTTGTCACCGTATCTGACTTCTCATTGGATGATGGTCACGGAAGCTTGCCCTACGATGGGCTTATTGATCCTGGGTGTTTGAACTGTTACTTAGGGGGTGTATCCCGTATCACACATAAAGCATTGGTATTGATTACTGCTCTCTGCTGGACCGAATGCCTCCCGCTGGTGGTGGATGCAGATGGGGATGGGGGAGGGTGAAGAGGGTGAAGAGGGCGAGGTTTGCTAAGATAACAATTGCGAATAGCCATGCTCAACCTCCACGGTTGGGGATGCAGCTGGTGACTTAAATTTATACTGTAACAGGGTAATACTGACACCATCGTTATCACAGTTAAATGGGCATAGAGAAAAAGAGCCAATCATCAGATTCACTGGGCATCTAGCAGTAATAAGTCTTGCGTATTGATTCTGTGTTTCCAGGCCCATACGCAGTAACATGCCTCACTTAGAAGCATTTAAAAATCACATTGTTCAGCAGTAAAGGAAAAAGCTGCACTGAAATGTTCAATGGGATTCTGGATGGTTAGCTCGCGACGTGGATCTGGGTCTGGCCTGTAATTATTTTTAGATTCATTTGATGGATGAGGTGTGGAGAACACAGATGTGTCTGATGGAACAATTAAGTGTGTGTGTGTGTGTGTGTGTGTGTGTGAGAGAGAGCGAGAGGGAGGGAGGGAGGTGATGGACGGTAGGAAGTAGTCGCACATTCTCGTCACGCTTCCCCTGCTCCCAACAAATAAGACATCCTTGAGGAGGACAATCAGTATTTCAAAAGATTACCTTCGTCTGAACTCTGTAGATACAAATATCCACATCAGATATTTGAGTGAGATGAAAGTAAGTCAGTAGGGGGGGTCACTTTAACCCGACATCACCTTTCCTCCAGGTCTGATCAACTGAAGGGTGCAACCAAAACAAATGTATTGCTTTAATTGATGTTAAGGTTTGGTCTTCATGTATTTGTAGTTGAGTAGCAGTCTGCTGCTTGTGTGTCCATCTAAAAGTCACTTGTTTGTTCAGCTTGTTGGTGCTGATCGGTTATAAATTGATCTGTAATGCGACGGGGGGGCGCTGCTGGTACAAATAGCCCTTGGCTGCTTGAGGTCTGTGCGACGCCTGACCCTCCACCGTTGAGGCTGGCAGACAGACGAGGGATCGTGGCTGCACCGTGTAACTGATGGCTTATGGGTGAGGGAGCCGTGGCGCCGAGGGCTGCAACCACCCTTCCTTTGAAAAGGGGAAACAAAGAAAAAACATGGAGAGGATAGAGTGAGAGGAAGAGAGGGAGAGCATGGTGGGTGGGTGTTTCTGAGGTAAACAAAAATCTTTCACTCACCCTCTCTCTCTCTCGCTGTCTCTCTCACCCTCCCTCCCCCCCTCCTCTCAAGTCTACCCATCTCTTCCTCTCCATCCTGATGTATGCCTCTTTCACTGCCTCTCTGCTCTCCATCCTTTCTCTTTGTCTCTTTGCTTCCTTCCCTCTCCTCTCTCTCTCTCTCTTCGCCAGTTCTTTTTCATTTCAAATTTTTTTTTTCATGCTCATGCTCATCCCCCCCCCCCGTCTCTTGTGAGTAGGCTCTCGAGTGAAGCAGAAGGAGGGGCGGGGGGGCAAACCAGCTGAGAATTGCCTCTCTCTGGGCAGCTCTCTACGTCAGAGAGGGACGCTGTTCACATCAGCGGATACACACTCAGACACAAAGACACCTGGCTCTGGTTTATTTGCATCCTCTTTGGAGTGCTCTCTCTCTCTCTCTCACTCTCTCTCTCTCTCTCTCTCTCTCTCTCCTCTGTCTCTCTCTCTCTCTCTCCCTCACTCTCTCTCTCTCTCTCTCTCTCTCTGCCTCGCTGTCAGACTGGAGAATAAATACACCAACGCACAAAAGACAGCCGAATCCCATTTCAAATCCCTTTTTTTTGTTTTTTTTTATGCCACACCCCGGGCTTTTCGGCTTGTAGTGATGTTTTTGTGAGCTCGTGCCACAGGTAATGTCGCGCACTTGAGGTGAAAGCACTGCTTACAGAGATGAAGAAAATCTGGTCCAAGAAGAGATTTCAGGTGAGTTTACTGCTTTCTGAAAATCTAGATTAGTTATTATTAGATGTAATGATGTAATTTCTAAGCTCTGTAAATGTTCTTCCCCTTATAAAGTAGGTTTTTACATACTGGGATGTCATGCCACGCCCTTTACTTAATAATAATGATAGCAACCATTTTAGGACTATTTTCTATTACCCTTATTATTGCACTAGCACATATGCTCTGTAGAGTAAATGCTCAAAGCACCATAGGATAGGTGGCGCTAGCTGTTCTCCCTCCCTGGTTTCTAATAGCCCGTGACAAACAGAGGACAGATCAGGGCACCGTTACAAAGAAAGTCACCCCGGGGGACCTCTGCCATGTGTGATCGCCTGGTGGTAAAGGTGTTATGGGGCTGAGCGTGGAGAGGATCACAGCTTTTTATTGAAATATTGAATAGGGCAATTTGAAAGTTTAGCAGAATACTCTGAGGCACGTTCAGATCACCAAACAAACAGTGTGTTATACACCCTCTGTGCCAGTGTGCATCCTCCCGTGTCCTGAAATATGTATGTGGTCCTGGCAGTCATGACAGTTTGTTATATAATAAGTAATTCATTTTGCAGGTTTCACAGATCTAGAGCAGATGAAAAAATGTGTCAGTAGGCTACGCTCTATTGGGACGTGAGAATCAGGGCATCCGGTTGCAGGGTCTAAGTTGCGAGAGGCACACATGATCAAGCTTATTTCTGATGATCGATTTGCCTTCTGTGGTTTCTGCATCACTATTAAACCTCCCGAGACCCGTTGTTGTGCTTCCAGCGACAGCATTTTTAGAATTACTGGATTAGAATAATGCTGGTAGGATTTGGATTATGTCCATTGAATGTTTTTGAAATGTTTGCCAAACCCTTGCATCTCAAAAATATGCTGTTTGTGGCTGGTGGTTGCTGATATGATTGCCTGGAGGCCATAACAATAGGGGATCAGGACGATGGAAGCTTCTAGTGGATTTTGTCACACAGCAATACCCACCAGGCCACAGTTGATCAAATCTCCTAGCAAAACAGAATGAACCAATGGGAAAGACAAACTAAACATGGGGGAAATCTATGAAATGAGTCATTTCATTTTGCATTTTTTGCTACTTTTGTTTTCTCTCCATCCACTGCAATGCAATGACTCATTGTTTGGAGCTATCCTTGGTCCTGATTGACAGACTTTCCAGGAAAGCAGTTTTACCAACTACTTCAGTGGGCCGGCTTACTCAGGCATGGGCTGAGTTTTGATAGAAAGTATTGATGTTTTTGTTCACTTTATTCAAAGCACATTCGGAGGCCTCAGACGTGCATTGGAATCGTTTTTTTAAAGCATAAACACAAATGGAGCTGCATTGTAATGCCTTCTGACATGCAGTGTTGCTCTCCATACAGTTGCATATCATGTTGCACTGTAATGACTGTAATGCACTCATGATATTCCCATTATAATGCCTCATGAGCAAGACTTCTCCATCCATGCAGAGGTGAGGTCTGAATGATTCCCAAATAGAGTCAGATAGATATTGCTACTGGTCACGACATGTCTTACTGCTACGGCTCGGGATGTGAGAACAGCGGTGCGTTTGGATTAAAGAGTCCATTGTAATCTGTAATCTGTAATCCATTGTGTTCGTTTTTGTGTGAAACTGAATCTTTGGCTGCGTCCGCTTCTGAATAATGCATTGTAATCTGTATCTTGTTTCAGAGGACTGGGCACTCCACACGGACATTTGGCAGATTTACCCATGGTGTGTTGTCAGGATGAGCCGTGCACACCTCTTCTATTCTATTCTATTCTTTTCTATTCTATTCAGCTCTGTCAAAATCAATATGACTGTAACCTGGTATTTACATCATTCCTCCCAGGCATTTTCTTTGTTTCAGTTTGCACTTATTTGATTTGATTGATTTGATTTGTCCCTCTAATTTCTATATTAAAGTTGCTGTTGTGGAACATCTATATTGCTATAGTGTATTTCATACATTTTTAATGCTTGATTGCTCACAAAGATGTTTTTTTATTGTGCATCCACCCCCACCAAGCAGTTCTGTTGTAATCATATTGTTGGATCTCTGCATAACATCTTTGATTGAGTCTTTGAATCATTTCTGGCCTCTGCGGTGTAATCTTTATGGTGTAATACTTGGCAGTATGTGTATTTTCTGCAATCTTATAATCAAACCAGAGGCATATACAAGACTCATCATATTTTCTCAGTCACAAACATATTCATCATATACAGGACATCTTAATATATAGCCTCTCATAATTGAATTGCTGAGTCGATTTCCCTTGCCTGGTGTGCAAGCTATTTAGCTCCATTTGATACAGACGGGTGGCTCTACACACACACACACACACACACATACTGCCAGCAGTGAGATGATGGTGATTGTTAATGTTACAATGGCTTTCTTGTCATTACGCAGATTTTCTTCTGCAATTATCTAAAAAGAAACTGACTTAATGTGACGCGCAATGAGGCGCAACCTATTTTGTGGTTGTCGTCCTCCTCCATGAGTTTTCTAACCAGTAAACATATCTGTCAGCCACCCGGCAGTTTGGCTGGTGATTTTAGACTCTAATGGGTACGAAGAGGATTGGTCGTGTGGGTGAGAGAGATGCTGGTTTCCATAGTAACGGTGCTCTCCCGTCTGCCCTCTCTTGCTGCCACTATGGAAGCGAAGTTTTCCGCTCCTGCCGAAAGCAAAGCTATGGTAAACCTGCCCGTCTTGCCTTGCTTCATCCTCCGCCTGTCTTTCCCTCCTCCTTTCACTCAGTTCATCTGTTCACCCTGGTGATGGATTGTGACCTTAACTGTAGCTCAGACTCATTTTTGAGGCTGTTCATTTTGTCTGTGTCCTTTGTATCTGTTTCACCTATTCCAGTCTCTAATAGTATACAAGCAGTCTTAGTCTTTAAGTCTAGCTAAAAACACGTTTAGTCTTTGATTTGGCAGCACCACACCACCAAATTTGTGACTTCACCCTGCTCTTGAATGATAACCTCAAGAACAGAGTGACATTAATATTGTCTCTGTCTTTCTTTTTGTACGCACGTTGCATTTTTGTGGTTGTGTTTTGTTTCCCACCTCATCATCTTGTCAGCTTCTAAACGGTAGACATTTTCTGCACCGTTGCACAGAAATGTCACTTTCCTTTTGTTAAAGGCTTTGTGAAAAGGTTATCCAATATTCATCTCTCTTTCACTTTCACTTCCAATGAAAGTAATAATTTTGGCCATAATTTTGGGGTCATGATGCTAAAATATCAGCCTTTTGAAGAAATGGGTGTGGCAAATGGTTTTAGAAGGAGAAACATGTCATTTCAAATGGATAGGACTCTTGTTTTCAGAAAAATGAAAAAATAAAGAATCAGAGCAGCGCCTAGTAGGTGGCGAACCAATCCAGAAGGACGAGATAAGCCTCACCAGCCTGGGAAGTGATTCTTCTCAAGAGTCTTGTCATTGTTAGCATGGATAGCACAACATCTAGTCAATATCTAGTCAAGAAAAAGCCAACCTGGTAAATATTTTGACCAAAACAGGCTTCAAATCGGTCACGTAGCCTGCTGCCACCAAAGTCAGACTGATACAGACCCGAGGGAAGAGCATCTATAGATACCAAGCTAAACCACAGCTGGCTTTTCACGCTTGAGCTTCAACCCATTTATTTCACTCCGGGGGGTCTCCAAGGCCCCTTTTCAAGGAGCTGTCAAGTTATCTACCTCTTAAGTAAATATGAAATGTCATTTTCAGTATGACTTAGTTGTTTTCCGCCTCCACTTCCTCCACCAACTCCTCCATCTCACCCTTCTCTCCTGTGCTTTCCTTTTTCCTTGCTTCAGACTCTGAGACCACAGAGGATGAGGCCACAGAACCTCAGGTACCAATGGAAACCAAGGAAGGGCCCGGGAGGCACCAAGACAAGGCTGGCCGGAGGGGGCCTGCAGGTACTCCATCTGACTTCTAGGCATGGACTAGGATTAAAGTGATATTTCATTTTGTGTCACTTTGTCTTCAACATTGGAGTGTCTGCTCACCATTGGCATTCCAGCTTATTTTCCTGACTCTATTTCTGATAGCTGCAAATGGGCAAACTTGAAAAAGATGATTCAATACATACCGCTGATTTTTAACAGGATTACCAATATCATTCAACACAACATAAACTCTTCTATAGTTCTATATAGTAACTTCCCATTGAAGGCCGAAATGCTGCAAGCTAGTATTCAGTATTCCAAGCTGTTGTTTTTGATATGATTTACTCTAGCATCAACAACACTGCCAAACACACATTGCTACCAATTATGATTGTAAGCAGATTGATAGGTTTTATGGATGGTTGCTATCAGCTTGGCCCAAGACGTGAGTTGGATAAAATCGGATATGGCACAATGCATTAATCCCTCATGGTGTGATGCAACGGTATGACACACTGACCTAGTTTCCACCGGGAACCTGGATCTGGCTACGCTGCTCCGCCGGGAACATTCAGTCTAGAAAACAGAAGGTGTTTCTTCTGGAGAAAGTAGGTTGCCTTAAATGACACCAATTATTTTAGACTGTGGTGTATTTGCACTATGCTCTTTGATTCAGTTAGATTGTTTTGTTGAGCAGCAATGCTAGAGATAAATTCAATCGCTTATTGTTTATGGGTTTTCTGTCCTCGATGTTTGTGTAAGTTGACCTACACTATCGAATGTGCTATTTTCAGCACATGCATGCAAACTTGCCTCGGCCTTACCAACCATTACTAACCAGGTCAAGAGGATGTCTCAATATAGATCGCAAATATTGACACCCTTCTCTTCTAGCACAAATCAATTTCATATTCTTCCCTCGCATGTACAGAAAGTGTTTGCACTTTTTAAGGTTTCGCGTTGGCAGGCTGAAGATGCCGTCAGACAAAATAGAAAGAGAATATCAAAGGAGGGATCCAGTTATTCATCGTTTGTTCTCTTCACTTCCTGTAGCACAATAAGGAACGGACTCATGCTGGTTGCATGCAAAACCTAGAATGCCTTGTTAAACACAAACAACATGCATTTCCTTCCCTGATGATCCATTTCTGGAGATGTGTTTGGCTTCAGTTTTGTGTCACTCCGAAAGGACTTCAAATCTCCACCAAGTCCAGTGGACAAAGCTGTAGGCATGCAAGGTTGCTTGTGAGAATCATACTCTCCATTAGTTTCAAAACGCATCGCTAAAAGCCAATTTCTCCTGCCACATCTGCTTGTTCTGCAATATGCCCTCAAGTAAAAATGAAAGCTGCTGCCAAAAGGAAGCTCTCTGAGACATGAAAAGAGAAGTTTAAAGCTCAATATGTCAAGGCTTCCAAGTGTGTAATATTCTCCTCAGTGGCCCCTCAGAGAAGATTCTTCATTTTGTTTATTTTGGGGTTTTTTTCTCTCCAAGGACCTGATATGGTTTGTTTCCTGACTGTGGCGCTGAGTCAGTATCATTTGTGATTGCAGTAGTAGTCCGTCGTCTTAAACCCCCCCCACCCATCCGTTTCGAGGTTTACATCGTTAACGGAAGATGCTGACTACTCTTTCTTTCCGCTGCCACAGCATTCCCGTCTTCGTTGTTCATCACTAAAATGTCAATCATCACCTGATTTGCGATGGGGGGAGAATCTCTTTCAGTGGCGCATGCTCACAGTGGCACACATATGCCCTTTTCCTGCTTTCAAGCAATCAATCTAATCCACCGTAGCTGTTTCTTTTGGTCACCTCTTTACTTCATAGTCCTATACTCCTCGGTACATCAGCATCCTTTCCCTCCAGCTTGCATTTCTTCTGCTTTCCTCAGTATATTGAAGCCTTCCCCTCCCTCTTCTCTGTCTGTCGTGCCTGTCTCCTTTACAATGTTTCTCTTTCTCTCTCTTCTTCCATCTGTCTGTTGGTTTCTCTCTCTCTCTCTCTCACTGTGTTTTGGTATCTCTCTCTCTCTCTCTCTTGTGCCCACTCACTCGCTCAAATTCATAATCAAATACCGTGAGCTTTATTGGCAGGACAAATTAATTTGTGTTGCCAAAGCATTTGCCAGAATATGATAACCAAACAATAATCAAGGATTGCTCTCTCTCTCTTTCTCTCTATCTCTCTCTCTGTCTCCCCCTCTTGAGGTGAAGGAGGAAGGATGATGGACTATAACCCAGATGGCTCAGATCGCAGGGCCACCCTGCCTGGTGGCTACGACGCCGTGGTGGAGCGAGAGCTAAGGGCTCTGGGCTCGCGTCCTCCGGGGTCCCACTTGGACCCCACAAACCCTGCCAGGCAAGCCCTCAGTGGGGGTCCCACCGAGGGGGGGGCCCCCGTCCGTCATCTCGGTGTGGAGCCGCTGATCCGGGCATCTCACGCTAACCTGGCCCGGCCTGTTCAGGGGTCAGAGGAAAGTGTGTCTGTGGGCAGCGACTACTATGGAAGCATGTTCAGCCTCTACCGAGGGAGAACATTTTCGATGCCATTATAGCAGATGGCCTTTTATTTTGAAGGACTCCACTGACTGGCCACAAAACCCGATTTGCAAAGAAAACTGACACATAGGCATAAGACATTACATCCTCCATAGACGCAACACAAATTGTATTCCATACTAGTTATTTTGATATGTTTACTACTTTTTACTCTCTTATTTCATACACTCCTTTTTCATACAGTGTTTGTGTATTGTTACTGTCCATTTTGATTTTGACGTTACACTTTCCTTTGACTCCATGTCCTTCTTGAATGTGACTTATTGTTTTCTATCGCCATTAGAGAGGACAGTTTGTGGTGTAATCTCCTAATATGTTAATATTGACCCCTGATGAAAACTGTGATTACACTTTCTACCCACTGCATGTTTTCTAGAGCAACCCCTCACTTTTGGATTACCACCATGTCTCATAGGTTTGCCGTGGCATGCATTGGTTGCTGGCTTTGATCCAACTTAATATTAGCATGCATTTTCTCACAGAGTTCATTGGAATTAATAGAGTAATTCTGTATGTCACGAGTTCTTTATAGGCATGTGTTTTTGTATTTGGAGTTGCAACGGGGGTCTTTTTTGATATTTTGTATGAATTCAGATAGATGATGAGAAATGGAAATCCTTTGCATTTCCTTTCCTTTTGTCACCACAACATGCCTACAGTTGACAATTAATATTTCCACTGACTCAGAGTTCCATCCGCTATACCACCGTGAGATTAAGTCCTTGTAAGAAATCTTACATGTGGGCAACATTCATTTATTTCTATTTTTTGTCAGCCATTTCATTTTACATTGCCTGTTGTGTCCCTCTCTGAAAAATAAGATACAAAGAACACAGACCAAACACAGACAAAGCATTCACTGGTGACTATGAAAACATAGACACAAGATAAAGTGAAAGACACGCAAATGGACATTATTATTACTTTTCCGAAACCTCCGGCAACTGCACTAGTGCTCTATACTTCACACCTAATGCTCCATTTGCCCTCAATCCCCACTCCTCTAGGATTCAAACTGCTGACGAATCACAGGGGCTCTCCTCCCACGCCCCTCCATCCTCTCCTCCCCAACAAACGTTTCCTGTTTCTTCCTTGTCTGACCAGCCATCTCCCAGTGCACACAAACACAGTATCAGTCCACCAACCCAAGACCAATCCCTGGGAGGCGCAGTGGTGACAATCAAACCTTCGGACGCCCCCCAGCCCCCTAGGATAGATCAGGCATCCAGCACAAGTGTTAAAAGTGGTGTAATGACACCCAAACTGTCCCGTGCAGGGCCCAAGATCTTTGACAAGGTCCGGGCTTTTGAGGAGCGAAGGGGGAGTGTGGATTCTCCAGGAGGAGGGGGCTCTGTATCAGGCCACTCTTGGGCGGGAGTTGGACAGGCAGCTTCCGGTGATTCAGGAGGCCCCAGCAAGAAGGAGGGACGAATCCTGCAGGATGCTGTCCAGAGGCGAGCAGTGTTCAAACAGCGGGCCTCCTCTTTAGAGGACAAGACCAGCTACGCTCAGAGGATCCAGGGCTTCCAGAGCAAGTTCACCGAAGAGCTTCAGAGAATCAAGAAGCTCGTGGGGAAACCCAGCCTGAAGAAGGCATATTCCACTGAGCAGCTGCCCCAGAAAGAGAGGCTGACCATGGGCAAGCTAGAGCCCATTCCTCCCCAAGTGGTTGAAAAGCTGGAGGCACGGGAGCGAGTCCTGGAGGAAAGAAAGGAAGGGAACACAGAGGGTGACAAAAAAAAAGGTCTGGGGGATCAAAGAAATGAACCCCAGAAGGAGAGGATGACACAGCCGGATTCACGGGGAAAACCAGTGGATAGCTCACCAACACAACGCACAGGGGAAATCTCTGTTACCATGGAGACAGCACCAGTTCACCTGTTACCAGGGCAACCATTGCCAACAGTCACAAGGAAAAGCCCAACCAGGTTGGAGAAGATTATCTTTACAGATGAATGTGTGTTTTTTTTGTGTATTTTATTTGTAAGATTAGTAAAACTGAACCATCATACCACTTCAAATCCAATTTCTATCCCATGCTCAGTGCCAGCATTACATAACGGTGTTCTTGTATTTACACACAGGGAAACCCTCCAGACCTCTCCAGCAGCAAAGCCCTGGCTTGCAGCTGACAAGGATGCATTTGCCACAACCCCAAAACCGTCCTCCCCTTCCAGAGACCTGGGGAAACCTCAACTTGACACCAAGATGGCCGAGACAACAGACTACAGATCGCCCAGCCCTACTGGAAAGAGAGTGCCATTGATCACGATCAGGGAGCCGGGTTCCCACTACCAATCCAAGCCCCCTCGGCTCACTCCGTCACCCACCTCTTCCATCAGCCCTCTCCTGAAAAGGAGGAAGGCGGAGGCGGGGCGGACCTCTCCTGCCTTGAAAGTGACAATCCCCACGATCCTAGTGGAGGATGTACCCATGGAGGCCGAATGTGTTAGAGAGAGGAGCAAGGCTGGGAGGAAGGAGGGGTGCAGTCGCAAAAGCAAGAAAGGACGCTCTGGTCAACCCACGTCTCCAGAAGAAGGTAGGGGATAGAACTGGATGAATAAAAATCATCTCTAACCCAAACCCATGAGCCTGTATTCACCTAAATGCTAACTAACAAATTCCATATGAGGGTTTCACGCTGAACAAAGAAGTAGTGCATGGGTCCTAAAACCTCCCAAGGCTGGTACCCAAATATAGCAAGTACAGTCGTGCCGTGGGACCCAGACTCATCGATAGAACCAAAAAAGAAACCAGCCCATGACTCATTTTTGGAGCTCGCCCCGTTTTTTACGAAACCAGGAAACAGGCAGTTAAATATAAACTCGACCTGTCCTTTTTCCCAGGGGGCTCGTCTGATGACTCCTACATGTCTGCTGACGAGGAGCCAAACGAGGGTCCGCGGTTTGAGAGGGCCCTGGTGGACACCACAGCCCAGACCGGCTCCGAGGTCACTCTGAAATGCATCATCACTGGCAGCCCGCGCCCCACAGGTACTATTAAGAATTATGGGCTGGAAAATACAATATGGTGTCCAGTAGCTGTTTTGGGAGGTTGACTTGTATATAGGCAGTCTGTGTGACTCCCATATGAACCCTTATGTGATTTCCTGCACCCATCACTCTCACCTTTTATCAGTGATATGGAGGAAGAGCAACGTGGAGATAAGGAGTGATGCGTTCCAGGTGGTTAAGGCTGAGGGGGAGAGGCACAGTCTGGTGATAAGGCAGATGAGGCCGAACAATGCCGGGACGTACTGCGTCACAGCTGTCAACATGGCCGGGAGAGCATCCTGTAGCGGCACGCTCTACATCCAATCAGGTGAGACGAGGTCGGAGAGGCAGATATCCCACAATCTGTCAGACAGATACGTAGCGCACACGGGGAAGCAGCCATGCATCTACAAGCAAACTGCACAGAGCACTTAGAACATTAAATTAAGATGGAGATGTCAAGATGAAAATGAATCACACGAATATGCACAAATATGTTCGCTCACACACACACGCTCACACACACACACACACACACAGACAAACAAACATGCTTTAATCCACTGCCAGCCCTCCTCCGCCTTGACATTCTGTCTTAATGACTACAAAGGCCTGCTGGAACTCAGCATCCTGACTGGGATAGTGATAGTTGCCATGGCAACCCATCAATTCTTAAAGGCACTCCGCTCCCCTTGGTGCAGATTCAAAACACAGACTTGCCCCATCATACAAAGGTCCCCCGAGTCTTAAAGGCAGGCATGGCATTCAAAATCGGGAGTCAACTAAATGGAATTCCTATTGGAAAACTTTCCTGTTATACCCTGTGTGGCAATGTGACTGTGGAGTGTGTATATATGTTGTATGGTGGTGTGCTTGTGGGTGTCTGTGCACGCCTGCACACTTCCCCCGGTTTTGTCAACAATGTGAGTGCACACTCTGGTAGCTCACCAGCAGCACTAGGCCTGCCTGGCCATATTAGGCCAGTGGAGTCTAACTTACAGGGAGTATTTTTAGCCGCCCCCTTGTTCTCACTGGTAATTGCAGTCTGCTTTATGTCCCAGTGTGAGATTAATGTTGCAATCATGGCGCTTTTTTTCATCTCGGTAGATTTCACGCTGCAGGGCTTGGGAGTCAGAAGTTGTCGAAATGTTGTGGGAGATTATGTGAGTCATTTTAGCTGGTTGGGAGCAGTGTAGATTTTTGGCACTGTAAGAAAAGATAGTGGGAGAGGATGAACAGTGCAAGGAATTTCAAACCTCGATATGGTAAAGTAGATTAACACTGTATTAAAATATTCTAGACAGCCCTTAAAACATCATAAAATATGAGAAATCATTCATTCCACAATATTCTCAGTATCCTGCTTTGGGGAATCACAGACGAACACTGTACGGTCAAAGACCCACCAAAACATTCACAAAACAGTACTCTTCAACACTGCTGTTGTTGAGATTGATAGGAAAGCGAAAGAGACGATGCAGAGATGAGCTGGTAAAGGAAGGCTAGCTGTCTGGGTCTGAGCAGCAGTTGTGTAAGAGTTGGCAGGTTTGTGTAAATACTCCGGGGAGCTAGCCCTCGGTGCAGACGCTGCTCAGAGATGTGACTCTAGGTATGTTATTCCATGTTATTCTTGTTCCTTAACGCCAGTGTGACGGCACTTCGACAGACTTATCGCTTCATCGTAATAATGTAGCGTTAATAATGTCACCTTTCTGGGTAGGGGGGGAAATCTTTGGAGCCAAGCTTTTATGTGCTATCACATCAGTTTTCAATGGCAGCCTACAACAGATGAGC
Source organism: Hoplostethus atlanticus (assembly GCA_034670405.1). Taxonomy (NCBI): domain Eukaryota; kingdom Metazoa; phylum Chordata; class Actinopteri; order Trachichthyiformes; family Trachichthyidae; genus Hoplostethus; species Hoplostethus atlanticus. The sequence continues at coordinate 405,944 of JAXDDX010000081.1, read as the reverse complement.
CTGTTTCCTTCCCCTACTGTTGTTTCAGTTTAATAACAATATTCCCTCAACTAGTATCTGTCAGTGATGATGGCTTTCACTGTGTTACTTTTGTCTTTGGCTTTCATGAGGGCGTCTAGTCATTCATAGATGTTATAGATTTTCAGTCAGTTGTCAGCGTTATCTGCTTTTGCCAGTGAGATGGGATTTTTGAGGTATTAGAGAGAGAGAGAGAGAGAGACACAGAGAGGCAGACAGAGACGTATACAGATACAGTGTCTGGGAAAGAGGCAGGGTGGCTTTATCTTCCCCCGTCCAGCGGTGAATTAACTTCAGAGGAAGGCTGCTAGGACTCCAGACACAGTGTCTGCTCTGGAGCTCCATGGGAATAAGCGAATGATTGGGTCAGGGATTAAGGGATTAATTCATTATCTGTTCAGTTACGGTCACTTCAGAGAGGTCCCTAAACACTCTCTCTCTCTCTGTGTGTGTGTGTGTGTGTGTGTGTGTGTGTGTGTGTGTGTGTGTGTGCGTGTGTCCCACTCATCTCAAACTCACATCTCTGCCTTGCCAACTGCTCATCTTGGCACCGATATTCATCTACCGAGACACAAGTACACAAACATCAGAGCTCTAACAGATTGCTGCCATCCAACAGTTTAACAAGCCACCATGGTGCCGCACTAAAAGCATATTTCTGAGAGATTTACACTTAATAACTCCAATTAAGAAGTGTGCAAATCAGGAGTGACTTATTGATAGATCCTGATTTTCATGTGTAAAAATGATGTAGATGAAGTTGCTCTGAAATATCACAATATCACACTTCCAGAGCCGACCCACATGCAGTGTGGGAAACCAGCCATGTCCCTGGAGCTCAGTAGTCCCACCCAGTCAGACGAGGAGTACCTCAGCCCTCAGGAGGAGGCTATGGAGCTCGGGGACTCGCCCGATCTGAGTAAAAGTGTCCACTTCAAAGAACCTCCCTCGTTTCAGGTAGGAGACACTTTCTGCTCCAGTAAATCAAAAGAGAACAGCAACAACCCTGGAGATGTCTACACGATGTTATCTTGTGTGATTCTTTAAAAGGTGGCACCATGTGACCAAGTTGTGATCGAGGGTCAAGAGGTCATCATCTCAGTGACAGTGAGAGGGCAGCCCAAACCCATGGTTTGCTGGTAAGACACATTCCAGAAAACGTGTGGCGTACATCTTAGGAGTCATCTGAAGCCATTACATAACTCAAGGGCCCAAGGTGACAAACTGCTTTCTGCCTGCTAGGTTGTGAATGGTTGTGACAGCCACTTTATATTGATCCAGGTTGAAGGACAGAGTCGCACTGAAGACCGCCAGGCGATTTGCTGTGCGTGAGACCGAGGATGGCACCAGTGAAATGAGAATCGGCTCGGCCCAGAGGTCTGACGCAGGGCTCTACGTCTGCAAGATCGTCAACGAGTACGGAGCCAAGCAGACTGAATGCAGGCTGGAAGTCAAAGGTAGGTCATGGAAAAGTGACCGTGTCTGATATAACTCTGTGGCTGTAGCTGAATGATGCAAGTGCCTGGTTTTGTGACCTTTTCTGAGAGAGAACATTTAAAAGGCTGCCTTGAAGCACAGCCAGGTTTAATGACACCTTACATCCTATCTCTGTCCTCAAACACTTTATTGAAAAACATGAAAGGACATTAATGAAATTGCACGTTGCTATTTCTTCTTTGGTTTTCATCAGTAGCTCCAGCACACACATCACTGTCCATCGCCAGAGAGGTAGAGGATGTGGTAGTGAGGGCTGGCGAGTCAGCCATGTTTGAGTGTCACATGACAGGGCCTCCACATGTTGATGTGGACTGGCTGTCCAATGGGAAGCTGATCCAGCCGGCATTGCTCAACTGCAAGATGCACTTTGATGGCAAGAGGTGAGTTCATGTGCCCTAAAAAGTCTGTCAGTTGTGTACATTTCTTCGTGTCATCATTTTTGCCTGATTGTTAAACAAGGCAGTATATGAGAACCTGGAACAAATAAAGGGTTTCATTCCAAAATGCTGCATATCCAGCATCCTCCTCCTCAATTTGCTTTACTTTAACGTCATCATCATTCTTTTCAATTGCTGGATATCTGGTTTTCTGTTATAGGTGCCGTCTCCTACTAAATTCAGTACATGAGGATGATAGCGGGACATACATTTGCAAGCTGAGCACTGCCAAAGGTGAACCTACAGATACTATTATCCCATTTGTTTAAGAGAGGAGGAAAAGGGACAGTTGGTTTTACTGAGAAAATGGGTCGTTAGAAAATCTGGTGCTTTTGTTTTTCCAATAACAATACATGAAGTTACAGTATGTGTACTGAAGTTAACAATGTAGTCTGTAAATGAGAAAAACTCTGATAATACTACTACTAATACTTTTACTGCTAGTACTACTACTACCACCAACAAATGCATTGAATGATCTATGAAGTGTTTCTCAAGGTAAGAAGCTCTCGTTCCCATTACAGAGGAGTTGACCTCCAGCGCGAGACTCAAGGTCACTCCCTCCAAAGAACCCCTGTTCACCCGCAAACTGGACATCCTGGAGGTCATTGAAGGTCGCACTGCCCGATTTGACTGTAAGGTCAGTGGGTCACCTGCTCCCAGCGTCACTTGGATGCATTTTGGTAAGAATCTGCAACGTGATGTCAGATATTCAACGCAGCATGCTGCAGTGTGGTAACTGACGATGGATGCTTCCTTCAGAGACGCCAGTGGAAGAGAGCGATAACGTACGCATCCTACAAGAGGGCGGTCGTCATTCGCTGGTCATTGCCCATGTTAGCAGCGACACAGAGGGCTTCTACACAGCCATCGCTCAAAACACCCACGGAAAGTCTGAATGTACCGCCGAACTCTACATGCAAGAAGCTCGAGCTGCCATCTCCTCTCACATGTAAGAAAATGTAGTTCATATGGAAAAAACATCTCAATAAGCCACAGTGACTTTTCTTTTCAAAAGCTTTGAAATTATTATATGAACACTTTGAAGGGCTTTGAAATGAAGAATGAAGAAAACGTCAATCAATCTTTGTCTCCTCCTGTCTAGGGCTAAGTTAGAGAAGATGCCGTCCATCCCGGAGGAACCTGAGGTCTTGGAGAGTGAGGTGGAGAAGAGGACCATGCCAGACTTTGTCAAACCTCTGGCCGATTTGGAAGTGATTGAGGGGAAAGAGGCGGTGCTGAAATGCAAAGTGGTGGGCCTGCCCTACCCAAGCATCGCCTGGTACCACAACGGCAAGCGCATCGACAGCAGTGAAGAACGGAAAATGACCCAGCGTAAGCAAACGCCCCCAAAAACAAACAATTAGGAACTCTTATGGGATAATACATGGGGGACTTGAGGCAATCGCCTTCATCAGAGATTTGAACTTGACAATTGCTAACTATTTTTGCTTCAAAATACTGATCATACTTGCCAACCTTAAGAGTAATGTAGGTGTAATGTATTTTGTTGACCGTGTAGGACTTAGATTTCTTGTGTTACTATTTTTAACAAATATAGTAGATGAGCAGATTTTGAATTTGGATCAAAATATGGGAGAAACTATCGGGAGAAATGACACCAAGGGAGAATACCGCGAGAGGGGTTTGAAACTCGGGAGGGTTGACGAGTAAGCCTTTACATCTACACTGAGATATTTAGGGATATTTAGCTCACTCTGTGTCTCTGTTATCTCTTCAGATAGGGATGTCCACAACCTGGTCATTCGGAGCGTATGTCACGCTCATGGGGGCGTCTACAAGAGTGTCATCTCCAACAAAGTGGGCAAGGCAGCCTGCTACGCACATCTATACGTCACAGGTAGGAACAGGCACAGTCTGAGTGGTTGACACGGTCACATTTCAAATTGACAAATGTCACAGATTGCAGATTGTAGCGTTAGACAAACCTTTATCTATCTATCTATCTATCTATCTATCTATCTATCTCTCTATCTCTCTGTCTGTCTCTCTATTTTACAACAGATATTGTTCCTGACCCCCCTGACGGCCCTCCGGTGGTAGAGGCCATTACAGGGAAAACTATAAGCCTTAGCTGGAAGAGACCAAAGAGGCTTGACCCTTCATTAGGTAGGGGAGCAGTATGTCAGATGATGCTGCTTCTTTGTCTCCCACTTATTTTTAGGTTTGTTACGACGCAACATCATTTCACCAAATTCTAAATTTGCCATTTTCACCAGTTCCCTCCCCGCCAGGTTTGTACATGGGAAGTCAAATAGCTATGTTTCAGTATTCGACAGATGTGTTTCTGTCACTATTTATTGCATCTTTTCTTTTGTGATGAATTTTCTTTTTCACATCAAGCGAGCATAAATCCTTTATTCTATCTTGAGGAAATGTCAAAATGAGAAGTTTTTAGCCCTTTTCATATCTCACCTGCACAAATTTGAAAAAAAACTCGTCTTTCTGCATTTTATCATTGTCAGTGATACATCAGCTTATTCTGGTGTATTAGTTTTATCACTGTTCAAATAAATGAGCTAAACTAAGTATGTGCTTGCAGACACCAGCTCCTTGCTGTACGCGGTCCAGCAGCAACCTCTGGGCTCTATCCAGTGGACCATGGTAGCCTCCAACCTGAAGGAGACCAACTACACCATCACCTCCCTGTCCAAAGGAGTCCGCTATGCTTTCAGGGTCCTGGCATCCACTGGAAAAACATTCAGCAAACCGTCAGCCTCCACGGACCTGGTCCAGCTCATAGACAGAGGTAGTCAATGGCACAAGTTGTTGCAAGTCAAAACTACTGCTACTACTATTACTACTACTACTACTACCACTGCTACTACTATGCTATGAGAAAAAAGGATCAAAACAACGATATTAGCAAACAAACAATCAGCTCTAAAGATGATCAGATTTAGTCCCTCGATATCTGAAGTCATTGTTTTTAATCTTTGATCCCTTTAGGTCCCTACTTGAGGAAAGCACCAGTCATCGTCGACAAACCTGACGTTGTGTACGTGGTGGAGAACCAACCTGTGAGCGTCACCATCACGCTCAGTCACGTGCACGCAGCAGTCACCTGGAAACGGTTAGTTCCTCTGTCAGTGACACGCTAGAGACTGATGTTGAAATGGTGCCTGATGCCTACATACCTTTTTCACACCATCTGTGTCACTCGTGTTTCTCACAGTCATCTATCATCAGTACATGTCAGGTTTATTTGCAGCATATGAACAAAAAAACATGACAACAATAACAAAAACTAAATCTGGTCTTTAGAAAACTTGTTTGACATCATGGACTTGGTCTTGGTCTTGGTCTTGGTCTTGGTCTTGGTCTTGGTCTTGGTCTTGGTCTTGTCTTGGTCTTGGCCACTACTGGCTGTTGACTCGACCTGAAGCAACTGTCGGACATGGCGTGTCCTTTCCTCGGTAACCCGATCGATATTCAAGCGGAAGTAATTCGCATAGCCTTATGTCGGGAGAGGATTTTGAGACCCCGATTAGATGTTCTATGTCCAGGATGGAAGAGCTGTCTGAGATATAATATGCCGTTTACAGTTCACGGATTAAGCTACCACCACCCCGAGCAGTCAAATAAAGACACCTTTCATTTGGTCTTCTTTATTTCCTACAAATACAAAAGCAACAGTTAGTATTTTTATATTGTTCCAACAACACATTTCACCTGTGACCATGCACCCACCTCTAACTTATGTTCCAGTAATTACATTTCTAGATCTGCCTTTCTAATTTGCCGCCCCAAGTACACCATTTGAAGTATGTTTTTATATTTCATTTTCAGCTGCTGCCGAGTGCGCGTAGTATCGGACCTCCATTGATGATGGCTTTTTATTGTCGTCAGGCACGCGCTTAACTCAGGGTTAACATACCGAGAGTTGATTGAACTAACTCAGATCAGCCGTTCTGGAACCGAAAACCCAGAGTTTCCTATCTATGAGTTAATCAACTCAGAGTTCAGGGTTAGACTCAGAGTTTGTTGAACCTGCTTCTTGGAACGGACCCCTGGTCTTGGAATTGACTTGGACTCAACTGAGGCAGTCTTGACTTCAGCCCTGCTATTATGTACTGTGATGTGCTTCAATACACTTAAAATAGACTTACAGTATCCCGCCTCTGTCTTCTCCAGGAGGGGGGTGGTGTTGGTCAACAGACCGGGGATGTATGAGATGAGCATGCCAGATGATGATCAACATACCCTGAAGCTTCAGCGGGTCAAGAGCACAGACGTCGGGCAGCTGGTGGTAATGGCCAACAACCAGTTTGGCAGCGACCTCTGCACCCTTCAGCTGGCCATGGCAGGTCAGTCCTGGGTCAAAATAGAGAGCATGATACAGTAGCATGTGGTATTTGAAGAAGTCTTCACTACTTGGGAAACGTGACACTCGCTCTTGATCGCTGATATGAAAGTAAAGCTAACTTGGTTGTCCCAGTTATTAGTTATTAAACCCTGTCTAGCTGTTTGAAAAGTTTGAACTTCAACACCCAGAAGTCCTGTTAGGTGACGTCAGTAAACTGCACACAGCACGTTCATGTTTACCAACCTGGCCGGTCTGTGATGCTTTACAAGGGATATCAAAGAGATGAGACAGGCAAAAGATCTAACGTTGGTGAGTCCAGCTTTCTCTGGACTGAACGCTCACTCACTAATGTTTATTTCAATCTGACTCAGTTAAATTTAATTATCCATTATTCTGATCTATGAACAGTTATGATGAATCTGTGCTAATTGACTGCTATAGAACTGGAGGTATTTTCAAGCACTGTGGGCAGAAGGGCAGCTCAGTGGTTTCTTATTCTTTGGTAGTGCCGCCTAAGTTTGAATCCATCATGGAGGATTTGGATGTGGATATTGGAGAGACGTCCCGTTTGGCTGTTGTGGTTGGAGGGAAACCAGACCCAGACATTCTGTGGTATAAGGTATGATATTGGAGAATTGGATAAATTATCAAACGCCATATATTTCTAAAATGCCACAATCTCCATTAAGTTGATGAATTGATCTTTGGGACCAAGCTAAATATTAACAGCTGATTGGTTTGTTGCAGGATGACATTCTTCTATCTGAGAGCAACCATTTCACATTTGTGTACGATGACCCAGAGTATTCCCTCGTTGTCCTCAACGCCTGTCCAGAAGACTCCGGTGTGTATACCTGCACTGCAAGGAACTTGGCTGGAGCCGTCTCCTGCAAGGCTGAGCTCACTGTTCACACAGGTGAGCAGTCCAACATCACATCAACAACACCATATCCACCACCTGCGAGGGTTATCTTCGCCAAAAAGACATTGCCCTATTCTCTGTTAAAGATACAGTCAATTTTCTATGTTGACAAATTTGTCCTATGAAGCCCATTGAAGGATAGTAAGTCTGTAAAACTGAACTGAGCCAGGGGCAATAAGGAAGCAGGGTAACACATCATCTTACATGACAAATCTCTAATCACTTGTGTGTTGGGAAGCACTGAAATGGTGATTTCCCAAACCTAATAAAGCTTTGCATGGCTTGCTCATTACATCCTGTTCTCACATCAAATGAGAAGTAATGGATCTCTTCCAAATGAGCAATCATCAATGATAGGTGGTTTACCTCCATTTGTTGGTTGATGTCACCATTTAGTTCAGATTGTATCCACTTGCTTGTGTAATAAATACCAGTATAAACTGGCTTTAGTTGAAAATTACACCCCCAAATCTGCACCATATGGGCGGGACCACAAGGTGATTTGAGACCATCTGTCACTATACTGGCACAGACACACACACACACACACACACACACACACACACACAGAAAAATGAACTTGCTCACATTCCCGCACCCTGCAGAGCGAAAAGAAGCAGCAGAGCCAATGGAGGATGAGGGAACCATCCTGAGGAAAATGAGGCGTTTGACTGATTACTATGACATCCACAAAGAGATAGGGAGGTGAGTGAGCCTGTGTGTGTGTGTGTGTGTGTGTGTGTGTGTGTGTGTGTGTGTGTGTGTGTGTGTGGGTGTGGGTGTGGGTGTGGGTGTGTGAGCAGAGGGGGAGTAGGAGGGAGGGGAGTCTCACCTGCTTAACATCACCAGACAGAAAGTAGAGCTGCGTCACCAGACTGGATAGAGTAAATATATTGACGATGATTTGTGTGGGTGTGGGTGTGTGTGCGTGGGTGTGTGTGTGAGTGTGTGAGCAGAGGGGGAGTAGGAGGGAGGGGAGTCTCACCTGCTTAACATCACCAGACAGAAAGTAGAGCTGCGTCACCAGACTGGATAGAGTAAATATATTGACGATGATTTGGTTTGGTCTGACATGTTCAAGAAAGATATTTCCCCAAAACTGAAAAGCAATAGGAGGTGCAGTATATTTCGGTTATGCCTATGGAAGTCAATAGTGTTTTAAACAATGTCAGACAATGGGTGCATTTTCTATACATGCTTCTCCTTCTTGAGACTTTTGAAAGAAAGAATACACGTTTGTATTGATATACCCTTGTCTAGTATAACATTCACTGAGAAATTCAACTGGGATTCAGGTAATAATGTGACCATTGTGCGGCTGTTGATGCAGGGGGTCTTTCTCCTATGTGAAGAGGGCGACTCAGAAGAAAGGGAAGGCCGAGTTTGCTGCCAAGTTCGTATCGGCGCGAGGCAAGAGGAAGGCCTTGGCTCTCAGAGAGATGGATCTGCTGTCTGATCTGAACAACCAGAGGATCCTCTACTTCCATGATGCTTTTGAAAAGAAAAACGTGGTGGTGCTCATCACAGAGTTGTATCCTTATCTTCAGTGGTACATTTTCAATGATATGAAAAATTGTCACACATCAAGGGATATAATGTTAAAGCTGGAGGTCATACAGATTTTCATAAAGGGCATTAATCTAAATTGAATCTAATCTAATATGATACAGAGACTACCATAATGACGTGCCTAATACCTTTGCTAACTACCATCCTTGCAACCGAGTATCAATGTTCATGTTTCAGTTTCAACCAAAAATGCACTTTTCTGCATCTCAAGGACGCAGGAGATTCACACAAACATAATCGTAATGTGTTCTGCAGTTCCCTGGAGGCATGAATGAAGCAACACAGCTTTTTCTCTCTGACTCATGGCAGATCATTGGAATTAGCAGGAGACGGGGTGTGTGGGAGTTTTGCTCATTTATAATGCATTTCTCACTCGCCTACTACTTGGACTGTGTAGCAGGTTATAGCTCTGTTTTTCCTCAACTGTTGTGTGAAGATGTCACGAGGAATTGCTGGAGAGGATGGCCAAGAAAACAACAGTGATGGAATCCGAGGTTTGTGTGAGCCCGTGTTGACTGCACTGCGCTATATGCGTTACATAATATTACTTTTAAGTTTATTTTCTAGTAGTTTTGTTGAAAAAGTGTTATTTTGCTCTGCAGATCCGGTCTACTGTTCAGCAGGTTTTGGAGGGCCTCGGTTATCTTCACCAAAAACAAATTGCCCATCTCGATATAAAGGTACATCCATCCAACCAGCCAGTGGGGATGTATTGCATCTCATTCATTACATTGGCATTATGTATACATTGGAATTGCCCATCATACATCATTCATACAGCATAATGTTATTTTGTTGTTGCTGTGTTCCTCCCTCCTTAGCCAGAAAATATTTTAATGGCAAGTCCCGGCAGTGACCAGATCCGCATCTGTGACTTTGGCAATGCTTTGAAACTGGAGACTTCAGAAGAGCACTACTGCAAATATGGCACCCCGGAATACGTTGCACCGGAGATTGTTAACCAAACTCCCGTCTCCACTGCAACAGACATCTGGTGAGCCACCTGTTCCCTGGCTTTGAGGGGAAACTACAGACTGCAGGCGCTACCCTTTTATCTGAGACAAAATAAAACCTGGGCCTTTTATGTGCTTTTATGTTCTCTAAAATCTACTTCTTATTCCTCTCTCCTGCTTTCCCACAGGTCCGTTGGTGTTATCACTTACCTCTGGTATGTTCTTGTTTTCCTGTGTTTGAGCTATAAGTAATACATTGGATATGGGTTCAGTAATTTGGTTGTGATTGCTGAAATTTGTTGTTCTTTTTTTATTTATAACATAACATACATCCATATTGTGTTTTGTTGTTGTATTTGTATATTTATGGTTTTAACACATTCTGACATTCTTCAACACATTCACAGAAATCTTGATTAAAAGAATTACATGTTTTTTTGCTGTTAATGTTTTTCATTTCAGCCTAACTGGCGTATCTCCTTTTGCTGGTGAGAATGACAAAGCCTCTGCCTTAAACATTCGTAACTACAATGTGGCTTTTGAGGAGAGCATGTTCTCTGACCTCTGCAAGGAAGCTAAGGGATTTGTCATCAAGCTTTTGGTGGTGGACAGACTGTAAGTGTCTTGATACCTTGTCCTTCATCACAATACTCACAAATACTTCTTTTTAATTCAATCATAATGCATTTTAGGACTGTATAAACAGTACATACCTAACAGAGATAGCAACATCCATCTTCAAATGCATATTGTTTCCCTTTCCAAGGAGGCCCAATTCAGTTGAGTGCCTTCGTCACCCTTGGTTTAAGGTGAGCTATTGTTTAAAAGAGATGTAACACTGCATTAGAACTTTACAACTGTGTAATAGGTTTTGTATTTATACATAGACCAGGTAAATGTAGACTCCCATCGTTTTTTTTTCTTGCAGTCGACAACAAACAAAAGCATCAGCACAGCAATGCTGAAGCAAGTCTTGTCTAGAAGGCGATGGCAGGTATGGCATTGTGGATTACAAATTGGCAAAGTATATGTAAATGAAAGCAGAAGATTCAGACACATTGAGACTTCTAGTGGACTTACATACCGATAAAGTATCTCAACAAATTCACATGCATTCACAAACTTTTCACTCAATCTTGCCTCTGTTTCATATTTTGACAGTGTTCGCTGATCAGCTATAAATCCAAGATGGTGATGCGGGCCATCCCAGAGCTCCTTAACGACTCATCCAACTACATTTCTATTGCTATGACCCGGCATCTGAAAGAAGGCTCTCCACCACCCTCCTCATCCTCTGACTCAGATGAAGATGTGGATGAGCTTCCCTTCATTCCTATGCCACTGTCTATGGTCTTTTCTGGTTCCAGGGTCTCCCTTAATGAGATCCCAGGGGATGAAGATGTCATTGGACGGTCTAATGGTACTATTGATGGGTCAAGTAAAAAGGAGGACAGGGAGCTTGCAGGTGCAAGAGGAGGGACCAATAAGAGGTTGACAGATGAAGAAGAGACCCTAGATGAGGAGAAAATGGTAAAGACAAAACGAGCTCCCCTAAAAAAAGGATCCAGTGTGGAGACAGATGATTCACAGACGAAAGCCAGGCGGGCTACTATGAGGAGGGGCAGTTCTGCTGATTCAGCATTGCTTCTCCACATTGATCCAGAAGAGGGAAACACCGATGAGGACTCAGAGGCAAGTAAAAAAAGCCTGAAAAAGGCTGTTTCCATGGAACTACCCAATCGCAGCCCAAGCCCCGGACCAGCTAAATTAAGCCAGGAGGATTATGCCCTAAAACTGGAACTGATGAGGCAACGGCTACTCAGAGGCGGAAACGTGGACAAGAAGATGAGTGGCCTGCGAGGCCCCTTGTTTGAAACACTGGGCATGGATGATGAAAGGCGAACAGGGTATCTTGATCGCAATTTAAGGAGATCTCGAGTGGGGCCACCAACGCTCAACAGAGCTGCATCTTCCGATAGTCCTGGAGAAGATACACCAAAGACCAAAGTTTTCCGGAAAAGTGCTTCCTTTTGTCAAGGGGATTCTGAGCCCATGCCCCTGCACCGGAGGTTTGGAGCCCCTTTAGAGATCCCATCCATGGGCTATGGTAGCATAGAAGGGAAGAATCTCCAAGAGGCAACCTCAATGTCTGCACTAACAGAGCAAACACTGCTTGAGTCTACTTCTGCCTCACCCACAGAGAGCATTTCCTTTATACTACCCACCCCAGAAAGAATGGACCAACATCAAAAACAGGCAAATGTCAAAGAACTTGAAGAGATACAAAATATGGATGAGAAGAATACTAAAATAGATGAGATAACAGAGAGATGGACCAAAGACCGGTTAGAGAAGGCAGATGAAGCAGAATCAATTAGTTTGCATTCACAAGATAGGTCACCCTCTGTACTAGCGCCTATAATTGTCATAGAGGAGGATGATGAAGAAGAACTGAAAGAAAATTGGAAATTAAATATTAATGAAGAAAAGGTAAAAAGGGACAAGGATTCTCCTGCAGTTACACCACAAAATCGTAAACCGTCATCTGCATATGCAAGTGTTATGCAAGCTATTGTAGTTCCATCTGGAAATTCTGACAGTGACCAATCCAGAAGTCCTACTGATACCACCACAGCCACACTGAAAGAAACAAAACCCACAGATGCCCCCATATTACCTGAACATCCAGCAGTATTTGCTAAAGTGGCAACTACTGACCGTTCTCCCAGTTCTGCTTCCACATCATCTGCCCCTGATCATCCTAACACCCCAAGACAGCCTGTGCTCAGAACAGACATCAAAGACATTAACTCAGAGGAGGTCTTTGAAGCCAGGTTTAAGAAACGGGAGTCGTCTTTGACCCGTGGCCTTCGGAAACTGACCAGGAACAAATCTGAGGAGAAATCACCTGTGCTAAGCCGGAAGGCGGGCAAGGAGGGTGAAGAGGTTTACAGGCCAGGGCCAATGGGGGCACCTCTTGAAATGGTATCCAAAGGACTTCAGGAGAAATCCAATTCTGTTCAAGATTTGAGGGAAGAGGAAAAGGAAACAGGCCTTGGTCTTATTGGGAGGCTATCCTTGCGGACCAAGAGATCGTCATCTGTTGATAAAAAAATTGAGAACCCAAAAGAGAAGAAGACAAGGGAGGAAAAGCCTCAGGAGGTGCCGGAAGCTTCTGCCAGCAAACGAAGGGTTTCTTGGGGTATTGGTCGCAGTAAGTCCCTGGATACGAAAGAGCTGGACAGTGCAGGGGCACAGAGGCAATTAGATGAGAAAGAACAAAGGAAGGCTGAAGAATCATCTGTTTTTGCTATGCGGCGCAAGTTTGAGTCTAAAGTGGCAGGAATCTCTGCCAAAATAAGGACCCAGTCAGATGAGAGGAAGGATAAAGAAGAAAGAAAGTTGCGAGCTGAGGGTATTCAGAAAGAGCTGCAACAAAAGGACCTCAAGAAGGTCAGTGATTCTCCTGTCCTGGCAATGCGACAGAAGTTTGAGAACAAGGTGTCCGGAATATCCACAAAAATACGCAGTCAGTCTGAGGAGAGAAGAGGGGAAGCAGAGACAAAGTCGGAGGGAAAGAGAACCCCTCTGTTTACCCGCCATCGTCATTGCCATTCTGAGGGACGTGGACTCAAAGGAATGGGCATCCCTGAGAATCAGCTAGCTAAACAGACAGGCACTGTTGCGTCTAAGGAATCGATTGAATCCACTTCTAGCATTCATTCCGAAAAAGTCTCTCACACTCCAGAGACTGACAGGCGATCGCGCTGGGACAGGTGGGGTTTGACAAGGAATAAGAAAGACAAAACCTTCCAATCTGACCTCCCTTCGTCTGTCCCAAAAGAAGAGAAATTGTCAAGTCACAAACAGTTTACTCGCTCTGCATCAGATTTTCCCCCTGTGTTCCACATCAAGCTGAAAGACCATGTCTTATTGGAGGGAGATCCTGTCACTCTTAGCTGTCTTCCAGCTGGCAGTCCACATCCACAAATTACATGGATGAAAGGTATGTTGCAAAATGTTCTTTTCAAAATTTCTACCTTAATTGTAGTAATTCTTATTCAGATATAACATTAAAAAGAACCCTTCCTATCTTAAATCAGGTTTCGTCCTAACATAATGTGTATGCAGTCCTTGTGTTTTCATCCAGGAGCTGCTGCTGAATTATTTAAATTTGTGTTTTCCAGATCGGAAACCACTGGAGGTGGATGACAGAATGAACCTGATCTCCCACCCAGATGGCAGGCAGCTTCTTATGATCATGAAGACCAGCCGGAGGGATGCTGGACTTTATGAATGTGTAGCTGCCAACCCCATAGCCACCATCACCAGTTCCTGTACATTGTCCCTAGCTTGTAAGTAGCTTGTCTCAGCTTGTTATTCAAATGCTTTTTTGCAACTGCACTGCATTTGCTATAATCAATCACAACCCACTGTTTTACATTTAATATATTATTTGTGAAGATGTTGCAAAACATGCATTTTTTTCTCCTCTTTGCATTCATATTAAATTGAAAGAAAACGTATTCTTAAATGTAAACAAGACAAACTAAACTACATGGAGCGAGTCATCTTACCAGAGGAGCAACTGCTCCTTTGCCTTTCATGGAAATATTTATCTTCATAATGTGATTTATGGCTGAGGACTTTACATAATTGAATTTAAATTGGAGTGTGAATGATATGAATATTAATATCAGTTAACAGTAGATTAACTTAATGGCTTTTTGCCTGTTCTCATATTCATCAATGGTGCTCACTGCAATTAGCTAGATATTGCACTCTTGCAGCTGTGGAAGGTTCTACTCTATTACCCATTTATGCTTTTGTCCAAACAAATGCACCATAAATAATAACAGTGCTTAGAGATTGCCAACGTTGCGTACACTTGCGCCACAAACAAGGTGACTTCCAAGGTTCCAAAGGTGGCATATATATATATATAGATATAGATGTCAGGTACAATACATTGCATTGTAACTTTATTTCTCATGACTGCAGACATGGAGTATTACTCATTTCAACCACTGATGCCATTTGTCTCCCCATGATAATTGATCAGCAGTGTGAAAAATCCCTCTGACAGCTCATCTCGCCTGAAGCCATGGCCCAATTGTTCACGCTGGTGGGCCAACTTCATGGAAAACACATTGTGAAATTAGGGACTGATGCTATTAGCGTCAGGTTTGGTTTAACGACTACACTCAAAGCATCTCCTGGTCCTGTCCACCTTGGCCTCTGAAAAATGAACATCTTGTCATTTCCTGATTGGGTGATGACTTATGCTTTACATACATATCCTTCTTTTCCGCCCACCCCCTCACCCTGATCACCTCTGGTCAAGGTGTCCCTAAACGTCCCGGGACCCCTGAGATCCCCCAGACTTACAACAACACGGCCCTGGTGCTTTGGAAGCCAACGGACACCAAGGCACCCTGCACTTACACCCTGGAGAGAAAGACAGAGGGTGAGTGGTCATTAACATTAAGCAAACCAGGGAGGTTCCCTTCATTTAGACAATAATTCAAGACCCCTTTACCCCCCTCCATGTTTTTAGACCATCATAGCTATAAAAAGACAAAAATGTACTGTAGCAGGGAATCACATCAGGTTGGCTAGCAGGGAGTTGTGGTATCAAAGTGGAGCATGCTCCTAACCTTAACCTCATCCAAAAGGATATCATAACTATACTTGCTAATCCCAATTCTGTCTTCAAATTAGATCTGGATTTGGCTCATTTTGATTTCAATGTGAAATGCTTTGCAGCTATCAGCTCTGCAGGTACTTTTGATCATTAAAAACAGCATCCTGGTTGTGTGCTATAATCAGTGTGCTAAAGCCACACTAGGAACAATTAAATTATATATAAGGATTCATGTTCCTAGGTGGTAACAATATTTAAACAGCTTAAACCATGTTTGGCTGAGTGTGTAGAAAATGGTTGGGGAAAAAGTTTCCAAATCCATAGAGAGCACTTACACAGAGAAAAGAGTGACTCAGTCCATGAGGGAATAGTGACTGTACCAGTACTGCTCTCAAAACCTTTGTTGTTATTCACCATGAGTCATAATACGACGGATGAAAATACAGTGACTCACATTTGGATTATCAGATTTCTAACAGAGTATCAATGATATGAGAATTTATTCAATTTCTTGGTCTGATAGATTTCAAAGCCATGCATCTCCTCGTCGCCTCATTCCTAATGTAATCTGTGGTAGGCAGTTATTCACAGGATGGTGTGTCAGAACCTGATTTACATTTTAATACAGGGTTATTTGTGCAGTCCTGCATGAGGAGTAAAATACCGCGACGCCTCCTTTCTCAGCAGACCGGCTGACTGTTAAATTGTTTGTGTACACCTGAACATTTTTGCAATGAGGATGATTTCAAGCTTTGGTTTTGATCACAACCAGATACACAAATAGTCAGTTTGACAACACTGCTACCTGGTGTTACGTTTGCAAACTATAACAAATAATCTACTGAAAAGATGGTGACTAATTTCTACTACTCATTTCCTATTATTTCCTTTTATACTCTCATTTCCTCCTCTTTTCATACTCACTAACTTAAGATATACATATACCATTTGGTTGATGTTTTCTTTCCATAACACCTCACATGATTCCATATATCTTTGTAGTATTATTGGCCCCAGTGGGAATCAAACCCCTAACTCCTGCAGTGTCCGTGCCATTGAACTCAAAACATATTAAATATATCACTTCCTGTTTTTTGCAGGAGATACTAACTGGCTGATCATAGCCACTGGAGTGGTAGACTGCTATTACAATGTCACAGACCTGCCACTAGGGGGCACCTTTCGGTTCCGTGTCTCCTGCGTCAACAAGGCGGGACAGGGGCCTTACAGCAACTGGTCTCCTAAAGTCAGCCTGGACTCAAAAGGTATTGTACACGCTATCAGATGGTTAACACACAGGACAGTGTGATGTAATCATCCACAGAGTAGAGAAAACACAGTCTGTTGGACTTTAACTCGCAATGGCTTTGACTCACCAGGCATCTCATATACCGTTGAATGGTTAACATACAGCACAGTGGTAGTTGAGTAATATGTAACTAAGTTATTTGACTGAGAAAATAGCATTGTATTGAATTTGTATTCAAAGGCTAATAAGGAAGACAGCATCCTGTTGTCATCCTGTGCATTAAAACACATTTACAAATGATTAAAAACATCTAAGATCAACAGCAAAAGTATTTAAAACAAGGTAAGAGTCAAAAACAATGATGAAAGGTCATCACATAAAAGCAAGTCTATAAAAAAAGACCAAGTTGAATTTGATCTGTCCTTCTGTGTGTGTTTGTTTTCACAGTTGGGGGAGCCTCACCAGCCATGGCCATAGTAAAGACAGTCCCAGCCCCGCCCGAACCACTGGTCACCTCCTCAAAAACTGTCCCTCCACCCAAACCAGTCCAGACCAATCCTCCCAGTAAAACCATCTCCACTATCTCCTCCTCTTCCACCTCCCCCAAAGATGCAGCTTCCCCTTCTCCCTTCCCTCTGCCAACCACCTCCCCATCACCCAAGATGGTGGCCACATCTACCCCTCCATCTTTGCCCTCCAGCGCTGCGGCAAACGCTCCATCGCCACCTGCGAGCCCCGTTACCCAGGAGGTTCGTAAAATAAACTCTTCTTCACCCGCAGTCAAGCCGCCCCCACCCCTTGTCCTCCCGAAACCCCAGAGTCCGGTCAACGTGGTGTCGCCCATGACCCAGACCCCGCCTATTTCCCCCCCGCCCCCTCTCGTTAGTCCCCCTTCCACGCCAACCAAACCGGTCATTGCCTCGGTTCCCACGTACGTCCCCACCGCCACCGCTCGCGTGGCCCCCACGCCCATCTCAGCTCCCTCCTTTTCCCCCCAAGTGCTCCAGGTGTCCAGCCTGAGCCCCATCGGTGAAGGGGCCAGCACCCCCACCCGAGGGACCCCCTCAGGACGCGCCACCCCCTCCACCGCCCTACGACAGGGGGTTCCCCAGAAACCCTACACCTTCCTTGATGAGAAATCCAGGTGAGACTCTCCCATATTACTGTGTGAAGCCCACTTGTAAATGAATGAATCCTCTTTTCTCTCATACGTCTGTTGCTCTCGTATTATCTGTTTGCCAGGGGTCGGTTTGGAGTCATCCGGGAGTGCCGCGAGAACTCGACGGGCAAAGTCTACATGGCGAAGATCGTCCCCTACGACCAGGAGAACAAGCCAGTAGTGCTGAAGGAGTACGAGATCCTGAAGTCGCTTCACAGTGAAAAGGTCATGGCTCTACACGAAGCCTACGTCACGCCTCGCTACCTGGTGCTGGTGGCCGAGTACTGCACCGGCAAGGAGCTGCTTTACAGCCTCGTAGACAGGTAGGATGGAGAAACTCTCTCTCACACACACACACACACATACACAGATGCACTTTCAAGGGAGGGGATTTTTACCAAGCAGCCTTTTTCAGATCAGAGTGCAAAACCCTCTAAATAGAGCTGTTCAATAATGGAAGACTGTGTTTGTACTGAGCAGCTCCCAGTGTGAATGTGTGTGAACGTGAAGCGTGGCATTAAAAAACAGCAAGCTTTCTCAGTCAACTCACCATGAATAGGTGGAGTTTTTATATTATTTTATTTTAAACTTTATGTATCCAGGGAAAGTCGATTGAGCGCGCATTTATACAGTTACACACATTCCAGGGTTCCTACGCCGTGGAATTCAATAATTGGATTTTCCACGCCTGTAAAATAATAAGCAATAAAATAGAAGTTACAACTTGCACACGCGTAAATCACAATTACGTTTTTGCCTCCGTCAGGTTCCGTTACTCTGAGGACGACGTGGTGGGCTACCTGGTCCAGGTCCTGCAGGGAGTGGAGTACCTCCACAACCGCCGCATCCTCCACCTGGACCTCAAGCCGGACAACATCATGGTGACCAACCTCAACGCCATCAAGATTGTGGACTTTGGGAGCGCTCAGAGCTTCAACCCCCTCAGTCTCAAACACCACGACTCTGGCTCGGGAACACTGGAGTATATGGGTGAGGCCGATGAAGCTTTCCCTGACTTCATGATGTCCAAAAGACCAGCTGAGTTCACTGATTTATCGGTGTAATTTAGTCTTTTGTTTACATCCTCACTGTTTGATTGTCTTTCATTTATATCGACTGTTGAAACCGAAACTCAAACACCCCTTTCAATATGCAGGGATACAATATTTGTGCAAATCTTATGGTTTGACTAGAATGATATCTAACTTTTCTAAACCCCCCCTCCCTCTCCTGACTGTACACACATGTACACACATGTGATCCAAGCTCCTGAGATGTTGAAAGGAGATGTGGTGGGTCCTCCTGCGGATATTTGGACTCTGGGCGTTGTCACCTACATCATGTGAGTGGTACATCCTCGCTACCTCTTACAATCCCCCCAAATACGATGTTATGTGACGAGTTATGTTTTTTTCATACTATTTTGACCATTTTTATTGAACCCTTCTTTTTGTCTGTTTTTATGAGCAGGCTTAGTGGCAGGCTGCCTTTCCAAGATAAAGACCCTCTACAGACCGAAGCCAAAATCCAGATGGCGAAGTTTGACCCGACAAAACTGTACCCAAATGTGTCCCAAAGTGCCTCTGCCTTTCTCAAGAAGATGCTGAGCAGTTACCCTTGGTGAGAGACCACACCAGAAATACTCCTGTACTTGGCAAATCTTGGCAAATATAAAATTAGCAGAATGTTTGGATTTTTAAAACACACTTACATACCAATCCATGCAACACTAGACTAAAAAAACTAATATTTTTTTGCAATATGCTGAGTTTGGGACACACCAGATCCTGCTGTGATGGCTTAGCTTGCTGTACTGTATGTTTACTGTGTATCTCCAGGGCCCGTCCAACTACGAGGGACTGCTTCACCCACAGCTGGCTGCAGGACTCCTACCTGATGAAGCTGAGGAGGCAGACTCTCACCTTCACCACCAGCCGACTCAAAGAGTTCCTGGTGGAACAGCATTGCCGTCGCACAGAGGGCGTCACCAAGCACAAGGTTTCGCTGCGCACCTACCAGAGCTCACCCCAGTCCCCGACCTCTGGGACCGCACCGCACCTTCCTGGCCCGAAGTGAGACCACCTGGGAAAATGTCCTGTTTCAGTACCCTACCAGGACCGGCCCACAGTGAAGCAGAGTAACATCTTACACCCTGTAACTCCGCTGTAGACCACTGCTGCGCTTGTCAGCCCGCCTAGTGAGTTACAGGTAAATGCACAGGAGGCGGGGCAGACAGCCTACGACATCCTCAAGAGACTGCAGTCCATTTTGGAGTTTCAGGAGAATCCATTTGACACTAATGGGATTCTGAGATGAAACAAAAAAAACATCCCCTTAGAGAAGAGACCGCCATTTGATATGGATATCAAAGGGAAGGATTTCAATACTGCTCATGAGACATTAATCCACTGGAAGGACATGGGATGTTCTTGGGTTGCTTTGATTGATTGCACGATTTTTCTTCTTTATTTTTTCCAATGAGGTTTTACGTCACAAACTTCAGCCGCATTGTGAATTCTGAAATTGCATATTGCTATTTGGTTCAGATGAACACACCCTGGAACATGTATATCCATCTTTAGAGTGCAGCCTTGTTTTTACGTCACTAAATTTGGTAATAAACTACTCGTGAATGTACCATGATTTAAGCTGCTAATTTATTTTGCATTTACTTACACATTTTAAAACTCAAAACCAAAAATATTTTTTTTCTTGAAATTGTTTACTTTTTTTCCATGTTAATTTATTTGCATGTGTGTGCGTGCGAGCATTTTAGATTCACTTCAAATTAATATCATGGCAAAAAATAAGGAGTGTCTTTGTGATTGCTGTTCGGATTCAGATAGTCAAAACAAACTATTTTAGAGTAACCTAGCAATTTGTGGTACAACTTATTGTTCTGTGGTTAAATCTGAAGTTAACTGTAATACAATTGTATGAAAAACAGTCAATAATGTAGATAACATTTTACTTTGAAAAGTCATACACACTGTTAAATTGCTGTGGTTTCTCAGTATTACCCGTCGGTTGGTCATGTTGCTCGAAGCATGATCACCCAGTCAGTGCCTAAAATGGATCAATATCCAAAATATTTATCTTGTAAATGTGTTGTCATTGCTACTAATTGACAGTAGATGAGTTATTATTTTGATTTAAACAAAGCAAAAATTTGAGTATGCTGAATTGAATATTTGGACGTCATGATAACAGACATAGAAACATATATTTCATACATACCAACATACCTACAGTACATGCAGTCCTTGTAATAATAGAATGTCTTGTGTATTGCTCTATCACAGTGTTCCTTTTTGTATGAATTTGAACGGTTGAAAATTTGTAAATGTACTAATTTGCGGTGTTTATATGTGGACAAAGTTTAAAATGTTTTTATGAGATAGTATGTAATAAACTATTGATACAATTGGGAAAATGATCTTGTTTTTTTTCCAGATACCAAAAACCCAGTTTGATAAGGTTTTATCCCAAGTATGTTTGTTGTTAGAAATGCCTTCATACAGAATTACCCACTGAGGTGGCAGAGAAACCAGTTGTCCTTATACATTCTCTCATTGTGCTACCTTCTGGTAAGTGAAATGAAAGTGAAATTCAACTGTCTTGCCGGGGAGCCCCTGGAACCCTCTCAACGCTGTGCATTGTGGGTCGACTGTGTGTGCTTGAAGCATGAAGAGGTCAGACGTTATACGGGCCAAACAGGTCACCAAATTATTAGATAAAACAATCAAAAATACATAAAAATACAAACAGCATGCTATTACAAATATTCACCAACAAACAGTGTCAGAATGGTTTCCAGTAAAAGTTGAGCAGTGCCATGCCAAGGTTAAAAACAAAACATATCCAATGGGATTATTATATAAATTTTGACTTAAATGTTACACAAACATTTGAAACAGGTTGTAGCAATTTTATTGCATCTGAATTTTCACATTTTAATCAACATTTTAATTTTGTTAACCATAAATACACTTCTATACTAAACAAGTCTGTGGTTATACAGTTCAGTGTGTGATACTCTGTCCTCCGTCCCAGTCGTCTAGTGTGAGTAGATTTATGACTGAAAGACAAAAAAAATCTAAAAATCGTTTTCACTGTTTTTATTTATTTATTTATTTTTTATTATTAGTGTCCCCAGCCAAAGCAAATGGAGACTTTCGCCAGAGACGGTGATCACACTTGCTCGACGCTCCCTTGCGCCAGGCAGTTTCAAGGGAACCCGAACTGGGCGTTTCTTTGCTCCTGCAAAAGTTTTGCTGTTGTGCAAACTCTTTCTACACACCGATTACTCAAGTACAGTAGGTCCACATCCAGAAACTACCGATCAATAATGCAGTCTAGGGACATTATATCGGCTAACAAACACGGAAAGTTTAAAGGTTTCTTTCTAGCCCGCAAACCCCAACGAAAACCACCATATTATCCCCCTAACATTCCTACAGTGACTTCTTCTGTGTCTGTGGTCGTTAATAGTGAGTTTATAGCGACGTTATCATTGTTTATAGCTCTTCTGGTGTCTACTATAACAATTATATGATATTGAAACAGGATGTTATAAGTTTGCTGCCATATGGTATCCTTCTAAAGTTTAACTATAGGGTTACTATAGCTTTTTTCCGCGCGGGTTAGCTTATGTGGGCTAACAATATGTATCGTTATCAATGTAAATCTAGCCTGTAATCATAAGCTATATCTAAGTATAGTATATTTTTTTTAAAAATAGATCCGGTGTAAGTTAGTTTGAGATTGCTGTAAGGGACCGTCGTAAAACTTGTAGGCGACAGGCCAGGCGCGTCTCGTCAAACGCCGTTCCCTTTTACTGCGCCACTTTAAGCGGAATGGGACGCCTTGAAACCTCCATGTTTGTATCTTGAACTTGCCAGCAGAGTTGAGCTCCATGTTGAATCAAAGTTGCCAACTCCTTGACAAATGTCCCTGTAACTTTCAAACTGCCCTACTTTAGCGGGTCGCTCGGGCAGGAAGCGAAACGCATGCCGTCCGAGAGAAGCGCCGCGGGCGACTCGCTGCCATGTTTCCCGGGCGGTTTCAACTTTGTTTACGCCAAGTCTTGTGTGTAACGACTCGGCCCGCGAGCTGCAACTTTGAAGTGTAACGGGGTCGGATCTTGGACGACGATGGACAACCCGTCCTCGGTAATCACGCAAGTCAGCCGGGAGGAAGAAGGGAGTAAAGCCGCGGGGGAGAGAGGTGAGTGTTGGTGTTTTGCACCCAGGTCAAAACTTTTACCCGCTCGGTCAGAGTTCAGGATCCAGTTTAACCACACTGGTCCTGGAGAGCAGCATGCTATCAACCACTAGAATAACCTTAATAGAAACAGACTAGAAACAAGCTGTAAAGAGGATTAAAGTGAAGGAAATTATTTAGTGATTGGTTATTAGTAATTAGAGTACAATCAATTTCAGAAGGACCCAATACAGTGTGAACACATAATGTCCACAGATGATAGGCCCATGCTTTTTTCATTTCCACAATTTGACTTTTCTACAACTTCAAATGATATTTAACACTCAGCAGCAGTGATTTGTGAGGTTTCCTAGTGTCAAATAGCACCAAAATGAGCCATGACAGATTGAAAATCCAGGTGTGCATGAGTATTAAAGGTGTTTAGCATTATATAAGTCATTTCTGAACAAGCAGGCCTCCTCATAGTTGACTTATATCTAGGTCTACTATCACTTATTATCACTAACCCTTATTATTACCGTCTCTTTTGGACCAAAACACCTCTGCAATTTGAGTGAAAGTGAATGCAACTAACTCTGATGTTTGAGTTGTGGCTATAGTTAGAAAAGTGTGAGTGTGTCTTTGCATTTCTTTTCTTTGTAAACAGACATAAAGCAACCAACTGAGAGAAAGCGGTAACGTGTTGAGGCTCTGTGGGTCTTTTTATTGCTTCATTCAGGGTTACAGGCAGAGATTGTTGAAGGTTTGACATTTCTGATAAGTCGAGATGTGAGTAGGCGAGCGGTGGTTGAAATGTGAAGCGGCGGTGTTCTTGTAAATGTGTAGTAGTCTAATCTATTACATAACCTCGTCTCCACACTTTGCACACTTGTTTACCCCCTTAAGCACACAGTTGGCTGTCTCAAACGCCACCTTTACACTGATGATGAAAAACAGGGTTTGTTTTTTTTTCGTTTTATTGTGAAAAGTACATTTATAGTAGCTCTGTTAGTCTTTGTTGTTTTTTTAGTTTGTTTTCATTTTCACTGTAGTTGAAGGTAGCATTCAACAGCCTTGTAGTTCAATTTGACCTTTTTGGAAAATGTTATGTTTTATTTAGTGTCCAGATTTAGATTTAGTCTGAATATCCACTGATGTACAGATCTGATTCAGAACGGTATTATTAAACATCTACTTTGGATATAAAAGTTGACACAGACATTGTACGAGTTCACCGAGCAGAGCAGCTCCAGGATCTACGTCAGCTGACTGGTTTCTAGTTCTTGGAGAGAAAGAATCACATGCACTGATCGAGCAAAGGGCGAGATCATCAGCGTCAGAGGCTAAATTACCTAAAATTCACTAGCCACTTCCACTGTTTTACCAGCCAACTAGACTTCCAGACTAGACCAGGAGCTGCTGGTTGTGACCTGCCTGAGCACCTGGTGGACTCACCAACCACAGGAATTATTAACCAGCGTTTGGCCCGGTGGTGGTGGTGATTTCCCATCCTGCTCATCTCTAAATAAAGCTGTTGTCAGGTGAATTCGTCATACACCACTAATGATGGTGCTGATACGAGGCCTGCAGCCACACCGATGCATCCCAGGTTTCGACTGATGTATCACCTCTGATACGACCACAGCTACATAGAAACGGCAAACCTGCAATTACATTAAATGTGCCTTAAGTAACTGTGCATCACGATGTATCACCTCTTTCTGTCGGATCTCTGCTCCAATTGGCTAGTTTACTGCTTTTATTGTGAAAATATTACTTACAGGCTACCGTAGGCCAGAGAACTGTCAATGTTGCGATTCCTTGGTCACTGATAGAAGTTGATAAAACCCTTTAATTGTTCAGTAATTTCATTAGAAGAAGAATTTCATTAGTATGGCTTTCAATGGAGAGTCCATGATGGTCTACATGCTGTTTAGAGGCTTTTCCACCTTGCCAGGAATAAAACTCTGGGTTAGGGTTCAGTCGTTAGATGGCCACAGACTTTCAGAAGAGGTGGAAAAAGGGGATTTTTGTACATAAGGCATCAAACACAGGAAACAGGCAGCAGCGTCAGTCTTTGTAGAGGATGACCAGGCAGAGTGTTGATCAGGAGTGTGTTGGTTCTTACAGACAGAGATCCTGCAGCCATGAAGGCATTCCTTATTGAGTTCTTGTATGTGATGGTACAGGAATTAACTTGTTGAGGTCGAGAAGAAGACAGACAACAGTCTGCAAATTCACTAATTCAACTTTAGAGATGTTTAGGGAAGAGGTTTTGGTGTTGGGTTTAATCTGCGGTTCGTTTTGTGACAGAGTGGAGTTTCCCTCTTCAATTTTCACTTTTTAGTGATAGGAAAACTGAAACTAAAATAAAACCCTGAATAATAGTTTCTGTTTTCATATTAGAGAAAGAGAAACTTGAAAGTACAGAAAGATTGAAAGTAAAATCAGGCAGAAAAACAAAGTGAAAGACACAGTGAAAGAAAACAAAAAGAAAAGAAAATCAGTGTGAATCCAACTTGCAAAGCAAATTTAAAAAAAACTAAAAGAATTCTATACAATTTTTAAAGTTGGACACACACTCATTGTAATTTCATTGTTTTTGTTTTCTCACACTGTCTGTATTTGTTGTAATGTTTTTTCATGCTTTCTTTTAGTTTCAGTCTTGTTACAAGCAGACAGAATAGTGCCTTAAATCTGGGTTTTGCTCGCTTTTACTCATTTTTCACAATAAAAGTGCACATGGGGATTACAAACTCTGACAACCAGTAAGAGTCCAACATTTTGAATCTTTTGAAACCTTCTGATGGGTTTGATACTGATGGGTATTGTTTCTGTTCCCTGCTCTGATCCCCAGTCAGGAGGTCTGACAGGCTTTAGTTAATAACATCTATCGTGGCCTCGTCGTAATGGTTAATTGTTGAATTGGATCAATATGACGAGTTTCATTCCAAGATGCTTTCGATCCATCTTGTAAATATTGTGCTTCCTGAAATTCATTAGTTAAAATTCAAAACGTTCTGATGAATCTCAAAAACAAAACTACATGTGAGTAAAGACCTCAAGACAACTGTTAACTTTGATAGGAAGGCTTGTTGCTATTAAATGGCCAATCAAGGTTTTAGAGTAGGTGAAGGACACGAGGGAGTGAGTAAGGACATGAGGGAGTGAGTAAGGATGTGAGGGAGTGAGTAAGGACACGAGGGAGTGAGTAGGACCGGGAGTGAGTAAGGACACGTGGGAGTGAGTAAGGACACGTGGGAGTGAGTAAGGACACAAGAGTAGTAAGGATACAAGGTGATAAGTAAGAAGACAAGGGTGCGAGTAAGGACACAAGGGAGTGAATAAGGATATATATTGTGTAAGGTGACCTTTTTAAATACTACTACTACTACTACCTGCATTAAAATGGACTAAAACATAAATGCAGTAATAGGTCAGACAACAGTAAAAAGTCTGTCTAAATGTGTTTTGAGAAGAAGAGCTGACTTGACTTCACATGAGGTCGAGTCACGTTGCCTTGACAACGTGTGACACCAACCCAGGTCTCCTACGACTCGATGGCAACCTGCTTCCTCCTCTGATATCAGTCTGTTTCCTCTTCCTGTTTTGGAGGCCAGCAGATCATATGGGGCTCGACTCCACAATCGGGGTAGGAGGGAGACGGGAGGGAGGGAGGGAGGGAATGAAAGAGGGACAACAGAGGTCTGTGTGTTGGTAACACAGTCACGTCCAGAGAGGGAGGGAGACGGGGGAGAGAGATGGGGGAGGATAAAGACATCAGAAGACACTCGTAAAATAGTGAATGAATCCATTGGCAACCAGTGGATGAAAAAGTGTACCGCCCTGTCCTTGATGCCTTCAACTCCGTGTGTGTCACATCACTTGCGTCGTATCCCGACCCGCCACAATGCACTCACATATACTTATGAAGTGCTTACGATGCCTTATAACTCCTTCTCAGCAGGCGGGCGAGTCCCTGAGAGGAATACTTGCTCCCTGACATCAGAGATCTGGTTACGCAAGAGCTCCCGCCAGGCACGTGTGTCTCCGGTCGGGGTTTGTGTACATGAGGATAGTTTGGAAAGTTGCTCGTTGCCCTCGTTGCTGCTCTTGCACATTTTAGTGATGAGCCGGAGTCGTTGGTTACGTAACACCGTGTAGGAGCTGGACGTTGTTAGACTAGTAAGTTTTGCTGTTTTTTTTTTTAGTTGCTTTTTCTTTCAAAGGCCGAAGACAAAATGGATTCTAGTAATAAGCCTTGTGTCACACATGAGTTCAAAAAGAGTTTTGTTACAACAGATGCAACCTGTTAAACATTGTCCCAGTTTTCATTTGTCATTTTTATAAAGAATAGTTGATCAATTTAGTCCTTTTGCAGACTGGTTCCTCTCTATTTTGATTGAACTTCAGGTAATGATTTCCTTCCTCCCAACTGGATTTAGACTGACTGTCCTCACATGGAGTGGACTGTGGGGCTCCCGCAATCCCAGCATGCATCTGGCCTCGCATCAGGCACCGGGCTGACATGTTGCCTCCTCTACTTCCAGGTTCTCCGCCTTCCCTTTCCTCCAAGAAGCCCCGGCGTAGAGGCCTCTTCTCCAGCCTGCTCTGCTGCCTCTGCCGGGACCAGCCCGACCCCCCGCCGGTCAACAACAACCCCCCCCTGCTGGTGGAAGAAAATGGAACGGTCTCCAAGGTGCGTTGACCCCTCGTCTCCCTCTGCTCGGGCTCACCTCAAATCACATTTTTCTCCTGTTTTCGAAAGACAGATCTGTTACAGGAGAGGAAAAAGATCTCTCTCTCTTGTGCACGTTAAAGTAAATGTCATTTTGCTGTGTTTTTTAGCTCCAGGTGAAGCCGCTGCTGCCTCAGGCGAAGTCGAAAGACGCCGGAAAGATCTGCGTGGTCATCGATCTGGACGAGACATTGGTTCACAGCTCTTTCAAAGTAAGAGACGGTGGGAGATTTCACAAGCTGGACAAATGTCTTCCGTTATATCACAGATCATCATGTACATGTTATTTGGCTTTCGTGCACCTCTTGGGATCTCTTTTTAAGGACAAAAACGGCTTTCGGGGAAGTAGCTGTCCCCTGTGAGCGCGTTACATCATCAGATAGTTATGGTCAGTAGTACGAAGAAACACTGCGAGGTCTACATTTTCTTCATCTGGTTGTTGTTGGCACCGGCACTCACATTTCTGACGTCGTTGGAAGATGCCAAACCCAGACTAGCTGGTTGCTGAACCCAGATATACACCCTCCTCCATGCACATGTACAGTAGACGCTGTGCAACTTCCCCTTCATGCATTTCTCCTGCATCTGTCTTAGATTAGTACTGCAGATAATTCATTTTGTTGTTGTGTAACTTGTTCAGCAAAGCATGCAAGTCTTGTTGGTTAAAATCTCTTTTTGTTATGAACAGCCTGTGAACAACGCAGACTTCATCATTCCTGTGGAAATAGATGGAGCGATACACCAGGTACGTCCGTCCATGTCCTCCTAGTCAGCCCACCTTGCATGTTGTCATCCGCTGTCCTTTTTAATGCCACAGTACCTCACCGTCACATGACCGGGTGATAGCTGTGTTTCTCCAGTTGAAATTGCTGAGCGTGGGCGCCGCCGGTACTTAAGGGATTTGAAGATGGATGTCTGAAGACGGATGACACATCCTGGGTCTGGGCCTGCTTCAAGTAATCCAGGATAGGTTTGTTCAGACAAGCACAGCCTATTCCGGATGACTTGGTTCAGGAACGCTGCCCTCAGTCACCGACACCGCAGAAGAAAACAACAAGTGGACTGTATCTGTTACAAATGTGTGTGTGTGTGTGTGTGTGTGTGTGTGTCATTGATCTAGGTGTTTTTACCAGGGCTCCTAGACAAGTTTGGAAAAGTATGAAACTTTATTTTGATAAATAACCTATGACTCACTTTTATTTTGTTGTAAACCCTTATTTTTCTATTTGTCATTATATTTTCAAGCCATTATTACACAGATTATATTGTACACTGACAAAAACTTAAGTTTGTCAGGCAATAAGGTCTTGAAAAAGTATTTTATTTTGAAATGAAAGATGTGTAGGAACCCTGTTTGTCTGTTTATATCCTGATTTTCTTTTCTTCTTCCTGTCTTGGACTTCCTGTGGACTCCAGGTCTACGTGTTGAAGAGACCTCATGTGGACGAGTTCCTGAAGAGGATGGGGGATCTGTTTGAGTGCGTCCTGTTCACGGCCAGTTTAGCCAAGGTGAGACGATGACTGGTGTGTGATTCCTGACATATCAGTGTGTGGTATACATCTGAGGTCTGTTTGTCTTCTGTATGTCTACAAGCAAAGTTCAGAAACGGGGAAAAATACCAAGTTTGGATGAATATTTGGTTGTTCACACTTTGTGTTGGAACACCGCAGACCTGAGGCTGTTAGAGGCTGTTGGCTCTCTCGCTCGCTCACTCACTCACTCACTCACTCACTCACTCACTCACTCGCTCACACATGAAATCACTCAGAGTAACTCTCCAAGGGAAACGTTGTCCACAGCGACTCCAGTGTTGTTCAGTGTACCTGTGTGTATTGTTTATCCACTGGGTACAAGGGTACAAGTGTGTGTACCTGTTTGTTGTCACCGACCAACTTGAATTATCCCGTTGGAGAAATTGGGTCGTGCAGCAACAAATAGTAAATATGATACAGCAAACATTTGATATTAATATGAATGTGTTTGATATTAAATTCAACCCTTCCATGACCGTTTTCTTTCTCCTATGATATGCCATGGTATAATGTTCTGTCTATACTGTTACATATACAGTAGTATGCAGTACTATTATACTCTACTTGACTCTACTGCAGGCACCAATGGGTTTTTGAAGGCATTTACCAATACCAGTATTTGTCTTGGAGCTGCAGTAGCCTAGATTTTGCGCCACTATTCAATACGTTTACATTTTTTACATCCCGAAATGAAAGTATTCAGTGTTTTCTCACAGAGTTGTGTTCCTGTCAGGGTGGGAAAGCCTCTGAAGTGTTATTTAGACCATCATGGGACACGAAAACTCTCCACTGAAATCCATATCAAAGAAAGCAGCAAAGGGTTAGCAGCTCTTTAAGTCAGGGAAACTCACCTACTACATTTAAACAAATAATTAATTTACAAAAAAACCTACTACATTTAAACAAAAAAAACATAACTTGTGCAAAGAAAATAAAATTTCGTTGCACGGTTTTGTTTTTCTGTAGCCAGTGATGACACTGACTGGCCGGTATCGTCCCCAAACCCTGACCTACTTTATTCTACTCTTGTCAATTCAATAAAATTTTTGTGTCAACGTTGAAGTACGCAGACCCGGTGTCCGATCTCCTGGACAAGTGGGGTGCCTTCCGATGCCGCCTGTTCAGAGAGTCGTGCGTCTTCCACCGGGGGAACTACGTCAAGGATCTGAGTCGTCTGGGTCGCGACCTTAACAAGGTCGTCATCATCGACAACTCCCCTGCCTCCTACGTCTTCCACCCTGACAACGCAGTAAGTAGACCTAGGTATCTGAAAACCTGTTGGCACCGGACCGTTTTTCTGGTGGCAATATTTCAAGTGGTAGTCCACGAGATCAGTGGGTTTTTTAGAGCTTTGCAACATCTTTGGTCTTCCCAGAGATCACCTGTCAATCAAACAGTGTGTCCAGTACTGTGACATACTTTTTTCTTCGATTTTCTGTTGATGTAGTTTGAGTTTCTGTAGGTGGCGCTCTTTTCTTTGTCTGTTCAGCCACGGTGGCTATCGCTGCTCATGCTAACTACCCATTTATTACAAAAGAATCGCTGCCTGAAACATCAAACGCATCACTTCCTGTGCGCCAGAGGAAGACACCGGATGTTTACAACAGCAAATGTAACATTTACTGACATGAAAATGTCACAAATTATTATTTTAAAACATCAAATTGTATTCAAAATGTTGAATTCTTCTATTAAGACTTTTTTTATCGAGAAAGTGAATTGACCTTTGCCTGATTCTGTTTAGAAAAGTCATTGTCACTTACATAATGAGATTATATTATATTATTATTATTATTTGTTAAATGTTAAATGTGGGAAAGGTCCTCTCTACCCAGCCCAGGAGCAGTTGCTTGTCCTGCATGCTAGATCATTTCAAAGTAAAGCTACAATCTGTTTTCTGCCCCATTCTTCACTCACACTGTACCAACAAGTAAAATCAATACTTTCTGCCTTGAGTGATTGATTGAATACCTGGTCCGTTGGTTTGTTGAGGAAAATCACACCCATTGATCATTTTCTCCACCCTCACCCGTCTGTGTTTGCGTCCAGGTGCCTGTGGCGTCGTGGTTTGATGACATGTCCGACACCGAACTGCTGGACCTCATCCCGTTCTTCGAGAGGCTGAACAAAGTGGATAACGTGTACACAGTCCTGAAGCACCAAGGGGCCGCAAGCTAGCAGCGTCACATCTCAATTTAAAACAAAATAACTACAAATGTACGTCAGCGTTGCATCGGCCTGTCGGAATAACCCAGACAGACTTCTTAAAAGCCTTCCCAATGTCGACCCTTTAACATCCTGCCGCAGAACATTGTGTTTGAGAGTCTTCAGTGACTTGACGGCGTTTCCACTGCCACCTCCTGGTGAAACTGACAATATGTTGCCTTGTAACTTGCCCCTATCAACCCTCAACCTACCATGAACCAGATGATATGGTAGGATGAATGGATGCCGTGGATAAGGAGCTAGGTTCCTGTTCTGCACCTTTTCTGAAATTTCTTTGAACTTTGAACATTGAACGGTAAAGGAATAAAGCAGAGGCCTTGGATCCTGGTAGTGGAAATAGACTTCTCTCATGGAGGCAGCAATCTGATCCTACAAAACTGAAGCAAGGTTTGGTAAGGAGGGTTGAGATAGATGGTTTCTGGAGGGTTTGGCGCAAATAAACTTACAAATGTTGTCAGTGAAAAAGCGATTGGTGCAGAGGTGTATTTTCAACATTTGGAATAGCATTTTTGCCACATGCCTTCATTTCTTGTCCATCTTTTACACTGTTTTCTTTACACCTCTTGAGTTTAAAGCGCTCATCGACGATATCCTTTCTCTACAGTAAAACGCATGTCATCCTCGAGCGCCATTTTCGGGTTTTAACTTCCTCTTTCAGAAAGAGTGATGCAATCACTTCTTTGTGGATCATCTGATCAAAAAAGTTTTTTTTGCCACTTCCCTTTCATTACTTGTTTCAGTTATCATGAAGGGACATCAAACCCACTCATAGCAAAATAATATAGAACCGAACAGCACTTTACAAGGTAATCTATAGCACAGGCCTAATCGTCACTGAAAATGGATTTTAGTAGTTCAACAGTAGTGTAATAAACGAGTGAACTCCCCTCAGCAAAGGGACAACTCTGAAACAGGTGATTGCAGTCAGTATTTTCCCAACCCTGGCTCTAAAATTAATATTGAATTATTCGCAAATGACAGTGAAAGTGCAGCTATTATGCTTAAAGGACGTGGAGCTCCAAAAGCCGTCTTAAGAGACCGCTATCGATGGAGAGCTAAATGAAGCTTCATAGTAAAGAAAAGTATACCCTTTTTATCTGTGTGTCAACAGATAGTCATGGATAGTTGATGCCAGAGATGAGAGGACCAGGATGTACTTGATAGATTGCAAACATGGGTCAATGTTGCATCAACAGACTGGCCTCAAATGCTTTGGTGTTTAGTATTTTGGTCACTTGTTCTTTGTCTTATAGCCACAAACAAAACTTGAATTTTCAGTAGCATTAAAGGACTGCAATTGAAAGTTGTATGGTGCAAAAAAGTGACGTTTTGTTCTATTCATGAGCTTCAGCACAGAGTAAGATCATCTTTTGTAGGCGGTACAATATGGGCTGGAAATGCAATTTTATGCTTTTTTTTTCAGTAAAATTTGTGCAGCGAAGATGCAGG
Organism: Hoplostethus atlanticus; assembly: GCA_034670405.1. Taxonomy (NCBI): domain Eukaryota; kingdom Metazoa; phylum Chordata; class Actinopteri; order Trachichthyiformes; family Trachichthyidae; genus Hoplostethus; species Hoplostethus atlanticus. The sequence continues at coordinate 373,021 of JAXDDX010000081.1, read as the reverse complement.
GAAAACCCAAGAATATGCAACAAAATAACACGCTTCAATTCAGTCTAGATCTAAAGCACACGATATCTCAATGAGACCAGGTGGGGCGTGACACATGGAGCGGGACTCCCTTGGTCTGCAGGACTTATGCTTTTTTTTATTTTACCCATGTGCATAATGGGTTGATAATGGATGTTATATTGACAATACCGCGTCTTGACACTGATGAATGCAACGGTGGATTCGACTAAGAGCCTCGATAACAGGCTGAGAAGTAGCTTGATGGAGCAGGGCTGGCAAGCAAATCCACAATATTTAGAAATATTACACTATTTTTCTATGTTTAACAAATTCTTGTCAATCAAATTAGCCTTTTTTTGTTGTAAATCACTGATTGGTGGTTGGTTACCTCGTATATTAAGAGGTAATGGATAAGAGACACCAGCAAATATCTAAAAGAATAACATCTACTGTTGTAGGCACATAACAGGGTAAATATCGTGAAATATGTGATGATGGTTTCCACGAAACACATCACGATTAGATTCAATGCTGAAACTGTTCTTGTGTTGGAAATCAGGATTATTCACTTATTGCATTTAAACTAAGTGCTCTGTCACTCGGGGGCCCATTCCCCGATACTGTACTTCTTACACATTCAATAGATATGTATATTTTGTTTTGCACAGTAATACAGCAAACAAATGACATTAATATATGGAACATTCATGTTACTGTAACCTAGTTTGTCTTTTTATCATACCAAATTATATTGAACTGTATGTAATAATGCCATATTTTCCATAAACGCTAAATGAAAGATGAGTTTTGTTGAGCATATCTTTTTTTTTTTTTTTTTTCAAAAACAAAATTCCTGCAATATTGTATATTTAAGTTACTTGTAACCTACATCTATCGGAGTGTATCTGAACACAGCGTTTCAGTGGTATTTCTCACATTGATCAATTCTGGATAATCAAAGTCAATTAGTGCATTTCCCTTTGAAACACCTTACAAAAGATAGGAGAAATAAGATGAATAAAGTACTTCTAGTGCTACGTGTAGCATTTAGACCTCAGTAAATCATTACCACATTCATTTTGAGACTTGAGTATAATTACCGTAAACAAACAAGACCATCACTAGACTGGCAGCCTCTACCGGCCTCTACTCTGCATTTAACATTGTGGCCACCGGTTAGTATTTGGTGCTTTACGGCACCAAACAGGAAGAGGGCGCTGTTCTTCCAGCGCAAACTGCAAGTAGCAACATCCCCTTTGCCACAAGAAGCAACAGGGTTTATGGGAAATGTGGTCTTCATTTGGAAAAACAATACCTAACAATACCACTGGTGTGGAATAGAGGCTACCAATCATCTTATCATAATTATACCAAGGAAACGCAAGTAATTTGACACTAATATACTGATGTTTAAAAATACTAAACCTTTAATGAGTCCAAAACGCACTGGTACACGCAAAAATCTATAAAATAAAAATCTGTTTCTCGCATGCCATCAAATAAACCACTGTTACCTTGTGTTTTATTTGGGAACTTGTCAACTGGGAATCTGTATAAGGAAAAAAAAATCTACACTGTAAAAAAAGGGAATAACTGGACTGACACGTCATCACTTACAGGCTACAATGCTTCATGTATCTAACTTCACTGTAAACCCTCAACTTGTAATCAACTGAGTACGGGGAAACCCGATCCATCCAAGTACAACAACGTCTGTAGAAAAGTTTTACAGGACAAAAAAAAGGTAATTCCCATTTCCAAAGTCAGTTTCTTCACTTTCTTTCTCTCAGAGTCACTTTCTTTCTCTCCTCCATCTACTGCTCCTTCACCCTCAGAGTGGCGCTACTCTTGGCCTTGCCCGTGGTAAACTTGACCACCCCACTCATGTCCACGCTGCTGTTTTTCAAGGTGAGTTTGTGGACGGTCCCGTGGTTTTCCAGGCGGACCGAGGGACCGGGCTGAAGGGTCTCCCCGTTCAGAGTCCAAACGGGGGGCTTGTGTATGGCGACAGACACCTCACACTGGAAGCACGCCGGCTCCGGCTCTGTCACTTCCACGTCCTCCAGCTCTTTGACCATCAGAAGGGCCTGGGCTGGAGAAGCAAGGAGGGGGAAATATTGGAGGAAGGATGAAAGATGATGAAGGATGACCACCTATACGTATTACCCAGCTGAATGCAACAAGTCCAGGTACGTTTTCTGTGTTTGTTGAAATTCATTCTGGAAAATATAGGAAATCACTAACTGAAGTAGAAGTAGGTGAGGCAGGTTGAGGGAAGTACTTTTTATCGATCACAGCTCTCTACTCAACTTACCTTCCACCAACAGCTTGGCTTTGCATGTGTGCTCCCCGACCTCAATGCTGTAGGTGCCCTCATCTTCTACGGCCACCTGCTGGATCACCAGTTTATGGGTGCAGCCGTCGACCAGGATCTCCAGTCGATCCGAGGGAACCAGCTCCTCCGTGCCTTTGTACCAGGCGACGGCGCAGCGAGGCGTGGACACGGTGCATTCGAGGATCACGCGGTGTTTCTCCAGGGCTGTTCGGTCTCGCAGAGGTTTGACGATGGACACGGGGAGTTCTAAGGTGAACAGAAAAGAGATTAGCGGTATCGACTGAGTGAAATCAGATGGCTTAGGCTTCTGTGTTTCTATGGCAAAATAGATGTATTGCTGAACCGAACAGGAAGGTCTCCACATCAATGAAAAAAGCTGAAAAAAACTTCAGCTGAAGTTTATCATTCGATATCCCTAAAATATGTGGGATCCAGTATTTTAAAAGTGGTCAACTGAGGACTCAAATACTCATATATCCTTTAAAAAGTACCATGAAATGCTTTTGGAAGAGTCGGTGTGACGTTCTTTCAAATAATGGGTATTTTCTCATTTTGGAACATCACTCCAAAGAATAATGTGACATTGTATTGATCCCCAAAGGAGAAATTCTCTTTTCACTCGTCTCCCTTCCAGGGGGAGGTCAAAGCAATCCACTTTTAACAGGCCAAAGAATAGATGTAAGTCAGGAAGGAAAACGGACTTACCCTCGACCTCAAGGTAGGCTGTGGATTCAACCTCTTTGGCTACAAAGCGGATTTCTCCTACATCTTCAAATGTGACGTTACACATCAGCAGGAAGTGTTTGGCCCCTGAGAGAGAAGACCACAAAAACATTAATTTCTGTTCTGTGTGTATTAAGGAGAATTTGTGAGAAGTGAATCAGGCTTGATGTATCAATTAATTCAGCCCCATTCCTTCTCTGACCTTCAGTGCGGGTCTTGATGGTGCTGGTGGGCCGTATCTTGTGGCCGTCCTTGTACCACTCCCCAGTCACATCCTCCAGAGAAACCTCGCACATGAAGACGGCGTTCTGGTCCTCCTGGATGTAAAGGTCCTCCAGATCCTTCACTATCTCCAATTTATGCTCTACGAAGTCAGTAAATAGATTTGGATCAGTTAGAGGCCAGAAACAGTGGAAAACTCTTAACATACTGAAGAGGTTTAAGAGACCACCTCCCCCTTAAAACCTCTAGATGGCAATAACACATAAGCACAACTCTGCTTGAGCGCCTCCACACCATCCAACATGCAGCATAAAAGAATCTCATTACTTAAAAGAGCCTTACTTATTGGCAAAATAGCAAATCACGTTGAATTAGCTTTTTATGATAGCAAGTGTTCAGACACCTACCATAAACCTCCAGTGAGCAGGAAGTGTTGATTTCCCCTGTGTCACATGTGTAGGTGCCAGAGTCAGCCAGGGAACACTGCAGGATCTGACAGAAGCGCTTCCTTCCCATGGAGTAGATCCGATGGTTCTTCCCTGGCTTCAGCTCCGTCCCATTCTAGTTCACAGGAGAGAAAAGGGACAGAGGCTTTCTTCATGCATTCTCCACAGTGAGCAATAAGCAATCAACAGGCGAAATCCTTTTTTTTTTAGTTAATTTGTTTGTTCTACCTTGAGCCACTTGACTTCAACGTTTTGTCTGGAGAATTCACACTCCAGGGTCACAGGGTATTCCTCCTCCAGGCGAACATCTGACAGCTTTCTCAGGATTAATACTGGGGTCTCTGTCAATCAATCGACACAGTCAATCAATCATCTATCTATCTATCTATTGCTCTACCTATTGAGCTACACAGGACTGTAATTACCTTTAACTGTGAGCCTGGCAGTGGTGCGCACCCCTTCAGCAGAGAAGACGATGGTGCCCGTGTCCTCCAGGGTGAGGTTGGACAGGGTGAGGCTGTGGACTCGCCCGTTGGTGCTCACCCGCCACTGGTTGTTTGGCTTCAACCGGATGCCGTCCTTCTGCCAAACCCCCACCACGTCCGTATGGGAGAGCTCCACCTCAAAGGAGGCAGCCTCTCGTTCAAAGGTCTGTTGGTCGCTGAGGCCCTTAGGAATGGAGATCTTACGGGCTGGATGGGAAGAGATGAGGCAGAGCAATTGTCTAATAAATACACACTGCACTTGTTAGGAATGGTATTGGGTTACAAGGGCAACCAGAGGACATTCAAGTATAGCCTCTACAGACAGCTGAGTTTAACATGTGACAAAAATGACACCACACCTACAGTAGGTCCATGATCCCGTTTAGTCACAGCATCACTCAATACACTATTGTATAACAGCGTAGCAGCATCCCACTCACAGGCCTTAGCCTTTGGCAGCTATTCTTAGCATCTATTTGCACCATGCTATATTGTGAGAAACATCTACTGCATGCATCAGCTGGTCAGGATAGTAGTTCAGTCAGTTCAATTTATTAAAGCAGCCACCCACCCAGTGCAATCAGAGTCAAGTAGTAGCTGCAAGTAATTATCAGCATTTGTTTTATAGCATAAGGAGTACCAGATTGATGGGATTTAGTGCAGTAGGACAATTCAATCGGTTTCAGGTGAAATATCAATCGCAGAGCAGTGTACCACATTGACTTTTGAATGCTTTCCAATCATTGTATCATCCTATTTGGCAAACCCCCCCCTTCTAGCACACAAGTAGACAAACCAAAGAAAGTATTTGAAAATACTATTTTGGCTCAGGTCTAAGAGCAACTAGTGGTTCCCAGGGAGTTGTAGTGCTCTGTCAAATGAAAAAGAGTCGCAGTCGGAAACCAGGCCTAGATCGGTCCTTTAGGAGCCTTAATGGACTGCTATGATAGGATATATAGGGGTGGGAACTAGAGGAATGTCTGTACGTGTAAATGTGTAAGTGTACGAGTAAGAAAACACTAACACTAAGCATCTCTGTATATATAAACATCTCTGGCCATATATCATCCATGCCCCAACTCAGACCACTTACGCTCCACATTTAGCTTGACCTGCGTCCGGTCATGCAGAGTCTCGCAGCGGTAGGTTCCCCGGTCCGACAGAGTCAGGTTGCAGATGGTCAGGCTGCGTTTATAGCCGCTCTGGGCCAAAGTGTGCCGGGGCCCGGGCTGGATGACCACCCCCTGCCTCATCCACTGGACCTCGCCTGTCTCCAAACTGACCTCCGTCTCCAAGGTGGCGTCGCCAAACTCTTCTGCCATAACGGCCTCCGTTTTCTTAGTAAACATGACCTGAGCCTCTGAACATGATGGAGAGAGGCAGAAAAATAACTCATGATGAACCCTATCCCAATTTGCTGATAAGAGCATGAGCAAGACAATTTTATTACAGTGGCACTGAAAATTTCAACACCCTGTCCGCCCTTTCCTCCTCGCTAGATGACCTTACCCTGTACTTTGAGGCTGGCTTTGCTTATCTTTCCCTCCGCCTCAGCTGTGATCTTGGAGCAGTCCAACATCTGGCACTTCTTGATCACTAAGGTGTGGCACAGGCCGTTCTGGGTTGCCTGGAAACGGTCGCCGAGGGTGATAACTTCATTGTCCATGAGCCAGACCAACTGGAGATCCTCGGGAGACACCACGCACTTGAAGGTGGCATCCTCGCCTTCCAACACCGTGGTGTTGTGGAGCTCAGTGAGGAACTCCACCACTCGGGGCACTGAAGTGACAGAAGAGGGGTGGAAAGAAGGGGTAGTCGTTGTGAGGTGGAGGAGTGAAAGTGAAGACATGGATCAGTTCAAAAGAGGAAAGGGAGCAAAGCATGCAAAATGAAATAAGTAGTAGTAAAGAGCTTGTGTACGTTTGATAGAATCTGATTTGTGCATGGCTTTGTGTCCACCTTGATACACAAGCATGAAGCATTTGTGTCAAGAAGATTTGTGAAATAACATCTCAATTCATTTTGTTTTCTAAAACTCATCCCTTTTCTGTAAAAACTAATCCAGTCTAGACAAGAGTCAAGATTGGTTTCCAGCCTCTTGGACAGAATAAGAGATAACATCCAGACATGCTTACTCTCTACTCTCAGCGTTGCCACAGTCCTGTCATCTTTGGACTCGCAGGCGTATTCCCCAGCGTCCTCTCTGGTTAAACGGTGGATGGTCATGCTTCGCTCCACTCCATCAGCCCGGATGGAGAAGCGCCTACTGGGAACCACCTCCACGCCGTTCCTCAGCCACTGGACGTCTGCTTTTGGCTTGCACACCTCACAGCGAAGGGTCATCATGCTGTCGGCATGGGCCACTGTGTCATGAAGCAGCGTCACAAACTTGATCCTCATTCCTGTGATGTAAAAGATTATAGTTAATTTGGCTTTTCAATACAAACCTTTTTCAAAATAGCGATCAGTGAGCCAATAGTGGGTTTTGAAAGCCGTCAGAGTAATCGTTGAGTCATTGGTATTGATCAACGACCCTATCAACCCCCCGCCATAGTGATTTTTTCATATATTTGTGACATGAAAAATGTTAACCTTTGACCAAGAGGCTGAAGTGGATCTGGTCCGTGTTGACGTCACAGGTGTACTCTCCGGCATCAGAGCGTCTCAGTGGCTCGATGGTGAGGGTGCGCTTGTGGCCGTCCATGCGCGTTTGGAAGCGTTCCCCGTCGACAAGCGTCCAGTCTCTCAGCCAGCGCACAAGGGCACTCTCCTTGGACACGACACCCATCAAGGTCACGCTCTCTGCCTCGTAACCCGTCACAACAGTGTCCTCTTCCTTGTTCACAAACGTGACTGGAGGTTCTTTAGGGGAAAGGGAAAGAGTGGCTAATATCAGCTAACTTTCTGAGGTCTCTCTGATGACTTTATTTTACAGAGGAATTAAACTGCTGTCTAAAAGCTTCATAATCAGTTGAAAAAGATACTATCTCATACCATATCCAGTTCTCAGTACAAGGAGGTACAAAATGACATCACCTCCACACATGGTTTGTACCTTGAATCCGGACAATGCTGATCATCTTGTCATCCACAGCGTCACACATGTACTTCCCAGAGTCTGAGGGCTGCATGTTTGAGATGATAAGTTTCCTCAGGGCGCCGTAGCTCTCGATGTAGGTACGGGAATCGCTGGTCAGCAGTTGGTCATTGCAATACCATTGGACGGGTGCGTTGGCACGGGACACCTCACAGGCCAGGATCAGGTCTTCCCCTGCCACCATATCCTGGTATTCTAGGTCATTTGAGTTGCCCACGATGGTCACCGGAGGCTCTGATGCCAGAAAGAGGGAGGGGCAGTTAAAGTTAAAGCTACACTTGGCAACTTTCCACTTTGGCAGGTCAAAATGGCAGCAAGAGGTGACTGTTTGAACTTCACTACTATGTTGGTGAGTCTAGTTTTGTCTGGATGGAGTGCTTGCTCTCGCTGTTTAGGAGACAGTTTGCATTTCTCTTTCATCCTTGAATTATTATTTTTCACTTCCTGTGGGCCGGCGAAGATTTCCCCGAGACAACAGTGACCATACCCAATACCATAATTTAATTTGGCCAAATACAAAAACATATGTTGTCTCAGTTAGAGGGGAATTTCTTGCCTTAAGTTAGTAAAATTATAACAATTATTTCCAGAAAAATAAATTGTACCTTCTACTTTAACCAAGAAGGTGATATTGTCATCCCCAGCATCAAGGAAGTATTCTCCCGAATCTCCCAGTTCAGCGTTGAGGATGACCAGTGAGCGGAAAGCCCCTTCTTCCTCCTCGCAGAACCTCTCGTCATCCTCAATGCGACTGCCGTTTTTATACCACTTGGTGACAGCGCTGGCCCTGGAGAGCTCACACTCCAGCACAATATCATCCGAAATCAGGGACTTCAGGTCTGTCTTAACCTCTGACTTCCTTTGGATCCTCACAGGAGCCTCTGAGAATACGGAATTACATGTTACTCACAGGTGATGTGATGTGATGATGGTCTTTAAAATGGGATGATCGTGTGAAAGGCTGCTGAAATAACAAGCTCTAATCAGTTCACAAATCAGTTTAAAGGTGCATCAGAAAGTCAGAAAGAAAGTTTGATTGCATTGGGCCACAAATGCTTTAACCAAAAGACTCTTTCTTACCTGAAACGTTGACCTGGAACTCAATTTTATCATCAGTGGCGTCGCACATGTATTTCCCAGAATGTGCAGGGGTGGGGGAGTGGATGGTCAGGCGACGGATGAGCCCATCCTCAGTGACGGTGACGTTGCCGCTCTCCTCTATCTCCCTTCCGTCCACCCACCACTTCACTTCTGCACTGGGCCGGGACACCTCAATCTCCAGCACGATCGGCTCGCCAGCAAAACTTTCCATTTTGTCCGAGAACTTTTTGGGACAACTAAGCTTCACTGGGAGCTCTGAGGGAAAAGGAGGAAATGTAGTTACAATGTGGTAATTGATAGAAATGATCATGATCAATGTTTGATGGTTGTTTAATGGTTGTCAGAGGAAAAATGACAGAACATCTTATCAATCTGTGATTTGATCCTGATTTATTTATTAAGAAGAACACAAAGAACTACATTGTATTTTTAACAGTTAGCACATGCTGTGAAATTAAAGGAGCAAAACATGAACAAACTATCAGTTTTTGAATCCTAACATCAATGAAATGTAAGTTTAGAAAAGAATACATTTTCTGTCTTAAAAGAAGAAAAAAAATTGTGTTTGCTAATCATATTTCCTCAGGTTGTTCCAATGTTTAGAGGTCCTGAATGCAAAAGCTCAATCACATTTTATCTTTAACCTTGAAATAGGAGAAGAAGCAACTTGTGTCTCAGTCTCTTGAGTATCCAGGAGTCGTATCATGACTTAATAACGTCTTTCTGTCCCAGTGAATCTATAGAGCACCCTTACCTGTAACAGTCACCAGGAAGGTCACAGAGTCATCTTCAGTGTCACACACATACTCCCCAGTGTCCTCCACAGTGGTTTTGGGAATGACCAGGCGGCGCTGGGCCTCATCGACCTCCAGGATCAGGTTCGAGCTTTCCTCCACCTCCAGGCCGTCTCTGTACCACTGGACCGGGGCGTCCGACTGGGAGATCTCACAGCTGAGCTCCAGCCTCTCAGAAGCTAACTGGGTTAGCTCCAGCTCTGACTCACCAGGGGAAATGATTCGGACCGGAGGTTCTGGTGCAGGAAGGGGATTTTGTTTTTAATTTGACCGTTATTTAACCAGGTTAGTCCCAATGAAAGAACCTCGGTAACGCTGTCTGTGAAATACATGTTTATAGGACAAGTTTATAACGTCATATGACACTATAAGAACCTGTAGTGATTCATAAGCGGCTATGAAACTCATTCCATTTATAAAAGTCATGCCATTGCCATTCAAGTTTGCTAGTTGACTAACTTTAGTCTGACCAGGAGTGAGCACAAAGGCATTTCTAGTCCTACCTATGATGGTGAGCTGGAAGAAGACCGAGTCTCCATTCGTGTCGCAGACGTACTCTCCAGACTCTTCCTCCCTTCCACAGAGGATGGTGAGCCTCCTGTAGGGACCCTCTGATGTCAGCCGGATGTTGTCTCTGTCCTCCACTATCAGGCCGTCCTTGTACCAATGGACGAGACCACTGGAGCGAGACAACTCACACTGCAGGTGGATCTCCTCCGAGACGTAGCGCTCCAACACAACATCGTCCTTAGGGTCCACGATCATCACTGGAGGCTCTGGAAGTACAGTGAGGCAAATTCATATTATTGTCAAACTAATTGCAAAGTAGCCTCTATCGCACACCAGTGGTATTGTTAGTTTTAGTGTTTCTCAAAATTAAGACTACATTTCCCATAAACCCCTCCCCCTCCCTGGCGTCTTTGTCTTTACTGGAGAGGATGAACATATTAGAAGTGATTTTTCCATCTTCCTTTCTCTCCTTCCACCATCAGAAACTCTTTAGCTTTAGCTCTGTTAGCGCTGGAAGAACAGCGCCCTCTTCCTGTTTTTTGCCGTAGCGCAATCCAGCAGATTTCCCTCCAAATCCGACCAGGTGGCACACAATGAAAAATGCAGTGTTGAAGCCGATAGAGGCTGCCGGTCTTCTCAGGGATGGTCTTGTTTCTATACAGTAACTATACTTATGTCTCAGAATTAAACTGGTAATGATTTATTGATGTTTATTAATGTACACGTAGCACCTTCAATTTTCTCTCTTAATTTTCAAGGATTGAGAGACATTCTGCAATTGGTTCACTAGTAAGTATGCTTCTTCATACTTTACAACACTGTGTGGAGGCGCACCGTACCTTTGACATTGACGGTGAACGCTATACTGTTGTTCCCCGCCTGGCAGGTATAGGCGCCGGCATCTGTGGTCTCTGCAGAGCGGATGATCAGCCTCCGCATGGTGCCCTCAGCCTGGAGGGTGATGTCGCCGGGCTGGATCTCACAGCCGTCCTTATACCTGGAAAACATCAAATGAGACAACTATAAAACTTACAATAAACACGTAGTGCAATACAAAAGCATGATGTTATGCTGTAATTTAGATTCTGGCACAGGACTCGTTAGAAATAAAGGATGAAAGTGCAATTAAAAGCATCAGTTAACTACTTCCATGTCTTTTTTTCTTGGTACTTGGCCATTCATCCGCTTACCACACGACGTTGGCATCCGCGCTGGAGACCTGGCAGTGCAGCACCACGGGGTCCAGCTCCATGCTGCTCTTATGGAGGTCTTCCTCTGGGATGGGACTGAACTCCACAGGGGGGCCTGGGAAACAAAGAGGAAGGATGGCTGGGTGTAAGCAGCCGGAAAACAAGGAAGGAGTGGGGAAGCGAACAAGCCTCCTGGAAAGGTTAGAAACGTTTTTATTATGCTTTGGTTGGATTGTCAAACCAGATGTGGGTTAACTAGCAGTTGTGATTCATTCTTACATTTGTTTTAACCTGCTTGTTGCACCAAACGGTGGGGTTTTACTGCACAAGGAGTTGTACTAAACTGACTTTCAAATGGTTTCCTGCGATTTTATACATTTTCTGGCAGCCATTGTATTATTCAAGGTAGCAACCCTCCCCATGTGGCACCTAATACTGTACAGAAAACCATAACAAGTAACTTTTGGTTTGGGTAGGATATTTTGAGAAGGTGTAGCTAACTACGGGTCTGGTTAAGTAAATCAGGAAACATGATAGTGATGATGGAGATGGATAGCAAGATAGTTCTGATCGCTATATGTTCATTATTTCATTCTTTAGTTGTTCTTTGGTTAGACGCTTATGATGAAGTGATGACATGCGTTGGATTATGGAGGTAGCTTTCAAAACACAATCATTCAGAACGTCAATGAGTAAGAACAGTTATAAAAGAAGAATTATAAAATCAAGAAAATGAACCAAAGTAAGTGAAATAATCAAAATAAGAATGGAAATGGAAAATGATGAACTTGAAACAAGATGTTAGAGATGATGTTAGAGATGTTCAACGTTGATTCGCTTCAGGAAGAGAAATCAACAGAGACATTTGACACAATCAACCCTGATTATTAACAACAAAATCAATAAACCCTATTAGCATCCCATTTCTGGCACAACACAGAACAGTAGTCTTCGCTCATCACCTTTGACCTCGACCTGAAACGCAGTGACATCATCTGCCGTTTGACAAGCGTACACGCCCGAGTGAGAGAGATCAGCCGATTGGATAATCAGCGTCCTCCTATGCCCCTCCTCCAGCAAGTCTAACCCAGGTTGGTTGAAGATCTGCTCGCCGTCTTTGTACCAGTACACCTGGGCATCCGAGACTGAGACGTCGCACTGCAGGACCACAGGTTCACCTGCCTCCTGGCGCTTGGTCCGCTCGTCTTCAGGGATCGCGTAGAACTTTACAGGAGCGGCTATGAGTGTTTGAGTTGGTTAGTGTGACAGATGAGATGATGGGCTTCTTTCCAAACTGAGATAACTAAAAATGAAAGAAAATTGGCACTTTGTCTCACAAAATGATTACTAGAGTAACTAAGTAAAAGCCAAACTCTGGTCATCAATTGCTACTTATGTCTTGTAAACATAAGTAGCTCTATAGTGAAGCAATTGACGAGATTTTGGTCAGAAAATTACCAGAGTTTCGCTTTAAGATTGTTGTTTGCAAACATTTTGAAGAACATATTGCAAACATGGAATCATCATATGTCGCATTTTGGAATGAAATTGCATTTAAATGAGCATTTAGTGCGATTGTCAGTATGGAGTGACACTGGAGCGATATGGATGGAATGATATTGTGGATTATGTTATGGGGTTGTTCAAAAGTGACAAACTCACCTACTGAAATTACAAATTAAGCAAAAAACCTATGAAAGGACTGTCAGAGTAAATTCCTTAGATAGCTTTATTTTAGGAATTTACTCTGACAGTGTCAATGACTTGAAATGGACTTGAACTCAACCTTGGAAGATGTTGAAAATAGAGATGTGGTCAAAATGCCAAAGCCTAGAATCTACTCCCTGGGCTTGTTGGTGACATATCGCGTCAATCACCCTCATATACACACAACACACACTTACCGGCAACCTCCACATTGAATTTGATGACATCCCCTGTAGTTTCACAGGTATAAACTCCAGAGTTAGCCGCCTCAGCTGATTGGATCACAATCCTCCTCATGTTCCCATCTGATTGGATGTTGAGGCCGTCAGTCACCTGGAGCTCCACGCCATCTTTGAACCAGGATACTCTCGCTGCGGGGTGGGAGACTTCACAGTAGAGGACGATGGGGTCGCCCAGCTCCACCTTTTTATTGCTGTCTAATGCTGATAGAGGGCTGAACTTCACCACAGCAGCTGCAAAGTGATGAAGAAACAAATCTTCTGAAAATGCTCCCATCACCAATTAAAAGTGAAAAAATGATAAAACTTTACGTTACACCTACGTTTAACCATGAGACTTGCTGAATCCCGGACTCCGTTGGCTATAAAAGTAACCTCTGCAGTGTTGTCTGTGGCCTGAGTTTCATGGATAACCAGCGAATGTCGCGTTTGGGACTGATGTATCGAGTATCGTCCGCCGTGCTGCAACTGAGTGCTATTCAGAAACCAGGTTCCAGCCATTGAGGCCGACAGCTCGATGGAGAAGCTAGCATCTTCTCCCTCCACCACTTCACACCTTTGCAGTTGGCTTTGAATCTTGGGCCCGGGAACTAGAAAGAACGAACAAAGGAGATCTAGGTTATCAAGAACCACGCATGCAGGTCTGACCATTAGGATAAAGTTACTCAAGAAGGATCGGTGAGTGAACAATTGAAGGTTATGAGGCATGTGAGCTAATCCTCATGTCGTCCCCCAGCAATGATGCACAAGATGCACCATCCCTCCAAGTTCAATCAAAATCAGACCAGTGGCGTCTGTGACAATACCTGAGATACAGCATCACATTTGATGGACCCCGATTTCATTTCATGCATGTACAGTTCTAGTTCACAGATAATATCTCACCCAGATGGACAGCTTTAGGAAACTCCACATGTCCACTTCGTCCGTACTTGTTGATGCAACAGACGCGGAAGCGGTAGTTGCCTTCGCAAGGTACGCCGTCACCGGTGACCTCTGCTGAGGTGGCAGTTTCTGAGGTGAAACACCTGTGCCACTCCTGGGAGCCCACTTCCTGTCTCTCCACAACAAAGATGGAGCGGGTGGCGGTCTGGCCAGTGGGGGCGGGTACCCAGGTGAGGAGGGCACTGTTGGGTCTGTCTACGTCCATTTTGATTCCCACAGGACAGATAGGGGGACTATGTCTTGCAGCTGGGTAAAACATGAGCGGGAAGAGAAGAAAAGGATGAATAATGTGGCCAATTTGGACCATGGTGGCTAGAGAGACCATCCAGTCACCAAACAATCACAGGTTCAATTCCCAAAGCAGACAAAGTATGTCCATTAACTGACATTTGCCCTCAGAATCTGCTTGGTCATTGAGTTAAATGCCTAAAATGTAAAATTGAATATAGGTATTTCTGCTAGATTACACTGCTGTGTCTATAAGAATGAAGTTGTAAGAATCTTAGAAATTAAAAGAACTCAACTGAGGCCATATAACTCCAGATTCCCTAACTCTGTTGCCGTATATATATATATATATAAGCACCTCATTTAAGCTCAGAAAGAACATGTCAGGAACCTTTTTCGAACCTGCAAACCAGTCACCAAAAGGGTAAGACATACATGTATATTTCAAGGCTCGATATCTGCAGTTCCTAATCTTACCTTTCACCTTGAGGCGTGATGACGTCTTGGATCTTCCCGCAACAAAGGTCACTACGCCTGTGTCCTGATAGGCCACGTTGACAAAGACCAGGATGTGGGTTTTACCAAAAGACTTGAGGATCGTCTGGTGACTCTCGTGTAGCTTCAGGTCATCTTTGAACCAGTGTATCTCCATGTCGTCCTCCTCCACCTCCACGCAGAACGCAGCATTCTCACCCTCCAGGACCTCCAGCTTGCGGGGAAGTTTACGAACAATAGTACCTGAGGGTTGAAAGAATGATAGAAATGTTATGCCACAATGGTTGTACTTTTACATAGAAACCTTGCCTAGTGCAGCTTTAAAATGCACCCGTGATGCCAAACTATGCACCTCAAGTTAAGGTACAAGACCATCACAAGTCTAAAATACAGCACTCCTCCATTTACTGGATGTAATACAGCATACCTTTAACCGATAGCTCTGCGATGCTCTTCCCTCCATCTGGCATCTCACAGAGGTACACTCCATCATCGTCTGTCTCGATGTCATGGATGGTGAGTCTTCGCTTGGTTCCCTTCTGCTCCATCCCATATTTACTGCTGGGCATCAGCCTCTGGTCCTCCAGGTACCAGGCCGCTGGGACAGACTCATCAGGCACCTCACACTCCAGTACAGCAACGTCCCTTTCCTTCACCTCAACGTCTTTTAATGGCCGCTTGAACCGCACTGGTGGGCCTGGAGACCAAAGGCAAACGGTTAGTGTTTTAACTTAGCAAATGACAGTGGACAGTAGAGGGGGTGGGCCGGGCTACAAGTCTCACTATATTTTGCAAGTAACAACATGATGAGTATACCTACAGTGGTCAATATACAGATAAGATCACAGTTTAAATGGATGCTATATGTTCAGTACAGTGTCCAGACAGAGAAGTGATTTTGCCATGGTCCAGCACTAATCGTAGGTTTCAGTTGTTCAGTTTCAGTTTCAGGATGTTAGTTTTTTTGTCTGGGATATTTCTGGACTAGATAATCAAGTTCATTGCCCAGACAGAAGTCCTCTAGTTAATTTTGTAAGGGGAATGATTTGAAAGACATTCCAGGGGAAGATATTCACTATTTGAAAACAGTCACACTTACTCTTGATTGCTGGCATGACAATGACGCATGTTTAGGATTGGTATTAAAGGTAGGATTCATCCTAAGACCTCTGCTTGAAGAATACTCATATTTCTAAAGAAAGAATCATCTGTGTTTTTCTAAAATTGAACATTTTAGAACAAAACGCTTCCATTTGACCTCTGAATATCGTACAAATCTCCTGTGCCACTACTGTACATCTTTTTTAAGCGGGACTCAATTGCTACGATGCCACTGTAGATTAAAGCTTGGCATGCTCGCCCGAGACAAAACTGATCCATCTGATATTGCCAGCTGGCAAAGTCTAGGACTCTGCAAGAGAGAGGTATGTGATCCTAGAATTATCCACCCATTAAGAGAGGATTAGGACAAAACAATTACCAATTTGAAATGTGACACGGTGCTTTTCTTACAGTCATGCATTTCCACAGTGCATACAGGACAATTAGCAACGACAAGTACAGCTCATGACCTCAAGCTTATCTAAAAATATGGAAATATGCATCAGAGAAAGCAAGACTGGTTCATTCTGTCCATCATTCACTTGGTCACATGGTCACTGCATATTTATTTGATGCATGATGAGAAATTGAAAGTGAATTGCAGGAGTTGCAGCATCCAGCCTCTTATGTGTTGAATGACGAAGACTTTAACTTTAATAGAGCTCATTTATTTGCCAAGTTGACTTTATCAGATGTTAATGCACTTGGATATGTTTTTTTTTTTGTTTTTTTTTATCAATCTAGGAACTGGATAATAGGTTGAAATAACCCTTTTGTTTTTTTACCAAATGATGATGTTTTCTCCAGCAGTAGTGGCAGTTCGTTCTGTCAACAATTTACTGCCACTACACTATTGTGTGCGGTCAAATCTAGTACATTGTTAAAGACACTATGATATGAAGAGTTTAATTTTAAAACAACATATCCATCAAAGTGAAACCCTCTCGCAAAAAATCTTAATTATACTTAATTATGGTAGAAGATGTCCTTTTAGATGTATTGATAAACCTACTGACCTCTTCACATGTAGCAGTGTGTATTTTTTAGTTAGAGATGCAGATTTTAACAAAAGAAGGAAATGTCACCTACCTTTGACAGACAGGTGAACAGCACTGAGGGTGTTTCCGAGAGAGTTTGATGCTGCACAGACGTAAAGCCCGGTGTCCTGCACCTTGCTGTACAGAACCTTCAGCGTGTAGTAACCCTCTCTGTCCTCAAATATCAAATGGCGCCTCCCGGGCTCCAGGGTCACCCCGTCTTTCTTCCAGACAATCTCAGGCTTCGGCTTGCCCGTCACAAAGCAGCGAAACTTGGCGTGTTTCCCCTCCGCCACCGCAAACTTCTTGACCTTAGATGCATTGAGCGGCGGTTCCTCTGCGTATCTCGCCAAGCCGTGTCTCCCTGCCTCTGTGCTTTGGTGACCACTGGCTATTATTCTGACCGTTCGAAGACATCTTACTGTCCTCTCGCTCTGGGACGGGCTCGACCAGGAGGACGACGCCGGCCAAGGCCTCGCCGTGGCAGTTGACGGCCTTACAGGTGTAGACGCCTTTGTCGGGCATGCGCGTGCGGAAGATCTTGAGCTGGAACCAGCCGCCGTCTTGACTGCTCACGCTGAAGTGGGCACTCTCAAAGATGTCGTTCAGCTTCTTGCCGTCTTTCTCCCAGGCCACCTCTGGCAAAGGTGTGCCCCATAGTTTGCAAGAGAAGGCGGCGTCTTCGCCCCGGTCCACGTGCAGCGAGAGGGGCTTGATGAGGAAGCGTGGTTTATCATCTGACGGTAGATCTGTCTCCTCTTGTCTAGTCCTGATCTCACCCTTCCACTTCTCCTGCTCTCTGTTCAGTTGCTCTCCGACCTTCCCGTTTTGCAGCTCCCTGCGTTCACCGTTTTGATTCAAAGATGCGTTCTGTTGCACGTTGTTGTAGCCATCCATGCGTGCTCCTAATTCTCCATTTTCTTGGATTGATTGCTTCACACCATTGACCCCTGTTTGTTGTTGTCCCCCCTCCTGTTGTTGGACTTCCCCTTCCACTTTGAGGGAAGCTGCTGCGTAGGTTTCACCGATGCTATTTCTGGCCTTGCAGATGTACTGGCCAGCATCCTGTGGGGTAACTCCAGCAATGGTAAGCAAGTACGATTTTCCCTCCTCAGAGAGCTTGTAGCGTCCTTCAGACAAGATCTGGACATTTTTACGCTCCCAGACCACATCGGGGCGTGGGTCCCCGCCGATTTGACACTTCAATGTGGCATCTGTGCCACCTTGTGCCACCACAGGGCGTGGATAGCCCAATACACGAGGGGCACCTCCAAAAATGTCCATGATGACTTCAGCCTCTCTCTGTGTTGAAGAATGAAGAGATAAAAACATGTTTATATTTCAGTAGGCAGATAACTTTAGTGTGTTCGAAACATTTCAATTTACATTCCAATCAATACTTTTCCATTAGACTGAATAAAAGCTTCACGTCTACATACTACATAACTTTCGTAGACCAAGAGGCTTGACCAGCCACAAACTAATTGAAACCTTCTTACAGAATCTAAACATTGTCAAGGAATCCCCTAAATTATATTGGTTTGGGTGTTTTTCTTGCCCTGACTGTTGCAGTGCATTGACTTCTGTTCTGTATCCCATCCAGTTGGCGATTGACATAGCCAGAGCATGTTGTATGTGACCCTGTAGGGGACGTGTTTTAAGATGGACCATTTTAGCACCAGACTGAGCTGACAGAAATTAGAAAGTTTCAAATGATTCAAACTTCATGTCTTAGCTAAACTGTGGTGAACACGCTAGTTTAGCGTTTTGAGCCAACGTAAACCACTCTCAGTCTCACAGCTGGTGCTGTAACTCATTGAAGAGTGTATTTATAAAGTAGCTGTCCAAAAAAAGACACACCAGAGGCCATGTGTCAGATAGCAGAGCGCTATGCCGTGGCACACCTGCACTCAGTATCTAAACCAAAATTGATTTTACAATGGCAAAATTGACCCTGATGGATGTTCTCAGTGACTCATTCAGAAGAGAAAGCACATCTTGAAACTCCTACTGCAGTGTTTTCATATTGTCTGTAACTCTGAGGTTTATCTAAAGCTAACTTCTTTCATGATAAAGACAGTTATACTGATTTGATTTGATCTTGACTTTCTAGTCAAGATATGAGCAACAGTGAGTTACAATTGTTGCTCATGTCTTGACTAGCATCAGGTAGCATGTTAAACATATAAATCAACTCTCATTATCTGCAAAGACAACAATCGAACCCTTTGTTGTCGTCATTTATTCTACTCCATCAGGGCTGGGCGTGAAGCCAAGGGAGACGTATATGAGAGGAAATAAACATTGTAAACTAGGAAAGGAAAGAAGGAAATTCAGCTTTTACAAAGTTTATCCAGTAAAATAATTTCACTCAAAGGCGAAAACTTACCAGTGAAAACTGTGAATCCTTCTCCTTAGACCTTCCTGACACTATTATCCAAGAAACTTAAAAGTTCAAGCAGATATTGACCCCCGGTCTCCTCAGTTGAGATTCAATTCAATGACCTTTGACCCTTTCCTAAGTGATTCCTGGAGCCCCTAAAAATGTCAGAAGTCCGCTCCGCAGTCATCAAGCCCTGCGAGACACTTCAGGTCTTCTTCCTGTTCTCTCTGGCAGCTTCTAGTCTTGCTGTTCAGTTTCTTGTGGTCTTACATGGGTCAAGGTTGGCCCTCCTCTTGAAAGGTTTTTCCACAAAGTCAAAGAAAAATCTTCCATTCACAACTAGAGCGTCTTGGTTGTGTCCCCTTAGGTTGCAGGTGGCAGTAGAGAGGAAAATGACTACACTCGTCCACTTTGAGAGCTTGGTTAATGCGTCATTCAGTCCAGTGGTGCCCTGACAGTGTCAGAGAGAGAGAGAGAGAGTTGAGTTGGGGATGGGGGAGTGCGAGGCATTAAATGCTTTCGCAGCTGCCACCGTTGCAAGCCACCCCCTAAAAATACCACCAGCTTCGATGACAGTGGGGCAGATAAAGTTAGGCACTCCATTCACAGACCGTGGCCTACTAAAGAAGATAGGGGGGGGGGTGAGCTCTGTGATGGATCACTCAGCTTAACAGATATCCTGAGTTAGACCTCTGAGCAGAAGGACACCCCATCCTTGAGTCATGATGCATGTTAACTCTCGTTTAGTTTGACTATAAATAGCATCAAATCAGCTTCAAAATATGGATTCTCTCAATGGGTTCTCCGGTTTCCACCAATTTATCGTTTATCGTTTAATGAAATGTGCTTTGATCTAAGATAAAGAAATTAATTTCTATTGTATTTGTATCATCTAATGTAAGAATAGAGACCTTTCAGTAATACAGAGTTGTGTTGTTTATTTTCTGCCACCAACGGGCCAATTTCCTGAAATGATAATGAAATCAGTATCTGACCACTGTAAAATTATACTCTTCTTTACAAATGACCTCAGATCAGATCTCACAGTTCCATCTGAAAGCATAGTTATTCATTTAATAAGTAAAATGCAGCTGTACAATGTATTTTGTACCAAATTTCATGCATACCAGTGCTACCTAGTGGTTTTGCTAGTCCTTCAGAATAAAATACCCTTTGTAACCATACAGGAAAGCACAGCAGAGACAACAGTTGACCGTAAAATTGAAGAGAATTGAACTTTTACGACACACGTGAACGCCCCTCTCTGTCTCGGCTGCGTGAACCACTCCCTCAGTAATGTATGGGACACCGATGAGGAAAAGATTGTGGAAGTGTTGTGCACTGAAGTCGGTTAGGATCTGGCACGTGAAATCCTCACCATCAGGGTGTGAGGGATGTTTCAGTGTTTCCTAGAGGTAGGGTGCAAAGAGCTGCTACCACTGCTTCTCTAGGTCACATTCATCTGCTTTCCAGGTTGTGTTGTGCCTGTGCAACCCATGTGATAGGGGTTTCACCAAAATTGCAACAGTGGTGTCTGAGATGTCATGTTTGAGCTTTAATCACAGCGCCCCCATCAGGCCAAATCAGTACATTTTTTACAATCTGGAACACGGTGCCAAAATGCATCATCCCTCCATCTAACAAGAAGAAGTACTTATGTGGTGAACCAACGGCTTCCCACCGTGACAGGTTTGAATCCGGTGTTGACACACATCCCCTGCATTCTCAGACGCTAGCTCGCCCAGCTATCTCTGGCGGTGGAGTGGCTAGCACAAGCCAGAGCCACTGACTCACACTGCAAACTGTCACCACATACATATTTGACCTTCAGCGGAGGTCGCATAGCTTCGATCCCTCGTTTCATTAGGATGGCGGTTGCTGACTGGCAGCACTCGGCATCTCAAACCAGTCCCACATCATCGACTGAGGTCCTCTTGGCTTTGGGGCAGCCGGGATTTGGAGTTTTATCTTTTCTGTCTGGTTGTTTCCAAATGTACCTTTCTTGGTGGAAAGTACATGAATTAAAGTGTTGAAATCCCAGAAAAGAGAATTATCTTGTCTAGATATGAACAGATTTTGAAAAAAAAGGCGAATCCTTTTACAGTTAAAAGCACCAAATGACCTCCGCTAACGAGAACGTACTGGCGTAACAGTTTACCAAATCAATCAGCATGTCATTTGGAGGACAACCATTTAAGGCCTTTGGTACCTCTGACATTCTCCCCCATGCATTCATCCCTCAGCAGCTGTTAGGTACGATGGAATCAAAAGCATCACGTCGCACTTTGTCCTCAGATTGGGTTTCAATATCAAACACCAGTAGAATGTCAATCATCTCGTTTTGAAAACGATTTTTCCTTTTTTTCAAGGCTCTTTTCCGCCCCTCATTCCTTTAACATCCAAGTCATGCGCCCCAATGTAATAGGGAGACGCCGTAGATTCGCCCTATTTGCCAAAACTGAAATTCTGGTGTTGGGTATGGTCTCTTCTCCACTCACAGGAAGTGACAATTTTAAAACTTCCAATCCAAACGGCCTCCTAAACAGAAGGTAGCTTCACCAGCATGAATCAAATTGTCAAAGAGTGTACGGAGGAAAATCAACAGTAAAGATGCCTGAGGGGTTCTGGGTGGTGATCAGGGACATTTTGACAGGACACACTTGTGTGACGGGCCAGACTCCGCCCACTGGTCCCCGGTCCCGCCGTCAAGACGGAGCGCCGTGTTGCTGCCTTCTTCCATTGGCAGTCAAACAACACTTGTCGGAAAGAGATAGATAGAGCTCGCCTCTGCCAAGAACATAAGTGCAGGGTGGCCTCACTTCACTTCCTTGTGTGTGTGTGTGTGTGTGTGTGTGTGTGTGTGTGTGGCTTGCCACTGAAATACACAGCTCAACTTTTGCCAATGTCAATTAAAATGCTTTCCACACACAGGTAATCTATGAGGTCAGACGAACCCAGAGGTGACAGGTGTTTGTGTGTCAATGCAGGTTCCAACACAAGTGCCACCTCCAGAGAATTACTCTTCCTGAGACGGGAGGAATGTAAAATGTGAACCAGGGGGTCCGGGCAACGCAATGCCGGTGGCAAAAACGTGGGGGGAAATCACCGTGAAAAAGTGGGCTAATCGTACGTGTGCAGACAGGACCGACGCTGAAACGAGGACCGCGGGGATTCAGACGGTGGGGAGAGTAGTCGTGTCAAAGGGATTCTTCTATTCAATTGTATGGTTCACCTTGTGGGGAGGGCATGTTCTGACAAACCCTGTTACATGGCACTGACATTTACTTTCCTTGGCTTACTGTGGAAAACAAACACCAGCCTTTTTTTTTTTTTTACCACCGGGAATCCTTGTACTTTGGGCTTTTAGAGCAGGTTTCTATTCTATTCTATTCTGTTTCCTTTAACATCCATATTCTGACAATGCTCTGGGTCCATCAGAGAGCTGGGCAGTGCCCCCTACTGGCAAACCTGCACCATCACTTGTTGAACTTGTGATGAGACGCGAAGACAGTATTTCACCCAAATGACTGAAGCAGGCATTTGTCACATTGTCACTTCCACACTGCGTGATTTATTTTAGTGGTGGGTTTAGCTGGTGGTTGGATCCTTCAGTGTGTGTGTGTGTGTGTGTGTGTGTGTGTGTGTGTGTTTTGGGTGGATGGGGGGGAGGATCTGTCAGTCTGCAAAGCCTTTCTCTCCTTATGGAATGCAGGTATTAGGCCAGACCATAGACAGGTGCTGCACTACTAGGCCGACGTGTCTGAACAGATTCATAGAAAAGCTTTGGTCTGTGCTGATAATGGAGATTCACTTTTATAAGGACCAGCTAGGTAGATCATTGAAAAGTCACTACAGGGACGTATCAGTCGATAGTGAGTTTGAATTGTACTTCATTGTGTAGTTTTGCTGGGATATTTGTAAAGGACCCTCCTACATTTGAGAAACTCTAAACCCCTAAGAGTATAATGTGGTAATTTTGTCAGCTGTCACTCAAACACTTGCTGATGAGATACTGTGTGTGTGTGTGTGTGTGTGTGTGTGATTTTTTTTGCCCCCAGGCCCGCTGGTTGTACTGTAAAATTCCTGTCAACTGCGTCAAGCCGCCCAGAGATAACAAGAATTGTACCGGAATTGAGGTGATTTTGTCTTCAGAATAAAAGCACCACGTTTGTCACACAAACAATTAAGTATCCCGGTACAGAGCAGCAAAAACATATAAATACTCAGTGTAATTATTGTATTAAATATCAAGTGAAACTGTAGCTGTGAATTATGTAGAAATGTCCTGGCAGTGGTGTAAAATCCTGGTTCAGAAAGTAAAAGGACTTGCCAGAGTTTTATTTTGATATTCTAATTAGTTCCATTCTACCTCATGGGGAGGGACTGATAATTGTGATCACTTGGTTAAGAGCACAGGTGGAGAAAAAATCCTGGCAGGACATTTACTTTCTGAACCTGGGATTTTACACCTCTGCCTGTAGGAGAATTCTCCTTTCAGTCGGAGGTCAGGGTCAGTAGAGATTCAGTGTCTCGCTAAATAGATACTAAAATGTTTATATTATATGGTATTTCCTATTTACCAGATACCATAATATTTATTTTCACTTTAGTACTAGTGTTACAAAAAAAAACAAACGCATTCATCCGATGGGCTTTTACTCTGAACGTTGTAACCGGAAATGTGTTTCTTCTTCGTGGCTGACCTGACACCGGTCGCTTTGGCACACTGCGGTGCGTCAAGGTGCACACATCCTCGACAGGTAGACGAGAGGTCGGAGAAACTGGTTTAATAGACTGCACGAGCTGCTGAAACTCTGGGACGGAGATGCGCGTGCCTCCTGCGTCGGCTCTCTGAACGGATTTTTGAAGAAAACAAACCGTTTCCATCACTTCCAGGATGCGACGTGACAGGTGGTCGGCGTTGAGACTGCAGACCAGCATCATCATCATCTTCCTCCTCTTCGCGGTCACACAGATAAAATCACAACAAGGTAAACGGATGTTTTTAGTCTCAGTTTAATCACTGCACCTGAACTCTAAAAATCCTGGTTTGGTCCTAAATTAAGTTAAATTGAGACTAAGTTAAATTAAATTGAGACTAAGTTAAATTAAGGTGAGACTAAGTTAAATTAAGACTAAATTAAATTAAATTGAGATTAAGTTAAATCTTGCTTTTAAATGTCTCCTAATTTTATTTTCACCCACAATTGTTTTTCTTTTTTTTCTCTATTTTATTATCATGTTGGTTGTGTTTTTATCCTTTGTGATTTTAATTTTGAGTACTTAGAAAAGCGCTATACAAATACAATTTATTATTATTATAGGTTGTGCAGAAGAACAGCGTGCATGTAATGTCCCTCACAGAAAAGAATTACAGTCATCCTATAAAATAGTTTTAGATCAAATATCACAACAAAAATTCCCTACTGGAATATTATAGGAATAATTATAAAGAAAGCATCAGCACTATAAAAACACTATACTTGGTACTGCAGGCAGCCTTTAATAAGTGATTTACAACCATAATAGTTCTCAACACAGCAAATCCCAGATTATTGCTGTAAATCCAAAATACTGACGTCACGTGTATTTTAAATGGATCTCTGTGAACGGTGAGTTGCCTCGATGGTGACACATGATCTCAAAGCTTGGGTTTTTAGAGGGTGGAATGAGGTTGTGGTTGTTGTGGATGTCTAGACTTGTCTAGCTTATACCATCTCCTCTACCGTCTCCAAGACAGAGCTCTGGTGTCTAATGTAGGCTTAGCTTTGATCGTTCAGAGGATGTAAATAAAGTAGGATACGTTTGTTTTAAACGAGAGAGAGAGAGAGAGAGAGAGAGAGAGAGAGAGAGAGAGAGAGAGAGAGAGAGAGAGAGAGAGAGAGAAGTCCAAGGTAAGGACATTGGCTGGTCCTCACTTCTTTCAGGGGTTCGTTCTGTATTAAAGGAAGATTTTGTGATTTCCCAGAATGCCTTTTGACAACCCCCAGAGAACGTGGCTGAACTTGTTGCAATCAGCTGTTGGTTATACGTGTAGGTGGAGAGAGCGATAGCGACAGCATAGTGACAGGAAGAGGGAAAAGAGTTCCTTACTCAAAACACAACATGTCTCGCGGCTGCATTGCATTCTGGTCTATCGAGGCTGCTGTCTGTGGAGAAATTGGTATCTCTTCCTCTGTATGATTGACAGAGGGAATGACACCGACGCCTGATGTTTACTGTTGATGTTTTAGATCGCTGAAAACATTTTCTGATCTTTAAGTCCAGGAAATATCTCAACGTGACACCATGAAAAGAAAAATACAGCAAACGACAAAATTGGCCCAGAAATTAAGGCAGTCAATGGGGGCTCTCACAAGTACAGTCATACAAACCCGTGTGTGTGAGTGCAAGTGTGTACATGTGCAAGTGCATGGGAGTCTGTGAGAGTGTGTGTGTGTGTTCAGTTGCTGCAGCCTGCAGGGTAGTGATTTGCGGTGCGCTCAGATTTTCCCTCCTCCAGGGCTCGTCAGGGAAACAGACAAGACTTCATCTTCCCGCCTGACTTCATCTGGCTTTGTTTCCCCTCTCCTGTTGACTGCGGCCTGGGCTGGCGGTGGCTGTATTGTCCCCCCCCCCCCCCCCCCTTGTAGCCTGGAGCTCCTCTCTCACAGATGCATCTACACCCAAACCTGCAGAAACATTCACACACTGTTTATAGTCAGTTAGATCTTTATTAAAGTATCTGCGGGCTGGAGACGATTTTAAAGGGGCAATCAAGGACTTTTTGGGAAATGTACCTTTTGTGTGGGAGGAGTCACAGTTTCACAATAGAGAAGAGTCGGTGCCATTCATCCAGGATGCAGAGGAAACATAATATGGAGGCTCTCAGGGGGATGAATGCACCGGAGGGGAGCGTCTGAAGCTGTTTATTTCATCCCCCTTGTAAATATTTCTGCTGGTTCCTTCCAGCTGTTTCCACGAGTCCCGTCTCCGCCGTCGCATCGGTTCAGTTCTGCGTTTTACGGGGCCGTTTGTCGGCTGATGTCTTCAAGCGTCGATGTTTCAGACCCATTAAGTGCAAACAGATCCCAAAACATTACAGCCGGCTCCGCTCTGGGAGATGTTGGGAGATGTTCTTGTGTATATGAGCTGGTATTATAGCTGCAGTTAAACATAGCACACATACTAGAGACCTACCTGGAAAGCATCACGCAGCATCCTCACTGTGGTGTTCCTCACTGTGGTGTTCCTCACTGTGGTGTTCTTCACTGTGGTGTTCTTCACTGTGGTGTTCCTCACTGTGGTGTTCTTCACTGTGGTGTTCTTCACTGTGGTGTTCTTCACTGTGGTGTTCCTCACTGTGGTGTTCTTCACTGTGGTGTTCCTCACTGTGGTGTTCCTCATTGTGGTGTTCTTCACTGTGGTGTTCCTCACTGTGGTGTTCCTCACTGCTCTCCCCAGAGATCACCTGTCAATCAAACAGTGTGTCCAGTACTGTGACGTCTTTCTCCTTGGATTTTCTATTGATGGAGTCTGACTTTCTGTAGGTGGCGCTCTTTTCTTTGTCTCTTCAGCCACGGTGGCTATCGTTGCTCATGCTAACCACCCAGTTCTTCTTCTACGTATTCCAAACAAATCACTGCTATGTCATTAATAACTAAAGGGGCAGAATAGGGACTAGAATAAGGAGCCTGAAGGCAGTTTGAATGAGGTAAATAAAGTTTAGACGTCAAGCCACTGACATATTTACTGACTCAGGTACTGCCTTAGCTCACATTCCGCCTTCTTCTGTCACTCATGAGATTAAAGGTGCTAAATTGAAACAGGAGTGGGTCAAATGAATGGGGGCCGGTCATTTAAGCTGCCTGACCTCCGTTACCGCCACAGGATCAAAGGCCTTTTTAACTGGACAGGAAATAGGCGGCGGTTCCTGGTCCTCCCGGTCCTCCAGCTAGGACGAGTTAGCATCCATGCAACTGTTGTTTAAACTCAACACCCTTTTTTAATTGAATAGATGCTTTGGTTTGTCGTTTCATACAGCAGGAACCGACGCAGTGGTCCAGTTTCAGCGTAACAGATGAACTGCAGTAGTCTTCCTCCCACAAGATGAAGTTTCCTCCCTGTTTCTAAGTGGCCTTGAGGGCAGTCCTTAGCAGGGGTTGACTCCCATGTTCTCCCTCCATTTTATCTGTAATTACTGCTTTCATCCTCGGCCAAGCCCGTCTTGACTGAATGGACCCTCAACATGAACAGCCCTTTCTCGAGATATGTGACAAAAAAAAACCCTTACCTGCTATTTCAGGGATGACAATCAAATAGCGGAAGTGTGGAGGCGCTGAGAGGCGAGAGGATGTTTTGGTTCCCTCTTCCATCTTCGTATCACGTCTGCCATCTAAACTGGCCGGTCAATAGGTGGGGAATGCTTTGTTTTCCCAGCTGCAGACTAAGCTGGTAGCTTTGAGGTGGTGAGGTGGTGCTAATGGTGAGTTCAGGGACGCTAAAACAGAAGGGAAAGGTGTTCCCACCTGCTCGGCTCTAAAGAGTATTTACAAGAGTAAGAGTATTTATGTACAAACGGCAAATAAAGTTTTAATAACTCAACTAACAACTTAATTAGTCGACGTAGAAATAAGCTCATTTGTTTGGTATTAGATTGATGTCTGGCCTTGTGCCTTGAGATGACATCACATAATTGAAACATGCCTGAAACCTAATACTTTATTGTTGTTGTTGGTAACCGACTGGAAGAGTCATTTAGTTTAGTTAGAAAACATGGAGGTGAAGTGAAGGAAACCTTTTTGTGGAAGTTTTTCAATTCTTCAGTCTGTTACTTATTTAATTTCATTTTTGTTAAGACAAATTAAAAAAAATAAATGGAAAAAATTGAATCCTGTGGCATCTTTAGAGAGCAGTGGTCTTTTCGTAAAGAGTAACTTTGTGAAATACGTAGTTCGTAGTTTTGAAGTAACTTCCCCCACCACTGGAGAAACGTGATGATAAACATATGAAACCTTCCCTGCCTTTCCACCTCCTTCCTCGTGGCTTCCTGTCTGGTGTTGCATCGTGTGCTTTTGGAGGCTAAAGGCCAAGAAAGGAGAAAAACCAACAAGCCGCCTGAAGGCCTCAGATATCTCCAGTGCACTTGACTGCACAAGCACAGGCTGTGATACCCCCCACTGTGCCTGACCCTCAAACAGAGGGCTGTCTGTTGAACAGGTTAGCCATTAGCCAGCACCTTTTATTTACTGACTCACCAAGAAGAGCTGACTGGCTGTGAAACTGCTTCACAAAGGGATCTCCCTGGGTTTCTTCCAATGCTGCACACAAGGCAGAGGTGACTGTCATGGTGACCCCCTCCCCCCCTCATTATTTCCATTGGAGGAACAATATGGCACCTCACCTCCAGGCTGGTGGACGGGACGTGAGGAGGAAGTCCACTTCCATCATCTCCACCATGGAGGGCCAAACAGGAACCATGCCCACATCATCCAGAGGAACTGGCCCCTGCCAAGACTGGAGCCACAAACCTCTTCAGACTCCGATAGATCCACGTCCGCTATCAATCAGCTCAGGATTGGCACAGACAAAGAGGTGGCTTGGAGGCTGGTCTTCACATTGGGCTTGTTTTTTTGTCCACTAGCAGATTCACAGTGTCGTGATTGATGGCTGAATTACTCTTGTTGGTGAACTTGGTTGATGGCGTTGGATCCCAGGTTCGGGATAACGTGGGAAAGTGCTGAGTAAATGTGGTGAGAGGTTTGCTGAGCACTTGATGGCAGGTTTCGTACAAAGTGGTCTATGTAATGCCAACGTCACCCTGAGGAACAGGGTGTGGGTTGAGTTAACAGTTGAAGCACAGCATCATGTACGTACAAGAGTACTAACCAAACACAGGATATCAGATATGAGTGAAGAGATGAGAGAAGGTCGGTGAGTCCAGATTTACCGCTGCTTTTAGGAGATACTTGGTGTTTTGATTCATCACTTCCTGTCCAGTAAAGGGTTTGCAGGTATTGCAGCCCCGCTGTGTGAGTCAGGCTGATGGGTGTGTATTCACATAGCAACCTTTCCTAGATCAGCCTTAATTCTTTGATGTTTTATAGAAGCGATGATGTTTTTGTGTTCAGACCTGGCAACCTGTCCAGTTTCCCTACCTTTTTCCCAATGCATGCTGGGATAGGCTCCAGCCCCTCTTGTGACTCCGAATAGCAATAAGCGGCAAGAAAACAAATTATCACATATTTTTGAAATGATGAGCTTTCTATTGTTCCCCGGCAGCTCTTCCCAGCGGTCTGGGTGAGGCGTTTAATGACTCACTGTGAGCGTCGGTGGCATGACGTGCCCTTCGAGCCCAGTATCCAGGCTGCGGGATAAGAGCGCCTCTGTGCTGGAATGTAAACCCCCTAGCATTGAAGCCCTGAGGTTTATCACCCCTTCCACTTGACTTGAATGTCACATCGCTGGAAGCTCGAGCAGAAAGCGAAGACAGAAGACGAAGAAGACGAAAAGAGGAGGAAGAAATCTGAGAATTTGTTCTGCAAGGGAATATGATTGTTAGATTATATTTGTTGCAGTATTTCTTCTGATTTGATGACAAAGAATCATCATTCAATATATCTAATCTAGAGGATCCAGTATGAAAAGTTGTTAGAGTCATCATTACTTTTATTAGTGCTGTCAATCATTTTGTGACTGTTCACCTCCTCCTTTTCTGGAACAAAACTTTCTGCTCTCTGGCATCCGCGATGACGCAACGTGCAATATTAGTTTTTACTGCCCGCCGTCCAACAAATGGTCTCGTTCAACTCCGGCTCCTCCGAACAAGGAACCGACTGTCTCCTCTCGGCCTCCTGCGCTCCTTGATGAATCGCGCATTGAGTCTCGGCGAGGGGACCGACACGAACGGTCTCACACCCTCTTGTCTGAAAATGCCCTGCTCCTCTCTTTGCCAAGGGCCCACTTGAAAATACCACCAGGCGTTGGCATCAGGGAGGGGCGAGGAGGAGGAGGAGGAGGAGGAGGAGGAGGAGGAGGGGGAGGGAACCTTCTCTTCTTCGCTTTTAAAGGATTTGATTCATTTGATAGCTTTAAAACGCATCAAGCATCAATACACAATCATACAAATAGAGACATGCAGTTCAGAACTGGTGCAGAGAGACGCTTGCAAACTTTGAAGAAGTGACACGAAAGCATGTAGCTGTCAGGAGAGGAGACATTGTGGACCTGCAGTGTGATGAACCAGTTATAGTGTCTTCTAACTGCCTATCCTCTGTGCTATTGCAACAGATGGCATCATTTTTCGTGAATTTTTCGAGAATAAAATAAAATAATCTTCATTCTGCTATCATATGCAACTGAAAGCTATTCTTCTCTATTCTCCCTTTTAAGGAAAACCTGTAGATCTAAACCTTGCAGCTCCTGTGCTGCTGCCCTCTGCTGGTGACTGTGAGAACTACACATTATATTAGCACGTAAAGCAACTCCAGTATTAGTTCATCCATTAGTTCTACATGTCTGTTAGAGCCACTTGGCCTAGAAAACAAAAGCAACTGATTGTAAATAGTGTAAATAGTTGATCGCTGCCCCTAGTGGTCTGGAGACTACCTGCAACCTGTCTGTAATTGGCGTCACCCTTGGTTTGAACTTGGATTGTAGGGAAAGACTTTATTTATTTTGCCTTCCATCCACACTCACTCTCCCATTCAGTCTTGAACAACAACAAGCAGCAAAACCGTCAGTATCTGGACATCAGATATAATTGCTATAAGAAAAGAGTGTTGATCGTGGCTATCAGGAAGTTAGGACAAAAGAGAAAGAAGGAAAAGAGAGAGAGAAAGGAAGAGGAAGAAACAAGCCAAAGCAAGGAGAGAGGGCAAGAGAGAAAAAGTGAGACAGAAAACAGAGAGACAGATGAAACGAGAGAGAGACAGATGAAGAGAGAGAGACAGATGGAGAGAGAGACGGCTGGAGGGAGAGACAGATGGAGAGAGAGATGGCGAGAGAGGGAAAGTGAGACAGAAAAGAGAGACAGATGAAGAGAGAGAGAGACAGATGAAGAGAGAGAGACAGATGGAGAGGGAGATGGCGAGAGAGGGAAAGTGTGGGAGTGCTGGTTGCAGCTGTGCTAAATTACCAGTGGAGGGTCTAAAGCTCCCTAACCTGAACTAATCGCCACAGCAACTAGATTCCTCCAGAGCCGTGTGTGTGTGTGTGTGTGTGTGTGTGTGTGTGCTGGTTTAGTAGCAATTACATCTGTACTGTTGCTTTCTGAAGACGGTAATTGCAGACCACCCACTTTAGCGTGACACACAACAAGACACATGGTATCCTTGGCACTTATTTCCCTTGCCTGCACTTAACCTATTCTCTCTCTCAATCACTTAATCTCTCTCTCTCTCTCTCTCTCAATCACTTAATCTCTCTCTCTCTGTCTCTCTCTCTCTCTCTCTCTCTCTCTCTCTGTCTCTCTCTCTCTCTCTCTCTCCCTTTGCCTACAGTACATGAAAGCCTGACTCCCACTCTTTGTTCAATCTTCTGTTTCGTCCGCTGTCCTTTTTGTCTAACACATATCAAGATATGTAGTAACATGAGTGTGTGTGTGTGTGTGTGTGTGTGTGTGTGTGTGTCCCTGCTAGGGTTTCAGAGCCCCTGCAGACAGGATCCCTTCACTGACTCTCTGTTTAATTGGGATATCATGTTTCTCTCTCCCTGGGGGGTGTCGCACAGTTCACACGCTCACACACACGTTCATTACTCATAAAAAACACTTCACAAACTCATGCACACTGCTGTCTACACTTCGGCTGAGTGTGTGTGTGTGTGTGTGTGTGTGTGTTTAGGTGTAGGTGGCAGGGCGGCGATCACACACGCCCCAATGTTCACGAGCTAGATGTTATATGGCCGTACACCTTTGATTAAAAGTAACAAGTTCAAGCCCGTTCTCTTGGTGAAAGGCATTCTGGGACATATAGAAATCACTAACTGAAGTAGACATGGCAACACTTCATCACAAAATAACTCCTGGAATGCATCGAACACAGAAAGAGTGATGATGGAAAACGACGGAAGAGGAGCCGAAGCTGTTTCCTTTAAGGGGAGGTCAGGTTCCCTGTGTGTGTGTGTGTGTGTGTGTGTGTGTGTGTGTGTGTGTGTAATAACTCAAATGTGAACTACCAAATGTGGCTCTGAAATCCACATCCACTCAGTCACTGAATCATCACGCTCTGGTGTGTTTACTTGCCCTGCTCGTGGCCTCGTGCAGCAGCTAACTGATGGAAACGTCACCGAGGGAGGGAGTGGGCGGTAGAGGTGACTGTATGTGGGAGACGAAGCAGCATCCATACTTCATACTGACACTCTTAAGTCTTAAGTTACCTGCTGTCCTTTAAAAGTATCAGAATTTGTGAAGATGGAAGACCAATCATTTGAGCCCTCACAGTTGACTCCTCCCCTTTTGTGCTGTTAGTTGCTGTTATTCAGGTCTAATTTATGACAGGGACTCAGATGAAGAGCCATATCAATGTAATTTCACAGCCGACCAATATCTCTGTGTATGTCTGTTGCACATCGGTGGATATAAATGTATATAAATGCACACACAGATGATGTGTCTGGCTGTCTGCTGTGGAGAAAGAAATGTATGTTATGAAAGGACCTGCTGGACAGGAAGTGTTTCTCCCTAACTGGTGATTACTGTAAGTCAGGTCCATAAGTTTTCTATTATTTGAGTGATGAATTCTTTCTCTGTTGATGTGTCGTTGCCAACACAGCAGTCCTGTCAAAATATGAATCTCAACATAAGTCATATTTTCATAGCGGTAACTTGTTATGGAAGCCTACTTGTCTTGGAGTGAACTGACAGATCCTTGGAGTTAATTCCATTAACCTGGTGGATGAGGAGGAAATCCACTTCTCCTTCTGTTGATTGGTCACCAGGACAGTCAGTCATTCCTGTATTAAGGCTGCAGATTGCAAGAGAAGTGGGAGGAATCTGTCTTAAAAACCTGACTGAGTCGAGATTCAGTTGACATCTTGTAATAGTAGACCAAATACACTCGTGCTATCTCTGTTTTCTCTGTTTTCACACACTCTCAGAAAACACTGAATCTGCTTCTCACATAAGGAAACAGCCGTTTGTTTCGTCCCCGGTCGTGGTCCAGCAGTAGCGTTGTTTCATGGACGCACAGCTTATCAAGATGTGGCAGCTCCCAACCCTCCGAATGTCATGCGGCGTGGGAGTGGGAGGTCTGTCTGCTGGAATGTGCAACAGCTGGGCGTCCTAGCTTGGCAGATGAGGCGGGTGGCTGGATGATAGGGGCAGTCAAGGCCATGTGGAGGAGGGGGAACAGGGGGGCAACTCTCCTCCCTCAACCCTCATCTGTGAGAACCTGGAGCTGGTGTGATTTCCTGAGGTTTTTTTTTCCGATGAGGCAATGGAGTCCGTCTCCCCGGGGAGGGCAGCTTAAGACATCTATCCAATCAGACACGCCCCTCCCTGCTGCCTCGCTGTCTCAGCTGCTGTCCTTCATTCATCCCTCTCTGCTCCAGGCTTGTCCTGCTGTTGTTCCTCCTCTCCTGTTGGCTGCAGTTGGTTCTGTCTATTCTCTCTTTCCCGGGTCCTACCGATCGCAGCAAAGTACCACACAGAGCCACAAAGTACCACAAAGAACAAGAAAGTATACCACAACGTACGACAAAGAACCTCAAAGTATCACAAAGTACCACTAAGTACACCACTTGTAGTACGTTTTCTTGCTGTTTGGAGTACTTTGTGGTACTTTGTTGTATGCGATGTGATACTTTGTGGTATGCTTTATGGTACTGTGGTAATTTGAAGTATGCTTTGTGCTTCTTTGAGGTACTTCTCTGAGGTATACTTCAAGAATACGTTACTTAGAGCTGATACTAATCACATTTTTTAGATCTTTGAGAAATGCTTGTATGAAATTGAAATATATCTGAATATCTTGTTGTCACATCATATTTCATTCCAGTATTAACACATGTTGCTCCTAATACACAGTGTGAATTTTTTGGTCTTTTTAATACCAGATATTGACTAAATTGATATGGTCCTCTGTGTGTTATTGTCGCTACTGCTAGTGCTTTTACTTTGAAAAATATTTTAAATTATTAAATTGTTTTAAATTCTGTCTCATGACTTTTATATTGGTGACAAATTATGTAATCTTGTTTGAGAAATATCATTTAACTAAAACTTTCTGAGATCAGTTCAAAACAGTTTCAACAGCTTTTAATGTGAAATTTGTTTTACCATGCCATAGTGTCATATTGTGAAAACGTGGTGCTTGTTTGGGCTGACCTGGTGTCTGTCAAACGCTCTCTGGGAGTCCAGCATCTTGTTCAAGGACACTGCTGAGATTGAAACTGAACCGAACCAGAATAGACGCGGCCGAGGTTTTTTATTGTTGCCTATTTTTGAAAACGGTGAAACTGAAAACTCCATATTTCGCTGGGGTTATTTCTGTAGAGAAACGGGTGTGTCGTTGCGGTGACAGGAATGCCTGCAGACATGTTCTCCATGCTGGAGTCGGTCTGAGGGGACCCACTCATCAACCCTGTACCGGGGGGGGCGGAGTCACAGTGTTTGAGGGAGCAACT
Organism: Hoplostethus atlanticus; assembly: GCA_034670405.1. NCBI lineage: Eukaryota > Metazoa > Chordata > Actinopteri > Trachichthyiformes > Trachichthyidae > Hoplostethus > Hoplostethus atlanticus. The sequence continues at coordinate 338,380 of JAXDDX010000081.1, read as the reverse complement.
CTGCTTAGCCAATGTCTTCCATCTTCACCCTGGCAGGCCTGCCTCCACTCTGGGGTCTCCCCCCTTCTTTCCATGTAAGTAAGAGTGAGTCTGTTTGGGTTTTGCTGCAGCCAGAGTGGACGGACTGAGAGCTGAGGGGACGGTCTGCCAGTGTGAGCTCACTTTTTCTGTGTCTGCGTTCATTCACTTCCTTGATGGCCCTCGGACCGCTTGGATTTAACTGTTGACCTGCCGGCTGACAGGTGTAGTTCGGGACCCAGTGTCGGAGTGCCGTTGTTGTTGTTGTTGACTGTTAGCAGACGGAGCAGCATGTTGAGGCTCCAGGTGTGGTTTCTTCTCCTGGTCTTGTTCGCCGGGCGCTCGGGGGCGTGGTTTTGGGTCAGCAATCCAGACCCCACCGAGGCCCCGACTGAGACGCCGACGACGAGCGCGGTGGAAACCGCGGGCACCCCGGAGCCCGGTGGTGCGAAGGAAGAGGAAGAGGACGACTTGTCCGGGGGCGGGGCTGAAACCGCCAGCATCGCCACCGGAATCCGTAAGTTTACCGAGACGTGGGACGCGACGCCGACAGCTTGGACTACTACTAACGGAGGACTGGGAGAGAAGGTGGAGAGGCCTAACCCCGAGTTGACCGGTAATACACACAGGTCCCGAGGGGAGAGGGTGGAGGTTGGGATATGGGCGGGGGAAGGGTCTGGGTCTGGATCGGGGGCCAGGGCTGATTCTGGGTCAGGATCGGGGAGGGTTGAATGGTCAAACGTCACCATAAAACCAGTAGTAAGTAGTGCAGTCCTGCCCACCAACCTAACTGGTGTTGTGGGTGATTACAACACCAGTGGGACTGTTGAGGGTGTCTTGGTTTCCACGGCAACGCCCCCTGATAGTCCCATCAATGGTTCTGCCCCAACATGTCTGCCTGTGCCCTCTGATTGGCCCATTTGCTCTGGGAAAAGGTTGAAGTATTTCACGCTGCCCAACTTTTTCAACCACACATCTGTGGAGGAGGTGGGGGCGGTCCTACAGGAGTGGGCGTGGCTGGCGAGGGCGAGGTGTCACCACAGCGCAGAGTGGTTCCTCTGCCTCCTGCTGGCGCCCGGTTGCCCCGGACCCGACGCGGCGCCCACCCGGTCGCCCACCCGGTCGCCCACCCGGGCACCCGCCGCACGCCCTCACCTGCCGTGTCGCAGCTTCTGCCACATGCTGCGAGACGGCTGCTGGGCGTCGCTGGAGAACGGGCGGCTCCCGGTGGAGTGCGACCTCCTGCCTGAGAGGGCGCACGAGCCCGGGCGTCCGCCGTGCGCATCAGTTAGTAACTGGAAAGGTAACTCCGGCGGGTTAGAATGTATCCTGCTCGGCGATACATTTTGAATCCGATGCCTCTCTTTGTCGATGATGTTGCTGTTTACACGCTAGTCTGTGTGTGTGTTTGTTTTCACACCTTGCAACGCTGCAAGAACTGTTGCACACGTCGTTGTCGGAGTTGCTAGCCGTTCACGCGATCCACGTTAAATGCTTGCCGGCCGTTTCATCATCATCATCATCATCATCATCATCTCATGAGCGTAGTGCTGCAGATGATCGCTCCCGTTGTCACTTTCCTGCAGCACGTCCGCATGGCCCGCCAGCTTAGATCACCGTTGCAGGTTGCATGCTCCACTCATGTCACCGGCTTGTCGACTGCACAGCGCACAACTGCACGGTTCTGCTGTACGACAGAGATGTGGTAACTGAGCAACAGCAACGTCACAGGTTCTTTGAAAATAAGTACTGATAAACTTCTAACTGCAGACCACAGGTGATACTATTATTTACCTTTAAAATAATGTTATCTTGCATTCAACACACATGCATCAGAAGAACATGCAATAACTGTTATCATCTTGCATTATTGGTTTCATCCTGGAACAGATGAGGATAACTTTATGTTTTAATACAGTTTTCACTCCACAAAAATCTCTCCTGTGAAACTAAATGCTTGAGAACGGGGTTTTTCCTTTCCAGTGTACATGTGGTTGACAAAAGCACAGGAAAATGGTGTGCAGTGTTGAGAAACCCCCCTTAACACAGGAAGAGGCCCCGGGGTCAGCCCAGATGTAATGTTCATACTATATTTATCATGTCATTTGTTTTCCCATAAGGACATTTTAAAGTAAATGTTCTGGGTTTAAGTGGCTGATTTGCGATTTCCCATGTGCCACTTCCACCAAGTAAGGTTTCTGTTTGGATGTCCCTTCAGCCTCAACGTAAACCTTCCACTCAACGACTGCATTTGGAAAGCTCATTGCCCGTAAAACATGCAGTTATGTGCGTGGTGCGTGGGGGAGAATACGATGCCGATGCATGTTTACGTTGAATTCCTTTAGCGCGGGGGGGAGAATCAGTCCGTTTTTGGTTTGTGCTGAGAGAAGAAATAGTCTCTCCATACGCACCCTGTTTGATTTACATTGTTTTCTTGCGCTTGCCAAGACAGGATATGAAACTATGCATTACACTGTTTTCATTGGGTGCGAATTCCCCAACACCTGCCCTATTCGTTAGCCCATAGAGGGAGAGAGGGAACGAGAAAGAGGGAAATGGGAGATGAAGGTTCAACAGCCTTCAAGACGACATTGATCTCTGATAGTTTTGATGGACAATCCTTATTGTGTGAGATGATGCAGATGTATCTCGTTCCCCACAATGCCTTCTGTTTCCTGCTGCGTTCGGCTGGTTGTCCTCATCCCACCCTCACATGCCTCACATCTCCCCAGTGCCCCGAGTCGCACCACACATCCACATCCCTGTATTGTGGTCGTTGATCGTATTCAGCCTGTGATCAGCTGGATTGGAATTTACCACTTGTCTGGATTTAGAGGGGAACTGCTGTTTTAGCATCCCGAGTCAGAGGGAGAAACAATTGGACCGTCTGATCCAGTTTGTAGGGGGGGGGGGTCGCTGAGGATGGCATTTCTGATAGCGGCTGTGTGGGTGGGAAAAGGGAATGGAAAGAGTGTGGCGATTGTGTCTTGGGGCTGGGAGAAAGGGCAGGGGTGTCGCGGCTGACAACAAGGGATCCTTGTGGCCGGGATGAGACGGGGCGGCTCAACGTCTCCGCCGAGGGGTCGGAGGGCTCGGCCAGGCGCCCACCCCTCTCATGTCGCGAGCAATGGCGGCCATTAAACACTTAATGGGTGGTAATTGAATATCCGGCCGACCGTCAGAAGATGAGCAGAGTGTGAGAGAGACTTTTATGTGAGAGGGGGATTACCCGTTCTTTCACCCAAACAAGTTCACCAAGTCACTGGAGGAAGTTCAGCACCGCACGGGATCCACTTCATCAAATGTTGTGTACGGTGTTAACCACGGTGTATTGTTAGTCCCGCCCTCCTCGCCCTCAGTTCCCGCCCCAACACCTGTCAGTCATCTTGATGAGCTGTCAGCCTTGAAACGGCATCCTGACCTGAGGAAGCAACACTGTCGTTCAGCGAGTTCCTGCTGTACGTTTAACTTTCTTACCACGTCCCACCTGTTGTTGTTGTTGTTACCATGACCTCCCTGTGCTGTGGCCGCTAGCCTCACCCGCTGGCCACGCCCATACAACGCCTGACCACAGCGAATGGTCTGATATCACTGAAAAGCCCGTGTCAAGCAGGATTCAGGCCCGACACTGTTTGATAGATCCTGTTTTTTAATGTTCTAATGTGAAAAAGTCGCAGTTTTTGCCAGGACATCCTCCGCCATCAACGCTCTCGATGCCCCTTACGAAGCGAGACGAGGAAAACGATGTCACCTGAACGGAGAGCGTCGCTTCCCTCTCCTCGACCCCCCACCACCAGTCAGCTTTAATTGGCCGCGCTCTCAGCTTAGCCAAACATGGATTAAGGGCTGACCGGGGAACAGAGGGAGGCCATCGACGTGACAGCTGCCTCGCCGCCGCTTGAAGTGTTAACTGATGGAGGCTGAAGTCCCGTCTGCGTTTCCCCCCCAGTTTCAGTAGCGCACAGTCCAGTTGGTTCAGCCCCAAGAGGGTAGAACTGCAGCTGGGTGTGTTAATGGTTGAACCCATTGGCTTATTGGCGGCGGCGGGGGGGGGGGGCAGTTGTCTGTGTGACTGGAAGTGTTGGGTGTACGGTCTGCCAAATATTGAATGTCTCGGGGTTTAATGGTTAAACATCTGTCTCTCTCTCTCTCGCTCTCTCTCGCTCTCTCTCGCTCGCTCTGCCTCTCGTTAGACGGTGAAATTAGTTTGTTGTTGCAGCTCTCGCATTCCCAAATAAGGATCGCTGCAACTTTCAAGACTCTGTAAAGAGGTAAAGAGAGTCTGTCTCCTGCACGGTCCAGGCAGTACGTACTTGGAGGGTGAGGTAGTGTTGTGAAAGTCAGACTGGATGAGGACGTCTTTTCATGTGAGGGCATGTTGGGTCACCCAGGAGAGGAGGGTTGGTGCACAGAGTGAAAGTTAATTTTAGTGTCTTTTAAATGGAGGGTTTTTTTATGATGAATCTCAGTTGGAGGTCCTTTCTGCCCCGTGCAGCTCCTCACATCTTTCTCAGTGTCAAAACAGTGTTAACATTACAGCAGCAGCACCTTTACTACCATCTGCTCACCGTACATGAATGGAGGAAGTTGCAGAGTGAATAAGCTCACTTTTGACTTGGCTACAAATTAAATTTCAATTTCATTTTCATGGCAAATTTTGGCGAATTCTCTGTCTCTGTTGGAGCCTCACTCTGGGATTTGGGCCGATAATATTGACAAATCTTGGCTAGTGCAGCTTTTAAAGATAAAATCTGAGTATATTTCATTCATTGCAGAGTCAACTGCTGTTTCTTTCCCTCCCTCAAAGCTGTCCCCCCTCCCTCCCCCCCCCCCCGGAGGACACCATCAGTCCCAAGAAGACACTCAGTATGTTTTAACTGTCATGAGCCAATATCGGCTTTTGGGACCGATGCTTTCTGCTGCATCCTACTGGAGTCCCTCTCGGCCCTCTTTCCCATGGACATCTGACACGCATTTCCTTCCTCCGTCCATCTGTCTCGTCTTTCTCTCTCTCTCTTCATCTCTCTCTCTCTCACATACAAGTGCACTGGCGCTGTCTTTCTCTCACATCGCCAGTGATATAATTTCCTGCGGGTTACATGTTGGGGAAAAAGACGCTACCTCGTTAATCCCCCTGTAACTGAATACACAGGGCCTGCAGGGCGTGGAGGAAGGGAAGTCATGTTAGACTGGAGGAGGGGGGGAACAGGAGCAGGGCAGGAAGCCATGGCCAGCCATCTGGGTTCATATGATCATTGTTTTGGAAGCATATGCCAGCTTCCATCTGTCCTCTGGAGAACAGCCAAGATGAGGTACCAGGGGAACAGCTGATCATCATCTGGCACAGTCCCACGGCCTCAGAGTCTCAACCTGTGAAATAATCTTGTGATAAACGTCAAACTTTGTCCCATACATACAATTACCTTTTGGCCCACAGCAGACTGGTTTTACTGGGCAGCTCCCAGATAGGTTTAAAACAAATTCCCATGGATTTTTCCCAAAAACCACCTGATTGCCACAGCTGGTTCATCCCTGTCGCCACGCGGGATTAACCAATAGCAGGTGCCTCTCGGTGGGAAGTGGACCGCCCCCCCCTTCGCCCCCTCGCCGTCTCTAATTGGCCCAAATCCCACAGGATCCATGCTAAACTGTAGCTGATGTGTACGTCTAGATAACGTAATGACACTGACCGCCGTCCTCTGGGACTCTGGGAGGCGTTCTCCAGTGTGTGTGTGTGAAAACATGTGTCGAGGATTTATTCCCAGCCATGTTGGTCTGACCAGCGCAGAAGTGTTGAAAGTTAGTGATGAACTGGTCATCACGTACATAACGTCCTTCTTATCAAAAGAAATGGGATTGCGATCAACACAAAAGGACGTCTTACAATTTAGTTGAAGTCTGTTTCTTGCAATCCCGTTACTTTGAGGACGAAGATTGTTGCAAAAGAGCGAGCGGGAAGTATTTTAGTGTTTTCAATGAAGCTCTGGCCATTTCTCTTCTGTGCCTTGTAATTACAAATTGAGTTCCTCGGTTCAGAGGCAGCAGTAGAAGAAGATGTAACTTAAGTAGAGCTTGTTCCATATTTGTGGGCAGCGCCAACAACCAGAGTCAAAGCAAAGTCAAACTGCCTTTATCCCGATTATCCGCTGGACGTCCTTGTTCGTATTTGGCTGGTAAAATGATGAAAGTGGCTCGTGATTTTCAGAGCGTCCACTATGGGTGATGTACAATAGCTCTGCAGGCGTCTCTCGCTTTACGCCGCTGAGTTATGACTTCCTCTGGCCTCTCTGACCGAAACACTCAAGAGTCAGAAAACGTAACGATGCTTTCACATGGCTCGGGACGGCATGGGGAAGAAAAAAAAATCCCCCTCGCCGGTTGTCTGCGTTGACCCCTGTTAATGCACAGACTGGACCTTTTTGGTGAGCTTCCCCCGAACGAAAAAAACCCCCTCCATCATGAATCTGTCGTGACAAGGCCGCCCTGGGGGGATCGCTCCCTCGTGGTGCTGATTCATGTGAATTTAATAGCGGGGCTCATAGCTAGCGCTCGCTTTTTTCCCTTCAGGCTATTTCAGTCTATGGGAATTGCATTATCAGCAGTTTTTCCACGTACACAAAAAAGTTATTTTGTCTGCAGTATGTCGATTTACTCAGTGAGGTCTGTGGTTCAGCCGATCGGGTCAGGGTTTGTTATTCCAGAGGCATTTACATGGTGACGTTGGTGATGCTTCTAGCTTGATGTGCTTCCTGCCCTGGAAGCATGTGCATCCTCCCGAGTCCATTTCATCTTCTATTTGGTCTTAAAAAAAAAAGTCTTTAACCTAATTGTAAAAATCTGCCATAACCAAGTTGAACCACAAGATGAGTAACAGCTCGTTTGTCTCGTTCACACAGACTCTTAAAACGTTGCAGATGGCTTGTGGTCCAAATAACACCGATCCTGTGGCTCCCAGTTTACAACCTTTAATCAATAAAAGTCGATATTTTCATTTCCAAAGAACTTGTGACTTGCTGATCGTTTTCCGTGTCTGTCTGCGCTTCAAACTGACTGCTCTAAAAAAAAAAAGTACCTTCCTGTACTTCCTGTCTCTGACTCTTGATTTCCTGTCTCCTTTGCAGAGGAGAGCGGCGTCTCTTTGCTCCAGCTCATCGGAGACCCCCCGCCAGATGAGATCAGCAGGCAGTTTGGGCCGGGCGGCACCACGGCCTACGGTTTCCAGCCGGGGGCGGTGGCGGGCCAGCCGGCTCTAGCCCACGTCCCCAACCCCTTCTACCGTCACTTCTCCCTCCTCTTCCACATCAAGCCCTCCACCGCCGCCGCGTCCGTCCTCTTCTCCATCACCGACGGCTCCCAGAAGTTCATGTACATCGGCGTCAAGGTGAGCGCGCTGCGGTCCGGGCGCCAAAGCGTGCAGTTCTTCTACACCGAGCCCGACTCGGAGGCTTCGTACGAGGCCGCCAGCTTCGACGTGCCGAGCCTGGTGCACCGCTGGACTCGCTTCTCGCTGTCCGTCCTCGAGGACCAGGTGACCTTCTACCAGGGCTGCGACTCGGAGCCTCAGGTGGTGAAGTTCGAGCGCTCGCCAGACGACATGGAGTTGGACACCGGGGGCGGGGATCTTCGTGGGTCAGGCAGGAGGAGCCGACCCCGATAGGTACCAGGTAAGATTCATCTGTAATGTGGAGCAGCAACATTGGGGTGTTTTCTCTTCATGATTAAGAGATATCATCAAAATCTTTTCAACACTAAATCATGTTTTTCCAGAACAAATGTGTTGGTAAAGGTTTTTCTCACCCTCCTTCCACCGGTTCCACTCCGATCGGTGACAAAATACCAAAGATTTAAAGGTTGTATGAGCTGAGAGGAGCAGAAATTTAAACTAACTGGAAATGGGCAGAGACTTTGAGGAGAAAAATACATCCTCCACCGGAGTGCCCTAAGACTAGATCAGTTAGGGTGGATGGGACGCTCTTATTTTGATATAACAGTCTTAAACATCCAAGTGTCCAGTAACACAAGTGGATCACACATCCTATTCCCAACTCGTCTAAATGAAGCATCACACTATCTGCCTCGATCCGTACAATTGAAGAGTTTTATTCCAAAATAAGATGGAAAGTGACACAAATGTCTTCGGTCAACAAAACTGGATCCTCTCTCTTTTACTGAATGATGAACTTAACTGAGGAGAAAGTGCTGAAGAGAGAGGAATCCTCATCCAAATATCTCCCAAGGGGCATGGACAAGTCAGGATAGTACACTGTGTGCTAACAGAGCAGGTGTGTGTGTGTGTGTGTGAGTGTGTGTGTGTGTGTGTGTGTGTGTAAACTCTAACCAGGGTTAAATCCCTCTTTCATTCCTCCCTGCGGCGTCTCGCTGCAGCTATGTGTCTGGGTCACTGACCACGAGGAAGGCAGACGTGTCCCCCCCGTCCCTGTAAATCTATTACTTGACCTCTCACCTTTGACCTCTGACCCTTGGCTCGCACCCAGTCAGTGAGCCGCTTGACCACATGTGATGGTCACATGGGCTTTGAAGTGGAACAGTGGGGAAAAGAAAAGCAACAAATTCGCCCAAGTGTTTCAGATCGCCTGAAGCCCTCTATTGGATTCTATTCTGTTCTATTCTGTCGTTTCATACATTCCTAAGCCTTTTTTTTACTGCAGTAATCCAACAGCAGATGGCAGAACATGACCCCATGACAAGCATCATGAAGTCCACCTGGAGCGCAGACTGCCTGTATCATGTTTAGCAGCAGGCACCGCCACAATAAGAGTCCATGTAGACTGAGATCAAGAATCAGAGTCGTTCCTCTGCTGCTCCCGTACTCTCCATCTCATCTCACTCTCATCTCATTTCACGGTGTTTCAGAGGTTTGAAGGAAAACTGAAACACCCTGAAACACTTTTAACACAGTTACTGGAGATGCATGTCGCATTCCTGCTCCCATTTTGTTTACAGTATTTTTCTTATTCCCGTGTGTAACTGGCCAAACATCACGTTGAGATATTTCCAGCAGCTGCAGAGGAGTTTGATAGCAGGATATTTTTCAGCGATCTAAAACATTTGGTGTCAGCCAATCAGAATCAAAGAGCGAGGGCTTCTTTCTAGACCGACGATCAACGATCATACAGGGAGAAATCCATCGGAGAAGAGGAAGAGACACCAATTTCTCCACCGACAGTAGCCAAGATAGACCAGAATGCAATGCAGTAGCCAAGATGGTTCAGGCACGTGAAAGGCATTGTGGGAAAAGTAAATTACACAGAGAACATCACAGATTGATGATATCTAACAGGGTAAGAGGATCTGAGGGTGGATCCATATTTCATGATTGACTTCAAACAATGGAAGATAAGAGTTAACTGTGAGCTCTGTGAAAGGACTCATTCACTGTGTGTGTGTGTGTGTGTGTGTGTGTGTGTGTGTGTGTGTGTCTAGGGTGTGATCGCAGAGCTGAAGGTGGTGGGAAATCCTCGGGCAGCTGAGCGTCTGTGCGACGATGAGGACGATTCTGACGCCGTGAGTGTTTGTGTCCGATATTTCATTCAAGGGCGAGTTTCATAATACTCTTGGTCTAACGTCTCTCTCTCTCTCTCTCTCTCACTCACTCACTCACACTCTCTCTCTCTCTCTCTCTCTCTCTCAGGCCTCTGGTGACTTTGGCAGTGGTGATGGAGACAGGAGACAGAGCGGTCAGACCGTGAAGGTCAGTGTCTTCATCATCATCAGTTTGTCTGATTACAGTACGACCCTTAGCCGTCATTTAATTGATGAAATGTTGAAAGAAGCCTCGAGGTTGCAGATAGTTCAAGTTTATCACAAAGATTAAAAACCTGCTAAGACATGCAGGCAGGTGAAACATCAAGTGTCAAGGTCTTTTTTTTTTTCAGACCACCCCTGCACCCCTCCAGCCGGTGCCCGAACCCCCTCTGACATCGTCCCAAGGAACCAAACTCACAGAGACAGGTAGGAGCTTTATGCTATGGCTTCTCCTCTCATGGGTTAAGTTAAAACGTCTCCAGATTCACCTCGGCTGCCAAGACGCCGATCGCATCACGGAAAACTGTAATGGAAGTTTTTTTTAAATGGTACGAAAATAAACCTTCCTAGAATCGAGGTGAAGTAATCCGTATTAGAAGTATGCACATAATAGCGCCTGTCTGGGCTTGAAAGTCTGGAGGTTTCTGCCCCGGGAGCTTCAGCATGCCAGGGAGGACGTGAAGCTCTCTAGCTCCCTCTGGTGGACAGTCCAGGTAATGCATGTCTCCCAGGTCACTGAGCTTTGATTGTTGGAGGGAAATCAGCCTCGCACAAGTGGCTCACAGGGCTCAAGGGAAACTGTCTGAAAGGCACTTTTGGGCTTTAAAACCCTCTTTACTTTATCATGGACTTGGATTATGAGATGTCAACAGGTAAAGCCCAAATGCATTAAGTCTATATCAGTATTGCTCTGCAGCAAGGACACTTCCTTCCTCCACGTGACGTTCAGCCAGACAAAAACAAAGCTGCTCTGCAAGCCCATACTCACAACCCCCCATGCAGCTACTGAAAGGCACCAAGGTGAAGTTGTTTGTGTTGCATTTGTGTTGCCTGTAGATGACAGGTATCGTCGACCGTCGGTGGAGCACAGGCCCGGATCACAAGGGCCACGAGGTGGGTCACGGGGGGGGGGGTTGGTCCTGCACCCTGCACCTCCCCTGCAGACATCCAGACTTGGATTAGGTTTCTATCCTAATCAATGTGTGGCCATCCTATCACAGTGTAGGATGAGCATGTGGAGATTGGGGGGCGGTGGCATGATGGGAGGCTGGTTGGCATCTCGTTGTTTCAGTCCTATCTGAGGTTTCTGTAGCTTCAGTAGATCGCTGCTGTCAGGTGACGTCAACTTTTCAGCCTTGTTTTCAGCTTCCATGCGTTTCTGAGTTTATCCAAATTTTGAAAGGGTTTCATCAGTTTCTCCTCCTAGAGAGAACCATGTCATCCTTCTGCTGTTTTCACGTATAGAGCTGACTTCATAGTATTTATTATTGTTTTTATTATTATTTTATTGTTACCAGGTAAAGTCAACTGAGCATGTTAGCTTTTTCCAGCAATGCCTTGCTTCACATTCACACCTTCTTCTGTTGGCTGAGCAGCCTTGCTTGTTCGTATTGGGTTATCTTATAACCTAAATGGACTACTCTTCCTAGAGTCCTACTTTAAAAACACACTTCAATACAAAATCAAACACATTATTAAAAATGTCCAAATCTACAGTGGGGTCCAAAAGTCCAAGAACTCCTTTGTTTCATCATTTATCAAAAATGACAAAAGAATTTTTGCCAAATGATATTTCTCAAACAATATTACATCATTTTCCACTAATATATACTAAGTCACAAAATGTTAGTATTTCCTGCAAGTCAGAATGTGATATGCCCACCGTTTCCTTCATCACAGCTTGCACTCTGTCTGGCATCGATTCTTCCAGCAGAGAGTCTTGACATGTTACAGTATATTTCGCCTTTTCCCTTTTTCAAATGTTTCAAATGCACGTACAGTTCCAGTACGTACTTCCTGGACAAAGTCATGAAGTACGGCATTGGGATGGGTCTACTGATGCCTTCATCTATCGTCTGGTATGCATTATGCAGTAGCGCCATCTATAGGACACACACTGACCAAGCCATGTCCTTCATCTCCACCAGATGGAGACACATCAAGTTTCCTCCTTTTGCTTTTTGACTTCTTTCATTCAGTCTTCTGTCAGTCTGGGGTTTCGCTTGTTTCCACATCAACAGTTACGCTGCTTGTTTACAACTGTGAATGTGGTGATGATAACATGAAATATCGTACTATCAATACCAGCTCATGGGGATGAATCATGGTATTGATGTTCCCCTCGGACAGAGAGAGTGTCGCTCTGTCGGATGGTTTTTCTCTTCAGCCTTGATCTTTAAACAGAAGCTGTAAAATCATCTTCCACCTCGGTCATTGACTAATATGTTTTTGTCAGGTCCCACGGGTGCTAATGGTGAGAAAGGTGACAGAGGAGACAAGGGCAGCAGCGGGGACAGAGGCTCCGCAGGGCCCAAGGGAGATACCGGTTCCAGCTCTGGCTCCGGGGTCTCCTCACATGGTGGAGCAGGAGGACAGAAGGTAGAATGTCCGTCCACGTCTGCCTGCATGGATGTGAAAATGTGACAGAAAGTGATAGTAATTTGTTTTATTGTCTTATTTCAGGGTGACAAAGGCTCAAAGGTAACAACACATCTCACTAGTCCAGTCTCCACCTTCACTAGGTTCTATATCTATACTATCATTGTTCACTTGTTGATGCTTTCCCTCTCCCTCACCAGGGTAGTTCAGGGTTTGGATACCCTGGCAATAAAGGGGACACCGGTCCCCCAGGGCCTCCCGGGCCTCACGGTTCTCCGGGGCCTGCAGCTGAGGTGGTCCGACTCGGGGACGGCTCTGTTGTTCAGCAGGTAGCTGGACCCTCCGGACCGGTGGGACCACCAGGGTTAGAGGGGCCCGCAGGACCCCCAGGATCGGAGGGGGAAGCTGTGAGTACCAGAGATGTTCCTCATGGTTTATATGTTATATATATATGTGTGTGTGTGTGTGTCTGTGTGTGTGTGTTATGTTTTACTCATGGATTATATGTTGTCCCTCAGGGCGATCCAGGAGAGGATGGAAAAGCTGTGAGCTGCTTTTTTATTAATTCTTTATTTCTTTTAGATATTTAGATGAAAACACAATCAGTGCGGTCTCTTCTGTTGTAATTGTTGTTGGCGTCCGTCCCCAGGGTCCCTCTGGGCCGAGAGGTTTCCCAGGAACACCAGGAAGTGCTGGAGCCAAAGGGCAGACGGTACAATAAAGAATTAATGTTGGAAATATCATCAGTATAATAAGTGATCAGTATTATTTTATTTCATTTTATTATATTATGTTATATTTTATAATATATTATTTTATATTATATTATTTTATATTGTTATTTTATTGTATATTATATTAGTTATTATTATTATTTTATATTATGTTACATTATATTATTTTATATTATATTATGTATGAGGCTGAAGCTTATTAAAGAGGTTTGGGGTTTTTCTGTGTTTGAGAATTGATCTATTATTGTATGACATCATATTGATTTGTGTAGGATGATAATGTGTGACGTCTGATTCCTCTCCAGGGGGAGCATGGAGAGGGTCACCCAGGACCCCGGGGCCCCCCAGGGCCTCCGGGACCTCCTGGACCTGCTACTGGTGACCGACCGGTACGTTCCTCTCAAGACACAAACTCTTTCTCTGAGCGTTTTGATGTCCCGAGGCATGCCTGTCATTTTGTTTTGTTGATTATGTTTCTTTAGACGTTTGTTGACATGGAGGGATCGGGATTCCCAGATCTGGACAGATTCCGGGTACGTCGGTTATCAAAATAACAACAAAACAATAATCTAAAGCGGCAGAAAACTTAAAGAACTGATGAATTCTGTAAGGTGATCATTTAGTGTGTGGTTGTCTAGGCTGTCCGTGGTCCACCGGGCCCCCCCGGCCCTCCTGGTCCCCCTGGTGTATCAGTGGCAATGGGATCCACCGGTCCAGTCGCCTTCGGACCTCCTGGACCACCAGGCCAGGATGGAGCCCCCGGTCTTCCAGTGAGTATCTCTACTTTCATGGATAGAAGATAATTTCTTCAAGGCTTTTCAGACGTTTTCAGTGACCTTTTTTTTTTTTTACATTTTAAAGAATATCCTTCATCAATGGGCTGATTGTCTGAATATGTGCCTGTCTGCTGTTTCAGGGGCCTCCAGGTCTCCCCGGCCAACCAGGTCTACTGGGGCCCAGAGGAGAGAAGGTGAGAGCCGATTGATGCAGACGGACCACATGTTGGTTGACCTCCCCCTTATAGTTGAGATGATTGTTCTCTTCCAGTTTAACCAGCAGATAAACATGTTTGTGTCATATTGTTCTCACTTCCTCGGTCTCTTCCCTCCAGGGCGACGGCGGTGATCTTGGTCTTCCAGGAGCGGCAGGGGAGAAGGTGAGTTGTTTTCTCAACCCCGGTGAATTTAAGCCGTACTCTAAACTGAACACTTTGATAAACGATACAGATCTAGGTCTTGCTCCCTGAATTGAAATGTCACTGTGGTTGGTGGAACCGGACAGATCTTCTCCTCCATGTTTGCCTTCCCTCTAGCAACACTCGTCTGGCTCCAATCTTTTCACCGGTCTGCTGTCCTACTTTACTCCTTCCTCTCCGGTGTGTAACGGGTCGCAGGTTTTCAAGACGTTTCCGTCCGTTTCCCTACTTTCCTTATATGTTCGTCAGATCTGACTTTGAATGCAATCCAGGCTTTGACACTGTTTCCTTCAGTGGCTTTGGTTGTTTAACCTCAGAACAGGCCAACTACTATTAAACTCCTTACTTTCTTATTGGTTTGACAACATCTAGAGATGGCTTCAGTCTACTGACAGCATCTTTTAGACCACTACCTCTGCATGCTCCTCTGGCATGACTCACCTCCTCCTCATCCTGCTGGTGCATGAGACCATGTGGTGCTGATGCTGCACTAACAGACTCTAAAAGGACATAACAACGCGGCGATGCCCCCAGCCTGTCTAAGAGTGTCGTCCAGCAGAGTGACACGAATCTCTAACACCCATATGCTCTTCACCCCAGGGTGCCCACGGCGATCCAGGACAGCCAGGGCGGTCAGGGGAGGGTGGGCTGGCAGGGCTACCGGGTCCCATGGGACCTGTCGGACCCCCAGGACCCCCCGGGCCTCCAGGACCACGGTACCATGTTGGCTATGTGAGTATGGGTTAGGGCATGTTCACACCAAGCATGTTTGGGGCGGTTTGGAGTATTTACACCCAAGTACAAACCCAAAATATCTCTGGCATGAGCACCACAGAGCTCCATCATGATTCGCTAAAGTTACAGGGACTGGAATCTGATTTGTTTGGACCAAAATCTCCAACCTGGCAGGACGTTGGGTTTCCAAAACTCTGTCCGGTAAAGAACAAGCTACTTGTTGGTCTTTGTAACTTGGTTTCGCTTGTGATTGGGCAGCGTGAACCTGAAGGAACCAAACACAATCCACTGAGGTTCAGCCCAAAGAAAACTACCTCCAATACTTTTTTCTACAGGGCGACCAGGAGGGATCAGAAGTGACGAATGGCGTGCCTGGAATCAGAGGCCCTCCGGGACCGCAGGTAACCAATCGCGGCCCTTCACTCATCCATAAGAGACAGTGTTGTAACAGGTGGTGCACGGCCTCATGCTGTCTTCTCTGTTCCAGGGTCCACCTGGTATTGCAGGTCTATCGGTAAGTTGGTGTTGGTTGTTTGAATGGAGTGGTCGGTCTCTCCGTTATTTCATCTGTGTTTCCAACTGCAGCAGTAGTAGGTCTTAAGAAAAACATGATAAATTGATCCTTTCTGAAAGTATTGCTCCATTTATGTCTACATTGGTGGTTGTTTTCATCATGATGATCACCAGGTGCAGGTTTTTATCTATTACTACATCACTGAGTATACTTGTTAGTAACTTGTAGTATTGTGGTTTCCAGGGAAGGCCAGGTTTCCCAGGCATCTCTGGAGAGAAAGGAGCAGAAGGACCAAGTGGACTACCTGGAGGACCCGGCCCGGATGGATTCCCTGGAAAATGGGTAGGAAGCTGAACTGTGTTTTCGTTGTTCAGTTGTATTAAACTAGTTTACCAACGTCCCATATTCCAGTTTGACACTAGTTCCTCTTTGTGGCATTGATCATTTCTTTTTTTAGGGTGACAAGGGAGCTAGAGGAGAGAAAGGAGAGATGGTGAGTTATCTTTTTTAACTTTAAATCATGAACTCAAAGTGGATGTCCAGTGAGTCATTGAGCCTCACGTTCATATTTTCAATCTTAAAGAATAAGAGTCACCCCACTAGTGTAAAAACATTACACTTGATTGTTGTTCTGTCGCCTTGTTTGTTTGTTTTTCCTGTTGATCTTGTGTCGTAGGGTGTGCCAGGGCGAGACGGCGGGCCACCTGGACCTCCAGGGCCTCCCGGAGCTCCAGGACAGATCATCTACCAGCCAACAAGCGATGTGAGTCGGAGGTCACAGACGTACAGACATGCAGCTAACCTGCACACACTGACACAGGAAATAACCCACGACGGCCTGCTGCTGTGAACCCCCCACCCCGGATGACTCACTCACTCACTCATGTTTCTTTCAGTCATGCTCATGTTCACTAACAATCACTGACTTGTTCGATCATCCATTCACCTCCATACTAACTGGCCTAACTTTGTCTCGCCGTAGTATAACGACGTTTTGTGGAGCGAAGAGGGGCAGGTGAGTGAACGCACCGTTTGGTCCCCTCACCAATCTCACCATCAGCGTCAGTCTCATGATTTGTTTTATTGACGCATTACTGTTTCCTCTTCCATAGAGAGGAGCCGGTATTCCAGTTCCAGGTCGGGCAGGATTCCCGGTATGTGGTGTTGCTTTCCGTCACACTTTTCAGTTTGGAAAAATGCAGTCGATACCAAAAAGATGGAGGGAAGTTAAATGCATTGTGTGTCTTGATACAGGGGCCCATGGGACCCAAGGGAGACAGAGGGGAAACGGGTCCTCCAGGATATGCATCTAAGGTACATTGATCCTTGTATTTGAAGAGTTGATTTCCAAAACTCTGTATGTCAATTTTGGAAGAAAAAAAAGTTCCATTATTCAATATTTTGAACTGTAGAGGTTCTAGTCTGTAAATTGTCTGTTTTTGTGCTAAAAATACATTTCCTCACATTTTTCAAATGGTGGTGTTTCATTTGTTCTCGATGTTTTGGTTTGTGTTTTTCTGTTCAGGGAGTGAAAGGAGAGCCTGGTATCATCATGGGGCCTGATGGACGACCTCTTTACCTGGGTGGGCTGGCGGGACAGACGGTAAAAACCTCAATGTCCAGATACTTCAATCTTCATCTTCCCTCAAATTCTATTGCATCTCATATATACTCTTAGAAAAAGCCTTATTTGTTAAATGTAAAGGTCACAGTATGCATGTGTTTGTTCACAGGGAGAGAGCGGACCCCCGGGCCCCGCGGGACCACCTGTAAGTACCAGGTTTCATGTGCTGTGATCATATTCAACCAACTAACGGCGTAACAGCAGCGTAACACGCCTCTGTGGACGTTTCTCTCCAGGGTCAGTTCGGTCCCGCCGGCCCGAAGGGAGAGATCGGCTTCCCGGGCAGACCGGTGAGTCGGTTTCATCTGCTCATCAGCAATACACTGTGTAAATACGCTCCATGTACAAGTGAGGGAGTGGGGAGGCTTGAAAACTGGCCCTGGAACCTGTATAGTTTAAATCAGGCCGCCAGACTAATCATGTAGTGACTTGTAAGCTAAAACAAGGATGTTAGATATTGTGAGGAATAAGTCCAAACCGTAAATGGGCATTAAGTGATCCATGACCTTTAACAACCTCTATTGGTGACCAGTAGGAATTACAACAACATTGAACTATAATAATAACAATAATGATGCTCTGTCATTTTGTCTTCATAGCAACACCCCTGTCAATATATTATGGTCATATTGTGATGATTTTTTTTAACTTTAAGAGAAGCTCCTTTTAGTTGTTATTGCAAATTAAATGCAAGTCTGAATGAGATGGGTGTGTTATTGTAGGGTCGACCTGGGCTGAATGGGGCCAGAGGAGAGAAGGGAGATTCAGGCACTGGAACTGGACATGGATACCCAGTGAGTATCATTCAAGATCAGTTACTGCTGCATCCCTGTGTCGATTCATCAAAAGCTTCTGAATCCATGCAGCTTGTACGATCTGTCACAAAGTGCAAAATACACAGTCTGAACCTGCAGTGATCAGTACTCCTTGTTTTCCAGGGTGCTCCAGGACCTCCAGGCCCGCCCGGACCCCCTGGACCTCCTGTACCCCTCGACAGGTTCACGGTGAGTACAGACATGCCAGATTTACCACAATATAATATTACTTGGTAGGATGAACAAACTTCTACGGCAAATATGGATTTAATTTTAATACAATAAGATGAAACTTTTTTTGATCCCAGTTGGTAAGTCAGGTCATTGCAACAGCAGAAGTAATAGGATATATATATATTTTTATTTTCAGCTTTTGTCAAAATACAGTACAGAACAACAGACTTACACCCAAACAAACAAGCATGCTGTACAGGGTTGAAACCATAGCAGTACAATTAATTCTCTTTGAGATATGAGCTGTGGACCCCAGATGATTGTACATTTGTTTGGTGATCTGGAAAGACAAATAGAATATAAAATAACCATTAAAAACAGAAGCAACAACAAAACAATGAACATATGCAAGGGTGCAAATTTGGCCTAGACGTTGGCATAGTCCTTCCCTACAAAAGGTATATATTACACCAAAATGATGCTAAATCAAGCTGCCTCTTCATGTGTGATGATGGTGGGAAATAGTCCCCCCTTCTGTTGATTTGTTCAGTTAATGTACATTAGTTCCACATGCTCTGCGTTATGTTCTCCGTTAGCCTGTAGAGGGCGCTGATTCCCCCATTTAGGTAAAACAGTAGCTACAGCATGTTGGAGTATCTCAGTACATGTTCAATATTATACTTAGACATGGATTAACCCTGTCCCCTAATCATCTTCCTCTTTGATTTCAGGGATACGAAGACTCCTCCAGATATTACCCCAGTGAGTGAACTTTGACTGGAACTGTGTGAAGCTGGTTTTAACTGTCCACCTTGCTGAAGTTAACATGTTGCATCTGTTGCTCTCCTGCAGCATCTAAAGGGGAGAAAGGTGATCAAGGTGATCGGGGCGCAGCGGGGATACCTGGCACACCAGGTAGGTCACCGGTTCCTCTGCCAGTACCAACCGCTTCACCAATGTGAGATCAAAACACATTCAAAGTGACATGTTTGTTTTCTGTTCCAGGTCTCACCTCGAACTTTGATATCTATGCTTTCAAGGTAAGCCTCACATATTGGTTGTTGGAGCCCTATGTTAGGCAGAACTGCTTGTTTATTGTTTGTCTACTAACCCTCTGAAGGTCGAGGCTATATATGATGGCAGGTCAGGTGTGCACAGAGTGGCTGATTGGGGCAAAGCCTTTCTACAGCTTGGCTTCACTTGGATGGAACGACAAAACTCGGTTTAGCAATTGTATTGCCCTAAATTATTGTTTCGATTATCGAAACAAACCCAAGGATTCTCTTTCTTCAGAAACAAACCAAACTCTTCTGGACAATATTTTATTTCAACACCTGGGCAGCACAAGCTTGTAGAAAATCACAATCTAGTCACCAACAAGAACAGGAAATATTCATTGAAACGGTCACTATATTGGTTTCATGGTTAGTTTAACCTCAGAGATGCTGCAGCCAGTGTGAAGATAGATTTATTTGACAGGCTGATCATAATAACAGACTCCATATAAGATAAGAAATTGTCGAGGATTAAAATACACAAAAAAGCCCGAGGGCTTATTTCCATTGTGGTCCTCTATCGCAGTACAAGATGGCAGATTGAATAAGAAACTGTCAAGCAAGAATGACATTAGAAATAAAATAAAACATGCAAACATTTATAAATCTACAAATTATTTAACAGCCATTTCTCGAGATCAGCTTTATCTCCACGACCTTTGGATACCGTCACTTCATGATTGTATGAATCTGCGCAGATCACTTTTATTGCAGTAGTGTCAAAGGTTTCTGCAGGTTGTAGCATCAAAACTACACTTTGAACAGTTTACTATGACGAAACCACGTCACTATGGTTGCAATATCTTAGCATCATTAAGCCTTTTGTACAATCCCTTTCGTTGAAGAGTGTGCAGGTTTCTTAATGTTATGATCTCTCTCCACAGAATGAGCTGAAAGGTGAGCAAGGCAGTGCAGGCTTGAAAGGAGAGCAGGGAGAGCCAGGCGGAGGACATTATGACCCCCGCTATGGAGGGAGTGGAGCCCCAGGACCTCCGGTAAGATCGATTTACTATTCCTTGATGTAATGCAACGTAGTGCCACAGAAAGAACAATGTTGAAATTCATCAGTCAACATTTAGAAAATAGTACTTTATTGTTTGTATAAGGAAATGTCTTAAGATGAGTCATAACTGCAGACAGATGGTGGACGAAATGACGACATCAAGCTACTACAGAGTGTAGACGTCCTCCTGTGTGCCACTTGGTCTATTAATGCTTTACCTATTGATCAACTGATTATCAATTGGCGAGGGCCCATTTGTGTCAGTCAGTAATCAAATACATGCATAGATAACTAAGTCCTCATTTAATCAGTGCGATAATTACATTATCTATTGAGCCGCTGTAGCAGAGAGGGTCAAAGGGTTTGCAGCTCGGTTGGTGTTAAACCAATGTTCTGCATGCACACTGCAGAACATTGGTTTAACTACAGCCAGCGGTCACTGGACGCTATAATGTTTTGTGACGATATATCGTCATTGATGAATAACAGTGAAGGTTAGTACTACTATAAAAATAAGAATTCTCTTCACAAAACATAGCGTCCAGTGACCGCTGGCTGTAGTTAAACCAATGTTCTGCGGCATAACACCTGTTAACCGGAATAGATGGTCGGCTGCTTCCCTTAGCAACCGAGACAAGTCAGCCATTGGCGTTTTATCAAGAAGACCTTCTCTCAAATTTAACTTTGACCAATGACAGCTTCTGTAACATCTGAGTCCCACCTCCTGACACAGTAATACAACCATTAAAAATGTAATTATCAGTTGCCTGGGTAGTGTAGTGGTCAGAGTAACTGCCTACCAATGCTGAGGTCGCAGGTTCGAACCTCAGCGTTACCTCCGGCTTGGTCGGCGTCCTCACAGACACAATTGGCCGTGTCCTGGTGCCTGTGGGAAGGGGCCATATAAATTGTCAAATCACTTTATTTAGTGACACAAAGGGGCCTGTCAATCACTTCATGGGAAGATTTATACTTTAATTTGTCTATTGCTTTATCTATTTATTAATTGAGTGGCACGTAGGGGCCCAAGGCCGGCTACCCAGCATGCAGCTCAACTAGAAGCTAACATACTGGTTAAAGCAGCTAATAGAGTGTTGCAGGGATGATGTATTCTTGTAGGCCAACCAGGAAGTTAGCATCGCCCTGGTTCCCTCGACAAAAAGCCAATGGGATTTTTCCATTAAATAATCTCTGTGGCAAACAAGTTTATGATACTTACACGTTTTGTTCAGCAAGATAATCTTCACAAATTAACTACAACCACAGCATGACTTCAACGTCACCACCACTATAAATTGATGAATCTACAAGTTTGAAAGAGCGAGTGGGGTATTTTATGTCGTAGAACAAAACGTGAAAACCTCAAACTTGTGTTAACCAAAAACCCATAGACTTTGAGACGAGGGAACCGGAAGTGAAAACATGCTGACTCATTCCTGCACCACTCTATTGAGACTTAGTTAACAAGAAGAATGTTCTCACCCTAGAGGAGTCACCGGAAGTGAAAACATGCTGACTCATTCCTGCACCACTCTATTGAGACTTAGTTAACAAGAAGAATGTTCTCACCCTAGAGGAGTCACATGCACACCAACTCCTTCTGTCCTTGTCCCACCAGGGCCCTAAAGGAGACTCAGTTGTTGGCCCCCCCGGTCCCCAAGGGCCTCCTGGCCACTCAGGAAGAGGTTATGATGGGCAGCCAGGGAATCCGGGGCCACCAGGACCGCCTGGACCTCCAGGGTCATCTCTGCCAGGGCCTCATCGGGGCACACAGAGTGAGTTACATTTAATCACTGAGACAAATAATCAAAATACAGTTTGTGTTCAGTCGGTTTGATCTCATTCAACATGACTCTTTCATATGCCAGCTATCAGTATTCCTGGACCCCCGGGACCACCTGGTGCACCTGGAATACCTGGACAGTCCTCAGGGGTGAGTTAAAATTACTCATACTGTCCACATTCTCGTTGGTGGTGTAGATCAGAGTTCCTCAAATCCGGGCCTCGGGGTCCAGAGTGCTGCTGGTTTTCTCTCCTACCAGGAAGTTAATTGCATTCACCTGACAGAATAGAAAACCGGCAGCACTCTGGACAGGAGTTGGAAAATGAGCTAAAATGTAAGTGTTTTTTGGTTTATTTTAACATTGTGATCGCATGATTCAGATATTATTGCAGACATCTGCTAGTGATATTACACTTGATACCGAAGCCTCATCCACGGAGTGCTTCAGGAATGGATTCGGGGTTGGCGGACAGTTTTGAATTACGGTATCGAGCATGATATCTGAATCATGCGATCACAATGTAAAAGTAAACCAAAAAACACTTACATGTCCAGACGTGTTCTCTGGCATAATTGCAGTGCGTTGAGCTACTTTGAAGAAGCTCTGGACCCCGAGGCCCGGATTTGAGGACCACTGGTGTAGATTAATATGGCTGCAACATTTCCCAGTGACAGTTTGAAATCACCAATAGGTGTTGCCATAAGTGCCACCTATGGTCAAGGGGGTCACTTTGAGTCTACTTTATAAACCACTGTGTGTGTAGGTGACGGTGTTGCGGTCTTATGACACCATGACGGCCACCGCTAGAAGACATGCGGAGGGCACCCTGGTGTACATTATAGACCAAACAGACCTGTACTTACGAGTCAGAGACGGAGTCCGCCAAGTCCAGGTACAATGATCACAAATCTGCAGAAATGACGCAAGAACATTTCAGACCTTCGATACATTCAAGTTTCTGATGCAAAATCATGCAGTTTTCTCCTTTTTGATTCTGCAGCTCGGGAACTACATCGCTTTGCCAAGTGAAGACGTGAGTCTTTGTGATGGAATTTGGGGGACTTTTACTGCATACCATACTGACTTTAGTTCTTCTTCCAAAGAATTACTAAAAAGCAGTAATGTAAAGTACTGACACTACAAACATCTAACACTTTTGCACAGTACTTTGTATGTACACTGTCAGTTAGCAGACGCTTTTATTCAAAGCGACTTGCAATAAGTGCATTCAACATAGGTAGGTAGAGAACTACTAGTCACCAGAAATCATAAGTGCATTTCCTTCCTAAACAAGCATCTAAGAGCAGAACCAGTGCTGAGGTAAAAGATCACTAAGTTAGCTACCTACTTTTTAATTAAACAAATAGGCGAGTGCTACCAGTCAAACGTTTGGACACACCTGACTGTTTCTCATGATCTTAAAGACATTTTGGTCTAAAGGCGTATGTGTGAAATTAGTTTCTCAGACAAATACAGTTGATGCCTATGTATGAATTTCTTTTAAAAAGGCACATAGTGATTGTGGAATTTCTATGCTTGTTAATGCTAAAGGGTGCCTACTTTGAAGAATCCAGAAAGATTTTTATAACATTTGTTTTTCACTGCATAGTTTTGATAACTTTACTATTATTCTAAAATGTGGAAAAACCCTATGAGTAAGTGTGTCCAAATGTTTGACTGGTAGTATATATGTATATATACAGCTCTGGAAGAAATTAAGAGACCACTCCAAATTTTTCTTAAATCAGCATCTCTACATGTATGGCAGCCATTCCAGTGTCTGTTGAATTCCAACACAGGCACAACTCATGTCAGTAGTTTATAGAATAAAACAAATGTTCATTTTACTCAAACACATACCTGTAAATAGTAAAACCAGAGAAACTGATCATTTGAGTGGTCTCTTCATTTTTTCCAGAGCTGTGTATATATATATATATGGATTGAGGTAAATATGTTCATATGTAACATACTCACAATTTGATGATTTGCAGGGGAATGAGGTTGCAGCCGTGGAGCCTCCACCAGTCATCCACTATTCACCAGATGACTCTCAACGCCCTGTCCAGCCTGACCCACGCCATCCGACACATCCCGACCCTCGATACCCAACACAACCTGATCATCAACACCCATCACATCCTGATCATAGACATCCATCCCAACCAGATCATCAACACCCATCACAACCAGATCATAGACATCCATCACAACCTGATCATCAACACCCATCACAACCAGATCATAGACATCCATCACAACCTGATCATCAACACCCAACACAACCTGATCATCAACACCCATCACAACCAGATCATAGACATCCATCCCAACCAGACCATAGACATCCATCACAACCAGACCCTAGATACCCAACGCATCCCGATCCCCGCTACCCCTCACAGCCAGATCCACGATACCCACCGCCTACCGACCCAAGGTACCCGAGTTACACTGACCGGTTAAACCAACCAGACGGTAGGCAGCCGGTCTACCCAGACAGTCGCTACCCGGTCACCCCTCAGCGAAGGCCGAGCCCCCCCAAGCCTCAGACTCCAGTCCACCATCACACCTCAGGTCCAGGGGTAAGAGGAGTACCTCATTCTCACATTTTGATTCTGTCCCACTCTGTGATTTATGCTTATAAAACAGGTATTTTCACATCGAAATTGTGTTGTCTGGCCTTTACACTACTGGAATACTGCAACCTTAGCCATGATCCAGGACCCTATTCAACTATGTTGAATTTCATCTCCCCAAACAGATGTCCGTAATCCTTCACTTGTCTACTTTCACACGCTACATCTCCTATGCACAAATACATACTTAAGTACTATTTCGGGGGATTTGTACTATACTTTACTACTATTATTAAGTTTGTATACTGGTACTCTTACTCAATTACATTTGAGAAAAAAAAACAAAAAGGAAAAGGATACTTTTTACTCCTTACATTTAAAATTCAGACCTTCAAAGTACTCGCAGGTCCAAAAAACTTTAAATTAGTATTAGTAACCCTGCGGCCGTACTTTATTAAAGTAATTTTAATGCAAAAAATTGTCTATCCATTGCAATAATAAAAAGTTTACATTTTAATACTTTGAGTATTAACTTACTATTGAGTACATTTAAAAGTAGAAACTTTTTGACTTTTACTCAAGGGTATTTTTAGCTAGATACTTGTAATTGAGTAGAATTTTGAACCAGTACCCATACTTTAACATATAATTTCTGGGTACTTTTTATTACCTTGACAGAATCGAGTATTCTTGTAGCGACAATTAACCCCTCGACGTTCAATTTAAAATATGTCTGCGGCAAGATGTCGGACCACCGGTGCCAGCCATCTTTGATTTCATTACAATGGAGATGTGTTAGATGAGTATACCTGTCTTTAACAGAGTCTAAAAGTTTATTTGTTCATAGGAGATGTAGCGTGTGCCGCCGCGGTTAAAGTAGACAAGTGAAGGATTATGACGTCTGGTTGGGGAGGTGAAATTCAACTGTTTTTTTTGTCACAGGGCTTTCATAGGCGAATAAGTTGATGGAGCAGGACAGGACCCTTTGGGAGAAGTGAGACTCAGAAAGGGTCCTGTATCAGGGCTACAGCTACCTATGATATTGAAAAAAGTTATCATGTCCTGGTGGCATGCTGGTCTAAGCCATACTGCTCCCCCCCCCCCACAGCTTCACCTGATAGCCTTGAACAGCCCCCGGACAGGCGCAATGCAGGGCATCCGCGGGGTAGATTTCCTGTGCTTCAGCCAGGCCCAAGCCATCGGGATGAAAGGAACGTTCCGGGCCTTCCTGTCCTCCAGGCTCCAAGACCTCCACAGCATCGTCCGCAGGTCCGACCGGGACCGCTTGCCCATCATCAACCTGAAGGTAGCCTAGAGAGTTTAACACATCATGTGAATCATATATGATGTTTTACTCTATTTAACTGATATAAACTCAGTAAAAGTAGGTATTCATTATTTGAGGAGTGAAATATAATCAACGAATGGCCTTGAAATGTGTCGTCTTACCGCCGTCCTTGCTCAGGACGAGGTTCTGTTCGACAGCTGGGAGTCAGTCTTCAATGAGGGCAGAATGAAGGACAACATCCCCATCTACTCCTTCGACGGCAGGGACATCCTCAGTGACAGTGCATGGTGAGAAAATAACACCATCATGCACATAGTCACACTCTATACAACCTCGGCATGAAACCTTTTAAGTTTTTCAAAGTAAAGTGATGCTAATTGTCTACAAAAACCATCACAATCTGCAAGAACCAATCACGTTAAGTTCTTCATTTCACGAAGGATTTTCCTCCTCAAAGTTTAATCAAAACCATCCATTAGTTTAGAAAACAAAAAACACACAACAAATAAACATGTCTTCATCTTTACCCAGGCCAGAGAAGATGACGTGGCACGGGTCAACCAGCGCGGGGCACCGGCAGGTCGACAGCTACTGCGAGACATGGCGCGTGGGCGACAGGGCGCCGATGGGCATGGCCTCGTCCCTGCAGAGCGGCGGTCTCCTGCAGCAGAGCGCCAGCAGCTGCTCCAGCTCCTACGCCGTGCTGTGCATCGAGAACAGCTACATCGGCGAGGCCAAGAGATAGGCCTCACACGTACTCACATCAGCTGGACAAAGGGATAGCCCCGAGAAACACAGCCACCCTGATGTCGCAGTTGCACGTACACACACACACACCCATCTGTGCACAGTATGAGGTGCTTTGTAAATATATGTTTTTCTAATATGTTTGATAGTCACTCCTATATGGTGCTACATGTTAAATTTACCCCAGAGGTTGAACCTAAGCAGTCTCACATGTTCAGGGCTTTGAGGTGATGTAACTCACCCTCTGGCGGCCATGTTGGAGGTCCTCAGCTCTTGGATAACAGTGGCTGTGAACGGCTGATAGCATTTCAACACAACTTATTGATCAAACTACAACTCGGTGCTTTGGAGCAGAGGCAACAGCTAAGACAAGACTTTGTGACCGTAACCCAGTTTTGGAGGAAAAAAAAAAAATCTAGATTTTTCAAACATTTCTCTTACTTATAGTGTTACTGAATGGATCTACACCCACGCCACAATCTCCTTCAGCTATCTTTCCTTTTTCTAGTCATTATTCACACTCAGCCAATTCTCCAATGGACCGCCAGACATGTTTGCCAGATTTGTCACACAACTGCAAAGCCTCTATTCCAGGGGTGTCAAACCATGTGCCATGGTGGGCCGAGAGTATGCAGGTTTTTCGTTCCAACCGGACTACAGCAGGTGATTTAAGTGGTTATCACACCCTTAACCAGAGAGGAGGGACTAACCAGAGAAATCACCTGCTGTAGTCTTCGGTTGGAACGAAAACCTGCATACTCTCGGCCCTCCACGGCACACAGTTCGACACCCCTCGCTCTGTTCAGCTTCATTTCCACAACAGGCTCAGAAACTAGGTCTTGTACACATCGCCAGGCCATTGAGGGCTAGATCAAGTTGATTTATCTCAGAGGGGGGTACACCACTGTGTTCAGCTGTAGAAATATGGCTTCGTCAACAACTGAACCCCCACTAAGAACTGTGAAACTAGAAATACAGACAACTCTTGGATCGGTAGTAACTTTGATATCTCACAACCTGCATATTTCCCCGTCTTCTTGCCGCGAGCAGCTGAGCAAACAACTGTGTCCAATACCACATCCACACCTTATTTCACAATAGTGTGTGGAGTGGATTGTGAAATTGGATATTATTTAGTTTTTTCAGGGTTCCTACACTAATCAAATTCCATGACCAATATCTGTCAAAGTCTTATTTCTGGCTACAACTATCACTTAGGACCGGGAAAGGAAAGGGAAGTGGATCAACAAGCAGCCAAGTTTCACATTAAACATTCCAATGGTTGCAAAAAAAATAAACAAATTTCCAAAACCATCTGCACGTTTGCTTTCCCACAACTTTTCCATGATAGCAGGAACGTTGTTGATCATGAAAGCTAAATTTGGACGCTTAGCTCATGAATTTATCACAACACTCTTTGAGCTGTTGACCACTAAGACGCTGCATCATCACCGAGACACAGTTCAACTTCAGAGGTCAAGATAAACGTTGAATTATTGTATATGAAATGTATGGTTGTTTACTTTATCTTCCTTATTTTTTACACTGTTGTGATCTGTAACCCATAGCACTTGAATAACAGCCTTTTCATTTTGGTATTGTCATACAAGAGAAGATATTTTCAAATCATGTTTTTAGCAATAACAGAGGGATATTTATTTTTGATTAACCGAGCAGTCTTAGCATTAAATCAAACCTTCGTGTGTGTAGTGATTGTTAAATACTAAAATATCATATACCAGAATTATGTAAACCCTACACAAGGATTTATCTTTGCGTATTGAAACAGAACATGCAAACAAATTAAGTTTGTGTACAAGGAATCAGCCATAAATGTGTTTTTGTCCATGCACTGTTGATGAGAAGCATTTTTTTATGTTTTTGCTTTTTATTACAGAACCTTTGTATCCATAACGGTAAATGCACTGCAGCTAGGCTACTGGTGTGTCCAGTAGAGGACTTGAGTGTCATTCGTCATTTTCTGTTGTAAGCGGAGGGTAGCATCTCATTCCCTTGTACTAAGTAGAGCCAAATGGAGTGAGATTTGTATTAACTCTTGCAGATTATAGTCTATTTTTTCCGATTATATGCTGCATCTCATTGAATAAACCTGTGTGGAAATCTCAAGCTATATAGATTATTTACAGTGAAGCGAAACCCAGCTCAGTTTTCCTCTCGCCTCCCCTTGTCTTTTGTATTTCTAGTTCCTGTCCTCTGAAGGTTTGAATCCCCAAACTTTAAAACGTGGCTTCAGGACTGAGACCAATAAATAGTCATAGTACTATTTTTTTTTTCTAACCACAAAAGTTGATTTATTTGTGAATAAACATTTGATTAAAGTTAATATTCAGTGTTGTTTTCCTTTTACAGCATACAAATAGTTTCTCAGCAATTACTTCAATTTAAAAAACAAAAAACAGTATATTCTCATTTTATAGATCAGAAACTCAAATTGGGTGTACCGCAAGACAAAAGTAATTTTGTTTTAATGATAATTCCTTGACTCTTCAACTAAGAGCCACATTTGCTATTGAAGTATCAGCTAATATAAATTTTAAAAAATCAAAGTATCTATCTATTGCATTTCTACATTCTTTAAGTGTTCCTTGCAATTTTTTAAATATAGATCTACCCATTTTCATAGCTGTCCTTTGCACCAAAATAAAGTTTTTATTTTTTAATAGGAGCCCCACATGATGGTAGGGTAGTCACATTTACAAGCCACGGGCAACTGAGCTGCATGATTGGTGGCTGATGTTAGTTTTAGTTAAATACTTGGTTATTAGGGGCACATAAAAATAATTAAATGGTCAAATAAGATTTAAACAAGTATGGCAGGGCATGCAGTCCCCTTTATATAAATGCCTGTGTAAAAATGTTTATGAACATTTTTCCTCATATGCTTTCTCCTCAGAAAACAGAAAAACAATTCCCATAGTTTCTGTTAAATCCTATGGACAACTCCAAACATTTAAGTAACCCTACAGATTCTTCTTCTTCTACATTGCAAATAAGCAATTTAACCATTACAGTGACAGTGAATCCTCAGCCTCAAACACAGAATTGATATAAAGGCTTACATTTTCAGGTGGGGGGGGAATCTCAAAGTACTGCGTAATCCAAGTTATAATAATGTGAAGGGGAAAACCTGCAAAAACGTATTTCCTATATAAACTAGAAAGAACAAAACAGTAAAAAGCAATGACACTGATATGGTTAGTTTCACACAATAATTAAACTACAGAGTAAAGACAATAGTGTGTCCCTAATAAAAAAACAACTGTTCACTCTGAGGCATGTGCTTATTCTCAAGCAATGTTTTAGTGATCGCACAGCAATCATGAACCTTTGTTGAAAACTAGGGATGCACCGATCAGGCTTTATGGGGCCGATTACGATTGTCTTTTTTTTCTTTTTAACACCGATTGACATGATGCATTTCACTTTCTATATCACGCAAAAGTGCACAGCAAGTTTTTATGGCTGCCTATCCGTGTGTAAATAAAATCAGGTTTCATCCACAGGTAGTGGTTACGTGTTAGTGTGTGCTGGATGACTGAGGTGCTTGCTCACCTGTTGCAACCATCAGCACATGAGAGGTTTTTCACTGCAGCAGCATGGGCTCTGCCTTCTGTCCAGTATATTAAACTGGCTCTGTGATCACAGGCTGTGAAATTCAAAACACAACGTTAGAAATGAACTGTCGATGCCAGATGGGGGGGGGACATGCCGACGCTACGAACCGTTGGGATGACTGACACAAATTGGCTCATACCATGTGCCATGTGTTTGACCGCTTTCCTGATCCAGCAATAGAAATTATTTTTTTTTGGATCAGTTAAAACTGATCGGTGCCTGATCAATCATGTACCCCTAGCACCAAACTCCTAACCACATTGGTTTCCTACAACAGGTGGAAATACAGAAACAGGAACTTTAGCAAAAATCGGACCATTACTTAATGGTCCCACTCTTCATTTAGAGATGATTCATCACAATACAAAGGCATAGTGTCACTTGGTGCTTTGCATTTAAAAAACACTTCTCACAATTCCAACCTATTACTTGATAATCGAATACTCCATCATAAACAGCTACAAAATCATTTCAAGTTCTCAACGCGAGAGAAACAACACATTGTTGCTTGTCAGACTTTCACAGCGCAGGAGGAAAAGTCTCAGGTACGAGATGAGGCACTTTTGAGGCACAGCTGCTAACACTGAAGAAACCACTCCATCATCGTCATCAGAGGGTTAAACCGTAGAAATACTTCCCACAGAGTCTCAGAAATCTAAGAGGCCTACGTGAGGTGTTGACGAAGAGGGAGTTAAGGCCAGATACTCAAGCCTTGGTGCCGTTGCCATTAGACAGCAGTTTTCCCTCTGGATTCGCTGCCGTAGGACTAAGCTCTATGGGCAGGGCCTGGTCACTGGCCCCGCCTCCTTCCCTGGGCTGGTTTCTATAGTGACGGACGATAACCACGGCAGAGCAGACCAAGTAGACGACAGTGAGCAGGGCGAAGTAAAAGAAGTACACCAGAAACTGTAAGAGAAAAAAATACAGATGACAATCCAAACTGATGCTGGAAGTCGTCCAGTATCAGCAAGAACAAAAAAATGTGATAAAGTGTGTTAAAAGATATCGCTGGTCAAATTCAGTGACATTTTCGTTACTAATACAAGACATGTAGAACAGTTTTCTTGACCAATACTTCATTATCATTCTATCATTCACCTATATTTTTGGATTTAGGTAATCAGGACATTTGTTATTTGGGTTAATATTCCTTAAAAGGTAACTAGATCCACTAACACACAGCGTATATCAGTTTACTAGATATATCTATAAATTTCCATGCCTGAAAAACTGAAATAATGGGAATGAACCCGGTCACAGAATCAGTACGTTTAACCCCACAGCTACAGAAAATAAATCCAGGGGAAAACACTGCCATAGCTCTATGAACCTATTTGCCCGTGTGTCTGTGTGTAGCTCTTCATCCTCAGCATCAGTGCTCAAAGATAAATCTAAAATATAAATAAATATAAAGATGGATGAATATAAATCACTGCTTTACCTGAGAATGGACAGTCAAAGCCAGACCGCTCTTGTCAGCAACGACGAGGTTGATGATCGTCTTCACTATGGTCCCCAGGAAGGTGTTGATGCCAAACACCAAGGCACAGAGCTCCTTGTTGAGCGACGAGGCTATCTGGAAGCTATGGAGAAACGATAATGGATTACTACAGACCAATAAAAAAACAAAAAAAAGCGGCTGCAGATCCATCTTTCACAGTTTCAGCCAGTAAATTAACAGCATGTTGAAGAGGTATAACTGTGTTTTGCTTCATGAAAACGAGTGACAAACATATGGGAGCATACTAGTCTGGTAATGCTGCATGTTCAAGTTAGCCAATACTAGTATATTTAACTTATACTGGTGAGACACGTCAGCTACAATTGAGGCTGATCAAAGCTCACTAAATTCAATGTCAAGAACCTGCAGCCAAATATAGACTTAGACATTCACACAGCACTAAAACTGATTAGAACCATTACAGGCTGGGCTGTCAAGTACACAATTATTTTGATTGCGGAATAAAGAACATTTCACAAGCTATTAATCAACAATATAACCTGTGGGAAACACTGCAATATACACCAAAGGTATTTAGCCTAGTTGTCCCCTCAGGCTCAGTTACAAGGCAACTGAACATTATCTGACATCACCAAACTGATCTATGGTCAGTTTATTGATATGTCACTTTATTTACAACACAGTGGACTTAGCTCTCCAACTGTGCCACAGCAGGGGGAAGTGGAAACACATCTGTCTCCATTTCACAATAAGAGTTTCATTTGAAAGGCTGAGACATTGTTAGCTATGTGGCTAAAAATCACACTCGAGTCAATGACATGCACTTTCATCAATTATTTTGATGGGGAAATTTCTGACTATGTGAAATTCAGACGGTTTAGTGTCAGCTGAGCCATGAGAAAAAAAGATAAGCCATAATTTCAGACCCAACCCCTTGGTTTCTTTTGATGTGTTTTTTGTTTCCTGTCACGTTCTTTGAGGTCTACATGACTCAGCGGTTGAGGTCTTTTTGCACATATGCTGTGAAACAAATCTTTTCATATTCTGTCATTTGTATGTGTCTTTATTTACACCCTGCATATATGCTGTAAATTGATATGCTTTGACATTTTTTTCATTCATATATTTTTACTTAATGTATGTTTTAATGTTTTATACCCCATCACTTGCTGCTGCAATGACCTAATTTCCCCTCTGGGATCATTAATGTTTCACTTAACAGACACAAAAGTACATTTTGTAGTGTCACACAGTGATAAATACTTATATTTTTGCTACACACTTACATGGCAATAGGCACCAGGAACTGGTAGAAGCCTCTGAAGAGAACGTAGGCCACGTAGCAGACCCAGATGTTGTCTGTGCTGCACATGAGGAGCACCAGACCCGCCTGCAGTGCTGTGATGCTGCCGATGACCAGCTCAGACCAGACGTTCCACCGGATTTTCACGAAGACCGCCATGAAAGAGGTCATCGCGCCTAGGGGGAGATACATGCTGATCAATAACACAGGAACATAGTCACGTGACTCCAAGTGGCTGTTGAGAAAATCTAAAGGGATCATTTCCAAAAGGCTATAGATCCATTTTGGTAAATAAATAATAATGGATCTAGTCTGTGTTACTCTGTCAACTGAAGACTTAAGTTACCTACTTTACTTTAAACATTTGTTTTCATTTTGTATTAGCAACCATTATGTAAGAGTGTCACTTTTCAAACGGTGGATGTTTTATTTCATAAATCTGCCACCTCCAAAAAAAACCTTTCACCTAGATCATTGACACTCTAGAGTCTCTTCTAACCTCATCAATATGTTACTATGGCCCACGTGTTGCAATGTAAACTCTTTCAACTGGATAACTCTCTCCAACATTCACCTACTAATACTTTTTTTTGCATAGTTTGCCACACGTGTGTATTAAACTGCTTGAACTAAGATCAACTTGGGGCCGACTTTCATTTCACCTAGTTTGAGAATCCCAAGTTTCAGCTAGATCACATCACTCGATAGTTGATTAGTTGACAGGTTATATCGACAGCAACATGCCAAGGTTGTAAGGGTCTGTGATTACCGCATTCATAAATCATGTCAAATCTGTAAACTTGCCCATCCCTGTTGAACACAGACTTAAAGTGTGGTTCCTAGCAGTCTTACCCAGTAGAGTGGAAGCAGCCTCCACGCCCCCGTTGTAGACCGTGGCCGGGTAGATTTTGTCCCACAGGATGTGAACGTAGAACAGCACCAAGTAGTACCCTGTTGAGTTGAACACCCACCACAGGCTCCAGAGCCTCAGGTTGGGTTTCTTCACCACATTCCTCACCTCCATCAGCATCTGCACAAAGACAGAATCCCTCCAGGAAGTCCGAGAGCGCGGGGGGGCAGGCGGGGACAACCCGCCGTCATCCAGGTTCATTTTGGCCAGTTCTGCCTTGGTGGCTTCTGATGTGGCCAGTTCCCTTTGCACCCGGTTGAAAAACAAGGAGCGCTTGGGCCAGGGCAGGCAGATTGAGAGGAGCAGGCCGAAGCTGACGAAGCCCAAAGACACGGCGTTCAGGGTGAAGTAGCGCATGTCCCACCTGGACTTGCACAGCTGGCCCAGCACCGAGCTGGTGAACACCCCCATGAGGACCGAGGACCGCGAGTAGCCGGCCACGCGCTGGTAGAGGCCCGGGCTGACCAGGGAGAAGATGTAGGAGGAGTAGGCCACGCGGCAGGCCATGGTGATGCCGTAGAAGAACTCCATGAACTGTATCTCGAGGAGGGTGGTGCCCAGGAGCATGATGAGCCAGATGGCCACCTGGCTGATGCTCTGGATGATCAGCACAGGCTTATAGCGCAGGTAATCCGTCAGCAAGAAGGTCGGCACCAGCACGACCATGTAGGAGTACGACAGCACTGGAGTGATCTCATTGGTCAACTAGAAAGGACGGTGAGGCGAATTAAATTAGATGATAGTTCTCTAACATTTTCTATCTCAGATCACAAATTCTGCCAAGTACCAAATAGTCACTATTGGTTATTTAGTAATCGCTTTCCACTTCAACTGATGGCTGCATCAATGGTGAGAACAGACAGAATCATATTGATCTGAGGAATACCAATCAATTTCAGAGTTCACATTATCCAAAAGGTGAGAAAAAAAATAATACCGCTTGTGTAGAGACAGACATCACCTGCTAGACGGACAAGGGTGCAGTCTAACCTCAAAAAAAAAGCTGTGTGACAAAAATAATAAACCTGATAAAAATGTACTTTTCTCCAATACTGAACTTTGGATGTTACCGTCTGCCAAGTGACATTACCCCAGCTGCTAGCAGAGTATCTACAGCTCTGGAAAAAATCAAGAGACCACTCCAAATTTTTCTTAAATCAGCATCTCTACATGGCAGCCATTCCATTCCAGTGTCTGTTGAATTCCAACACAGGCACAACTCATGTCAGTAGTTTATAGAATAAAACAAATGTTCATTTTACTCAAACACATACCTGTAAATAGTAAAACCAGAGAAGCTGATAATTTGGAGTGGTCTCTTAATTCTTTCCAGAGCTGTATATATATATATATATCAAATTTTCTCTGGTGCATTGAATGTTTGTTCCCTAGGATTGTCCTTATGATGGCAGCTTTGTCTACTAAAGCATTTATTTATTTATTTATTTATTATTATTTTAACTACACAGGTCAATTTAGAACATATTCTCATTTCCAATGACGGCCTGGCAAATGACCAAAACATGTGTGTATGATCTTCAATAGATCTGTAAATCTGCACTTTTGGCTTTGCCGGGTAAGATTGTCTACCCTACCAGACACTTTGGCAGGTGACCATCTCTCAATTTGAGGTCAAAACAGAATTGGTTCATAAAATAGTGATTCTGGGATCCATTCATCACTATGGCCTGACATATAAGTTAGTTCTCTGCCCAGTCCACATTCCACTGAAAACCTATTAAGACCCTTACTGACCCACTTTGTAGGAATGTGAACTCTAACCGCACTAAGAAGAACCAGCAAACTCCCAGCTGGGAATTCATTACTTCCACTGGGTAATGACTGCCAAATGGCAATCAGAGAAAAAAAATCTTTTAGAACTTAAATTCTGTTAGTTTTCGGTCTGGACTGTCCTCTGTATATGAGCCTAGACTCAAACTCTGCAAAAATCTATTTTAATGCTTGACACTACCCTCCAACTTAAAATATTTGCTTCTTGTCAACACGCCAAATATTTCCATATATCCAAACAAGCCAATACAAATAACACAAAGTCCTGGACACACCCACAGGCACACACATCACTAACCTGTTCTCTGGTGAAGTTCTTCTCAATACTTAGGAGGTATGGTGTTATGAAGGGCTCTCCGGGCTTTAGCGACGCCATAAACCCATAGAAGCACAAGAATATCACTGACCACTTCCACGTCTGGGGCTCCTTGGCTTCTGGGGGATCGATGGGGGGAGAGAGGGCATCCGAAGCGGTGGCAGCCATCTCTATGTCTCCGTCTCTATGTTCTCCCGGGTCTTCAGATGTTGGCTCCTTCGGGTCCGTCTCTCTTTCCCCCTGCGATATCTCCGCACTTCCTGCTGCTTCATCTTCCACCATTGTGTCAGCTGGTTTGTGGAACACCGTGATGCAAAGTGTAATTCTTGGCAGCGTCAAACTACCCTGTGACGGCTTGTTTTGACGTGAAAGACCGCGCAAATGGAATGAATGTTTGGGTTTAGTAATTCAATGGGCTGTTTCAGAGCTTTGTTTTGCTCTCAACCCTATCCTTGTGCCCCGATGCCAAGCCTCTCATGTCAGAGAATATCGAGAGGGTGAGAATGGACCATTTAACAAAGCTTTGAAAAGGAAGTTAAAATGCTACATGCTGCTATTTGCATGTAAGAGAGAATGAATGTTGACCTTTGCTCCATTCCCCCCGGTGACAATGATTGAAAGCGAGCTATCGGACAGCTGGGTCTTGTGTCATTATGAACCTGTAAAAGATACAATGTTGTCAATCAGTCAGACTATTGACAGTGGTGGGTGACGTAACATTTCTCTGCTTTCTACTTGACACTGCACAGTCCAAACCCATAACATTATATACCCATTACATGCTATTGTAGCTCAATAAAGTTAATTGTCTCAGCTGGCAACCTTCCAAGTACTTGTGCGTACACCACAGATCCACAGATTTACATCCATTGCTACTGTAGATGAGTAGATCACAGTGGACACAGTGAAACCTCCAATCAGAATCATTCATAAGTCTCTCCTAGTGCCAAATTCTTATAAATTAATTTATAACACCCCAGGACACCCGGGGGTCGTTGGGCCAAACTACATTCAAAAATCGTGTATTTTAATGTCTTCTTGCTTATCTGCAAAGATAAACAACTCGTACAATATGATTGAAGACCTTTTCTGAATAGTAAGGTTGCACTGGTAAATTTGGCATACATATAATCCACCAAGAGGTTAATATTTTAATAAAATGTAAAAGTTGTGTAAATGGTTCGACTGTACTTCCCAGTCTTCTTCAACCAAATAGCCCTGTGCCAGGCGGTAGCAAGTAGTGTGAACCAATTGTAAAAGTTGATACTTAATTGAAATAAAGTGCTGCTTGGTGGAGCACGTGTATGCCGAATTTACCAGTAGACCCTAACGATTCAGAAAATGTGTTAAGTCATGTTGTGTGTTATTTGTATGTGTGCCTACAAGCAAAGCAACATTAAATCTCCAGATTCTGTATGGAGTCTGGCGTACACGTTCTCTCCATACGAAAGAACGGACTGTATCAGAGCTACATCACTAACTTACAATTCACAAGTTACACAAGCCAGTGGGTAACACACACAACTTATGCGTTAGCTTACTACTGGCACACACGTTAAGTCTCCAAAAACGAGACACCGAGGTGCTAACGTTACTTTATAAAACACTGAGCGGGCGTTGGTGCCAAACGTGCAGCCACTTCAGTTCACGGTGACTAAGCCAGGTCGCACCGCTGCAGCTACAAACTTACCTAGCTAACGCCAAGCTAGCTAGCTAACGTTATATGAGGTTCAAAACAACTGTAGCCCTTAGCACCAACACAAGCTAACACCACCTCTATATCAGTCCGTTTACAGCATGACACACTGACTGTCTTTTAAGATAACATTATTCACTCAGTTTGCTAATTATGGAAAGGAAATTTTAATTAGTTACCTCACACGAGGAACTAGTAGAAACACATTGCGCACGCTTCATCTGTAACAGCCGGTGGCAGCAGAGAGTAGCACTGCTTTGTCCTTCGACTTCTGGGATGTGTAGTTTTTGTGCTCCGTTCATGACATCCTACGTCTGCGACAAACCTGGAAAAAAAACGTTATTTAGGACCCTTTAAAAAAAAACTAAAAAAAACTTTACTATGGATAGAAATAAACACATTTTCTATTCATTTTGTTGCAGTCCGGGCTCAGAATGATCTTACCAATTTCGTGTCCCCCCCCAAAAAATCAGATCATTCTGATCCAGATACCACCAGATCAAAATTACATGTGTAGTCTTAAATAGGCCTCCATATTATATTTCTATCTGATGAACAAATAACGTTGCATCATTTTGTTAAGAAACATATTCACAAGACAACTAGACAAAAACGTGTAAGAGTTTGTATGTTACTCATTGGATGGCAAAAATAATTCAAAACAAAACTTGTCATTTCCCTGCAAATTCTTTTCCTTCATGAATTCAAGGTGAGAGAGGTGAAATTCAATCTGCAAATAAAACGTGCTTTGTTCTTTCTGAGTTTTGTCAGAATGTGTATTGACAGTTTCCAGTTCAGGTAATTATTTTTATGTCACCTTGTAGCATGCTAACTCATCTTAATGTATATGTGCAACTGCATTATTTACCTAGCTCACTTCAGCTCACTTGGCACCTGCGTTTCATTTCGATTGGATGCATTAGGACTTGAGGTGCACTTCTGACACCGTCTCTCCCTCCCTGGATTTTTGAACACCCCCATTTATTAAAAGTCCATCTGAGAATTTCATTGATTTGTGTATTGATGATATGTAATGACTGATGTGATGATGCAACCTTTGGGAGATTAACTTCAGAGTGGATGTTTTCAACGGACATAAGTCTATGTGTACATATATAAATATGAGTATTTGTGGCAGTCTTTGGTCTTAAAAGGAGCCCATACAGAACAATCATATTCATTTGTTTTTATTATTTATTATTTATTATTGGGTAATTATTTGAGTAAGAAGAGCTCACAACATGAAGTTTTGACCAGGATCATGGGAATGCTTACAGTAGCCCTGCTTGACATACCCACCAGGCACAGGAGTAATCACACAGTCACTGATAGGAAAATTGAAAAGTTTATTTATTGATTAACTCATTAGAACTTAAAATCTCAATATCATTTGAAGCATTTAGATATATTTTATTCAAAAAAAGAAAGCAATGAGCTTTTCAAACTTTGCAGCACATAGAAACACACAAAAAAGTATACAAGAACTGAAGTCCTGAGTAGTTCAATTGGAGGAACATACGAACAACACTGCCAGGGTTATAGGTTCAATTCCCATGTTGCCACCTGGACTCAAAATGTATGTACTCCAACTTGTTTTGGATAAAAACCTCCACCAGAAGACGCAAATCCAATAGATGGCAGCAATGTACCTTACAAATCAAAGGCAGCGACGGCCCATAATAGAGGCCCGGGGTGTTGATTAATTTACAAGTTTGCTACAACATTTCAACATATTATACAAAATTGTTCCACACTAAATTTAACTGGATTCCATCATTTTAAAAGTAGTGAGAAAAGTCCTTGAATTGAACATAGAGGTCCACCAAGCTTTTTAGAGGAAAGTCCCGGGGCCCTCAGAGGTCTGCGACGTCGACCTACTGAATCTCGACCCTGACATCCTTTCCTGTCTGAATCTCCTCTGAAACAACATCCGTAGTTTCTTCTTGAACTTTTCCCCAACGAATGCGTACAAAAAAGGGTTGATGCAGCTGTGGAGCAGGGCCACGCAGTGGGTTGCATACAGAGCCACGCTCACCGATTTCCTCATATTGCAGGTGAATGTTATCAGATCAGCCCTCATGAGTGAGTCTATGATCACCGTCAGATGGTATGGCAGCCAGCATAGCAGGAAAGCAATCACTACGGCCACTATCAGTCGCATGGCCCGGTACTTCTCTGAGCCGCGAGTACGCAGCAGCCTTGCAATGGTGACGCCGTAGCACGTTACCATGACAACCATCGGCAGAAAAAAGCCCAGAATATAGCGTCGAGTCGCAGCTCTCCATGAGGTGGCGCTGCCGTGGTCAAATGCTTCAGTGCATTTCAGTCTGCCATCAGCTGACTTCTCAACTTCATAAAAAAGTGCAGGCAGCGCAAGGGCACAACCAACCGCCCACATTGCTACACAGACCAAGAAACTACAAATCTGGCGTCTCGAGCGAGTCTCAGTAGCGTGCACAATCACAAGATAGCGATCAACGCTAATACACACCAGGAAGAGGATGCTGGTGTAGAAATTTGCTTCACTGAGGAGGTTGATGACCTTGCACAGGAAGCCTCCAAAGATCCAGCCATGGGTCAATGTCGTGGCCCAAAATGGGAGGGTAAGGGCCAGCAGACCATCAGCTAATGTCAGGTTACACAAGTACACATCTGATGGAGTCAGGGTCCTGAGATTGGCGATCATCACCCACCCCACTAACAGGTTTCCTGGTATTGCCAAAAGAAAGATACCTATTAATATGACACACAGTGCCAGGGCTGCTGTAGGATCCAGCGGTACGGGGTTGCATGGTAAAAACTTTGGGTCCGGGATGTATGGGATGGTGGCGTTATCATAATAACCGTAATCGAGGTTATCAAAGAAATTTTCATCGTCGATGATGATGGATGTGGGCATGGCTATGGATGGAAGAAAGGTGGACATTAGTATATTGTCATAACACATAACATAAAAACATTTGGCTTCTGCTGTGTACAAGAAGATTAAAAGTTAAAGCTGCACTAGGCAAGGTTTTTATCTAAAAAAAAATAAAATAAAAAATACACCCGTCTGGGTCCAAATGAAATTCTGTTGTCGGGTATGGTTACTGGCAGGAAATCTTCTCGGGGCACAGAAAGTGACAAAACAAAACCACAAAATACAAAAACAGCAACAAGCGAGCCGTCCAGAGAAAGATGAATTCACCAACAATAGCTGAACCTGCTGTAAAAATGTTTGTTTTT
Organism: Hoplostethus atlanticus; assembly: GCA_034670405.1. Classification (NCBI taxonomy): domain Eukaryota; kingdom Metazoa; phylum Chordata; class Actinopteri; order Trachichthyiformes; family Trachichthyidae; genus Hoplostethus; species Hoplostethus atlanticus. The sequence goes on along the minus strand of JAXDDX010000081.1, from coordinate 297,632 downwards.
TCTATCCTGAACAGCTACTAAGAAATTTAGATCCGAGGAGTGCGTAGTTTTATATCGCGTTGAGGCACTCACCTTCTATATTGGCTTGGCCGTAGCTCAAACTGAATCTGAGAAAATCCCCAGTTCTTTATGGTTGCTACAATTTCCTTCCTCAATGTGTCGCTGCACATACATGCGTCATCAATGTTCTGTCAGTTTTGTTACCAGAAATCTCATGGTCTTCAATTGTGAGGCGTCAATTAGCAGGATTGCAAGAAGCTTGATTTCAAAAGTGGAAGTGGACACCTTACCATTTCATTTGTGTTCCTTTAATTCATACAATCACAACACATAGCCCCTTTATTATTATTAGGAGATGGAAGCATGACCAAATTACAAGCGGACATGTTTTTATAGAGGCCTAGTAGTTTAGTAATTGTTAAGACTACACTTGAGAATGAATACACTGCCTTCAAACGATGAAATTCAGTTTTTATTTACACTGGTTTGAGTTCTATTGTCATGTGTCCTGACCAGTGAAACCAGATCAGTCTTTCTATTCATAGAAGCTGTATGATTAACAGTGTGATTTTCAAGGAGTATTTTCAAGTAATTCTTAACATTTGTTTAAATCAGATTGTAAATACAGATGACAGGGTTTGAAAGTATTTGAAAATGAGTTAAAAATCAGATTTAGAGGCCAAGTAAGTTTGTACACAGAATGACATGAAAACTACTCAAAATTACAAAAAGAGTAGCATATTAAATAAATTGTAGAAATTACGGAATAGGTAAGGATATAAATACAGTAAAACTAGTATTAGTACTTAAAATGAAAAATAGACCTTTAATAAAAAATGTATCTATACAGTATGCACATGATTTCCTGTCGGGACCTGGCTGATTGCACTTAGAGGAAGCTGCGGAAGTCAATAATAGAAGAAAAATAACAATAATAATAAAAAGGAATATAATTTTCCCCACAGAATTTTCCTTGATGGTGCTACGGGGTGCTCAGTGATTTACAGAGATGCATGGTTGCACTCAAGTACCCCTTGTCCTCCAGCTCTACTCAGGCACACCTGAACCAATTAGAGGCTTCGCGTTTTCATAATATCTTAATTGGACACACCTACTACTACTACTAAAAAACGTTATTTAGGCAGATATCACCAGATCAAAATTACATGTGTAGTCTTAAATAGGCCTCCATATTATATTTCTATCTGATGAACAAATAACGTTGCATCATTTTGTTAAGAAACATATTCACAAGACAACTAGACAAAAACGTGTAAGAGTTTGTATGTTACTCATTGGATGGCAAAAATAATTCAAAACAAAACTTGTCATTTCCCTGCAAATTGTTTTCCTTCATGAATTCAAGGTGAGAGAACACAACACCTTTGGTTTGAAATTCAATCTGCAAATAAAACGTGCTTTGTTCTTTCTGAGTTTTGTCAGAATGTGTATTGACAGTTTCCAGTTCAGGTAATTATTTTTATATGTCACCTTGTAGCATGCTAACTCATCTTAATGTATATGTGCAACTGCATTATTTACCTAGCTCACTTCAGCTCACTTGGCACCTGCTGTTTCATTTCGATTGGATGCATTAGGACTTGAGGTGCACTTCTGACACCATCTCTCCCTCCCTGGATTTTTGAACACCCCCATTTATTAAAAGTCCATCTGAGAATTTCATTGATTTGTGTATTGATGATATGTAATGACTGATGTAATGATGCAACCTTTGGGAGATTAACTTCAGAGTGGATGTTTTCAACGGACATAAGTCTATGTGTACATATATAAATATGAGTATTTGTGGCAGTCTTTGGTCTTAAAAGGAGCCCATACAGAACAATCATATTTATTTGTTTTTATTATTTTATTATTTATTATTGGGTAATTATTTGAGTAAGAAGAGCTCACAACATGAAGTTTTGACCAGGATCATGGGAATGCTTACAGTAGCCCTGCTTGACATACCCACCAGGCACAGGAGTAATCACACAGTCACTGATAGGAAAATTGAAAAGTTTATTTATTGATTAACTCATTAGAACTTAAAATCTCAATATCATTTGAAGCATTTAGATATCTTTTATTCTAAAAAAGAAAGCAATGAGCTTTTCAAACTTTGCAGCACATAGAAACACACAAAAAAGTATACAAGAACTGAAGTCCTGAGTAGTTCAATTGGAGGAACATACGAACAACACTGCCAGGGTTATAGGTTCAATTCCCATGTTGCCACCTGGACTCAAAATGTATGTACTCCAACTTGTTTTGGATAAAAACCTCCACCAGAAGACGCAAATCCAATAGATGGCAGCAATGTACCTTACAAATCAAAGGCAGCGACGGCCCATAATAGAGGCCCGGGGTGTTGATTAATTTACAAGTTTGCTACAACATTTCAACATATTATACAAAATTGTTCCACACTAAATTTAACTGGATTCCATCATTTTAAAAGTAGTGAGAAAAGTCCTTGAATTGAACATAGAGGTCCACCAAGCTTTTTAGAGGAAAGTCCCGGGGCCCTCAGAGGTCTGCGACGTCGACCTACTGAATCTCGACCCTGACATCCTTTCCTGTCTGAATCTCCTCTGAAACAACATCCGTAGTTTCTTCTTGAACTTTTCCCCAACGAATGCGTACAAAAAAGGGTTGATGCAGCTGTGGAGCAGGGCCACGCAGTGGGTTGCATACAGAGCCACGCTCACCGATTTCCTCATATTGCAGGTGAATGTTATCAGATCAGCCCTCATGAGTGAGTCTATGATCACCGTCAGATGGTATGGCAGCCAGCATAGCAGGAAAGCAATCACTACGGCCACTATCAGTCGCATGGCCCGGTACTTCTCTGAGCCGCGAGTACGCAGCAGCCTTGCAATGGTGACGCCGTAGCACGTTACCATGACAACCATCGGCAGAAAAAAGCCCAGAATATGGCGGAGTGCTCGAGTCGCACCTCTCCATGAGGTGGCGCTGCCGTGGTCAAATTCTTCAGTGCATTTCAGTCTGCCATCAGCTGACTTCTCAACTTCATAAAAAAGTGCAGGCAGCGCAAGGGCACAACCAACCGCCCACATTGCTACACAGACCAAGACCAAACTCTGCTGGCGTCTCGAGCGAGTCTCAGTAGCGCGCACAATCACAAGATAGCGATCAACGCTAATACACACCAGGAAGAGGATGCTGGTGTAGAAATTTGCTTCACTGAGGAGGTTGATGACCTTGCACAGGAAGCCTCCAAAGATCCAGCCATGGGTCAATGTCGTGGCCCAAATTGGGAGGGTAAGGGCCAGCAGACCATCAGCTAATGTCAGGTTACACAAGTACACATCTGATGGAGTCAGGGTCCTGAGATTGGCGCTCATCACCCACCCCACTAACAGGTTTCCTGGTATTGCCAAAAGAAAGATACCTATTAATATGACACACAGTGCCAGGGCTGCTGTAGGATCCAGCGGTACGGGGTTGCATGATAAAGTCTTTGGGTCCGGGATGTATGGGATGGTGGCGTTATCATAATAACCGTAATCGAGGTTATCAAAGAAATTTTCATCGTCGATGATGATGGATGTGGTCATGGCTATGGATGGAAGAAAGGTGGACATTAGTATATTGTCATAACACATAACATAAAAACATTTGGCTTCTGCTGTGTACAAGAAGATTAAAAGTTAAAGCTGCACTAGGCAAGGTTTTTATCTAAAAAAAAAAATAATAATAATAATAATACACCCGTCTGGGCCCAAATGAAATTCTGTTGTCGGGTATGGTTACTGGCAGGAAATCTTCTCGGGGCACAGAAAGTGACAAAACAAAACCACAAAATACAAAAACAGCAACAAGCGAGCCGTCCAGAGAAAGATGAATTCACCAACAATAGCTGAACCTGCTGTAAAAATGTTTGTTTTTTCTATCCTGAACAGCTACTAAGAAATTTAGATCCGAGGAGTGCGTAGTTTTATGTCGCGTTACATGATTTATGAGTAATGAAGTCCTCCAGAAAAAGTTATCTCCCACTTCCATTTGGGGCCACAAAGAAGTTACCTAGAGCAGCTTTAATAAAGATCATTTTTATCAGTAGTGCTTTAAAAACAAATCTACCCTGCCTTTGGCTATTTTCTTGGTACACCACATTTTTAAGTTTAGACATTATGAAGAATAAAACCAGTTGAGGCACTCACCTTCTATATTGGCTTGGCCGTAGCTCAAACTGAATCTGAGAAAATCCCCAGTTCTTTATGGTTGCTACAATTTCCTTCCCCAATGTGTCGCTGCACATACATGCGTCATCAATGTTCTGTCAGATTTGTTACCAGAAATCTCATGGTCTTCAATTGTGAGGCGTCAATTAGCAGGATTGCAAGAAGCTTGATTTCAAAACATGAAAAAGGAAGTGGACACCTTACCATTTCATTTGTGTTCCTTTAATTCATACAATCACAACACATAGCCCCTTTATTATTATTAGGAGATGGAAGCATGACCAAATTACAAGCGGACATGTTTTTATAGAGGCCTAGTAGTTTAGTAATTGTTAAGACTACACTTGAGAATGAATACACTGCCTTCAAACGATGAAATTCAGTTTTTATTTACACTGGTTTGAGTTCTATTGTCATGTGTCCTGACCAGTGAAACCAGATCAGTCTTTCTATTCATAGAAGCTGTATGATTAACAGTGTGATTTTCAAGGAGTATTTTCAAGTAATTCTTAACATTTGTTTAAATCAGATTGTAAATACAGATGACAGGGTTTGAAAGTATTTGAAAATGAGTTAAAAATCAGATTTAGAGGCCAAGTAAGTTTGTACACAGAATGACATGAAAACTACTCAAAATTACAAAAAGAGTAGCATATTAAATAAATTGTAGAAATTACGGAATAGGTAAGGATATAAATACAGTAACTAGTATTGTAGAAATTACGGAATAGGTAAGGATATAAATAGTATTAGTACCTAAAATGAAAAATAGACCTTTAATAAAAAATGTATCTATACAGTATGCACATGATTTCCTGTCGGGACCTGGCTGATTGCACTTAGAGGAAGCTGCGGAAGTCAATAATAGAAGAAAAATAACAATAATAATAAAAAGGAATATAATTTTCCCCACAGAATTTTCCTTGATGGTGCTACGGGGTGCTCAGTGATTTACAGAGATGCATGGTTGCACTCAAGTACCCCTTGTCCTCCAGCTCTACTCAGGCACACCTGAACCAATTAGAGGCTTCGCGTTTTCATAATATCTTAATTGGACACACCTACTACTACTACTAAAAAACGTTATTTAGGACCCTTTAAAACAAAATTTTAAAAAATATAAAAAAAACTTTACTATGGATAGAAATAAACACATTTTCTATTCATTTTGTTGCAGTCCGGGCTCAGAATGATCTTACCAATTTCGTGTCCCCCCCCAAAAAAAAATCAGATCATTGTGATCCAGATACCACCAGATCAAAATTACATGTGTAGTCTTAAATAGGCCTCCATATTATATTTCTATCTGATGAACAAATAACGTTGCATCATTTTGTTAAGAAACATATTCACAAGACAACTAGACAAAAACGTGTAAGAGTTTGTATGTTACTCATTGGATGGCAAAAATAATTCAAAACAAAACTTGTCATTTCCCTGCAAATTGTTTTCCTTCATGAATTCAAGGTGAGAGAGGTGAAATTCAATCTGCAAATAAAACGTGCTTTGTTCTTTCTGAGTTTTGTCAGAATGTGTATTGACAGTTTCCAGTTCAGGTAATTATTTTTATGTCACCTTGTAGCATGCTAACTCATCTTAATGTATATGTGCAACTGCATTATTTACCTAGCTCACTTCAGCTCACTTGGCACCTGCGTTTCATTTCGATTGGATGCATTAGGACTTGAGGTGCACTTCTGACACCGTCTCTCCCTCCCTGGATTTTTGAACACCCCCATTTATTAAAAGTCCATCTGAGAATTTCATTGATTTGTGTATTGATGATATGTAATGACTGATGTAATGATGCAACCTTTGGGAGATTAACTTCAGAGTGGATGTTTTCAACGGACATAAGTCTATGTGTACATATATAAATATGAGTATTTGTGGCAGTCTTTGGTCTTAAAAGGAGCCCATACAGAACAATCATATTCATTTGTTTTTATTATTTTATTATTGGGTAATTATTTGAGTAAGAAGAGCTCACAACATGAAGTTTTGACCATGATCATGGGAATGCTTACAGTAGCCCTGCTTGACATACCCACCAGGCACAGGAGTAATCACACAGTCACTGATAGGAAAATTGAAAAGTTTCTTTATTGATTAACTCATTGGAACTTAAAATCTCAATCACTAAATTCAACTGGATTCCATCATTTTAAAAGTAGTGAGAAAAGTCCTTGAATTGAACATAGAAGTCCACCAAGCTTTTTAGAGTAAAGTCCCGGGGCCCTCAGAGGTCTGAGACGTCGACCTACTGAATCTCGACCCTGACATCCTTTCCTGTCTGAATCTCCTCTGAAACAACATCCGTAGTTTATTCTTGAACTTTGCCCCAACGAATGCGTACAAAAAAGGGTTGATGCAGCTGTGGAGCAGGGCCACGCAGTGGGTTGCATACAGAGCCACGCTCACCGATTTCCTCATATTGCAGGTGAATGTTATCAGATCAGCCCTCATGAGTGAGTCTATGATCACCGTCAGATGGTACTGGCAGCCAGCATAGCAGGAAAGCAATCACTACGGCCACTATCAGTCGCATGGCCCGGTACTTCTCGAAGCCGCGAGTACGCAGCAGCCTTGCAATGATGACGCCGTAGCACGTTACCATGACAACCATCGGCAGAAAAAAGCCCAGAATATGGCGGAGTGCTCGAGTCGCACCTCTCCATGAGGTGGCGCTGCCGTGGTCAAATTTTTCAGTGCATTTCAATCTGCCATCAGCTGACTTCTCAACTTCATAAAAAAGTGCAGGCAGCGCAAGGGCACAACCAACCGCCCACATTGCTGCACAGACCAAGAAACTAAAAAGCTGGCCGTTCCGAGTGAGTCTCAGCAGCGCGCACAATCATAAGATAGCGATCAACGCTAATACACACCAGGAAGAGGATGCTGGTGTAGAAATTTGCTTCACTGAGGAGGTTGATGACCTTGCATAGGAAGCCTCCAAAGATCCAGCCATGGGTCAATGTCGTGGCCCAAAATGGGAGGGTAAGGGCCAGCAGACCATCAGCTAATGTCAGGTTACACAAGTACACATCTGATGGAGTCAGGGTCCTGAGATTGGCGATCATCACCCACCCCACTAACAGGTTTCCTGGTATTGCCAAAAGAAAGATACCTATTAATATGACACACAGTGCCAGGGCTGCTGTAGGACCCAGCAGTACGGGGTTGCATGGTAAAAACTTTGGGTCCGGGATGTATGGGATGTATGGGATGGTGGCGTTATCATAATAACCGTAATCAAAGAAATTTTCATCGTCGATGATGATGGATGTGGGCATGGCTATGGATGGAAGAAAGGTGGACATTAGTATATTGTCATAACACATAACATAAAAACATTTGGCTTCTGCTGTGTACAAGAAGATTAAAAGTTAAAGCTGCACTAGGCAAGGTTTTTATCTAAAAAAAAATAAAATAAAAAATACACCCCAAATGAAATTCTGTTGTCGGGTATGGTTACTGGCAGGAAATCTTCTCGGGGCACAGAAAGTGACAAAACAAAACCACAAAATACAAAAACAGCAACAAGCGAGCCGTCCAGAGAAAGATGAATTCACCAACAATAGCTGAACCTGCTGTAAAAATGTTTGTTTTTTCTATCCTGAACAGCTACTAAGAAATTTAGATCCGAGGAGTGCGTAGTTTTATGTCGCGTTACATTATTTATGAGTAATGAAGTCCTCCAAAAAAAGTTATCTCCCACTTCCATTTGGGGCCACAAAGAAGTTACCTAGAGCAGCTTTAATAAAGATCATTTTTATCAGTAGTGCTTTAAAAACAAATCTACCCTGCCTTTGGCTATTTTCTTGGTACACCACATTTTTAAGTTTAGACATTATGAAGAATAAAACCAGTTGAGGCACTCACCTTCTATATTGGCTTGGCCGTAGCTCAAACTGAATCTGAGAAAATTCCTTGTTCTTTATTGGCTTGGCCGTAGCTCAAACTGAATCTGAGAAAATCCCCAGTTCTTTATGGTTGCTACAATTTCCTTCCCCAATGTGTCGCTGCACATACATGCGTCATCAATGTTCTGTCAGATTTGTTACCAGAAATCTCATGGTCTTCAATTGTGAGGCGTCAATTAGCAGGATTGCAAGAAGCTTGATTTCAAAACATGAAAAAGGAAGTGGACACCTTACCATTTCATTTGTGTTCCTTTAATTCATACAATCACAACACATAGCCCCTTTATTATTATTAGGAGATGGAAGCATGACCAAATTACAAGCGGACATGTTTTTATAGAGGCCTAGTAGTTTAGTAATTGTTAAGACTACACTTGAGAATGAATACACTGCCTTCAAATGATGAAATTCAGTTTTTATTTACACTGGTTTGAGTTCTCCACACAATTTATAACACAATTTGACCATATTAAATAAAATAAAAAAATGATAGCATGGACGATAATCATGATAATCATCAGAATGGAAATGTTTCAGTAGTAATACTTGGTTACCTTTTGATTATGAGGAAAGGTGCCATTTTTGGACTACAAGTAGAACTATTTGTTTTTATAGTGTAAGCATGTTACATCCTTTAGAGTCCCACCAATAAACAAAATGATTGATAGCATAAAATCAAATGAAGGTACTTTTAAAGCATAGTAGGCAGTAGAAGTCTTGATAAAATGGTACCATCTATATTTGAGATAAATTGATAAACTTCAGGGGGGTTTCCTTGAAAATCTTGAGTTCTTTGCATCAGGCTAATGCACAAGAAATGGGCTGACCACATATGATTTGTCCCTGTTGCAAGACATTTGGCAATCAAGCGTGTGGGGTAAGGTGCTTTACAAAACACCATGAAACACCTTGAAATACTTTGTTCTCATTCTGGTTTTGTAATAGTCCAGCAAAATTGTGTCCTTGATTTTTATTCCATTGTCAGTAAAAGGATATTTTAAAAATAAAATGGTTCCCCGATAATTTCTTGATTTAGGGGGAAATCTGTCCAAAGCTATAGAAATAAATGAATAAGATGCCATCAAACAGCGACAGTAAGTTATAGACTGAATTTAGCCAGAGATATAGTTCAGAAGTAGTAGATCTAATATGAAATAAAATTGGGTGTAAACATTCAAACATTCTAGTTGACAAAGCCAATCTCTCATGCATCTTGTTGTCATATTGAATTTTGATGCCATTTAGTTTGTATTATCCACTTAAGTTGTGTCCTCATTTTTCATGTTAAAGATTAAGGTTCTTAAATTCACCTGCACAATTTGGACTTTTTTTTAAAAACTCTTTATGTCTTTTATCATTTACATGTAGGAAGACAATTTACAAAAAAGTCAGCAGAGCGGCTCCTGAAGTTTCTCTGAATGGCATCATAATTTAGACTCGTCATTTGATTTGGAGAAAGATTTTAATGTCCATAAATATTTATTGACGTATCTAAGATCATAGGAATAGCCTAATTCAATCTTACAGTGGATTTGTTTATATAACCTTTATTTAAACGGGGAGGTCAGTTGAGAGCAGAAGCCTCTTTTACAATGACGCCCTGAGGCAAAGAAAATAACTTTATACATATACAGAACTAAAATAGTATAAAAACAGACAAAAAGAATAAAAACAGGAGGAAGAATAAAAAAAATAGAATAAGACACACATAGAAAATATAAACGTGTTCATACGTGTTCACTGGTCAGGGAACAGTTACACTAGTTTCTATTGCCAGTGAAACCAGATCAGTCTTTCTATTCATAGAAGCTGTATGATTAACAGTGTGATTTTCAAGGAGTATTTTCAAGTAATTCTTAACATTTGTTTAAATCAGATTGTAAATACAGATGACAGGGTTTGAAAGTATTTGAAAATGAGTTACAAATCAGATTTAGAGGCCAAGTAAGTTTGTACACAGAATGACATGAAAACTACTCAAAATTACAAAAAGAGTAGCATATTAAATAAATTGTAGAAATTACGGAATAGGTAAGGATATAAATACAGTAAAACTAGTATTAGTACCTAAAATGAAAAATAGACCTTTAATAAAAAATGTATCTATACAGTATGCACATGATTTCCTGTCGGGACCTGGCTGATTGCACTTAGAGGAAGCTGCGGAAGTCAATAATAGAAGAAAAATAACAATAATAATAAAAAGGAATATAATTTTCCCCACAGAATTTTCCTTGATGGTGCTACGGGGTGCTCAGCGATTTACAGAGATGCATGGTTGCACTCAAGTACCCCTTGTCCTCCAGCTCTACTCAGGCACACCTGAACCAATTAGAGGCTTCGCGTTTTCATAATATCTTAATTGGACTACTATTACTTATGTCAATGAAAAACATTTGATTGCGTAAACGAAGAAACCTGCGCCTGTGACAGAAACGCACCTGTCACGTTAAGAAAGCATATCCACTCACCATTACGTCTTTATAGGAGAACAATGGGTCTGTTGTGGTCGTTTAGGGACCAAAAGACGTGATTAGCCAACTCACAAATTAGCTAAATACTGTATGATTGAACTAGCCGCTAAACTGTCACGTGCCATCAACTAAATGTCACGCACTATGCGTAAAGGTCACCATCAGGTCACCAATCACAATGCACGGGGGCGCTATTGGACAAAGCTAAAAGTGCCAGACAAACTACAACATCAGAGAGACAACGACCGATCCACAGCACAAGTGTGTTGGGGTTCTAGTGTTGTGCCGAAAAATCGAGTGACTGCCGAAAATTGAACCCCCCTTCCTATCTGTGGCTTAATAATCAGAAAATGTATGCATTTATATAATATATATATTTAATAAATTGTTGGAGGCTACAAATCCATGCCCTTAATCATAAAGCTTCACCAAAAAGTGACTTTCTGTACACTTAAAGGTCTCAACCACCTCAAATCAACTATTATTAACTGATGTTGGCCCCCTACTCTGTTGTTTGTAAAGAATTTTACCAATTTTGCCAGTGTACATACATTTAAGGAGGCACAGATACAGATACTACAGGAAATATAAACATGCTGCTTGCCAAAAATTGATTCAGATTATTAAACCACAGATAGGAGGGGGGGAATTACATTTTCGGCAGTCACTCGCAGGGGCCTCCAAACATGATTGTGCAACAATTGAGATGAAGCACATCTACCTGACACTGTCTAAAGTAGGCCACACCGCAAATCAGTGTTTACGATTTGAAATACCAACTCTGCTAGGGTGCTTTTGTTTTTCCTGGGCCTGGGTTTCAGGATTTGCAGCCGTTCCTTCATCTATAAATTGCAATGCCAGATGGAAGACATCCGGAATTAAAGTTGCATCTGTTTTTTGTTTTTGTCATGATGAGTTGTTCTTTCATGGATGGCGTGACAAACACCAGGCGGCATACCGACAAAATTATTAACCTCACATCAGTAATGACAGGGGGGTGAGCTGACTTGCCGTGATAGGGAGGCAACAGTGACACAATTCTCCTCCTCCCTATCAATGGTGTAGGCAAATAGTGTGGTGCAACTATTTTAATTTAGTTGAACACAAAAGTATTTACAATCCCTCCCTCTTGTCTCCATAAATAGTTTTTGAGCTTTTAAGAGGTGAAATGCACAATAATAAGCATTACTGCTGTTGTCCTTTGGCTGTCACATAAGTACAGGGGAACATAGACCTGAACTAGCATGGCTTGTTTGGTCACATTGGAAAAACAATGGGTAGAATATGTATGTGTGTGTGTGTGTGTGTGTGTGTGTGTGTGTGTGTGTGTGTGTGTGTGTGTGTGAGATGAGAGACAAAGTGCAGGGGCTAAAGCTCCGTACACACCCACCCATTTCAGAAGCGCTACAGTCAAGTCAAGTCAGGTTTACTTCGATAGCCTTTAATCACAAAACATTTCCAAGGACTTTACAGAGATCCAGGTCATGCCATGGTAAGCGTGGAATATAGGATGTATACCACGACTATCGACCAATCAGAGGGCTGGATTCAACCTACCTGTTTTTTGAACAAAAGAAACAGAAAACAGAAAACAGAAAACAGAAAACAGAAACAGAAAACAGAAACAGAAAACAGGCAGAACACAAAATAGCATGTTGAGACACGTACTGACCTACTTCTAACCAACACCATCAGATCTTAGACACTCAAAGAACACAAACTCCTAAGAAAACCTTATCAGAAAACAAAAAACACTACAGACAGTCATTCAGGCATCAAAGCAATGCGGAAAAAAATATCTTTTTCCAATCTCAATGTCTCAATGTCTCAATTAGTCATCTCAAATGAAGGAAGAACCATACACACTCTACTGGACATTTGGCCCTAAGCTATTTCATCCACATTCAAACAAACAACTCAGTGACTTCCCCAGAAACTCAAACATCTCTGAAGGTAGATCTTTGTCCATAAGGAAACCAGATAACCTCGTGGGCTGGATTCTTGGCAATAAAGAGATAACATTTGTTATGCTGCTAACTACAATAATGTTATCTTCAAAAATCCCCCAGAAAGCATAAGATTGGAATTCTGTTAAATGCACCAACAGTAGTGAAGATATACTGCACATGGAAAATAATCCCAACAGGTCAAAAGGTTGTAATCCTGTTGAAAGAATCCATTATAGCTGGAATTTACTTGGAGTATCGATGCATCTTTCTATAGGCGAAGACATTTTACGAGTTTCACTATTTGACAAGGCACTGCCTTTAGCACATTATGTTGTCACCTGTCACCACCCCTCAACTCTGCTGGATTTGTCACATACAGACCGATAATGTGTTTGGCATGTAGAAAATCTAGGCATGGAAAATGGATGAGAAACACTCAACTCACTCAACAACTAACACTCAACACTTAACTCCAAACTGTTAAACTAAACTAAATTCAACTCAACTCGATTCAATTCAACCGTATCCAAAGAGCAGGCTCTGGTTCAGATGAAGGACATTATGACAGGACACATGGCTGTGTCAGGAATCAAACCTGCCCAACACATGTACACTGCGTGCCACCTGTTTGATGACAAGAAGGAAAAGAAAAAGGTCAAAAAAGATTTGACCTTGCCATGATGTAAACACAAACTGATCTGGAGTCAGACACACTGCTGCAGCACAACAGAAAGAAACACGATCCGAACCCAGTAATCAGCCAGGCAGTGACGTAACATTAGACCTGCGTCAACACAGAGGTTGTTTGTGGCAGTTCTTTCCACAGAATCTCAAATATTTGATCTGAATCCACAGACCTCTCATCAGCAACTAAAGTGAAGCCACATATCAGTTTACATTTCTAAGGAAGTAACCCACTTAATAGGAAAGAGTCCCTAAACTAAACTATTTGAGATTCTGTGGAAAGAACTGCCACAAACAACCTCTGTGTTGACGCAGGTCTAATGTTACTTCACTACACATGATCAAGATCAAGATCAAGATCAAGAAGTTTAAGCACACAAACACACACACACACACAACACACACAATGTTGCTGGACATGATGAGACATGATTGAAAATACATTTAGTGATCTCTGTGTGTAGTACATTACCTGCAATCATTTAGCAAACACTTTTAAGTAGTAATAATAAGCATTTGAATATGTACTAATACGAGCAGCACTTTGAGTCTTAAGGTTCGGTCTTTGGCTCTTTGCTCACAATATCTTAGTGTGTTGTGTCCCTAAATAAGATAAGATAGCAAGATAATATAATAAGATAAGATTTAGATTATTTCAGTAGGTTGTTTTCCGTTATTTTCTCATCAAATTAATCAGTTGAAAGGACTTAAAAATAAAGCATGTTGAGCTGTCAAACTAGCCTTTTATGTCCTCACTGGCTATAATACTCAAGTTTAAACACACTTTAGGCTTACCCGAGGCATACATCTCTTTTACTACACCTGCCCTGACAGATACCCATCATTACAGGGACATTTATTACTTCTGTTTTGTTTATCAGATGTATGTATGTATGTAATGGAAACAATGTGGAAATGAAAGATGCCTGTCATGTTTGCTCTTCAGCACAGTTAAATATAATATCATTAAATATAAGTCCATGGATTACCTAATAGGCCTGTTCATATACTTGAAATGGCACCATGACATTGACAGATATGATTGGTCTATTATCGATTTACAGGTCTTACAGGTCTACTCACATGTTAATCTATACAGTAGTATGTGCACCCAATTTATAGAATATAGTCTTGTGTTGTGGGACATTCAGTGTTTTCCCAGAAGGTTTTCTTGGTTGGACGGATATGTTTCTGAAACAACATTTTAGACCATGTGACACTAAAATGCTCCAAATGAAAAATGAATCCAAGGCTAATTGCATTTTTTGCATCTCTCTCGCTCTGTTGGGGGAGTGGCTGCAAGTAGTTTAATTTATTGTATAGTCGTATATTCAATCTAAACTAAGCCTGTAATTTTATCAGACAAAAAGAAACAACAGACACAAGAGATTACAAAATTCTAAAAAGGTTATTACAAATTTACTACAGGCAATCTGCGAACAGCCCTTGGTTTTGGGGTCCTGAGTGTGAAATACGCGGAAGCGACAGACGGAAGCCTCGGCGGAAGCGGTCTGTTGAAGAAAATTAGCAGATTCTGACACAAAGAGGCTAAATCAAATAAATAAACCCTCGATTATTCCCCCTACTTCACATCAGCGTCCGCTGCAATGATTCTGTTAGAAATTAACAACCGGATTATAGAAGAGACGCTGACGTTGAAATTTGACGGCGCATCCAACGGGTGAGAGATCATTGTTTCAGGCTAACGAGGCTAGCTTTGCTAACGTCAGCTAGCTTCCCCATCATCTTTTCGCAAAGATGACGGGCGGATTATATGTTGAATGAGAGGTTTGGGATGCAGATCTTTTACGGCATTACACGAGTGAGTCAGGTATTGGATGTATTAAACAACAAAACACACACGCAGACATCATTAGCCCGGACGCTAGGTCGCGGTGGCTGATTTGCCGAAAGGTGGGGTGTGTCTGTATGGCTCGCCTGCAATGCTGCTAACTAGCTAGCTATCTTTGCAAATTTAACTGCATATGTGGTCATTTCTGTGTCGCGATGCCGAAAGCCAACGGATAACTAACAATTTCACATTAAACCTCAACTGGGTCACGGAAACGAGCCGACGCTGCCGATCTTAACACTTGGTCTGTCAAGCAGAGATGAGTTGAGGGACACCGCTCGTAACTGGTGTTAAATTCTCAGACCACTCGCGATTTGCGACGGTGTGTCGATGTGAAATGTGTAGAGATTAACGTGGCATTGACAATAAATAGCATTTTGTAGCACCGTAGAGGCAATTAGAGGTTAAACTAGCCGTCGCCCCATTGTCAAGCTTCCGCATTCCAGTGCTCAAGCTGAGTCAAGTCGGTGCATAGCCAGCAGCTCCTCGGTGCATGTAAAGTATGCAGCTTGGACACGTCGCTGCAACATCCACCTTGCGGTATTCATATTGTGAATACCAGAAAAACGGTGTTGTGCTGACAACAAATCTGCTTGTAATTAAATGCTTTAATTGCCCATTTAGATTGATGCTGCCAAGATGATGATTTATAAACCAACTTAGTGATCATTTCGTCAACAAATCAACTTAGTTTCCTTGTACCTCCTCATAAGGGTGAATTTATCACTTCCTGTCAGTTGTATGTGGCTGTTGTCCTTTCCAAATCATTGTTTTCCTTCATTGTTGACGTCAGATTGTGGTTTTTCTCTTTGCAGAACCAAGCCAGAGGCTGTTGAGGTGACTTTTGCAGGTGAGGATATATGGCAACATGCATAACAGCGTGGCATACATACTTTGTCCTACTCCCGAGTCTCACCATGGCTCCAGGGCTGCATATTTGGTTTCGCTCAAGTTTTCCTGCAATTTCCCCATTATTTCCTACTTTTTATGTTGTACTAATCACACCCTGAACGCTGCAAAACAGTGTGGCGGTGATACTGGCTCACCGCTCGGCTTATCATACCTGTTATCTTGTTGTGATGCAGCTGACCTATAGAACAATAGAACATGTTCAACACTACTGGTAGTTATTGCGACCTTTGGACAAGCTGTTACTTCTCACTAAATAATAACTATATATATCTTAAATTGAGGTAGATGATGATAGTAAAGACAGCTTATTCGTCCAAACACAAAACAGCCTACAGTTGCTAAGTGAAGAGTGTGCAGTATTTGGTGTGTACGTTGCGGTAAGGGTTTAGGAACCCATGGATGTCCAGCATCCCCCAGAGCCCCTTCTCTACATGTCCCCCATGACTCACCTGCAGACCTCGATGTTGTGCCTCTCTGCTAGATTTCGATGGCGTCTTGTACCACATCTCCAACCCCAATGGGGAAAAGACCAAGATGATGGTCAGCATCTCCCTGAAGTTCTACAAGGAGCTGCAGGAACATGGGACTGACGAGGTGCGACACACACACACACACACACACACACAGGATGAGAGAGGGAGCAACACAAAACATGGACTCTGGAAAATGTTTTTAATTTGCCCTTATTAGTATGAGCGTGCCCTTGTGCTAGGACATGATGTTTTGTCTAAGGGGTGTGAACTCTGACAGAAACAGACAGATATGAGTTGGGCTATTATTAGCCTCTCACAAGATTCAATGGTGTGTGGTTTCAAGTTTAAAAGTCCCCTTTCATTCCTTTTTCTTTTTTTTTACAAGCAAGGCACATCCGTTTGCTAACATTGAGTGGGCCACTACTGTAATAAGATATATAAGAATAAGCTAAATATTGCAGGTTTACATGACGGTGTCAAACCTGAGATTGTAAAATTGTGGGGGGGGGTAAAGAAACAAAAAAGCAGAATATGTCAGTTTCGCTGTCTGCACACACACACACACACACACACACACACACCACCACAAGTGCTGTCTTGCCATGTAAGGAAGAAAGCGGCTGCCGGGGCCCTCTGGTAGAAACAGGAAGTGTGCTCTGTGACTCACCCCGGGTAAGGAAGTGCTGACTGCGAGCAGCGGCACCGTACGAACGTCTTGGCTGCCGTCCAGCGACCGGCCTCTCTGTTCTCTCAAGAGACGGATAAGTGGATGGGATTCAACAGCGGCACGTTCAGTCTTGAAAAGTCTACTTGGAAAGCAGTCAGTTCCCTCAGATGTAGGAGCACAATAGAGAGCTTGGATAGTTTTAAAAGGCTTGTTGTTTGTTTTCTGGTTAAGTTCGAGAGTATAAACCCATCAAATATACTGATGATTCATTCATTACACCGGCGGTACATTTCCCCCACACCTCCTAGTTTGGTTCGAGTCTTCCTCAGTCCATTCCAGACTGACAGGTAGCCATTGATGGTGTTTTCATTCTAACACCATCAATTACCTGCAGAAGACGCCTACTTCATTTCGCCAGGTCTGTTTTGTCCTCGGCAGGTTTGTGTCGCTGTCTGTTGCCCCCCCTCCTCTTTTCTCTCTATCCACCGGCCGAGTGTTTATTTGCTCGGACGGAAAGCAGCTTCTCGGACTCTGTGGGCCGCGGTAGCCGAACGGTCAGAGAAGGCTAGTGGTTCACATCCCCATGTAGTCTGCAAAACTCTGGGTGGGAAAAGAGCTCAGTCACCTTTCCCTCCACAAATAAAGGTTAAAAAAAAAGAAGAGAACATATCATCCTTGCTACCTTATTAGAGTTGATTCAGAGATTTGGTTTGGCACCCTTACACCGTGGGATGACCCGCCTGAGGGGCCGGGGTGAAACTCAAGACCATCTTTGATTAAAACAAACATTTACAGTTTTGTTTTCCTGTAATCGTTGTGTCATGTTTTCTGTCTTCTGTTTCTTTTATGTTCTTTTATTTCTTTTAAATGCTTCTAATGGACTAATCTGCTTTTTTGTTTTAAGGTTCTTCTGTGTTTTACTGAAGGAAATAAATGTAGACTTTGATATTTGGATCTGCCAAAAATAAATCTCTTGCTTCTCTGGAAGTCCGCAGCATTTAGAGAAGTGTGATACAAATAATCTTTTGTCATTTTTATTTTAGCTGCTGAAGAGAGTCTATGGGAATTTCCTGGTTTCAGCAGAGTCTGGTAAGTTCTGCTAAAGCTCCCGCCTCAGTTTATTGCTCTACTCATCTGTCGTATTATGAGAGAGATGCCTGTGAATTATGGCTTGAGCTTGTTGAAGAGTTTAAACGCTCTACGAGGATATAAAGTGACTGTAGAGGCTCTTTATCACCTCTTACAGTGTAAAGTTTGTCATTAATGTGTCTGCCTCCTCACAGTTTAACCCTCAGGCATCAGTTTAATTTACTACCCTCTTAAGTCATTAAGGACAAAAATGTCCACTTCCAAAAACTGCTATAAAAATAGTACAGATTCATATTTTTTTCTGCTTTTTTGGGTTAAGTCTTTTGATCAACTTCAGTCCTGATCAAAACTATCAAATATTGAATAATTTCAGGATTTTAACCCTTTAAATGCCAGTTTGATTACATGATGCTAATATTTTTTATGGAAAAAACATACATTTTTGTGTTTTTTTTCATAAATAACAACAGTGACATCAAGTAATCAAACTGGCATTTAACGGGTTAAAATCCTCAAAATGATTGAATGTTTGGTAGTTTTGAGCAGGGCTGAAGTTGTTTAAGAGATTTATGCAGAAAAAAGCAGAAAAAAATATTAATCTGTAAAGTTTTTATAGCAGTTTTTTGGAAGTGGACATTTTTGTCCTTAATGACTTAAGAGGGTAGTACATTTTTTTCACAGTGTTCTATTGATCTATTTTTTTGAAAATTGAGAATAAAAAGTGATTATCTCTCTCTGATCTCAGGCTACAACGTGTCCCTTCTCTACGACCTGGACGCCGTACCAGCCAATAAGGAGGAGGTGATCCACCAGGCGGGCATGCTGAAGAGGAACTGCTTCGCCTCCGTCTTTGAGAAATACTTCAAGTTCCAGGAAGAGGGCAAAGAGGGCGAGAAGAGAGCCGTGGTCCACTACAGAGACGACGAGTCCATGTAGGTGGTCGTTCCAACGCCGGTGAAAAGTTTGTTTCGATCGCAGCAGGGGCTGAGGTCGACGCTTATTCTCCTTTTTACTGGCGATCAAAGGTCTGAAATTGGCTTCCATGTTTTGCTCCGTCTCCTCAGGTACCTGGAGGCCAAGAAAGACAGAGTGACGGTGGTGTTCAGCACGGTGTTCAAAGACGACGACGACGTCATCATCGGCAAAGTCTTCATGCAGGTCGGTGGGCCGCGTGCAGGTTGTACTCAGGGTGGGACGTAAAGGACAATATACCAGCCGTACTCTGGTAGAGCCCGGTGAAAAACACGACATGTTTTTGATGCTAACTGAAAAAATGCAATCCAGCCAAGTCACCTAAGCTAGCTAGTTAGCCTACTTGGTAAAATAAAATAAGAATAAAAACCTGAAATGCATCAAACACCTTTTTATTTATTTAGAATAAAAAAGCAAAACAAAAACTCTTCAACTCCCGTCAGCGCCCCTACCCTCCACCTGACACTCACACGTCCATATTTTTTTGTGCGCGCAGGAGTTCAAGGAGGGCCGGCGAGCCAGCCACACGGCCCCCCAGGTGCTGTTCAGCCACAGGGAGCCGCCCCTGGAGCTCAAGGACACGGACGCCGCCGTCGGGGACAACATCGGATACATCACCTTCGGTCAGTACCCACCGGAGAGAGACCAGATACGATGCCCTTTATTGTCCACACATGAACACCATGCAACACACTGGCAGTTAAATAGTGGATATTTGGTCCCATCGTCCCAACACAACGGTCCTCGATGTCTTAAACACTTGGGTTAGGAGGTTTCTGTTTGTGTGGGCTGATTGTTTTCCCCTTGCTGTGTCCAGTCCTGTTCCCACGCCACACCAACATCAACGCCAGAGACAACACCATCAACCTCATCCACACCTTCAGGGACTACCTGCACTACCACATAAAGTGCTCCAAGGTGAGTTCCCCCTTCAAAGAGAGAAAAGCCTGCTCGTTGCATTCCTGGGTCCATTTGTTTGTTTGGTGAATTTTTAAAAAACATCTTTGTGGCCAAGCGTCGACGGCGTGATGTCATGTTGAGGAGAACTTAAAATCTTAAAACTAAGAAGAAACTTTTAAGTGCAATTCCTCAGTATTTGTTTAAGGTTAGTCCCATCTCCTACAAACGTCTATGAGGTCTACCTAGCAACCGTGATGTAAACAAGCATAAAAGGACCGGAAATGTAGTAATTTCTTCTTTGCTCCCTAGAAGAATTTAATTTCTTAAGAAGGTTTTGTGAATACGGCCCTTGGGCTCATCTAGGATCAGTTGGAGGAATGAAAGCCCTACACCTGCTTTACAACTTTAAAACCTCCTACTTTATCACAGGCTTCAAACGCGCCACCAGGTCCGCCCCCTCTCTAACAGCACGTTGCGTTTGAGTGCCTCGTAAGGCCGGTTCGGTACGTTCCCCGCTATAGAAAGTCCAGTCGCAGGTGAGATGAAACGAAGGCGCCGCCATACGGGGAGTCTAGCGGCCCGCCGGCGGTCATACAGGTTTGCAGAGCGGCGCGTGGGCGCTTTGTTGTACAAACACAAAGTGGCTCTTCAAAAGGACCCCGCCTCCCGTTAAAACCCCTAATCAAAGTTGTTTTCTGCATTGCTTGCATTTCAGAGGCATGCGCTGGGTTTCTGCAATGTTGAGTCAATGTGTTGAGCGTTCAGATAAGAGATGACATGCCTGCCTGCTTCAGGCTGGGATTAGTTAGGTGAGATGGTAGATGGACGGAGGAGGGTGGGAATCACTGATCGCTCCTTTTGACATCGACTTCATTCCTGTAGTAAGGAAAATATTTTAAGTACACTGCAAAAAAAATGTCATTTAAGTGTCAAATATCTGCCTATGGTGTGAGATAACTCAGCTATGTTGACACCAGAGGAATGATTTGTCATATTTGAAGAGATTTTCACATGAGAAATTGTCCAAACGTGAAATGACTTGTTTTAAGAAACAGATGTGATGTAAGACTACGAGGCTGATAGTAAAGATGGCTGATAGTAAAGATGTCTGTTGTGCTGTAATCACCCCGTCCCTCCCGCAGGCCTACATTCACACACGTATGAGGGCCAAGACGTCGGACTTCCTCAAGGTGCTGAACCGCGCCCGGCCCGACGCCGAGAAGAAAGAGATGAAGACCATGTCGTAAGTAACCCCTCATATCTCAGACTCCAGGTGACCGAGCCAACCTTGTGATATTTAAGCTTAACTTTAATCATAAAGATCTGTCATGGCTTTGATCTTATTGAGACGTTTTTGTGGTTGAAAGCCAAGTACAGCTTGGTTTTGGGTTCGTATAACCTGTCTAGTGCAGTATTTCGCCAGAAGTCGAGTATTTTCAAAGATGGGAGTATTTTTCTCCTCTCCTTGGTTTCTGATCTACTGCGTGAGCCTGCCTGCGGTCTGTAGGACTCAACCTTGAGTGTTTACTTTGGAGGTGTGTGTGTCTGTGTGCTACTTTTGCACTGTATGACGTGAGCCAGGTTGGCATTTTTGCATTTTGGCATTTTGTTCCAAAGAAACCTGGCTGGTGAATCCTGGCTGCAAGAACACAGACTCTTTGTTCAGTGGTTAACGTGTAACTGGAGCGCTGAGGGAAAACCACAGCGGCCATCTTCATGACTTTCATAAAGTGATGGATTTCATAGGGAAAATGTAGGGAGGGCTGTCATTTTTGACACTGTTGTTTTATTGCGTTGATCTACGTTTCATATAAGCAAATATAAACTAACATTTCATCCCCACGAATGATGCAGGCAGCCAGTCAGTGACATCATCCCTCCAAGTTTCGTCAAAATCGGACCAGTGGTTAAAAAGTTGGACCTTTTTTTAATTGTAGCGCCCCCATCAGGATAATCAGTGTATTGTTTTTTTTAAATGACAGACCTGATGGCATCACATCCCTGTTCACATAGTTTGACGAAGACGTGAGACAGATGGTATTTTAAAGCATACCGTAAATAGTGTGTGTGTGTGTGTGTGTGTGTGTGTGACTGACATCTACTTCCTGTAATAAATCCAGTGACATCATCTGTGTGTCACACTGCAGCGAGGCTAATGCGTCTCTGTTTGCATTTTGCAGGGGCAAGACATTCTCCCGCTGAGGTCGACGCCCCCCACCAGAGTAATCCGACCCCCCCCTCCCCCCCCCCCCTCCCCTGGACACGCCTAAATGCGCCACACCGAGACTCAACGCCACATTGGACAGGACTCCAGGACGCCTCTTATGCCCCGCCCAGCCCCACAACGTGTCCAGTCTTTCTTTTTTCTTTTTTAAATAAAAGTGATAAAGTCGGCTCTACTTAGGGAAAGAAGATAAAAGGGCATTCCTTGCTTTGCTTAGTTAAAGAGAATTATTAGTCCTATATAAATATATATATGAAAAAAATGAAATTTTTGATACGATATCTTTTACTCCATTTGGTACTCATGCCTTGCCTGACCTCCCCCCCCCCCCCCCAATAGTAACCATGCATTTGATGAATTGACTTCCACTTCCTCTTCTTTCTCCATCTCCCTCTCTCTCTCTCTGCTTTCATGTCGTATGTACCATTGTCATTGGAAAAAATAATAAATCACTCTTACAAAAAGCACGAAGCAGAATCTCTCCTGATTTATCTGATTTTAGTAAAATTGGTTTCCTTTTTCTGCGTTGAGCTCGTCTCGTGGTTCAGGAGAGGCTTATTGTGTTTCCTTAGACGAGCTCTGTCAGATTTATGGCCTGGAACTGAAATACCATGCAACTGGCATAATTCATTCCAGGCCATAAATCTGCCATAAAGCTCTGTCAGATTTATGGCCTGGAATGAAATACCAGTTGCATGGTATTTCATTCCAGGCCATAAATCTGACGGAGCTCGTCTAGTGGATATGTCTGTATATGTTCTGTTGATCCTGGAAGAAGAAGTTGTCTGTTCTCCACAGGGAGGTCAGAGGTCAGGGTTAACTACAGAACAGCGTCCCTGGAGCTGGTCAGGATTCAGGCCCAGATTCACCAAAGGTTTGTGCAGGGGAAGAGCGTGCACTGTATCACCGAAAATAACCACATCACAATGCCACGCTATTCACTCAAGCTGCACAACGTGTGGAAAGTCTGGTTGAAAAATAAAACCTCCTTGCACCTGCATCCTGCATATGTAGAAACCATGCAAACAGAGATTGTGTAGTAGCATATAGGAGAGGTTTCATCCTAGAAACTCAAATCAGACCGGAGAACACTCCAATTATAAAGAGGCTTTAGGGCCTCGTCTTAAAGCTGAAGCGTTAAATTTGCACTTGCAATTGGTGATGAAGGCGATTAGTTTGTGCACCGCTCCTCTTGAGGGCTTGTTGGAGTATGTGTTAGTAGCATGAGGCAAAAAGTCAATAACATGCTCAGTGAGTCTGGACCACTCTGCTGCCCTAAATCAACCACATATATAGTTGCAGTAATATCCTCTAAGGTCAATGAGAAGAGAAAAACTAAAAACCCAGTAAAATGATTCATTCGCTATATATAATTCCTCTGTCAAAGTGGAGAAATGAAACGCTGATGGAAGACATTCTGTTGACACCAAATATGTTTATTTCGCTGACAGAAGATCTGAGACAGAAAATATTTAACAACCTCAAAGTGACCTCACAGGGTTCACAGCATCAATACGACCCCGGGCTTACAATATCAGGGGGGGGAAAATAGGTCAAATCAAGCATTGGGCTTTTCATCTTCTTTCTCTGACTCAGAAGAGGAGGAGGAGGAGGAAGAGGAGGAAGAAGAGGAGGAGGAGGAAGAAGATGAACCCTCCTTAGTTTTGGACTTTTTGGCTTTCTTTCTCTTTTTAGTGGGTGCCGCACTGTTGACAGCACCCACCTCCGCCTCGGGGGCTTCTGTCTTGTTGAGAGGGGCGTCGTCTGTCACGTCTTCCTTCTTTTCGGGTGCCTTATCTTCAGGCTTCTTCTGGTCTTTAGGAGGAAACAAGAGGACGGGTCAGACTTCACATGGATTCAAGGAGACTTCAACTTTCCTTTTGGCTGTGTGTGCTAGCGCCAGAGACTCAACTAGCGACCCGTGCATGGTCAAGAAGAAGAATTGAATATCTGGTGCTCACACACAGCAGCATTACTTTTCTGATTGCCCGTACATCGTGTTAAAATCGTGTGTGTGATTGCATGCAGATAGAAAAGTGCAACACGTGAAAATGACACTCGAATCTCTGAAGTGAAGTGAAGTGACACTGCTAGCCATTCCCCAAAAAGTGGTGTGAGGGTTAGATCACAGGTTACGCCTCAATACCCTTCAGTATCAACTCCACTGGTGATCTCACAAGGATGGATATGAAGTTATCGCATCCACCTTGCACCTTTCACTCTGGGTACCACATCGCTCACATCTTTTAAATCTACAGCGATGTTGTCGGGGCAGACGTGGCTCGAATTACTCTTTAAAATGGAATCAATCAATCTGGAATCGATTGATTTAGCCTGGTGGAAAGGAGCCAATTAGATTGCCCCTTCATGTCCAAGCCCTGCCCACTTGGCTTATTGAGTGAAAACATTTCAGCCAGTAATTGACCCATGTCTGCATATACAGGTAGATCTACGTCTTACAGCCTGGACTGATTGAAAGGGTCACAACACAAACATGCCGGCGACGGTTGTACACTGTGCGTGATTTTTCCCGTCTTCTGGCAGGATCCAGAACTTACCGCAGGTCAGCGCCTCCTCTAAAGAAAAGTCCAAGCTGATGGGGGAAGAAGAGGATAGAAGTACACTCACACTATCGTACCAACTGGGAACGTTGAACAGTTATACCAAGATGTAAACATCTGTGATGCAACACCAGGCAATGGGTTAAAAAATACACCCTAAATCACAAAGTAGGGCAACAGAGAAGAGAGTCCCATCCCCACTACCCGAGACCCTGTAGATTTGCCCTATTTGCCCCAATTAAATTCACTGCTCTGCCCACAGATCGTGATGAACGTTGAGTCCAGTCCCCTCGTCTCTTCGGTTGCAAAGCGTCACAGAGTCTCTCACCTATCGTCGTCGGTGGCGACGCCGTGCAGCAGGTGCCGGTAGTTGTTGATCTCCTCCTCCAGCTTCATCTTGACGTGGAGCAGGTCCTGGTAGTCCTCCACCTGGCGCTCCACCTGCGACTTCACCCGGCTCAGCTCCGCCTCCAGCTTGCGCAGGATCTGGTGGAGGCGGGCCAGCTCGTGGCCGTAGCGCCCCTCGGTGTCCTTCAGGGTTTGCTCCAGAGAGTGGATCTGGGAGAAGGAAATAACGGATCACATCGGTTGGTTGGTTAAGACCCCCGTTAGCTACTGCAAAGACATCAAACTGTACACACAAGTAACCTAAAGTAACCTAAACATTAGGGATCTTTATCCAACTTCCATCGTCTTCCTCCACCTTCAAGCACTGTGCCTTCGCAGGACCTTTTCCGTGCTCTCGTTTCGTTAGGTTGCGTGAGGCCAGTTCCAGGTGGAGACGGACGGAGAGCTTGTCTGCTTCTAAATAGCAGGTGAAGTTGTAATAACAGGGTAGTCAGGAATGCCCGATAAAAGAGGAGGCAGCCCAACACCCCTCTGGGCGTTTGTTTTCTCACTCTTTACATGATAGAAGAAAGAGGATTTGAGGACATATTTCATCCTGCGATTTTTGCACGGTCAACACAACAGCCTTGCTTTCGGGGGGTTTCCATGACCGTAGGAACCCCTAATAAAACCCTTCGGCTGTGTGTGTGGTTGGCGGTAGCTCCAGGTTATACACTTCACTTTGTTGTTGTCTCATTGTACATAATGCCAATGTGTGTGTGTGTGTGTGTGGTTACCATGCTGAGCATAGCCTGGATGTCAATCTCCAGCAGTTGCTTCTGCTTGTGCAGTTCGTTGAGCTCCTTCTTTCCCGACTCCACGGTCTCGGTGTTGTGGGCCACCTCCACCTTGATGTTGTCAAACTAAAGGGGGGCCAAACGAGACAAGAGGTTATTGAGAACATAGCAGAAGAGTTAGACGGGGTAGAGAGGAAAAAGGCAGAAGCAAAGTAGAAACCGAGAAACTGAGTGAGTCGGTTGCAATCACATGCTGGCGTCGGTGACCTTACCTTGCTCTGGTACCAGTCTTCGGTCTCCTTCAGGTTCTTCTTGGCCAGTTTCTCGTACTGGCCTCGGACATCGTTGAGGGTCTCGGCCAGGTTGGAGTCCGGAGAATCCATCTCCACCACCACGTTGGACTCCTTGATCTTCTTACGGAGGGCGTCCACGTCCTACGAGAGCCATGGGAGAGCGGGCTGTAAGTCTGTCGTTAGGTTTCTGCAAATATGGCATGTGCTGCAAAGTGGCTTCCCCGTGGTGTGTTCAGGTGAGCATCTACGTGTGTGTACGTGTGTGTGTGTGTGTGTTTTCCGGCCTCACGTCCTCATGCTCTTTCTGCAGGAGGGCCAGCTCGTCCTTCACCGACTCAATCTGGCTCCCCAGCTGCATGCGGTTCACCTGGGTGTCGTCGATGGTCTTCTTCAGACCCACCAGGTCTTGCTCTACTGCTCTACGGGCATGCTTCTCAGCATCCACCCTGCACAGGGAGGACAAGCCCAACACGACCGTTCAAACACCGACCGCTGGCCTTTGGATGCTGGCTTGTGCTGATCTGAATTGATCTGAATTATTGATTGATAAATACTGTCCCATTTCCTCAAGGGGACTAAGTGAATGGACTAACGAATTGACATAAATGAATTATAAATACTGTGACAGGCAAAGTTGTCATTGCTTCAATGCCTCAGCCTCACTGGAGCCTGAGACAATGCATCCACCTTGATGCTCCCTGCTTGATTAAATTATGTTGCATTATAGGTTCCCTCTAATTTCGGGATTATTATTATATTATTATTATTATTATTATTATTATAATAATAATATTTTTCAATTATTATGCCACTAACTTGGTCTTGAAGTCTTCATTGGCCATTTGGGTATTGTCGATCTGG
Source organism: Hoplostethus atlanticus (assembly GCA_034670405.1). Classification (NCBI taxonomy): domain Eukaryota; kingdom Metazoa; phylum Chordata; class Actinopteri; order Trachichthyiformes; family Trachichthyidae; genus Hoplostethus; species Hoplostethus atlanticus. Next base: position 270,469 of record JAXDDX010000081.1, on the reverse strand, counting down.
AGCAGCAGCTTGGCGTTGTTCATGGTCATGGCCCTGACCTGAGAGGAAGAATGCATGGCATTATTCATATTTTTAAGAAATGAAAGAAATATATATTTATTTATTTTTTTAACATTTTTTTTTTTAATTTACCATATGATTCAATATATTGTAAATATGTTAGTGACCCTCATTGTGCTTAACCCAAAATGGAAAACTGCTAAAATCCCGATCTATTTAGTCTCATATTCAGTCTTAAAATTGTGTTTTTCTTTTTCTTTAAAAAAGTGAAAAATATCTGTAAACGGATGAGATCATTTAACTTGTTAATTTAACATTAAGGCAGATTACTCCACTAGTATAAAGAAAACGTCACTAGATTCAAGAAAACTACTGAAACAAGTTTATTGGCATTGGAAAGAAGAAATGATCTCACCTCACTGTCAGAAATGTTAGACAGACAGACAGACAGACAGACAACACACCTTCTTCCTGAGGTCAGCCAGGGGTTTCTCGATCTCATCCCAATCGCGTCCCGCGGGTGCTCCTCTTTTGGCCAATATGTCATTGATTTGGTCCTCCAGCTCCTGGTTGGCTTTCTCCAGCTGCCTCACCCTGCCCAGGTACCCGGACAGCCGCTCGTTCAGACCCCGCATGGTCTTCTTGTCGTCCGCGGCGACGGCTGGAGCTGCAGCACCGGCGGAGTCCTTCTCCGGCTCGTTGCGCATCACGCTCCGCAGCCCCGCCAGACTCGCCACGGACACCCTGGAGCCTTTTCCTCCGGCTCCACCAAACATGCTCCCGGCGCTGTTCCTGGACATGGTGATGACTGGACGGGGGTGAGCTGAGACAGAGAGAGAGAGAGAGATGCAGACTGGATACGAGTCACCTGGTGAGGTAAAGCCGGAGAGGACCCAGGTACCGTTTTATACCTCTGCTTTACAGGTGGAACCGGCGCCAGCGATGCCATTGGCTCCCCGTGTCCAGACACCCCCCTGAACAAACAGGTTTAGGGTCGAAATTCAAGTATTTCATGTTAGGTTTTTTATTTTTCTCACTGTAATTTTGCACTTGTCCTCTCTTGATTGGACGCATGCAACGTTTTGGGAGGTGCTGGGTGGTCCTTGCCCACCTTAAAAGCAGGTGATCCAGAGGAGTGAAGGTGCCTTCTCTGCTCTCTCCTCCTTGGACAAGATCACTTTCTACGACTTTTGTCAAATCTCGTCGCACTACAAGCAGAAATGCATAGACCTGGAGGATACAGTAGCCAGTCTTACTCCCCGGCCGGTAGGGCAGGAGCGCCCAGAAGTTACCCGACCACCGAGCACAACCCCGCCCTGCTCACCCCAATGGGCTCTAAGGTGGACCCCCTGGACCAGTCGGCCAAGACCAAGGAGAAGGACCAGATGGTTGGACTCAATGACAAGTTTGTCGCCTTCATCGATAAGGTTTGTAAAGAATAACCAAGCACGCTCAGTTCAATTCACTTCCTTTTTCTTGTCATAACAATCCAATTAAGCAATTACCAGATTAAGCTATAAATATGACTTTATTGATTTATATAGCACTTTTAAAAATGGAAGTTTAAAATTAAAAGTTACAAAGTGCTTAACAAATAGGGAGAAAAAATAAAATAAAATAAATAAAATATTAATAATATTAGAAATATAGTACAAATAAAAGTTAAAAGTAAAAATAAAAAGTCACTGCCTTTTGGCTTTTCCAATCAGCCAAGCTTAAGATTTATATTTATATATTTATTTTTGAATGTTATATTTAATTAATTTCATGTTTTTTTTCCCATTAATTTTGTGGATATATGTACTATCTATTTTATCTACTACTATCTACTGTCCAGTGGCGGCTGGTGCATTTTTCTCCAGGGGGGGCTATACCAAAAAAAAAAAAATGTACTAAGGTATGATCAGTGTATTTAAATAAATTAAAAGGCCTTTATTTGTATTTGCTGAGCTGAATGAACATTTGTTGTAATGAAACGTGCTTAAGGTAAGTTAAGGTACTTCAATTAGTGCAAATTCTTCATAATAATTATCTTTTATACTACAATATGTAATGGTGAAAGACTAAAGTAAGCGAAAAGTGCCTCGATAAGTGCAAAAGAAATCTGACAACACACAAATGAGACAATGGCAGAAAATTATGAACACAGTAAGACCTAATAGAAAATAACATTTAAGAAAAAAAAAAGAATATGGTATTACATTTGAAATACCCAGTGGCATCAAAAAGCTGAGTGAACTGGCTCAAAGCCATATGACTTTGCCACCTTGTGACTTCAACTTTGCGTACATAAATTGTGCCCTTCTCTCCTTGAGAGATGCAAAGTTTATTATTTTTGACAGGATGTGCCTGTTTTTGTCAACCTCTTCATTATGCTCACGGATCCCTATCCTGTAGCCTTCAGCTATGTTTACTTTCCCAAACATTTGCTTTTGTTTTTTCTGATATGTGGTTTAAATCATTCAAACCTGTCTGAATCCATGCTGGGTCTGAGACCTGTCGTTTGAAAAAGGGTGCAGGGAAAGCAAAATAAAGCATTGGTGTCACTACTTACAGTTAGCCAAGCCTTGCTACTAAACCAGCTCCTTGAAAACGACCGAGTATATTGTCTCATTCTGGCACATTTTATGTCAGATGTAAAAAAAAAAACATGTACTAAGGTATGATCAGTGTATTTAAATAAATGAAAAGGCCTTTATTTGTATTTGCTGAGCTGAATGAACATTTGTTGTAATGAAACGTGCTTAAGGTAAGTTAAGGTACTTCAATTAGTGCAAATTCTTCATAATAATTATCTTTTATACTACAATATGTAATGGTGAAAGACTAAAGTAAGCGAAAAGTGCCTCGATAAGTGCAAAATAAATCTGACAACACACAAATGAGACAATGGCAGAAAATTATGAACACAGTAAGACCTAATAGAAAATAACATTTAAGAAAAAAAAATGAATATGGTATTACATTTGAAATACCCAGTGGCATCAAAAAGCTGAGTGAACTGGCTCAAAGCCATATGACTTTGCCACCTTGTGACTTCAACTTTGCGTACATAAATTGTGCCCTTCTCTCCTTGAGAGATGCAAAGTTTATTATTTTAGACAGGATGTGCCTGTTTTTGTCAACCTCTTCATTATGCTCACGGATCCCTATCCTGTAGCCTTCAGCTATGTTTACTTTCCCAAACATTTGCTTTTGTTTTTTCTGATATGTGGTTTAAATCATTCAAACCTGTCTGAATCCATGCTGGGTCTGAGACCTGTCGTTTGAAAAAGGATGCAGAGAAAGCAAAATAAAGCATTGGTGTCACTACATACAGTTAGCCAAGCCTTCCTACTAAACCAGCTCCTTGAAAACGACCGAGTATATTGTCTCATTCTGGCGCATTTTATGTCAGATGTACCACGAGCCACTCGCTCTCTGCTGCCAACCAGTGGTTGGTGGTGTGTAAATCAGTAGCATTCAGATAAATGCTATTGGGGCGCAGCTTTCCTGCGCCCCACCAAGCTCCTATCTCTTGTATTGAGAGGAGCGAACTGCGCATGTACAATTTATAACGAGAGTCAATGGGCAAAGATTCTTGCGCCCCAGGCCGGAAATACGTGACCTATCAGTAACTTTAGACAACGTATAACAATTTAAATCTACATTTTATTGCAGATTATACATTCTACTCACTAACTATATAATATTTACCTCGCTCATTTAAAAAAAAAAAAATAAAATTCAAAGTAATTTTTAAAGTCTTATTCAATGAAGTCTAGGATGTGGGGAGTGGTGGGGCGGCGCCCTAGCGCCCTCTATTGGCCAGCCGCCACTGCTACAAACGTTTTAAAATAGTATTTATTTTTGACAGAGAAAAAATGTAACTCTTGACAGCATAAAAGGCAGACCACAGTCATGTTCAAAGTAAATACAAGCCTTTAGGGCAGATAAAAAGTCTGGTTTGGAAACCTGTCAGACACACCGACGCTCCCGAGCCTCTCCTCCTCCAGGTTTCACAAAAACCCAACAGTGGTCATGTACATCTAAGACGCCATCTTGCGGCTAAATTGATAACTGCACCAAGCCTTCAGCACAGGGTTCTCATTCTGGATATTTAATCTCTCATTAAGATTAGATATTTTGAAATTGACAGGGTATATTTAGTAATTCTGATTGTAAAATATATGTTCATATTTCCATTTCATTTTCATTTTTTTCTTTTTGTTGTCATAGTTTGGGGCATAGTAAGGGTCATCGGTCACTCAACTCAAGGCATATAGTTGCTTTTTGAGTTCAATGAATGAAAACAAATATTAAAAAAAACTATGGACTGCACACACACACACACACACACACACACACACACACACACACACACACACACACACACACACACACACACACACACTGTCTCTCTCCGTTTTATCAACTTTTGTCCCTCCTGCATTTTCTTTAACTATTGCCATCTACCTATTACCTCTTTCTCATTGTCTTACTCCCTCTCTCTGTCTGTCTGTTGGTCTGTCTGTTTATCTCTGTCTGTCCGGCAGGTGAAACACCTTGAGAATGAGAATAAAGTCCTTGAGACGAGGCTGAAGATCCTCCTGGATCAGAAGGACTACAAGGGCAAGGTTGACGACATTGTGAATGTGCTGGAGAACGAGCTGCAGCGGCAGATCGAGAGTTTGACCCGCGACCAGGTCAAACTGGAGGCCGAGCTGCTGAAGAGCCAGGACGAGATGGAGCAGACCAGGCAGCAGTGAGTAACTATGGTGGTCTTGCTTTGGGTTGATCTGGGGGCAGTGGGCGGAGCCAACAAACCAGTGTTTCAGAGCACAAGTTAGCTCGGTATTGATATGAAAGGTATTGATTCATTTTTTCATAGTTATTTCATATTGGTTTCAGGTATGACGAAGAGTTCCAAAAGAAAACTGAACTGGAAAATGACTTTGTCATCACCAAAAAGGTGAGAGGATTGCTGCTAATTTATTTAGCCATTTGAAATAATAATAAAGAAAAAAACACCAACTCACACAAATGGATTGAAAACACAAATTTGAAACAAATTGTGGTATTACTTTACAAGATCGTAGGTTGACAGAATAATAACACTTTTACAGATTAGACATTTTATAGATGATTCATGAAAGATGTCAGACAGTATATATGTATTTTTTTTTTTTTCCAGTCATGGATAATATTTTGTAAATAAATATAGTAATCTCACAGATTGTTCATGCCATCTATGTACACATGTGGTTGTGTGTGTGTGTGTGTGTGTGTGTGTGTGTGTGTGTGTGTGTGTGTGTGTGTGTGACAGGAAGTAGACGAAGGCCACTTGGCGACAGTAGACCTGGCTCTGCAGGCGGAGGACCTGATGGGAGAGCTGGAGTTCCTCAAGCTCGGCTACGATGAGGTAAGAATGATTGACAGATCCCCGGGCCAATCGATCACGTTGAACCACGACTTTTATTTCTGTGTTGTTGTTTCTTCATTCGGTATATATCGCCCCCTCCTCCCTCCATCCTAACGCTCTGCTCCTCCTGTCTGCTCCCTGCAGGAGGTCAAGGAGTTGGAGTCGCAGGTCCAGAATGAGATGGTGGTTGTACGGGGCACCAACAAGCGGGGGCTGGACATAGACGAGATCATCAAGAGCGTCAAGGCTCAATACGACAACATGGCCGCCCGCACCAGGGAGGAGACCGACCAGTGGAACCAGAAAAAGGTGGGGAGGAAGTAGGAGGCTAATACTACTACTATTACTACCACTACCACTACTACCACTACTACTACTACTGCTAACACTATTTTCACAAATTTTTCAGGTAAGGCTATAACACTGTATTTTTATTAAAAGTTATTCCAGATTTAATGTTTTTCCTTTTTTCCTTCCACTACTAAACATTTGAGAGCCCTTCTGGCTCCAAACACTCCAAGTGTAAATGTTTGTAACTATATAAATGAGAAGCTGTTGAAAAAGAGCATGCATGCTCAGCAGACTTTCCCTGGATAAACCAAATATGTCAGCTACAACAAACCTGCTTCTCCTCTCCCCCCTCTAGATGGATGCCCTGGTCCTTAATGCAGGAAAGCACGAGCAGGAAGTACGTGACATGAAGAAGGAGATCGCAGACTTGCTGCGCCTCATCCAGCGGCTCAACGGGGAGCTGGAAGCCCTCAGGAAGAAGGTGGGGGTCTCACACACACACACACATACAAAATCCACCTCATCAATCCAACCAGCCCTTAATCCTCTTTTTCCGATGCTCTGTTCCCTGCAGAAAGAGTTGCTGGAGAAGGACATCTGCGACGCGGAGGCCAACGGCCAGGGGAACCTGGAGAAGGCCCGGGAGACCATCGGCCAGCTGGAGGAGGCCTTGAGGCGGGCCAAGCAGGACATGGCCCGACAGGTCCGCGAGTACCAGGAGCTGATGAACCTCAAGCTGGCTCTGGACATCGAGATCGCCACCTACCGCAAGCTGCTGGAGGGCGAGGAGAGGAGGTGAGGGAGAGGGAGGGCGGGGCTTAAAGGAAGGAGAGGTGAGGTGGAACAGATATATACCATGATGCATAAAGGCTCGTACTAACACGTGTCTCTCTTTCATCTCCATGAAGAATGAACGACCTCATGCGCCAGTGGTAAGAGCCCTTCTGTTTCTAAACGGTCTTTTATTTTGATATCAGTAAATTCTTAAAGGAAAATTCCACCTTAAAACACTTTAATACCTGTTACAAAAACAGCTGTTGTCGATGTACCTTGCCTTCCTGGGTCCATGTTGTTGTTTGGTGGTGTATTATTCTTATTCCTGCAGATAATTTGGCAAAATGTAGATGATGTCATTGAGATATTTCCAGTAAAACATCAACGGTAAACGTCAGGATTTAGTGTCAGCCTCAGAATCAAAGAGTAAGGGCTTCTTTCTAGACCGACGTTCAACAATCATACAGGGATAAATCCATCGGAGAAGAGGAAGAGAGACTAATCTCTCCACCGACAGTAGCCGAGATAGACCAGAATGCAATGCAGCCACAAGACATGTTGGGTTTTGGGGCGTGACCACGATCAAAGACACGCCCCAATGTTCACAAACGTGTTGGCTAGCTAGTTTGCCCAACTTGACTGAAAGCAACAAGTTAACGCCATTCTCAGGGGGGGTTGTTGAAAGGCATTCTGGGAAACAAACTGAACTAGAGGTAGACAACGAGGCAGGTTGAGGGAAAGCGGGTGCAAGAAAAAGGTAAACGACAACACTTTCATCACAAAATGACTCCTGGAATGCATCGAGCATCACAGATTGATGATCTCTAACAGTGGAAGAGTTTCTGAAGGTGGAATTTCCTTTCATAATAACTGTTTTAATAATAAATGTTTTGGTTCAAGGGAAAACAAACTCCACCGCTGCTCTCGCGACTGATTCATGTTTGGTGTCCTAATAAAATCAACCCTCTCTTTCGCTCAGATTTTTAAAACAAAACCAAACCAATCCAAGTCCTTACTTGCACGCAGACGCTTATTCGCCACCGAAGCAACCAGTGAAGCCCCTCCTCAAAGAACCCGTCGTCCTGGCAACACCCTCCATCGCCAAGAAACGCCTGCTGATCCAAGTGAAAGTGGAGGCGGGCAGAGTTGTGTCCGAAACCTCCCGTTACACCGACGAGTGACTCCCTTTTGTCAGCACAACAACGCTATGGCAAAATAATGTGAAATTCATTCAATGACAATCTGTATTTGCACTCTTGGAAAAAAAACACTGAGACAAAATGATGCTGAATGTAATGTGATGGGTCAAATGGTTCCTTTGTGCGCTTTCTGGTCAGTCTGCTCAAGTTCAACAGTTTAACCGGTGTGTGTTTTCTGGAAGTTGGGAGATATTTTGTTCATGTCAAGGTGCTTTTCAAAACTTATCTTTGTTTACATTTAAAGAGTTGTGATGCTCACACCAAATCTGACCCTGTTGTATTGGTTTGTTTAGCTTCCTTCCACTTCTGTCTGTCTTTGTGAAAGGGAAACCCACACACCTAACGGTCTAAAGGTTTCAGAAAGTCCAGAATAAAATGGGGAACTTGTGGTATCATGTGAGTGTGTCTGTTGGCTGCTACGTCTATTAATACCTTGAAGGTACAAACAAGCACACAGTATCGTACATACAGAGATATGCTTGCTGGAATTGCACGGGACACTATAGGAGCCAAATGATGCCCTTTTGATACTCTCATGATTGTTCATACTCATATACACACCGTACATACCAGTGGTTCCACTATATATGTGGTGGTAGGAAGAACAAAGCCATATGATGCACCGGGAAAAAAATAGACTTACCCTCAAAACCAATGTTATTAAGTCAGAAAATGTTAGGAAATACACACATTTAACACATAGAATACATTTCAGATCAGGTCGACTTTACTGCAATGTGAAAAATAAAAATAACGCCTGGCTTTTTACTTAAAGAGACCGTTTAGAGTAAAAATAAAAAGATCTAGTGAATGTTTTTAGCATGGTGGGTAGATTACATACAGGTGAAGTGCTGGTACATACTATAAGCAAGCAATGTAGATGGTCACAAAACTTCATGCTCTCTCTCTCTAATAGAACACAAACCTTATGGACCTGAACTGAACATAATATTTGGTTCTCACTGTAAAAGATCCAGACGTGATTTTGGCATTGTGCTTCCTGTTTGTGTTTGTTAGACAGGAAGGAGCGAGGGATACGATGTAGAGTTGTCTTCTTTCTTTCTTTACATGCACATACGTGATATTCCCATGAGAAAAACATCAATATTGTATCACTGACTCAGGTTTTGTTGTTTGTCATGTAACAATTCAGCCCTTGTGCATCCTCTGGTTGTATAACCATGGTTTTAGTTCACCGAGAGAAAATTGTATGTTTAAAGTGTAAAATATTGCTCTTTGTCTCAGTCCCACCCACATATTTAAAGCTATTTTTTCCATAACCAATACCCAATGTCTGATGAATTTTCATTTCAACTTTCACGTCAAGCAGGCTTCCTGTTTTAAGCCATAGCATCAGTTATTCATTCGCTGAGTTTAGTTTTCCCCTCCTTATATTGCTCTCCGCTGTAGTCTTAATCTCCCCGTGTCTTCTAGATGTATGATGGACTGTGAATGCATCCATCTCCCCCTCAGCTCACATACCAGCATGGAGATAAACACTGGCGAGGGAAGTAGGAGTTTTTGCAGGCAGGGGGAGGTGACAGATGGAGAAAACTTACAACTGGTTTAGCTAATGTTAGCTCTCTCCAAGTCCACTTGCACCAGCACAAAAGAATAACAAAGATAATGTGTTTTGAAAGGGCTGATTGTATTTCTATGACGTACAACTTTGATACAGGGTGCTTTTATTTAAAGCTGCACTAGGCAACATTTTTTTAATGTAAAAATATATCCACCTGATTAAATGAAACAGATGGGCAAAGTATGATGTAATTGTGTCGGCTGTAAAGTTAGCATTTCCGCTATTTGGTGTGTAGTCCAAAATCCCTATGGAAAATATGACTGGAATTTGAAAGAAAGGCTTACTAGCTATAATACGTTTGGTTCCATGAAATAAAATACATCAACAAACAACAACAACCTTTGTGAATTTTTGTCATTCAATTATTTTTTGTAGCCATTCTTGCTAGCAAAATGCTAATCGTTTGGGAAAGGGGACTACAACAGTCGTTAGCTAGCTATCTGGCAGTTTGACGTGATTAGATAACAACTATGATAACTATTCAATGCAACACTATGAAAATTTGTATTATTTGAATTTACAACAGTCAGATCGAGCTCTAGCAATGAAAACATGTAGACGAATTAAAGAAAGCAAGGCATCAGTGCTACTGTAGTCTGCTTTCCACGACGATTAGCATTTTGTTAGCAAATTTGATATTAAAAGTAACAAAAAAAACAAAATTCCCAAAGGTGATGGTAGAGGATGTATTTTACCCCCTGGAACAAATCATCGTATTGCTAGTAAACCTCAGTGTAGCACAGACTATTTTTGAAAATCCCATTCATATTTTCCACAGGGGTTTTAGACTACACACCAAATGGGAAAATGATGCGAATGTCCACTTACTCACTTTATAGTGGTGTTGCGTAAGGCCACCTCTCCAACCACAGGAAGTGACCTCTCTCATCTCTTTGGTTTCCTTTGGTATGAAGCATCACAGACCGGCTGGGTTGGTAAGCGTGTCGTGTGCAGTTCACTGACGTCACTTTATAGGATTTGTTTGGTGTTGAAGTTCGAATTTTTTGAAAGCGTGGTGTAGCTTTAACCTTCATTTCATGTCTTGTCATGTTATCATAATGAGAATTTTTCCACTTTTACATCAAAAGGGACAGAAAAAATCTCATAAGTCAGTTCTGTTCACAATTGATTATTTTATGGACATCAGTAGTTGAGAGAATCGTTCAAACATTGCCAGAATAAAAAAATGAATGTCTCTCAGTATACTCAACTGACTGGTTGGTTATGAAGTGGTGTGAAACAATACTGCATTTACTGTGCAACTACACACTGACTCATTTTAAGTCACTCTAGATAAGACAGTCAGTTAAATGCCTAAAATGCCTAAAATTGTCAAACTTAAGAAATAGTCGTAAAAAAAAAAACCGGGTGTCCTTTTTTTTGGAGAACATTGATAAATAAATGTAACAGCGAATCCAAAGAAAATATGCAGTGTTGCTTTGCTGACATCGTGTTTTTTCTGTTCTCAAGCAACATGTGCACACAGCAGGTCAATAGCGATGCAGTCCATCCACATGATGGGTTTGTTTTCACTGGCTGCACCAATCATCGTATTTCCTTAGAGTGCCATCTCCTCCGGATCCTGCATCCTCCGTCTCCATCTGTCTCTGAGTTTTTGGAGAAGTTTATAGGTGGGTTCTGTGTACTGCCTGTTCGCCAGGCCGAGCACGAGCGGCACGACGGCCATGCTGCCGATGCCTATGCAGGACAGCACGATGTGAGTGGTGGAGCTCCACTTGGTCTCGCTCAGCAGGGAACGCCACGCAGACGTGCATGTAGATGATGTAGGGAACCCAGCACGTGAGGAAGGTCAGCGACACCGCCAGCATGCAGCGCACATATCGCAGGTTCAGCCTCTGTTCCCGGTTCGAGGCTTGACTTCCCCCTGTCTACCGAGCGATGGAGGCGGCAGATGTCCTTCAGTTGGCCTCGGGTGATCCACAACACCCGGCCCGTCATGCCGGCGACGGTGAGAATAGCCGGTAAGACTAGCCCGTACACCTCCAAGTAGATGAACGCATTGGGGAAGACGCGGCGGTACGAGCAGCAAGTGGTTCCATTTGTTGAACAGTTCCTGAGTGGCGTTACTCCTCTGATATCTGCACAGCAGCTGTTCCAATCTGGCCCTGTCCAGTTATTCCACCCGAAAGCAGGCAGGGAGGCGAACAGCAGTGGTGGAGCCCACACCACCAGCAACGCCAGTGGGAAACTGCGATGCATCCACAAGCTGCTGTAGTGCAGGGGGCTGACGATGCATATGTAGCGCTCGTAGTGGACCATCACCAGGTTGAAAAGAAATGCCAGGAACAGGAAGTTTGGGAAAACATGAGCCATCAGGCAGGAGCTGAAATTCAGCTCTCGGTTCAGACCCATCCACGGTATGAAAGGTAGCGCCACGCCAGTGCACAAATCAGCCACTAGCAGGCTGAGGAAGAAGTAGTTGGGCGTGTTGTGGAGCTGGCGGTTCCAGGTGATGCCCAGGATGATGACTAGGTTGGCCAGGATGATGGCAGTGGACAGCGGCACGGTGATGGCGTAGATGAGCCGTTCCCCGGAGAGCAGCGCTCGGGAGTCGTTGCAAACCATCATAGGTGACATGGGCAGAGCTTCTCCCCCTTGGAGCCCATCAAGGTGCAGGTACCCTGGAGGCAAGGAGGCAATGAAAAGATGAAGAGAGCAACGATAGGCAAGTCACAAAAAACGATGTGGTCATATGGGGAGGCTGGAAGGTCACACATCTCAAATCAAGTCAAATGTTCTTGATTAATTTTACCTTCAATAATTGAGTGATGTTCAGGATATCATCAGTCTTGGAAGATGATATGGGAAGGTTTAAATAAAAGAGAAATTCTTCTTCATCTTCATAGATTTAAATGACATTAAAAATAGCATAACATTGTTCATTTGTGTTGAGTAAACCATGCTAAGCGCAATACTGAGGTAGCCTGTGAGGTCTCTCAAGTGTTGGTGCAGTTATGTGATCTCATATTTCCAAATACCGATTTAAAGCAGAAGGGTGTTTCGTCTGCAGGGTGATTGCAGTCCTCTAGCTAGATAACAACTGATCTAGACAGTCACAACTTTATTGCTATTGGCCAAAGAGCGTAAACAGGTTTGGAGAAGATAACTGAGCATGATGTGACTTCATGTTAAATGAATTTATCGTTCATTCCAGCTGGTAGAGGGTCAGTGGGGATCAGGCACTGAGTGGCTTCAGTGTCCAACCTGAAATGACCATCAAGCAAGAAATAGAAACCTTTGGCTGAGGACTCCATTTGAGAAGCTACTGAGAAACAACTAACCCTAAAACAAATCCTTAAAATAAGAAAAATAAAATGCTTAAGTGGCATGATTAAGGCAGTAACCAAAGATATTTTATGCAATTGGGCAATGAGCATTGATCTTTGATAGGTTTTTTGGAAAGTTCACGACATGAGTAATTACGCAATCTTTGGGTAGAGAACCAAAAGCACTGGCCTCGTTAACGAAGAGGTAGAGAGGATATAAAGATGAAATAAATAAAGATGAAGATGAAAATGAAGGAAGCCGTGGAGAGAACAAGAATGGTTGATGTGTGTCATGTTTTTTAAATGACTGTGATTGTTCGCTTGATAATAGTGTGACGTCTCATTCAGTGTTTGATAAGAGGCAAGATGAGAAGTGCTAATGGACGTTGAGGCAACAATCATTCAATAATTAATAAGACGGTCTAAAGTTACACCTCCCTCTGTGTCTGCTGCTGCTGGAGCCACTGTGCTTGAGTTTGAAACATAATACAACGTTTTCATGGATTTCAGAGAGTGATGCTGCTAACATCCTCAAGATAACGTTCTACTATCTCATGTCTCTGCATTGTGCAATATAAACCACACCTACCTATATATTACACTTATATATTATATTATGTGTGTGTATGTTTAAATGTAAATCCATTATAAGAATAATTGAATGATCAGAATATTGTTAAATTGTTTGGAATATTTTTGTTTTCGAAACAGAAATATTCCATTATACAGCAATACAGTACATATGAAAAGGTATATTTGATAACATTAAAAACACAATAATTATTGTCTGTTTTCTAAGGTAAAAGTTAAACATCCATATTCTTGTAAAAAAACAATTTGTGAAATGTCAAGGAAATGTTATGATTATTATTTTTTGAGACTTTGATGATAATCAGAGTCTCAGTTTTGTGTCTTTTTTGTGTCAGTTTTGTCTTTAAACGGTCTCATTGTAAATACACAGAAAAATGTTGCTTTTTTTTTCAATATCATTGTTTTTTGAGCATGTATTTATGTTTGGTGAATCTTAACATTTTACAGGCATGTGTAAACAGAGCCAGAGGATTTCATGGAACAAAAGTAAAAACACTACATATGTCATTTTGAAAGTTATATAAAACATGTACAGCAAAAATATGTCACCAGAACTATAGAATGAACTTATGGAAACATAACTAGTACAGGCGTTACCTTTTTGGGATGCACAGTCCAGTCATCTATGGCTTGACAGAGGACATTTACTGGAAACACGTTTCTTATCACGGGCTGTCTGACTCCCACCTTGTGCCAGGCATGTCACATCCACAGCCAGAAGCATTGGCCATCGGGAACTGTTGGAGCTTCCTTCTGCATGAGAGCAAGAGAGAGAGAGAGAGAGAGAGAGAGAGAGAGAGAGAGAGAGAGAGAGAGAGAGATAGTCTAAGTCTTCTCTGATAGAAACTCTTAAAGGGGAACTACACACAAGACGAGGAAGTGGCGTGGTTTCTCTTTCCCTAGGTTGCTGGTCGCCGTGGGGACGGTGGCGGGGGTCGTCAGGGTGATTTGTGACACACCTTCCTGGCTTGCCAAGACATGACACAGCGACGCGTGACCCACTAACTTTTGTCCTCTTTGTCATCTTTGCACGGCCTTTCATCCAGGTTGTTGTCATGTCAAATATTGTCCGTGTGAAGATGGAGGGTTGTTATCGCTGTAGCCAGAAAATGATAAGAACATTCCAGGTTAACGTCAGCAGGCATGTGGTTCTGGACATGTGAGGCCCCCCCTATTTCACACCCTCCTACGATTGGCCCCCAGATGCCTCAAGGCAGCCTCAGTAACATGTATGACCGTGATGTATGATCCACAGAGAGTCAAGGGATCAGCAAAGAATCATTTTCCCGTTTCTCCTTTGTTATACACATAAAAGGCCCCAAAAAAGTATTTGCAAATGCTTTTTTTAGGCTACATATGGTTTAAAAGTGAAATTTGATGATAGATGTCTACAGAAATGTGAGCATTATCTGACACATACATACATACGTAGATATTGTACATACATACGGCCTTGTCTGGTTCATGTTCATGATATTTACAGCTGTGTATGGATTGTTTACATACGTAATAATGTTTTTACTACTTGGTCTAAAACTGGCTAGTACACAGCCGTAACAAAACTGGGCCGATACGAGAGCAAAAGCAGAGACGAGGCGTTTAAAAGACGTCTAGTCATCAGGGCGAACCTTCTGTACAAACCTCGTGTTTTTTTATTTTCAAAATAAAGCAACAAAATAAAAGTTCTAACTGTATTTACCTCCTGCGATTGACGGTTTGTTGGCCCTTTCTCCGTCGGCTTTTCGAGCACTAAGCATCATTTTGGCGTATTGTTGAGATGATCAACGTACCTTATTTGACTTATTTGCTACAACTATTTGTCTCATGCCTGATCCAAACACACGCAACAGATCCAAACAGCAGTGTATATGTATGAACTCATAACAGCTGTCAAACACGGCCTGTCTTTAAACACGCCGGTGGATGGAGGGCCTGTGGCAGACCTGCGCTCTTGGCCAAACACTGAAAAGACTCCTTCGCTGAGAGTTTGGACGAGGCCCGGCCTGGTGCTGATGGATGGGCTCCGATCAGATAATGGCTTTAAACACAACATCTGGGAAGACACAATGCAGAAGCAACGTCTTGAACCTGCAGAGGAGCAAAAGCATCTTGGGTCTGCTGGAGAATACACCACAACGGTCTTCCATCAATGATTTCCAGACGGTGTTACGGTGACTTTCTGTGAGTTTAGAAAGCCATAAATCTCAGCACCTGGTGAAGTCATCGCTGAGTCACTGGTATTGATCCACAACCCGATCAACCCCAGATATAGTAGCTATAGTCAGATCATTTTGTGCTATGTGGAAGTAAAAAAATCGTACTTATTGCCCCTTTAAAGTACTTTTTCCAAGTACATTTTCATGGGGCGCTTCAGATTGAATGCAGGTCCTAAAGCGTTGATGCTCTTCACAGGTAATTGAAGCTGATTCCCCTTTAAACAACGGGATTTCAGTCATCTGCAAATGCTTTGCCGTTTGCAACATGAAATTAATGTGAACCAGATGTATTTTTAATGGAGGACATGTTGCTTGAGTCCTCTCAGATGTGTCTCACCTGTCAGCAGCCCTAGTGAACAGGCTTCGGCCCTGCAGACGTGGCTCCCACCAGGGTGATAATCCGAGGGCCACTCCTAGCACTTTGTCTTGACACACGCTGACCTTTGAGGCCAAACACTATCCAGTGACAGATGAGGAAAATATCCTGGCAGCGAACAGCCACATCACAGGTGTTATTCCCCCCCCCCCGGTCGCTAGTTAGGCTCCACGCCAGCTGTTTGCAGTAGCGCCGTGGCGTCAGGTCAACATCTGAATTCATGTGTGTACAGTATATTCACTTCTTTAACAGTACGGTCAGACGGACGGTCGCAGGTTTGATCCCCACTATATCTGGTCACTCACTCATTTGTTTTTACAAATCAGGCATTATCAGGCATGCGACATGTATTTGATTTTTTTTCAGTGTTGCCGTGGTTACCGGTCAAGTTTATGTCATAAACTTGAGACGGTTTCTTGCCTGTATCACCTGAGGATGAAATCGATCAAAATCCAATAAATTAGGATAAATCGGGTTACATTTTAAAATAGATATGAACAGTCAACAAAAAAACACAGATATGACCCATAATTCAGAATTGAGCAGAATTGCCTGCAGTGTGAACGCAGCCCAAGTCTCTCTGGAAAAGAGCTAGCTGACTAAAACGCCATATCCTGTTTATCAGACTGATTATATGTTCATGATGCTCTGATGATGTTTGTGCACACGAGTGACTGTCTGCCCTCCTGTATGACTGCATCAAATGTTTGTGCACATTCAAACACAATGAAAGCTGGAGGCAGAAGGAAGAAGCACTTGTGCAACAGGATGCTGACTGACGGTTGTTTTTCCTCATCCCGACTGGACAGGGGGAGGGAAGCTGAGAGGGATGAGTGGATGGCAGAAAGGAAAAAAAGCAGATGTAAAGAAATAACAATATAGGTTAACTGGGAAAATAGAAACCGGATTGAAAGTGTTTCAGGAATGGATAATCTAGAGCAATACCGATCAATCTGCCGATGAGTATCAGAGTTGTTTCCTTTCCGTTAAGCTGCCCAATGGTCTCAATCAGGGTCTGGGTGACCAATCACAGCACTGGCTGCTCATCCCTGCATTGCGTAATAGGCAATAAGTCGCTGCTGAAACAGATTTCACACGCACTTCCTACCAGAAGGGCAAAAAACAAAACACTTACAGCAAACCTATAAAGTGCCATAATGCTAATTAAAAGCATCGGCATGGCAACGAGATACCGCCTCCGGGGGCTTGGGAGCTAATGTGTTTCCTGGTTGTGGGAAGTTTGGACCAGGGCAGTAAACATGGCATTATTGTTGAATTTTGCGAGGGCAATAACATCCACTCATGTCATTTCAGAGACAACAACTGCTAGACAGAGTCACTGTAGTAGGACGTTTCTACCGTGCAGCAAATATATGAGGTGACTTTTAGATGACAAAAGCATTTAGACCACAGGCGGGGAGACCCACCACACCTATTCAATGGTAGGGGAACCTCTGGGATACAGTAGGCCTTTAAACGAACAAAACAAATGAAGAAATATGTGAAGAAAACATTTTATTGCAGGTTTTACAGGCTCTTTTTCTGTAGCTGTGGTCAGGAGGAACCGCCTTCATATTGAAGGTGAACAACACGACTGGCCAATATCTGATACTTAATAAAAGGCCGATACCAGCCCCATACCATACATCACCAAATCAATGTGTTGTTTGAACTCTAGTCAACAGGTTACAGGTGAACTCATGAACAGATGAACTTATTTCCTCCAGAGAATTTCCTCTCTTGAATCCAATAGTATCTAGTCTGTTGATTGAAGTGTTTTTGGATCAAATGTTGTGGGATGTCTCCAGTCTGACTCAGCTAGCTAGCTTTACTCATGTCTGCTTTAAGGACGGATCTGATAAAACTAAGAAAATTAAAAATGAATCCAAGATCCAGTCTAAACAAGGCAAGAGACCACAGACGTTAAACTATGCTTCATCTCTTTCCCAGCCCTGCAAACGTCACCAAGACTAACAAAATGACCATTCTTGTCCCACAAGATAAACTCACCGCTTCACGATGCTCCATCTTATCTGAAATGCTTCATAAACAACAAAATAGATGAGAATAAAAGGGACGGGGGGCGGGGGGTTGTAGGAGGAACAGAAGACACAGCCTTTGGTGGAAACTGGATTTTAATGGTTACCAAGAGGAAAGGACATTAGCTATTATATTGTATTTACAGTTACATTGGGCGAGATGACTCCAGACAGGACGGCCCGTCTGTCTGTCTGTCAGTGAGCTGGAAGACCACACATCCTTGAGGAACGAACTAGAAAGAGTCTTTTAGATCAATGCTACTTGAAGCAAATCAACAAAACCAAACCCCCGACCCTGATGACGGGGGAGAAAAAAAAAAAAATCATCGACATCAAAAAGCATCACAAGGTTCAGTGTTATGTTTTATCTGTAAAACATCACTGGAGGACAAAACATCAATAAGGGCTAATGCATTTCACTCTGTTTAATCTCCTATCACAGCACACTTAAGAAAAAGTAATCAGGACCCATTCAGTCAAGCTTGTTTTGGAGAATCATGTTTGAAAAACGGGAAAACGGGAAGGTCTGGCTGGCGGGAACCAAAACGCACGCACTCCCTTTTGTTACTCGACACTGAAACACAACGTCTCGACCCTGGGAACGAGCCCGCCGAGCCACCTCGAGGTTAATTAAAGTGGTAACGAACACAGGAAGACAGATCCTTTCACTGCTGCCTGCTATAATCTGAAAGGAATAGGGTAGATGTGAAGGTAAGACCACACAAGAGGATGCTTTAAAAAACCCCAGGAGAAGGAAAATGTCCTCTCCAGTGTCAGAGAACTAAAAAAACAAAAATCTGATCACCGGTTGCAGCTCTTGCCAACTGGGACAGGTCGAGAGGGAATCTGTCCTCTTCCATTCCCCCCTTAAATATCTCCACTCTCCTTCCTGTCCCTTCAGCGCTCTCTTTACCGATCGGGTCTCTGGAGGCAGAAGACTTTGGCCTGGTTGTCTCCGGAGGCGGTTATGGCCAGAGACGCTTCCCTGTAGGAGAGGCAGAAAAAATACGACAGCGAGGGATGAGAGGTCGGGAGAGGAGTCGACCGAAGACCTTCACTATTTTCTGAGAGATCTGTGTTGCTGGAAAAGAGTTTTGTTTAACACGCTGGTCCACAATTCCCAATACACACCATACCTCAAGAACACGACTGGATACCGATTTGAAGTACTTTATTAAGTATATCAGCTGATTTAAGTGTAACTCAACTAACTATCCAAACAAAAGAAAGTAATACAATTAAATGATAATAGAAATATGACCACATAACCTGGATATAGCTTCTCAGTTTCAGCAATTTCACAAAAAACATGGGATTCCCTATTTTCCCAAACCTGTCAAAATAAAACCTTTATTGATGATAGTGTGGCAGCTTGTTTTGAGAAAAGTACCAAAGTGAAAACACAGAATATATTTAAGGGGGATCTGTAGCGAATGAAAAGTCCTTCTAACGTTATAGCTTGATAAGAGTATTAATTATTATTTCCTCTCTAAAAGTAACAAATGTCTGCTTTTATTTTGAAGGCAGAATCACTTCTCTTTTCATTTTTCTCCTGCTGGAAAACGATAAGTACTTTAAAAGTGCTTGGTATTGTATAGAGACATTTGGGGGCTCCACCTCTACTGTATATTATCTATATTGATCAGATGATAAATGAATAGTTTTTATTTCTTCACACACAGCAGATCTTAACGTAATGCTTCAAGGACCTGAGTTCAAAGCTTCTGTGTCGCCAAGCAGACACAGACGTTTTCCTCCCAGCTGTAGCTGAGTCCTACCTGTTGAGGGTGAAGTCGAGGATCTCTGC
Organism: Hoplostethus atlanticus; assembly: GCA_034670405.1. Taxonomy (NCBI): domain Eukaryota; kingdom Metazoa; phylum Chordata; class Actinopteri; order Trachichthyiformes; family Trachichthyidae; genus Hoplostethus; species Hoplostethus atlanticus. The sequence continues at coordinate 250,906 of JAXDDX010000081.1, read as the reverse complement.
CGTGTGGCCGCAGTACTCCGACACCATGTTGCCGGAGCGGGCGTCCCACAAGCGCAGCGCTCCGTCGAGGACTGCAGGTGGACACCACCGAGGAAGACTCCTCCCAGTGCAGGCGGACGATGCCAGTCTGGAAGAACATAGAGAGGGACGTTACACACCCTCTGGCAGCCATATTGGAGGTCCTCAGCGGCTGAGAACAGCTGAACTCAGTACACACATGGGTCATTTCTGTGCTATTTGTCTCAGTCTCACTCACACTCACACTCACACACACACACACAGTGATGACTGGTTACCTCATGCTGGCACTTGTGCCTCAAGGCCTGTGTGGAGAGGTCAAATATGGCCAGGGTCCCGTCCAGGTAAGCTACGGCTATCAGAGGCAGGCTGGGAAAGACGAGAGAGACTGAACATGTGACAAGCTGCACCATAGTGACTGTCCAAAGTGATTCAGGTCCTTTTAGTATTCACTCGGTGCACGAAAACATTGATTCATCCACATCTGCCCTTCATGACTCCACAGAGACAACTGCCGGAGATATAACCGACCAGACAAAAGGTTGAGCAAAGCTTGGGGGATCATCTACATCCCCTTTTTGATAAATTTGATAGGCCGGCCTCTGGGACGCGTAACAGGACAACAAAGAACATGTTCAAAAGATACGTGATGAATTCACCTGGACCCCTCCCACTCTCCACTAGGAGTTTCCCCCCTTTTACACTTCTTTCTAATATCAGCTGGCATGTATACTGGAGCTTCTGGTGTCCTTGCTGTGGTTTCTTTATCTCCCAGCGTGGACATAGCTCACCTGGATCCACCTCGTCAGACTATTTTGAGACGAGTTATTGTCAAGGTCTGCTACATCTTCAGCTCGAGTTCATTTTCAGAAATACAAGAAACTCACATATTGCAGAATCCCACAGATTCTACAGAGTTGGATTCCTCCTCGTCTTTAGCGGCTTTGGCTTTACCATTCCCCACGGAGAATACTCCAACCACCTTTAAACACACAAACACACACACCATGAGTTTCTGAACAATGTTGTCTTACTAAAAAGATCAAAACAACAGGACAATATTTCCGAGAGAATGATATTTCCTCTTTACTGCCCACCTTGCCCGTGGCGGTGTTGATCAGCTTGGCCCAGCCGTCCACCGAGCCGGTCAGCACCAGAGAGCCGTCCTTGTTGCACGCCAGGCAAGTCAGCGCCCCCTGGTGTCCGTCTTGACCTGTCAGGTATTATATTCAGCGTTACATCACGGACTCTCCGGCCTCCCAGCTCCAAATGATGAAGTGACCTTCCCACTCCAGTCAGAACAGCAGAGTCACATCAGACGTCACCCTCTTCCCGATGAATCACATCCTCTACTCACTCTAATGTACTCTTGAAAATGAAAACCCCTCTACCTCTCTCCAAGCACTTATTGGGAGTCACTCTGGATAAGAGCGTCTGCCAAATGCCTAAAAAATGTAGATATGAAAGTAAAAATCATAATGTAAGAACAAACGAAGACAGCCTCACCTTTGATGACGTGGACGGCGTTGCCCTGCTTCAGGTCCCACAGCCGCACCGTCCCGTCCTCGTAGCCCACCACGGCCCTTTTACCTGGAAATACACAAGACAAATATAAACGTGTTTCACTTAGAAAATTCATCCGTCAAATAACTTTTAAGACTCTTAAGGCTTTTAACAACCTTATTCTTGTTGTATTTTTATTTTTATTTTTATTCTTTAATTTACACCCGGCACTTTAAAAGTGTCTTACTGGCTTTTATTTTTTACTTCTAATCATTTTTCTGTTTTAAAACGTGAAATTCTGTTTATTATGATCATCATTATTATTTGTCCTCTGCCGGTGACGTCCAAGCCCTATCTCCCCCCCACCCCGTCTCTCACCGTCGGGGAGGACTTTGCCGCTGGTAGCCTGGCATGCAGGACTCTGGAAGGTTTTACAGTCTCCTCCAGGGATCTTCCACATCCACATGTTGCCATCGTCTGTTCCCGCTAGCAGCACCGGAGCACAGGGATGCCACTCCACCCACTGGGGAGGAAGCAGAGCAGACGCCCGGCGTTAACGGCAACTTCGCAGACAAGCAGACACACAGATTTCAAATCAAATTACACACACACACACACACACACACACACACAGAAACACACACCTGGGAGCTGTCCACTGCAGAACACTGGCTACTGAGCAGCTCTAAATAGAGCAACTGGCAGTTAAGTGTCTTGCTCAAGGGCAACTAGACGGTCGGCCGAGGAAGGGGAGAGGGTTTACTCACTCCCCGTCCGGGAATTCTTGTCTTAGACGGTGATCCTTCTGTCTTACTTCCTCATAAACTCACTCAACCCCAATAAAAAGACTTAAGACAAGTACTAGCAGATGCACATAAACACACACACACACACACACACAGTAGAAGCCCTTACCGCCAGGTCCCCCAATTCAAAGGACCAGATCTCCTCTTTGGTTTCCACTTTCCACACCTTTATCGTGCCGCTCATGTCACCTGATGCCACCAGGGAAGAGTCGTGGCTGAATGCGGCACACGTCACAGAGTCTTTGTGTCCTGTGGACATGAGAGAAACGGTGTGCTGTTTCAGATCACCCATGGCTTCCCCTATTTTGTATTTTTTTCCCCGATTATTTTTGCTTTTCTTTGATAGTTTAACATGAGCGAGAAGCAGGAAGGTTGCAAGCATGAGGAACTGCTGGCTAACAGATGTCATAATCCGTCTCTTTATACCCATAATCCCTTGTGTTTTGGTGTTGTTTCCTGTAGTTGGTTCAGATTAGGTTCGTCACTCCTAACAAACTACAATGGAGGTAACTATTTTCAGGCGATTTTGATTAAACCTCTCCAAGCATGCTTGGTCTGAACGCGCCCTCAGTCGGTCTTTGGCACTCACCAGTGCACTCAAACAGAACTTCTCCGTCGCTCACCCTCCAAACGTAGGCCTTGTCGTCCTCTCCCCCCGTTATAGCCAAGCTGTTGGTCAAGGGGTCCAAGCTTACACAAAACACAGAGCCTGGAGAAAAAAAACATGTCAAACGATTAAAAGACCTGTCTGATAACTACAGAGCAAATCCAAGGTTAGAGTCTCGCCGTAGCTGCTGGACAGGAGAGGTTGCTACCAGTGTGCTTGGAGAAGGTGAGCTCGCTGTCATCTTGCTCTGCCTCGGCCTCCATCTCGTCCTCCGTCTCCCAGCCTTCATCGCCGTTCCCAGCATCCTCAAAATCCACGTCCTCCAAGTCATCAGCCAAATCATCTGCCAGGGGTGGAAGAAAAGAGGAGAGGCTTCACCTTCCATCTCCATTATAGGAGTCAGAAATGGGAATTGGGACTGTGATATAATGTGTTGTGTAGCTGGTGATACCTAGGTGTAGTCTAAATTGCTCTGGCAATCTAGGACGTTGACATTCAACATTTAAGTCAAAGTAGAGCCATCAAGATCAGACGCACAGTTTGATCGCCTGACAGTTTGTCAGATGCGTGTTCAAAGCAAGTCAAGTCAAATCAAGTTTACTTATATAGCCATTTATATATAGCCATTTATCACTAACAAGCCTCAAAGGGACAAGTAAGTAAGTTTTAACGAGGAGGTCAACTGTCTACCCACCAGGACCCGCCTCCATGTTGTTTAGGTCAATGACTTCAATGATTTCCTCGTCTCCGTGGAGCTCTATTGTATTTTCCCCAGTGTTGTCCATGTTGTTAGCAAGCTAAAAAAAAAAGCTACTCGAGTAAAAGGAAAAAACAGGCAAAAACTACAACCGAGCGAGCGCAGCTACGCTACCTGACGTCGGCTATCTTCAGAGTCGTGAAGTGTGGTTATAAAATATATAGTTTTAGTCGCATTTGGCTTTTTCGAATCGATATTAACACAAATTAAAATACAGTGTCCCCATATTTTCTTCACGTGAGGATGACACGGGCGCACGGTGATGACGTAAAGGGCGTCGCATCGTCAGCGCCGTTTTCCCTGCGACCGTTAGATGGCGGAATAGTAAAGAATGAATAAAGCTTGAGCAAATATAGGGAATTACAAGAAGGAGATCTTTACTTTGACACGATGAGAGTATTTGAATCACCGGAGAAACGATTTTATCATCCAACAACATTTAACGTTTCTATTTTATTGAACCTTTCATAGATTCAGGGAAAGCCGTGGGTTTTTTTCATCTCTACTCTGCTTCAACATACAGATCTATACAGTAACATCAGCCCGCTTTGCTAACCTTCAGGCTTTAAGTGAACTTTTACTTCTACCAAATGCTTCAGATGTCATAAACAAAGCTGTGAAGAGTCAGTCTTTTTTTTGAAGAATTCCTGAAAGTGATCCCCGGGGGACTGGAGGATGGCCTCACGTGCGATCTGGCATCCATCAGGTCAGTAAAATGAAAATGGAAAAGTGGCATAACATGGGCAGCTAGGGTGGCGTAGTGACTTCCCCACCCTGCTTTAGTGTCCTTGAGCAAGACACTGAATCCCTACCAGCTCCAAGGCTGCTGTTCTGTCGCCGCCCGTGACCTCTGACCTCCCTGTGGACAGATTCCAAGACTGAGTCCAGGTTTACCAGCAGGATAAACAAGAAGACAGGGTATAGATCTGATGCTTAAGTCTTTTTTTCTCAGGTTTCTAGTCTTGGTAGATCGTTGTTGACGTTCAAAGACATTTGTTAGACCGTACTAAACCACAGGGGTCACATTTTAAGTGGATTGCTATTCCATTTTTTAAAAGGAGCTTCCCTCTCTTTCTCAGTCTCTCCATCCCCCAGGTTCGCTGGCCAGGGACATTTTATGAACACTTAACATAATTTGTCTAGTTCGGGCTTTTTGGTCGGCTCTTCCACGTCTCCTCATGCTATACGCCGCTGGCATGGCTTGTGGACTGGATGCCCAAATACGTTTTACTGGCCCCTCCATTTAAACCCCCGCTCTGGAAAAACACAACCATCTCATGATGTGGTAGAGACCTGGAAACATCAGGGTGCACGTTATTGAAATGTTCTCAAATCTGCGTCGACAGAGATTTATAAACACTTGGTTACGAGTTGGAAGAGGTAGGCTAGCTTTCACATCGGAAAATTAAATCACATGGAGATCTATTGGTTTATGATGCTGGTTACCTCCCATAGAAAACACAACGCAAGAAGTATTTATAGTTTTTCTTTCTCCGAGACACACATGAGATCTTTTCAACACTAAGATGAGGCATTTTCTCCTATTTCTCAAATTCAACTGAAGAGAAACAACCACATATAAGCTCATTAGTATGAGACCGTGAGATTAGAGAAAGATCTCAAAGAAAATGATGTTTTATGACTCCTTCTTCTCCTCCTCAAACATCCTGCTGCATGTTCCTATTGAAGCCATGGGGGCAGCAGCCGTATAGCAGGAGCTGTCACATGTTAGCACATTGATCCCATACAGTCTCAATGTGTTCTCTCTGTTGTCTCCTCCTTGCTCCTAAAGGGGGATTTAGGAGAAACGTTTCAGATGTGGATGATCACAAAATGATACAGAATCGAGATCTTCCCTGTTTCTCAAGAGATGAAGACAAGACTGAGCAAAATGTTTTACCTCTGGGCTCGTCTTTATCGTCTTTTCTTGCCTTTGCACCGACCGAGCAGCTCTTCCAGCTCTCACTCACAAGAGTTAAAAGCCTCTTTGTCAAATGAACATGGGAATATGATGTTTTTGGACGTGTTATTGGCTTTACTAGATTGTGACAGGAAAGAAAGACGGGGTCAGCCAAGGTCGCGGGCCAGTTTGGTGCCTCGATCCAAACGCTACGCGATCCCGAAACGTCACGATGTTGAGTTTTCTGTCTCCCGTGCCGATTCCCATCTTGCATCAAACTCCCAATCTCACGCCGACGCTCTTGCAGCAGCTCGTTGGGTGGGCTTCCCGCCGCCCGTCATCAGGGCCGACTCGTCATAACAACGTTTCCCGGTTTATCACCCCGGCAGGCTGGTTTATGTCTGAAAAGCAGGACACTCTGGGGTGCTGTTATTCCACACACACACACACACACACACACACAAGTGCACTTCATAAAAACACACACCCTGACCGGCACATGGAAGCTACTTGGTGCACGAGTACCTACACACACATATCAGCTCAGGCAAACCACACACACACACACACAAACGCACTATCGCTAATAAGGCCTGGAAGCTGTTGCTGTGTGAAAGGTAATTACTCCATGCAGCTCAGTGAGTCTTTGATGGAAAGTTTTAGACTAACTGGCTCTGCTGTAAGAAGTCTTGACTCTGCTGCTTTTTAACAAGAAGTCTTTATGGGTCTTTCAGCTCCTTTTCTTTCCCAACGTTCCCAAACCTTTTAGTCTCGTGGCATCGTGGAAAGATTTCTCCCCTTTTTTTCAGAGATACCTACAGCAGCACAACCCCCTCCCAACTGCTCCACTCTCTTCCATCCGTCTGTGTTTATCTCTGTCGTGTTTTTTTGTTTTTTTGGTACCGTCAACACGTATATCCGTCAGATGTTCAGCAGTGTGTTTTCTTGCTGGCGAAGCAAACCTCTTTATGAAGCTGAGGTCTGCGTGCTTTGTCTGCATGCTGCGTCTGACTCATGTGGGACCGTGTTGGGTGAGACGACGGCTTCCCTTCTGAAACCACTAACAGCCAGTTGTGTGTGTGTGTGTGTGTGTGTGTGTGTGTGTGTGTGATGCAAGTGGTCTGGTCCGCAGCCTGTGTGTGATGTGTCTAGTGTGGTGACAGAGTGGTAGTTTGTTGCCTGCTGCACGCTCGCCTGTTGATCTTCTAGCTTGATTTTTCTAGCCACTGTCCAAAAACATGTCGTATTTTTGGAAAGTCATCACCGGGTAGCGACCGTTTTAGCCCTAACCATGTAAGGTGCTTTGGTACAAATCCTTTGCAAGGCATCGAGCTCCAAACGTCATAACATCCCCACGTGGAATATGACTTGAATGGGCGGCGGGCGGAGCGACGCCCCTCGATGCAACACAGACAAACTAACATCATCAGTGATTTGGCAACGGCAATGTGATGTTCACTGAATTTCAAATGTGCTGCTGAAGGCAATACGAACCAATCTAATCCCTACTTTGACATCACTGCCCACACACACACACCACACACACACACACATTTGAGTGATTCATTTATGTCTGCATCACCAGAACCCGTGGACAGACATCCCAGATGCAGATGTCCAAGACCTGTGGGGTGTTTTTGTGGTGATGACGTCTCTGTGAATACGACGACAGGATTGTGTGTGTGTGTGTGTGTGTGTGTGTGTGTGTGTGTGTGTTGCCTGACAATTTGGAGCTCAGGTTGCACTTGGTAGCTTTCGTTCTTATTGCGAATGTTTACGTTTAGTTTTTATTTAGTTTCAGTTTCAGTTTTAGTATTTCTTTAAAGGTATCATGATAGAAGTTTGGTTTCATGCTGCACAAATGAAAAGCACCAGCAGACTCAACAGCAAACTGATCTCAGACCATTTAGCTTTAGAATAATGCCAAACGTGAATCTGGCGTTTTCTCCCAAGTGTGATTTTTTTTGGCTTGAGTTGTGCAAAATGGCGATAGAGGTTCGGTCTACAGGATAACCTTCATTTTCTTTTTACCCTGCACTGACACAAAGAGTTTTAGTTGTTAGATTTTTTTCACAAAGCCTCATTTCAGTTTACGACAATGTTTTTTCGTCTTTTAGTTTTCGTCTAATAACCCTGGATGTGATTTGACAGTTTGAGGAGTGGAGCGTCTCCTCCCTGACCTGAATCTGCCTCTCGGTGGTGAAAACCAGTGGCAGCTAACTGAATAACATCTTACCAGCTACTTGCCCCCTCCCACCCCCACTAGACCCATCATGCACTTGTCTGTGTACTATGTAATTCACACTTGAGTTCAAATAAGGACTGGAATTTGAAGTCTGTAGACATCCTGTACAGGGGGAATACCGTTCAGGTGCATGTGTGAGCTCTCTCCCAAAGGTGTCAAGATGTAAACTGGGAAGGAAGGAACTGGTAAAGGTGACAGACATGGGGGTGTTATGGGGATCAGAGTATACCTGCTGGTAGAAAAGTGAAAATACCAGCGTTAACCTCATAAACACAAACAAACACGCTGCAGATCCATGAAATCAGTCTCATAATCTTTGTTTATGGAACAGCTCTGGAGTTCACATCATGATGACATCACAGGTTCACCTCTTTTGCAAGCTCTGGAGGAAAAGACTCCCGGAAGAAAGACTCCCAATACCGATTAGACGCTGGGAATAACAACGCATGAATTGAAGTTTGGAGCGGCGTTCCCCTTTAAATCCTCCTGAATGAATGTGCTTTGTAGGGTACAGTGTAAACAAAAGGATGACGGCGGGAACCCACTGGCCTCACAGATACATCGCTTATGTTTCTATTCGCGTAAAGCGTCTACAGACAGAGAGAGGGAGAAGGTCTGCGTCCAGGCTTCAGCCCGAAAGAGCTTACTCAAGCCCGACAACATCAGAGATGCCTCCAAGACCGGCCGCGTTACGTAACCGATGCTCCGTAGCTCATCCAGAGAAATTATAATTCTCTGTTGCTATGGATACGACCGTCCCAACAGGCCTCCCTTGTACTCCAAAAAGAGGAACGACCTCGATTAATAAATGTAACTTGTATCCGATTCAGTTAGTGTCACAAAGCTGAGGACCGGATGAGAAGCAAGACCTTCAGACAAAAAAAAACGATAGCGGCGGCGGCGGCGTACGAGCAAGAAGGCCCGGGTTCAAGCCCCTGCTGAAGTGCCCTTGAGCAACACGCTGGGGCAGCTGACCTCTGACCTCCTGGTGCAAAGGGAGGGAAGAGTGACCAGGTAGTGAAAGATTGTGTGCAACAGTCTTTCTCTTTTGCTGAATGGCACCACGACACGAGCTCGGCAGTAATGGAGTTCAATGATGCTTCAGCTGTTTGAGTCCTCCTCTTTGGTGGAGTGGCCTGGTTCAGGCGCAGCAGCTAACCTTTCTAAAATCCACTACAGGTCCAGGAAGGCCAGCGGAGCTCGGCGTGGGGTTGAGAGGAACCCAGAGAGAGACCCGGCCTACATACCTGGTGAATAACAACCCGGTGTGTCTGCAGATGTAGCCTGTGTAGAAACCGGTTAGCACATTACTGTAATCAAGTCAGCTCAACTCGGCAATACTACCGCGGGTTTTGTCTGTGGGTGGCTGAGATGCTAAATCAAATATAAGGTAATGGAAATAAAAGCGTATTGGATTAGAGGAGGCAGTGGGGAGGCTTTTCCATGTAGCAATGAGCGAGAATTGGATAAGAGCATTCGTCTCATTTTGCCACGACCGGTTATGTGAAACGCCGAGCGCTCAGGTAAATATTGTAAGGAAAGATATTAATGTTGCAGGAGATCAAATCACTCCTGCTGCCTGATTACAATGCAAATAGTGAAATATATAACGTTGGATTAAATGTGCAGAACTACAGTGATGCTGTTACACATTTTAGAAGGAAATATCACAGAAAGATTATGAGTCCCTGTAGAAATATTATAGGACACGTTGGTTCTTTGATTCCCAGATGAATGGGACATTTTTAAAAGAGCACCACCGCTTTCATCAGGTTAACCTTATAATGACTAGGTTAAAACCAGTAATCTATAGGCTATTACCTATCGAGATGTTTTTCAAGCATGTTACCCCTCAGGTAAAAGTAGTCCTATAATAAATGGTGGAAGGATACTACACAAAAGTCACAACAAAACTACAACTTTATTATATCACATTGGAATATCATAGGGGATATTATAGTGATACAGTGGGGTCACTATAGAGACACACAGGCGAACTATAAACCCCTATAGGAATGTTATAACGATCCCATAGGATATTAAATACAATAATATAGGATAAGGTTATTATAAACTCACTATTGAGTACCACAGACACACTATAAGTACCTATAGTAATATTATAGGAATATTATAAAGATACCATAGGAGATAAAATACCATTAAGTATGATCAGGTCACTATTGAGTACCACAGACACACTGTAAGTCCCTATAGGAATATTCTAGGACATCATAGTGATTTTATTTCCTACTTTGGGGCCTACATGACAGGACACGCCCTCGAGACTTTTCTGTTCATGTAACAGGGATATCCGCGGCGCGCGCTGCAGCTTTTCATCCGAAGAAAGGCGAAGGTGGAGGGCAAAATGTCACCTACGTTACTACTTACCAACCAGCCGTGCACAGACATTGCGCTGTGTAGTACATTATCACCGTTTTCATGAGGCAGCAGGCAAACCCCGCCTCTGGTAAATGCAGGGGCGCTCCATGTGACGCTGTAACAAAAATCCAGTATGGCGGAATCTGTCAGGAGATGATTTTTTCGCCCTGTAGTGGAAGAGAGAGAGAGAGAGAGAGGAAAAAGCCCAAACAAACCCCCAGAGTAAAATGGGAAAGAAATAAAAATAGCGGACCTATGTTGGAAGCGACTGGCCGGCTCCTGGCCCCGTGTAGGTGAGCGCTGGTGTGTTTCTATCCTCTTGAGTGAAATAATGTTGCGGAGCTGCGCCTCTTTCTGATGTTGATATTAAAACAAGGATGCGATGCACGGGATTCATCAAAACAATGTCCGGCTAAAGTTTCCACTTCGGGCTGGTTTTGCTTCCCTTTCTTTACTCCCTTTTTTTTTTTAGCCTCGGGTTTTTTATCTCATTTCTTTTGTTAGAATTTGTTTCAAAGATGTACTATTTCCACTACTGCCCCATTGCACTGTAGCGGGCGGGAAGTGTGTAGGCAATAGCAGAGAATGGACAGGCGATATTTATTATGCCCGATTGTTGGTGAGCTATTTTTAGTGCATGGCCGGGCCTTAGGCTTTAATGCAATATCCACTTTACCAATAGGCCTGCATCGGCTTATATCCACGTTATGTACAAGATAGACGCATAAAATGAACATATAGGCCTGTGTAAGAGTGTGTGTGTGTGTGTGTGTGTGTGTGTGAGAGAGAGAGAGAGTGTGTGAATGGTTCGGGATGGGCGGTGGTAATTCTCTGCATGCGTCAATCTTTTTTTTTTTTTTTGTGAATGGAGGCGTACGGGTTGTTGAAGCTGTAGCACCATCAAAGCAACACATTATATCTGTTATTTTTTTTTTTTAAAGGTCCCGTAGCTTTTCAACGAGATTAGCACGCGGATGGATATTAGTGAGGAATATTGGGTTTTGTTGTTAGATGCGTTTGTTTTTGTTATTGGTGTGTTGTAGCCTGGGGTAAACCCACCGAAACTCGATTTAAATCTGTAGCATAGTAACTAGCATCAAGCTTGTGTAAGTTAGGGACAGACACAATGCTTATTTGAAATTGATTTTTAGTTTTGATTGGTTGTTGTTCACCCTGATGATGATCACCCGACTGGAGGTCATAGTTCACCCACCTTGTTGTTTCACTACATCACTGGTTCTAACCCATTTTCCAGATCTTTTATTTTTACTTTTGGGCTTCGGGGCTTGTCTCCCCAGATCTGTCACCCTGAATCAAGCAAGCTAGGGACAATGGGGGTGGGGCACATACACACATACACTACACCCACCCCCCCCAGACACATGAGATGCCCTGAGAGAATGGTGTTGCGTGGAGCCCCCTGGAGTGAAAGCTACTCCCCTTGACACACATGAACCCCTTTTCCATCACAAAGCGCGAGTGAGTGTGTGCAGTGACCGACTTTTGGCAATTTGTCCCGCGGCTGCACTGTCTGGCCTTCTGTCTTGAGACCCCCCCCCACCCCTTCCAACCCCAACCCACACCCATCCTGCCTCTGAGACCCCCACCAGGACACACACACACACACACACACCCCCGCCCCCACCTTGCCCTCGGGCAGTTTTACCCCTTCTATTTGTGGTGGTACAGTCTACTTGGTGGTTTGGGCTCAAGCCCTGATCATGTCTGACACTCCTGCTCCAGGCCCAAGGAATTTAGGTTACACAAAGAAAAGAACAATCATTACTCTCTAAAAGACAGAAAATAACAATTATTACTCTCTAAAAGAAAGAAAAGATGAATTTTTACTCTCTAGAAGACAGAAAAGAACAATCATTACTCTCTAAAAGAAAGAAAAGATCAATTATTACTCTCTAAGAGAAAGAAAAGAACAATTTTTACTCTCTAAAAGACAGAAAAGAACAATTATTACTCTCTAAAAGAAAGAAAAGATGAATTTTTACTCTCTAGAAGACAGAAAAGAACATTTTTACCTCCTAAAACAAAGGAAAGAACAGTCACTCTGTAAAATGTGCACGTTAATGAGACTATTGGGATCTCGGAGTATACTCCAGCTCAAACCCAGATGGACTTTTCCACACAACTTTCATACATTTTCCATATTTCCTCTCCAGTGTTGGAGCACCCCGGTCAAAAAAACAACCCAAAATGCCTGGGACAACAAATTTATTGCCTGATTGGTTTACAGCTTCTTGCACAGTAAAGCTGAGTCCGGGTCTCTCGGGTCGTATTGAAGGAGGTCTGGTTGGTCCTGTTGGATCTGCAGTGTTTTACCTCTAAAACTACCAGAGAATAAACTTCACGATGAGAGATGATTGGTTGCAAGATATCCAGAATAATTTTGATACAGCAAATTACTGAAAACTTAAAATGTGATTTTTCTTTTCACACTGTTAACTTGTTACTGCTGCTTTATGAATTTCCCTTCTGGTGCTTATTAAAATATCATTATGAAAAAAAAGCCTTAAAATATCGATACAATTAGATGCCTATTATGTTCGCCTGCTTGCACAGAAAAACCATCAGTATTAATTGTGTGTAAAAATCAACAAGTCCTCAGCCACCAGAGTTAATCCGACACTAGTTACGAGTGGCCACACAACTCTCCAGTCAAAACGTGTCGACTGAGAAATGAACACTTATTAACACCGGAAAAAGTTGCTGTGTGTTATGACACTAATCGCCAATGTGTTGTTTGTACGCTGCTGTCCTTGATGTTTCCTGGTTGGGGCGAACGTCCCCAAGCTGAAGTAGAACGATAATAAAAACTTCCACATATCACATGAGTATCGCGTGAGAATCTGCCACTCTCACTTCAGAACTTAAATGATTGTCCTTTTTAACGCAGAGTAGCGGTAACACACAACCCTTTTATTCTCTCTCTGGCAGGTTGGTACCGGTGCTAGATTGCGAGGTGGCGCTCTGATTGGACTACCCCAAAAAAACAACGGCTCATGGGGATTGGCTGCCGGTGGACGTCGGTTTCCTGTTACCAGACCTTCAGGGGTTCTTGTGGATGGCTGTAGAGCTGTGTGTTGGATCAGTCCGCAACCACACACACACACACACACAGATCCACAACCGTCTCTTGAGCACTAGCCAGTAAATCACACACACACTCAACACACACATCTGTCCGGCGAACACACAATACACACCAAGCCAGGCCCTCCCCTTTCAACTGTCCGGCGTGGATAACCACCGGTCCAACCTGCCAACGATGACATCACACAGCCACCAAGGTAAGGGCGTCGCTTCACTGCTCTCTGTCATTAGCGCTCCACTTCCTGTTTCCTTGTCTGTACCCATGAGCTCAATATGAATGTGCGTTGTGCTCGAGGTGGAAATAAACTGCAAGATTTCTCACTCAGGTTTTCTTGATCTAATTCAAGGAAAATTCCACTCTTGGATCCTCTCACATCCTCTTATATATGACACACACACACACACACACGCACACGCACACACACACACACACATCAGACACACCAGTCTGTGACGCATTCCAGGAGTTATTTTGTGATGACGTGTTGTGATTTAGTTTTTTGGGCGGTCCCGCTTTCCCTCAACCTGCCCTCGTCTACTTCAGCTAGTGATTTCCTACATTTCCCAGAATGCCTTTCAGCAACCCCCAAGAGAACGTGGCTGAACGTGTTGCTTCCAGCTGTGGGGTTATACGCGTAGGTGAAGAGAGCGATAGTGAAAGGGATAGCATAGTAAGAGCAAGAGTGTTTTTTCCAGTTGAGAAAAAGCAAAGAGTCACGCCCCTTTACTCAAAACCCAACATGTCTTGTGGCTGCATTGCATTCTGGTCTATCTTGGCTACTGTCGGTAGAGAAATTGGTATCTCTTCCTCTTCTACGATGGATTTCTCCTGTATGATTGTTCATCCATGAGAATAAGAACAACAAAATGGATGCAGGAATGCAAGGTGCATCACCAGTAGCTGTTTTGAGTGGATCTTTCCTTTAAACACTAAAGGATCGTGGGGCTCATTGGATCAAATCTTGACTTGACCATAGTTAGCCTCAGTTAACCCATAAAGGTGTAGAAGATGACATAACACATCCTTATAAGACAAGTGAAGAAGTCTTGCAGTGTGTTTCCCCCTCATCTTCCATTCTCACTGGGCCTCCACACTCAAAGACATTACAAAGAAACTGCTGGTGAACTGTTTCGGGAGCCGTCAGCAGAACTGTCATCTGTGGCGTAATGAGAGTCGAGCTCATCAATACAGTCCCATTAAGAGAAATGTCTTCGCCGCTCCATCTGCCGTATTGATGTTATGTGAGCGTTTTGAGTGCGAGCGCAGACGCATCGCGGCTTCGCTAAAGTGCAGCAAAATATTTTCGTCACGTCTTGGCGCCGTTAATTGGATAATGGTAGGGATTCAATATGAACGGGCTCTAGAGAGAGATGGAAAAAGTCCACAACACAACTTGATTAAGTTCGTCTTCTTTTCTCGTCCCACTTTGGCACCTCATCAACGGCAGTTTAGAAGTTCTGTTCTCACAAAAACGATTTGGCTTCTCCTTTTTAATGAACTAATAATAAATTATTAAAGGAGCGGCCCGGTCGGCGGATGAAAAGGTTTCGTTTCCTGCCCTGGCCCCGTGTGGGTACCTGACGGTGGCGGCCATGTTTACTTTGTACACCTGGGAATGTGTGCACTATAAATACCACGGCTGAGGTAACCGCTGGGCCCCCGGGGGGGACGAAGGAGCTCCAGCTTCAGCCAGGGTCCATCGACTCCCCCCCGTCACATCCAAACACACCAAAAAGGGTGACAAGAATATTTGGGAGGTGTGTGAGCATTTAGTATTTGCCTATGGTATTTAATCCGCTTACAGCCTCCTAACCGGACGGTAACGCCTCCCGAAAGATGCCTGCAGACATCTAGTCGTGGCGTCGGGCTCCTCTACGCCGACCCCGCACTTTTCCCTCAACCGCAGCAGGTGCCAAGCGCATTACATCGTTAGATCAACCCGGGATTAGCGCGGCTCAACAGTTCTCGTTAGACAGCCCCGTCCTAATGCCTGACCGTGTTCCCTCCTCTCCCCTACGACCACGGCCAGACACTTCGCTTTTTATTTGCTAGTGCTTTTGGTGGATCAGAGTGAAGCACGCATCCTGTTTTGGAGATGCATCAGGACGACAGACTCTCATCTCTGTGCTCTAAGCGTGCTGTGGAGGAATAGATGTGTTGTCTGGTGTGTGTGTGTGTGTGTGTGTGTACCAGTGTGCTTGCCCTCCTGCAGATTGTGCATGCATGTTTGTGCGCTTGCTGCATGTGTACTTCTGTATGTTTCTAATCTGGAATGAGCTTACTAGCATGCACGCTTTTGATCCGGTACTTACTCATTTTCTTTATTACAGCAGCGGTGGGATTTTTTAGATTAAATATCATTTACCATAAATCTCTTCCTAGAAAAGTGAAATGTAAAAAACATTTTGTTGGGTTTATATTTCCCAGAAAAAAAAGGGGGTCAGGCTGATAAGGCCTTCATATCGGTCTTTATGGGCGTATCGGCAAACAGGCTGGAATGTTTGCACAGAAGTGATTGTGTACCGAGAGCTTTAGCGTGTTAGCCGGCGACATTTGTTCTACACGTCGCGCGTAGCATGGAGCTAACGTGTCGACTGCGCAGTGTCGAATGGAGCGGTTTTATTAAATGTCATGTTCTGTTTCATATCAATTCATGTTTGTTCACCAAATCCACCTGCAGAGCTATTCAGTCTGCCTCTCACACACACACACACACACACACACACACACACACACACCACTATCTCGCCGTGATAATAGTAACAACTGTTATTACACAGCTTTGTTGAATCAATCCTGGTTGGTCAGTGAATCCGAGGTTCTTTCTGTTTCACATCTAATCATGACACTGTTTTTGTTGATTTCTAATCAAATGAATTAGCGCCACCTTGGATACTCCTCGGTTACTGCAGACAAACACTGAGCTAACCGAGCTCCCAAACATGAGAGGTTTTTTTTTCCAACATTGCTTTTAATACAGAGAGCATGGAACTTTGGATTGCTGGTTAGAGGCTGAGCTACAGATGTTGCTATGGTTACAGTTCTGCTACAATGTAGCCGTGGATGCTAGCTACAGACGTTTCTATGGTTGCAGTCCTGCTGAACTATTTGTTTTGGCAGAAGCGTAAATGACTTTAGCCTATAATAAAATAATGGATTACTCATGATTACTGTCTTCAGTAAGTAGCCGTGTAACTAGTGAGATGATGTACAGCGAGACATTATTATCATTACTTAGCAACTGAACTCCGTGTCTGTCATCATATCGCTATTAGCTTATTTCCCATGATTCTCGGGGGGCCCTTCTGTGGTTGTGGTCACTTGCCAAGCACGCTTATCAGTTCCTATGGTGACAGTCTGGGCTGCCCCCTGCCCAGATAAAGAGGGGGGGGGGACCACTGCAAACCCTGTGTGTGTGTGTGTGTGTGTGTGTGTGTGTGTGTGTGTGTGTGTGTGCGCCAAGGATGCGATCTTGAACCACACAGAAAATTAGATGCACTTGGTCAGTATAGCGAGGATAGCGAGGATAGCGAGGTGCTCATGTCCCTACCTGCATCCTTTTTGAAAGGTTGATTTCAGTGCTATGATCTCCCTAGTGACCTGCAGGGAATCGAGCTGTGTTTATTATCCACGCCAGGGTTTAACCGCCATTACAGGACGAGCGTAAACCTCTTTTCTAAAAATTGATGCAGATTGAATTGGCTGTGAATGAACATGAAAAGCGAAAGGAAAAAAAAAAGGCCCCGAGTCCTCTCTGTCAGCCTGGTGGAGAGCAAAGGTGATGCCAGGCAACCGCTTTGTTGTTAGTCTTAGTCAGAAGTGCAAGGGCTTTCCAGGAAAAAAGTCTGCAGTGTTTACCGCAAGAGCAAAGAACCGGGTCTGCACATGAGTCATCCGCATGCACACACACACAAACACACATACACACACACACACACACACACACACACACACACACACACACACACAGAAAGGGCATAGGTACGTTATTATTTGTGAATGGGGAGTTTGAACTTCACGTTGTTTATATACGACAATGTAAATCAACACATTTCTTCCAACCGAAGACAAAAAGCTGCAACGTGCTAACAAACTGTGTTCAGATCAGATATTTTCTTTTTTTTTACTGCTTTATTTTGCGTGTGGGCGTGAAAGCCTTTTTATGGCATCTGAACCGGTGAACTTGACACACTGCTCTTTTTTCCTCGAAGGCTCGGCTGTATCTAGGTTACAAAGCGGGAGGTTTCGTTGTGTAGCCTGATGAGATAACAGACGTCTCAAATGAGCCGGGGGGGGGGGGGTCAGAGAATCTGGACTGAGTCAGGAAACAGGATGGGATCTACAGTTGACGTTATGGCTCTGGGTCAAGCTGTTCTAACTAGATAATAACTCAATCAGCCTCACGGGTCCCACATGTTTGTTTTTGTTTGTTTTTTAATCCCAATTTGAAAGCTGGAAGTCTGCAGTATGTGTACTTTGTTGCTTCCCCCTTACAGTACAATGCAAGCATAATCACGGTTTATGGCTCGCAAAAAAATCATAAATCACTGTGTGTGTGCACGTGTTAAAATTGTCTACCTAATCTGTGGGGAGTTTTGGGATGGTGAGGGACCGCTG
This sequence comes from Hoplostethus atlanticus, assembly GCA_034670405.1. Classification (NCBI taxonomy): domain Eukaryota; kingdom Metazoa; phylum Chordata; class Actinopteri; order Trachichthyiformes; family Trachichthyidae; genus Hoplostethus; species Hoplostethus atlanticus. The sequence continues at coordinate 232,965 of JAXDDX010000081.1, read as the reverse complement.
CTGACGTAAACAGAAAGACACAAGGGATACAGAAGTGTATAGCGTGCACACACACACACACACACACACACACACACACACACCCTGGTGTACAGTTTTCTTGTGACACAAGGGACATGAAACTATACCATATACACAAACACGCACATGCACACACACACACATAAGCATGCCTAATATTTACAGTTTTCACGATATGAAATGTGACCCCGGGGCGTCATGGGGGGGGGTTTAGCCTGCTAATGCAAGTACTCTGATACTCGTGGTCGCTCAGGATTGAAGTCCCAGCTCACGCTACGCGGTCAGATCTCTGTCATTGCCCTGCCCATCTTCACGGTGCTCTCTGAAAATGTTGATTAAAAAAATGGCGTCAGGCTCGGAGGTGATTGGCCGCTCTGCTAGGAACTAATTGTTCTAACTAATCTTGCAGGTTATTAAGCTGCTCTGATGCAGCCCATCCTGCTTCTGCACTATCAACCTACTCCAGTCTTGTATTGGGCCTTATCTTCAATGGCAGCTATATGATTTTTTTTTTTCTCTCCCCGGGATTTCAGGATTTTCAGATATGAAATTACCACAAGAACTATTTTGGATTTTCATTTTTGATAGTGCCAAGCTTTGGAGGCTAATTTCTTCAGAGTAATTAGACGACCCATTTTTGCCTCCCGTGAAGCGACGTTGTGTCTCAACGCTGCTCAACGCTATACACACACTTCTAGGGGCGTAACGCTTTAGGCCTCTATTACAGATCTGCCTTTTATTAGACCTGCCTGGGACTATTTTTGGAGCGGCAGTAGCTTAGAGGTTTGAGAAGCGGACTTGTGACCGGAACCGGCTCAAATCCGGGTGGGGAAGTGAATGAAAAGCACCGCCCCCCCACCCCCCTCAGCAACCACCAACCAGTAGCGCTGCTCCGTGGCTAGCAGTAGAAGGCTGCGGTTGTACTGGGCAGCTCTCAGGTGTGGATGATTGTAACTGTGTGAGGGTGTTGCCTTCTCAGTCGACATGTTTAAAATAAAATAAATCAAAAGATCCTCCGCAGTGATTTTCCTGTGTTTGGTTTCTACTTTGACTTCGTGTTTCTCTCGTCCCACTTTATAGAAATCGCTAACCCCTTTCCATCGACCTCTCCAAACGCACGCAATCGCACATCTCACGACTTACACCCAGAGGTGAAGGGGTTAAAAGCTCTCGCTGCAATAAAGAGGGCCCGGCTTATCCCTGAGTCTATTTATAGACACACACACACACACACACATACACACATGAGATATGCACACGTGCATGCATGGTGAACAAACAATCATTATTTTTGGTCTCTCGTGTTGAATCTCCTCTTCACGACGGAGCTAAAAACAGAGCCCAGGATAAGTGCACGCGTGACAACAAACCTCTTTTGTGTGACTGTCATGTCGTGATACGAGCGTAAACCTTGCACGTGGTTGTTTTTGTCGCTCAACCCATATTGCCACATTCGTCTGCTGTCCGGTCGTACGGCGGTTTTGAAATGGTGGCCAGTTTCTAAAAATCCACTTTGAGTGGGATGTTCCCACGATGTCACACTCGCTCTCACTCTGAACCCGGTGAACGGAGATGCGGTTCATGCCAGCCAGACAGTCTGTCAGTTCTGTCCTCCCATGTGCCACCAACTTGGCTGAACATGACTAACAGCCCATCCCAGAACATACCCAGGGGGTCTCTCTTGCAACACCCACACCCCCCCCACCACCCCCACAAGCTCCGCTTTGTCCTTGCGTTAACGGAGCAAACACCCACCCCGTCCCGCCACACACTCCCCCCCCCCCTCCCCCCTCCTCTGGTTGTCCCGGTACGTTAGAAAAGCTCTGTTTATAATTGGTATTAGGACGGGGACAGTGGTGAGGGAACATGAGCTAATGAAAGGAATGGGACGCGTCTTTTGTCCCCGTGTCTTTTGTCCTGTCCCGGCTGAGAAACTGGATACACTGTGTTCTGCCAACGAGCTGTCAGCGGCAATTACGGTTTACACCACCGCCTCCCGGCCCTATCCTTGTGCCTTTTGACACAGCACCGGGGTTGTTTGCTCTAGACTGCTGGACACGCAACATGGATGTCTGGGCCGGGGCATCAAGTGGTATTGCTTTCATAGCGCAGGTTTGGAATGGATGGAAAAGGGACGGAGCAACGATCGATTCTAGGTCTTGAAAAGTGTGAAAAAATATGAAAAGAATTGTTCTTCTTCTCATATTTCTATGTGTAGTAGTTGTAGACGCACAATCATCTCACAGTTTGTGGTATTTGTTGAATTATCGCCCAGCTATACAGACCTCAAATCAGCTAAAGAAGTCGCTGTGCACAAATAATGACTAAAGATCCATCCAGAAACGTTCTCAGTAAAAGTGAATAGTGTGATAATAATAATAATACTGTGACTCAGTAATCTGTCTTGTCTTCTAGCTTCTACTAGATGTGTTAGCTAGTGTGCTAACCCGGTTTGTTTACAAGACCATGCTGGCTAGCTGACCAGATGCTACGGGTTAGCTAGCTAACAAAACACAAATCTAAACACAAAATTGGGTCAAATGTGATAAAATGATCAGTTGCCGGTCAAAAAAGAGCCAAGCTATAACTTAGAAACACCCAAGAGCTGTGGACCTCCAATATGGCCGCCAGCGGGTGCGTTACAGTTCCAGTATCTACTACTCCTTACAACTGATGTCTGATGACACAATCTGGGAGCATTTGTTAAAGCTCCTCGGCAAGTTTTGTCCATCTGTTTGGACCGCTCTCTCTCCATCAGGCACGGCGCCGTATAGCTTATGCTCGTACATTTGGCACTGCACCATGTAGCTTAGCTGTGATTTTTAAGAGGCAGTGCCATAATGCCGACGCTGAAAAAGACTTCAGCTTTAGATTGTAAACCTGAGACCCGTGCACGGACAAATGCATGTTATCTGGTTTTGTGGATTTGTAAATCTGTAGCCACTATTCAGAAAGCATCTCTGCAGCTTCAGTTTGTTTCCTCGTTGTTGGTCTCTTTCTGTACCATAACTCTAATGCATGTTGCATGTGCAGCAGACGGCCCCGGTCTGCACAAATCCACCCATAATTTATGATTTCATATCAAATGACGGCATTCACACAGAAGCACAAAGACACACTTTCATGCCACACCAAATTGCATATGCCGCTGTGTGTTTTTTCTGACTCGACCAGCGTGAAATGAGGGTCAGATGGTCGTTTCCGACTGTGTTCGCGGGACGCAAACTGGCAGCGGCTCCCAGGGGTCACCCATTCTCTTTTACCAGTCGGCCGTGACGTCAGCCGGCGCCCTCGGGAAGCAAATTTGTGACCCCAGAGGAAGTAGCGCTTCAAGGAGAGGCGTGTTTGATTAATCGTATTGTTCCTGTCCCATTCACCTTGTTCACTGGAGTCACCCTGGACGAAGCGCCCAGAACGGAAGTGCACTGAATGTAATGAGACTGGAGCATCCTTCCTGTCTGTCTGTCTGTCTGTCTGTCTGTCTCTCTCTCTCAGACAACATCTCATTTCTTCTAGATAACTGTCGACGTGTGCTTTCCGCGCCGACGTCGGTTCAAGCTCTGCAGCAGACACAGCTCTCCTCCATTTGGTTAGCTTGTTATTCCCTGTATCCCTGCCCTCCATTTACAGCGCCGATCATAACATGCATGTTTTTGCGACGAGCGCTAGCTGCATTAGCTCGAGTTGACTGACTCTCAGCCTGAGGCTAGCCAGGGCTATTTATAGCTCCCCGTCTCCCGATCCTCACCCAGTGGGACCAAGAAGAGAGGATGGAGAGAGAGAGAGAGAGAGAGAAGAGGGGGAGGGCTGGTGAGTAACTAGGCTACATTCAAGATTGATGGACCCTGTTGCCAAGGTATAGGGCACTTCTCTGCAAGTGTGCGGTGGGTGTGTATGTGGTTTGTTGCTTAATTACGTTCCCCTTCAAGTTGCTCTTCCTTGTTTTCCCTCTCGCTCGCTCACTCCCCGACTCTCACACATTTGAATGCACACACACACAGTACACACACACCTGTGCTCCCTCCACGCCTGTCTCAGGTATCAGCCATGCGGTTTGGAGTGAAAGCCTATATGCCATGTCTCACTAACCACAGACAAAGATGGCCATCCCCCTAATAAGCCCACACTTAAGTCGGAGATGTAAAACTCGGCTGTCAATTTGTGCAAAAACCGGCATAGAATAACTTGAAGCCACAGGTGTCACCATTACATGCACACACACACACACACACACACACACACACACACACACACACACACACACACACACACACATAGACGCCGCACCTCATTTCCATTGCAAAATCTTGCAGCATGTACTTGTGGGTCATTTGAATGGGCTCGTCAAGAGATATCAACCATCATGGGTGTGAACGTGTTTGTTTGCAGGGTTGTTGGGGAGCGTCTCAATACTCATTTTCAGTCAAACAAAACCGTACAAAAGTATTTGAATGGCACCTGTTTTGAAGTTGTTGTTTTTTTTTTTTTTAACTATTATGTAGCAGGGCGGCAGAATCTGGCAGCCGTCGGTAAATGAACTCAATATGTTGAGATTTGTTTGAGCAGGACCAAACGTGATGTTCCCGTCCACACCCAAGTCCTCGCAGGGATTGGTGCATTGGAGGTGCAGCCATTTAATGCAAGGTGGTGTGAGAGGAATAGACGCACACACATGCACACGCGCACACACACACGCGCACACACACACACACACACACACACACACTCATCGGTGCACAATGCATCCTGGAGCTTCACGGCTAATTAAGTGTCTGTGTGTGTATGTGCCAGTCTGGTCCGGAGAGAGTTCCAGAAATAGAACGTGCACAGCGAGACGCTAGCCTGTTTTCCTCTCCTTTATTCCTCCAAAGGGATTTCACATGGGGGGGCGGGGGGGCGGGGGGGGGGGGGGGGTTCATCTCCCATCCAAAGGAATAACTGCATGTTTAGGTCTCCAACGCCTCCAAGTATGTATGGATGAGGTGCTTGTGATGCACTTCAACGTCTCTATGTGTGTGTGTGTGTGAGTAGTCACATGTTTTGTATGTGTTCGCAATGCATGTCAATTCCATCCTCACCCCCTCCCTCCCTCCCATCCTTTCCTCTCTCTTTGCGTCCGTTTCTCTCTATTCCCTCCATCTCTCCATCGCCTCGTCCCTCATGTCTCCTTCTGCCTTCCCCTCCTTACCTCTGTCTTCCCCTTCTCCCCCCAATGCCGCCTCCTCCTCCTCCTCCTCCTCCTCCTCCTCTGTCGCTCTGCTTTTTATAGCTATGTCTTCCCAGGGCTCGGCAGCTACAAAAGCCTTTTCATGTTGCCACTATAATTACAGCCTACACACTTGCACACACACCCACAGACACACACAGGAGAGGAGCACGGCAACAGCGCTGTGTCTTTGTGTGTGTGTGTGTGTGTGTGTGTGTGTGTGTGTGTGTGCTCCGCATGTGCTGTTATACACAAAAGGGTGAGCTATTTTTACCTCTCTCTACCCCCCCTCCCCTCTTCCTCTCCATCCCCCCCTATCCCTCTCTACCGCTGCTGCCAGCCACATTTGCTATGCTGAGCACAGGCAGTATCAGTCGAGCCCCAACATCCCTCCTCTCGCACACTCAACTCAACACAAGCACACACAAGCACACGCCGATGAAGGCTGCTCCCTTGTCATTCTTGCCGTCAGATATCTCGCCCGTTTTTTTTAGCGCACCTCTGCCCGCCGCCGCCGCCGCCACCGCCGCCGCGTAGCCAAAGGATCTGCGCGATTTGACAATTGAGGCTCTCTCTCTCTCTTGTCAGTGTGGCCATGAATCAATCGGTCGCTCCGGTGGTGGCGCCGCGGTGCGCGCTCAGGATGACCTGAAGCTCCGTTTTTTTTGGACCGTGGGACTCGGTACTCTTGACTGGCTGGTTTAGCGGGATCAGTTCGCCGGAAGGTTTGTCTCAATGTTGCGGACCATATTTGAAGCGGAGTGCTCTCTCTCTCCCACAGAGGGGATCCTGGGAAAGGAGCAGCCGCTGGAGGTTCTGAAGACATCGGCGCTCAACCACATCCCAACAGGTAGGGCAGGGAGCTGTGTGTGTGTGTGTGTGTGTGTGTGTGTGTCTGTGTCTCTGTGAACCGACGTGATTTCACTGTCAACCACATCCTGCGCGACTTTGCATGCATAGGTGTTCCCAGTTGTCGTTGTCACCGGTGTTGTTGACTGTTAAAGCTCTGTGCACTGAAGTTTCCTCTCTTCAAAAAAATCATCAAATGGTTTACGGTTGCAGTATGGTGACCGTTGCATCTCCTACATAAAGTTGATCTAGTTGGTGAAGTTGATAGGTTGCTGTTAAAGCAATAAGCCTCGCAAGTGTGACGTAATTTCTCGGCCCCAAATAAGGGATGCTGGGTCCCGCCCCCTTTCAGTCTGATGAAATGAATGAATGAATGGAGGTGTAAAACGATTGCCTTCCAGCGCTAATATTGACTATTTTTGCTTTCCAGGGTTCCTCTATTATGCAATTCTTTATTTGTTGAGGTGATTCTGACGGATTTTGAAGCTGCAATAAAAAAAATTAAAAAAATCGCTAGCCATACTTAGCTTAGCATTCCAGCATTTGCCCATTGGTGACCTAATGATAATGCAACTTCTGCACCATGGTTGTTAGCATCTTTTTTTCAATTCAGGAATGTGTTAAAATATGTCACCCATATTAAGAAAAAAACAAAAATCCCATAGGTGGGGAAAAAATGGATCCGGGTACAGTCTGAAAGCCCCGAAATGACGACAACACATGTGAGAGGCATAATAATTGTAGACGTTAACGGTATGGAAAGGGCTCCATGCTTACTAGTCCCTCAAGTCCCTCCCTAGTCCCTAGCAATGCAATTTTCCTGAATGGAGATTGAGTGGCCCAAATGTTCGCTACACTGTCGAGGGAAGCTGTTTATGTGAGACTGCTTGGATTTCTCAAGAGGAATGCCCTCCGAAAATACAGAGCAATACAAGCAATTGTGCGTCTGGGCAATGCATTTGCCGCAAGTCCCCGAGACGGTTTGATAGTCCCAAAACAAATAAGTTTTTGTTGAGCTACCTCTTATGTACTAGTGGGAGCAGAAATATTGAAAAAATAGATTTCGGGGGCTCTGAAGCCTCCGTCTGCTCAAAAGTATCCCGGCTGTTTTGCCGCGATGCAATCGAGGCTTCACCGAGAGGTTATCGTCACATAGATTTCTGAGCCGCCAATGAAAAGCACGATGTTAATAATAGCAGTGAGGAAGAATGCAGATGAGGGAGTAGAGAGAGAGAGAGAGAGAGAGGAAGAAAAGGACGAAGCAATGGAGGGGGAGTAGAGAATAAAGGAATGAAAGGGGGACAGATGGAGATGAGGTAATCTGAAGGCGAAACCAGTCTGAAGTAATGTATGTATAATGCATAACCTAATTCCACTATGAGCCGAAGCTGCTCGGAGCATTTCATCTTTCACCGCAGAATACAGCTTGGACCTTTAAACTTAAAGTATGAAAATAGTGAAAGTGCAATTCCTGCTGCAATTCCTGCTTCTCTGCCTTCTGCCATCCTTCTTGCGCTCCACAGAGGCAGTAGCGAGCAGGTAGGTGCTGCTTAGCTCTAGAGCAATTTACCGAAGCTCCCTGAACTCAGCCAGCCTGTTGCTGGGGGAAGAACAAAAAAAAACAAAAATCCAACCCACTCGCTTCTTCACTTTGACCCAAAGCTGGTTTGGTGCCTCCTGCCTCGAACCTTCTCAGGCTGCTGTCATGTTGTTGTCGGGGGGGGGGGGGGGGGTTTAGTCTCTGCGCGCCTGCAGCTACTTGATGAAATATTGAAATTCACTGGAGTGACTTCATCAGATATTCTTGAAATCTGTTGTCTTGGATACAGAGTTGGGGGCCTCCGTTGAGATAAAGCGTACTGCAACCCAGATCATTTGGACGTGCTCCACCTAAGAGCCTCGAAAATGCACTTTCTAACCCTCCGGCTCCTGTGATGATCGGTGCGGTTTCTTATTAAAAACGGCAAAATGTAATTATCATGTTGTTAGCCAAAGTCCCTCACGCTTTGCAACCTCTGCTTAATGTAATTAGATGCCAGTGGGTGCGTTTAAGTACACAACACGCAGTCCTTTCTTTTGGGATGCAAAAACTGTGGTCGCTGCACCTGCAGGGCCGGAGTCATGACCCCCGCGGGGCAAAGGAAACACCTGACGTGGGTTTTTAACCCAAAGCAGTCCGACAGTGAAGTTTGGCCAAAAACAACCACTGGCTGTTTTGAATGACTCTCCTCCTTTGACCCCCTTGAGCTTTTCCTACATTTTGATTTTGTTGTTTGGGCTTAAATAGTTGGGACACGGTAATCTCGCCCCTTTGATCTGAATTCTTTCTGCGTAGTGGCTGGAAAATGGCAAGTACTGCAGGGTTGTATGCACTCATGCTTTGGATAACAGTGCTCACGAAAAGCTGTGTCCTTCCCCGTTACCCCCTACCTTTCCATCCCTAGTTCCGCTGTTCTTCAACCGAGGCAATGCGGTGACATGCTAGATCTTAAGGTAAGACCCAGGCCAACGGGCTGAGATGTACTTCTGCACGTCTCACCCGTCTCCGCCTCACGTCTTCACGGCGCTTGCAGCCCGGTGTCTTGACGTCAACGGGACCCGGGGACAAGCCGGAGCGTGTCTTTTGGAAGAACAAGGCTCGCTGCAACTAGAACACGTCCCTCCGTCCACACCCTCCCGCCTCGCTTTCTCTCTCTGGCCTCCTGCCTCGTTTTTTTCCGCAGGTTGTCATTCCAAAAACTTAGACCGCTATCTGTCTTTGCTGGAAGCTTATAACCAGGAAAAAAGCAGGTTTTCTTGCACGGAGGCAAAACTCCACTGCTTCCTAATTCATTACAGCTTCTGTGAGAGTCGACGGGTGAAAGTAACGTAGGCCGGTGTGCACCGAAGCCACCCTTGGAGACAACTCAGTAAGTCATTTCCCATCATCAACAGATGCCCTACTTGTTGTCTCGCATCCCACTCCCCTGCTATATCCAGAAGATGTTTTCTCTGCATGCCCATCTCTTAGCATGGTTTATAAAAGATCTCGGGGCCCATTTTGCCGAGACCGCCCAGAACAGCTCTGCTCAGCTCAGTATGACATCTATTAAGTCTAACGAGTGTAGAGCCCAGGCAATCAGACCATGGGATATCCACTCGGCGAGCTGACTCTCAAATCAGAGACGCCAGCCCTCTGCATTGTCTGATATAAATAGATCTGCAATTGGAGCCAGAAGAGTTGTGGAGTGCGCCCGAGGGGTTGTAAACAGATTGTGATTTGTTGCGGGGAGATGGAGGGGGAAGAAAGCTGGGGGAGGTAGCGACCGAGTGGGGAAGGAGGCAGCGCTAGGGCCTGAGGATAGGGCAAGAGATGGAAGGGAAGGAGGCAGAACTCTGAAGGAAAGGACGTGATGGAGTGACGGTGTGAACGTCAACTCCCCGGTTGAGGTTGAAAGCTAGCGCGTGACCCTGTTGTAAGGACGCCGCAGGAGAATGAAATAACCCGGGGGCACGTCGGAGGAGACTCTCTCGCTTCGAGTCGTGCGAATCAATCCCGAATGATATGTCACCGTCGTGTGAGAGATTCCTTCCCGTCCTCGAAACGCTGCTCATCGAGTTTCAGCCGACTCTTTCAAATGCTCGAAGGGAAGACGAAGAGGCAGGTTTTCTATTTCCCGTTGCCTCTTCTTTGAAGGTACTGTGCAGACAGGTCCTTTTGCCGAGTGGATTGAGGCTTCAGATGCTTTTCTTTAGGGGGGAAAAACCTTAAATGCCTTCAATTTGACGAACTGGAGTGGAAGTCTACAGAAGCACCATGGATACAGGAAGGCTTGTCAGTGGTGGAAGCTCCTCTGGTCTGCCCTGACACGGCGAGTTCGTCTTTGTTTTGGTTTAAGTGCCCTGATATCGTCTTCTATCTGGCGCACATCAGTAAACCGAGGTACGAGTTTGACGTCACCGCTTGTACACAGAGATGCGTCGATATCAGAGTTTATCTCTGCCAACTGGGACAGGCCTCTCATCAGGCCCATAAAATACCAGGTTGGCACAGGTTCCTCATGTTCAAAACCCAGCACGCCTGCCACCCTGGACACGTGCACGCTCACACATGCACACACACGCGCATGCATGTGCACACCTATGCTGCTGTAATGTAGCTTCTTGTGAAATGCAAGCAGCCCTGATGCCAGTTTGAGAGAAGTGTGCGGTAACGGCACCAAAGAAAGAGCTTCAGGCAAAATCTGGGACGACATTGAAACCAAGATATAATTAAACTGTAACGATAAACAATTCTCTAATACCAACCCTTCGTTTTTTATCACCCTTCCCTTTTTCAAAAAGTCTTGGGAGCCTCCCTGTGGGGAAAGTCCTCCGTCTGCTTCACCTGAAACCATTTTGTGGTTTTATTTGTTTGGGAAATGTAGGCAAATTCCAGGCCAGGAATTTGAGCGCACAGTAGTAAACCACACGGGAGAGGTGGGTAGAGACCGAGGGGGAAAGGCAGTGGAGACAGTCGGGGAGGGAGACGGGGAGGGAGTGGGAGAAGGAGAGAGATATTTGATGCACTGCAACCGGTGTGGAGGGCTAATCTCGGCCTTACTAGCACAACACAGAAGCAAGGAAGGAAGGCAGGAAGAGAGAGAGAGATAGAGAGAGATAGAGAGAGAGAGAGAGAGAGAGAGAGAGAGAGACAGCGTTCTGTGTATGTGACGTTGGTTCCTGGAAAAGCAGAGGGCTGCAGAATAAACAGGCTGCATGCCTGAGACTGCCCTGTGATGTCACCACTGGGCAAACGAGGGATGAGGGGAGGAGAGAGAGAGAGAGAGAGAGGAGAGAGAGAGAGAGAGAGGTGGGACGCCCATCAGGTTTAAGCAGGGGAGCCGAGGGGAGGGGAGGGGGGATGAACACCGAGCAGAAAGTGTTGGAAACGGAGGGAGGGAGGACGGAGAGGAGAAGTCGGACGGTCAGGAGAGGGAGCGCAGCGTTGTCACCGCCGGCAGACCGCTAGACTGTAGGGAAGCGGGAAGGCAGCAAGAGGAGAAGAGGTGCAGCAATAAGGTGGAGTGGAGGACAAGAGAAGGAGGGAGAGGAGAGGAAAGAAGGGAGGCTGCTGGGAGGAGGAGGAGGAGGAGGAGAGCACTGATGGGTAAGTATGACGATAGGACCAGTCTCTCTCTCTCTCTCTCTCCCTCTCTTGTATTGTGCAGTGAGCAATTGGCGCTGATGCTGACAGGGATGCCATATGAAGTGTGTGTGTGTGTGTGTGTGTGTGTGTGTGTGTGTGCGAGCGCGTCACCGTCAGCCCGTGGGTGTTTGTGTTGTCAGGGAGTCACTATTAACGAAAGAACATTTTGTCCAGCGTCTCGGTGTGTGCTTGGCATGTATCGGGTGAGACGAGGCTAACCGCTCCGCTCGGACAAGTGCAGTTTTCAGTCATCCGGCCGTGTCTCGTTCCTCCTGTCCTGTCCTGACCTCAGATCCGTTTGGTACGCTGTCCTGCTCGCTGTTCGATCAGGACCAGCCCCCCCCCAGACCACTTCCAGTCGATTTCAGGCCCCTATGAGCTGCAGCCGCCTCATAGGGGCTGAGCAGGCCAGGCGTGACCGTGCCGTAGACGGTAGCTGCCACTTTTTTGGGGGTCAACATGTTTTCGTTTTGCTTTAAAACATTTGAATCCGAATTATTTTGAGAGTCACACATTGTCGCTGCCTTTTTAGATGTGTGTTTTCTGCACAGAATGATGCACCAACAAGCCCCCCCCCCCCTGCTGCCAGACTGCACTAATGAAGCTTTTAACATGGTTGAGGGCCACAGAAGAGGCAGAACTGGGGGCGGCATCGCCATTTAGAAGTGATCCGTAATGAAATAGCGGCGATACCTTGTTAGTCAGACAAATGGCAGAGGCTGGCGGTTCCTTCTCTCTCCAAAAAGAAATGAATTGCAGAAGAATGAGAGACGGGGCCGAGGTAGAAAAGAGAGAGAGACTTTTATGAGGAGGGGGGAAAAAAAAGCAAACAATTTTGGCAACAAGGGAAATGTCAAACTTCACGTGCTGTGGGTTGAATTGATGTTCGCAAATAGAGCGATTTTGTGCAGTCGCAGTCCGGATCACATGACTGTACCGAGCAATGTGTTGTTGTCATCCCACCCCCACATGACGGCGGTCCCTAGGGACCCGTTGCATGTTGTTGCGCTCCTCCCCTATGGCGTGCGAGGCAGCGGCCCCCCCCCCGGGGAGTGTGTTCACCTGCTGCCACGAAAAAACACAAAGGAGGAAGTGGCGTTTGGCTTGGAGGGGAGACGTTCACGCTCGACCGCGCATCGCCGCTGTGTTTTTTTGTCTGCGTTGAGGAAAGAAATACTCTTCAGTCCGGTTGAGGAAAGTCTGCAATCCATTCAAGTTTTTTTTCTATGAATGCTTTATAGCACGTCGTCTCGGCGGATGCGACGTATCGTGGATAAAAGAGAGGTTTTTTTTGGTCCATCGTCAAGGATTGGGGCGACGATATCGGAGATCCGCTGTCAAGTATCCCTCAAATCTGTCATCTGCCTCTCTGGTTATCTGACAGCACTTCTCTTTCTCTTTTATACTTCAGGGTTGTTTTTTATCACTTTGAGAAGAACTGTGACCTGCAGCCATGATCATAAGGGACCCATCCAAATACTAATTAATCTTTGACAGCAGAACAAAAATGCTTCAAAGTCCCTCATGTTTTGGTGCAAGTGTGAATTTGCCTGCAGTGTGTTCTCCCATGTTAACTGGCTGTGTAAGTGTATCTGCGTGTGCACGCGCGCCGCTATTAAGCACGCCGCCGCCGCCGCCGCCGCCGTGTTTGCCTCTTTATTAACACCGGAGTTCCAAAGCAAGTATCTCTGGCTCGCGCCGCGCTCTCGGTCAACATGTAGGTAAACAATCAGCCAATCGACTCCTATTTATTCAGATTTAATGGGGAGGAAGCCGCGTGATTGGAAGGCTTCCTGTTGCAGTGATTTGTGGGTGGCTGGCCCCCGGCTGGAGGAGTTTTGCACCACCACGGCGGGGGTCAATGCCATCTTTGTCAGATGTCGCCCAGGCGCGCTCCGTGTTTGAGTTGCGGGGTCGGAGCTACTGGGCCGAGCGGTACAGTGACTCGCCTCGCTGGGGGGCTGATGAGACGTTCAGGGTCTCTGTGTGTCTGCAGCAAGTTGTTTTGGATGCACAATACTATTCTTTCACTGCTGATACAGACGTGATACTTTATTGATCCCCGTAGTGAAATTCTGTTATCGTCAGGGTCGGATACAGAACAACATAGTGGACTTGCAACCGATGCTGCTGATGCTGAGTACAGATCCATTACTTTTACTAGACAATATTTAGACCGTTTGTTTGGGACCACTGGTCAAATAAAAAACAATATTTCTCAATTGCACATGGCTGCTAAGGTGCTCTAACATTGGGGAAGTCTCTGATGCTTTGGCCTCAAGTCAGGGCTGATGAATTGAGTTGACAACGTTTTGATGGTGGTTTCAATACTGTCCATGTATTGGTTCTAAAATTGAACTTTTGCAATATCTTTCTATGTTGACTTGTATTTTCTAAAATACAGAGAAATTAGTGAAAACTGGAGACCTCATGAAACAAATCGCAAACTTTTGACGTCTTCTGATGCTTTCGAGTTGATACCGCTACCAGTTGCAGTACAGTGTGGTGCCAGCGGGTATCTTTGTTTCACGCTCAGCTCTGCATCCCTCAGCAGGAAGATGCATGACATCACATTTCTGCTCTCCAGCTGAGTTGCTATGTTCGCTAGAGCTTGATCTCACTCATGTGATGTAACGGTAGGTACAGTTCGCTAAGTCTGCTAGCAGTCTTGATGTTGAGTGAAGTCAACGTGACTGAAGAGGCTGCTTACTTCCCTCCAGGCGCTGCTAAATGTTTCTCTGTAATGTATTTATGTGTTTGATTGTACAAACAAGGCTGTTCTGAGATGACTAGAATCAACTTCTCCATTTTCTCTATTTCCACTTCTGTTGTCTCCTCCTCTTAGTCCCTCCTCCCGGGTAAAGTGATTGGTGAATTGACCAGAGGGTAACATTGACATGTAATGCATGGCATGGCAAAAAATGCGTCCAAAACAGGCGTCATATAAGAGACGGATGCCCGCTGCGACCAAACCATTGAGAATAACTGAAACAAGACCAGGTGTCCCTGGTGGCTGGGCCGGTCTGGCCTTGCCTCCAGGCATGCACACTTCAAAACGTGGACCTGGCAGTATGTCGAACCCCAGGGCGATGTATGGAGCTGTGCAGTTATGTTGGAAAAGCATCCTATGTGATCATTCTCTCTCTTTCTGTCTCCATCCCTCCAGTGGACATCAACTCGGCGCTGCCCCTGCGTCTCCCCCCGGCTGCCATCCCCATGGACCTGCGCGTGGACCATCACCACCAGCACCAGCAGCAGCAGCAGCAGCAGCAGCAGCAGCAGCAGCAGCAGCTGTCCTCGCTCTCCCCGCCCGGTCAGCAGACGGGGTCCCTGGGATCAGGGCCGGCCGGCGGGGCCTCGGCCCGCGACCAGCAGCTGCAGCAGGAGCTGCTGGCCCTGAAGCAGAAGCAGCAGATCCAGCGTCAGATCCTCATCGCCGAGTTCCAGCGGCAGCATGAGCAGCTGTCCCGCCAGCATGAGGTCCAGCTCCAGGAACATATCAAGGTACTTTTTATTTATTTATTTCTTCCTTTATTTACCCAGGAAGTACCACTGAGATCAAGGATTTTTTCCAAAAGAGCAGCATCAAATATAAATGTACAAAAGCAAAGTTGCACAGAAGACGGAGAAAAGTGACAGTTTTTGATCAAAGCGCTCCAATATGGTCCAAACCCATTTCAAACTTGAGTGAACGGAGCGAAGACAGCTCCTTATCGAGTCTGCCACAAGATCCTTCATTACCGGTCTGAGCTCACCGAGAGAGACGAGCTCTTTCAACTGAAATAATGCAGCGGCGAGAAGGAGCAGCCGAGCGCATGGAGGCACACGGAGAGTTAAAGTAGGAAGTGGATGTGTTTGGACTCTGAAAGGTAGTGAAGTCCTGTCGTGGAAGGTTTGACTCCCACCGTGGGCCAACACATGCTAACACATGTACTGTGTCCACCACTTGCTCACGCTTGGACACTATGAGGCCTGTCAGGTACATGTCAGGTACATGTCAGGTATCAGAGTAGGGGATGCTGGTAGGGTCACCCATCAGGTCGTAGTGACCTGGACAGCCCTGCAGAGTGCTGGAGCTGTCCTGTAGGGCTGCATCATATTCAACACAATGTTTGGCAGTAGATTATATATAGATTAGAGATTTTTCCAGAATAATATTCCAATGCATGCAGATACAGCTGAGCTACTTCTGTTTTTTAGCACTTGAAAAAAATGTCCAAAAAAAGGAGATTAGATGCGAATGCTTCGGATCTGCTTGGTTTGAATATGATCAAATATTTCCTCCAATGTGCAACTTGTTTCTAGGCCTTCCTTCCTTCCTTCCTTCCTTCCTTCCCTCCCTACTGTTGTGTAAAGAATCTGCACACTGTCAAATATTAGGAAAGAGTCAAGTTTGTCGAGCACTTCAGAACATCTTTAACAAAAAATATAACCGAGTGCAGATCCTCCAGGCTCGTGGTGTTAGGACTCGACCCCGCAGGTCAGTCATGTTGATGGAGTCATCATTAGGCGGCAGCAGACGTCTCCTACTTCCTGAGACGGTTCGTTTCCATCCGTTGAGGTTCACTGCGATGTCCAGGGATGAGCGCTGTGCAGAGGCCCCTCTGGCCTGTGGTGGGGCTGCAGGACCACTCAGGTGGAAGCCAGTGACGCACAGCCTGGCCAGGGAGGCCCGGCCTCAATCAGCCCCATTCACAGCCAGTGTGTACACACACACACACACACACACACACACACACACACACACTAGAACACACACACTCTCAAATGTCAGCAAACACACATAGTCACACACATGCACACTTTGCTCGCACATTAAGGACAGCAAACACTCATCCACTCGGGCACACACTCACATGCACACACTGGCCCTTAAGCACACACACACACACACACACACACACACACACACACTCTCAAACGTCTGCAAACACACCTTACTCATACGTTAACGCCAGTAACACTCGTACATGCAGCGGGTAGTGAGAAATATACCGAAGTACTTAGAGTATTAACGAGAAAGGGAAGAAGGGAAGGTCTGTTTGTTTCTCTTGTCTATTGAAGCACAGGGGAATCGGGGGGGAGGGTGGGGGTGCTTTGAGCCTCCCACCCTCCCATCCCCTTCCTCCCACTCCCTTTCACCTTGATTGAAAGGCAGAAGGAACAAGGCTCCGGCCTGGAAGCGGGCCAGGAAGCCAACATGCTCGTGGGGCCTCGTTTCTTTTCCCTTTCTCACGAACCCTCTCACCTTCCACTCACCTTCAGCCGCCGATGCGTTCACTGACTGGTTTGAAACGTTTGATTTTCCCGTCACGGTAAAAACACACGCGCATGTCCCGGCGTCCTGAGCAGCTGATGGTGAACACTGAGGCAAAATGACATCCAGTTAAACTGAACAAATATCGGGCGCTCAGCGAAAACATACTGGGAGAGACTATCAGCTTCAGATTTGACGCCTGACGCATCACAGCGGGTCTGGTGGCTTTTGGTGGAAGCACATTGGCTCTTGCTCTTTCTGGGCTAGGCGACCCTGAACGCACCGTAGGGTTTCACATTAAATTTTTTTCGCTGACACTCTCTCACCCGGAGCCGTTTCCCAAGAAGTGAGCAGCAGGTGGGATCCCGTGTCTTGTTCAAGCCTCAACACCCGTCGAATTGTTTGTGTTTACTTAAAAGCTCAAGCCCGTGGCCAAAGGTTTTATAGTATTTCTTCAAACAGCTGTCAGACTTAACTATTCCAGACGGCGACGTGAAGAGATCTGGAGTGGAATATAAATAAACGTTTAAAGGCTGGAAGGTAGCGAACTGATGGAGTCGAGAGCGGGGCAATAAAAAGTGGTCATCATGAAGTAATGGTAAATCAATGTGCTCCGTGCAAGCAGCAGCGGGAGATCTTTACATCCAAAGCATGTTTTATTTTTTAAGCTAACCGGGCTTAAGAGATGCATGAGAGAAACGCCGGTCGAGACTCCTGATGTGAGGATGAAAACCTTCGTCCCTTTTCCCCTTTCCATTGAAAACAACGAGAAAGAGTTATCAGACGCCGCCGATGTAAACGAGCACCAGGCCACCCAAAAACAAACATCTTGCTAAAGCGCTAAAGTGGTTTTGTGTTTCCCTCCTACAGCAGCAACAGGAGCTGCTTGCCTTGAAGCACCAGCAGGAGCTGCTGGAGCACCAGAGGAAGATGGAGAACCACCGTCTGGAGCAGGAGCTGGAGAAGCAGCAGAGGGAGCAAAAACTGCTGCTGCTGAAGAACAAGGAGCGGGGACAGGAGAGTAAGTCTCCGTTACCGAACCCTAACCTTAACCCTAACTTTAACTTCCAGCCTTCAAAATAAAAGGCCTTTGTTTTGATTTTGTGTTAGACATATGTTTTTTTTAAATTTTTTTATTGTTTAAACATGGTCGTACAAGATCTCCTGCGCATGTGTCTCCCTGGGGGGTCCATCTTGGATGCCCTACCTGCAATAAAGGGAACAAATATAGGAGGAATCGATTTGAGGAGATAACTTGTGCCAGTGCCTTCTTTACAATGAAAACATTGTTCTTATCTTGATTTAACCCTAACCCTTCATCGGGAGGGCCGATTCTATTCTGTAAATCTACCTGGCTACCAGTTCAAATCCGATTTGAGTCAGATATTTTTAAGTCTGAACTGCAAAAAAACACTTTTCAACCCAAACTTTTCAGATGAGAATTATACCACATTTGTAGGTGATTTGATAAAGCACTGACGGTCGCATTTCAGCTGGGTTTTTTCCCGTCACTCCCGATGCGTTGCGTATTTCACATGTTATGACAAGAAGAGCAGAGAGCAACAAACATGAGAAAATTCTGTCAGAAAGAAAAAACGCAGCAAAACTTCCATGTTGCAGTCCAGAAAAACATGCGTCGTTACTATGACAACCCCCTCATCTGATCCGGTCACTTAATAAATGACAAGGTGGGTAGTCAGCTTGAAAGAGGAGATTTGAACCTGCCGGCTGTCTGAGTGCATCACTAGCCTGAAGCACCTGGTGAGTTTTTTTGGGATCCGCAGAAAAAAACGTTTTCTCTCCTTCGGCCGTTTGGTTTTTAGATCCGAACGGCTTCGCAAGGACGGTCCTTCAAAATACTTGAATGGACCGTTGAGATCGGCGGCTGGCTCGCGTGTGTGCGTGTGCATGTCCGCGCGTTTCCATTTTACTTGGAGAACCGGCGTGTTTACTATGGTAAACAGGGCCTGTATTAGCCGGTGGCCTTGGCGCGGGTTAAGCAGAGTTATTGCTGCTCGCCTGCTGGATGTCTCTCAACAGTTCATTGAGAGCGAGCGGACAGGAGTCCTTGAGAGCCGTTTACACGCTGTGTGGAAAGTGGCTACAGATCGAGGCTGCATCCGCGTGTGTGTGTGTGTGTGATCGCACAGTGTGTCTGCTCTCACGTGTATCTGTGTGTGTGCGTGCATGTGCTTGTACACGTGAGACCGAACTATTAGAGCATCTCTACTGAAATGTATGTTATGTTGGCCCACAAGGAAAAAGACAAATACAATAATAAAGATGCATCATACAAAAATCTATAGAAATATCGCCAAAAATCTCATAACATCACATTAAATTCATCATGAAGACCCTTTGGAGAAGTTTTGGTAACTTGACCGCCATTACAAATCCTACAAATTGCACTTTTGTGTTTGCTTCAACTTTCTTGCGGTCTTTCCTGCTACGTGCTAAACCACTTTGTGGGAAATGTTGACAACAGAAAGTGTCTTTAAGTGTTTTATCGCACCGCGCACAGCCGGGCACAGCGGCCGCTGGCATTTGGAAGGGGATGTAAAAGCATTTGTCGGGTGGGATGCGTGGGACTGCTTCATCTTTATCTTCATGTCACTGTGAGACCAGTTGGTCTCTCAAGTTTCTTCCTCGTTTATCTCTGGAACTAATTCAGGTTTTAAAATATGCCAGTGTCTTTTTAAAAGCTGATTTCATAACATGCGAGTGGGATGAGTAAGTGGGAAGAGTAAGACGGACAACACAGGTAAATCTCTTCTCCTTTTTCTTCTTTTTCCACTAATTTTGATTGAGTTTCTTTAGACAGCATGAGCCCACTCAGGTGGAAATCCTCTCATGGCAAATGTATTTTTCATATCGCTGTCACTATCACTCTTTAAGTCTAGTCTGATTCATGGGTCGGCCCCTCAGAAGTCGTGGATAGAGTGCCACTGTTGTTGTTGTCTAAAAATCTGGACCTTTTCTTTGCCATGTTCCATTATTATGAATTATAGATTCATGTTAAAGCTGTTCAACAAGGATATCAAATCCATCAGTTACAAAATACCATCAACACATCTGGACCAGTTCAGAATCACAGTTTTTCTTTGGGTTTAAGATGAAAGATTTCTCTCAAGAAAACCAACAAACAAAGATTTTGCTAAAATGGACGCACATACACGACACACACACACACACACACTTATTTCTAGAATGCTATAAATCCATTTTGGTGGGAAAAAAATCCATTCAACATTCAATATTTCAAAATAAAGTGAGTGTGATCTGTAAATGTGTTCTCATTTTGTCAAAGGAGGATTCAAGTTTTTTTGTTTTTTTGTACTACAATTTGTTTCAATTGTACGCTGTCAGTCGTTTTGTAAGAGCTACTGTCCTTATTGTTCAACTGGATGTCTCTCTCTCTCTTCATCTTCTTCCTTCCTCCCTTCAGGCGCCGTGGCCAGCACCGAGGTGAAGATGCGTCTGCAGGAGTTTGTCCTGAACAAGAAGAAGGCCCTGGCCCAGCGGAGCCTCAACCAAGGAGGCCTCCCCAACGACGCTCCCTACTGGTACCGGTGAGGAACTTTCACTGCAAACGAATCCAAAAACGAGCGAATCAATTCATATAGAAAAAAGAAACGGGTCGGGTGCAGTGGGATGCACGGGGAGCCATCTGGGCGCCATCTGCTCGCAGGGTGCAGCTAACTGGGCTAGCGGTGCTGCCAGTCTCTGCTGTTCGTTACAACGTTATCAGCTCTTATTTTTAGTGTGTGTGTGTTGTGTGTGAATGTCACTGAGTCACTCTACATCAGCAGCAGCTGCCACTCATACACACATGAACACACCCGGCAGCACTTTGGGGAAATATGGCCTCGCAGGGTCCGACGCTAACGAGGCATGGGGAAGCTTAATGAGGCCAATTATTTTATTAAACTCTTAAAACATAAACACGTTACAGTTACATTGTTAGTTAGTTTATAACGTTCACTTTCACTAAACCAGGAAGTAATCCTACAAAATAATGGACCAATAAATGAAACCATGTACCAACTAGCACTGCTAGTCTTGTTCTGCCATCTACCCCTTCCTGATCCTTTGCCGTGAGGATCTGAGTCATCAGCTGATAGATGCTTCCAGATCCTTCTAACTTCAACACTCAACCTGTAGGTGAATAATGTATTGGATCGTCTTAATCTGTCAGCGTGCTTCCTGTCATCTTCACCCGCCACTATTTGAGCGTGACTGAGAGATGGATGGAGAGCAGGGTGTTAAAGGCCCACATGACAATAGAGACACACACACACACACACACACACACACGTCAGGACAGGATATTGGAACCTGATGAGAGGGGGCTCTTATACTGAAGCCTCGGCCTTGAGTGTTTATCTGAGCATCATTGAGGCTCTGTGCAGGTGTGTATGCTTGCCGTTTATATATTCCTCTTTGTCTCTCTCTCTCTCTCTCTCTCTCTCTCTCTCTCTCTCTCTCTCCTTCCCCTTTTCCCTAAAGTTAAATAGTGTTTTCTCATCAGAGTTAATGGCCCCTCAGCTTCAAAACAGTGTGTACATCCGCCTGACCAGGGGTTTGCGAGACGCTTTAATCATACAAATCTATGACATGCCGTAAAAGTTAGTTACTGTGTTGAGGTGTTTCGGGGGGGGATTACTAACTCAGTCACGCGTGCACGGAGAATTCGAGGCGTTTGGCTTCGTGGCTTCATGGTTCTGTGATCTAAGTTGCGTTTCAGACGGTAAGCAGGGGGGGGTGCTGCACGCGAACCCCGCTGCGTCCTCTCCGCTACGCTCACCGCTCCACCGTGTAAACAGACAGACTGGGAATGCGCCGCGCATGTGGTTGCCATAGAAACGGCCAGCAGCGTGCAGTTGGTGCTCATCCCGTGCAGAGTGCATGTTTCTTTTAGTTTTGTTGGATCGTTACTGTATCGATTTAGAAGAAATAAGATCTACAACTTCACGGCTGCTGCAGTAGTTTTCAGTTCTGGGAATCACACATCGCTAGGGTCAATTCTCCTCCATGACGGCAAACTCGGCAAACTCTTCTTTCATTGGTCAAGCAAGAGAGGGGCCACCGATTGGTCAATTGTGTGCGACACCGTGACACGCCCTCAAAAGTTCAGACTGGGCAGGTTGGCGGGCGTGGAGGCGAGACTGAGCCCGCTGCTACCCACCTGCTCTCCTCTCATTCACAATGAATGATTTCCGGGTGGCCGTCAGCTTACCGTGTGAAAAGCCCCTAACAGTGTGTGTGTGTGTGTGTGTGTGTGTGTGTGTGTGTGTGTGTGTGTGTGTGTGTGTGTGTGTGTGTGTGTGTGTGTCTCCTATAGGAAAACACAGCACAGCTCCCTGGACCAGAGCTCCCCTCCACAGACTGGCGTGTCCACCTACAACCACCCTGTGCTGGGCATGTACAACCCCCGGGATGACTTCCCACTCCGAAAGACCGGTACGGTGCACGCACACACACACACACACACACACACATAAATGCTTACACACTTGCTTTTGGCAGTGCTGCAGAGCTGCCTATTTGCTTCTATGCAGGCTCACGTTTAGAGAGGATTACACACACACACACAGTTTGCCACTGTACCATCTAGCAGCTCCTATGCAGGCTCACGTCTAGTGTAATTTGGACGGCATCAGAGCCCTGCACCATTAATCACATCCAAATTAGGCTGTCAGGGTATCCCAGCATCCCCCACACGAGAGTGTCGGAGTG
This sequence comes from Hoplostethus atlanticus, assembly GCA_034670405.1. Classification (NCBI taxonomy): domain Eukaryota; kingdom Metazoa; phylum Chordata; class Actinopteri; order Trachichthyiformes; family Trachichthyidae; genus Hoplostethus; species Hoplostethus atlanticus. The sequence goes on along the minus strand of JAXDDX010000081.1, from coordinate 210,729 downwards.
TAAGCGTAGGTGGTTGCGGAGTTCAATAGAGTGCACGACGGAGCCTCGCTTATCTGCACGTAGTAGCTGTACTACTTGCGTGCAGGCGGTCCGGGAGTTTTCCAGCAAGGCGGCCGAGTCGGTGCAGCTCGATACGGCGCAAAAAAAGTTTTCCTTTAAACACCCGACACCTTCGGACTGAGCGCTCACAGTGCTGCGAGCCGTTACAGCGTCAAAACAGCTGTTTGCAGTGTGTTTTCCTCAGGTCGGGCCGAGTGTGTACAGGGGGAGGTTGTGTGTGTGTCCAAGTGGTGTGTGCGGTGGTGTAGCCGTGAAGCAGCGGTCGTCTTACAGTGCAATTATTCACTTAGCGGGGCGGCAGGCGGCTACAGCCAAGCGATCCAACCCTGTTGACTCTGAGCCTTCAGGCTGCTGGCTACAGCGGCAGATAAAAACCACAGTTGACACTGGCCCACACAGCCACATTCCTCACCCGGGAGGAGGAGGGAGGGAGGGAGGGGAGAGGAGGGGGGAAGAGAAAGAGAGAGGAAAAGAAGATGAGAGAGATTGAAAGGTGAGAAGGAATGAGAGAAATGAGAAGGAAGGGGGGAGGAATATGAGTGGAGAAGCCTTCAGCGGCTTCACCGACCACTGAAAAGACCCCAAAACATTTTTCTTTTCTTTTTTTTTTTTGCCTGACTAGAAAAACATTTGAGGCGAGATGGAGGGGAGTGTTTGGTTTCTTTAAGGAGGCCAAGCTGGGAGCGCAGAACACGAGAGGTCTTGAACCGAAGCCAAGCAAAGTTGCACCAGCGATGTCCCACTCCCCCCCAAAAACAACCTCCTGACATGCTTCGCGAGAGAAGGGCGAAGATTGTCCCCGGAGTGTCTGTCCGTCTTGTCCGTCTGGGCCGTTGATTTCCAGAGTGTGCTCGGGGCTCGCTGGGAGGAGAGAAGCTGTGCCACCCTGATATTTGCCCACAGCGATGACGTGCTTTGCGGGGTTTACTTATGGTAATGCCAGCTCGGGAGAGGTTAGAGGCTCTTTTATATCACCGCCTGGCCATAAAGTAGAGGACTGGCACCCCAAGGCTCCCGGCAACGGTCAAAGGAGGCAACAGCGCTCTTTTGTGCGTCCTCCCCTCTCTCTCTTTACATTTCGATTTAAGGCATTTAGCCGACGCTCTCATCTTTAGCGAGCTAAAATCACTAAAATGACAAGAATCAATATGAAGGAATGCGAAGGTGAGGGCCTTAATCCCGGGTACGTACACGGACACACACACGAGTGCGCCAGAAAAACAGACATGGAGTGGGAACGTTTTCAACCCTGCGACCCTCCGATTCAGTCCGCTCGCCGTTCGGAGACAAAGCGAGGGCCCTGCTGTCCCCGGCCGGCTCGGTCATGCCATTGAATTCCTACACTGGAACGTCTGTGGACATTAATGAGCAAACATGTTTTCGCAGCTTAATTGGGGCTCCCTGTCCTTCACATGGATACAATAGCACATGGACGGACGGGGACTCGACACGACCTCGACCGCTTTCATCTATCGATTTACACACAGCGACACCATCAAACGACGGGGGATAAAAATAGACTCCTTTATGGTTTCAAAATTGCGGAGCGGCCATGATTATTGGCAACAGCTCAAGGACGCTAGGTTCCCACATGCTATATGAACCGATTATCCGTTTTGAAGTGATAAAACAGTCTGTTCTGCTTTCCCTGGTCGTCTGTGAAGACGGTGAAGAGAAGGGAACTGTCTGAGGGTGTCAGAAAAACTATCATCACCAAGCAGAAGTGTTCACAAGGCGATAAGGCCATCTCTGGAGACCTTGGTAATCCTGTTTCCACGTCTCGTACTGTTATTAAGAAGTTTGCTGCTCATGGTATTGTTAGGAGTCTCCCAGGACGTGGTGGTAAGAGGAAAACTGATCTCAGAACACCTCGCGTCACATCCAAAGATCTCAAGGCTGACCTGCAGAGGTCTGGGGTAATGGTTTCACCCCGTACCATACGCTGGACACTGAACCAAGAAGGGCTTTATGGTAGGAGGCCACCTGCTGAAAGAGAAAACCCATTGATCTAAGGTGGATCATTCCACAAATTTCGAGATGTCACTTGATTCAAGTTCAAGTACACTGTTCCTCTGTTCCTGGGGATAATAATCAAGCTCCCTGTGGCATTTCTAGAAGCATTTGTCACGTCCATCCAGTTATTTCCCTCTGAGAACTGCAGCGTCCTCAGTCCACTCAACGAACACCTCTTTTCAATCGGTATTGACAATTTCTCCATCGATCCCACATGGCTTTGACTACGCGTGATTATTGGGGTGTTGTCATATCGGATCCTTCACCCTTCGAAACTTGCGCTCGCTCTGCTGTAGAAGGTTCCACTGCATTTGTTTCCTCATTAGGAGACACTTTCCAAAGATGATACTAAAAGAGCCTTTTGTTTGTTTTGTTTTCCTCTGAAATGGCGCTTCAACATGATTAGTGACGAAGAACACATGAGAGCTGCTAATTGATTAAGGGGGGCCCCACGGAGGCCCCTGATTGGCAGGGCAAAGTAACAGAGCATGAGCCTGCATGGCGGGAGCTAGAATGACATGCCGTTCCCTTGACCCCGCCTCCGTTCACAACTGATCGCATGCACACTGAAGACCTTCAGGGAATCAGACATGGCTCTGAAATCGGATGATGTTTTTTTTCCTGCCTCAAGATAAGAATCTTCTGAAAGTGGATGAAATGAATAGTAGCATACAATAGTATTTTTTGTGTAACAATAAGGGATCACGGCGAGAAAAGCCCAGGCGCCGTGGAAGCTGCTCTGTGACAGATCAATGTGCAGAGCTCCCAGTTGAGGGCCTGCAAGACGGTTGGTCAGATAACGCCCACCCTTTCGATTGATTTGCCGTAAGCCGATATCTGTTTAACTGATATCAGCGGTGTTGGCGTCTGAGCTGGAATCGACTAGAATAAAAAAAAAACAACATCCATTTTTTTGAGCTACTAGAAATAGATGGAGATGTTAGACTGTTCACATTGTTTTTTTTGTGCTTTTTTAAATGTGTTACCAGCAAATCCTGTGAAAATACATCATACATCACACAGTCAGCAGTTCAAATATGAATCTTCAAAACAACATGAGCTACTGCTCATTCATCTGCCATTTTGTGGACACTTATATCCCAATTACCTTAAAGTACCACAAGTGCATACATTTTTAGCGTGGGTGGAAAGCGACCCGCTAAGCCCGGCAGTGTTCGTGCCGTTCTCTACCCATTGAGCTTGTAGCTGCTTTAGTTCAACAACCACTAGAAATAGACTCACTGGAAACGACCCTTAACAAACCCATGAGTGCACACAGCAGAAAAGCTTTCAGGTGACATAATGTGACCTCTGGCGGCCATATTGGAGGTCTGATTGATTTTGTTTCTTAGATAAAGATTCAACTCGCTAGTTAACCATAGTATCTGGTCAGCTAACCATCAACTAGCTAACGCACCAGCTAACGCATCTAGTAGAGGCTAGTGTTAGTAGTCGTTAATGTTATGCCATGTTAGCATTAATGTTAACATCAGTTGCACTGCTAAGTTAGCCTTCTGGCTAGTTAGCGAGCTAACAAAGCCAGAAACCGTTGTTGTTGTTTGGGTTAACTTAGCTGACTCCTCACACGTAATGCTTTGGAGACTAGGACGAGACAGTTTGTGTCACAGTAACATCATTTTCCATCTGGGTCATCTTACTTGTTAATATTTCTGAATTGACCTACGACCCCACAACAGTTCTTCTTCTTGCCCTGTTGTCATATTTAGCCATTATTTGCACACAGCCGATGCTGCGCTCCAAACAAAGCCTCAATGTTGTGCCAGTTTTGTGTCAGTGAATTGAACAGTGTTGTGTTTGTTATGTGTATGTTACGAGCCGCTCCTTCCTGTTGTACTGCCACAATATAATGATTATCTATCAGTCAAACAATCGATCGACGCGCTCCGCTCGTCTCTCCGTCCTGCAGCCTCGGAGCCCAACCTGAAGCTGCGTTCCAGGCTGAAGCAGAAAGTGAGCGAGCGGAGGAGCAGCCCGCTGCTGCGGCGCCGGGACAGCCCCATCACCACCGCCAAGAAACGCTCGCTCGACATGGCAGGTAAGGGACACACACACACACACACACACACACACACACACACACACACACACACACACACACATTACCATTACACACATCTGTTGTGCTATGCTTTCGTGTGACTGTCTTTTGGGGTGTATTTCTATACCTTGATGATTTTGATGTATGTACCTGTGTGTTTGCGTGTGTGTGTGTGTGTGTGTGTGTGTGTGTGTGTGTGTGTTCCAGACTCTGCGTGCAGCAGCGCCCCCGGCTCAGGCCCGAGCTCGCCCAACAACAGCTCCAACAACATCCCCAATGAGAACGGCATCACTGTGGCACTCTCCAACAGCACCGAGGTAACACACACACACACACACACACACACACACACACACACACACACACACAGGTGGGTGGATCACCGTGCCTTAAAGAGCTGCTGCCTTAAGAGAATTTCATTAGTTAGTTTTATTCATTTCATTAGAGTTCATGATGGACTAAATGTTGTTTCAGTTGTTGTTTTCCACCCTGACAAGAATGAAATGCTGGGAAACCCTGAATACTTGGAGTTTAGCATGAAAATGGTCAAATTTAAAGGTGAAAAGTCAAACCTGAATGCACACAAATCAAAACCAACCACAGATACATTACCACACACAGACAAACAAATTATACAGCATATCGCCGTCAGGGTAACCTTGACCCTCGGTGTGGGTGCTGCTGTCCGCTAATGGTTTTTATATTTAGGAGCATGTACACAGGCTGGAGGCGAGGGGTCTTCGGATGATGGCTCTGCGGACGTGGAGGGCCAAGGTGCTATCAGCGGCAGCTATTAGGGGCAGCCAGACAGTGTGGAGGAGGCTCGAGGCTGCGACAGCCATTTATATCACCAGTAGAGTGCAAAATGTAGCGTGCACGCCTTGTGGGCATCTGCGGCCGTCGTGTTCGCCCCCCCTCCCTGCGCCGGGGTTGTTTTGTTTTTTCCGATGTTGTGAACACAAATAAATCATTGAAATGTGCTCTCCAGGCGTGTCTGGCCCAGAGGCTGTGCAGCGGCGCCGACCGGGGCTCCGTTAACCAGCTGTCCCTCTACACCTCGCCCTCCTTACCCAACATCACCCTGGGGCTGCCCGCCACCGCCACGGCCACCGCTGCTTCCAATGTAAGGAGGGACCTGTTGCCTCTGTTCACCTGGGGGATCTTAACAGTCTGTCAGCCCTTTCTCCTTATCAGTCTTGTCTCTGTTTGTATCGCTTGTTCTTCGTCTACATCTGCATCGTCACCTCCCTTCTCTCTCTCTTTCCCCAGATGACTTCGGCCCAGCAGGAGGGCGGCCTGCAGCCAGCCCTCTCCCTCAGCCCGCCCTTCCTCTCCGGCGCCCACCTGACCCCCTACCTGGCCGAGGCGGTGGCGGGCACGGGCGGCCACGGCGGGCACAGTCCACTGCTGCAGCACATGGTGCTCATGGAACAGAGCCCGGCACAGAGCCCCCTGGTGACAGGTAGGGGAAGTAGTAGTACTAGTATTGGTAACAGTAGTACTAGTAGTAGTGCAAAAAGAGAGAGGGAAGGACGGAGGGAGTCTATGGATCTAAGTGTTGTTCTTGCTATAGCATATACCACCAAATCTCACCCTG